>OY720598.1:6872500-9372500 GCA_963151315.1 Nymphalis c-album | reverse complement strand
TACAGCCAAGGTCGCTCTGAATGTAGGGACAGCAACAAAAATTTTTAATATATATTTTATTTTATTATTATTAAAAAATTAGAAACAATGTGAAAATTAAATATAAGTATGATACATAACAGTATTTTTAAATAACAGTATTATTCATCAAACTAAAGTTAGATTATACTGAATTCAAATTTACTTCATGTAGTATATACTTAAGTTATCATACAATTTTTATTACTTTCTATCTAAAGTATAAGTTATCAATAAAGTAAGTTATACAATTTATTACTAAGCTCGCTTCTAGTTTTTATGTCAATTATCGCTCCAGGTGATGGGACGCGATACTTGCGAGCCTCGGTTGTGGCTCCAACTCATGTGGTAAGTGAACTAGTAATTACTGTGCACTACTACGATTAAAATAATTATTTTTATAGTAAAATATTTATTATGTAATCGTTCATTTTAATTAAATAATCTAAGTTAAAAAAAACTTTGTTTACATATATTAATGATAATAAATGTAGTTTGCGCTGAACTTAACTTTTATGTTATAATTTTTGTTTTTGTACATATACAATTTTTGTAACATTATAATATATTCATTATTATTAAAATTTGACCCATTCCTTTTAAAATATAAAAATTCTGAAATATAAGATATATAATCAAATATACGGTATATAGTAATGGTGAAAATAATTATAATTGTATTAAATAGAAAATTGCATATTAGTTTTTATGCAGACCGTACCGCCCGAGGCGACGTTCAACACTGCGCGGGCCACGTCGGGAAACGAATTAGCAAAAACTGTATGCACTATTACTTGTATTCATTGCAATATTTATTGTTTTACAGGTGAATTTTTTACATATTGTTTTTGTATCGCAATTTAGAGTTATTATTTTGTTCTATTTTCAGAAAGAAATTATCTATTAGCTATTATTTGTTTTTAATAACAGAATGACATTTCAATAACACCTATTTCATTTGACTCGACTCAGGTGTTCTATTTTTAGGACATTAATATCTTATCTTTATTTACATAATGAAATTCAAAGTTATAGATGTCGTTCTATTTTCAAAAATAAGAATTATTATTAGAACTTGATATTTTTCATAATAGCAACAATGTACAATTACAAAATAAATAAACAAAAATTAAAAAAAATTAAAACCGACTTCAAAAGAAAAACAAATTAATATGCACTAAAAAGTAAAAAAATAATTGCGTATTCTTCTACAATTTGATAAACTTACTTTTTTCTAATAATCAATATGTAGGTACGATTGTGTTGTGTGGTTGATAACGTAGTTACAATTATTGTTATTTTTGGAGTCGATGTCAGCCAAGGTGGGTTTGTAACTACATACATAGTTATAGGTGAGATGTGCTTGTGTCGCACGCGCAACTTGACCAGGCGAGTTTTTGTATGTTTTTAGAGGATTCTCGTATTATTATTGCTAAGTATATTATAGTGTTTCCTTGGCTGACATCGACTACATACTGACGAATTGATAACCTTCTCCATTTTTTGAAATCGGTTAAAAAGATAACATTCTCAATTTAACATTTAATTTTAATTAACAATAAAGTGTGTTAGATTTTATGTTTTATTTTAATTGAAGCCAAAAAAATTAAGACCGCAATTTGCCACAAGCAAACGACTGATTCATCTAATTTCGAATTAATTAAAAATACTTGGATTAAAGTTAAATAGGGTCCGTAAAAACATAATTATGCACGCGCTTAATCGATCCCATTCATCAACGTCACCGCGTTAATGCTATTTTCATCGATGTGTAGACACTGGCGTTTCCAGACGTTTCGCGAGCAGTCCCACCGTCCCTAATAACAGTATCCGAATGAAGGGTTGGGAGAGCGATTCGAATTTTAATGAAATATTTGATTTATACGCGCCGTGAACATCAGGTAGCTTATTATAAGGATATATCATTAAACATTACCTATATAATTAAACTCCGACTTAGCCTCGAGCTACCCCAATTTAACTGGCATATAATTTTAATAAAATTGCCCGCCGTCCGATGATAAAAAGAAAAAAATCGAAAAAAATATATATGTAACACATCTGATTGATGTATTATTTGGTAATTTATTGTCTGTAATTACATCGTGTAATAGTTGATAATGCGGCGGTGTGGGAACGATTTATTAGTATTTATTAAAGTATGAATTATCGTATAATTACTGGGATGGGAGCTTCCAAACTAAACAGAGCGGTTGTGTTTGGGATTTATGAGCGGTTCTCGGAGGCGATCTAATCGCGTCGGTTTCGATGTAGCGTAGCTGGATACCCTATATAAACAATTATTCTTAACAACTCTGAATTTGGCTAACAGCAATAACTAAACGCTAACGTCATTCGGGGATAACATGAGTCGTTGAGTCAAATTTTCTATTTGAATTTTTAAGCTGTTAAGTTTGTCTTCATGTATTAGTTTGGTCATTTTGGTTTCTTCCCCGATTTACACTAAATTTTAAAAATTACATTATACGTCTTTTTCTTTATTTTGCTGTATTTTTATTATTACGTCACATGCTTCGTAGAAGTTTTCGATAATAAGATTTTAAATTCATATAATATTTTTCCTTTAATGTGGTAATGAAAAATTAACACGCTAACTTACAACGCAAATACAGAACCTTCCTGTTTTTATGTAGGTTAAACGAAAATTGTGTCAAGTGTTCAAGCTATTATCATTGCTTGACATCCAATTATATGGACGCTTAGAGGCATTTTAATTGCATTAGATACCTCGTTCATAGACTCTTGTGAGGGAACATGTTACCACCCACATGGAACTACCGCATATTTTGTAATTTTTATTCTGAAACCCACGTAAGCATAACGAACTAGGGTATAAGAAATCTAGGCATGTTAAAATATTATGCTTGTGCAAATTTTGAAGGTGGTGGAGTCTGCAAGGGATTTCGAATAATTAATAATTTGATTTTTTTTTTCTTATAGAAAGCTTCTAAACCTTATATTGTGGCGTCCGTTTGTATTTCCATTGTTCCGCACAGGGTGTAAGAATACTTAACGTTTCTTTAAGTGCCCAAAAAGGGCAACCAAACGGGTCATTTAATATCAGATTTGGTGGTGTATTGAATAAAAAAGGGCTTATATATCTATGAAAACTTAGGAATAAACTTGATTTTTGCGTATCTATAATTTCCGTATTGCCCACGATATTTACAACGCGTTAAGATTATAATAATTGAATTTCTCTTTAAAAAATCTTACTTATCTTTTTTATCAAAATTTATCTGCCTATATAAATATTACGTTCAGCTTTGTATATATAGATTGAGGCTCATTTTAATCCCTCAAATTACTCCGTTCAAATTTAATAGTTGGATTGTTTTAACAATAAACACTTCACTCGGCGCTTCATGATTCATGTTTATTATTACATTTTTATGAACAAACAAACTAACATCAATTTTTATAGCTTCAGAGGCCCTTTTAACTATTATAGGAACGTTAACCGGAGATTAAGTTGAAATACTTCACAGATGTTCTACTATCGTTATCGTGCGTTTAATTTATGCATTGACAGCGTAATCACCGTTAACATGTGTGTTCTTCGAATTTCAATACAGTCAACAAAAAAAAATTAAAATATTTTTTATTATAATTTAATTGTGGTTTATTTTTTATTTATGATTACATTTGCCAATAATTTTTACTTTCATACTAGGATTTTACTTTTTTTGACCTAGTCAATATATTACTTGAAAAATTTTATATGAATGATTATATGAAAATAATTGTAGAAATTCGTAAAAAAGGAGAGAAAATTATGTTTCTGTTACATTTAATTCATACTTATGAATATATTTATAAATCGAATTTGTCCTGTCCTGTCCTGTCGTCATTTTCATATATTACCAAACAATTATTTAAGCGTTATATTTTAGACGCTGTAGTTATTGCTTATATGAATAGCCAGACTTGAAGAACGGCTTTAGCTTTACCAGAAGGGTGACTCTTTATAGTTTTAAATTTATGTCACTATCAAATATTATGTCAATATAAATAGATCCTTTCTAGTTTTATAAGATAAGTCATATATTTTAATCGCTTAAATCATAAAATAAACATACATAATCATAACGCATTGTTTTATCACCAAAAAAAAACTTAAAAACAAAATTATTTTTTAATATATAATAAAATAACTTCAGTTTTATTTTTATTACATTTAAAAATGTAATATTACCAAATCTAATCTTATAATGTAATATTATATATTCATAAAATTACAACTTACCGGAGCCACTGGCAAAAAGGAAGTCCCTTTGTAGGGATGACGTTTTCAGGTAGGGGTAAAACAGCTTGCCGCCGTGCCGGGACTAGCGCCACGACTGCCACAGATAAAAGAAAGAAAATTACATTTATAACAGATTAAAAATACATACAATGACAGATTAAACTTTTTATTGACATTTTTCGTATTGATTTTTTCTGTATTGTAGTTCAGTATAAAATAATACTTAATGAAATATTATTCATTAGATTTTTTTATATTAATTTTAAAAATTCATGAGCTGATAGAAAGATGTCATTAAATATTACTTTTTTAATTATTTCTATATTATTTTATTAATATTATACTACAGAAAAAATATAAATATTATTACAAATTTTTAGATGAAAGGCGTTATGAAAATTTGAATTAAATCGACGAAGTGATATCTATATCTAAAAATATATAAATATACGATACATATGTACATATATTTATTTATAATCGGATGACATTAAATTAATAATTTTACTTTTAATTTTATTACAAGAACACAATGGGTAAATTCTAAAATCTAAATTTAAAATTATTATATAATATAAAATCAAATACAAACCTCAATTTAAAAATCGTTTCGAATCTAGAACAAAAAGAACTCTAGAAGAATCTAAAAGTTGAATCATAGACTAAAAAAAAAAACAACCCGTCTATATTGATTGATGATTTTTATTTTATTGTTATTTACTAAAGGTGAGAATAGCTATCACTAAAGTTAGCTCAACTAGCATTAAATTGATTTTGGAAATCAAACATAATTAGATTGTAACATGTTTTCCTGGCCTATTTCGTTGACAATAGCAATTCCCAACGGAGATGAGACAACCGCGTAAGTTTGAAGTAAGGACGTTTTCTCGAGTCAATACACCCAACAAAACAGGATTTAAATATTATATAATTAAGAAATTAATTTATTTCTGTATCAATTACTTAAATTCCCAATAACGTATCTAATGACATTTTCATTTACTTTTTCGTTTTTTTTTTAATTATAAAATAATAATTTCGCAGTATTTTTTATAATCGGTTAATTATACTCATCCAAAATGTTTTATAGAAACAAATTAATTTTAATATGCGAATCTAATTTGGTAATATCATGAGATTAACTTAATTTAAAATAAACGATTAGCTGGAGGTCAAACAAGGACGTTACTAAGCTTTTAATTATTGTATTATGAATTTAATTTGAAAAATGTTGTTTTTTTTTTACTTCATAAATTGTTATAAAACTTTCAAGGTCTTATGATTTATTTAATCTGTTAATGATCATTTCAATCAAAGTATACCGAGCTGTTTATAAAATAAATTAATCAGTTAAAAAACGCAAAAAAAGATTATGCAATCGTTAGATTTTAGCCTCCATGCTATTTGAAATAAGCTTCAGAACCTTTTTGTTCACAGCTTAAAAGGTTCGAATTTTACGTTTCGTTAGGTTTCAAACTATTTATAATTATAATAAATTAATTGCATAATTCATTTCAAAAACTTTTTTTTTTTATAAATTTATATTAGCTTTTATTTTAAATTAAAATTTAATTTTATTCAATTCCAAATTCAAACTTCATAAATTGCTTTATGTAGCTCATGTTCGCAATTCAAACTGGCAATCGCGTATCTTCCCGCGGTTCGTTTAGGAAGTCGAGCGGGGGAGGCGGGCGCGGGGCTGCGCGTTTTTCCCTCGCCACGTGTTATCCACGTGCGTGTAACTTTTCACTTAAGTCGCTTAAAGTTTTTCACGCTCGTACTTATGACGTAGGTGATTTTGCGTAGTATTCCATTTTAATTTTATTTTAATTCGCTTTAATTTTATAAATTAATTTCAAAGCATGGATTATATTATGTTGTTAAACTGTTTTTAATATAAACTATTATAATTTTACTTAATTTTGATCTGAACTTTAAAAATCAAATGTGTTTTAATTTATGAATTTGATGATTCTTATACAAGTAGCTAGGTGCTATCTTTTTTTCTTTTCATTTAAAAAATATATATTTAAATTCAAAACATATTTAATTCTAACTGTTAGCTAACCTTTGCATAAGTACCTACGCATATAATTATATTGGTACTTTATATTCACTTTAGTTAGCGCGTTTTAAATTATTATGTTTTATATCGAGGGTGGGATTTCTAAACGTTTCAATATATTTTAAGAATATAAAAAATAAACAATTAGTTCCATATTTCGTATCGATCATTAATATTGATTGATATGAACCGTATCTAATATGAATAATTTATTACTATAATCTCTATAGGAGATAACCCATAGACAAATTTTCTTGTTATTACCGTAATAACAATAAAATGCCGCTTTCTCAACAATACATCGCTGTGCGTTTGCAATCAACATATTAACTATACCGTGTCTAGAAAATTCTTAATTGAACTAATGAGAAGTAATTACAATTTTTATTGCGGCCATAATGATTACGATGCCTTAAAATAATAAAAGCAATTAGACATTGATGGGCGTAGCGGAGTCGCTCTATCTCTCCCACTCTAGTCTGTTACAGAAAAATGCGAGGAAATGAGAGGAAAGACTGGACTGATTAGATGTAATTGTTCGAACGGTTATAAAACTTGATGTCGAGACGGTGTTCAGTTTGTCGTAAAATTGTAAGATGTTACTGCTCCCTTAGGTTCTTAAGTAAAAAAATAGGGATTCTGTATACATGCAATAGATGTTCCTACATATTTAACCACAAGATCTTGTTTAAAGTATGTAATTTTATATGGTGTGGTATTGATAAATATAGTGAGGCTTTTTTATTGTTGAAGTAAATTATTTTTGCTTTCAAGAAACGAATTGAATATTAATTGAGATTATTTTAGTATATCCTAGTGATACTTTAAATTTGAATTATAATTTTTAAAATTCGATATAAGAATGGTAAAAAAGAGTTGAAAATCTGAAATACAGACGTCTTTTCCATACTTTTACACTCTCAAATCGAATACCTAAGTACTTCATATTTAATATTAAAGCACTAAAGCCCAGTAACATGTAGAAAGATAGATTATTATGAACATCATAGTATCTATAATATATTTTGTATGTTCTAAAAGATTCATTTCGAATTAGCTATACTAATACATAAAGCTGAAGAGTTTGTTTGTTTGAGCCGGCTAATCTCAGAAACTATTGGTTCGAATTTCAAAATTCCTTTTGTGTTGTATAGATGTATAGTCCTTATGTCGATGAAGATTCTAGGCTGATTTTTATTCATTATATGAAACTGCGGAGCACAGATAGTCTAAGATAATATGAAATATTATATTTTGGTACAATCACCGCGTTAAGAGTATGGCGTGGTACAATTAAATGATTCAATGAAGATGAGCCACTGACTCACGAGTGTGATATTAATTAAGCGCAATGAACGAAGAATTTAGAGGAATAGTGATGTGATCAGATAGAAATAGAACGGGATTGTTTAAAAGAATTGCAAAATTTGAATTTCAATCTTTGTTCGGTTGTTGGTTCGAATTTCAAATTGTTTTTATTAATATCGTATGTCATTGTTTCTTAATTGAAATATTATAAGTTCAATATTATTTGAACATCATTTATTAAATTAAATTAAATTTAAATTAGGTAGTTTGTAAAAATAAATTAATTTATTTCTGTATCATATATACCTACCTAATATTTATAAATTCAGTGGTTATTTAATTAAATGAAATGTTTCTCTTGTAAGTAGGTATTTTTTTAATAATAAAAATGTACTACATGTAGATAGGGCAGTATTTTTTTTAAGAATGATTTAGTCATGCAACATAGTTTGAACAGGCTCGTTTTTCTGCATCATTTAACCATAGACACGAGTTCACTTTTTTGCTTGCAATTACATTGTAGGGTTAGAGAATTGATTGGCTGAATAAGAATTTTGAAACCTTTTTATATATCTTTTTTTTTTTGCAGTTATTAAAGTTTCTAAAATATTTGTATGGTACCTATATGATCTCTAATTTTTTAGAATTCATTTCTTAAGAATTAAAAAAACTTTTAAAAATCGTTTGAATATTTTGCACATACCAACAGTATATTTTTTTAATTACATTACTATTATTTTTTTTAAATTTAGGTTCTTTCGTGTATTTTAAATATAATTTTATATATAACTTTTTATGCATTTTACAATAAACCTTCCTTCATATTTATCAGTAAATAAAAATGACAACTCGTTAATTGAATAAATTTCACGTTAATACTATTTTATAATATTAAGATTTATAATCAATAATATTAATAACTTAATAAAAATAAATTAACTTGCCGCCAATAGTACGACAACAATACCTACAACACTAACTTCAGTACATAGCTCTTATATACATCATATTAAAATTTCCACTATAGCGTGGGTTTCACGTGAAAACACAAAACGTATAAAAAATACCTACAGAAAAACTGAACACATGACGGACCGAACCAATCAGCTGTTGCCGCTTCGCCCCGCCCAGATACAAGTTTTCCTCTTTAACGCGAAAAACATCACCTCTCCTTTTTTAAACCGACGAAATTTATCCGAAAACAATTTTTTTTTCTCTACATTGAAAAGAAATAAGAAACTTTTTACGAGGGACCTTATTTAAATCTATAACTTGTCAATCATAATATATTTATTAAAATATTATTAACGACTAAATTATTGCTAATATTTGCCCGTGTTTATATGTTTTCTTTATGTAGTTTTGTTAACATGCAATTTTTTTCAAGATCTATTACAGTATTTTCCACTTTTGGAGGGTATATTTAAATTTACTAACAACAGTTTATAATAAAACAATGCCATTAAATAATGCCATGAAAATAAATCAAAACTAACTATTAAATAAGTATGGCATTCCGTAATATTTTTCGCGTGAAATACGAATAACATAAAATGTTTAAATGAATAAAAAAACTCAGTACTTACAATGTTCAATTATTAAGACGTTGAGGTGCTTGGATTTGTTTTCGTAACAGTGAACAGTTGTTAATTAGCCGGCGTTCGCTGATTCATCACTTTATAGCGTTTCAACGGCCACTCCAAGCCGATAATAATTACACTGCAAATATATCTCCTTGTTCAGAAAATAATAAACCACACTGATACAATATGTCCAATTTTCGAACTCACTAAAAAGTTTTATATTATCTGTCAAAAGTCGCGCGAAATGTTTTTTTTTATGTGGCTGTCAAACGGAACGGGCGAACGCGTATACGGCCGTCCACGTCAGTACGCTGACGTTCACTAGTCGCGACTCGGCGTAAGTCGAGGAGAAGAAGGCAGCGGTCTCGGCCAACCCGCCTTTCGTTCGTCTCTTTCTCGCGCGGCTATGCCCGCCCGCACCATTTTTACAGTTTAACCGACTCAATTCAATTCAACTCAACTCAATTGTCGTGGCGCGAATGCCTTCGCACTGGACGCTAGAGTGAGATGTATAGCGTTCGCCTTCTTTCAGACGTTGCAGTTTTAATAGTAATATAATAGTTCTATAGTTGCGTAGGACGCATAATATCTTGTCTATATTCGAATTAGGTCTCTAAAGCAAATATTGATGTACGATGCGTTTGAAACAAGAATTTATATTCGGAAGAGCGGAATAGAGCCTTAATCTTGGTTTAAGACGCAACAGCGGGCATGAGTCGTGTTGTTTCGTTCGCGCCACTATCGTCCGGCCGGCGTTCTGATGGCGCGCGAGCGAGAAATCCGAGCGACGATAGGCGTTACCGATTCTGTCGGCTCGCGCTTCTGGGTGTGTAAAGTTTTAGGCCGAAACATGTAAAAATGCATCTTGAAAAAAAGTTATGTATTAAAAAAAGAAGCTTAGTGCGCGGTGGGGGGGACATTAACGCTAGCGGGGGGGGGTGGCGAGGACGGTTTTTTCGCATGCTATATTTTCGGGGGTGCTCGCGTAACTGGACAATGCATTATCGGAGCGAGCCGCCGATTCGAGCGCATCACCTTAGTGGGCCATTTCCACTCCAAACTACTCGATTTGAATACACTATTCCGCCATGCACATAGCCTTTATGCGAATAATATTTAGCTAAGGTTTTTTAAAATAAATATCAAGTCTAATAAATTGCATGGAAAATATTACAACCAGAAAAAAATACGACAACTTCATAAGAATGAGATTACAAAAATAAAGTTATTACATAAAACAACCAGAGAAATTTAAGAAATCATACGGGAACGTGAACATTACAACATAATATCTCATAATTGTAACATTATTTTATAGTTCGTACACAAAACGACACAAAAAAGTAACTACGTCGAACAAAAAAAAGAGTTTTAAGAATCGTACACATACTTACATAGTAAGTAAGGTGGGTGGACTACTGAAGGCCACTGTAACGAATAAACAGTTTTTATTAGTTTATTTACTGGATAAATGAAAAAAAACTAATTATTAAGTACCTAATACTTTGTTCAGGGCTCCATACATCATTACTTTTACTTATAGAATAATCAAATACAAAAACAAAATTGACTCGAATAAATACAAACCTAAGTACATTACATAGGTGCTCATACTAAGTCCTACAGAAATTACGTGAATTTGTCGAAATAGAACAAAAAAATATCTTTCGTTAGTTATAAATACAATATATCAAAATTGCACAAAAAACTGTCTAGGTATACTTTTGCAACAATTATTATTATTGCATTGTAATAATATATGCTTCGTAATGAAACATCACAATGAACTTTTCAAATATAAACGCATATAACTATGAGTATGTAATATTGTTCGTATTAAATATATCATCCAGGCAAAACAATATAATAGTTTATTTTTCCGTTAATCTGATATCGATTAGAAAATCAAATATTTTTATAAAAAACTACACTAACAAAAAAAACAATAAGTATACATCAAAAAAATTGTATTATTATTGTATTACACTACCTATTAGAATATTGTTCAGAAAAATATTTTAGCCGTGAGATCATAATTTAAAGAACAGTACCTAGTTCTATTCTGTAACAACAAACTCAAAAATCACCTCAGAAAACGATCTTGAACTATCAAAAAGTGATATGTGATACTATAGTCACCATAATAATTACAACATTTCGAGAATACACGAATCAAAATATCGCTAAATGTCGCTTGTAAAATATATTGCATGTGTTTAATGAAGTAAGTTTTATATAGGACTGCAAGACATATTCCGGATAAGCGACGACACGATACGCAAGGCTTTCACAATGACCCTGCACCCTGACCTTTTCCGCATAATAGAGAATAAATAAAAATTTAAATTTATTAAAAAAAAAAAACAAAATAAAACTCGATTGCAAACGTAACTAAAAGTGTTACGTTTTAGTCTCTACTAGGCTTAACATTCTCGATTTAAAAAAAAATACATAAAGTCTACACATGAGGGTAGATATACAAGTTCTATAAAAAGCATTATACTTCTTTTATGAAATTCGAATTTGAACTATCATAAAAAAGTAGTTTTTTCGTAGTGAGGCTTTAGACATGTCTTAACAAACTCGAGGGGCTTATTTATAAGCTATTAAAAGTTTCAAGACTTGGATAACCTCTTATCAACATCATCTATCAGCTGAAAGCTAACATATAATTATATAATCATCCAAATCATATAAACTTGCAGTTTCGAATAAATATTACAGTAAGAAATACGATGAAATCGACTTCCGACAACTTACTGATCTTGCTATGAGCTATACATATACAACTGAATATAAATCTTCAAACTTTATATAAATCTTGTAATAACAGATAAGACGATAATATTTTGAGAATACATTCACAGCAACGCTTGAGATTTACCTATACGTGTTTTAAATAATTTATTGTCGATTAAGTAAAGCATACTAATTACAAATTTTGTTTATAATATAAACATGACTATGAACATTTTGTGTGTTCTGCTTATTAATAATATCTTTTTAATGAAAAGAAGGCCGTAACCCAACAATCCTACTGGTTCGGAGCGTCATGGTAGCATGCGCAAGCGATCCCGTAGCACTCCTCGTCAAGAACGAAAGGGTACTGGTTTTTTAGTGGGTATTCCGACAACTACCCGTGGGGGAAACTCGTAATGAGTTTGACAAGCGTCAAAAAAAAGAACCTGTTAGGTTAAGGCCTTATTATTTTGTGGAGAAGACTTAGGAGTCGTTGAGGCAATGCGTATTGGTCCGCTTACTAACTTGTCAATGTACATAACTCAAACATTTCGTAATTGGCAAAAGTTGTATGAGTTATTTGCTTATGAAATAGTAAAATATTATCCGTAAATGTCTCCTCTTACAAAAAAGACTACGAACTTATTCCAATACGATATTCCAGTGTGGAATAATAAGTGGTAGAATGACTTCCGATTCATGTAGGTTTTCTTACGATATTTTCCTTCGCCACTTAGCATGAGATGAATTACAAACACAAAAAGGACACATAAATGGTGTTTTTACCTGTGTGTGTGTAGTGTTGCCTACCTGGATTTAAAACTATCATCATTTTCCACGTATTCAACGTGTGTAACTGCTGCTTCATCTCGGCTAGATGTTCAATTATATTAATTACCCGCGTATAATAAATAAATAAAAATAAGCCTAGAGCCTTCCTCGATATTTTTATCGAACACTAACTATCCAACACAAAAATAATTTTAAATTCGAACCAGTAGTTCCTCAGATGAGCCGGATCAAACAAACAAACTCTTCAGCTTTAGGTACATATTAGTGAAGGCATAGATTGATAAAGAGAAACTATTGAGTTTCTTGGCGATTCTTCTCGATAGAATCTACTTTCCGATTCTGTGGTTATTACAATTAATTCAAATATAAATTGACGAAGTTATTTCATGAGCCTACTTGAATAAAAATATTTTGTAGTATCAGCCACATAAGTAATAAATAGTTTTCCATATACATGAGCATGTCAGACAAAGGAGTATCCGTAAATTACAATTGTTAACTGTACGTACCTATGTCATAAAGTTTTTGGAAGTAACCAACTCCCGACACACAGCTAACGCTAGTTTGGGATTCATGGCAAAACATAAAAAGTTAAAATCTCTGTTGGTTTCAATAATGGGTTTTATTTTATTTAAGGGACGATAGCTTTCCTTATATTTTTTAATCTGATTTATGACTTAACAGAATTAAAAACGTGAAGTATTACCTTGAATTCTTTTATTTATAATCTTTAAAAAAATGCCTTAGTCTGCGTGTTAGGAGGTGAGGGGCGGGTATTACTTAAGAAAGCAGCCTGTGTCCGTCCTTGGAGTTCAAGCTTGCTTCATACCTAATTTTATTAAAATCTCTTCAGTTGTTTAGTTTAGTTGTAACTGCACTTATATAAATAATTAAGTCCCATTTTGAAACGGATTTCAAGGGCAAAAAAATACGTGCTGTGCTCAAAACCGTACAAGTACAAAGACGATGTCAAAGCGGATATAGAAAAAGTCACTTAACGATTGTTGATTACGTTTTTAGAAACCACCAAAATCTATGGAAATGACACATGAAATCGATACATCACGTGATCAACAATTGACGTCTTGAATTGAATAATTTAGACGACAGCGAAGTTCGAAATGTTACCGATAACGTTTTAGAATGCACTTTTTTTAATTCTCGTAAGTCTGATTGCGGTCAAGCACTAATCAACTCACCCTTATCGTCATTTAATATTATTTATTACCAATTAAATTTTTTGTTGTAAGAACTCGACAAAAAACTTACAGCTCTTCCTTGCTATATAAACATTATACAACTAACTATAATTAAATATCTTAAGTCACCAATAGGATTAAGCGATTTACTTATGATTACTTATCAAACCATAGCCACAAAATTTATCATCAATAAAATATGTAATCAATTAAAATATTCACAATATATAAACCCTTTATTTTTATTCAAGGGCATATTTTTATTCAGTTGTAAGCAAATTATCGTGAATTTATGTATAAATCCAAGATTATATTCAAGTGTTTAAGGCTTAAGCCTTTAAATATCTTACGTCATTCGAACCGTGTTCTCGACGTGTCTATTAAGGTGCTATATTTAAACCATGCAGGCCTCCTAACCGAATTTCATTCATTGCTGTCAATCTAAAGGACAAGTTGCTGGGGATATAATTGTGCATAAATGTTTTCGGTGATATATACGTAATACGGCTTAGACGATAGCGAAGACATCAAGTGAAATTTCGACGAGCCGGTTGGCGTGTTTGGTAGACATCTGCCTTTAGCGCCGCTGGTCCTGGGTTCGATTCCCACCCAGGACAAACATTTGTGTGCATGAACATGTCTGTTTGTCCTGAGTCTGGGTGTAATTATCTATATAAGTATGTATTTACAAAAAGAAAAGTAGTATATGTAGTTTATCAGTTGTCTGGTTTCCATATTACAAGCTTTGCTTAGTTTGGGATCAGATGACCGTGTGTGAACAATGTCCCAGGATATTATTATCCCAGGATATTATAAAAGAGTATCTCTCAATGTTCTTGAAATATCAACGGCTTGACGTGTTTTCCGAGGCACTGGTGTTTAAAACTGTCAAATGTCACCCTTCCGGTTTAACTTCTAACTGCTATTAACATGAAGGTTAGACGCTTTCGTTCAAATTCAAATCTCCTAGCTACTAAACCGACTCAGCTCTTTAAAATCGATGTAATCTATCCATATCAATCATATCATATACGATCTATTTTCGATATACTGAACAAATGAAGCGTTTTACAAATAGAATATAATCTCATACAAACTAGACAGTTCCTTGGAAACAAGTCTTGTACCTAAATAACTAAATGACGTCAAAACTTTAAATCCGGCCAAGTTGGAGAGGCCGAAAGTTGCCTTTCGCTAAATAATTGATCACGCGCCTCTATTACGTTCAATGGTATCGATTATGTATCGAATAACGTTCTTTCAATTTTAAATATCGATTCTGTCTAGATGATTAATTAGCCATTTACAAGGATCGGGTTGGTATTCGATTATTATTATGATTAATTGTTTTGAAATAAATTATTTAATTAATCGAGACAGTGTTATTCGTTTTTTATATAAGGTAATCGAATATAAAAGGTATGACGATTTTTTAAAATATCCACATGTTTCAAAAATTATTAAATAAAATTTCTGGTATATGATTACATGAGTGAAATTTCTTTTATATTATTGAAAATCATTATATAACTCTTCTTATATAATGCAACTTATTACTACATAATTTTATTTAACCATAAATGTCTTATATTTTTAATTATGGAAACACTTCAATTTCCGACGACGTCTTATTGTTGAAAGAAATTTGTAGTAAACTTCATGCGTTACACTGTTGCACTACGATAATTCGAATAAGGCCAATTCATGGAAATACCAATTCCTATGTAAAAGAATACGTAATAGGCCCCGTCGTATTGGGCCGCTCTATCTATTTCCTATAGTCTAGTCCGCTATTAAAAGAAACAAATCAACATAATGTAATACTAGTTTGTTTTCAGTCTGACTAGAATAACCTGTTTTTTATTCTGTTTATAATAGGCGAAATATCAAATGGGCCACTTGATGGTAAGCGGTCACCACCGCCATTAGATATAAGCACCTTTAACCTTGGGAAGTAAGATTTTATATATCTTAGAGTAGAGTAGAGAGTTATATATCTGTAATTACAGTATGTGCTAGTGTTATTACTCGCTCTCAAAACTTTAATATAGCAATACTAGGTGTTGCTGTTTAGCGGTAGAATAAGTAGCTGCCAAGATGAGTTTCCACAAAGCACTACCACCAAATAACACCAACTCTGATAACACCGCAAAGCACAAACATAAACGATACGTCATACCACTTCAAAATATTTATCATTTTTTTGTATTTTTATGGGGCCTTTATAGACAGCCTATTTATCATAACTGTAATCTAACCTGCGTCTTCAATCTTCACATCCAGTTGCAATGATCACTGCACGAACCAATTGTCAATTTTATAAAACCTTTATCAGAAATCAATCTATCTTTATACGAAAACCGAAACCAAATTGGTTCAGTTCAACTGGCGATTTGTAAGATTAATTTTTGCAGTAAAGTGATAAAAAATCTCAATTTAAAATTTACGGAAATGGAACACGTAAAATTATGGTGACGGCGAGGTTTGTACTTTCAATTAAAATAAATAAAGTAAGGTATATAAACAGAAAAAAATACTTATATAATATGTCTTTTTTTTTTTTATTTTTCTGAACTGTTCATGGTTTGGCTCATACAGTCTTGCATGGCTATGTATATACATATATGAAGTATAATCTGCCGCCACGGTATAATGCTTTTGAATAGTATAGGTAGGCGGACGAGCATAATATGGACTGCCCGATGGTAAGTGGACACCAATGCCCATATATATTGGCATTGTAAGCAATGTTAACTATCACTTACATCGCCAATGCGCCACCAACCTTGGGAACTAAGATGTTATGATCCATGCATATGCATGTAATTGCACTGGCTTGCTCACCGTTCAAATCGGACCACAGCAATACTAAGTACGGCTGTTTTGGGATAGATTATCTGATGAGTGGGTAGTACCTACCCAGACGAGCTTGCACAAAGCCCTTCCACCAGTAAATGCTGCCTGTATATGGCAAGATACATGAGTTTGAGTCTGTTCATCTTGACGCCTCACCGTTGTCTTCAAACTTATCCTAAATTGATTCAGTTAACAGTTTCTGGGCGATAGCATCCCCCTGGTGCAATTGCCATGTCTTAAAACCACTTATTGTCTTATGACCGCTGCTTTTGTAGGACTGCCGATTCTATCAATATATTATATATTGCCTCGACAAAATAAAATACCGTTTCAAAGTTCACAAGGGGTACTCTTAAATCTCAAAGGTGACACTTTAAAGACGGCCTATTTGGAAGTTTGAATTTTTTTCCTATACTCTTGTTGGAGTTTACAATTGTGGTTTTCAATGCTGTAAATTTTTTCTTTACTCTTAACGGAAACGTTTTACTAAGGATGATATTATATTCGTTATCAACGTTGTATTTATTCGATGCGTACGTTTAAGTCTGCAGTCGATATCTAGAGGTATTTTTCGCATTCACTGACACGCTATCATGACATCATAAATATTTTGTCCAGAATTATGGGCATGTGGTGGCGATCAGCCTACGTGCGCAGCTGGATGGCTCTTTTACCGATGACAGAGTTGCCCGTCACCAGCTTATAGAATAAAGCTTGTATATAAAAGAACACACAAGGCATGACATTTTATCCGTCTAATATATTTTTTTGGTATAGCCATTGCTTTAGTCGACGGTGTTACTTCAAACGTCAACTATTTGCAACGCACCTGCAAGTCCTCGGATGTTGCAGATGTCCACGGGCGGTGGTAGTTACTTTCCATCAGGTGAGCCTTCTGCTCGTTTTCCCCCTCTTACAAAAACAAAACAAATAATATCATTAAGAATGCGAAAGTGAGTTTGTTATGCTTTCACGTCTTAAGTACTCCACCGGTCATTATAAAATTTAACAAACAGGTTACAGAAGAAGAAGAAGAAAGGACATAGGCCACCCACACACAGCGGAGCTGCATACATTTCTTATTACTTATCTGTTATAGTTTGTATACGATTTATGGACAACAGTAAAAGAAAACAAGTACTTTTCGTAAAAAAGACAGTGTAACATACTACTAAATTTTATCCACTCCAATGAGCAATGTGGAGAAATAAGAGGGGACGCCTATTTTCAGTAGTACATTCATATTGTCTTACTTTATATATCAACGATAAATAATTATTTTTTTCAAGCCCAATATTATTATTATATCTAATAATACTTTATTTCTTAGACTGCTTCGTTGGTCCAGTGACTAGATATAAGGCCGTAGACCTGGGGGTCGGATTGGGCTAATAAAAAGTCAGTGTTTTTTTTCCATTGTTGTCATCGGATTGCCATCCCATTGGATTATGAGAGTGAGGGAATAGAGAGTGCACCTATATTTGCGCATATTCTTATGTCCTGCGCAGTTAGTTAATCTCTCTTGAGATTGTTGACCGTGGCTGAAATCGTCCAGAAGGACATGTCATTTATGCCTTGACATAAATAATTATCGACCACCACGACTGTGTCGTATTAATTTGTACGACTTAATTAACAAAAATAAACTACTGATGTAACGTCTCCAAAAATAAATATCAACTATATGAGAAATTATGACTGTACAATGTACATATATAAATTAGTCTCGTAATTAAAAAGTTATTTCTATGGCGCTATATTAAGCATGTACTACTTTTTATGTGAACAATGTGGAGAGACAGCTTATTTTCCTAACAGGAATTGAAGGAAGTTGTATTTACAAGCCGTTACTGTAAACTTTTTAAAAATAGAATAAAATTTAAATCTCAAGCGTTCATCATTCTCACATTTCATATTTCGAACTTAACTCTTAATTAGTAATAAACTACTATAAATACTATTACGCTAGATTCAGTCGTTCGTTCATTCGTTCGTTGACAAAATAAACGAGAAGTTTGAAACTTGAGGCGCGAATAATAAATGAGATTGTGAAATAAGACTAACAACATTAATATAATTAATCTTTTGTTTCTCTATATTCGAAATAGCTTTTACAGAGCCTTATTTAGTGAACTAATTGTCGACGGTTTGTATACGATGAAATAACCAATACGCCCAAGGATTAAATCGTTTTCCAATTTGTATTAGACACTATAATGGAAGAATTAAAAAAAAAACTTATGTAGATTTTTTCAAAACAGATTTAAATTATTTTTGGCTTTTGTTTAACAAAAATAGTGATGAAAAGAGGAGAGATTAAGTTAAATGTGTGTATGTGTGTATCTGTGTAACTGAGTATTTGTTTGTGGCACTGTCGCTCTCAGTCGAATGGACTGATTTTAAAGCGTATTTTTCGATTTGTAACCTGGAATGGTCCTTAGCTATAAATCATAAAACTCTGTTCAGGCATTTTTTTTAGTATAGGTAGTCGGATGAGCATATGGGGCACCTGATGGTAAGTGGTCACCAACGCCCATCGCCGATGCGCCACCAATCTTGGGAACTAAGATGTTATTCCCCTTGTGCCTGTAATAACACTGGCTCACTCACCCTTCAAACCGGAAAACATCAATACCAAGTACTGCTGGTTTGCGGTAGAATATCAGATGAGAAGGTGGAACCTATCCAGACCAGCTTGCACAAAGCTCTACCACCAAGCACATTTGAAGATCATCAGCAAAATTTTTACTTTTGACAAAAAGGTCTTACGAACACAGGTTGATTTGGAATGTCCTTCGACGCGACGACTTGGTTTGTAAAATAACTTCTTACTATGTTTACTGCATAGGAGATATCATAGTGCTCAAGAGTGTGAACATACATAGGTTCAATTTCTATACCACACGGGAGTAGAACAAATAGTCACATTAAAATACACTGACAAATCAAGACATCAATATTTCGATGTACCGCGTATATATTTTCATTCTAATGGGTATTTAACTGATTTTTTTTAATATTATTTTACAACCATTACATATTCATGGTTTTCGATAAGTAAAGTACTAAAAAAGGGAAAGATTAAAAAAAATTAATACCAAAAAAACGTTAAAACGACCGTTTTAACTAATATAAATTAATTTATATACGTGAGAATCGTATATTAAATTAATATCCTACAATTAAATTACATAAATATTATACAATTGTTATTACTGTAAGAGTATACAGTCGAGATCGATATAAAATCTTCAATTAATCTACTTTTGCAACTCTAAAACACAAAAGCAATGGCAATCAGATAAAAGTTGATTAATCTACGAACGGAGTTCCGCTTCTTATTATAATAAACTAATTAATGATGGAGCCGAACAATTCATTATAGAAGCAAAACTGCCTTCCGAACAATAATGATAATGAGTGTAATTAATTATAGGAAGTTCGTTCAAGACGTACTGAGGAGGACGGAGAACGGGAGGTGTGGAGGAAGATTTAATGATGGACAGGGCATGATATTTTAGTATTAATTATACATACACATTGCCATGTAATTTTATTGGCTAAGTTGTCTATGTAAGAAACTAGCTGTGTCAACAGGAAATCTTAGCCGGAGTACAATTTGGTCAGGTGAACTAGAAACTTACTATTTATCTTAGCATAGCAAACCCTTTTTATTCATAAGAAGCTAATGAATAAATACAGCTATATAAAATTTGGGCAAATATGCAAGTTAAAGACCGTAGAATGAAAAACCGATCAGTCACCATTTTATTTGGATTACGAAGCACATTTATTTACTCCTCTGTCTACTTATTATGAGCAAAAAAAAATGCTCGTAATGTGCCGCCACGTTTCTTACCACATCCATTGTTGTTTTATTGAGCACTCTGGAATTAGTTGGGATGATGGCAAAATATTTGATGTACTAACTCTGGTTTCTTTGAAATGAGGACATGCCTTAGTATACGACGCTACATGATTTGATACATTTGCCTCGTCTCATATTAAAGAACGAATATTATAGGCCGAAAACGCAGCAAACTATTGTAGTGAAAAACAAATATATAATATATAAGCAAATATTTGTTCCATTAGAAACACTTTCACCTTGGAGTAATGGTGTAAAAACATTTAAAACCTCATTGTTACCACTGGAAACTTGAGTGCTGGTTCGGATTCGAAATTCAAATTCAGAACGAAAAAGCTGCTAACATTCTTGCCAGCATCCCGCGCGGTCTTGATTTGTACACTACCCACTCGTATTTTTATTTAAGACCTTAACATGAACAATTATATAAATATTTTTTATATCGAATTGTGCATAACAATACTGACAAAGTTAAATATTTTTAATAACAGATGAACATTTAATTTCCTTCAACGTACTTAGTTTCTATTGGACAAGTAAAATACATTCTAGAACTTTCATCAGATACCGTAAGCTGATTGGTCCGATATATTTAGATAGATTATTCGAGGTTTATTTTATGAATACAAATTCTATATGTAATCGTTGGAGCGTTTGTTAGATCCAGCAACTTTAGAAATACTTGATCGATTCAGGTCATACTCGCACAATGTATTTGTTCTGAGGTTGATGATTCATTGCTACCGCATATTGTATACTAGAATTGCTTAGGTGGCGCCACATTACTGGTAGTACTGTAATCAATGTTTTAACAAATAATATAATATTACGATTCAAAATCTTACCTACGTTACAAGCTGGGTCGTTGAAAATATTATTCTGAAATCTGCTCTGAGGTTAGTGGTTCGGAAAGATTATGAGAGTTTGGGCATACTGCACAATTTGTGTTTGCGCACTTTCACTTCTGTAGTATGTGTGCAGATGGCTAATTTCTTTGAGAATGTCCACCACTAACCCTACCACCCAGTGCTGACATTAACTTAACTAGAAGACTTACAAATAGACCGAAAAATACTTAACATTTAAGATAAGTTTTATAGAAAAATGATGCAATAACTATCGCTATAATTAAGTTTTAAATATAAAAGTTAAGTAACCTTTTATAAATAAATATAGTTAGCCTTTACTTTTTTACCATCAGAAAGTTAATTATTTTTTATATTATTGATAGTGATCTACAAAAAAGCGCAAGATAAAAATAAAAATACGTTTTTTTCGGTATAATTTTTAACGTTCAACCCGTTTTCAGCGCTGTCCTCGCTCAACGATTACTCGCAGTTGCCGCATCCATAGCTTATGTTGTGAATGTTACAAAGGGTGCTAGGAGGTCAGCTCGTTGTCGTGCTACTGATGGCTTTAATCATTATTACTTATAATTAAAATTTTGCATTCACTTCGATCTTAAAAACAACTTTCATTGTTTAACACTACTCACGATATTTTTAATTTCACTTTTACTGTAACATACATAACCATGCCGGTAAATCAAAAGGTCGTATGTGGAAATTTTGTATTTAATAGAAACGCATAATGTTTTTCATATAAAATTAGTAGACGGTAAAATAGGCCACCTGATAGTAATTGGCTACCACCGCCCATGGATATTGGGACTTTGAATTAACCATTCCGTACATCATCAATCCGACACTAACATAGGAAAGTAAGACGTAATGACGTAGTGCCAGTAGTTTTACTCGGTGGTAGAGCTTTGTGCAAGCTCGTCTGGGTAGGTATCACCCACTCATCGGATATTCTACCGCACAACAGCAGTACTTTGTATTGTAGTGTTCCGGTTTGAAGGGTGATTGAGCCAGTGTAATTACAGGCACAAGGGCACAAGTATAACATCTTAGTTCCTAAGGTTGGTGGCGTATTGGCGATGTAAGCGATGGTTAACATTTCTTACAATGCCATTGTCTATGGGCGTTGGTGACCATTTACCATCAGGTGACCCATACGCCTACTACAGGTGACACCTACCTATACAATAAAAAAAAAGTTAAACTGGCTCACCCGATCTTCGAACCTGAACACAGGAATACTAAATATTGCTCTTTGGCTAAAAAATATTTGTTGGCAGATGGGTTTCAACGTTATACTTTCTTAGTATAACAATCATATATCGTTCTTTACTATTTTCATAATAATTTCGCGCTTATGTAACGAAAACTTTAAAGTATTAAATTCATAAATAAAAACAGTAACTTATGACCCTTTGCTGTCTTGGCGATTAAGGTCGGCGAAAGTAAATACGGAAAATATATATTAATTTCATGATACAGTAATGTCAACAAACATCGCGTGTGAACTAATTCCGTTTATTTGTTTACCATTCAATTGATATGTTTCATTTTCCTTTAAGAATATACATATTATGTGGGTACATACTAAAAATTTAAGACACATACCTACTAAAAATGTACGACGATTTTCATTGTTACAATGAAATATTTCCCCCTGAAGATTTCGGCCACGGCCAAAAACAAAAGGCAAATTATAGTGCACAAGATTGTGCGTAAACACAGATGCACTATTTATTCTTTCGCTCTCATAATCCGATGAAATGGCAACCCGAGAAGACCAGAAAGACTTCAGTCACAGGACTAACAGCGGTACCTATGTGGTTTTCGGTGCACAGGAGTGTGTTCACTTCCAACTTTTAGAATTTTTAATAATAGTAAGTCTTTATTTGCATGAACTGTGTACAAGAAATTTTATAATAACAACACAATATAGCCACAGAGTAGCATCCAAATTGTACATTTCCAATTCACATTTCATTGGTACTTATTAACTAATGATCTCAATTTTACAATAATTCATTCATTAATTCAATTTTACTTATTGGAATTATAATTTTAAATAATCATAAATTAGATTAATATTATTGTAAGATAAAATCAAAGTATTTCAAAATTATCATTACAATTTCGTCATTAAATTATTACGTTATTAAAATTTAAACTCTTGACATGAAAACCAAAAATAAAGGCTCGGCCTTGAGTTTGTACCCAGGACCTTGGGATCTATGGTCTTATATCTAGCCACTAGACCAACGAGGCAGTCAATATTGATAAATGGTATGGTATAGACTAAATATCGGTTACGTCGGCCAATTTAAAAAATTGTCAAAGACGTCAACTTCCCATGACATAATATAAAACTCAAGTACGAGCGCAAACACAGGTGCTCTATTTCCTACATTATTTATATAGGTAATTACAATATAAGAAAAATATAAGGCGAGCGTTGATAGTCAACAAGTTTGTTTACATTTTACAACGGACAGAAAAACATGACGATTATTTGTGTAGTGTTATAAAACAACCATTAATTTTATTTGATGATTTGTTGTACAGGGCTGTTCTTTATTTATTCAAATCAATATTTGTTATTATAATACAGTAACGGCCGAATACTGAAACGTCATTCAAAATGAAGTGGGACTTAATTATTTGGAACGTCATTAGTTTCAAAATTTAGTATGCGAAATTTGAAATTAATGGCGTTCCAAATAATTAAGTCCCACTTCATATTTGAAAGACGTTTTAGTATTCGGCCATAACACTGACTAGTATCGGTCCGAGGTCGAAATTGGAACATATATAAACTTTTCGAGCATTTTTTTCTATTTTTATTTCTAAAAACTTTTTATTTATATTATTATCAAGCTCGTTAATAGCTATCAAACAAAAAAAGAGATATTTTTTCCAAAATTTCCAAAAACCGGAAACAAATCGACTAAAGAAATTAACCTATATTTGGAGAAATTGTTTGAGCACATATTTTTTGTAATGTAATTTTCTAAAAACTTAGTTACCCCGAGATATCTCTTTAACCATAACCGTGCGAAGTCGTTTAGCTTGTAAATAATGTTTTAAAAATACTAAGACCAATTATCATTACATTATAGCAAAGTATTTTTTTCCAAAATTGCCAAAAGTTCGGAAACAAATCGACTAAAGAAATTAACCTATATTTGGAGAAATAGTTTAAGCACATATTTTTTGTAATGTAATTTTCTAAACTTAGTTACCTCGAAATATCTCTGTAACCATAACCGTGTGAAGTCGTTTAGCTTGTAAATAAAACGGATGCAACTCCTTTATGTATCATCTAAATATAATAGATCGTATTTTATGTCACCCGAAGGTTAGGTACCGCTAGTTCAATTAACTTGTAAATGTAGTTTCCTTGTTAAATACTCGGACTATGAATACGTTTAGGGATTGTTGCACATCTTGATTTATAGGATACTCTTCAAATTCACAATTATTTAAAGTGTTTTCCTTTGCATTAATTTTAATAATAAAAGTACTAAAATTATGCATTACTATGTATGAATGAACTCAGTAGTAAGTAACTAGCTATTAAAAACAGCTTTTACCACTTATTAATTTAATAATTGATATTTTAATTAAATACGAGGAAGATTCATTTTACTCGAATATAAAGTAATATAAAATCATGGCTGAATCAGATTTTCTTTGTGGGTAGGAGTAAGTTGATCATAACTGGCCGTTAAAAGCATCAGTTACTAACTTCCAAGTACCAGGACCGCATAAAGAGGCGTATGAGCGCTCATTAGGTCCGCGGTATCGTCCATAAATACATTATCGCGGGGGTACGAGGGGTGGTGCGGAGGGGTAGAGGGGCAACACGAGGCGGCGGGTTATCGAATTAAAACTTCACTAGCAATAGTAGAGTTGAACACCGTATTAATACACCATGTATAATTCGTGCGCTTGGACAAACTTGGCTTGCTCCGCTTAAGGCTATATTACTGGGAACTCTTTTATTTCTTCTACGGAGCGGTGATAATTGAGTTATATGGATTCGGTAGCCTAAGGTCATGTTACATACATAACTAACACCATTTTTTATACACATGTTGTATTACAAACAATATGAGAATTAAGTATATTTTTCTTTTATCATCGATGTCGTAAAATTTGGAAATAAAAAAAAAAGAATTTTTTTTTAAATTCTGTATTTTTTTTTCAATTATTTATTTGTTCTGCCATCTTTATTACAAAACAAATTATCGTAAGCGGTGATTGCAATATAAACATTTAAGTTTATAACTATATTCTATCTTAGAAATAGTATTCTTAATCGAATATCCGGAGCATAACAATGGTGGTACCCAGACGGGCTTGCAAGAAGCTCTACCACCAAGTAACATAAAGATACGATAAACGAAATTTCCGGTATGATCCATTACACCTTACACCATAATAGGTTTTTAAATAGCCATTGAAAATTGAATAATGTCGCATACATGTAGCAAAATTTACTTTATATAAATTATACTAATTTGGAAATGTTATAATTTTATAAATGAGGTGGTAAGTGAAACATGCCAGTGGGGGGTGGTGCGGGGTGCGCGGCGGTGGCGGGGGCGCGAAGGAGCGATCGAGGTAAGGGTACTGGCTACGTAATTAGATTTTCAAAGTCCGAATACACTGCTCGTACTTGTCTTCATAATAATGTAATCGGACGGCATAGTTTTGATACTTAAAGGTCATCTGTTTTTTTTTTCTGTAATGTGTCGTTTAGTATTATATTTTTCATCACAGAAGACTTTACACACGGTTCGTTTTAAATAAGAAAAAACGCAGTGAAAAGACACAGTGTCACTTAAATCTAGGAAAATATAAAAGATGTTTTACTTTATATGATAAATGATTATATTAAAATTTATATAATATGTACGTCAATTACAATATTATAATACAAATAAATACAGAAATACACTCATTAAAATCAATTTGCATAGATCAATTCTCAATACATCAGTCAATCAACCGCCAATCGTTGTCCACTGCTGAACATAGGCCTTTTCCAAGGTGCCCCAAAGGTCTCGGGCCTCCGCCTTCCGACTTGATACATTTTAACCAAAGCTGTTTGAAAGCTTTCTATTATAAAAGGATCAATTTACATTTTAAATATTTTGTATACTATTGTATTACGAAAATATTAAGTAGTGCAAAAATAAAAATTCAAAAGACGAAATTAACGTCAAGTATCAAGACCGTTCACTCGGCACTCGACATCGAGGTATCGGATATTTAGTTTGCTTTGGGCCGAGGGGAGGGCGGGAGGCTAAGTCCAACTATAAATTAGGAAGGGTACAGTTTCATTAATCACCCATACGGCCGTTATTATTAATTAACCCCCTTCGAACTATCGCCCGCATTAAATATCGACCGTTCGCTGCCAATGTCAACTCTTTCATTTCTCAAAAGTGTATCAATATTGTTTTAATTCATTTAGTTAAGAACCTTCAAATATAAACATGTCCAGATATTTAAACCATTTATATTTATCAAAATTAAAACATACTCTTCGAAGAATCTCACAATTTATTTAAGCACAAAACAATCATAGCCATCAAACGAAAATTCTACTATTATAAAATATATATATAAAAATTTGCACATTTTGTTATTTTTACTTAATATATAATTATTTTAAATATGATTTACACATGTTTGTAATAGTTTGACCTATGAATGACAGGACGAGATGAATATGGTCATCGAGATTTGTACTTTGAAGTTCATTTATAAAAAAAAAAAACAAAATAAACATCAAATTAAAAAAAAAACGAGTTCACGTTCTATGAAAGTAATGCTATTCTGTAAGAACGTGAAACTAACCGGGCTTCACGATCGTAATTTATACCAGAGAGACATATTATGTCGTCGTTATTACAGTATAATAATTATAACATTTAAATGACAGACGCATCGAAATAGAGAGTTATTTTTATATATGACTGTTATTTTTAAGTACGTTTCTTATAAGCTTAGGATATATATTAAAATGCTGTACATTGTAAAAAAACTTATTCTATTATTATGTATTTTGATATGTTTTTAATAAAAGTCAATATTGTCTAATTTTAGCTAATACTAAAGATTTAGTTCGGGGAATTGATAATTAAAACTTGTATGTAATATTCAATGCCCAATAATAACACCGGCTTTATTGCGTATGTAGTGTATGTAATACTTACAAAATGACGCAGTTTATTTACAGTATCAGTCTGTGACTGTCCCCCTGCTAGGCTAAGACCTCCTCTTCTTTTTTGAGGAGAAGATTTGGAGCTTATAATCACAAATTAAGCACATGAAATTCAGCGGTGCTTGCCCGGGTTTGAACCCACGATCATCGGTTAAGATTCACGCGTTCTCACTACTGGGCCATCTCGGTTTTTTAATTATAAAACACATGCTCATCGTACGAACTAACATATATGTGTCATAAATACGAGTATACCCAAATACCAAAATATATATTCGCGGTTGCCACTGAGTGTTATATAATAGGATATATTAAAATTTACATTTAGGTTGCAAGTGCAAAAGACCGTGATTCCGTTAATGAAACTTTAACAACTCTAAGTTTGAAAGTAGCGAGTGTTACATTCCAGTGCCTAGCACGTCAAGCCATTTGTCCTCCGAGTGATATCTCTGCAATCGGGCCGGATTACCGTCTCATCGAACTATGACAATGAGGGCAAATAGAATGCATATTTGTACACACATAATATGTATTAAAATATCTTGACCGCATCTGATTAGTCTTTGAGATTAGACGCCTACTGCACACATACATAAAATTTACACATACAAAAAAATATTCTTCAAAAAACTTCCACCTTCACTTCATAAGCAGTAATTAAATGTCATAATAAAAAAAAATACGTCTTCATTGAACCCTAATTACCTTACTAACAGAATGCCCACTTATGTAATATTATTCTTAAATTACAACGTTAATTATTATAAAAGAACAATAGTTGTTTTACGGGGCTATTAGCGGCCATTAAATTAAAATACTACAAGACTGAGGTAAAATTTTAATGTAAATCATTTTAATAACATACTTATTTTAAGTATGTGGTCAAAGAGACTTGTATAAATATAAGATTTCGCGTTTCCATTATACTACGAACCACTTACGACAAAAATAACTAGAATTCTAATAAAACTGTATTATTGAGCTTATAGCAACTTTAACTTTGAAAAATATCTTGGAAATTGAAATAGTTATATCTGCTAATCTGGAATGGAACATCATATTGGAATGATGATTAAATTAAACAAAAGAAAACAACGCGTTCAGAGACAAACGTGAGAGACGGGTGGCGGTTTCTAAGTTAAAACTTGGATAACCCTTTGAATTTTACTCAAGCTGTTTTAGAAATATTCTTATTTTTTGTTAACTGTATATTATTGAAATTAATATTGATAATCGTGTGTCAATGGAAACAAATCTAATAAACCTCTAGCTTCCGTAATTAGATAGGCGTGAAATTAATGTTTTATACAAGTTAGTTACTTATTTAACTTTCCTCGGCCCAAAAATATACGAACAATGAATAACTTCGAGAACGTATCAATGTTTTCATCGCAACAGATTTATAGTTCAATTTTGAGAACGCTGTCCGCATAACTTTTATTAATACACATACACACACACACACACACCACACATACATACGCACTCACACACACGCTCTCTCACACACACACACACACACACATATACATTATGTTTGAAATAAAGCCTAAATAAATAATTATAATATAATTATTCTACAATAATATTGTTTTATAATCCTTCTATTTTCTTTATTTATGTGATGTAAATGATATATTAAACATACTGTATAAATATATATATCAAGAAAACAATATTTATCAAATCACTAAAATAAGTTACTTTTGAATAATTATAGACATAATCAAACATTAATCACAAGCAATTAAATATTATTATTTATTATATTTATAATTTAACTATAATATAAGCGAAAATACCGTAATGGTTTACGGAGAGCCAAGCAATGTAAAAAAAGTCGCAAGCACGATCCTGACCCGCTTGTAGTCATCCCCACTCCTAACCCAAGCTGATCGGTTAATTGGAGTGGTAAATGGAAACATTATCAGTTCCTAAAAAAGAGCATTACTAATCTAAGAAAAAAAATGTAATGAATATTATTAATAGATCATTTGTGAAAACGTATCATATATAACTTATAAATTACTTATATATGTTACAAATTAAATAATGCCTTCATATCATTAGAAATAACTGGCACGAGCCGGATCGTACCCGAGACCGATATTAGAGAAACCAGTATTGACTGCTGAGCCAAGAGTCGTCAAACGTTTATTAATAATCCAAAAAATCACAGGAATATTATATAATAATTTTAAACATAAGGGTATTTTAGGTGACATTATATTACATAGCCACCATAGAAATTTTAAATAACTATTTAAAAATATGTAGATGTTTGATGTAACACACCGTATGTAGTTACGTATAAATAATGCCTATTTAATTATTAAAACGGTATGCAAGCAAGGCACTACATATTGACCTTAAAATTAGCTCAGTGTCGCCCTCCATTCTATCCATTTAAATCGCTCCACATATACCAAACAAGACATGAATAATAATTACACTTTTTTATATTTTTTATTGTTAGATAGTTATGGACGAGCTTAAGTGTTATCAATATAAATTTAAATAATGAGAATAATAACGTTCAAAACTAACAAACTCAACATTCAAATTAACTATTAAATAAAATAATAGTCACCCAGTAACAAATAATATTTGACATTGTAACGAACATATGTAATCTCTTATACCATACACTGTATTAAACCGTTAATCATAACATAATAAATAATATTATAATAACTATAACATAATTAAAACTAATAATATGAACTCCATTACATCGAATTAGAAGTTCTAATCAATACAACAAAACAATTTTCGGATACGCTTACGTACGACGCCGGCTGCAGTGCGCAAAGCTATAGCTAGCCAGCGATCCGTCGACTGACCCCCACCCTTATAAATAATAGTGGTAAGGCCCCATTCCCCCTACACCCCTTAAGGGTAACATCTACCCTCCGGATCTCATTTCCAAATTGCATTTCGAAACTGAATCTCGACTTTACAACTACACAACGACATTCAATAAGGTACCTTAAGAAAGTTAGCTAGGGTTTACATTGTGTCGTTGTTTTAAGAGCTAAATTTAGTGCTTAGTTGTAAGGTCATAACCTAAGAAGGGGCTGCTACCCTGTACAAGCACTAACTCGTATAATGAGATATGATAATAAACGCTTCAGTTGAATATTGATGTTGAGAAGTTAGAGATGCACTCAGCGTATTTACGGCTGAGCCTTGCTAATGATAAATCTTGGACCAGCGTGTTTAATAATTAATACAACAGACCATATCATTATATTCATTATATTATTTTACCAGTATATGGGCGGTCAAACTTCGTTCGGCTCTAATATAATTAGTTATAAATGTTTTTATTTTGTGTAAAATTTATGTAAAATAAATTAAACAGCAAAACTTTATCTAAATATAAATATTTGAGCCAAATCGTCAGAACTGTTTAATACACAACATCAATTTATATATAAAATATTATATCTTCTAGAATCTAATGTATCGTCTTAGAAATAAATATATAAAAAAAAACGTTTTGAAGTTAAATATTTCATCATCAATATAATTTAATTGTTTTCATTCCTTTTTTCTTTCTTTCTTTTATCTTCTCAGTTACTCCAATGTTTTACGCGTAATCTGTCGTGTAGTCCATCCATCGTTTCAGTCTTCCTTGCGTTATAGTGAATCCTACTTACATAAAAATTAATGACATCCATCCCATTGCGTTCGTTTATTAATTATGCAATTATTTTAATTAAAAGCGAAACCTGAAATGCCAATTACAACTTCTATTTTATATTTAATTTTTTTACACTAAGAATGCTATATAACAACGTAATTTTTTGTCTCATAAAATATTTAAACCACTAGTGAGTACCAAGAAGTACCGCCAAGAAAGTCAATAGTTAGTTTTATACAAAATACATATATTAATATTTTATACAAAATTCAAGCATTCTTGACGACATTTTAAAAGCGTTCAAATGCGTCCGATGCGTTGTTATGCATATTGAAGTTTTTTATTACCAATTAATTATCCGATCCGAACTGCGTACCACCTTATGTACGATGATAAATGGAGTCTATAAATATCTCACTGATACAGAGACGTCTTCATACTTTTACACCACGCTTCTCCAATACGGATTACATATTTGACAAAATTTCATCCGACATAGGTATGTATAGTCTAGCTACGTCGCTATGTTTTCCTTCTCCGAGCAGGAATGATATGGACAAAAGATGATAATTAAAACACGGTGCTGCTTGCCCATGTTTGATCACGCAATCTTCGGTTAGGATTCATGAGTTCTATCCATTGGGCTATCGCGGCTTTACCCAAAAACAAGTATTGTTTTTTATATATAACGGACCGAATATTTGGTTATGAATAATCCTAATTTAATATTTATAACAAACGCTAGTTATTCAAACTACGTCGAAACTAATAAATGTCAAAGCTCCAATTTTTTTCACAATTTTGCTGTCCTGCGATTGTATATATGATGGTATTAATATAAAATGTGTCTACAGGTTTTAACTTTTATAATTAATTGGAGTTTACAAGAGTTTATGCCGTTGAATCCACGAAACACGCACGACTCGAATTTCTGAAATAACCAAGTCATAAAAACATCAACGCCTCCTGATAATACCATTTTTGTACCATGCTCTTATTTAGCTTAGAAGTAAGTATTTCATATTTTTTTGTTCGAACACCTATTTCATGTCACTTTTTATATTTCATACATAAATGCTAATGTACGGCCTAAAAAGCAATTGAAATAAAGTTAATGGTTAGTTGTAGTTTTGTTTTAATCAGCCTACATTAATAAAGACTGTATATATATATATATTTTATAGCATAGGAAGGTGGACGAACGTATGGGCCACCTGATGGTAAGTGATCACCAACTCCCATAGACATAGGCATTGTAAGAGATGTTAAATATCGCTTACATCGCCAATGCGCCACCAACCTTGGGAACTAAGATATTAGGTCCCTTGTGCCTGTAATTTCACTGGTTCATCCACCCTTCAAACCGGAACACAACAATACCAAGTACTGCTGTTTTGCGGTAGGATATCTGATGAGTGGGTGGTACCTAGCCAGACGAGCTTGCACAAAGCTGTACCACCAAGTATATATATATATGTATATTAGATTCAGATTCGGCTCCATTATGCGCTTATGAGAAACTAACTATTATAGTACTCAAGTGTGTGTCTGTAGGTAGACAGACCTGACCAGACCAGAACCGACAGGAGAAAGATCAGATACAGAGTTTACATATTTTCAAAGCACCGATGTGTAGCACTATAAAGTTTCAACTCGAACTCGAATTCTATTGAGAATTACTTTATTCTAATTCTGACTTGAAGCAGAGTCCTCACATTTCGTAGTCGTAGAATCTAGCCAATAGACCAATGGAACCGTATGTTTTAATTCATTATAATCAAGTTTTCAATACCTATAATTTTTATATTGAATTTCTGAAACTAGATGGAATGTAGAAAGTCGATAGAAAAAGAAGAGATTTGAAATTAGAATCAAATAAAATCGCTCTTGATTGAATACAAATACGAAATGTTACAGAGGCTTTGTGCTAGCCTTTCTGGCTAGGTATGTCCTACGAGATATCCTACCGCCAAACAGCAATATTTAGTATCCTTATGTTTCGATTGGAAGGATTAGCCGGTACGGGTACAAGGGACATTACATCTTAATTCCAAAGATTGGTGGTAGATTGGCGATGTTAGGGACACTTTATATTTATTACAGCGCCAATGACCATCAGGTGGCCCATACGCCAGTTCGCCTACCCAATTAACAAAAAATACACAGAAAAAGTCGCGTACGATTCTATTCGAATCATATATTAACCAAGTTTTCAATTGTTTTAGACTTATTTTACTAAATATTTTGACTTCTCACCTTTACATAGGTTTTCTTGTAATGTCTTTAATAAGATCAGTTAACTTATCCTTCACAGACACAATAATTCAAATACGCGACGTAAATATAAACTTAGCTGGTAACTTGGCGTCAAACAACTTTCCAAGTCCCGCTACGTCATTGTATATTCCTTATCAAGTAATTCGATTCTATTGATATTTATTATTTGCTTTTATAAACCTTAAAATATAATTTTCTTGTTATTATATTATATATAGTTTTAGTTACTGTTTGCATTACAATAATACAAACGCAAAAACGTCACCAATCTGATTTATATACTTAATTAAAGTATCGATAGAGAAATGCGACTGAATTACTGAAATACTTCATTATTTTATTTGAGTAGGGCAGACGAGCAAGTTGGCTTTTTTTGTGGTAAATGGCCTTTTATCCAACACTGGCAATGAAATTGTAGACCACTTCACACACATTCAACGCCAGCCCCAAGCTCTGAGACGTTATATCTGTAACCTGTTATTACGCTGGCTCACTCACACGACGACCCAAAACACAACGATTTTTTGGCATAGTTACGAAATATTATTCTATTCATCAAGTCAAAAATCTTTATTCAATATAGAAGCTTTACACTTACTTACAGATTTTCCAATTACAAAATAAAAGTTAGAAGAAGCCTTTTTAAAAAGTATGTCTGTATGTTCATCCGGGTAACAAGATCTTAGTATATTTTGTAAGCCCAATCACTTGATAGAACAACACTAATGAAGCACGTGTCATTCATACATTCGCTCACGATGACATCACTAGCTCGTATAGGCTGTCTAAGACGGGGATGAATCATGCTGACATTATTCCTGCGCAATTATCATCGGCCGCGCCTTAGCATTATACCAATTAATTGTTGTGCCTGTTACAGTATATACGAAACAGTCAGATAAAACATGATAAATTACCTATATAGTCTGTTGAGATTTGTGCTGTGAAGTTTTGACTATTGCTACGTTTCATTTGGAAGTATATTACTTTTATACGATACTTCTTAAATTTGTAATAATTGAAATGATTTTATACACAGTTGTATTATAATAAGTTCTGAATTACACGTTTATAATATGGTGATTGTTTTTTTTATAATAAATCACAATAAGTTCAGTTTTTATTTTTATAAAAAAAAATATTCATCTTCATTTATACATGTACTGTAATCAAAACAACAATACAGAATTGTCGGTGTGCAATTAATACTTTTATGGCGGCGCCTAAATGTGGCACTGACAACATCCCATTCTGCCTAACAGATAGGTGTAACACGATTAACCATTTAGAAGTATAGAATCATTAGTATTGATGTACAAATACAGAAAACTGTGTAACAACGATTGTAGATAACCGAGACTCGTTAAAATGAATCGATAATTGCTGTAATGTCGCGTATTCAATTATAAAATGTCAATACAATTTAGGTTGAAAATAGCATGCATTGCGAGCCTTATATATAAACTTGGTACTAACTTAGATGTCACTTAAGTGTAGGCGAGTACGTGACAGAGGCGAATGTGCGTTGTTTATATGTTCTCGTTTTCATAATCAAATGTATTGTATTGTTGCATCTGTATGCAATGGGATGTATTATAATGTAATTGCATACAAACACGTAGGTCAGCCCAGGTACGATGAAAACATGTAAAGTCGCAGTTGTCGGTATGGTGTATTTGTTCAAGACAACCTGTGTGATAGGAACGAACTTATCTATAAAATTAAAAAAAAAAACATACAGACGAATTGATAACCTCCTCCTTTTTTTGAAGTCGGTCAAAAATAGGGTAGTCATATTTAAACATGAATTATAAACATGAAAAAAAAATCATACTTATTACTAATACTCATAATTTTTACATAAATAATTACATAAAACAGTAAAATAAATACCTACATAATATTCATTGCGTTTTTTTGAACGAAGTTCCTTAACGCGGCTTACAATACAGTAATTTGTTAGGATGTGTCGCATAACGAAATAGCGTTATGCCTACCTCTGTTACAAAATGCGATGCGTTGGGCGTTCGAATTCAGTACTGCGCGAGCGCTACTCTGCCGTCTTAAGAAAAAAAGACGCATCTGCAAAAAGTAAAACATGGAGAAAATAAATGTTTTGTAATTTTAAAATTAAAACAGTTGCTGTGGGAAGATAATTTAAAAAAATGCTATTTTCTTTTTGTGAGACTATGCAATATACATTTATCTAGCAGAGTGTATTAAAAAAATATATAAAAAACAATTTAAAATATTAATTAAATAATATTTTCTATTTCATCTTAGTAAAAAAAATATGGAAAAATAAGTAATACTACGTAAGAAAGACGCATCTACCGTACATGCGTTCTTTCAATTTAGCAATTTATAAAAACGTCTTTTCTTCTTAGCTATTTGTTATAATTATTTAGTAGTGTTAGCAGTTTTGCTTTGAATCGTGGTGTTTTTCATAATCACGACATTGTTTACAAAGTCTATGTCTTACCTCCTTGTGATTGGAATTATGAATAACATACTTTTCACAATTCTCACAATCTTCGTGCCCTAATTTTTCGAGTTATATGTTTTGTTTTTTAACAATTTTTCTGTAATAATTGTAGTGAGATATGGTAGGATTAAATGCATACATATATTCTATGATATTGGTATCATCAAATTTATTTGGATTTGCATTGGTACCTCGTCTATTTCTTCTACCCGTAATTCTAAAGCATTCCTCACTGAACTGACATTTTTCTATTAAATCCCAGTGTCTCTAAAAAAAAATCTTAAAGGAAAGTAATCTTTATCTAATTATGAATTATCGGAATCAAAAACTAAATCTGAGGAACTACGCTAAGCTGTTGTGAAAATCGGCTTGGTTGAAACCGATAATTTTTTTTTGCATGAGATTGAGACGGCTCTCCAATTATACTATTTGACAATGAATCTGGCAAAGAGTTTCTCGATGGCAAGGCCATTAAAATTATTGTAAAGGTGCGGTTATGTCTTATTCTATCACACTGAAAAAAAAGTACTATATCCGGTTTGAAATATTGTATGCTTCTGCACTTTGAATAAACATAAATTACAGAATTTACAAAATATAATTATAATATTACTCTAGTGCTCTAGTAATACAATGAAGTGCATAATAATTTCATCACGTATACTTTAATCATTGTGATTCATATATCAGAAATGGAACAAACTAACAGAAACTACTCCTCCGTATGCTATGATAAATTTTTATTATATTTATATATATATATTTAACTACAAATTAAATTAAATTTATAAATACAAATTACAATTAATATCTATTTTATGTGAGTTAATGGCGGAATGATTCAGACACATACACATATTCTAGTCGACTGCCTGGGCGCAACTGACGCCTATTCTCTTCCAACCGCACCCCGCACATTGAGCAATGCTAAGGAGAGAAGACGCTTCTGGCACTTGCGTTATACTGATTTTGGTAAAACTACGAAGAAAAGACATATTTACGTAGATGCGATTTTCTTCCTTAGTATAATGATCACGGCAGTGTAATTGCGTCTTTATTATCTGTCAAAATGCAGATGCGACTTTTCATTGTATGATCTTGTTATTTTTTTGAATGTGAAAAAAACACATTTACGTGTTTACGTCTTTTCAACTTAGTAACCATCAAAAACGTTTTTTCTTCTTAGTTCTTGATAATGGTTTTTGCAAATACGTCTTATTTAAGCACAGCTAACTCTGTTTGTGTAAGTCTTAGAGCAATATAAAAATTTTTGGCAGAAGCGTCTTTTTTTCCTGATTCCAAATATGGGAAAAACTCAATTTTGAAAAAAATGTTAGATGCGTCTTTTTTTCTTAGGACGGCAGTACTGGAGGTAAGACTTATGCTGAATTTTTGAGTGCTGAACCACGCCCAACGATAGAACGTTAATTACTGTAGTACCTATTGTAGATCTTTGTTTTATAAAATTAAGTTAAATAATTAAATATAAGCAAACTCAATCAAAAGAATTAATTTTATTTAAAATACTTACCTAACGTTCTTAAAAATACAAAAACAATAATATAGCGGTAATACAAAACAGTATACCTAAGGACCAATAGCGCTACGGCTTACGAGCCGCAAGGAAATCCCAGTTTCGAACCTTGGACTATTGTCACAATTCCCATCATAAACTTTGTTTAATTGAAGAGGTTACAATTCCTCTTAATATTAGTTAATTCCTTAAAATAGGGATTGCTATTATTATAAAAAAATGTTATACAATTAACTATTTTTTTTATTTAAATCGGATTTTAATCTTTAATTCTTTTTGAGAGTTGCTAGTTCCAAACCAGGGTCCCCCGACCGCAATTTTTTTTTAATTAATTCAATTAAATTATACAGCCTACAGAATAACGAAGATTTTTAGAATTTACCTTAATTTAATCAATACTAATATATAAAGCTAAATAGTTTGTTTGTTTGATCCGGCTAATATCCGGAATTACTGGTTCGAATTTAAAAAATATTTTTATGTTGTACAGTCGTTTTATCGAGGTTCTAGGCTGATTGTTATTAATTATATTTTTATTAATTACACGCAGGTGAAACCGCAGGGCACAGCTAGCACATAATATGAGTCAGCTACATGTAGGATATCACGTTAATAATCATAGAGACGTTGAATCATATTAAGCTTGCGTCCTTAGGTTAAATCAATTAAAATCCTATACAAATAATACTTCTCTATTAATAAATATGTACAAAAAGTTTAACAATTTCTTATTCGTAAATATCATGCCTTAAATTTCCCATCCAAATTTTGTTTTAACAAAAACAATCACGGACTATCGCAAGAAATAATGGCTGATATATTTGTCAAAATATTCTAAGCGTATATTTCAAAACAAAACACGATGTTATAAACTTTATAAATATAAAAAATTAAATACTTTATAATTATTAAATAATAAGTAATTATTTTTACAGTTATTTACAGTACTAAATAATATTATATGTGTAAATATTTAAAGAAGTATTTCTTCCTCGACGTCTGGTCCACACAATTAAACGATACGTCTGCTTAGCAATCGCTGCTCGTAAAATCTGCATAAGAAGCCAACCTCGAGCCTTTGACTATGAAGGTTGTTCTACAATACACACAATTACTATTCATTAATAAATTAATATGTAATTTTTTTTTTATTGTATAGGAAGGCGGACGAGCATATGGGCCACCTGATGGTAAGTGGTCACCAACGCCCATAGACAATGGCATTGTAAGAATGTTAACCATCGCTTACATCGCCAATGCGCCACCAACCTTGGGAACTAAGATGTTATGTCCCTTGTGCCTGTAATTACACTGGCTCACTCACCCTTCAAGCCGGAACACAACAATACAAAGTACTGCTGTTTTGCGGCAGAATATCTGATGAGTGGGTGGTACCTACCCAGACGAGCTTGCACAAAGCTCTACCACCAAGTAAAAAGCTCTACCACCAAGTAATTAATTGTTAAATTAATTTTAAAATAAGAACGTCTTTTCAATACACACATTAAAGATTCTGTTTTGTCTCAACTGTGCGTCTATATATGTGTTCGCGTAAACACTTAATGGAGATCAAGTAAGTCATGTCCTATTGTTAATCGTTTAAAAAACTAGATTATCTTGAACAATAGCAATTGCGGTTAATGTTTGTTAAGTTACGTGCATTGAAAAAAATTAATATCTCAAAAAAACTCTTCGTCTAAAACCGTCAAAGAGCTCATTATGTTTTTTTTGCGCACGCATCTTGTGTATCTGCCTTTATAATAAGAGACCGAAAAGAATTCCTGAGAAAGCCGATGATAATAATTAGTCAAACGACATTTAATCAAGCATAAATTATTTTAATTGCGACAAAACAATGGTAATTTGATGCATTATGAGTCTTCAAAGATAGCCATCGACGTCAGTTAATAACCGTATTAGGAGCCGACGACGAAAGGTCATATTAAAATATTGCATAATTAGAAATACGACAAATGACACAAAGTTTGCGACACAAGAATTGTCACCGACGATAAAAAGCGAATTACTAAACGTGACAGAATTATGTGACATAAGTTTTGTAGTAAAATAACCCACAGGAATTATGAAAAAAATACACTTAATGCCGCTCTTCAATAGGGATGTCGTTGTTTTTATGAAAGATAAAAGTGATCAAACAGTAGCGAAGTATTTCGTACAATAATTATTTCAATTCAAGAATTCTGCGAACATTCTAAGCGGTGAGAGAACAACTCAGACGCAACAAAGCAACTTTACCGATTATATAAGTTAGTAAGCGGTATATTATAATGTTTTATTCGTCAAAATTAAGTTTAAAAAAATATATATACTCGTCTGCGGTGACGTCTTCGTTAAAATAAAATTGATTGATGTGAGAATAATTCGTGATGTTAGAATAGAAAAAACAAGACGCGTTGTTTTGAAAATATGATTTTTTTTTTAAAAATATGTTAGAAATTTTCGATAGGTTGATCATAAATTATTTCAATTGTAAATACACGTTGCCCCCATTGGACGTTGTAGACGCTCCAAATCTTTCTCAAAACTGGTGAGGCGGCTTTTGCACAGCATGGGGTTTGAGAGTTGTTCTTATGAGTACTATATTGTACTAACACTTACTTAATATAAGTAAATTTGAAACGCAACACATTCGGTTGATCTCGTGAGACAAAAATAATATCACATTTAAACGGGTCAGTTTCAGGCAGTGGAGGGTTGAAAGAGTTTGTATGCATGTAAATATCTCATGCCAAGCAAACGTCTGCACTCTTTTTTAAGGTTTAGAGCTTATTTTGCCATACTCCTTCAATGTGGTTATACAAATTACATCCAATACACCAATATCTTATATGGATTTATAAGTAAAACGATTGAGGAGGCACATATTTGACTGGACATGGTCCAAAATTAATAGAGTACAGAATGAAATGTCCGATGTGAATTGTTTTTGAGTTTATGATAAATGGCTCGTCTGAATTTATGGTACCCGACAAAATATCTAGACTATAGCCACTCATATATCAACTCTGGTGTTGTATGAGCTGCCTCAGCAATTTTTTGAGTTAAGCGCATGCGTCGATACTCCAGACCCTCGGTTCCAGTGTATATAAAGTATTATATTAAATTATTAAATTCAGTCATAAGATATCATTTATTTGTTCATCAATTATAAAAATAGCCAGCAAAATAAAAATTTTTAAAGGAGTTTTACAAGTATAGGAGTTTAATTTCCTATTACCCGGCACACTCAATGATACATATAGTGGCTGAAAACGAATCGTTCAGCAAAAGGATTTTCATGGAGGATCAAATATGTAGGCGGACGAGCATATGGTCCACCTGATGGTAAGTGGTTACCATCATCCATAGACATTGGCACTGTTAGAGATGTTAACCATCGCTTACATCACCAACGCGCCACCAACCTTGGGAACTAAGATTTTATGACCATTATGCCTGTAATTACAATGGCTCACTCACCGTTCAAACCGCAACACAACAATGCAAAGTACTGCTGTTTTACGGTAGAGTATCTGATGAGTAGGTGGTACCTACCCAGACGAGCTTGCACAAAGCTCTACCACTAAGTGATGCTTATAGCACTATGTAGATTTCATACATATTACTCGGTTTTACACTTTTTAATTATTTTATCAAAAGTTTCAACAAAATATCACCTGTGGTTATAATCACGATCTCACTAATACTGGAGCTCCAATTACAATAGTTTAACTAAGATCACATTTAAAATTATACAAAAATAATTTATTAATATAAAACATCACAATTGCTTAACCTGTACATGAAACTTCAAATATTTGTTATTACACCAAAAAAATGATACCGATATCATATAATGAGATCGACCTTTAAGTAAAAGTTTCTTATATAATCTATAATACATACCGAATAAATAGCTAAAATTTCGTTTTAAAACGTTAATCAATTTGAAATGTTTTGAGTAAAATTATATTTATAAAGTCCTTATAAAGTCATACATAACATTAAAAGTAACATTTAATGAAGTATTATTTATAATATGCATAACATTCTTAAAACTTGATTATTAAAAAATTGATGTTCGATTACCATTTACAGATACTCAGCGGTACTTTCATGACAGCTAGCGATATTATGGTCAACGAATAGGGTGCCGATAAAAACCTCATTGAATTTCATACGATTGAAGAATAAGCGCCGCGATGTGACATCTGTTTACCCGACTACGGCGATCTAAAAGGTGGGTCATTTAATATTGTAATTAAGTATTAATGTGTTAATGTTATGCCAAACGACTTTTTATAACATCATATTAATAGGTTTATTTAAATACCTGTGTGTGGAGACACTTTGAAAACTGACGTGTGTAATATTTCAAAGTAATTAAAACATACTTTTTAATATTTTATTCTACCTTCTTCTTCTTTGATTCTGTACTTACGGGATTTTCAGCATTCCGAGAATATATTTAAAGCTATTTTAAATTTTTAATAAGTTTTGTCTCATTTACCTATTATCATAAAATTCGTTGATAATATTTCCCTAATATATGTAGTAATTGTAGTGTAGGAGTGGTAGTATATTTAGCAAAAAAAACAGTATGTTTTTAGTAACAGAATAAGTTATTTTTTTTATTTGTATAATAATAATATATGTTATCTGTGTCTTTAAATATATGTAGCGTCATTGTAGAAGAGTTTTTGGCTCGTGGACTCATTATTACAGTTCCAGATCATTGTTTCAAGTCCACACAATGGGACACAAGTTCGCGCCCTGTCTCTGCGTTTTCCATTCGTTCCGACACGAATTAGCCTTAATTGTCACTACTTTTAAACAATCTTGAAATCGAAATAATAGACTTTATGGATTATATATTCCTTGAGAGTCTATTATTTCAAGATTGTTTGTACAGCGTGGTTATAGATTGTCAAGTTTATAAATCAATTATTTTATTATTATTCGCGCTTTGCTCGCTTATTTTTATGATATTATTTATTAAATAAAATTATATAATTATACATAGTATTTAATAAGTTATAACAATATTGTATACATTAAAACAAGATTATTAAAGGTGTTTTTTTTTTTTACAAGTAAGGTGCTCAGTTTAAGTATTATCATTTTAAGTTTAAGTATTATATCCAATTAATGCGACACAATACTAGTGACCTACTAATGACTACAGCTACTACTACAAAAACAATTCACAGCGGGAAACAGACACAAATACAAAACACCTGTCACTTTTAAGTAGTGTTTACATAAATTACTTCATTAAAATTTATATCATATATTATTATTTAGACATTAAACAAATAAAACATAACGTAAGAAACAAATACATGCCAAGCAAGTACACTGCTATTACGCATAGCAGCGTTTGTTTTTCAAAACAACGTTCGAGATTAGTCGGCGGCTATGGTAAATGTCAAACTATTCGTTGATGCGCTATTTGGCGACAGTAAGTAATTTACAGCTACATTGTATTTGTAGGAGAATAATGTCCGCTTTATTACGCATTAACACTAACGAACGTGTTAAACTAACTTACTCTTATAAGTATGACGTAATCATGTATTATTACTGATCGTTATTAAAGATTTTGGCCAATATGGAAATTTTTCATATTTTTATACGAATTTTAAAAAGGTTATCAATTTGGATCTTTAGTTATTTTTTGTGTCGATCGATTCACATCGATTATGATTATTCTTTCCATCTCGTACCAACAAGTAAAGTTAATCTATAACTAGTTTTTGTCCCCAATTTTGTTCTAGGGATAAATTAATATGCGCGTCTATAGTCCATAAGCTATATATGATTACAAATATATTATTTAAAAAAACTATATTAAGTATATTGTACTATTAAATTGTAAAAAAAACCTCGAAAAGTTATAATAACAGCGAATCAATATTATTGCCCTCGGGTGTTGCAAATGTCCATGGGCAGTGGTAGTTACTTTCAATCAGGTGAGCCTCCTGTTCTTCGCCTCCTCTTACATAAAAAAAACGATTTACTTTTACCTGGTAAAACTACTTAAGATCAAGATCGTCTCCGATCGTCGATTAAGTGCACGATCGTCTGGATAGGTACCATCCACATATCAGATATTCTACCGCTTAACACCAATACTTAATATTGTTGTTTTCCGGTGTGAGTGAGTGAGCCAGTGTTACTATAAGTACAAGGGACATGAAATCATATTTCTTAAGGTTAGTGGCACATTAGTAACATGTGGACCAGTCAATTTAAAAACCTGTAAGATAAAAAAAAACAAAAGAAATACTAAAGTGGACCAAAGCAAATTGATCCGTATTGCTCTAAACATTAATTCTAATAGTTATTAAACGAGTAAATTATACACTGAAAGCACCTTGGTGGTAGAGCTTTTTACTTGGTGGTAGAGCTTTGTGCAAGTTCGTCTGGGTAGGTGCCACCCACTCATCAGATATTCTACCGAAAAACAGCAGTACTCGGTACTGGTGTATTCCGGTTTGAAGGGTGAGTGAGCCAGTGTAATTACAGGCACAAGTGACATAACATCTTAGTTCCCAAGGTTGGTGGCACATTGGCGATGTAAGCGATGGTTAACATCTCTTACAATGCCAATAACTATGGGCGTTGGTGACCACTTACCATCAGGTGGCCCATATGCTCGTCCGCCTACCTATGCAATAATTAAAAAAAACCTTCGCCAGAATAAAATCCTATATTCACATCAAATACTTCATAAAGGAGTATCTGCCCTATTTACGTAACATATCGTATGAGCATAATCGATTTTTCTATCACAATTCACATTTGATGAAAGTGAAAGTTGAAACCGATATAAAAGATCACGTGAAGTTTCACCGTCCGTAAAATATGAGAACAGCGACTTCTGGCGTTCGCCTCGAACTCGACATATATAGAGATGATAATTGAAATAAAAAATATGTTAATATTTTCCTAATAATTTATAATAGAACAATATAAATGGAAGTTTATCAACACTTATAGAAATCAAATCAGTTGTACAAATTATTTTTTATTATTATTTTTAAAATACAGAAATACATAAAGAATTTACGTAGTACATTAATATTTAACGTAATCGATGGATAATACAACCTTAATACCAGTTTTATTAAATGTTAAATTTCGTGCCACAATCCATAATATGTAGAGTTCTCTAGACATTCTTAACTATTTTATGCGGAAATGAGTTTGATTGTTTGTACATTTTAACGACTCAACCGATCTTCATGATTTTTTTGCCAACTGTCAGGGGTAGAGAACAATAAATTGGGTAACTAACACTCGTCCCGTCACGCGCGGAAGAAGCCGTCAACTTGTTTTATTATATATCACATACTAAAAAAAAATCGCTATTAATGTAAGATTTTTACAAGCTGAATTATTTATAATTTACTTTGTATATAACCCAAGTTATTTGTTAATATACAACAATTTAATATTACTTCGGAAATTAAACAGTGTAGCAGCTCGTAAGAGATCCAATCTCGCTCAAGTATCTTTTTATTTCGGCACGTAACAGAGTAGCAGTGTTGTTGCACCGGCTGTCTGTCTGCCCACTACCGGTTTGAGAGCACTACTATGTACATATCGACCGTCTTTGTTTTGCGACCTTCACCTTTCGGCCGAGGGTCGACTCGGTTTTGCGGTTTTTTTTTTATCCTTTAATACTTTTTCCTACGGGAATGCCAGCGCCGAACATTCGCTGAATGAACAAATAGAATATTCGTTCAACATTTGAAATGCGAGTTAATTTTAATTTTATGAATGTCATTTGTTGCATTTTCTTTGCGGTGGAACGCGCGCGGTCGTGTTTTTGCACGCATATATGCATATGTAACTAGATCGGATGCGTTCTGTGATGTGGACTTGTTAAATAACGTCCTAATGAGCCCGCTTTCGAAGATCTAGAGTATCATGTAGAGTTACTTGTAATTTCGTCACGTCCACATGTTCGTTGCTGTTTCGAATAAATCTGAATGAATTGAAAGTTGAACTTTTCAAGGATCTACATAGAATTTTATGATTATTAATTATTTATCCAAAAAAATATATATATATATAAATTGATTTCTTTTTAAATTTTAAAAGACTACAGAACTATCAACGAAGTATGAATTCTATTTTTAACACGCGTTTATTAGGTCGACCTGTATGTATAACTAACTATGTAATGGAATCTAAGATAACTAATTTAACCATCTTTCAAGGATCGTAGCGTTATGAAAATTGGCAGCTGTATGTATTTCAGATGACAATACAATAATATGGCACTGTCGAACTGATCTGATGATGGAGCCGGAAAATATGAACTGCAACTTCATGACGGAACATCGTATCATAGCTGTTTTTGGATTTCTTAGAAAAGTCTTGTCATGAACTTTGACCACAATTAGGTTTCAAAGTCTGATGATGAAGCCGGAAGATAGGCACTGGCATTCCATGATGGAATATCGTATCATAGTCGTGTTTGCACTTGTGAGAAAGGCCACGAAGCGTGTTTTTCTCGTTTTTTCTAGTTTCTAGTTTTTATTAATAATTATTTTAATATGTCATTAAAAATACATTACTGATCGTTGTTTTAGTTTTTAATATGTCTTAACGCGTGTCACACCTTTTATGAAAATATTTTATTGTAATAGTCTGTAGATTCAAGTTAGCACCTTGTTTAGCTTGCTGGTTTTATATGACAGTTCGCGGAATAAGCTACTGATATGGACCTTGTATGCTAGACATTTTTATAATTTCTATAAAAAAGACATCTAGAAAATAATTAATTAATACTAAGAAATTATATGGATCTTTGTTTCCAACTATTTTGAGAATTTTTAATTGTTACCATATGCCTATAGAAAGTAAACATTGGGCTTAAGACGTTATTAATTAAAACTCGTTATATTTATATATACTTACTAGCCGTGACCCGCGGTTTAACCCGCGTATAATTAATAAAACTGCCTCGTTGGTCTCGTGGCTAGATATAAGGCCGCAGACTCGGTGGTCCTGGGTTCAATTCCCAGGTCGGGCCAATAAATAGTTATTGGGATTTCTGACAGAAAATTCTCAGTAATTCTGGAAATTGGAAGTGTGTACACTCCCGTGCCTCGGAAAGCACGTTAAGCCGTTGGTCGCTTACTATCTAGATATAATATAGAATAATAAGTTTTACGTGATTTTATGTTTATATTTGATATCGGGTAGAAAACCTGCATGCGTTGCTGACTCATGTGAAGCCACCAACCCGCAGTAGAGCACTATGGCGGAAAAGGTTCTTATGGGAGAAAACCTTTCCCTAGCTGCGAGACAATAAAATGAAGAGCTATCATATTTATAAAAATTACACACAGGTGAAGTCACGTGATTATCAGGCTGCTGCATAATATATAAATATATTTAAAACAAAATGCATTTAAACAATGTGTCGGTTTCATTGTTTATAAAGGATCTTATTTATCAACAACTTGGAATCTAGTTGTAAAATTTTATTACTAGAGAATTATTTAAATTGCTATTTAAATAATTAAACAATACACGCGAATAAACGAACGTAAATAATTTGAATTGTCGTTCATTTAAAAAAAATGATAAAGATCTAGTAAGTTTTATTTACATTTTTATATATAAGAATTAACAATACGACTTATCGGAGATCTTATATTATTAGAGTCGGTGGCTTTTGTTTAAATACGAGACAATTATTGTTCCCAAAACTATTTGGTTTCTTCAGAATGTATAATTTTTATTTTATTTTTATTAGGACAATAAACTATAATTCTGTTTATTGACAATAAACAGAATTAGTATTACATAAAATAAATCAATTGATTCCAGGACATAAACCATGAACAGTGCAGAGAGATAATATTTACAACTAGCACAAATAATCCACACCATCATTTCAATTACATCAAAAAATAAAAAATAACAATTAAAACCCATTTAGATTTTTATTTTAATCATATAATAAAACAAAGCCCTACTGCGACCGTATGTCTGTCTGTACGCGATAAACTCATAAATTCGAACAGATTTTCATACGCTTTTCACGAAGGATGGTTAACGAGACAGGAATTATGTATATAACTTCTTAAGGTATTGTGTTAGAAGGCTCAAAAAATTACTCCGATTGTTGAAGATATGATGAAAAAAAATATACCAACTGGGAGCTTCGCTGGTTAGCGTCGCGTGTAACAATATAGTAATATAATATTTATTATGATATAAACGTCCTTTTTCTATCCGTGCGAAGTTGGGGCGGGTGTTTATACTGTGTTATTATTAGATTTATTTAAAAAAAAAGACAAATCAGGCCGTGCCTATATTATAAATATTCATTTAATAATTAAATGTTGATCAAAATGAAAGATATGTCGACAATTAAAATTCTCATGTTTATATTACACGAACATGATGTTTTATTTAATTAGAATGGAATTTCTTCGACTATGAATCTCTTCACATAACGTTCTGACATTTCACGACCGATTTTTCGCGGGGAACTCCGAGTTTATGAACAATGCCAGACTCCGGGCTGCTACTGAGAATTTTCTGAAAGAAAAACCAAAAAAAAAATTATTGCCCCGGCCTAGGAATTGAACCCAGGGCCACCGGGTCTGTGGCCTTATATCTAGCCACTAGACCAATATATATATATATATATGTATGTAGTCGTTGAACGGAAGAGAAGATAAAATGTAGCGCTACCTAGCAGCATATTACAACAATGTAGATAAGGTAAGTTTTTTATTAAACTAATAAAATACAATATAACTTATATACTTAATCAATAAAAACAAATAGTTACCTACTTAATGTAACACCATAAACATTTTTCAAATAACGATTAAGGTACACGCGACGTCAGGACATTAACAAACAGAGCCTCCAAGTCTATAATAATAAAATTATAAAGATCGTCTTTATAAATCTGAGTGAGTTTACAACGTTATATATTGTAATTCAGGACCTCACGTTACAATTTGCACTAAATTTATCATACAATAACGTTTGTGCCTCAAAATTATTATTCAAATCGAGCCGCATTAATCAATGCGTCGATAAAAGAAAATGCGAGCGACGATGCTCCTGCGCATAATAGTTATGTGCTATGACTTTTTAAATTATCGATATTTTTTTTTAATTGTCAACGCAATATAAATTATTATTCAAAATGATTACAACAAAAGATTCCCGTATTATTATTGCTAGGTATATTATAGTATTTCCTTAGCTGACATCGACTCCAAAAGTAACAATAATTGTAAATACATTATCAACCACACAACACATTCGTAACTACATATAATTGAGTAGAAAATAGTAAGTTAATTATCAAATTATAGAAGAATACGCAATTATTTTTTTACTTTTTAATGCATATTAATTTGTTTTTCCTAGAAATTCGGTTTTTGGTTTGTTAAATTTTTTATTTATTATTTAAACGGTTGTATTTTAAAACATTATCCGTACATAAGACTAGAAAATGATAAGAAAAACCTTCTTGAGATTCTAACGTCTAGGAGAAGAAGGTAAGAAATCGTGCAATACTAACAGTGATAGTTTTCTTTTTCGCTTACCAAGGGTTACTATGTCGCTGCGTCAGATATATAATGAATAATCTAGAACTTTTAACAGATTAAAAAAACGTGGGGCGCCTACGCCTACCCCTTTATCACAAAATAGGAAAGATTAGCCTAGAAAAAAAACGTTTGTAAGACTTTTTGATTAACTTTGGATAATTATTATCGTTGATTTCATCGATATCGATAAATAACTGATCCATCACCGAAGCTTGCATCCTTGCGTGAAACACAGCAAGTGTGTGCGTGCCGACCGCGAGATAATGAAGTATCTGCACTAATATATTATAAAGTTCATTATAAACAATTATTTATTGTTAGCGCATGTTTATTAATAAGGCGACTCGATAGCCGGCTACTGCATGTTAGCGGCTCTAGGGTTGTCGACGATTAATTTTTAATTAGAAATAAAATTATAAGTTTATTGTTTAATTTAACAAACGCCACATTTCACTAAATGTCAATAATATATCAATTTCAAAAAGTATTCACGTACAATATGTACTAAGCACAAATATGATGAAAAACAATTATAGTTATTATGCAATTTTCAAAAATAGAATAGTAGCTTTATATCAAACGACGATGACACAAATACGAAAAATAAAATATTACATTTTTAAAATTAATTAAAATATGCATACCGATTCAAAATAATTAAGTTACATATTGTTAAGCAAATATTCTAAAAAGTCGAATAGCTCTCTAAATTATCCGCCTCATGATATATTCATTGTAATCATAAGCAATCATTACTAAGCAAGAATATCACAACGTAGAACTATGAGAATTATGATAATCAATTGAATAGATAAGACGTATATCGTAACGAACAAACATATAAACAAATTCGCTTTCGCATTTATAATATTAGCTTATTGATTTAAGATGAATTAAAATCAACTCGTTTTTGGCGCACCTCTAAAAAATGGAATTCTTTACCAGCACACATGTCCTCCTCTTATGGTTTGGGTTCCGTCGAACGAGGTGTGAAGAGCCATCTCGCGGGCCGGCAAGATGCCGGCGGCTAGTGTAGTTCATTCTTCCCGACTGTACTAGCCTTCGCATCGTCGCGTTTAGATTCTAATACCACTTACCATCAGGTGGAGTATAGTCTGCCCGGGTAATATAAGATATATGCTTTGGATAATATATATATGCTTTTAGTTTCACTAACTCACTCTTCAAACCGAGACACAACATCAGCAAGTATTGCTCTCTGCGGTAGAATTAGCTATGAATAGGTGGTATCTACCAAAGGGCTTGCACGAAGTCGTAACACCAAGTAAAAATAATGTTCGTCCTAAAGTTCCTTCGTCTCGAAATTGTAGTCTATATTACCTACAGCTGTTTAAGAACTTTCATTAAAGAAATGGTTTACCATATCAGATCCATATTTGTGTTGCGACATTATTCAATAAATTAAGTTAATTACGTTTCTTTTTTTTTAATATTAAGCAACATCTTCGTTTCTTACATCGCAATTAAATAACTTCATAAAATTACAAGTAAAGCTGTAAATAGTTTTCAAATGTTTCATCTCTTAGGGTTCCTTTTGAGAAATATTTAATAATTTAAATTGAAACTTACTATTAGGGTGAACTACTAACTTACTTACTATATAAGAATATGATAAAATGATTGAAATTTTAAAAGGTACATTACATAACATAACGTCATCTTTATACGTCTGATTTTATTTACTTTCTTGGGTTTGCTGGAAGAAATATTTTCAAGTTACAAGCATCACTATTTAGTCAATATATGTAGAAGATTAAACATGCTTGTTATTCGCAAAAATCTCTTACCGAAAATAAATACAGATCGGCAGAGAATTTATTATCTCAAACGTAATAAAATATATATTTGAAGCTGTTATACTTTTATTAATACTTAGTTCTATACTGCACCTGTCTATTTTACTTATTTGATGTATCATAACAAATAACAATAGATAAATATGTCAAAATATTAATTTGATCTCTTGAAAATAAAAAAGACTTACGCTTGAAGCGAATTTACGTAATTACAAGTTAACAGTAATAGCATTGTGAGGAACTCTGGATGTCTTTAACTGGTTTCATTATAATTAAACGACATATCATTATGTGCACAGATGTTCTTTAATCATTAAAACAATGTATGAAATTAAAACGGGCCACTGTATGTTAATTTTTTTTCGATTCGATGACAAAATTGTTCGACATCTTAAGAAATATTTCTAAAAATTCCAATTCGATACATAATCTAAATTGTAATAGTTCGCTAGAATATATGCTCAAAATGACAGAAATGTTGCAGGTTCAGAAGTGACCCTGCGAGCTCTTGTATCAGATATCTGGCTACGCAGGAGATATTTAATTATAGTGCACAAGTGTGTGCGCAAACATAGTTGTACTCTCAATTCTCTCACTCTCATGATTCGATGACTCTCTTATGAGATGGTACTTTTTTTACTATCTATTATGTTATCGGTAGGCGTTCGGACAAATAAGTCACCTGATATTAAGTGGACATCATCGTCCATAGACAATGGCGATGCAACATATGTAAACCATTATTTACATCACCAATGCGCCGAACCGGAACGCAACAATACTATTGCTGTTTAGCGGTAGAATATCTGGTGATTGGGTGGTACCTACCCAGACGGGCGTGCACAAACACCATCCTCGGGGTTCAAGCTTGTTGTGTACCAAGTTTGATTAAAATCAGTTATACGATTTACCCGTGAAAGCGTAACCGAAATACATTTTCATTTATAATTTTAGTATAGATATATATTTAGGTACTTTTAGTATATTTAATTATAGTTTAATATTCTACAAATATATAAAAAAATCCTGAACCTCTTTCAAGCTACAGATATTATTACAAGTTTCCGTCGGTTAAGAAACAAATATTTTACACGAGACAGTTTTGCCTAGGATACGATTATAATGAGAGATTTTTTAACGAAGATCATCTTTAAAAACTGTAATATAATTTACATGTAATAATTAGGTTGTAACAGCCCTACATCTTCGACTGTCAATGCTGTGAATATGAAAGCACAAAGGCCTTAGATCGTGCGGAGATTGCTTCGCTGTAACGTAATAAAATGTTTACAGCTCCTGTTTTGATTGGCCGGGAATAGGATCGCTACCAACGTTCAATATTTTTTATTCCTCCGCCAAAGGAAACACAATCTTTACATATTTGTCTCTAATAAATGTTGTGATTTCAATTTCGTCAGATTTTTTTTTCTAGCATAGGACGAGGCCACCTGATTGTGTTAACCATCGCTTACATCGCCAACGCGCCACCAACCTTGAGAACTAAGATGCTATTACCCTTATGCCTGTTATTACAGGCACAAGGGCTCACTCGCGCTTCAAACCGGAACACATCAACACAACAATACCAAGTACTGCTGTTTTGTGGTAGAATATCTGATGAGTGGGTGTTACCTACCCAGACGAGCTTGAACAAAACTCTACCAACAAGTAAAAGTATTAGGGAATATTATACAAGACTGTTTAATTGGTTTTATCATATCACTCACTTTATATTAAATTTATATGTTACGAATGTCGTAAAATCTATTGAATATAAATATTAATTATATACAACAGCTAATAAGGAATATGAATCCGAAGGCGAAATGGTTCGAAAGATTGAAATATTAAACTATTTTTTATAATATTTTAGCAATAATAACTATACAAATATCGTAAATCATAAAAATGCGAATTTATTTTGGCAAAAGTTTATATCTTGGAATCTTTTATATACAATCGAATGTAGATTTATTAGTTAAGATAATTAATATGCATATAGAGTTACTACTGTTGTTATAATTGTAGGTTAAATTAGAACTTCTTTTTTTTTATTGCATAGGAAGGCGGACGAGCATATGGGCCACCTGATGGTAAGTGGTCACCAACGCCCATAGACATTGGCGTTGTTAGAGCTGTTAACCATCTCTTACATCGCCAATGAGCCACCAACCTTGGGAACTAAGATGTTATGTCCCTTGTGCCTGTAATTACACTGGCTCACTCACCCTTCAAACCGGAACACAGCAATAACAAGTACTGCTGTTTTGCGGTAGAATATCTGATGAGTGGGTGGTACCTACCCAGACGAGCTTGCACAAAGCTCTACCACCAAGTGTCTTATATTTGCTGATGCAAGCATGAACTTTTTTTATATGTAATCTCGTTTCAAGCGAAACGAAACAATGCATTCTATTTTATGGAATTGGTGAATGGAATTGATTGATATCATCTCATGAAGTGATGTCAATCGACTCTTTAATCAAATACAGATTAATTTCAAGAAGGTAACGACGAAAATATTTTATTATATTAGAAAATTCAAACAAAAACGTCATGATTTTTGTGATGTAGATTTTTTAATCAGCCTGAATGCAATTAATCGCTAAGTAACCTTCACAGGCAGCAGAGAGACAATCAATTAGGCAGGCTGGCTACAAATTAATTAAAAATACTTTTATGAAAGTCGATGCCCCGCACAAGTAGGCCTATACCGACCGTTTAACCCTACGCTGTAGAGTGGACCGTTCGCAGCGTTCGATAAAAAAGTAAGGCGAAAAAAAACGCGCCACCCCTAGGCTCGACGGGAAAAAAACAGATAAAAATGGGTCCCGCTCGTAATTTAAATGTCGAACCAGTTGTCGATAACCTGGACGATATTTTTGCATTTCTTTTTAAAACGTTAGCTTTTGTTTAAAAATGTTATATTGTTGTTGCTTTTTCATTAACTATAACAAAGTGAACTATAAAAAAGTCATCTTTACTTATATCTAAACGTATAAAAAAACTAAGTGCATATATATAAGATAGGTACATTTTAAGGATTTCACGAATAAATATAAATGATAAATGAAACAATTATTTTTAATAAAATATGATTAAAACAAATAATCCTAATCAAAATCATCCAAAGTTTAACAACAAAATGTACTTTTTTTATAAATGATGACTGAATACATCTTTAATCATCAAATAATTGTAATATAAAAATAAACAAATAAACTTAAAAATATAAAGCACCAAAGGTTATTAGAACCTGGAACACAACATAATTTATAGAGTACGTAGTTGCTACACACTGGACACACGCGCTAAAATGATTCCGCCGGACCGTGATAAGAGATCACAATAGGTACTATCTATGTAATATGTATTGTATATTTCCTGAAGTTTGAAGATCGCAGACTAATTATTGTATAACAATTTCATAAATAGAATGTTACATTTAAAAAAATTACAGTTTAAAAATCGAACGCAAATTAAAAGACAAATCGTTACACGTATATCAGAGTTCCATGATTCGACGAAACCTCATTGAAATTCGTCATTTGTTCATTGTTGCCCAAACGGTAAGGTCTATTTTAGAATAATATCGTGGGACACTTCTCACACACGGTCATCTGATCCTAAACTAAGCAGAGCTCGTACTATGGAAACCAGACAACTGATATACTACATATACTACTTTTTTATTTTGTAAATACATACTTATTTAGATAATTACAACCAGATTCAGGACAAACAGACATGTTCATGCACACAAATGTCTGTCCTGGGTGGGAATCGAACCCACGACCTGCGGCGCGAAAGGCAGGGCATCTACCGATCACGCCAACCGGCTCGTCATGTGAATGTGCTAAGGGTTATTGCAATAGACGTAACGCGATGTGAAAACAAAAGAATGTCAAAGAAACCTCAATTATGAACTCAACGATAGTGTTTAGCAACTACATAACACTCAAATGTTATCTTAGTATTCTTGTTTTCCGGTTTTAAGGGTGAGTGAGCCAGTATAACTACAGTCACAAGGGACATAACATCTTTGTTTCCAAAGTGGTACATTTATCTAAAGGATAGATATTTTTAATAGTGTCAATGGCTGTGGTGACCGCTTACCATCAGTTGGATGTTTTTTATAGCATAGGTCGGCGGACGAGTATATGGGACAACTAATGGTAAGTGGTCACCAACGCCCGTAGACATTGGCATTGTAAGAGACGCCCACAAACCTTGGGAACTAATAATTTATGTCCCTTGTGCCTGTAATCACACTGGCTCACTCACCCTTCAAACCGGAACAGAAAGGTAGCGAGTACTGTGGTGGGTGGTACCTACCCAGACGAGCTTGTACAAAGCTCTATCACCAAGACATCCCGTCCGCTTTCCGATTAATTAAAATAATACAAAAAATATAAAACATATAACAAAATCGAAATAATTAATTTGCCGTCGTTTCATTTCTAAAATACTTTTAACACATAGATCATTTCAAATTAATCGATGTATCTAATAAAACAGGGAAACAAAAATCTCACCTAAACCTGATTTATATTTGTTATTAATTTATTAATTCTATCCATAAATCTAAAACTTACACATTGACAGGATATATAAATTACTCGCTTCATGCATATTCATGAAAATGTCAATTTTTGCGTTACCTTAGGCTCATGTTAGACTATCTGTCCGACGGGCCGACAGCACTGTCTAACAAAAATACTTAATTAAAATCAGTTATTACTAAGTATATTTGACGAGCCGGTTGGCGTGATTGGTAGATCTGCCCTGCCTTTCGCGCCGCAGGTCGTGGGTTCGATTCTCACCCAGGGCAGACATTTGTGTGCATGAACATGTCTCTTTGTTCTGAGTCTGGTTGTAATTATCTATATAAGTATGTATTTACAAAAGAAAAAGTAGTATATGTAGTATATCAGTTGTCTGGTTTCCTGGTGCTCTGCTTAGTTTGGGATCAGATGACCGTGTGTAAAAAATGTTCCAGGACATTATTATTATTATTATATTCACTTACTATAATGATTTACGACATTAAACAGGAAAGAAAAAAATCACGTCTGTAGACAAAACTTAAAGCGAATTAAAACTATGAAACGCAGTTATATATGTATTCAATTCAAATTCAAAACAATATATTCAATTCAATTCAATATAATATAATAACAATATACACTGAAATTTGCTCCAAACCGCGCTGCATCTTTTGGTACAAGTTTCACGTATATATCGGTTTAGTAGTTTTTTGTAGTCAGGCATTACAAAAGAATCTTCTCATTTAGTAGTACCTATAGATAGTTATTTTGAAATTTAGTTCGGCCAGTGTGCTTACACTGGCTACCGACATAGCCACTCAAACGAAGTAACCCGAGCGATTATGCAAAATAAACAGGCCTACTAAGAATAGGAAGTGAGTTTAAGTAGAACCGCTGTAACATATAGGTACTTTTACATAGTTAAAGAATATACATAAATACGTGTCATTTTTGTATGTTTTTTTTACGCAAAAGACTGATTATATAAAGAATTATATGCACCAGAAAATACCTACTTGTATTTTTATAGAATATTTTTATTGCTTAATCTATTACAACAAAAATCTCGCTACTAAAGTAGAGAATTGTAAGAAAACCTGCATGTGTAAGAAACACCTCTGATGCAAGCTCCAACTACTTAAAGTAGAAGACGATATATAAATTCAAAAGACAGTATATTTGTAAAGCAAGAAATGTTGCATAAACATTAAAAAAAATTATCTATGGAAGTTTCTCTCGAAAAATGTAATCTAATTTAAATGATAAGAAACAAATGTGGGTTAATTATCTTTAAAATTATGTATACAGTTTGAACGAGCCCTTACAATAGTTCCCTTTAAGATGCCGTTTTAATTGCTTTCACGCGGTCTTGTTTTACAACTTAACACATGCATTTGCTAAATATTTCTTTTGCCTCTGTTTTCAGTATCAGTGCCACCTTGCAATGATATCTAGAAATTTGGCGAAAGCATTTTTTGATTTGTTTTTTATTTACAAAAAAAGTCATACATGCCGTCTATACTGTCATTAATTTTATTAGTTTCGCTTGACGCGATTGCAGAGTATTGAAACAATGATGATCAAAATCACTCTTGAGATTGGCCCACTACGTAGGGCATATTATAATGCACAAATGCGTGCGCAAACACAGATGTACTCTATTACCTTACTCTTATAATCTGATGGGATGGAATTCCGACATAACTGAAAAGAATTTAGGTGCAGGACCAATGGCTTTACGTGCTTCCAAAGGCAAAGAAGTATAACAAGATTTTTGGCAGAAAAACTTAATAACTTTTATTGGCGGTATATCTTGTCAATACACCAACGTGGCTATTTTTTAACATATGTTTTGAATGATATTTATAAATATGTCTTCTTCTTCTTCTTCTGCCTAGCGTTTTCCCGGCCTAGTGACGCCAGGGTCCGCTTTCCTGCATCTACTTTCCTCTGCTGCTACTGCTTACCTCCACTTTGCCAAATCTAAAGCATCATCCTTAGTGAGATCGTGCTCTCTCATGTCGTTCCTTACACCAGACTCGTGTAGTTCATGTATAAATGTGTAAATAAGTGATCTTATTTACGTTCTTACTAAGTAATCGTGTAAGAGGAATAACCACGACAATAGCCCGAAGGAAGGAACATGCGACTTCCACATCGATAGGCCTTTATATGCCTCAAAGCTATCGATGTTAAAACATTATTGCGACATATGTATGTTAAAATATTAATATCGCAATTGCGTTGCGGGTGAGAACATTTACACGTGACAATACTTTTTAGACTTTTTGTTATAATTAATTTGACAACTACAGATGCTATTTTTAATTGTTTTATTAATAATTTTATTTTATTGAAATGGGATTTTATTGATATGAATATTTTCTATGAGGAGGCTTTTTTATACTGCGTAAATAACAAAGCAACTAAACTAATATACATAGAACTTATAACAGAAATTGCAGCGAATTTTGGAGAAGGTTTTGGTATAAAATTAATCATGTAAGTAGCTTCGCTTCGCAGTTTCACTCTCTTTAAATGAAAACGTGATGTCTGTGAATTTTATTTATCATATAAAAAGATTATTTTTATACATTTTTTTTTCTAGTCCTGGGTTTTAGAAATTTCATGCCTCAGACTTTAAATTGCGTTTAAAAAAAATCAATTCAAAATCCTTTATTCGATATAGAAACTTTACCTACATTCAAATATTGATTGACAAATTAGAAACTACCATCGGTTCGGAATAGAAAAACCCGGACCTGAGAAGAACTAGCGCATTTTTTTGATTTGCGTTTTTTACGTGTCTTGTTTACAAATTTTCATAATAAAAATTTAATAAAAGATTTAAAATTAATAAAAAATAAAAAGCTATAAATAAAAGATTTACAATTAATAAAAACTATAAATAGCCCAGCAAAACTTATCCCCGTTACACCACGTGACTCAGAACTAAACGGATATTTTCATCAATCAAAGACGTTAGACGTCGACCTTGCATGTCAAGGGTAAAGAACATGGGAGTACCAGTTGTAATAAATAAGCCGTTGACACTTCAACTAAGAGAAAAACCGTTTTGTTATTGCAGTGTAAATGAATAGTTACATCTCTATGAACATATCACCACAAAGAATGTTATCTTGTGATCTATTAATTAGTCAACCTTTTTGCAATCTATACTTAATATATAAAGCTGAAGAGTTTGTTTGTTTGATCCGGCTAATCTGGTTCGAATTTAAAAATTATTAATTTTAGTTGTATAGTCCTTTTATCGAGGAAGGCTTTTTATTCATTATAATTTTATTAATTAAACGCGGGTGAAACCGCGTGGCACAACTAGTATATAATATAAAAATATGTCTTATTGAGCTTAACGATGAACAGCTAGTTTTTTTTTAATAATAAGCTGTAGGATATTGTACGTTTCGATGCTTAAATGGTTACAGATCAGAGTAAAATCCGTGATTTTATATTAAAATAATTAAATTCAGATTATTAAAAAGGGATAATTTACAATTTCACCGAATGTATCCAGTTAAATTACAGTTTAACTGAAATTGTTTCGACAAATTGTATTGTAAATCCGACATTACTGTATTGAAACGATTGACAAAATTCCGAGCAATTTTTATGCCACTAGTTCATTATACTGACTTCGACATATAATAATATAATGTAAAATAATATATTGAACGAAACATACAACAAAGTCTTGAATAGCGTTTCTAATAACAAAAACAATACAACAAATAACTATTATTATTTTGTCAAGTGTTTATTTCATAATGGTGGGTGGACTGACAAATGGGTAACTTGATCATAAGTGACCACTACCCTTAAGCATTGGCACTAAAATATTAACCATTTCTTACTTCTTCAATACGCCACTAAACTAGATAACTAAACTGTTATATCCCCTGTAGTTAAACTGGCTAACTCAAATTCCAAACCCGAACACTATACTAAGTATTGGTGTTCGGCGGCACTAAATGCACAGACGAGCTTGCACAAAGCACAGTATGCACTTGCAAGTAGTATCAAACTACTACTCCAGAGCTAAATCTCCTACTGCAGAGCTAAGTACCAAGTACAGTATAAGAACAGTACCAAGTACTGATGTTTTGCGGAGGAATATCTGATGAGTGGGTGATACCTACCCAGACGCCCTACCAGTCCTACCACCAAGTGAAATCGAATGTATCCCATATCTTGTTAGGTTATTGTTTAAGGCGGGTATAGGTAATATAATATGTTTATATGTTGTATATTAATGATGCAGCTTATAATGTCAATGCAACCGGAACGATAATTTTCCGGTTCTTTCTAAACGAAATCCGTCAACTCTAATAACTGATAGATGTAAATTTTATAGAATATTTATATATCTCTAGAACGCCTACAGAAAAGTCTTTGTCAGATTTTACATATATATTAAATCCTTATCAAAATAAATTAAATATACAATTTAAAACATTAATTTACTATTTATACTATGCGATTCATTCCAGGAGCAATTCTACTAACAGATCACATTATCGCAATCGAATTGAACGTTATCGTTGCCGATTCGTTTTCCAATATATTTCCAAAATCAGTGCTGTTCGATCGAAGTCGGATCGGAATAGAATCGGGAACATGTCGTATCCGTTATATATAACTGCAGTTTTCGATACTATCCTATGTGATAATAAATTATATTTTTGTTCCGTTTGCAGTTGAAACGCTTGGACCTTGGAGTAATAGTGCCAAAAAATTCATCCAAAATATTACTCCGCGCCTTTTGCCTCCACTGGTGACAGGAGGGCTGGTTCATTTTTCGCCCAGAGAATCGGAATTGCGATTCAAAGGGGAAATGCTGCTAGCATTCTTGCCACCAATCCACGCGGTCACAACTTGTATAATAATTATTTTTAAATGTTATTTGTACTTACATAATAAATAATTTTAAGTAAAAAAAAAGAAAAAACGGCATTATTAAGATATGTAAAAACAATATAGACAATAAGGTTTTTCATGTTAACTTGGAATTCAAAATCACTATTCACTCTCACCTAGGGAGCAGATTTTAACGATGTTTTAGGTACAAGAATAATTAAAATTAAACCAACCGCTTATTTGAGATGCAAATTCTATTTAAATACAAGAAACTTAGTAGGTTCTCGTTTCTATATATTATTTTGTGTATATAAATACACGTATTAGGAATTAATGAATGAATCTAAATTTCTCTAAATTTAATTACACTGTGAGGCGTATAATATCGACGATCCAATGATTGACGGATAATACAAAGTTTCTTATTTTTTTTAAATTTAATTACATTCAATATTTATACATACTTATATATCTATGTATATATTAATGAGTTCAATTTTATTTAATTGTTAATTCCAATTTTATTATTTTATTGGTTTACTTTATTAATTTATTGTATTTGAAATTTAATTTTAATTTAATTTATTATTTGATTAATGTAATTTTAAATTGTTAAATTACTAATTACCTAACTAAAATATTTTTAAAAGCATGCCGTGTACACATGTGTTGGAATGTAATTTGCAATCGTTTTTGGTTCTTAATTCTGTAATTCTAAGGCTTGATTACATTCCGTTTTGTGTAAATTAATAAATAAATAAATAACGGTTATATTTAATCTATCGTACATTAACATCGATCAAAGCTCATATTATTGTGTAATATAATAAGTATATATGCGAAATTTAATTATAGAATCTTTTTCGTCCAGATATTGTCTTAGCGGCAATATATTATAAACTATCAGAAAGTTTTATTACAAAGTAAAATGAGTGGTATTTGACTTGAAGACTGCGTCTAAATAAACTCGTAGATGATACAGGGGGAACAAGTGACGTGTACACACTTACATAATATAAATTACCATCTCGAACATCATCGCAAAATGTTCCTTCATTGAATCTCATCTAGATCTCTACAATTCGCATATACTGACCTAGTGAAGCATAATAATAGCGATAAGTGGAGCAAATGGCAGCACCTATCCTGGCATTATGTGCAGGATCTTCTAAACATAGTCACAATGGCTCGTCATCATTCAATTGTGCCAGTGGAAATGGGCCGTTTATCTACAATGGGACGATCGTTTCATTGCATTTCTTTAATTTTCATACATTATGTATGGGGAGATTTTGGTGTGGTTCCGATTCGGACGTTTCGTTTGGTTAATTGAGATTTTAATTTTTCCGATTGGCTTATTATAACTGCGTACCTTAAGATGTGCGTACTATTGTTTGTTATTGTCATTATTTATGTGAGTGTAGTTTTTAACGAAGCGAAACTTAGTTCAAAAGCTTAAATATTATTTATTAAAGTATACTCTTATGGCTTATATTGAATGTTAAGTCACTGATACTGTACATTCAGAATGTACGGAGAAAAATTCATTCAGCAATCTATTGTTGAAGAGATAGTCTCCTTTCGAGTCCAATTTTAATGAAGAGTTCGTTGCAAATGTCCATACCTCCATCGATATACCGATTAATGCTTTTCCTTGGACAACAGTCTGGTTACTTTCTTTAGAAATATTAAGAAAATTAATATTCACACACAGTAAAACACCATTTTTTTTTTGTTATTATATTAAATATCAATATTGTAGTCATAAGAGTTCCGTTTATAAATATTAAATAAAATTAACTGATTATTATTTATACTACCAATACAAGACAATGTAGATTTAAATAAATTAAGTAAAGTATTGAAATAATAATAATTTGATATTTAATATTGTATCCAAAATTCAACGTGTTCTGCTTTATAAACTGGATCGGTTAATAAGCGAAAGTCACAATAACGAATCCGCACTACACCAGATATGATTGACAAGGACAGATATAAGTGGGTCTCTTTCAACATTATGTTATGTGGAAAAACGTCACATCTACCGGTTAGATAAGTATTTCTACTATAAGTTTCTATCATAAATACATTTTTGTTTTTGGCATTATCAACAATAACACGTACAATATCGTTATTACTTACCACCGTAGTTTTTAGGGTTTAAAGGAAAAACGGAACCCTTATAGGATGACTTTGTTGTCCGTCCGTCTGTCTGTCTGACAAAACCCTTTTTTATGTTATAGTTAAGTTAACGGGCAAAAGTGCCATCTGATGTTAAGTGGTCACCACGGCTAATGCGCCACCAACCTTGGGAACGAAGGTTATGTCCTTTGTGCATAAAGTTATACTGGCACATTCACCATTTGAACCGGAACGCAAGAGTAACTACTAAGTATTTCTGTTTACCTGCATATCTGATGTGTGGGTGTTACCAGCTCTACCACCTGTTAAATATAGTACTGCAGTATATATGTATAAGGGCAATTATAAAACGCCTGTGCTATGCTATAAGAACGAACTTCGTATCTCCAGAAATTTAGACGCTCGTCTTACAGTCTCTAACTTTAAATGTTATACATAATTATTATAAATAGTGTCCTACATCATCATCATCATCATGTCAGCCAAAAGACGTCCACTGCTGGACAAAGGCCTCCCCCAAGGATTTCCATTTTGGCCGGTCTTGCGCTGCCTGCATCCAACGGCTTCCCGCGACTTTTACGATGTCGTCGGTCCATCTTGTAGGGGGCCTGCCCACGCTGCGTCTTCCGGTTGTCCGGGTGTCCTACATCAGTTTCTGTTATTTCACGCGTGTTCTGCGTCGAGTTTCGAGATTGTTCTTTTAGAAGTTGATTAACTGTAACTTCTCTGATTATAAAAGGCAATGAAAAATAACGCAGTGTTTTTTTTTTATTTTGTCTAACATACCCAAATAAATTTTGTACGGGATTTTGAAGTATCTTCCCACTTATTAGAGTTTGGTAATTTCATGTGCCTGTGGGTTTTCATATCCAACATAACAATATTTAAAAAAAAACGACGCTTCGAACAGTCATATTAAAAATGATTATCACACAGTTTTCTTTTTAATTTATTTTGGAAACGAAAATGACCAAATGTCTGATCTATTGGCCTTGCCGTAGTCATTTGTAATGTTGATTCTGGTCATGCTGTACTTATATATAAATCACCCTTTTTACCATTTATGCCAATAACAGGACTAAGGTGGTACATCTCATGTACCTGTAATTACATTGAATCAATATAATTTCCCCGCCAAGCAAACGTTTAAAAATAATCTTTTCAAATTTTGAACCTAAAGCTAAACCTGAACCTAAATACTATTAATTTGTTGTAAATCCGCTACATATTTTGCACCAGCTCTTATTAAAGTATCGTTATGGAATAAACTTCAAACTTTCCTCAGTAGTACTAAAGGCTGTAACTTACTTACTTACCAGTTCAAACCGGAAATTAGCAATGCATATTGTTGATGTTTGACGTTAATTAATGAATGGGTGGTACCAAACCAAAGGGGCCTACGCTAAGATTCTTCGTATAAACATTGTTTTAAAATTATAAATCTAAAATTGTCAATGTACATAATTATATAAAGTTTGTTACAGTTATTTTGAACTCACAACAAATATACAAAAGTATATAATATAAAACATAACGCAATTTAAATCATTTGATCACAGAGCTACTCGTACCTCCCTTTGACAGAGGCCCTTATACATTTTTATCTCGCTATCATTTTAGCCGTTTCCAAATAAGCTCATTTATAACGCGGGGGCTAAACAAAAAAACAAAAATTTGAATAAGGAGGACATTATTTATCGCCGCCCCAATGAAGGCCGTTAATGTGATTTTTTAATAATAAAAAAATACACGAGCCAGCCAAACGAGGATCATGTATCATCGCCGTTTCGACCAGTCATTGTCCCCGAAAAAATATTATTTTTTATTTACCAACCTACGCTACAGTAAACAGCGAAAGTATACATCAAATTAATCACGCCGTTAAAAATTTACCCAATCGTTTAATTTGAATGCTAAACGAAAAACTTTTGTTATCCACCTTTTTTCATTTCATATATTATTCTAAATGATACAACGTATTCTATAGATTATGGAAATTTCCATGTTGCGTTTAATAAAAATTAGTATCTAATTATTGTCCTAATACTACTATGTAACTTGGTAGGTATAAACATTTGAAAAAATACAAAACAAAACGCACTTCGCCAATAAAACCCTTCCCTTGCCTAATTAAAAAAAATTAAAAAAAAACGCTCCCTCAGAACCCGCGTTGTCACGTTCCATATTCCCGCGTTAATTACACGTCATTCTTTTTTTCAAAAAGCGCGCCAATGACGCGCGCAATTAAAGCCGTGTACAGACAACGGGAAGACGCGACATAAAGCCGGCGTACACAATGCGTCCTCGGCGAAATTCGCCGCAGGGCCAGCGAAATTAACAAGGCGATTTACACTTGACACTAGGCGCCTGTTTTTCACTACTTTCCTACGGCGCAACTCTCGCATCGCGTATACACTGAGCCTTCTTTTTTCAAAGCGTCACATGCAACATTATTTACTGCCTTAGACATTGTTAGCTGCCATTTCACAATGAGCATAACTACGATATTTCTTACTCTGTAGTGTTTTATTTCAAGGAGATCACAAAGTGTGAAACGTCACGTCAGGTCTACTCGTTCACATATTGTAGTAATTGTGTGAAATAAAGAGCTTTGTATCATTATTTTTGAGAAGCTCGTTTCGCGAAGGATTCGTATTGTTTGTGGATAATTTTTCATTATTTCAGTGAAAACACGTGTTCATTATTTTTGAAGTACTTTTTCTTGTATGTAGGAACAATGTGAGATTACTTAGTGTATGCATAGCCTGCGGCCACACGGTATACAAAGACAGATGTCTTTAGTTCTTCATAACTAATTCCAGTTGCTCTCATTCACACAATACGAGCTTAGACAAGAAATTGTGTCAAGATTTTTTAAAATCAAAGCTTCTGTTAAACAATTTATCTAAGTCGAAAGGTTAAATTTAACGATGAAGTTAACTACGATTCAAAAGAGATTTCATTGAAATTATATAATACACTGATTGTATTTTTACCTTAAACAAAAATATCTATGTTTTTTTTAAAAACGAAATGAAACAATATGCACACATACACAACTTAAAATATAAGAACCACAAATGACATGTCTTTGTGTGAATAAAAAAAACAGATAAATATAAAAAAACATAATTTTAAAACCTACGTATAATTACGTACATTCGGACTCTGTCTGAGTGTAATAGATAAATGCTTTGATAAAACATAAACTGTGTACAACTTACACAATTATGTAAATTTTATGTCACCCCTAATTGCTGAATTATTTAAAGAGGTTTCTGTTAATTTCGGCCTACGCCCTTTGTAAGGAAAAGATTTCCTTTTCTTAAAATTACATGTAAATGTTATTACGTAAAGATTCATCGATGGGGTTGCTAATGGAGGACAGAGTAAAAAAACATAATCAAGATTGTCTGTCCTTTTCTCACAAATGCCTTATGAAAGGGACGTAATACTGATCGAAATTTTCTAGCAAAACGACTATATAGAACTACACGTTTATAAACAAACACTGCCTGTCATTATACTTTTCCAATTGTTTTATTACAAAGTATTATTTCAAACCCGAATAATGTATATTAATTTAAACCTAATTCAGTGAATTAAAATGACTTTCGATAACTAATGATTTACATTTTACATAGACAATAAAACATATTTGTCTGTATTGCACACATAAACATTCCGTATAAACACATAAAAACGATTCACACACACAAACGTATAATACAGAATTTTATTAAATGTAGAAGATAAAAATTGTGTAAATGTTTTACATATATAACAAATTAAAGCATCAAACAGCATAAAAATAACGTTTTGATATCAGTGAGCGTTTGTAACTCATAAGTTGAGTTAATTTTTAAACGATAAAACAAATTAAATAAAAAACATACTTAATCAGTCCCAAGAACATTAATAGGTCGATAACATGCATAATAACGTTATTTATACACAAAGCGAGAAGCAAATTTAAAAACTATCGAATCGACTAAACTCGGGGTGAGGTAAGGGCAGGCGCACACCCGCCTCCCTCGATCATTTATAATGCCAAAATGTTTTAATTAAGATGCTGTAAAATGTAATTTACATGCAAATTCGGTTTATGTTAATGTGCCGCGTATATCTGTTTGGGTGCGTGCTTGCTATCTAATTTTGCGACAGTGTACGCCGTCATTATCTTGGCTCTAATGAGAAATCTGGCAAGGCTTGATGTTTGCATAATTAAACTTGCGGTCGGGGCGTTTTGATTGTTGCCATGATAAAATAATCGCGACATCTGTTACGGGACTTTGTTTTTTTTTTATATGAAATATGTTTTTATTTTGACATATACTTCAATGTCAATATGTCATATATGAAGTCTTGAAAGTATTTTAATAGCACTTTCATTAGCCTTCGTTAGAAAACGTTCAATTTTAAGAAAGTACATGCATTTAAAAATGGAAGGCCATTTTTTTTAATTTCTCGAACTAAATAAGAATTACTTGTATGGTATAGTTTTCTTATCAGAATTATATTACGTATCAAATTTTTATGAGGGTTGTGACAGTCAGAAAATAATATATCATTTGTCAACTTCTAGTTCACATACAACAGTATAGTAAATCAATTTGTTATCTTAATATAATCTAAACCGTTTAGTTCGTCTATCTATAATGATATATTTAATCTGTGGTGTATTTACATATGCAATGAGTTTTAATATCGTGTTAAATGTGATCCTAATCTTAATTTAACACTAATGTTATCATCGTTTCGTATCATATTTTAACTACTACACTAAATTGCTTAATTCTAAAATAATCACATGTAACTTTTAACTGTAAATTATGTTATTATTAGGAATGTTTGATGCTATCAATACTAACGCATTATAGGCTTTTAACGCACTTTGTCAATAAAGTGTTAAAGCCTAAACTGTACTACTGTAGTTACAAACAAAATATATAATGTTATTATTATTTTTTTATTGTATAGGTAAGCTGATGAGCATTAGGTCCACCTGATAGTAAGTGGTCACCAACACCCATAGACAATGGCATTGGAAGAAATGTTAACCATCGCTATACACCGCCAATGCGCCACTAACCTAGGGAACTAATGTACTATGTCCCTTGTGCCTGTAATTACAATGGCTCGCTCACCCTTCAAATCGGAACACAACAATACCAAGTACTGCTGTTTTGCGGTAAAATATCTGATGAGCTTGCACAAAGCTCTACAACCAAGAAACTAAAAAACAGCTGATATGCCTTCGCCGGGTTTTCTCGTGTTTGTAATGAATTAATAATTCATTTCGACTTTAGACTTCAATGAGTAAGTACAATGCAATATTGATTTGGTACCAGAAATTCTTCACTTATTCTACTGTTAGCTGTTCCGATTTGAAGGGTGAGTGACCTTATTATTACGTGGTCAAAACGTTATATCTTGGTTGGTGACGATGGATGACCAGGAATTATTATTTTAAACACCTAGCTATGACACACCTAGCTATGACACCTAGTTATACAGTACCATAGGTGGTCAATTCGCTCGTGAACGGTCCTATCATAAATAGAAGTTTTTTTTTTCATAGAATATATTTTTTTGTATTAAGAATGTTGCTATCGATTGCAAACACAACTCAATTAATTAAAACAAAATCAACTCGGGGTCACAATCGTCCACAAGACATTCATTAGCACGGACTCCAATACAATTCCACTAATTTATTCCAATAAAAACGAATAACAACCCCCCACCCCCAACTCGGGTTATACTTGTGTACTTTCTATTTTTTCCTGTCCAACCCTTCGTTTAGATTCAATTCGGCTAAATAAACTGAATTATATGCTACTTAAATGAGTGTCAAGTCGCCCCCTCGTGGCCCCCTAAGGGCCACTTCGCCTCACCCCGAGATTCTTCTGAGATTTCGTACTGACGACAAAGGGTTGTAAGTATTGTTTTAGTATTATGTTTTTTTTTTATTTAGTCCCACTGCTGGGCAATTTTTAAAATAAGGATCTGTTTCCAACCAAATCATTGCAAAATTTTATGCCTTATAAAACAGTTTTATTTATATTTACACAAGTATTTAGGTTATAAAAAGTAAAACAAGTTTAATACAAAAAAGTGATCTATCAATACGCTTATTATTATTTCACAAAATGTCTTTAATAAACTAGCAAATGGACTTGTTTTACTTAATTTAATGACTATTTATAATTTACAATTTATAATGTAATATTCAATTTATTTATTCTATTGTTACTACTTTATAAATCTGTAATGTATCTACTATTGGTTGTACAAAAAAAAAATATAGCAATCTAAATCGTTATTAAAAGAAAAAACTACACAGATAACTTTGGCACTGTCGTAATGATTAACCTGTCATTATTTAAAAAAAAAATACACACACACATACGTATGAACGCACAAACACAAACAAAATTCAGCATTCATTAAAAAAAATAAAGTTATCACTTACAAAAGTCGTATTATATCTCAAAAAAGATTTACAAAATCCAAAGGTCAGAGATCGGTCGGGATTCCACAAACGTTTTGCGGATGAAAGTTAATAAAAGACAAAAAACACAAGTTACCCGCTTTGCGATGGGAAAGACGAAAGTAGGCGGGCCCTCAGTGGAACGAATAGGCCCGGCGAGCTTTTTCTCACTCTCTTAAACGCTCTTGTCTACTGTAATGCGACCGTGACCGTTTGATATTTTAAATTAAAACATTTAATTTTATGAGTTGAAGAGATTTTTTTTAAATTAAGTGATAATTATTTAATATTTTAAATTTAGATTATTCATAACGTTTTCTATTCTTATTCGATTAACGAATGTTTATTTAAGCATAATTAATTTGATTGGTAATTTGTTTGAATATATATATATATATATATAAACTAATCAGATTTGTAATCACATACAGTGTAAGTACAAACGTTTTCGTAATTTTTTTATCATGTTTAAAATCATAATTTACTTTTATTATTGTTGTACATATTAATTGTATAAAGAAATGTAATTAAGACAGAAAATATTAATAACCATATATTTTTTTTAATATGCGAAACGAAATGGTTCATGTTTTAAGGATTTTATCTTATTGAATAGGTAGGCCGACGATGATATGGGCCACCTACGTCCTACACCCATTAGACATTTGTATTGTTAGAAATGTTAGCCATCGCTTACATCGCCAATGCGCCACCAACCTTGGGATATTATGTCCCTTGTGTTTGATGTGATTTAATGTTTATATTTTATAAACATCACTTTTTCAACAACAATCATTTAGTGGATGTTTAATAAATAATTTTATTTTGAATATTTATATAATAAATACTAAATAAATACTAAATATTGAATATTTATTTTTAATGGCATATTTTAATTCATAATATTTGTTGGACTGTAGTTATTTACAACAGTTAAACTTAATATCAAGTGTAAGTGTTTAATGACGAATTGTAATATTTAATATACGCTAATAAATGATAAAAATACAATCAAGTATCAAATGACGCCGGTCGCAGTACACCCTTGTGGGATGAAGTGTCGCGGCGTGTCGGCATTGTTGCACACGTTGTATTGCTAATATAATAATGCTATATACCTTCATTACCTCACCAACTGACCGATACAAAGCTTAAAAGATATTAAAAATAATCTATTATAAAGAAATTGCAGCCTTTTTGTCACTTACTACATTTTTTAATATATCTTTATAAAATGATATTATAATGGGACTTGTAATCATTTAAAAAATGAACGTTTTCATTGAATACACTTAAAACAATATGTATCTCTTATCAAATAAAATAAACTACTACGAGCTCTTTAAGTGCAACTTTGCAGTATACTTATTAACAGCTCTATAACTTTAAATTAAAAAAAAACGCTTAAACCTTTTCAAGTTTTAAATTAGATAAGAAGACTAATTTTATGGCCTGTAGAATTTTTTTAAATACTCTTTAAATTGTGTTGAAGAAAATAACTTGAAATATCCTTGATAATGTACATTTTCGGGACGGGGAAAAGTATACACAGGTCGAAATAGATGAAGTTGTATCAGGTAGTTTCAGTAATCATACTTAGATTAATAGCCCTTATCATTAATTTACTTGGTGGTAGAACTTTGTGTAAGCTCGTCTGGGTAGGTACCTCCCACTCATCAGATATTCTACCGCAAAATAGCATAAAAAAAATGGTTGTCTGTAAAGTAGGTTTACGGACGATAGTTTAACGTCATAACGACAACGTCATAACAAAACATTAATGAAATGACTGCAATCGAGTGAAAGAGAGATAGATTCGGCGCAAGCGTACAATCAGCGTAAAGGGACAATAAGCGTAACGGGACAATTTTTTGTGCATGCAGCCAGCGCTCATCGATTTATTAGACGTTGTCACGTCAATATGATATAATATTTTTAAAAACAATAATACTTATATTGAGCAATGTTACTAAGTTCGTTATTACAGCCGTTTCAAGAGTAGTAATTAAAATAACTGTTCACTCTACGTAACTCAATAACAATCGAATATTGAAATGTAAGTGGAACTAACCCCCTTCCATCCGATAACCAAATGATACAAAATTAAAAAAGAAATAAAAAGTAACTCCAACTCCATTAGAAACAAAAATAAATTGAATTACAACTCGATCGACATTTTCGATTTGGAGGCCTAACTCAATTAGGTAGGAGCGCTGATGGAAAAAATAAAATAAATACGAGGAACAAAAAAAATTAAATAAAAAAAAAGAGTCCAGATATAATTTGAAATATCTCCGTAAATGCAAAGCGCGAGTGCTGTTATTTTATTCAAATGAGGGCGAACTTTTTTCAACCCTTTCTCTCGACGCGCCATCAAAGTGGCCTGATATTCAATTAAAAAAAGAAAAGCGGGAACGCGACTGAAAATTAATCAGAAAAAATGCTTTTAACTAGATCTACATTTTAATGAAATTTATTATTGACGATTATTATTATAAGCAAAAGAGCCCTTTGTCGAGATTGCGTTGGTAATTTTATTTTTGTTATACATTTGTATTTTAATGTATTACAATTATTATAATGTTCTCGATATATATGAATAGCTTTAATATTTATAATATATGTAGGCTTTTCCTCTCTTGCAATTTTACCGTTCAAAAACTGATCTAAAAAACTTCAGTATAAGTATGACGTTGAAATCAAAAACATTTATTTTTAAAAATCTAAAGTAATATATAAAAGCGAAGAACTGTCTGTCTGTTACACTTTCACGCCAAGAACACGGAACGGATTTTTATAAAATTTGGTATGCTTGAACCCCGAGGAGGTACATAGTACACTTCCAGCACGTGGGCGAAAACTAGATTACAATAAATCATACAACAGTTTGTATTGACACAGTTTTAGGAATTGTTTCTCATTGCAAACTTAAAAGCAAGAATAAGTAACGTTTAAATATTCGCATATCATCTTGCCCTGGACAAATGAATGTATGTTTGCGTTTATAATTCAATTTAATATATTAATTAAAATTAATTAACAAAATAATGATTTTATGCCTAAAACGTAAAACCCTATAATAACAATAACTAAGTATTTACATACAGTGAGTAAGTCAGTATATTAGAAGTAACATAGCATTTAATTTCTACGGTTGATGACTCATTGATGGTTTGATGAAATAATATAATTTTATTAACTGCGTTTATGATTTTCTATTGAATAATCTGCTAAATGGATTACACAGTAGATTTTCATATCCGTCAAAATATTATGAAATTATAAATTAATTTTGCAACTTCTACCATTAAGTACAAAAATATCGTATGTGTTATATAATTTTCTGAATAGGGAATAAATTTGTAGTAAAGTAATCCAAACGTAAATTATTATATGGCTATTCTGTAACGCAAAAATCGTTCGTGAAATGTCAGAAAGTCCTATAATCATGTAGTCGTTAATATGTCAATGTCGCATATCAATGCGACATAATAATTATAACATTTCAAGAATACACGTCTAAAATAATGCATCGCCATAAGTCGGCTGTCAATGTTTCAAGTGATCTACAGCATTGCTTGTCGTAAAAAAAAAACTAAATTTATTTTTAGTTCTAAATTCAAAATATAGAAATTACATTCCAATCATGTATATCAAAACGAACATAGTAATACAATATTTACTTATTATTTCGGTTACCAAGATTCGGTCGCGATCGATATTATAATCTGTGTAAATATAACATTTCCAATCATTTCCCGCGCTCGCGGTAATGGCGTGTCAAACGTACCAACATTCTAAGCATAATCACAAAGAATAATTTTAGTATGCATACGGCGGAAAGTGCTTTTCCGGATTCAGATATATACGAATTAATTGTTGATCTCCATATCCATGGCCGTATTATATATCGCACTGTAATATCATCGTTACTCATATGACAAAGTCGAACAATATCAACGGATTTGAACATACTATAAACTGTCAAATAGGTTGCTTGACATTGGCACTGTAAGAATTAAGATTTACCTTGAGAACTATAGTTGAATTGCGACATGCGAATATTCTCGAAATTTAGCTCTTTTTGTAAGCATGACATAATAAAGACTAATAAAATTTTCTAACGGGGTTCTTTCGGAATTTGTTAAAAACATATAATTGCATAAATTATACCTACTTGATTTTAAGCAATAAGTAATTAAAATTTCAGGTAAAGTATTAAGTAACAAAATATTATGGATAATAAATCGATATTATTTCCACTAGAAACTAAAATAAGACAATAGTGAATATATAAAAAATCGATTTTATGTTCGATTATTTTTTTTCTAATTTTAATCGATGATGTCATCAAATCCCTCCATTACACCGTGGTGTAACAGACGCCGCAATAATTCGACGCCTCGTTATTATTCACCGACGGAACGAAATGAGTTCGTTTTTATTCAAACGCCAGAATGATATAATTAAAATTTGAATACAAGATTAAGTCCAGAAAAAAATCCAATACCGAATTCGGTTTGCAAAAAGGATTTAAGTAAATTTTAAATTAAAAACATAAAATGTATATATTTTAACGATATTAATATTAATACGTATTATAATGATAAACACTAACTTACAACCAACATAAAATTTATGAATGTATTTGTATGTGTGTTCATAATGTGTTACTTGATATTATTGTCACATATTATGAACAATTAAATTTACATGTCCGTTAATTATACCGGTATACTCGCATTAATCATTGGAGCGATATGGAATATTGTTGTATGGTAATCATTTGGTAAACGGGTACTACCAACTACTTAATAAATATAACAAGTTATATAAATGTTGAGAATACTGGCACATAACACGCACGCAAAACTTTTTTTTAAATGTTTAAAATTCGAACGTGCAAAAGTCAATAGAGGAAAAGGCGGCGAATTCTATATTTGAAGACATAAACACGGACAATTGAAGGTAAATAATAAAAACAACTTCGATAAACTTACACTCTTAGCTAACAACTACCATGGTAACCGCGCGTAAAGAGTAGCCAAAAAAAAATACAAATAAATGTTGAAAGTGTATGCTGCCAGAGCTTATTATTCACAGAAAAAAAAATTAATTCCACGTTTAATACATTGTTAGTCTGTCACAATTCTACCCTTCAAAATGTGTCACCTGAAAACCTTTTATCCCTCTATAAATTCGATGTCATATGTACGACATATTTTCTTTATCTTAACGCATACAACACTCGATTCAAACGACAGACAGCGGGCGGACGGCACATAAATCGGGGAGGCCGGCCCATAATGGCTCTCTCAAATCTAAGCCTGAGCCCAAAAGCCGGATTTCTACCTCGGTAATACACTTAAAACGGCTGAGCTTAAATCATCGTCATCGTTTGTTGAACAAGACTCCCGGTCACATATCAGTCGGTGACGGCCCCTTCTCCCCGACTCACCCCCAATAATTTTCAGTCTACCCACTCTATGCATAGATTTTAAGTGAACTTACATTGTATGTTAAATGGGATACAGTATGAACAAAAACTGATTGCTATATTATATTTTATTAATATTTTGAATACTCTTATAAACTATAGTATATAATGAAGCATTATTGTCATTGAAATATTAAAATATGCAATTAAAGTTAAAAGTAATCTAAGGTGATAATAATAATCATCATCATTTCGGCCGGAAGACATCCGCTACTCAACAATGACTCCCCAAAGAATCTCCACGGTGACTGCTCTTGCGCTACCTGTACCAGCGGCTTCCCGCAACCCTTTAAGTTATACCAATCAACTTTATTTCCTCAACACTATTCAACGTTTAATACGATGTAAATCCAATGACGTCACACTTTAGAATAGAGAGACACGTATTACACAGATAGATGTATTACAATTTGAAAATTATTTCCTCATCAATTACCTCTAAGCAGTTACATGTTTTTTTTTTTTTATTGTATAGGAAGGCGGACGAGCATATGGGCCACCTGATGGTAAGTGGATGGTAAGATGGTAATTCAACGCCCATAGACAATGGTATTGTAAGAAATGTTAACCATCGCTTGCCAGACGAGCTTGCACAAAGCTCTACCACCAAGTAAGTAACATTTAAATCGACGCCAATAATCAAATTTGATAAACAAATTCTCATTGTCAAATTGATATAATTTGACAAGAAATAAACTATAGGATATACATTTTGAATACGAATTATTTATTTTACATACAAGGAAGTGTATAAATATGTAATATAGATTAATAAAATCAGTATCGCCTCGAGCGCGTTCTCCAACCGTATCCAGCTAGTTTGTAACACCTTACTACCCTCTCTATTTTTTATATAATTAAATCGTTTCATATATATAATAAATAACAGAGAAAATATATCAGAAGAAAACTTAAATACGTCGTATTTAAACAATGTATCATCCAAGGAAAGGAGGTATCAATGTTGTAATTCAATAATGTGGTTTCAATTATGTATGTAGTCAAATATATTTATCCAATATATAAGCTTTTCACTATATTATTAAATCTCATAAATCTACCACCGGTTCAGAATTACACCTTAGTCATGAAAAGTACCGGCGAAAGGAACTCAAGGGGTTTATTTTTCATAATTTACGTTTTTAAATATTATAAAATAATATAAATATATTTTTTTCATTTTAAATGGCCATTTCGATAAAATTTTATATAAAGCCAGCTAGCTTCAATCTACTTAAGATCCTTATTGAAGTCTGAATCTCGAGATATAAAAAAACATTTTATTAACACGGCAATGTTGGCACCTAGTTTATGTTGAATGTTTATTCAGCTCGTAACACAAGTCTTAAAGTGATAATCTCGTGTTGATACCTAATAAACAATGAAGGATTTAAGTAGGCCTCCGAGGCTGCGTGAGCGCACCGCGTTACTCGATATTTACGATAGATATTATAGAGTACTTGTATATTTTTATACATTAAGGTTTGTGAAACTACGATATGATACTTACAATTTAATAAAATAAATTTATCTACACTTTGTGTTATTATATAAACTACTTATATAACTATATATGTATATGTGAAATACAAATATGTTTCACAATCTATATAAACAAAATAGAGTTTTTTATTTATTTTGTAGAAGTCCATGATCCTTTTAAGCTCTTTGTCGTTTACCTGCTACGCTCGATATTTGAGCGTATCTATGTATATTCAAAATATTGTCTGTTTCGATGAAAGATGCACTCTAAAAAGCGCCTTTGTTAAAATTAGAGAATAGAAAATACTTTTTACAAATTATAACGAAAGAGAATAGAACAGCTATCTGTTACTTCTAGATTACTTATCGCTCACATATCGTAGTTATATATTTATTTTTATTCATTAAAATGCAAACACATATCCTTGATAGTAACAAACAGGTGCCTAGGAACTAACCTTCCAATAAAGAAACTAAAAACCTATTAGGATATCTAAGCAATTATTATCTAAAGTTATAGCCAAATAGTAAAAACAAGCCAGTCTGAAGGAATCACCGATCTTTCATTAATATTACTAAACAGTAACATTTTTTACGAACGTTCCGGATAGAAGAATGAGCTAGTAAAGGCACAAGAGACGTGACATATTAGTTGGAGTAACACCAGGGTAAGGAGTGGCTATTATTCCCTATAGCCATTGTTTATAAGATTTAACCATTGACCATCAGACCCCATTACTTTCCTATATTAAATAAATAAAAATTATATTATGATAATAAATAATTCATATAATCATTTTACTAATTTTCAAATAAAAATGTTTACTATTATATATCAATCATATCAACCCTACCTTATACACGCCTTATCGAAGCTGAATTTATTCCGGCTGCATCGTGATTTGCGAGACATTATGATAAGCGGTTGAACGGCATCGGCAATTAGATCAACGCGTATACAGACAAGCGAATTAAATAAATAAGCATTAATATCGAGATGGTCCAGTAATTTGATAAACTTTATTTATTTCCCACTCCTCCTCCTTCTCTCCTTTATTTATTTCTTCCCCGCTTATTATACACGACAGAATAATTTTATATTATTGCATAATTAAAAGGAGTGGGCGAGGAAGCTGTACTAAACAAAATGTCTGTTACACTGGTTAGAAGACATACATCTTATATTAAGATTACAATAAAATTGAAGCAATTCCACCTACGAATTTGATCTCAGTTCGAATGTTTCGAAAACTTATTAAATACTCTTTCGTTGTTAGTGTCAAATCAAATCAAAAATATTTATTCAATATAGAAGTACTTGCTTATTGATTGTCATTAATCTACCACATTGTTTACCAACCACCACCATTGTATACCACGTGCTTTGTAATTTATAAGTAAAAGTTAAAGTATAATAATAACCTGTAAATGTCACAAGGGCTAAGGTCTCCTCTCGTTTTAAGGTCGTTAAAGTTTGATCTTTTTCTACCATGTGGTAGACATTTGGTAGATTATCCGACTACAAATTTAAAAAAAAAACATTTTGAACCTTAACCAACTGCACAGAAGATAACAACCCCACACAAGTGTGGGCGCGAACCAATACACTTTATATTCCTAGACACTAAAAGTAAGATAAGACAGCTGGAAAAAGATTAGACGTAGACCTAATCAACTTTGTATCTTCGAATACTCTTGCGACAGTTTTAACAGCAAAATCCAATCATTGATATTGTTCAAACCGGAAACAATATAAGGTTCCGGGCCGGAACATTACATTGTTCATTACGTTTCGAAACTGAGATATCGGGATCTGCACTCTTATAAGCTAACCACTTAACCAATAAAACAAAACAGAGTTGAGCCCACATAAAAACCACTAATATATAAACAAATAAATGTCTATATTTATCTTATCTAATGTAATCTATTGCGTTATACATTTCGTGATAAATATTTAAACAATAAATACTTAATATATGGTAAAATATTTTTTTAATCTTAAATGAAACGTAAACAAAAATTTAAAAAAGGGCGGCTTGTTTTTGAACCATTTATAACTATCATTTGCGAGCTCACGGATTTCTACTTCCCAAAAAAATTATCAGTAAGAAAGTAATAATAAAAGTTATGTCTTAGTATTGAAAGCATTATACACTTTACAATACAATCCAATATTCTGATTTCTCAATGCAATTAAGCGCCAGATAAGCTAGTAATTACGTATGCTAATCGTGCACTTAATACTTCTGCTCAGTTATGTGCTCCTGGTCCAACTAGTTTCTAATCATTATTAATGAACATTAAATTATGAAATAATATAGTTTGTACCTGTTTTTTTTTATTTAATTTTATATTGACATGACATAATATGTCAGAATTGACAAACGTCAATGTCAAATTGCTCTGATGTTTAGCGATAATACCATGTACTTTATAAAATTCGAAAATTAAAATAAAACAAGTGCACGTGATTCTATTTACTTACTAAGTTATAAACTATATTCGAAAACATTACATTTATGATGTACTAGCTGATAACCGCGACTTCGTCCGCGTTGCTTGATATATTAAAAAAGTTTTCTTATGTACTAAGGAAAAAATATCAAAAAGATCACAAGTAAAAAAATACTTTGTTTAAACATACCTACATCACTGAACACGCAGTGCATATTAAATGAAGATATAGCAATCATTATTTTTTTGATAAGGGCCAAGTGTCTAAGAAATAAAATTTAGAAAATTTCATTGAAATCTATCCAGTAGTTTTTCCGTAATGCGCGCACAACTGCAGACCTCTATCATTTTATTTATATAGATTAATGCACTATAGTGCATTCGAATTTAAAATTTTACCTTTATCACACCCTAAGAAAACTTAAATAAAAATAAAAAACATTCAACGAATAAACAAAATAAAAAAGTATTTACTGTAGTAGAACCCTATTAGGGTTTGCTAACCTGTTTGATAACCTTATTATACACCACAACCTAATCGCTACGTCTTATGAAATACAGATAATAAAAAACCGTATTACAAAAATAAACAAAATAAAATATTGTTTATACCACACATTCGCGTCCCTTCAAAACTATAATGCTTTTTATTTGAAATTTATTCGCAACATCATTAAGTATGTTAATAGCTAAGTTAATATACGTGTTCGGAGATAATTCTCCAGCCTCTGTTGCAGATGTTAATTATTTTATAGCGATAACACAGCTACTTAACATTCTCGATAACTTTCTGCCTTAGCTAACTATAATCGATATTCGGAATTAATTATTTATTTAATTTAAACTTTTATAACTAATTAATTCATACTTTCCTCGACAAAATAAATCTCTTTAACAATATACCTACATTTAATTAAATATTTCTGATAAATAATTGGTGCTAGGTAAAATTATAAAAAAATAAGTATGCTCGCGGTTAAAACACTAATTTATAATCATTTTTACTGGTGGTAGGGCTTTGTGCAAGCTCGTCTGAGTAGGTACCACTCACTCAACAAATGTTATACTGCAAAACAGCAGTACTTGGTATTGTAGTGTTCCGGTTTGAAGGCAACAACATCTTGGTTCCCAAGGTTGGTGGCACATTGGCGATGTTAGCGATGCCAATGTCTATGGGTGGTGGTGACTATTTATGTGTATGTAAATACATTAATGCTACTAACGATTTCAGAATATTCTGCCAAAAATAACCGACATGAAGTACTTAACTACTCTGTACTTAGTCTTTTTCGTCAATTATTTACATTTCATATTCAATTAATTTTTTATATCCTGTTTTCATACAGGTCAACGAATACAATTTTAAAAAATATGTGATGCAAGAAATATGTACCCGTAAGAATATTTAATGATAACACGATTAATATTTATAAACAATGACCATTATAGACAATTGAAATTAATTGATATAAAAAAAAACTTATTAAGCTCCAGAATATTCTCCGCGACCGTACAAAAATCGACACAACATTGTCACCGCAAATTGTATGGAGAAAGTTCGTAACTATCCGATATCCATTAAATATTAAACGTTATATCGTATTAATACACCTCTGAGCAACGATCAGTCGCGGACAAAAATAAATTGAACATCAAAATAAACTCCAATAATTGCACTATCGAAGAATATGGTAACTGACAACTTTCAAACGTTCTTATTAAAAAATATATTTAATTCTATTTTAATCTTGGATCATTTCGACTTTTTTTTATAGATGGGATAGAATGGGAGAATTCGAGTAGGGCCACCTGATAGTCACCAACGTCCATAGATATTGGCACTGTAAGAAATATTAACCATCGCTTACATCGCCAATGTGCCCCCAACCCTGGGAACCAAGATGTTATTTTTTTCAAACCGGAACACTACAATGCCAAGTTCTACTGTTTTGCGGTAGAATATCTGATGAGTGTGTGGTACCAACCCTGACGAGCTTGCACAAAGCCATCAGTAATAATTATTATAAATTCGTGTTTTAACCTCGAGCATACTTACTTTATTATTTTGCCTAACAACATCATACGATTGTAGAAAATCTCATAACATATTTAGATTACTAAAAGGACGTGAACAATAATTATTTATTAAAAATATTTAATAACATGTACATTGTTCATACTACAATACATACGTATTGAATGAATTTCATTAATTTATTTATTTAATGGAAACAAACAATACCTTCATTGCTAATGTTCATGTTGTATGGAATGAGCTCCAAATCTTGAACTCAAGAGACTTTAACTGCTGGCGTAGTTTAACTATGTTCACTTTCTTTACTATTTACATGCATGAATGGCAAGCAATGAAATTATAACCATTGCGAAATTAGGATGTCCATTTAACTGAACGATTTCATGACAATTGATATCTAGCTCGAAAGAGCAAATTTACAATGTCAACATAAGCAGCGTAACACGATCACAGCATAATATCAACACAAAGGCAAAATTCAGCCGGCTACCACGTTCTACCCCACGCTCATCTATTTGTAAATTCGCCGCGTTTCGTATAAATTCATTAACGTAGGGTTAGTAAGTGACAAACTGACGTACATTGGAAACGCATCGGGTTACATTGACGCCTGCTCAAAGAATTGATTATCACGTGCCATGATCATGTGCATATCGAGTGCTAAGTGTTTATTTTCGACATATTTGCATATAACGCAGACACTACGGTATTCGTAAAATATGCCAAAAATCGATATTTGAATCTAACACAACGAACAGACTTATCAAACGAACACTCGTAGTTGTATTTTTTCCGTCAGTTAAAGTCAATACTCGATTTGAAAATGATAAAAAAAATTGTACGTAGTTTCACTACACACGCTTCGAAGATAGTTTATAGATTTAACAAGATCGTTATTGGAATTCGGATGTGTTTAAAATAAGCGTCTCATTCTGCCAAAGCAATCCAGTACAATATTAAATTAATGATAGAAAAGTTTCTTAATTTCTAAGAAAAATAATACATTATTTCAACAAATCGAGGACATTAATTGAAGTCGATTAAAAACCAGTGACACTTTATTGTCCAAACAAACGACTAGATGTTATAAGTATATAAGCATAGTTAAAAACATATTAAGAAAATTAAGTCTTAATTATACAAATTTCCATCAATATACAGTTACAACTAATATTCAAACATAATATAGTAATTAATTAAACTAAATAAGTTATCTTAATTAAAACGAAAATTAGTGTTGTTTTCACATTATGAATTAATTATAATAGATTAATTTGTTGTTTTTATCTATAAATTATTATAGTTACATATTATCATCTCATTAATTGTTAATTAACATCTTGTTGGTGATTAGATCGTACTAATGTTGTCTTTTGGGCCGTTCTTATCTATTCAGAAACTTTTTTTTTAAATAGAAAATAAAGGTGAATAATTGTTAGTGATCTCCTTGTGATCTTTATTTACCTATGTGGCGGCTATTACTTGCATCAGCACAACAATGATATGCAAGCATAAATAGGAATGAATAAGTTTTGCAAACAATCTTTGTCTCATCCAGCACAACTAACTAATACTCTTCCAGTGTATGTTACCCTCAGTTTTACAATCCTGCTATCTTCAAGGCAAGAGAAAAAACTTTATTTTAATCCACAGGGTAAATGGGCCACCTGTGGATGGTAAGTAACAACCGCCCATAGACGTCGGTGCTTTATAAATATTAACCTCTCCTAATATCGCCAATGCGCTACCAACCTTGGTGACTAACAAATTACTAGTGCATTTTTAAGTCGGTGGAAGAATTACGCGCCCTCCAAACCGGAACCCAAATCACTAAATAAGTATACAGTATTACTATTTAGCGATAGATTATCTAACGAGTAGGTAGTACCTATCCAGACGAGCTTGCAAATACCTTATGTAAAACGCACTACGAAGGGCCTAAACAAGACTGCGCATAAACATACAAATACTTATCGTACCAAATTATATTAGCATTTAATAAAAATATAAAAACAATCGAAATATTAACGTTACGATAATACAAAACATCGACCGATAGTCGACTAGCTGTTCTAATACTGAACGAACGATCACTGCGGTGTTCAATCATAAACTTCATTTTCTTTATTGAAATATTCTATTTTTATTGATGTTAAATGGAGTATTATTAACTGAAATACTAGATCAAGGATTTGATGCTTATAAAATTGTATTTTTTTTTATCGTTGATTGGCCAGCGTTTGACCGCTGTCTTAAGTCTTGCCTGGTAGTAAGCAACGACACGGTCTAGGATGTGACACGCTTGCCTAAAAACCACCTCTCTGGGTTTGAAGACATCTACGTTGTACCTAACATTATTATGTTTTAAAATTATAATATTAATTACTTAGTATACTTTTTTTATAATTAATTTCTATACATAATATACTTACTTGGGTTTTGTCCTGAGGAACAGCAAAATATTCCGAAATGTATATACCAAAATAATTCTATATAATAGCTTAGTAAGAAGTATACTAGAGTATGGTAGTGTCATTTGGAGGCCACACTATGCAACACACTGCCTAAGAATAGAGAGGATACAAAGGCGTTTTCTCTACCATCTGGCGTTCTCTCAAAGAAAGGCTAAAGAACTCTCTTCGTATAATGAAAGGCTAGCATTTTTTAATATACGTAGCTTGAGCCAAAGAAGAGATTTGTTGGATTTGATGTTTTTATATAAAAGCCTTAACAATATCTATGATAATCCAGATTTAGTATCTAAGATTAAATTTAATGTTCCCTCTCGATATCCACGCAAAACAATTAATCCTCTTACAAGACCTTTTCGAAAAACTGTTTTGGGCAATAACTCACCAATTTCCAGGATGTCTAAAATTCTAAATGATAGTTGTAAACATTTGGACCCTTTTAGGGACTCACTCAAAACATTTCGTTATAAGTTTTTGTTCAGCGATAACTTAAATAAATATTTTTTACATAAACAAAATATAGGTAATGATCTAATTTTTAATATAATGAACCACCTGTAACCTAATTTTTATATATAGAGATTTTAATAATTTTTACCAATAAGTTAATACGTTTTTAATATAATGTAATAAATGATTTATAAACTTCCTAATATTTGCATGCTGTATCTGCCTTAAAAGATAATGCATTTAAAATTAAGCTACACTGTATTTCTTTTTACCCAATATTGTATTAATGTAATTATCACTGGTGGATCTTAAATAAATAAATAAATAAAATAAATAAACAAGTTTAAATACTTGCTTATATTGCATTACACAATAGAATTATTACACGTAACGAACAATTACAATAAAAACTAAGTGCATTTAGTGCATACATTCAATAAAGTCAGAGCTCTCAAAAAGGAAAGTCGAATAAAAAATCTTGTTAGTCGCATCCTCATCAACTGAGCCTGTCGGGGCCTATTAAAACATCCACTATAGTCATAAAGGCTAGTGGTCATCAACCGCAAAAAACTATCGGCAGCGAATAGTAAAAAAAATCGTAAAAAAATCACTCTTTTTGAGTGTAGATTGTCGTGGTTTGGGACCCTGTGCTGACGTTATTAATTCTTGGGCGGCCGGCTCGCCCGACCGCACCGACAATTGAAAAATAAAATAACAATCATTCATTTATATATGATCATGCATATATTGTGATATTGTGTTACGTAGCTTCATTTATTATTATGCGACCAAATAAAATACGCACATATATTCATTGATAATTAATTATTCGTCAACAAATGCAATTTAATTATTTCAGATAATTTATAACTCAATCAATTTATTGTTGTGATAATTAAATATCACGTAAAATCGTTTTCAAATAAGAGCGTTGCTATATAGATTAACGTTCAGTATTTAAAATTGTATATATATATATGATGTATATTGTATATATAAAATTATACATAACAACAACACAACAATGACTGACATTACAACGACAAAGTACAAGCTAATACGTGATGTAATTTATTAAACACAATTTAATTACATTTTTAACATTCAACAGTAATCGAATATTGTACTACGGACACTCATAACATTTGGTCACACCGCGACGGATACTTTTTCGCTATTTTGTCAATAATTAAGTTCAAAACCAAAAAATGTCAATCGCATTCGGCGCCAGCATTGAATCGAAAACGATTGATCCTTATAATAGATTTATAATATCAATCGAATGGTATCAATTCTACATTAATTTTATTTTAAAATTTCAATTACAAATTATATATACTTTGGATTTGTAGGGAGAGAAAGACAAAATATAATTGTTAGACGAGACGGTTTGCGTGGTTGGTAAGACACTTGCCTTACACGCCGCAGGTCGTGGGTTCGATTCCCACCCAGAATTTGTGTGCATGAACATGTCTGTTTGTCCTGAGTCTGGGTGTAATTATCTATATAAATATGTATTTACAAAAAAAGAAAGTAGTATGTGTAGTATATCAGTGGTCTGGTTACCATAATACAAGCTCTGATTAATTTGGGATCAGATGGCCGTGTATGTATAATGTCTCTGGATATTTATAAAAAAAAAAGGATAGCTTGATAGATTTTTGCTACGGTGGTATTAAACCAACCTGGAGTAAGTTTAATATATCACAAGTGTGTGCATTCACAGTGCACTTTATATTAAGTAGTGTTTATGTGATACCTGTTTGCATCTCACTAATTAAATAGTTCAAGTAATAAGTAAGAATAGTGACGTTAACAGTCCTAGAGCAAGATAAAAAAATTACAGAATAAATCAGAAGAAATAAATTGATTAAATATAAGCATAATTGCTGTTAGACTATAAGGGCCACAAATTAAATTATGATAAGATCTTGTCATATTTCTTAGTACAAAACATTAGTCATATTTGTGAAATACTGATTTCCCCCCCACAGCTTCGCAGCGTTAGTAGGAGGGATGTGCTAGGTACGATTCTGTACCCTTGACGTGTATGCAAAATTTCATTACGATCGGTGGAGTAGTTATGATATAAATAAAAATTTTAACAAAACAAAAACCGACTTCATAAGAAAAACAAATTAATATGCACTAAAAAGTAAAAAAATAATTGCGTATTCTTCTATAATTTGTTAATTAACTAACTATTTTCTACTCATGAATATGTAGATACGAATGTGTTGTGTGGTTGATAATGTATTTACAATTATTGTTACTTTTGGAGTCGATGTCAGCCAAGGTGGGTTTATAACTACATACATAGTTAGTTATAGGTGAGATGTGCTTGTGTCGCACGCGCAACTTAACGAGGCGAATAAAAGTCAATTTTTAATGTGTATGTTTTTGTTTGTTTTTAAAAGATTCCCGTATTATTATTGCTAGGTATATTAAGTGTTTCCTTAGCTGACATCGACTCCAAAAATAACAATAATTGTAAATACATTATCAACCACACAACACATTCGTATCTACATATTCATGAGTAGAAAATAGTTAGTTAATTAACAAATTATAGAAGAATACGCAATTATTTTTTTACTTTTTAGTGCATATTAATTTGTTTTTCTTATGAAGTCGGTTTTTGTTTTGTTAAAATTTTTATTTATTTTTCGATTTTTAGTGAATATGAAGTACATTTACTAATTTGTAGAATATGGGTAGACCTACTAAACGTGCAGCTCATATGAGACAGCGCCGTTTATATTATTATTTAAATATATTAATCTAAAACAGTGAAACGTAAAGAAAAATGCATTTTGGTACTTAATTAATAAATATTAGTTAATATGGTTAAATGTAAGAATATAAATTAACACGTTTTGATTAAATAGATTTAGTTAGTGGGGTGTTGGGCAGCCATAACATAATCAAATAGTTATTTCTAGTAATAATTAAATAAACTGTATGTTTATAGATATTGTGTTATACCATTCTTCAGCATAAAATATGACGGAATGTCTGTATATTAAAAAAACGGGAAGTATCTGTATTATCCTAACTAATATTATAAATGCGAAAGTAAGTTTGTTTGTGACGCTTTCACGCATAAACCACTAAGCCGATTTAAAAAATTCTTTCGCCAATGGAAAGCTACATTATCAGGGAGTAACATAGGCTACATTTTGTCCCCATATTCCCACGGGAACGAGAACTACTTGGGTTAAACCGCGGGAAAAACACCAGTAATTAATATTAAATATATATAAATATAACATGTATATAAGAGTACTTATACGATTCTATATTTATATATATATATTTATATATAATTTTCGAAATTGGTCTCAACTTTTAGGAGATGTTCAAATATGTTTCAATTACAAACATATACATATATACAATGCTTACATGCATAACTCATATTTTAAAGAGGAAAGATTTGATTTTTGTTTGATTTTGTATTACGATTTAACTCTCAACTACTCGACCGATTTTAAAAATTCTTTCACCCTTAGAAAGCTACGTCTTTACCGAGTAATATAGGCTTTATTATATTTTCAAAAACTTATAGATCTCTACTTAAAATGGAGCAATGTAACCCAAACGTATGAAACTGTTGCCTATAAAAGTTATTATTTCGCGTGCGCTGCGAAAACTATTGACGGTATATAAAAAAGTGTTTTATACAATATTACTAGAATTACTTGATCATAACGATGTTGTGGTAGGTGAATGAAAAATCTAGATAGCCTATAAAAGATTCGGCCGTGTATCGTTAATTTGCTACTAAGAATTTAATATTTCCGTTACTTTGTCATGGATCCCATAATCAGAATCTAACCAAACTATCATCAAATAACCCTTGAAGAATACTCTTTCAAATAAAAAAAAAATCATCGAAATCGGTTGACGCGATATTGAGTTATTCGTCCATTTGTCGCGCACATACCTCATGCAAATTTACGACTTATATGGTTTTCTCATGGATTCCATTGTCAAACCTGGACCAAAAAAAAATGGGACCCCATGGGAAGCAACCCCTTTCAAATAAAAAAAAAATCATCAAAATCGATTCACCCAGTAGAAAGTTATGAGGTAACAAACACAAAAAAAAAAAAAAAAAAAAAAAAAAAAAAACATACAGACGAATTGATAACCTCCTCCTTTTTTTGAAGTCGGTTAATGAAAGCGTAACAAACAAACGAACTCAATAATATTAGTAGGGATTCACACAGGTAAACTAATTTACTATTAAGTGTACCTATGTACTTTTAATTCAAATGTATATTATTATAGTAATAGTAGAACCTAAAAACCCAACTGGAGTGGAAAGATTTTAGGCGTGGGACTGAGTTTTATACAGATTGTTCTTGGTAGTAGGTATGTATATTCGGAACAGATAATAGTTTTATTTAAATTCAAATTGTAACGATTTAAAGGTAAGAAAGCATTTAAAAAAAATAGGACAATTAGAAAAATATATATCCTTGGTAAACTACACAACAACAAGTCTTGTATATGTTTATAACACAAAGAAATATTTAAATTAAGTAAATAACAAATAATTATCATATAAATATCGGATACGAACGCACTAGCTTAATAATTATATCAAATTAATTTAATCATTTTCTTAAGAGACAATTTACATAATAATTCCTTTCTATGCGCTAATATAATATTATCTAAGTTAAACAACGCGTAGGTTGACTAAAACGGTCCCTAATGCACTGATTACAATGAATAATTCAAGACGTGAATATACAACACGACTCGGCCAGACTGCCATAGCCTTATTTAAAACGGCCATGTCATTTTAATTTCTGACAAGATGGTTGATTGATCTCATGGTGGAGCTGTCAGTTCGAATGGCTTGATTTTAATTGGTTTTCAAAAAGAGTTAATTTTTAAAACTGCTGTTTATTGTGATAAATATTTATTGTAATATTTTAGCCTTATTCTCAAAATATTCAAACAGTAAAATTATAGAGTTACCCTATTATGTTACGTTATGATAGTAGGATGTAAATATACTTACAAGTTATTATTTCTATTGATGGCTTGCCCCCACTAGCAAGCCATCAAGCTATGTAGAAGTCCAAAAAATCTTCAATAGATAGGCTTCAGGCAGTTTTTTTGTACATACGTATCAATTAATAAAAGCTCGATAAAGATATCAGACTACTTACTGAAAGACAAGACTGAAAGACTGTTTATTTTATTACTTTTTATTTAAAATATATACATAAATCAATTTACGAAGATTTTTGAATGACGTACTCTTTTCGTATAGAGGTATAAAGTGATGAATCTGCTTGGTTTTTATTAGCTGTGACCGTGAACGGTTTATATAAATAAACTCTTATTAGGGCTACTTTGAATTACAATATTAGCTAATTTAAGGACAATATAATGTAACTATTTTGTGTATAGATTTCAATTTACTCAAATATATTTCAATAGATTTATTTTTAAATTTAAATATTATTTTGTTTAGTATAATATCGATGCTTTTGCTATCGGAAACTAAAAAATAGTTTATAAGTAGTTAGTATATTATAATACGTAATATTCATAAGATACATATGTATGTACGTATGCGAAGAAAATGTCCAATAGCTCAACACCTATTGATGTCAAGGTTCGATTTAACGTGGTGTCAAATACTGTTTCAGGCCTAAAAATTAACTGGATTTTCTGCTAAGAAACTCTAAGTAGTCTAGAATCTGATAATCCTTCGCAAAGGACGTAAAGCCGTTGGTTCTGCATCTGTTTTATAGAATAGGTAAGCGGACGAGCATATGGGCCATAGACATTGCATTGTAAGAAATGTTAATAATCGCTTACATCGCCAATACCACCAACCAGCAACCTTGGGAACTAAGACGTTATGTTTCTTGTGCCTGTAACTACTTACTCACCCTTCAAACCGTAACACAAAAAATACCAAGTACTGCTATTTTGGGCTAGAATATCTGATGAGTGGGTGGTACCAACCCAGACGAGCTTGCACAAAGCTAGTTTCCTCGATTCTCTTCTACAAAATTATGAAAATGAGAGAATAAAGAGCGTATTTACATCTAAGCGCACACGTGACAATGTGTCCCGCTGTGGCAGAAATCAGTCAGGAGGTCATATAATTATTAATTTAATATTACTCCAAAGAATTTTTAAATTCGGAATTAGTATAGTAGGATTCCTCTCTATTCCTCATCATTTAACGTCTTCTCCCTGATATGAAACATTATGACAAAATGTTTAATTGAATGTGTAAATCAAAATTAATAATAAAAATTGTATAAATCATGAACGATAATGAATGAATGAAACAAAAGGCAGAATGCTGTTAGATTAACTTTATATAAGATTTCAAAAGCAGCCTAAAATGCAATGGTTACTTATCAAAGTCGTACAAAGCCCGCGAATATTCCAATACAATACCTTAATCTTAAATCTCCAGACAAAGCTTCATAAATAATAGAATAGACAAAAAACCGTTCGTGACTTATTCATACGTCGCAAACAAGCCCTCTGTCAAGCAAATCTGTCACTTATAGTGGCCGAGACAACCGCTTTCGCTGCATTAACATTTTATTAACATTTCCCGTGCGTCATTAGGGTTGAAATTTGAATATCTTTGGATCGGAAATGCACAAATTAAGCGAGTGATCTGTTACCAGTTGTTGTAATGAGCTGAAAGGTACGTAATGACGAGGACAACAAAACAACACTTGCTTACCTCAGCGGGCCGGGGTAACGAACGACGGCGGTTTGTTGTGGAAACAGCTTTTCTTACAAAACAAGAGTTCAGCGAACAAAATTTATGTAGTTTCTTGATTTTAATAAATATGCTTACTGTGAGTTTTGATATCTATCTCTAGTATAGAAAGGTGTAATAATGAAAAGTATAAAAGATAATTTATGAACATGTATTTTTATATAATTAAATCGTCATTATGAAATAAGAAACCAATGCATGTTCGACAACAGTTTCACCAAAGAGCTATTAAATGTTAATTTCATTGTATTTTTAACGCATGATGATAATTCTCAAGATGGTGTTATAGAATCCTAGGACCAGAAATATTTTTTTAAGCAAAATCTAAATTCACGGTTACGATCATTTTAATTTTGAATTAGAAACTGGAAACGGAAACTCATAATGAAATATATTTTTTTTATAAAAAAAGAAGACGGATGGGCAGATGGGCCGCCTGATGGTAAATGCTCACCATCAAACAAGGACATTGGTGATAAAAAAATATTAACCATTCCTTTAATTACGAATAATATCTTAGTTCCTACTTTGGTTCGCGCTTTGGTGTAAAGGATAACAAATATTTTCTACAATGGTAATATCTATGGTGACCATTTATCATCGGTTAGATAATGTGCTATGCCAAAATATTTAAAATAAGAAAAACCACCAAATGATTAAAAGCCTCCTCCATATAATGTATCCCTCCAATACTTATTAATAAGGAACGGTAGCTCGCACACAGAGACTGGCTCGGACTGCGGACACGGCGAGCGACATTTGTAATGATACTAAATAGTTGCGCGCGGTAGGTGCCCTGTAAACGAGTAATGCGTTCACAACTCCTGGACGGTGTTATACCGTATTGTTTTCACTTCTATCAATGTAAAATATGTATTGTATAATACCATCTCCCACTATTTAGTTATAAATGTATGTAATAGTACGCGTAGTTTTTTTAATCAATCAATATTTTCACTACTATTTATATGTATTTCGGTCACGGTCAATCACAAATACAGGGGAGAACAAGTTCATTTGAGTTTGAGTACATACTTATGACATAAACATATCTTGCGGTGTTGGGCTGTTTCCTTTGAGAATAGCCGACGTTGCCGAAATCGGATGGAACGAAAATTAAAAAAATAGACGAGATACTAATTAAAAATAATATAATTAATTTTTAAATAAGTGCAAATAAACACACACTCAAAAGTCAAACACTTAAATTAATAATTATAATAATAGAAATTGTCAAAGACATCATCGTTTATTGCTTAAAACCGTCCAGTCAATAAGTCAGAAGCACCTATCTGCGTAATGTCTCAGAGCAGCATTTACATATTTTAATGAGCACCGCAGGCCTATCTCCAACTCCGTCCGCAGCCTAGATCATAGCTAGGGGCATTTGGTACATGACTAGTTTGTTCTTCGGATGCTATTTGTCGATTATCGTGTAAGGGTTTAATTGCATTGCAGTCTGCTTCGAGCTGATGACACTTTTATGGTATCCGAACAAAAACATCAACTTAAATCGCTTGATTAGACTTGTTTTTAACAAAAATTACCAACTAATTGTATTCTTATATAAGTTCGATCAGCGTAATGGAAATTGTAAAAAGAAATAAGATGGTAGTAATACGAATATCGTAACGTATTGAACACCGCCATTTATAAAACTTGTGGAACGCAATCATGTTATTTTATATTTAACTAGCGAGCCGGCCCGGCTTCGTCCGGGTAGCAGAGTAAATATTCCGAAAAGAAATCAGTCGTATTGTATTAGCTTGTAACATTTAGCATGTGAATTAGTTTTAAATGTATGTTTGTTCTACATGGAGTATTTTTTATGTAACTTTTTATTTCCAATCCTAAAAATATTTGGAATGTTATAGAACCTTTTTTTCTATAACAACAAACTAAAATATTTACCACATATAGCCACGGTGGGCGACAGAGGGGTCGCGGTGGCGCGCGGGCGGTTGCATCATGTGTTAGTATGATCGGTGTGGGACGGCTTGAATTTATTTAGTGCGCGATATTTTTATATTTGCGATAACGACTAAGATATTTATTGAAATTGGGTGTAAAGGGCAAGTATAATAAACATGAAATGCTTAAAGTAAATATCGTATTTAATTTGATAAGGATTAGTATTATTTCCTTTTTTATAGCACAATTATCACATTATTATGTAACCATTTTTTTAAACATTAAAGTGGGTATAGTTAGCTAACTGTCCTTAAAAGATAGACATATGCTTTCGCGGACTTTTCTGTAGATCTATGAAAGTGGAACAATTTCACCATACATTATTTTATTATATTTCAAAGGGATTTTGCAGCGTTTTCGATGAAAGCACCCAATCGTCTCCTTTTTTTCCGACCTCTCTAACAATTATCGTCATATTTCAACAAATTTACAGAAAACAATAATGAATTATACACGTAAACCTTCCTCTTGAATCACTTAATCCATTCGTAAATCCGTTAAGTAGTTTTTTATCGCAATCATACAGACAGACAGGAAACGCGGGGGACTTTGTTTAACAATATGTAGTGATGATTTTCTTATTATCAACTAACGATGACATAAAACATCGACAATACGCTCATGACATAATTATTATAAGATAATAGAATTTATGTCGTAATATTTTATACCCTCGACATTTTGCGGTAAGATTAATTACGTTACAAATGAAAATTGTAAAAATTAAATTCAGATACTCACTTTTTTATAGAAGTAATCTATACACTACTAATATATAAAGCTGAAGAGTTTGTTTGTTATGTTTGATCCGGCTGATCTAAGGAACTACTGGGACGAATTCAAAAAATATTTTTGTGTTGTATTCATTATATTTTTATTAATTATAAGCGGGAGAAACCGCGGGACACAGATAGTCATACATAAAAATGAAAACTGCATTTACAATTTTTTGAATTAGCCCACTTAAAGTTAAAGCTAAGAATACAAAAACAAATAAATAATTATAATCAGATAATCCTTGTGTGACCATTTTAATCATTAAATGAAGCAGATACTTAAAAAAATGCTCTGCTTTATTAAAAAAAATAATAACTCATTTAAAAAACACCATAACAAACAGTGATAATTAATAAAAATTAATAATTAACACACCTAATCTATTTGGTAGCCAAAATACTTACTTGCCAGATAGTCTCAGTAATACATTACAAGCCAAACAATGGTATTATGGTACTCAAAGCTATAATATTGAAAAATGACGTTTCGAAAGATAATAACCGCCTTCAATAAAGTATATTTTTTACTTGTTGAAAGACCTTTGTGCAAGCTTGTCTGAGTAGGTGCCACCCACTCTTCTTAGTTCTTACCGCAAAACAGCAGTACTTGTTATTGTTGTCTTCCGGTTTGAAGGGTGAGTGAGCCAGTTTAATTACAAGCACAAGGGACATAACACCTTAGTTCCCAAGGTTGGTGGCGCATTGGCGATGTATGCGATGTTTAACATTTCTTACAATGCCATTGACTATGGGCGTTGGTGACCACTTTCCATCCGGTGGCCAATATGCTCGTCCGCCTACCTATACAATAAAAAAATCGATATCGTTCAACCTTCCGCAGGCGAATAGAGATTGATACGATTAGGTATTGACTTTATTAAGTTGCTTCAGATATTCATGTAGTCAGAAATCTGGGTTTGAAGTTTGGAAATACGAGAGACTTATAGTATACACATGATGTGTAAGTTACTAAGTCCACGTTAACAGAGTCGAGGTAATAACAGCTCTTTATAAATATAGATTAGAATTTAAATTAATTCTTGAAATAATTGAATACAGATTATATATTTTATGGTTAGAGGAAAGGATTTATGGATTTAATAAATTAATAACTTGGAGTTTTAGAATATGTTCTATTTTTTAAAATAACGTTTTTTTTATTAGTACTAATATAATAAAATATAATCTAGTTATGTTATACGTCAACGTTGCCTTAATTATTAATTTAAATAAGTACTTATAATAAATAAACAAAAGCTATGAGAATGTGTTGACTTTGAATTCGTAAGCATATGAACATTCTATATGAAATTCATTAACAAAGCCGCCTAATAACTTCCCCCTACCCCACCGGTCAGTGGGGATGGGGGTTGACAAACAGCACCCTGTAATGTGCTACTGTTGAATTGCAAAAATCTCATTATGCTCTAACTGTCGTTATAGGAGTAATTAACTACATCGAACAGAGAAATACGTAAAGACTTCATTCGTCTTACTTTTATTTGGTACCTATCTAATTATAAATAAAGTTGTAAACATTTGAAATATTATTATTTATATCTTAAATTCGAATTGATTCGTTTAGGATTTATCCTTTACGTCGTTTACTTAATATTTGAGACGAAAGTTTTCAAAACAGCGTCTTCGTTCTTTGCCTTGACTTACGATGCCGAGGCGTTGACATTAATTTTTAATAGTATATGGTAAATTAGTTCAATAAAGCTTTACATTGTGTACACAAATGCTGTATTGTTGTATGCACAAACGGACAATCGATAAAATGTTTAACGGCCGAATACTGAAACGTCATTCAAAATGAAGTGGGACTTAATTATTTGGAACGTCATTAATTTCAAAATGTTGTAAGCGAAATTTGAAATTAATGGCGTTCCAAATAATTAAGTCCCGATTTATACTTGAAAGACGTTTCAGAATTCGGCCATAAAAGTTTTAACTTAGTCTTGGAAGCAATAAAAGCAATTAAATTATTTTATAAGTTAACATTTAAAAAACGAAAATATTTTTATTTTACATATTATAAATATTCTAAAACCTCTAAATAATTAATATATAGATATACGTCATCTCCACACATTGCAATATCCGCGGATAATTGTGTTTCGTATAACGAGTTTTTTGGCGTCGCGCACCTATCCGCGGTCTGCACGTTCACTTTTGTTATCTGCGCTTTGGGCCCTATACAGATAAACGATATTTATATAATCTGTTGACGTTTTTTCCTTTATTTTATATTTAACTCATTTGACCTGGACCAGACAAATTTTGTATTAATATGTTGTTTTGGGTTTTAATAAAAATGTTATTAAAGGTAAGTAAAATAATAAGTATTCTTAATTAAAACTATTTTAAAACATATTGATGTGTTTTAAAATAGTTAATTCTTTGGTTATTTTATTGCTTTATTTTTGTTGCCTTTTTACATTTCCAAGGCGCCACTATCCCTGGGAGTTAAGATGTTATGTCCCTTATAGCTGTAGTTACAATGGCGCACTTCCCCTTCAAACCGAAACACGACAATATTAAGTATTGCTATTTGGCGGTAGAATATCTGATGAATAGGCACTAGCACTAGCACTTGGTGGTAGAGCTTTGTGCAAGTTCGTCTGGGTGGGTACCACCCACGCATCAGATATTCTACCGCAAGGTTGGTGGCGCATTGGCAATGTAACCGATGGTTGACATCTCTTACAATACCAATGTCTATGGGCGTTGGTGACCACTTACCATCAGGTGGCCCATATGCTAGTCCGCCTTCCTATGCGATAAAAAAAAGGTAGGCTCACAAACAGACTTGCAAAAGACCACAAAGTAAAATCTTTTTCATAATTATTAAATTAAATCGCTTAGTTTGAGGAAAATAAAACTCTTATGTAAATAAAAGAAACATTCCATTAATTTCTTAACATTTATTGCAAACATAATCCATCATATTTTTAAAAAAGCATTCACACATAAGAGTCTGTCTCTCTTACACATTATTACCATCCTTTTCTTACAACAGTCTACTTAGTCTAAGAACTGGACATAATCATCAGCATCATCGATGATCATATTCTCCGATCTTTTCGACGGTCCAGGTAAATTTAATTCATCATCCATATTTGTTTTTTGCTTCTTTATATGTTTTTCATTATCTAATTCTTTCCTAGACGATTCCGGTTTCAGAACCGGTACTGTTGTTTTTCGACGTTTATCTTTGGATACTGAGGGTGTTTTACATAATCCGTTGATACGTGCTTTCTGTAAAAACAATGTAGTAAACATATATAACAATAATATTAGAATAACAATACAAATAATTTCTAATTAAAAATTTATAATTCATGGCATTAGGTCGCAATCAGTCTTGAGCAGTGATCGTTACTTTCTGAGCTGGTCTTTTGAATCGTCAGTTGATCAGAGGCTGTCAGACTCAGATACACTCCCTGACCAATAGATATTACTACTTCAACTTGAGTGCATAGAAACACAACGGTACTCATATTCTGTATAAAACAGGATAAAGTGCTAGAACGTCGTTATTATTCTTAATCTTTTAAGTTCTGTATTAAATCCTCTTTTATAATTCTGTTATTATCAACATTATTTTTTCAGAAGCAGTGCATATCTGACTTAACCATGAAGACTGATGTTTTAAAACACAATGGGGTACTCCATGTTTGAAAGCTCCCATATTATAGCGCTCCGAGAAAACCGCAGGAGGAAGATCACTTCAAAACCTGGACGTGCGCGGAAAGTATGGTCATGAAGCGATCGCAGCGAAATTAACTCCACCGGCGAATAGTGCGATGAAGTACTTGCATACTTACTTTCTTAAATCAATATGGTCCATGTTTGTTAATTTATTTGGCATGCCATATTTATAAAATAGTTCTCTACGGAATACATTTGGTAATTGCAATTTTTTTCGAAATAGCGATATACCAAAAACAGGTCGCGGACTGAACGCATAGGATTCTACTGAGAAGAATAGGCAAGTATTTTATGTAACTTATTTCTAAACATATTTATTTTTAACATAATATAAAAAGGGACAAAAATTCACTCCATTTTATACAGACCAGACACATACAATACGTTGATGAATAAATCTGGATAATTAACAATAACTTCAATAAACACGTGAAGCGGCGTTAGATCGCGTCATATCAATTAATCATATCATTTTAACGTGAAAACAGCAATTGCATAAATAACAGCAATCATATCAGTTAGTTAGTTAGGTATTCAGAATCGAATTTAAATTAAAATTGCAATTTAAACAGCCGGATACCGATTCATTACTACAGAACGAAATGCAGCTCTTAAATTAGGACCAAAATGTGTTCATAGATTAAAAATTATTTATATATCTCGTTTAACTTTTTAAAATCGATTCGAATCGATCATTTTGAATTAATTATTAAAATATTATGGATCTCAACGCTTGTGTGAAACATATTTTAAGTATTTTTTTTTTATTATTATTTTAAAGTTAGGATGATGTCCGAATTGCTTTGCTTATAAATAAAATATGCTTAATTTTGTTAACCTTTAAGTTTTCATTAAAATGTGAAAAGAGAACTGTGTGTGATTCATTAAAAAATATATAATACATATAGTTATTTTTCTTTCTCTTTTAGACGGATGATTCATATAGAATGTATGTCGCATGTATGAGACGTGTATGAACGTCTTCAGCGATTTGTAAGTCAAAAACGATTTTCTTATATACAATAACGACTCGTTAGATAGTACATAGTAACTTACCAATGAACTATTCCTTCTTGCCAATAATTTGACATCGTCTTGATTTATCACCGATCGTTTGGCGTGTCTAAGATAAACATAAGATATTGTTATTTATTTATTTATTTATCTGCTGACGGTACATTACTACAAACGTAAAAACCTCTTCAAGTTGATTTGGTTGAAATTTTCAAGATGACTTATACCCTGACTAACATATAAATGCTACCTAAAACCTCTATCCTACTCCTCACGGATGGAAACGGTTGCATGCATGGGCAGAATCTAGTATTAATAATAGCTTTGGCCCAGAGGGTGATTAGTCAAATATTTATTTTTTATTTACAGAATAGGAAAAATAAAAGTTTAACAAAATAATAATAATGTCCTCCGGACCGATCTCGGCCACCGCGGGTAATCTCGAGAGAGATTAACTAACGCAGGGCATATTATAGTGCACAAGTTTGTGCGCAAACACAAGTGCACTCTATATTCCCTAACTAATAATACAATACTGCGGCAATCCAACACGACCGGAAAGAGTTCCGTTGGGGGGTACAATGGCTTTACGTGCTGTCCGAGGCACGGAAATGTAGGCACTTCCAATTTCCAGACTCCAGGCTGACCCTGAGAATTTTCGATAGAAAAACCCCATAACTTTTTAAAGGCCCTTCCTGGAATTTGATCCCTGCGGTTCTGCGGCTTAGAATTTAACTAGACCAACGGGCAGTTAATTAACTAAATAACCACTATGCAAGCTTTACACATAAGGTCGTTAATTTTATTATTTTTTAGTCTCATATGGTAATTTACTTTGCGAATGCTTCTAAATCCAATCCGTATACTGATATTTTTTTAAAGACGAGTTCTGCTATTATTGCCGTAGCTGGCCTCGTTATTTCCAACCCAAGACAGTGAGTAGCTTCTGTGCAAATGGCTACAACATCCCGGTGCAAGGCAGCACGAACTTTCTGAAATAAATTTAATATTAGCGCCATCTATCGATGTCGTGCCGAATTATTTAAGTACAGCACATTCACAGATAATGGTTAAATGGTTGTTGTATAGATGTCGGTTATCGCTACCTATTCGAAACAATTTAAACAAAATAGGTATTTGAGGTTAAGATTTTTTATGTATTAAAATTGTAACAAAATATTTTTATACAGATTATATCATATGGTTCAGTTGCATACAAATATATCTTATTTATAGATTAGATTTCATATTGATATTCTTGAGTATCTTATTAATTTACTTCGTAATATCATATATTTATATCATAGTAGTAAAACTAGCTTATAATATGATTTTAACTTTCACAAACTGTAATAAAATACTTCTTTTTAAATGCCATTTATCCTGTTCGAATAATATGAGAAAAGATGAAAATTTGGCGCCTACCTGACCAGTTGACAAAGATTCAAAAAGTGTCATTGTTTGAAGAATATGTAAATAAATACTTCACTAAACAAAAATTTTACTAATTACTAAGTGACATTGGCCCTCTACTTTTCTTCGTTTTATCAGAAATAAAACTTATAAATAAACATAACCTATATTATTAAGAAAAGTAAACATTCAAGTTCAACAGACACAGTATAACTATGACTAATGTTAGATTGAAATATTGAATATAATAGATGTCAAAAACTTTTTTTTATCAGCAACTTTTTTAATAAAGGGCACATGAAAAATGCCATACAGCCACTATACTCATTTATTATTAAAGGGCTTGCAGATAAAATTTAAATAAAATAGAATTTTTGCCCATAATATAATCTGAGATGAGAACGGTTTCATAATCTTCACTGCTGGGATATTATTTAAAGTTTTAGCAAGTTTTGTTTAAATGACAATCTTACTACTACTAATGGCAATTTAAAAAAAAATTACATTTAATATTAGTGTTAGTAGCACACGAACAATTTATTTTCCAAAAAAAAATAAAAGCTTAGCAACACATGCCAAATGCTTAAGTATTATGAGGCGGCAGGCGGCCGACCCCGACGTACTTAAAGCGAAAATGCCTTAGAAGCTCGTAAAGTCATTAGTATTGCTACTAAACTGTTTTAAGTTAGAGAGGATATCAGATGAGCCATCCCATCAGATAATAAAGAGTGAGAGAAATAGAAAAGGCAGGGGCACTTGTGCTATCTCAGACTTTTTTAATTATATTATATCCCGCGCAGTTCGATAGTCTCCCTGATTCAGGTTTTTAAATTGAAGATAGGTCAACCAATTTTACATTTTTTAATGAGCTTTCTTTACAATTAACATATTTTATTTATTGAAAACAAAAAAAATAATATTACGTCACTATGTACTTGACATATTTAATTATTAAGCTGAACAATTTAATACTTACTTAATGTACGTTATGTAGCTGATTAATAAAAATATCTATTCTTTTAACATAATGTTAGAAATGCAAAGCAGTTAATGATATTCTATCTGTAGACAAGTTTAAATATAGTAATCTTTATACAGGCTAAGAGACAATTTTCAAGTCTGATTTGTTGGCAGCATTTGTTTGAACCGTTTGTAGCGCAAAAAGGTTTATCTTCTGTTTCGCATACGGAGTTAAACGCGAATATTATTCATATTATATATTTATTTATTATTCATATTTAGCGTTTAGGTGTCTAAACATAAAATATCATTACATATAATTATAATACATAAAAAAATAATTTTACAGTATACATATATGCAATAATGATGTTACGATTTGTAATATAATGATGGATATTTTAATGAAACAAACCTTATGAATAAATGGTATAAAAAATGAAATATATAATATTGGTAATATCAATGGTTGTTGAATTGTAAGGAAAATAAAACTTTATAATTTTTTAAAATGTTCAATGTAAGATATCAACAAGCAATACAGGTTTAATAAAAAAAAATTGCTTCCCATACTTTTAATTAAGTTTTTTTTACGGCGTGTTACTCCCTAGTTGAGTCACTAAAATGTTTGCTCTGTAGTCTGTACCAGGGATGTTGCAAATGCCGATTTTTTCACATCCGCGGATGCGAATGCCGATTTTTTCACATCCGCGGATGCGGATCTTTAAAGGCTCACATCCGCGGATGCGCATGTTTAAGAACTTATATAAATATAGTATATTAATGAAGTATTAAAACAATGTTGAAGTAATTATTAACATTTTTATGAATGAAAATTTGTATTCAGTATAATCGAAATAAAAGGAAGTATGCTCCAATTTTTATTTAAGTCCTTCACTTACTAATTTTCATATTAGTACTTACTAATACTACTTACTACTTAGTAACATTGCTGCCTTTTCTCATTAAAGGCGGTTACGCAGAAGTTCGTAAATTAAACCCGCGCTACTAAATAATTGTTCGCTAGGAACACTGCCAGGTGGAGTGGATAAAAATCTTCGTGCTATCGGTGATAATATCTTAAATTCCTCTCGATGAACACTCCACCACTTAAGAGAATTTTCATCCACTTTGACTCTTTTTTAGCGAGGTAAGAAGTTAATTCCTTCTTGAGTACAGCTTCAGTGCTATCTTTTTTTGGTACTTCTTGACTCTCATCTTCACTTGACGAATCAAACATCATAGCAAGGTCGTTTTTTTAACATGGCTTTCTGACATAACTTGATGGACCTAGTTGTTCCATATTCTTTTCCGTGAAATAAGTCATTCTCATTCTTTTGGCCCCTTCGGAATTGCCTTAAGAGAACCAGAATCGTCATTCTCAGTATTTGTCATTACCATCAAACTGTCGTCTTTAATCTTTTCCTCGGACACCGATGTAAATAATTTGTGCTTATAGCGAGGATCTAAATAGGTGGCGATGATGTATAAATTGTTCTCTTGGGAGAGAACAATTTATAGATAGAATTTATATTTCGCAACTTGTCATACAAGTCCGCATCCGCATGAAAATCCGCATTGGTTATTGCGGATGCGGATGTTCAAATCTATGCGGAAGCTCCGCATTTGCGGATGCGGATGCGAATATTCGCAACATCCCTGGTCTGTACTTATAAATTGTCTCAAGAGCGACAAAACGAACATGTCAAAAAAAGCTTGCAACATGATTAAAATTGTCAATATTTTATTCCATGCTTTACAATTGTGCAATACTTTAAAAAATATATGAACTTATATACCTAATATTATCCGATTTTACAGGTGAAAACAAACCAATTTGTTAAAATTCAAACCAAAAAGAAAAATCACAATTATGATATTTTGTAACAGGTTTTAGACATATCATTCTAAATAATTAGTATAATTTAACATATTTTTGTGGTAAGAGTATTTATATTTTTAACAACAAATTTTGGTTTTTAAAATATATTTTAATTCACTGTCAATCTTTATATTATATTACATCTGATCAGGCACTAAACTTTCTTCACAATCTGGACGACATCTTCATCTGCTAGCACATGATCTATTCCTACTTTCTGCGGCTGATGTTTAACAGATGATCCCCATACTAAGGCACTGAAAATTATAATATTCTTATTATAAATTAGAACTAAAAATATTTTTTCGAAAAGTCATATGATATATGTTGCAAATCCAAGCACCTCTCGCTTTCTTTCTCTTAATAATACACAAAAAAGAGATAGCAATGTCATATTAATTTATTGTGTACAGCACATTCATTTTATTTTAAAAAGATTAATTTACTTTTTAATGAAATGTTGATTAAAAAACTTTGATGAATAAAAAATAAATGATAGCTACATAAATCCGTTAAAATCCCTAGAAAAATATAAACAAACAAAGACAAAAAATATAAACAACAAAATATAACATTAAGAATCCCTAATTAAAACTAGGTTCCCGTTATTCAATATGGCTTTCTTTTTTTATTCCATAAAAAAAGGAAAGGCAAATGACTGATGTGCTGGTCACAGATTCCATTTTTATCAAATTTCTTGTGCATGATTCTCATATATTTGTCTATGTCATCTAAGATACCATTTTGAATTTCTATTGTAAGCTATAATTAATACTTAAGTTTTATCATTCAATAAAACATGATAATTCTTATAATTATATTTTTAAGGATTTCTTCTTCAATATACTTATGCAGGTGGAAATCCCTTAAAGTTTATTACATAAATAAATACTTAAAAGTATTTATTAATATAAACTCAAATTATTTAATTTGAACAGACAATACAATAAATTAATCTTTATGTATAAGGCAATTAATGTGTTAATTATACATAATACTTACTATTTAAATTCTTTAACAATAGATCGATGTAGTTTATTACAGAAATCTTCAATGGATGTTCTATCGGCATGCAGTACGACCGGTGCATTGTAATCAGGCAATTGACCTTTCGGTTTTGTATATATCCTGATTAGTTTCAGGTATTCCCACATCTTTTCTAACAAATCATCGAAATTCCATTTGTGGTGAGCAGAGATTGGTACACAATGCGGTATCTTGTAGATTACATCGAGTTCTTCTATGCTTATTTGATCTAAAATTGTTTTTACAAATCACTATTAAACTATCATGACATTAACAAACACTAATTATAGAAAAGTATATTAAATTATTATTATTTTTTAATACCGGTAATATTACATTTCAAATGAAAGAAATTGTCGTATTATTGTAACCTTGTTTAATATGTAGAATAATTTTATTGAAGTGAAAATGAAATGCTTAATTTCTTTTTAAGCATATAAAAAACAAGGGAGAGATAGGGAGGTCCTTAGTAAGCAAAAATTCTTACCAATCTTGTTTAACAGATAAATACACGGTACATATATCCTGTTCCCTTCAATAACATCAATCAAGTCATCACTGGTAGCATCATAACGAAGTGTTATATCTGCGTTGTGAATCTTATATTCAGATAGGATGGTTTTAACTGCTTCTATATCCAATTCAGATTGTGGACACTAGAAATATAGAAAATATTTTAAAGGTTTTTTATATATAATAAGTTTTAAATTGGAACAAATATTGTCAAATGTATTAATGCGTACAGTGAACAATTATTTATGTTTTTTTTTTATAAATACTAGTTTGGAATTCTGTTTCATTCACAAAAAAAATATTTTAATTAAAACAAACTGTCTAGTTACAAAAGAAGAGCAGCTGTAATAAGAAGCTGCTTGAACACTTAATAATTTAAAAAATGTAATTATTTAAAAAACACAACCAATAAATAATTAAACTGTCGATCAACTATCTTAATCTTTCATTTACAAATTGTTGTTGGGTGTAATAATTATTTAACCATACAAAAAACTTGATAAGTAGAAGCGTCTTGTATGTGTTTCAATTGAACACAACAACACAAAATAAATGTAGAACTTCTATATTTATGTTTTTAGGGAAACAATTTGAAAGTGTTTCAAATTTAAACAGTAAATTTATATGTGGAATATGTATTATGTATAATAATGAATAAAGATCCATAAAATCCAGTAAAATCAACTTACAGTAGTATTCAAATTGATTCCTCCTTTATCTTTTTTTCTAAAGTGTATGTTCGGTGGTTGCTTGTTTAACCGCAACCCAAAGCCTTCTAACTCGTGTTCCAGAAGTTTCTTATGCTGCAATGGCTTCAGTACATCAAGGACAATGAAGACAAGACTGCACGTTCTGGCTACAGCAATTACTTGACGACCACGACCTTTACCATCTTTCGCTCCTTCAATGATACCGGGCAGATCAAGCAGCTGTTAAAATGATTAAGAGTTTTAATTATAAATCAATTGCTATGCTATCTATTATATTAGACAAAATATTCCTGTTTCATATACATCAATTAAATTTAAAAACTTGACTGTGATACTATTTTGTGATTTTCTGTATTTAACACCATGATAAATCATATAACACAACCAAACAGATGGATCAAAAATTATATAATATATGTATATACTAGTTTTAGTATATAAGCCTATATTTAATTAAGATTTAACATGTTTGCAAAGTTTACAATGATTGACTCCGAAGGTAAGACGTAAAAGCATAATAAACAAATAAATAAACTCAGTTTTTTCATTTAGAATATCAGTATAGATAAGCAAGCTTACAGACCATATGCTTTTAGGTTCAAGGCACTTGAACATTATCTTTTTGGCTTATTTATTTGGGTCAAATATTGTTTAGTTGTAATTAATTATTGTAAATGTCTCTATACAAACCTGTATTTTAGCACCTTTATATTTAATACAGCCAGGCACAGTAGTTAGGGTTGTAAACTCATAAGCCGCTACTTCAGAGTATACTCCCGCTAAATTGGATAAGAGGGTTGACTTGCCCACCGATGGAAAACCGACAAACCCAATTCGTGCATCTCCAGTTTTAGCAACATCGAAACCTAGTAAACAGAATAAGACTTAAGCGTTGTAACTTAAAATTACAATTCACTTAGTATAACATCATCAACTAAATTTTCCCCCATTCAGAAAGAATCTCAGTAATTAGCCGTCCAAACAATTAAATTATGTGTGTTATTAAATATAATTATTTATTTTTTATTTATCTCCCATGGAACATATACTATAATTGTATTATTTTTCCATAACATGGGCTCAAAATAGCCCTGCGTTCTACCTCATATATCAAAATCATACTTATAATTGTCAATAAATTGCCATAGCATTATTCTTAGAATATATATCTGATAAATTTATTTAGCATGGTTTGTTAACAATTTATTATCTTACCTTCACCAGTGGCACCACCGCCACCTTTAGGTGTAATTAATTCACGTCTTAGCTTTGCCAATCTCGCTTTTAGTAAACCTAAATGAAGAGCTGTTGCTTTATTTTTTTGTGTACGGGCCATCTGAAAAACGTTCAATTCATCACTATAGAACTTATCTAAACCATTGATTTGACCATAAAAACGAATGAAGATATGATTTTTGTTTTTATTTCAGTTGATTTTCACTATTTTGATTGAAAATGTTATAACCTCTTCTACCAACCTCGGCCTCTATGGCGCTGATTTTTTCTAATATAGTACTCATTGTTGCTGATTTTTCAAGTTTTTAAGAATATATTTACTTAATAAATAGCTTAGAGTAAGATTCGCTTAAATTTATGTTCTGCTTTCTACAATAAAATGAGAGCGTGTCAATCTTCCACAATCAGTCGGCGCGGAGTATGAAATTGACGTATCACAAAAATGACATTAGATAGTGATGTAATCAAAACGCATTTTTGAACGTTTAGTAAGACCAGTTTCTTATATTTATACATAAAAAGGATTCCTAATATTAAAAATATGAAAAATTCACATAATCTCTCGTAAAAAAACTATTTGGGTAATTTAAAAATTTTCTTTTTTGTAACAGCTCTAGCAGCTTGTACTCTAATTAGGGGAATATTAATTAATTAGGATAAATCATTTCATTTGAAAATATATCAATTTGTTTTTATGAAAATAAACCTACATTTAAATCATGAGCTGGACATGCCTAGCATCAAAATATTAACATTAGTGTTTATATCGTTCAATAGATGGTGCCAAAAAACTAAGAAAACGCTCAAACCACCCAATAGATGTCTCTCGTAGCGGAAAGTAAATGGAACTAACCACGTGGAAATGCTTTTCCCGCAGGTTTGCGCAATGAACATAAAGTCTGTAGAAGAAACTGTGGGATATCGTTTTGGGCTCGTTTGAAACAGAAATGCCTCAGTGCAACCTTGCGCGTCTTTGTGGCCGTGTGTCTCGTTATACAGCGCAAATGTAACAAGTTTGCGAACTTAAAAAAGCTTCGATGTTAGAATGTATAAAATAATAAAATATAATGTGTGTTAGCTAAATAATATATCTTAGGCAGTAAACTTATGAAATGCTTTATTGTCTTATAATTTGAAGTTTAAGCAGTTTTAATAATACTTTATAATGAAATAGTGTAGATTAATTATTGTATACTAGCTTAGGATGTCTATATTCAAATTATCGATGCTTCTAGTAGTTTTATAATTTGCGGTAAGTTGAAATATTTATAATAATTAATCATGTAGCAAATTAAATTCTTTAGCAAATATATTTTTAATTGTGAAGTAAGAAAAATAATGACAGAGATTATACATATTAGGTATTATAAATTATACAGTAAAATATACATTTTACTGTACATAATTTTTGATGAATAAATATTTCATTAAAACATTGAAATCTGGAAAATATTTTTTTTAATAAATGCATGTTTTCGTATTGTTTCAGATTAAATGTCGGCAGTTCAAAAATCTGTACCTAAATATTGTAGAAGCTGTTTATAGTAAATCATTGAAAGTTATTTCATAAAAAAATAGCGGTAAAAATGAAGACTGAAATATAATTCGTGAGTGTCCTAAATTAGATAAATTGAATTTCGAACAATGTCTTCTGTTGTGTCGCTTGATGGACGGGATAGGCCGAATTTCTTGAAACGGTTGACTGCTAGTTGTATCAGAGCGTCATGTTCTCAGCTTGGCTTAGTTGTACTAGTGGTGATGTATGTGCTTCTTGGTGCTGCACTTTTTGAATATTTGGAGTCAGGACCGGAGGTGCAGAAACGGTCAGCAATTCAGCGGTCGAGGGAGGAATGTTTGAAAGAGCTTTGGGCGATCACAGGTATGTTTTGTAATATAATAGATACTTTTATATTAAAAGATACGCATTAAAAAAATCTTAAGTCGATGATTTTAACTTTTTACAGTTGCTTTTTATCTAATTATTAAGGATGTTTTTACCGACGGCAACAAAACGAAGTCCTTAGGTTTTTTTATAAAACGGCGCTTTAAAACTTAACTAATTTTGAAGTGAATTTTATGAGTTAAATATTATTTTAAGCTTCGTCTTATGTTTAAATTTCGAAACTAGGTAGGTATAATGATAAATATAAAAATCGCCACATTTTAATAAACCTAAGATAGACTATCTTAGGTACCTCTAGGAAAATGACACGAACGAATTACTTAGGTACTTTTATAATTAGGTAAAATATGCAGTTTATGTATTTCGAAATAAGATATAAAGATAACTAATTATATGGTATATAATTCACCATATTATTATTATATAATACTTTTGTTCTTATCTCGAAATAGACTGTTTTTTTTTCAGCCACTTGCCGCCCACTGCTGGACTAAAGATATAGACTGATTATATAACCTGTATTGTTTTAACGAATTCGATTAAATTGTAAAGCATTAAAGAAAACCTTTCGTTAGAATTCCGCGTTCCTATTTACTATCAATCAAAGCAATTCATAATTAATTTATCATGTCTTGAATATTCGAAATGTAACCATAAACATTAATTTGTTCGCATTCGCGTCGTATGTTCATTTCATTCTAGTGTGTACAGTGAGATCATTTTCTGAGATCTATACGATAAGTTCTCAGTATTGACAATAAATAATATTTCAATATTTATATAGATGATTATATTAAGTATAATTCGTTTAAAATGATGTTTTACATAATATATTTCTGATTCAGATGTTGAGCTTTGTTTGCTAATGTTTGTGACTTATAAATCCTTATGTCACTAACAGAACTTAACAAACAAGCATCTGATAGAGGCATTAGTAGCTGATGAGAGATAGATCACGACTTAACGAAAATAAAAGCTGTGACGAAAGTTATATTGTAATATTTTTTAATACATTTGTGGCCGAATACTGAAACGTCATTCAAATATTAAGTGGGACTTAATTATTTGGAACGCCATTAATTTCAAATTTCGCATATTAAATTTTGAAATTAATGACGTTCAAATAATTAAGTCCCACTTCATTTTGAATGACGTTTCAGTATTCGGCCGTTAGATAATCAATGTTATATTTTATTTAAATTATTTTTACTATATTTAAGGTTAAAATTGCGTTCGTTATTTTATAATAATAAGCTAATGAAATTAATGTTCTTCCCTTTCAATAGTCTAAATTTCGGGTGATACTGCGAAGCGGTAGTTATTATAACAATATTTTACTATAAAACCTTCTTCGAAACTCGATAAGTCTTCTAATATAAGTCTTAGGTATATTAGTTTAGTTACTTAAGATAGGTATTATATAAAAGAAAGTTTTTATACGACGACGTTGCAAAAACGTTTAGTTGTGAGTATTTATTATGTAATATATATTTTTAGATTGCTTAGTATTTAAAAAGTAAATTGTTACGATTAAAACATGCCGTATTGTCAAATCTATGACGTATTACAAATTACATTTAGATAAAAATCGTATTTTATGTATTAGATAAGTTAATATTTGAAGAAAATAGTTCTATTTAATTCACATACCGAAAAAATAAATAAATAAAATATTTACGCATGCACCAAAGAAATAAATCAGGGGCCGAATTCAACTAATGTATAATAACGATACGTTTCTGATTCAATTGTAAGTATGTAAACATCGTGAGGAAATCTGCACGTGTTGAATTTCACCGAAATTCTGACACACGTGTATTCCACCAACCCGCATTGGAGCAGTGTGGTGGAATAACCTCCAAAACCTACTCCTCAAAAAGAGGAGAAGAGGCCTTAGCCCAGCAGTGGGACATTCACACTGTTACTACTTTGAAAACGCGTATTAAAACATTGTAATAGGTAATAGAAAAGCTTGTTAATGTTTCTCATTAACGCCTCCTTCGATAATATCCGTCACAACACCCTTGACAGGGTCGAATGAGTTATACGAATTCACAATTAATTGGATTCCACAATCAAAGCGAAAACAATCGGGAGTTCAAAGTTATTAATGGCTGACAGATGGCGCTGACCGCGGTTTCATTGTTTCACCTTGGTATTCATTGGATAGGGAATGTTAGTTCAATAATGTTACTTGGTGGTTGGAAAATCATTGTTTGAATATTGCTTATTCAAAATCTTTTAAATAACAATAATTATATTCGTAAACCGTAATTATTATACTATATAAATAAGTAATTAAACCTTTGTTTAGTAAAAGGAATACAATATTTAAAAATATTATTTTTATTATATAAAATAGGAAGGATAGTTTTGTTTAATATCGTTTTTCAATCCAAACTTTTATTTAAATTAAGTTTTTTTACTCGTAAGTCTTAACTTATTGATTTGGTGGTAGGGCTTTGTGCAATTACGTCGGGTACCACCCACTCATTACATACTCTACCGCCAAACAGCAATACGTAGTATTCGGTTAGAAGGGTGAGTCAGCTAGTGTATCTACAGGCACAACGGACATAACATCCTATTTCCTAAGATTGGTGGTGCATTGCCGATGTAGGGAATAGTTAATTTTCTTATGACGTCAATTTCAGGGCCATCAGGTGGCCCATCTGCTCGTAGGGAGGCCCTACGAGTATATTGTAAGGGAAACAAATGATTCTTGGCAAAATCTTCTTTTTTGCCGTAACTATGTTGCTCTTAATCTTTAAGACTAATTTAAATAATTTAAGCGATTGGCAGAATCAAAATATATTGGAAGATAATAAAATTATATTTTTCTTTATATGCAAATAAAAAAATCCGAACATTTGCGCATAATAAACCACAAAATCAACTAATTAAAATAACGTTTAGCGTGTGTGCTGAATTGAACAAAAACACCATTAAAATAATTATCTTTAAGAAATCACGAGCGTGGGGGTCATTGGTATAACGAGATCTCAGTGTTCTAATGACGCTGGTTCATTACGAGGTATCCTTAAGGGGTAGATTTTAATTGAGTTCATTACCAACATGATATCAATGAGTATTAAATATGGTGTTTTCTTCGACTTTTGTACGCTATAATGCATAAGGAGAATATTAGGAGACATTTTATCTATTATAATGTATAATAATAAAATAAAGTTATTCATAAAATATGCATCACATCAGGTGGTACTGCTTTGTGCAAGCCCGTCTAGGTGGGTACCACCTTTTCTTCAGATATTCTACCCTTAAAAAACAATACTCAGTATTGTTGCGTTCTGGTTTGAATGGTGAGCTAGTTTATCTACAGGTACAAAGAACATAACACCTTCATTCCCAAGGTTGGTGGCACATTGGCGTTGTAAGGTACGGTCAATATTTCTTACGTCGCCAACGCCAACGCCAACGGTTTTGACCATTTAACATCAGGTGGTCCATTTGCCCGTCCATCTATCTATACATATTATAATATCTCTCGGAACAAAAGAAATGCAAAAAATAATGATTAGTTTTTACCACAAGGGACAGGGTAATTAATAAGGAAAAGTTAAGGTTTTAGTGTACAATTCGCTAGGTTCCGAATAAATTAACTGAAATATGACGACGATTATTGAGGATGTCGGAAAAAATCATTACGACTGAGAGCTTTAGTGACGTGTGCCTTGTAAACCAACATATTAACCGTGCGAAGCTAGGACGGGTAGCTAGTAAAGTAAAAACACATTAAAAAATAAAACTAATTTTGTTGAACTTAACGTCAGCGTAGGGAAACAGCTATTATACTATATTAAGTCATTTAATATGTAATGGTTCATACATAAATCATGTACATAGCTAATGTATACTTTTTTCGTGTCATGTGTTTTAAATGGTGATTGCCTTAATTAATGATGTTAACGCCCAATTACCTCAGAACGTGCAACGTAAATAAAACGCCTCGTATTTATGTTAATAACAATAATTTATGTTTATTTGATTATATTATAATTATTATGAATAGGTAGTCGATAATATGCTATAGTTTAACGATTACCTAAATAATAAATTGTATTCTCTACTACCAAATAGGACGGTGATGTCGTTCAGCCTTAAGTCATAATTTTGACAAGTAATTGTTTATGTCCTGACCGATGAATGTCACGACGAATATTCTCAAAAAAGAGTAAGCAACTACGCAGGAAATATTGCTACGCATAAGGGTTTGTGCAAATACTGGATACACAAAATTTACAAAATAATCATTTTTTTATTGCATAGGTAGGCCGGACGAGCATATGGGCCACCTGATGGTAAGTGGTCACCAACGCCCGTAGACATTGGCATTGTAAGCGCCACCAACCTTGGGAATTAAGATGTTATGGAACACAACAGTACCAAGTACTGCTGTTTTGCGGTAGAATATCTGATGAGTGGGTGGTACCTACCCAGACGAGCTTGCACAAATCTCTACCACCAAGTAAATCATTCATTGATGTCTGTATATGGACGGAAAGTATCTAATATTGTGTAAGAATGTCTTCTGTACATGGCCAAACAGGCGTTGGGCTAAAGTTATAAGTGTATATTACATAGTTTCTCATAATATTATAGTACATTGATGCGAATGACTTATACAAGTCAATTATTTTTCGAGTAAGTTCCTGAATATTCGATCTTCGTGCTTTAGAAAACATTAAAACACTTGTACACAAATCATTTGGAAAATTATATTAGGAAAAATCAGCATCAAAATCTATCAAATAAATACAAATGGAAGCCTTATGCAAAAACAAAGAAAATGTTCCGAGGTTTATAGATGTAGTCCATTCATGGCTTTTTATATTTCGATTATATTGTTGCGAACTTTTTGGGGTTCGAAAGAATACGAGCCCTTATTTTTGGTACGTTGGTACAGTTTTTATTGAGGGAGGGAGTCTTCTTATTTACGTTTTGCATCTTCATTTGTCCGTAACAGATAAATCATGGATTGTATTTTTGCTTCTTTTTTTCGTGATTGTGTAGCGATAGCTAAAAGGTCTTTAACAAGAACGAGTGCGAATAAGCTTCTGATACTTCGTGTGGACTTTTTAACTTAAATCTCCATGAGTAACATACACATAGCGTTTGACTTGAGATTGACATCATGACCATATATAAAAATTAAAAAAGAATATACTTTACCAAAAACTTGGACTTGAGTAGATTTTTCCAAGACATTTTTTAATGTGCAGAACAGCTGAAAAACAACATTTATAAAAATGGTACTCTGTATTAATAATAATATTAACTAATAAAATCATTTCACCTCTCAACGTTTTAGAATTGGGGCGACCTAAGTGATTCAATGTAATGCCGGAAGAAAGAACAGGAAAGGTCGTGTCAGTGGACACAACTCAATATTTAATTTCGTTTCCAAGATGGATGGCTTCCTGAAACCATTACATGTTCACCTGTTGCAGACCGGCTCGGTCAATATAAAATTCTATTAACAGACATTCAGGGGAGTAAAGTTTTAATCGTTTGTCGATCCTTTTACATAAAATATTAGTTCTTTTATTGTTGTTCGAAATACAATGTGACTGACTTGGGCTTGAGAAACCCTTAGTATTTTGCTTTAAAATTAGAAGCTGTTCAACGATATTAGTTCTACTAACAAACAGCACTTAATAATTTTCCTAAAACTTATTTAATTATGAGTCGTTTTAAGGTTTTGTACGCTCAATAGAAAAATGGAATCCTTATAAGATCACTGTCTTTTCGTCTGTTGTACAGCCTATTTCTTTCTTTTCTTCTTTATTTTCTGAAAGTTTATTCTTGAAAGTCAAAAAAGTCAAAAGTCAATGTACAATGAAATTATTCATAATTTCTATTTAAAACTATTCCATTCGTTTTAAAATATCAAGCGAACATACTTAACTGGCATCAGTTAAAGTTCGATACTCAAATTGAGTTTTTTGACCCGTTGGACGTACATTTATTTATTTTGATTTATTTATAGGGATATCAAATAAACTGGTATAAATATGTCCCTTTACCTTTGAAAGTCATCATATTTTGGAGATCCATAAAATGAGGTAAAATGCCAAGTTTCGTAGGTACGTTCACCTCTCTCCTCTGCTCCGGAAACCTGGTGGAAACTAGAATCGATATAGTACTAGAACCTTAAGAATTCTTATCGATGAATAACGACAAGCTTTTTATTATGGGTTTCGAGTTCTATAAAATCGATTTAGTTAAAATATCGCATTACAGACGATTTGTTTGAACACAAAACAAAGCGGAGCGGAGGGAAGCGATCGTGCCTAAACCATTACAAAACAAATCTCCGCCGGCTTCGACGGTTTAAAGAGATTTAAAAGATATTTAACGAATAGCTTTAAGCAGAGACAATCTCTCGAAGTATCTATAGACACTTTCTATAAATACTTCGAGAAGTTCAGACTTAAATCGTGTTTGGGAATATTATCTAATTGTACTGCTTACAATTGTTAATACTTTCAACTTTTGGTAAAGATTCAGTTTTTTTCACGATGGTTTCTTTCACCGTTTAGTGCAAAATGAATGCAAAATTAAACACTTTTTAACTAAGAACTAACAGCCTTACTTAGAGATGTTGCTGAGTGACTGTTAAGTTAAAACTGATGTATCTCTTTCTGTCGATATGATTTGCCATTTGAAAAAAGAAGACACACTTTAGAGAGACACAGCATTGCTTAACTAATCACCCACTAAATGACAGTTAACGTTTAATCGTAAGGTCGTGTTTTACTGGCTCACTCAAACACTCATTTAATTTTTGATGTCATATGAATTAAGGTATAAGTATCCGTTTTTCAGGAAATCCACAACAGCGCAATTCTTAAGGAATTTCGACCACACACAACCACTGATAGATCTACATATGACATGTCATAAGCCTTAAAAAAAAAGAGAGCGTACTCATTACTCAAAGTCTGGCAATGCACCTGCAAACCCTCGGGTGGTGCAGATATCCATGGGTGATGGTAATCAGTTAACATCAGGTGAGCCTCCAGCTAGTTTGCTCTCACATAAAAAAGTGAGTAAATTTACAAACACAATCAATTTACAAAACACCTACTTTTTAGTCCTAATGAACGTTCTCTAATTTAACTTTTCGGTGTACAATGTTTAAAAAAAATGCTTTGTATACGCATTGTGCATGTGAAAGGTACTCGATGTCTGCTGATTGAAACTGTCGACATGTCAACGAGCGACGTGCATCAGTTTGATTTGATAGCTGTCTGAAAGGAAACATCGAAACACTTGCATTTCTGTTGAACGAACGGAAGAACTGTGTGATTGAAATTAAACCAATCTTCTATAGGAACTCATATATCTGTTGTTTCTTTGTTCGAGTTATGTGAACTTTGGAGATTATTATTATTGGGTTTATTTAACTAAAGCACTCAATATTATATTATGCAGAAAGATTAAAACATGGGCTAATATATACAGTGGGCATTTTAGAGGTGAATTCAAACTTTTTTTTTATAGCAAAGGTAAGTGAAAGTGCATATGGGCCAACCTGATGTTAAGTGGTCACCAACGCCCATAGGTATTTGAATTGTAATCCAAGAGATGTTAATCATCGCTTACATCGCCAATTCGCCACCAACCTTGGAAACTAAGACGTTATGTCCCTTTTGCCTGTAATTACACTGGCATTGTGTTCCGGTTTAAAGGGTGGAACACAATATTACAAAGTACTGCTGTTTTGCGCTAGAATATCTGATGAGTGGGTGGTACCTACGCAGACGAGCTTGCACAAAGCTCTACCACCGAGTAAAATAACTTTATCCAAAAACATAGGTGTTAATTTATATAATTTATAGCATTTTCACTTTTTCCTAATTTTATGTAAAAAAACACAACCTTAAAAATATAATAATTTTCAATATTAAGTTGAAGAGATCTCAAGGAAATACTTGGCCTGATTAAACAGATATGTTATAAGATTTTCAGAGGCACGGATAAAGGTCAAAGGGAGTCACGAAATGAGAACATCTTTATATATCTATGATATATTGTTGGGTTCCGGACAATTTAATATAATAGGATGATTCATGACACATGACTTTCTAGCTTATTGTTAAAACATTACGATATTTTCTTCTGAAATAAGTTGAAGAAGACCTTCGACCTTTCGAGTAAGATATGAAAAATAAAACCGTATATACAGATATGGAAGGGAAGGCGTGAGAATATATTAAAATAATGTTATTTATTATTTAATGATCAGCTTTGGTCTATAAATATAAGGAGACTTGCCAACTCCGCGTGAGATATTATAGTGCACAGTGTACTCGCCAGCACACTTGCGCTCTGTATATATTTCATACTGCTCTAGCTGCTGCTAGCAATCCAACACTAAATATCAGGTCAGTCCCATTAGGTGATTTCATAACAGAACTTCAACGTTCGAATTTGCTGTTGCTTGCTGCTGCTAATGATTACTCTTCAGAAAATCTTCATGACTTTTATGGACTAGAACAGCTATTCGAACATAAAATTTTGTATTTTGGAGCTGTAGATGACAACCATGGCGTAAGGTAAAAAAAAAATCAGTTAGTGAAAAAGTTAATATAAATAAATATTAACGAAAAATACTATTGATATAATCACTTAGTAGTAGTAACTAGCTACGTAATTCAAGCAAGTTAATAAAAAAGAAATATTAAAAAGAAAAACCGCAAATATTGAATAGTAAATTACTGTATTATCTGTCGTCGACTTATTAAAAAGCACGTCTTTACATTAGAAACCTCTAATAAATAATTACAATTTACGAGGTCTATGTACTTACCAAGTACTTGTTATCTCTTACAACCAACATTATTTAGATTAGGGGTTTACTTTTTGTATGCCCTTTTTTATAATAAAAAAAAGCTTACACAATAATAATTAAAATGTATTAAATTATACAAAGATAAAGAAACAATAACATTGATCAATTACCAAATTCCTAGTTTTTGTTAAAACTTATCAACATAAAAAAATGACTTAAAAATAAACATCAATAATGGTTTTATTATAAACTTAAGACCTTTCTATATTAATTGATTTGTTTATATTGAATTATAATATGTCAGGTGCGAACAAATCGTATTAAACCGAGTAAAGGAGAGCCGTCACGAATTCTACGTATTAATCAGTCCTCGGGAGCGAAGTAGGGTTGGTATAAATAGAGCTATTTTTCATGCGAAGTTAACGTACGTGTGCTATTTACGTTTTTAAACAATACAAATAACATTTTATATTTAATTCCAAAAGCTTAATCTTTGTATTTGTTCAAAAGTTATTTGGTGAACATTGCTAGTCTTTACTTATATTATAAATGCGATAATAACTCCATCTAGTACGCTTTCACGGCTAACTCACTGAAGCGATTTTGATGAAATTTAGTATGAAATAAGATTCAACCATAAAGAAGGTACTTTTTCTTTTTTTTCTTCCCAATCGCACGTGGACGAAGCTGCGGGCAAACACTAATAAATAAGAAAGTGATTTTGTATTTATTTGTGTGTTTGTAACGCCTTCACGTCTTAACTGCGCCGATTATTACAAAATTTTGCAGTCACGTTTGCAGTCACGAGGTTCAGAAATGGAGATACGATACCTAAAATGTAACAACACTCATTAAAAGAAGCTAGTATTTATTTAATATTTAGAATTGATTCCTATTTCAAAATATTAAATACATACTAGATTGGAATTGATTCTTATTTCAAAATATAAAATACATTTATATCAAACCAATTTCAATAAATCGTAACCCTGCATGTAAATTATTAAGTTGAAACTGAAATGGAAAGAACGAAGCCGAAAATGTAAATGTGTCCTTTTGTATGCGTTTTATGGTCGCTCGTATCGTGTATAAGGTCTTTAAATAAAATAGGGCCTGTTTAAAGTAACGTCCAGCCGACGTTTTTATTATGTTTCCGGGATTTGTGATATTAACACGACTTTTTTTTCCTCACTTATATGAAACTAAGAAATGTAATGCTTTTATAAGTTAACCTTTTATGTTAAAACCCCTTTTTTCCTTTATTTATTTAATTTGATAAGGATTAATATCATATCCGTTTTTATAGCTTTCCAATTATCACATTATTATATAATCATTTTATTAAACATTAAAGTGGGTATAGTAAGCTATCCTTAAAAGATAGACATATGCCATCGCGGACTTTTCTGTAGATCTATGAAAGGGAAACAATTTCACCATACATGATTTGGTTATATTTCAAAGGGATTTTACAGCGTTTTCGATGAAAGCTCCCAATCGGCTCGTTTTTTTTTCCGACTTCTTCAACAATAATAGTCATATTTCAACAAATTTACAGAAAAAATTAATGAAGTATACACGTAAACCTTCCTGTTGAATCACTTTGGCCATCGGTAAAACTGTATGAAAATCCGTTCAGTAGTTTTTTAGTTTATCGCGTTCATACAGACAGACAGGAACCGCGGGGGACTTTGTTTTATAATATGAATGATATTCACTATCAATAGTGATGTAGTGATAGTGATTATTATCGATCAATATGGCTATTAGCTATGGAGTTTTTATCTTAATATATATTGTTAGACAGTACTCTATTTGTTAATTAGTGGTTTTTATTTAATAACGATTCATAAGGTTAATACCTAACTCAATTAATTGTACGTTAACGATAACTTAGTCAAATGTATGTTATGTATGTATGTAGATATTTTTGGGACTCAAGAAAATCAAACTTATTATTTCTACAAGTTAAACACTAATTAGCGGATGACCTTTTATCATATTGGCAATTATAAAGTTACAAACAACTGATTTGTAATGTAACTCAGCAAACTAACTAACTTTGAGTTTTATTACAAAAGCTGTACTCCTTCATAAATGTCACTCGGGTACCTATAATTGTTTTTTTTTTTCTTAATATTTGTATTTTTCATACCTGTATGTACAATATAATTAATTTATAATATTTGTGTAAATATATGTTTATTTGATTTATTTAAAAGTTTTTACCTTAAGGAATCAGCAATGAAAGATTTAAGCAATATGGCCGTATTAACATGAAATCGAAGTTATATATTTGGTATATAATACAGCACGGCATGTTTATATTCTGAAAATAGTAACAAAAATTTGTGGAAATATTTTATAAACATTTATTCATAAGGTATGATTCCTTTTATATATTAATATTAAAAAAATATTTATTTTAAATTATATAAAAAAAGCTTATACTTTAAAAATATTTTTGCCCGCGTTTATTATATATTTGTGGGCTGGGATTATAAAATTCAACAGTCCTTTCAAATACACTACTAATAAAAATAAATTAAAAAATAAAGGAGTTTTTAAAATTAAAATGGCTACGCTTTCTTGTTTCATTCATGAGATGATACTGCTGTTCTATATATAATCTGCAACTAAGTTATTTTAATTATTGTGCTTGTCATTAGTATGGAAAACTTATAATCTAAAACAATAGTATGCAAAAATATTATTATTATTATTATAACTGTACGGTCGGTCGCCGGTCAACGGTTATGGCTCCTCTCCGTAACCAATCCCTTCTCACTCATGTCTGCCTCGTCGTCACGCATTCAATATATTTAATTGCTAAATATTATTTTATTAACGAAGTTCTATATTTTTATTTGCTTATTGCATACAAATATAAATAATTTATTTTTAATTAGAGGCTAATAGGTGGTAAAATAATTGCTAATTGGTATCATCTTATCCAGATGAGCTTGAATAAATTAGCATCTACTCGTATATCATATGATAGTATTCTTCAAGTCTAATTTGTTTCAATGTATAAATACCGGCCATACATCGCTACCTGTCTCTTGGTGCCATAAATCTTCCTTAACTATGTCATCAATATTTCCCTGATCCCCTCGAAGTTGTTATTGAAATTTCAAACCAACAAATTAATTTATCAAAGTAAGCAAATCTGTTGGTAATATTAAGGTATCCTTTAAGCTCTTACTAGTAAATGATTTGCGCTATTAATTTATACATAGAAAGATGAATTCAGAAATTTATTAGAGCATTGAAAAAGAAAAGAAAATATTTTGACGTGACAACGTCTTATAAATTGGTTTGCCGGGTGACACTTCAAGAAACTGCGTTACGCTCCGCTCACGTTATGCGCTCACAATGAGAGCGAGTGAGAGGCACGCGTCCCTTCCACTCGGGCATGGTTAGCCCGCCTAAGAGCGAGAGAGACAGACATAAAAAGTGAAATTCAGTGCGAGATTCTTTGTATAAATTAATGTTTTAAATATAATTCTTTGTATAAATAAATGTTTTAAATTGTTACTATTATTTCATCCTTCTTCCTACTATACGAATGAATATTCACATTAAAATTATTTTACCACTCAAAGTCGTTGTCACGTAAAACTTTCGCCCGTATACCGACTTTACAGGCAACCAATTTTTTAGTATATTATTGTAGTTGTTCAAAAGTTACAAATTTTTTCTATGAAGGTACTTTTATTAGTAAGCAATAATCGTAATTCTTTTGTGTCTACAAACTTATTTATTTTGTAAAATTGGTGATATTGGTGACATTATTATTATAATTATATCATACCTTCTAACTGATTAAATATTTTAATTAACGTCATTTTAACTGATTTTGTAATTGTAATATAAGATATGGAAATCTTTTGTAGTTTTATTATTTTTAATTTAAGTTTATTCTTACACACAATTTTCATTTATTTGTAGTATATTTTTCATCTTGTTGCTTTTTGACTTTTAGATTTGCTTCACTCTCTGGCGTAGACTTTTCATCTTTTTGTTTTTCTTCTTTTAGATTTGCTTCACTCTCTGGCGTAGACTTTTCATCTTTTTGTTTTTCTTCTTTTAGATTTGCTTTACTCTCTGGCGTAGACTTTTCATCTTTTTGTTTTTCTTCTTTTAGATTTGCTTCTTTCTCTGGCGTAGACTTTTCGTCTTTTTGTTTTTCTTCTTTTAGATCTGCTTCTCCCTCTGTCGTTGACTGTTCACCTTCTGGCGTAGACTTTTCATTTTTTTTATTTTCTTCTTTTGGACCCGCTTCCTTCTCTGGCGAAGTTGTTTCATTTGTTTTTTCGTCTTCTTGGCTTTTACCAGGAAAAGGAGAAGTTTTAATACAACCTATTGGCCGCAGAGGGTATTGCCTAGGATATAAATCACAAATACTTTTAATAATATTTTGTGGCGTTTTATCATTTATAATTCTTCTTCTTGGAAGAATAATGACCGGAGTGTCATCCGGTTTAAATTTTCGAAACTCTCTTTCGGCATTTTTAACAATCCTTTTAACACTTGATCTTAAGCAATTATGTAGACGAGGTATATTGATAGGTAGATGTTTGATACATTCTTTGTGCGTATTACCTTTTGCTTCACAGCTTAAGTATTCAACTTGAAGATATATATTTCTTGATAACTGAAATAGAACGCACTGTCTTGGACCTGAATTTATTCCACTGTCCTTAAAGTGAAATTTCAAATCGATATCATAACCAACATTTTCAACAATCCAAGGAAGTGTCGTTTTAAAGAACTCCACGTCATTATCACTTTTGAAATCGGATAATATAGTAATTAACTTTTGACAATAAATAAATGGTGCCATTAGAAGTATAACGAATATTAAACGTCGATCCATTTTGATGAGTTGATTGTGACTAATGGCAACATTTTATAATTACTTGCGAAATGTACTACTTCATTCGTAACATATTTATTTTTATTATTTCATTTTAAATTAACCGTGCCGATAACATTCTGTCTAACATTTTTTTCCATTAATAAAATGCATTTGTATATAAATTTTCCAATAAAATAATATTTTGTTAATTTTTTAAAATCAATTCTTGAACTGAAAACTATGTTTGGTTTTACAGATTGAATTTCTTTCGAATATGTATAACACATGAATCTCAGTCAAAGTTTTATCGTAAAGATACTTAAGGCAATGCTATAAAAGTACACAGTAACGACTAAACCAGACACTAACAACGTGAATGAGATGTGTAACTTTAAATTTTATACCCTCAGCAAAAAGTTGAAATTTCTCTAAACTTTACAAGTTTTAAGTACTTGACATTGTGGCAACGTTTAAACTAAAAGTTTAAATGAACACACACGCTAACAGCTGAATTTCGTCTAAAAAACTTATTTCGCAGCTAGTATTTTAAATATTATGTTTTTGCCGGGATTCAAAAATATATTGAAGTAAAATTCGGGTCCTTTTTTTCAAGAAAAAATTAATGCAAAAAATCCAAATTATGATCCTATCTGTTACAGGTTTATCATTATATTGCTAAGACAAATCCTATATTTAATTGTACTTAAAACCACAAATTTAATTATAATCAATTTCTCATTTCGTAAAACATATTACATTTTGCGGTTGAGAGTGAAATACTGTATAAATAAAACATTCGTGAGAATACAATAATTTTAATTTGAAGCCTTGTTTTAATTATTTGCAGTTCCAGTTACGTTTTTAAAACACAGGCACGTGTTCGATAATTAAATATTTAAATACGAAAACAATCCGACACGTATACCACTTTGGTGGAATTATATGGAAACCACAGTAATTTATTTGGATCGTGGTTGAGTTTTTGTAAAAAGACATAACATTATTTTACCGCTAAACAGTATTAGTCAGTATGGCTATGTTCCGATTTAAAAGCTCAGCGAGCCAGCGTAACAAGGGACAAAAAAACGTAACTACCCTTTTTGTGAAACGTTTTGAGATTTAATAGAAAGGTACATTTAAAAAACTAGAATTATAGAGAACATTAAAACAACCGCTGAATAGTTCTTCGAAAATAAATCCCGGAATACATCTTGACTTGTCTAGATTATCTTAATCTTGTAAGTATCTAAGAGATCGGCTCTTACTAATCAGCTTATTTAAAAAAGATGGATTCATTTTTGATTTATAAAACTAAATGTTGACGACCTTTTAATTCGAAATAACATTAAGATTATGCTTCAGAAATTAAAATTTCGTAAAGAAAATTAACCATCTCTTAATATGGTGGACGGCTCCGGGTTGATGGCGAAATGATGGACGAATGCTTCAAATTGAATACAGAGCCAATTTGTAAAGTTAAGTGATAGCCTAATGAAATTAATTTATATATAGGGAAATTCTTCTTCTTCTGTGTGTAAAGGCAGATGACCTTAAGATACAATAAAAGTTATTTTGTTGGAATAAAAAAACAGATAATCCCGAATTACTAATAATAAAAACAAATGAATATAATCTAATCAGAATACGATAAAAAGTTTGAAGATATTACGTTACAGAAACGCATAAGACGTCGTTATTACGAACGTTTGATAAGTGTTACATGAGCTCTGAACGTCATTTCTACTTGTGTAAAGAAAAGTAGCTGAAAACACGCATCTCATTATTGAAGTTTAGTTTTGAACAATATTAGTGAGCTGAGTCACGAATAGGTACCATTTATTTTATATGATATATTTTAACAATATTTAATAAATGCTATCACTTTTTTATAAATTTAATATAATAGTTATTATATTTACAAATAAATATAAATTAATGTTAATAGATCATTAAATAATCTAAATATTAACAACATACCATGAAATTAACTCTCTTGGTTACTCAGTGCAAAGGCGAGTATTAAATAATATATAATGATTGAATTAAATTATTGAAATAACTTTAACAAAAGACATTTTTTATTTAATTTTAAATGAGTTCAAGTTAAATTAACAAACTTTACTATGAGCACACATAAGTATACATTTAAAAATTAATAGAAACTATATTCAAAATGTTAACAAGACAGTAAAAAAAGGAGATTGAGTAAATTTTGTAAAACTGTGATTTGTGAATTAAAACTGTGGGTGCTGCCGAGAATGGACCAAACACCAAAGAAAATACCAAACGATTAATCAATGTTTATTTTCACATTTGCTACTTTACTAATTAAAAAAGATGATAGGTTACGTCAGACAGATGAAAGCAACCATGGTCTTAGCTCCAATAGTAATGAAGGATACGCTCGCGCATTTGTTAACCTTCCTACTAATAACCATATTCAACCATATACCCTTTCTACAAGTATAAATACTTTCAGCGAGGATTGGAGAGGCCACACTAATACTTAGGGTATTAGTGTGTCCTCTCAATACCTAATAACCCTAAACCAACACTTCGGACCAAAACGACGAATGTCTAAATGACCACTATCTATCTAGTCATTGAAATGACACCACGTGATCATATGTCAGCCTCGTCCATCATATTAATCATTGACACTATTTTGAGATTTTAGGTTACGTAAGACCATAATATGACTTTCTTTGGTGATTGGACATTTGACAAATATGATAAGAGAGAAGGATTTCGAAATAATCTTGAAAATATAAAACTTACATAATATTCTTCAGGTACGAACGCCGAAAAACTTATCACCATATTCATAGCACACGCGAATGAAGTCGGAGACTAAGTTCGTTATGATAATAAAGCCATTATATGCAACTATGGCATGACTGAGGGGTATTACAGGTTTCTTTGCTGAGTCGAGATTAAAAATATGACTTGAAACGTTATTGTTTTGATTTATTGTACATTGTACAAGAAAAATGCGGTAGTTTTATGTATTGTAATGGCTTATATGCGAATAAGTTATGAATAAGATTATATGTATAATTTGATTTTTAAAAATACAAACTATGATTTAGGTAAAGTGACAACCTGAAATGTTCCTGCCATCCATTTGTGGTGAAGGTTACGAAATTATTCCGAATGCGTGATGGTGATGGATTCAACGTAGGTTTCCTCACGATATTTTTCTTTGTTTTATTTATAACCCGCAATTTTCGGTAAAATCCAGGTCTCCTAACCACGAGGCCATCTTGGCCATCTAAAATTAAGCGTAGATTAATGTCACAAGTGCTAGTAGCAATGTGTTCTCATAATGATATTTATTACTGGAGAACGGAAACTTAACGAGAATTTAGCGCCCCACACTAATGACTAGTAATGCATTTTGAGTCTTATCCCAGCAACGAGATAGCGACACATTTAATTTAACTTTTTAACACTTATACGCAGTAATAAAAACACTTCTTACATTCATTTCAAAGGAACAACATTTCTATATATACATTAATAGATGACCACATTACAACTCCATTAAATAATTTGTTAATAATCAATATTAACAAATTATAAAAGTTTTAAATAAAGCATCTGAAAATCTCGTCAAAATTTTACATCAATTTAACGTTGTTGAAATTCCCTTTGAAAGATCCTTGATCGTCTAACAAGCTTTCCGACCGAGTGTAGTAGAAAGTGCTTATTCATTAATGATAGCGGTTCACGCTTTGAAGTTACATGATACGCTTGACCGTTAGATATTTTATTTTAATCGATTTTATTAGGTATTTATTACAGATGCCAAGGCGTCTGATTAAGTAACAAAAGAACTTAAGTACGTTCTCTATTCCCTCATTGACTTTACTTGGTGGTAGAGCTTTGTGCAAGCTCGTCTGGGTAGGTACCACCCACTCATCAGATATTCTGCCGCAAAACAGCAGTACTTTGTATTGCTGTGTTCCGGTTTGAAGGGTGAGTGAGCCAGTGTAATTACAGGCACAAGGGACATAACATCTTAGTTCCCAAGGTTGGTGGCGCATTGGCGATGTGGGTGATGGTTAACATTTCTTACAATGCCATTGTCTATGGGCGTTGGTGACCACTTACCATCAGGTGGCCCATATGCTCGTCCGCCTTCCTATGCAATAAAAAAAGTCGATGTCAGCCAAGGTGGGTTTATAACAACCTACATAAATAGTTAGTTATAGGTGAGATGTGCTTGTGTCGCACGCGCAACTTAACGAGGCGAATAAAAGTCAATTTGTAATGTGTGTTTTTAAAAGATTCCCGTATTATTATTGCTAGGTATATTAAAGTGTTTCCTTGGCTGACATCGACTCCAAAAATAACAATAATTGTAAATACATTATCAACCACACAACACATTCGTACCTACATATTGATGAGTAGAAAATAGTGAGCTAATTATCAAATTATAGAAGAATACGCAATTATTTTTTTACTTTTTAGTGCATTTTAATTTGTTTTTCCTATGAAGTCGGTTTTTGTTTTGTTAAAATTTTTATTTATTTTTCGATTTTTAGTGAATCTGAAGTACACTCACTAATTTGTAGAATATGGGTAGACCTACTAAACGTGCAGCTCATATGAGACCGCGCCGTTTATATTATTATTTAAATATATTAATCTAAAACAGTGAAACGTAAAGAAAAATGCATTTTGGTACTTAATTAATAAATATTAGTTAATATGTTTAAATGTATGAATATAAATTAACATGTTTTGATTAAATAGATTTAGTTGGTGGGGTGTTGGGCAGCCATAACATTATCAAATAGTTATTTCTAGTAATAATTAATTAAACTGTATGTTTATAGATGTTGTGTTATACCATTCTTCACCATAAAATATGACGGAATGTCTGTATATTAAAAAAAGGGGAAGTATCTATATTATCCTAACTAATATTATAAATGCGAAAGTAAGTTTGCTTATGACGCTTTCACGCCTACACCACTAAGCCGATTTAAAAAATTCTTTCACCAATGGAAAGCTACATTATCAGGGAGTAACATACGCAACATTTTGTCCCCATATTCCCACGGGAACGGGAACTACACGGGTGAAACCGCGGGAAAAACACTAGTAATCAATATATAAATATAACATGTATATAAGAGTACTTATACGATTCTATATATATATATATATATATATATATATATATATATATATATATATATATATAATTTTCAAAATTGGTCTCAACTTGTTCAAATATGTTTCAATTACAAACATATACATATATACTAATGCTTACATGCATAACTCATATTATAAAAAAAAAAAAAAAAAAACATACAGACGAATTGATAACCTCCTCCTTTTTTTGAAGTCGGTTAAAAAGGAAAGATTTGATTTTTGTTTGATTTTTTATAAAGTTTTAAATCAAAAACTACTCGACCGATTTTAAAAATTCTTTCACCCTTAAAAAGCTACGTCTTTACCGAGTAACATAGGCTATATTATATTTTCAAAAACGTATAGATCCCTACTTAAAATGGAGCAATGTAACCCAACGTATCAAACTGTTGCCTATAAAAGTTATTATTTAGCTTGCGCTGCGAAAACGATTGACGGTATATAAAGAAGTGTTTTATATAGTACTACATAGTACATATAGTACTACAATTACTTGATCGTAACGATGTTATGGTAGGTGAATGAAAAATCTAGATAGCCTATATAAGATTCGGCCGTGTATCGTTAATTCGCTACTAAGAATTGAATATTTCCGTTACTTTGTCATGGATCCTATAATCAGAATCTAACCAAACTATCATCAAACAACCCTAGAAGTACACTCTTTCCAATAAAAAAAAATCATCGAAATCGGTTGAATAGATATCGAGTTATTCGTCCATTTGTCGCGCACATACCTCATGCAAATTTACGACTTATATGGTTTTATCATGGATTCCATTGTCAAACCTGGACCAAAAAAAAATGGGACCCCATGGGAAGCAAACCCTTTCAAATAAAAAAAAAATCATTAAAATGGATTCACCCAGTCGAAAGTTATGAGGTAATAAACACAAAAAAAAAAAAAAAACAAAAAAAAAACATACAGACGAATTGATAACCTCCTCCTTTTTTTGAAGTCGGTTAAAAATAGTACTAATACGTATAATTATTTATTAATTCTTAGTATAAATAATTAAGGCCCTACTGTTAAACGTAAGCAACGTTTATCAGCGGGTTATAAGTTAATTATTACTGTCTTTGTGTCTCCAATGCCAAATCAATATAGTCAGAAAGAGCAGAATAAAGGTATTTTTTATAAACGTTGCTTAGCGACTGATTAGATAAACAATACTGTGTCTTCTTCTTTCAAATGTAAAATCAATAATGACAAAAAGAGATGAGCGGTATTTAGGTATGCAGCCGATAAAGAAAGTTTAATTTAAAAAAAATACTTAAGACAGCTAAAGCTTAGAAAACATAATAAATAAGTAATAGTCAATAAAATCGTTTGGTGAATAAATAAGTAATACATTTAATATAATATGTGGTAATTATAATTAGTAGGATGCTTCGTTATCCATGAAATGGAAAATTGATTAAATTCAAAATCAAATTAAATTAATTATCAATTTATATTATTAAATTATAATTTCAATAATCTTACATTCTTGATACATTTAAATTAATATTAATTATCTAGAGAATTCGAACTTAAAATTCTTTAGATCCATCTAAATGTCTTTGTATTTATTATTACTAATTATGCCCGCGTAATGCAGTGGCATGAATTATGATAAAACAAAGCCTGCATGAAGCTGGCAAGAGACGTTTTAAAACAGAATACCGTCGAAAATTGGGGAAGTCATTAAGGTGCTACGAAAGGGAGCAATTAGGAATCTAGGACAGGGCTGGACGGAATAATGTGCCTTATTATGAAACTGTGGGGACGATATATGAAATATATTTTATTCTCAGCTCTATTAATACAAACTTTATTTTTATATCATTAACTGAACTTACGTCTCATTATATAAGTCATTGTTTTGAAATAGATAACTAATGAAATTGACTTTTTTCATTTTTAAAGAACTATTTTCTTTATATTTAAATAAAGAATACATTCTTAATTTTTTTTTTCAGTTCTAATGTGTGATGACAAATGCTTTAAAATGTAGACGGGAAGGCAAAACAACGGGCTTTTGGAATGTGAGAGAATTTCAAAAGACGCAAAGTATTGTACATAAATAACATTCTTAATATCACCTTCCTATATTTTGTCAATAATAATAAAATTTTACTTTATCAAAGTTACATAATATGAAATCTTCCTATTTAAGTTCACAAACAGTTTGTTTGTGTTTAAGTTTATAAATAGAAATTGCACTCGTACCTGCAATCTTATATTGTATTAGATCAGATGGTGCAATAAGTTTGTATTTGTTCTCGTAGAAACATCGTCTTTGTTATATTATTACTATTAACTGTCTGTGTTCGGTTTCTGAACGGTTTTTGATTTTTATCAAACGCTGACGCAGTAGTTCCTGTTTTTATTTATTATCTGTAAAACAAATATTTTATACATGAACTTAAGTTTAATTTAAATGAATTAAATAAATTCAAATAATTTAATATATTATTAATTTGTAAACACATTTTTCTACTAAAAAGTATAATTTATCATTACTTTTTAACCGTTGCTTCTCTCCTTGTTTTACTTATTTATTTACGATAATTTTCTTCAACACAGTTTACGGGATGAATAAAAAGCATTAATTTAACACATAAAAACACATGACTATCAATCACCCACGTCGACTGGACTACGAAATTACGAATTAACATAAACATCAATATTATCATAACTACGTTTTATTATCGTTAATAGGTTTCGGTTTGACAGTTTAATAATTAAAGTGTGGAGTTTCATGAATGAATAAAGTTTTCATGATTAATATTGACAAGCCTTTAACGACTTGTGTATCATTTGAAAACTATTACTAGGCCTCGAGAAATTGAGTTAAACGTAACTAAACATACTGTTTTTATAGTTTTTTATTACCGACGACACGCGTTCAGCTTTTTTTCCATAAACTTCATAAAATCATAGAACGTTCTAGTTTATGTGTAACACAAAGTTTTTGTGTAACAGATGTTAACGTATTGTTCTTATTTGAATTCTACTCTCTCTTTATTTTTGGACCAACGTACAACAATACATATAAGAAAACTGACACAGTTTTTTTTAAAGCTTTTGTTACACCTGTTTGTATGTGTTTGTTAAAACTTACAACTTAAATGTAAACACAATTAATTGTTAAAAGTTCATCTTGTTAAGCTGAAAGCTATCACTTTTATTACCAATGATGATGTGATTGGTTTTTTTCTGAAACATTTATTGGCGCCGGGGTAAACTTTCAATGAGTAAATTCAGCTCAAAATAAAAATAAAATAATTTATTTATAACTAAATAATATTTTCAATCGTCAGATTAGAAACATAAAAGACGAAATTATCTCGATAGAAAAAAAAACCCAAAAAAATAGCCTCTAATCTTTTTATTTCTTTTATAATATATATTGTATGTTGCTGTTGTAAAGTGGTGAAAGCAAACAACGCGAGGAAGCCTCCAAGTTTCGGATACAATTGGAGCAGCGTGATGGAGTAAGCGCCAAACATTAAAAAAAAAAGGAAATAAGTCCTAAGCCCAGTTAGGACATTTATAGGCTGTGACTGTTACTTAACTTTTTTACTAATTCATTGAACCATTCGCCCTTGTGCTATAAAAATATATTTAATGTATTAATATATGGATGCTCTATATGTTCTATGTCCTTCATGTTGACTATGTAGCGATCGTAAGTTCCTGTAATACTTCTTGTGGAAGTAGTTAATGTAAATTGTGTTTTCATTGAAACCTCGTGACGTAGGTCATAGTTTTAAATAAGTTAAGGAATAAAATTTAACTGCTTTTACTCGTCCCGTGTATAAATTTTATGTAAGTTTTAGACTTAAAAGCATTGAATTTACACTTTCTTTAATATGTTCGTTGGTTGTTGAACTGATGATGATTGTTTCCTCACCGATTTTGGCCACGGCGGCCAATCACAAGTGAGATTATACAACTGAACAGGAAATATTATAGTGCACAAGTGCCTGCGCAAATTCGGCAAAATGCACTCTTTGTTCATTCACTCTAATAATCCGATTTGGCCCGTCCTGATTGGGATTTGTGGCCTTTTATCTAGCTAGTAGACCAAAGAGGTAGTCGGTTAAAAGCAAACAAAGCTGTTTGTCCTGAGTGTGATCTATATCAGATCAGTGTCTATCGGATTGTGAGAGTATGAGAATAGAACGTCAATTTGGGGTTGCTCCTAACCTTGGAGGTCGGTGACCGTGATTTTTAGAAGAAGTATGAACAAAGTGCGTATTTAATACCTTTTTTGTACCAAACATAAAACATTAAGTAATATAACTAACAAAGCTAAACAAATTATTTATCGCGTAGTAAGTAATTGTGTTATGTTTTATGTATGCCATGAAATTGTAAATTATTATGGAATTTATTATAAAGCTGTAAAAACTTTACTGCCGTTTTAACGATTTTCGTCTTCCATTTAAAAGTAATAAAAACGAACATTACTCGAAATATGTATGTGCCTGAGTAACTGATTTACGTTTTTGTTAATATTATTATTGTTACAAAATATTAAAGTTACAAAAAATCTTTTTTATTTCATTTTCGACTAGTGTTGAACAAAAATTTTGTATCACCAATTTTTTAAGTTTAAAGTGGAGTGAAGGAAAATTTAATTTAATGAAAAACAGTATATAATATAATATATAGATAATTACACCCAGACTCAGGACAAACAGACATGTTTATGCACACAAATGTCTGTCCTGGGTGGGAATCGAACCCACGACCTGCGGCGTGAAAAGTGCGGCGTTATAACTTAACTGTTAACATATTTATAACTGTATAGAATGATTCATATTTTTTTATTTAAATTCTAGAAATATTTTTACTGTTTATTGAATGACATGACAATCAAGAACATTTTAATGTTATGTTTAATGTCAGGTAGCCAAAAAGGATTGACCTGTTGTATAGTAATATAGCACAGTTCAATTTCATTATTCTGACGCAGATTTAAGAACGGAACGGAAAAATCTATCGATTTTGTACATATTTTATAGCGATTAAATCTCATATAGTGGATATAATATTAAATGAGCATTTCAAGTGCGTGTTGGACGAAATATTATTATGATGAACGCGTTTTTCAGCGACGAGATACCTAACAATATAGCATGAACTTGGCATGGTGCCAGCGATCGAAAACAGCAAAGGCTTTTTTCAAATCTCGTGTGTCCCATATTTGTAATATCGTAGTTCAAGATGTTATCATTTTTAAAGAGTATCTAGCGCAATGCCAGTGACCTCGAAGACGATGATTCCTGCTTTAATTTTCAGTTCAGATGTTGTATTACATAAGGCACGATTGCTGCCACGGTTGTTGTTCTCATGCCTACTGCGACATATTACACAAAAAATGTATAGTGTACAAGTGTGTGCACAAACAACGGCATTTTCTCATTAATATTATGAAATATCATTATATCTTATACCTGTTATTACACTATAATTATAAGCATCTATTCAAAACGTAGCACTACAGATGTTATGCGGAAGAAAAAAATACGTCATAAAAAAGATAGATAAGTCATATAGATCAAGAACAAGAAGAAAGATAGAAAAAACAATGATCGTTTATCATTACAACACCTTATATTCAAACCGTACTCGCACAGTAATTTACACTCAAACGTTAGCTGTAGTCGGTTTCAATGATAATTACGTTCTTGCTTATCGGCTGTCAAATTACAAAACAATATATGCCTCGTGCTGTTTCATTTTTCTCGATCTTCCTTTCGCTCTTAATATTTAAAATGTATGTAACGTGCTTTTAACAAAGTGAAGCTTGTATTATAATTTCAGGCCTCAAAAACATGTGATACAGTGGCGTGTTATTCTTGATATTATTCTAAAGAATTGGAAAAGTTGAGGTTTGAGGTTTAAGATATTTATTGTTTCATAAAGAATATTACATATTCACTTAAATGAAACTTAAAACTAATTTACAAAACTATGTACATAAATTTTTGGGCGTACGAAACTAGGTTCTTAAATCTTATTATACAAAAAAAAAAATGTATATATATTTTACAAGTAATACAACAAAAAAAAAAGAAATCAATAAGTGGGTAGTTTTGTATATCAACATTCATCACGACAAAATGTTCACAGACAAATTACAACTAGATGCGACATTACTAAAACAAAAACATTGCAAAATTTTTATTCTTATTTCATTTTTTCTACATATTTACTTTATTTATTCAATATTTCTTCGCTGTTATTAATGTATATTTTATGTTTTTGCATGTTTTATTTATTTTTATTTTTCTTGTTTTAGTTATTTTTATTTCTATATTTATTTGTCCGTTTATAGAATACGTTTCTTCTTTTATTAGGTAGTGTTAGTTAATAGATGTTCTTTTAGTATTTTTTTAAAAGTTCGTGTATTTTTTATTTCTTTTAGACTTTTAGGAAGGTTATTATATATTTGAGCACTTTCGAATGTTATATTTCTTTTACCATAGTTTGTTCTTGGGGGACGTAATACTATATTATTTGCACTTCTTAGATATGGGTATTGCGGATTATTGTTTTTTAAAGACAAGTTTATATGTGTGTGTATTTCATTTGATAAAATTTTTCGAATTAGTATGCATGTATAATATTTATATGTATTTTTTATATTCATCAATTTTGTTTCCTTATATATTTTCTCTGTTGGCGTAAAGTAATCGTAGTGAAATAGTATCTTTATTAGTTTATTTTGTGCTGTTTGTAACATTTTAAGGTTAGTTTGAGCAGCAGAACCCCAAACTTGGATTAGGTAATCCAAGTGTGGCTTGACTAGGGAGTTATAGATTATGTAGCGGACTCTGCGGGGAAGGCAACGCACTAAATTGCGAAGAGCACCAGTTAAAGACACTAATTTTGATTTTATATTTTTAATATGTGGTTTCCACGTAAGCTTGTTATCTAAAGTTAAACCTAGATATTTTTCACTATCTGATCTGCTTATAATTATGTTATTAATTGTTAGAGGTTCAAAACTGTTTATTTTTTTATTTTTTGCTGCAAATATTACATAATGTGTTTTGTTTATGTTAAGCGTTAACAAGTTGCACTGAAACCAAACATTGAGTAAGTTCAGGTCGTCTTGAGCATCTTGAATTATATTTTCTGTTTTATTGCCATAATAGAATAAGGTAGTATCGTCAGCGTAAAGTGACAGTTCTCCTTTAAGCTCAAGTTTACTTATATTGTTTATGTAAATAAGAAATAATATGGATCCCAATATTGAGCCTTGAGGGACTCCGTAAGTTATAAGGTTTTTGCTACTTTGGTATTCTCCAATTTTAACAATTTGAATACGATCAGATAGGTATGATTTAAAAATACTAAGAGCTTTATCAGTAATGCCTATGTCTTTTAATTTATTTAACAATATAGGGTGGCTAACCGTGTTTTTTTTTTTTTTATTGTATAGGAAGGCGGACGAGCATATGGGCCACCTGATGGTAAGTGGTCACCAACGCCTATAGACAATGGCATTGTAAGAAATGTTAACCATACCTTACATCGCCAATGCGCCACCAACCTTGGGAACTAAGATGTTATGTCCCTTGTGCCTGTAATTGCACTGGCTCACTCACCCTTCAAACCGGAACACAGCAATACAAAGTACTGCTGTTTTGCGGCAGAATATCTGATGAGTGGGTGGTACCTACCCAGACGAGCTTGCACAAAGCTCTACCACCAAGTAAAAAGCTTTTCTTAAAAAGCTTTTCTTAGGTCTATGAAAACGCCAACAGCAATTTTCTTTTCATCTATACTATTTTTTAATTTGGTTACTAAATCAACTGTGGCAGATAAAGTGTTTGATCTCGCTCTAAATCCATATTGTTTAGGATACAGATAGTCGATAGAGTTTAAATACGTGTCTAACCGATTGTAGATAATTTTTTCAAAGACTTTTGATATTACTGGGAGCACGGAAATGGGGCGATAGTTGCCGGGATCTGTTTTTAATCCAGATTTGTATATAGGTGTCACTTTAGCTACTTTAAGAGTCGCAGGAAAAATACCATTTTCAAAACAAGCATTTACACACCGCGTAAGTTCGTCGATTATTAAGTTTTTAATGGATTTTATTACCTTAGTGTTTATTTTATCAATACCAGCACTAGTGTTACTACCTAAATTATCAATTATTGTAATTATTTCTTTTTTTGTAGCTGGCTTTAATTTCTTAAGACCAAAATTAGCATTCAGAACATTTGGTTTCGCATTTGTATAGATTTTGTTATTATAATACTTTGGATCAATTGCTTCCGCTAGCGTTGAACCCACAGTAGAGAAAAAATCGTTAAAATATTGGCAAATTTCCTTTCCGTCTTTTAATTCGTTGTTTTCTTTTACCAATTTATTAGGTTTTGAGACTTCTTTTATTTTATTTTTAGTTAGACTGTCAATTAAGTCCCACATTTTCCTAGGTTTTTGTTTACATTCTGAGAATTTTTTATGATAGTATTCATTTTTCATAGTTTGTATTTCTTCAGAAACCAGATTTCTTTCCCTTTTGAACTTTTTCTCTATGGCTTCATCTTTGGGATTGTTTTTGTGTTGGCTCCAGAGAACATTTTTCCGATTAATTTTATGGAGTATGTTTTTATTTACCCAGTCTTGTTTCGGTGGATTAAGTATTTTAGATTTCTTAATTTTGCATTGATGTAAGATTTGTAGTAGTCTGTTTTCGAATTGGATGTAGTTAATATTTTCATTGTTTGCACCAGCTTTTAATAGTTCATGTAGTTTTATGTAATCTATTGTTTCATAATTAATTTTTTGTTTAGGTTCTGGTTGATATTTGTCTACTTCAAAGTATATTTGCTTATGGTCTGATATGGAAGACTCAATGACAGCCAGGTGAAAATGATTATCTTTCAGATTGGTGGCAATGTGATCAATTAACGCCTTCTTTTGAAATGTTTCACGAGTGCAATGTTGAATGTCGATTTTGTTCATTATTTTAAAGTCATTTTCTTTTAATGTATCCATATAATGTTCTACTGAACAATCTGGGGCTAATAGATCAAAATTGAAGTCTCCACATATTAATGCTCTTTTCCTACGATTGAGTTGAAGTGAGAAAGTATCTAGAAAGTTTTTGATGTTTGTTCGGCCAGGCTTGTATATCGCACCAATATCTAAAGATAACTTTTCCAAATGTATCCATAAGTAGTGGTTGTCATCTTGTGATAGTTCTTCAACAAAATTATGTTTCAGCTTATTGTTGACGAAAATCGATACTCCTCCTCCAATTGTATTTTGTCTGTAGTGATAATAGTGAGTATAACCTGGTATCTGGAGTCTTTTGCCCTCGTCATCTGTTTTAATCCACGTTTCTGATAGTATTATCACATGTAAATCATATTCAAAACAGTTAACTACACACGTCAGCTCGTCAAGTTTTCCAGGTTTGACTATACTCCTCGCATTAGCATATAAACATTTTAAAGATTTCTTAGTAGTAATTATATCATCATAGTTGTTTAAAACTTGGTAGGTGGTGTGGTTGGATTTTTTTGTATGTTTGTTTAAAGTAGAGAGTTTTTTGGAAGAGAGCTGATAATTTTAGGTGTGCCTTTGATAAACTTAATTCGCAGATTGTCCTCACCATTTGCAGTCCGACGATGTAATTCATTTTTAAGATTTTTGAATTGCGCTTGCTGAAAAGGTGTTTGTTGGTGTTTGCTGGAAAAGTTGCAAACATAAATTGCCAACAAGTTATGTGAAAATATATAATGGCCAAGTAAAACAAAAAAAAAAAAAACGTTTTCACGTGCCTAAAGTATTGTCTAGACTTCTTAAAACTTCTACGTGTGGAGGAGACGTGACTTAAAATTTGCCAAAAAAATATTTACATCGCAGCAACGTTCCAATCTTATATTCTTATATCTAGTTTCTGACCATGGCTACGCTCACGTAGGGGCATGAGAGGGGGGATCAGGGAATGTCAGATGCTTTTATAGCGCCAATGTCTATGGATGGTGCTGACTTACCATGAGGTGGTCCATTAACTAGTTCGAAATATCGAAGAAATGAAATGGAGAAAATGCACTTGGTGGTAGAGCTTTTTCCAAGCTCTTCTGGGTAGGTACGACATCAGATATTCTAAAACAGCAGTACTTTGTATTGTTGTGTTCCGGTTTGAAGGGTGAGTGAGCCAGTGTAATTACAGGCCTAAGGGACATAACATCTTAGTTCCCAAGGTTGGTGGCGCATTGGCGATGTAAGCGATGGTTAACATTTCTTACAATGCCATTGCCTATGGGCGTTCGGCGACAGCTTACCATCAGGTGGCCCCTATGCTCGTCCGCCTACCAATACATTAAAAAAAATATGGCACTTTACAGAATGATGTTAAATGTAACATTATCGTCAGTTTTTAATGTAGTTTGCTGATTTATAATATGATGAACGACGATTCCCTACAATTCACGAATGAGACACGATGTGATCTTTAACAGCATAGCATTTTCGTTTATAAATAAACGTCAGTTATGTTAGCGTTTGTGAAATTTAATTCCCTAAGTGGGCCAAATAAATAAAAATTTTTGCAGTCAGAAACATGAAAGTAACGTGGTTTCTTTTTAATCTCTACTGAGACGACTAAAGAGTAAAATATGGGACATAGGTAGAGTCACTCTTAATATAATAGAAAAGAATCGGTTAATAGCTGAGATAGGCAACTATCACCTTGTCATCACACGGCTAATCTTGTAATTATTTGGTATACAATTTTAATGCAACAATTACCTTAGTATCATGTATCGACAATAGTGCCACTTAGTATAATGCGAAGGCTAATAGTCTATTAACCGATCGCAAGCGTCCGGCTAACAACTGTAAGCAACTATATTATCCTCATAAGCCGAGCCAATTTTCGGCTAATGAACATTAAATGGTATCATCAATGTCGTGATCACTAATAACAACTAAATAGTCTTGATGTATAGATTAGCTACAGTTTGATATCATTGCTCACAGCTGTTGTCTTTTTAAATTATCTTGTAGAATCCATATGACGGCGCCACCGCCTTTATTAAAAGCAGCAAGTGCAATTGTCAACTACCCACCACTAAAACCCTATAAAAAGCAGCGCTCGACTAAGCGAGCATTCATTCTTTCGACATCAGTTGCCCGGTGAACATCTTGCATTATAATTATAAAGTGTTATATAAAGTATCTGTGTGTTATATAAGAATAATGTCTGCCACTTGTGTCGACACATACTTGACAATATTTTGATAAACTTTTGACTACCTCATAGTCGCTAGATCATAACGCTGCAAGAGATCCGGGAATTTATAGCCTAGGTTAAGCCATTAAACGTTTTTGTCACCTGATGGTTATTGATCACAACGATTTTGTAAGAAATATTAACCATCCCATATGTGCTTAACGCGCAACCAACAACACACACTGGTTACACTGTTTCACTTACCCTCCAAACTGAAACACATCACAATATGTGATGAATAGGTGGACGGATTTGTACGAAGTCAAGATAGCAGAGGTTACTATCATGTAATTCTCAGTAGCAGCCTGAAGATTGGAGATTGGCAAAGTTTACACTCCATGTAAAGCTGTTGGTCGTGCATCTGATCCATCTGATTATGAGAGCGAGGAGATAGGCAGTGCACAAGTTTGCACATACATTTGTGCATGATATAAAAGCGTGGCACTTTCATTATATAAACTAAAGTAAATGTATATAGTTACTGAGGCCAACATTGGCCAGAACATCACTATCGGTATTTTTAAGCTTCGTTTGAAAATAGTTTCACTGTTTTAATTTTAATTCGTTTAACATCTAATGAGGGAATCCCAAATTTGCTTTCAGCTTATGCTAATAATATCAGTTATAATATTAGATTAATTGCAATATTACGATATTATGTTATTATAATACATTATGTATTATCTATGTACAATAATAATATTAACTTCCTAGTGATGTTTAGATAGCTAGTTTAACATATTATTACAATCAACTTAGACTGACATTTCGTCTTCTGCTGTTGTCGCCATGGCGATGTCTTTCAAAACAAAACAAAATAAATCTATGTCAAACAAAATTGTTAATATTATTACTTGAACAAAGTGCTTAACGATTTTTTATACTTATATTTAGAAGTAATCAACATTGTTAATAATATTTTAAAAATATTTTTATTTGAACAACCTTGAAACTTGTCCAATTATAGTTAGTTACTTAGATTTAATATGTTATTTTTATTTAAAATCAAGCAATAAATCAAATGATAAATATGTTATTAACGTTGGTTATAATTTATTAACATTACATTTATATAAATACACGTATTATAATAGTTTTTTCGAGATCGAAAGAGGACATAAATTATTGTATTTCAAAAATTTTTTTGGGACAAAAACCAAAACAATAACAGAAATAAATGTCCTAATACTATTATCCCGGAAAATTAAAGGAAGTACAGTACAGTATATTAAATGGTTAGAAATAGATATACTTCAATATATTAAAAGTAAACAGACAGCCTTGCGATGTGAAGGTCGCAGGTCGATATTGACCTCCTGTTCTATTTTTAGTCATAATCCTGTCTCAAGGAACTCCTATTTCATTAAAACTACATTAAAATGATGCGCGAATACGAAATTTATAATTGGTTTAAAATCCTATATTCTTTTCATGAAATCGTGTCAGAGGATTAAATAGAATGTACTCGTACATAGATAACCAGTCCGGAAGGGACTAGAGGAATAGACTTGGTGGTAGAGCTTTGTGCAAGCTCGTCTGGGTAGGTACCACCGACTCATCAGATATTCTACCACAAAACAGCAGCATTTTGTACTGTTGTGTTTCGGTTTGAAGGATGAGTGAGCCAGTGTAATTCCAGACACAAGGGACATAACATCTTAGTTTCCAAGCTTGGTGGCGCAGTTGTGATGTAAGTGATGGTTAATTGAATGTCTATGGGCGTTGGTGACCACTTCCCATCAGGTAGCCCATACGCACGCCCGCCTTCCTAAGAAATTAAAAAAAAAGCAAAAGTCAATAGGCTTCCTTCAAAGGTAGGTAGGTCTTTGACTATATACAATGAAATTTTCGTAAAAATCGACGAATACGTCGTTTTTACACTTCGTTTATTTTACTTTCCACGTTTTTTAATTACCTATATATTCTTTTCTAATGTCTAATCTAGCTTATGTATTCATGAAATGAAACATTTATTGGTGTGCCTTAGGGGAAAGACTGTTTTGTATGCTGTGACGGCAAACGGCCGTATAGCATGGCTTATATAAGTTTTAGAAAGTCATAATCAGAAATAATCCGTACTCAAAATACGTAGTCATTGAAAAATGTAAGTAGATTTACAAATACGTTAAAAAATTACAATAATAATTAATTAGTGATACCAAAACCAACCCCAAAAACAACCAAGTAAATCCATTAATGAAATCTTTAATTAAACAGAAACTCAAAGTATATATATGAATTAAAAATATTAATTTATTTTATGTAGAAATTAAAAATGATAATTTATTTTAATTATAATTCAATGAATTTACAAAGAACATATTTACCCGCAAATATACCTCCAAAGGTGAAGAGTCATCAAGTAACTAATTCGTCACATGTCTTCTACAAAGCTTTCGACCTTGGCCTGCTCTGTTCCAGCAGCCTTGACTCGATCTTCTTTTCACTTGCAGAAACGTAAGATCCATTTTAATTGGAATGTCTAAGAATCTACAAACATACTTTTTAGCATTCATATCTTTTATTATATATATAAATAAAAAAATATCATATAATGAAATATTTAGCTTCATTAGATGATAGTTTTTTGATATATTTAATTCAAGTTTTAACTTTTTTTATTTATAAAATACTTAAAAATTATATATTATATTATATATATAAGAAGACTGTACAAAAAGGAGCGACGGCTCATACATGAATTGATACGTCGTTCGCGAAATGTTTGGTAAATAAGGCATCACATATATATTTAAGAGAAACTATACACGGTTAAAAATTATTGTGAAATCATTTCTAGTTTCTATTTAAGTTTATTTTTGCTGCACTGATATTACTACAAACACATTCACATAGTTATAAATATATATACACAAAGAGTTTATTATAATCCTATAAATTGTAAAGAAATGTAAAAGGGTTTATTACAATAGTCCATAATCCGTACATTGTAATCGTAATATACTAGTTCAAAACACAACATACATATTAAATCATTATATAATATCATTGATTTTTTTTATTATTGTATAGGAAGGCAGACGAGCATATGGGCCACCTGATGGTAAGTGGTCACCAACACCCATAGACAACGACATTGTAAGAAATGTTAACCATCGCTTACATCGCCAATGCGCCACCAACCTTGGGAACTAAGATGTTATGTCCCTTGTGCCTGTAATTATGGTTGGTATGGAATGGTTTGCAAATTGTGAAATACCTAGAAACGAAAATTAATTGCGGCGACTATCGTGAATACCGAGAATAGAAATTAATTTTATCGATTGAACTTGTAATGCTTTTACTTTTTCTATTCATTGTAATTATAGTGAAAAGTTAATATTAGTTATAGAAAGGGTCTTAAGGAAACTTTGTTAATTACGAAAGGTGAATTTGGTAATTGTGTGGAATTGTGGCTATTAAGGTAATTTATACGTATAATGAACAAATGTAAATGAAATGTAATCAACATAATATTTTTTTTTTATTGATAATTACAGTTACACTAACAGCCTCCTCTTTTTTGAAGAGAAGGTTTTTTGAGGTTGTTCCACCACGCTGCTTCAATGCGGTTTGGTGGAATACACGTGTAAAAAAATTTCAGTGAAATTTGTCACATGCAGGTTTCCTCACGATGTTTTTCATTACCGTCAAGCACGAGATGAATTAAAATCACAAATTAAACACATGAACTTCAGTGAAGTTTGCACAGGTTTGGACCCACGATTTATTTATTTATTTAAGCATCATAATATTATATCATTACAAGATGTGAACGATAATAACTGCTGTAGTGTAAAACTGTGTTGCAGTTATTAACGCCCGCCAACAAAGCGACATTGCTCTTTTTTTTAAAACATTTAAATTGAACAAATTAATAAAAAAAAGAAAAAAATTTAAAAATACAGAATTAACATTTACAATATTAAAACATTTCACACAAAAACAACAAATAATAACATCTTATTTAGACAAGACATTGTTGGAATGAAATTATATTAATTTGTGTATGAACTTAAATTAATAAGTTACATAATTAATGAAGTAAAATAACTTTTATTGAAAATAATAATAATAATAAAAATATAATATAACGATAATCGGTTAAGATTCACTTGTTCTTATCACTGGGCCATCTCGACTTGATTTTATTTGATTAATTATTAATGTAAATAAAATGTAAATTCTTTATATAATTTTGCTTCAGATAATTGATATTTTTTAAGTAAAAGTATGAGGTTATGTCTCATCTCACTCATCTGTGAAGAGGGTCTTATATAGTTTTGGATGATATTATCTCCATATAGTTAAAATTCTTACAGTCATTACTCGAAACAACGCCCATAGACATCGGCATTGTAAGAGATGTTGACCATCGCTTACATCGCCAATGCGCCACCAACCTTGCGAACTAAGATGTTATGTCCCTTGTGCCTGTAATTACACTGGCTTACGTACCCTTCAAATCGGAACACAACAGTACCAAGTACAGCTGTTATCTGATGCGGTGATACCAACCCAGACGAGCTTGCACAAAGCTCTACCACCGAGTGTATGCTAATATGGTTTTCATATGAAGTATTTAACGTTAACATTTAAATTTTATTAAAAGGATTTTGATTTCAAACGTTGATTACTTAATAAAAATACTTTTTTATCGCTTTCTTCTTACTTCCATTCATTCAGAAATTTTATGACAGATTGATTCTTAACACGAGTCCTTAATCAAAAGTTATTCCATCTTTCAGTCGTCGTCAGTCTTATTTCAATCTTTTCGCTTTGTAATTATTGAAATTTCAGTAAAAGATGCTTCGTATAACATACCGTGGAAATAAATGAAATTCAAATTGCGCGGCAAAATATCGATTACTATTTGTAATTTAAATTAGAATTTATTAGAGATTAGATTAGATAAATTTGATCAATAATGAGTTTTGCACTGAAATGTACAGTTAAATCTACATCGAGACGGCCCAGTGGTTATAACCACGTAATTTTCACCGAAGATCGCGAACACAAATCAAATTCATCTCGTTTTTAATGGTTATGGAAACCTGCATTTCTGCCGCATAATATGTATCCTATCCATTCCAGTAGAGTGGTGGAATGGTCTCCGAATTGTATTCAAGATGATAGGGGTGGTCTTTATGCAACAATGAGACACAGGCTTATTTATGTATATCAATTATTTTTGTTGTAAACAAAGTGTAAAATAATTACCAAGTTGAAATAATATACATCACACCGTTAAAACGTATAGTGACCTATAATTAGCGTGTACATTCGTTTTAATTGGAAGCATTCGGAACTTAATATAAAGTATCAAAGAATATAATGATTTTGATGGAACGCTACTTTTTGTGTTGTAAATTTTATACGTCTACGGCTACGGTTATTGGGGTTCTCTGTATTTGAACCTTTAGTATGCGCAAGCGCTCCCGTATAGCCTTCCGAAAAGACGGAGAGAGTACCGCTGGTTTTTTAGGCGACTTAGGCGCGAGTCTGAAATACCGCCCTTACACATTATGTAGGGAAATGTGTAAATGCGGTTTTCCAGCGTGATAAAAAGGCTACCTATATATTATCGTTCACTCTAATTCTAATTTAAAACAGTGCGACCAATTGCACTAAGCCGCCTTAACTCTCTTTAAGCAGTCTAAATTTGAAACATTGTTAATCGTTCGGAGAAAAAGGTCTCTAAATCGATAGCGTAGGGAAAATAAATCGCAAGTCGCCAATAAATAGATTAACAAGGTTTACAATGAAACTTGCATAAAGGTCCTTTTGACTTATCCATGAGGCACGCCAGCTGTGCGGATATTATAGTACTAAATTGTATGTGCAAACAGAGTTGATTTCTCTATTGTCTTACTATTATAATCCCATGGGGTTTTTACTTATTTTTCTAGACAGAAAAATACAAAAACTTTTCATCCACTCAATCCTGTATAAACTTAACCCTGTTTAAACTCGGGATCACGTAACTCAATGTCTTATACGCTAGCTACTACACTAATGAGGTTGAAACACACAGTACTAATAAATCAAATCACAAACGAAATTGTAACTGACATTCTTCAACAAAAGGGGTAAGTTTATAATTCATACAAAAGACAACTTCTAAATAGCATAGCTGTTGTCACGTAGTGTAAACTCAAAGTTAATCCTGGCTATCACGTTTTATCAAATTAGCAGCTAAACTAATTGGGAAGTTCAACGCATCCTTTACTAAGTTGGTGTAAGTTATGCTTACACGTATCAAGCTGAGGACTTTATAGAGTAATTAATGTCTAGATATGTCAATTAAAATTCTAACAAGCTTTTATTTGCAATTGTGTGTATTTGTATTTTGAATATAGTGTATTACATTTTATTCTTAATACAAATGACAATGTTCTCTGCAAGTGCATTAGTCTATGGTCTCGTGATATAAATTGTTTCAGGAACAGTTCTAAATATGTAAGCTTTACCCACAAATGTTTGAATGTTAACATTTGGTATAAAAACACTTCTTATATAAAATAATATATTTTTCTAACTAATCAATTTATATGATATGTGAGCATGGCGTCTATTATTAATCTATGTAAAAGGGTCAAGACTTCAGATGAATAGGCGACCCATTTCTTGAGATAATTCTATGACGTGCTCCGCATGATGTTTATCTTGCTATTTAATTATATAATAGAAAAATATTTTGGTTAAACTTTTCTTAAAGGGTTATTCGAGGTGTTTTTAACACGCTTTTATTAGCTTGGGTTGTATGTAACGGAATCTTTGAACTTAATTTTCACCAATTTCCAGAAGTCTGATTAATTTGAAACTTTGCATACGTATCAAGGACCGATGACAATGCAATAATTTGATAACAGTTTTTTTTTTTTCGACGTTTCGCTGGATAATCTTAGCGTGTTTTTTTAGTTTTATTAAACTATTATTATTTAAATACAAATATGGTTCTTATACTTTGTGAACAAATAATTAAAAATCCTGATTTTCTGTTACCCGTTCTTCTCAGGCCTGAGATTTTTTCCGTAACAGACAGTAGCTATTGGACCATTGACAAGTGTAATTGTTAAGAGTAAGGCATTGACTAAATTTTTGAAATTCCTAAATCGCACTGTCTCTATTATTTGTAAGTAGTACGTATGTCTATTGTCAATGTTATATCAAGTGATCAAATTTATTTATTTATTTATTTTTTTATTGCAAAGGAAGGCGGACGAGCATGTGGGCCATTATTACGGATTCAGTACAGACACTATTAGATGGTTTCACAGTTATCTCAATAATAGATCACAGGTCGTGGAAGTAACTCGGGAGGATGGGTCTAAATGTGTTTCCAGTAGTAGAGCTACCACAAGAGGGGTGCCACAAGGCTCGATCCTTGGGCCTGTACTCTTTTCTCTCTATTGTGCCGATATCATCAACTCCATTAAACACTGTAATTATCATATTTACGCCGATGACATACAATTATACATATCTTTTAAACCTGCAGACTTACACATAGCTTTAAATAAGCTCAACGAAGACCTAACAAGAATTACTGCATGGTCCAATTCAAACTGTTTAATGTTAAATCCGAAGAAAACCAAATTCATGATTTTGGGTACACCAACTCAGATACGGAAAATTGCAACCTTATCACCAAATATCAAATTAAATAACATTGAGGTCGAACGTGTTACAGAAGCACGCAATCTGGGAGTTGTAATGGATGAGAATCTACGATTTGATAAACACATTATGCTCTCTGTTAGTAATTGTTTTTATCGTTTAAAACTATTATATCAAATACGAAAATATATAACACCAAAAGTAAGAGTAGATTTATGCGAGGCTCTTGTACTATCAAAATTAAACTATGCTGATATTGTAACAGGTCCCAGGTTGCTTGTGCGTACTAAGAATCTTATCCAAAAAGTACAAAATGCCTGTGCTCGATACTGCTTTAACATTCCACCACGCTCACATGTTACGCCATTTTTGAACTCTGCTAAGATGTTGAGGATGGACTATCGCAGACAACTACATTTCGCGACTTTATTGTTCGGGATAGTGAATTACAAAATGCCTCCATACCTATATCACAAACTAAAATGGGCATGTGAGCAGAGACTAACTCACGAAACACGAGCCTCATCCTACTCGTTGTCCATGCCGCCGTATAAGACTGCTGCCTTTCGGGGTAGTTTTATTTACACGGCGACAAAGTGCTGGAACAACCTACCGCCACCTCTTCGAAACCTAAAAACAATATATATGTTTAAAAACAAACATAGAATGTATTTATCTGATTTACAATTACGTTCTTAACAAACATATACAATTGTTTTTTTTTTTTGCACTTTTGGTCTCTTGTGTAAAATTTATGTAAATTCTTACCTACTTGATATGGCTTCTTGGCAGGGTGGCGGTGCGTCATTACTTTCAGCATATTGTGTTTTGTCATACGTGTCGATTGCTCGATGTTATCTTTGGGTTGTTTGAAACCCCCAAGCTAAAAATTAAAAATAAGAAAATAGCTATATATTTTATAATTTACTGTTTTTTATATCCTCTGTTGGCAGCGAATAGCGTGTATTTAATTATTATCACAATTATCTTTCATTACTGTATTCTATAATGTGGGATTAACAAATTTATTTTTGACTTACCCCCTGTAGCATTCATCATATAATTATATTAGTTCTAACAGTTCTTTATTAGGCAATTTTATGTAGCACACACTATTACACGTAGTAACACACGTTAGTCAACTTATAATTTAATAACTTTAAGTACATCAATATTATTTCTGTATACAGATCTTTCTTTACAAGTCCTGTTGGCGGTTATCAGCGTTCGATCAAACGAGCGTCTAGACTACAACTGGGGCGTACACTTTCATCCATATAAATAGAACAAAACATATTTTTTATAATTAGTTATTTATTTTATTTGTCGTCTTTTATTTTTTTATTTTTTTTTATTAATTTATCGCTACCTACGACGTGACGTACGTAGCTAATGGCGACCACAGAATACCAGCGTTGAAGGTCATTTAACAATGGTTTCAACACAAGCTGAGTGGTTTACCAATTTGGGCATCACATTATTTTTGTCTTTTGTTACTTTATATAATTTTGTTATTGATTTGTACAACGTGTATGTCCAAATAAAGATTTATTTGATTTGATTTTTTGATTTGATGGTAAGTGGTCACCAATGCCCATGTAAGATATGTTAGCCATCGCTTACATTGCCAATGCGCCACCAACCTTGGGAACTAAGATGTTATGTCCCTTGTGCCTGTAATTACACTGGCTCACTCACCCTTCAAACCGGAACACAACAGTACCAAGTACTGCTGTTTTGCGGTAGAATATCTGATGAGTGGGTGGTACCTACCCAGACGAGCTTGCACAAAGCTCTACCACCAAGTGAATTATAAAAGTTTAGTGAGCAGTGAAATATATATTAGTTCTTATACTGTTCATCATTTGGTCCCACCGATTACTTCTGGTGACTACAGTAATACTGTTGAATAAAGAAGTCCATTGTCCATTGAATTTGTCTTTTTTAATTTGTTGCGTAATACCTGGTCGTAGAGAACGAAACAGTTTTTAAATCATTCAAACAATATTACAATAAAAATCACATTCAGCTTCATAGATTGATTGATTTAATCCTTAAGTTGATATTTTACCTACGGGACATTAGCTCGCTATCATTCATTCATTCATTCATTCAAGAGTTATAAAGATACACCTGTCCGCAGTAAGCTGTACACTAGCGCTTATAATCCGTCGACATTTATGATGAATAGTAGGTTCCGCGTTAAGTCCCGCTGGATTAACGACGTAGGCTCGAGTGTGCTGTGTCATCATAGTTAGGTCAAATTGATAGACGATAGCGTTTCTAAATTGAAAAATAAGTTTAATAGTGGAAATAATGTGGTAGTTAAGTTCTCAAGATAATTAATCTTGTAATCAAATGTATTAGATAAAATTAGAATTTAGAATTAAAAAAAATGGTTGCCGTAACAGATAGATGCGCAAGCGTACAATCAGCGTAACGGGACAACGAGCGTAACGGGATAATTTCGTGCATACAGCCAGCGTTCATCGATTTAGACATTGTGACGTCAAAAATATTCATTTCACCCATTATTTCAACAGACAAATTAACTATGAAGTTAAATTTATACACCAAATTAAGTAAATGAACTTTACGATATCATGATAGAAGAAGAAAACATCGAACAGGTATAATATATTCGAGTGAAAATACATAACTATTACATTTTATGTAACGTTGACTGCTGTAGATTACAATGGTTTAAGCCCTTCCTAGAGAGTCTGGCAGTGTTCACGTGTCAAATTTGTTGAAGTAAAGTGCACTTCTACATACGCCATTTCGATTATCATAGCTTCTCTCGGCGTCCGACATTGACTCTCGTATCTCTCCTTTTTACTAATGAATTTATTTCTACTATAATATTGTGAGCATATTAAGCTACTAAAATTGGATATTGGATAGCGCGAACATTGATGCAAGGTATGTTAATTTTATTTAGTAATGGGTCCAAGTTTTTGAAATTTTGCGTTAATTGTCGTGACATTGTTTAATTTTAATTACCTAGCGTACTTATTAGAGATTCGAGAGTTTAAAGTGTAGAATTATTCTTTAATTTTTTATTATCAATCAGCTTGTGACATGGACCGTGTTTGAGTTTATTCTGACATGTTTATTACATGTGCGGATGAACTGCGAAAATCGTAAAAAATGGCGGTTGTCCCGCTCTGCTAATGACTTCTTATAGACTCATTTTTTACAATATATCCGAATATAACGCTTTTAAAGCTACCTTTTCTTTATATTATATATTATATGATGTTTTCGCCGACGGATTCGCTCGCGTGCAAGACGGCGAGTGTCGTATACGGTTTACGGTTAGTTAAGAAAGCCCCCCCCTTCACCCAGTTATGACCCGAAAGCGTAAAAAACAAACAAACTAATAGAATAAAGTTTGAATAGCCTCAGTTATCTAGTAGCTAGCATATTAGGCTATAAATTTCGAGGTGCTATGTTCAAATCCCAGGTCGGACCAATAACACGTTTTTCTGATTTTGTCAATAAATTCTTAATAGCAGTTCGGAGTTTGTTGACTAAAGTTGACTTTGCTTACAATCTGGTGCCTCAGAATGTACGTATAACTAATATTTAGATAGTCTCCGTTGCCTTGAAATTGAATTTTCTGTGAAATATTGCCTATGGTTTACATGAACTTTTTTGTTTCTCCACGTATTTAAATTTATACTTGACATATAAAATTGCATCACAATCCTATTCAACTTGAAACATTTTCTAAATAGAACTAAATATGTGAAACTACTATTCACAGCTGTTTTTGTAGAAATGTGCTAGTATTTTCGTCGCTTCACTCTCGACATGACAATTTGTTGCAGTTGTAAAATATAAAGTTCAAATAATACAGATTGTAACAAAATTCGTGTCCGACCCGAAGTGGTTATTAGGTATCGTGTCTAATTATGAAAAAAAAAAATATGCAAAAAAATTACTCATAAAAAAAATATTTGTCATTTTGTTGCAATATAATTGTCGTTATTTAGTCAAATTATTTTTTTTTCGGGGTAAAATTTTGCTTAAAGTTTTAAAATTTATTTCATAAATAGAACCGACTAACGATACCTAATAAGCACTTCACGGGTCGGACACGAATTTTGTTACACCCTGTATATGTTGCGTTTAGTATAAGTTGATATACATAGCCCCGTCTAGTTCTGAGTTAAAACAAAGTGTTAAATTAGTCTCAATGAAAAGATACATACGTCCATGCGTGATACATAACATTCATGACCTCGATCATACGATAAAGAATATTATCGTCCATACCATTCATTATATACAAAATTAATATTTTTTATTACACATATATATTTAGAAAAAGTTAAGAAAACAGATTAAATCAACAATCAGTCGCATACTTAAGGTATAAACATTAATCACGGTTACAATCTGTTCGGTTAATACTTGCAAAATGGCGTAGGGTATAAATCAGCTAGCTGCCAATCGTTGTACGCCTTCATAAATCTAACCCCTAATATTTATCGCCGAAATATACTAAGATTGATGTTTCAAACCTCTTTGCTAATTATTGATTTGACATTGACTTCGATTTGTTAATAGGTCGTAAACCTGCATGTGTTACAAGAAATTACACTAGATTTATTCTGCTGGCGTCACGTAGTCGAATTAGGGGCAAAACCTTTTATTGATTGAATATGTAGTATCAGAAACATGAATAAAATGAAATAAGAAATGTAAATAACCGCCAACACAAAAACCTTAAAACGTAAAATCTGATGATCTACAAACGTCTATTTATATACTCAATTATATTAAGTTTCAAATGGAATAAACCGCATCAAAATCGGTCTATTCTTTTGATACAACGATACACACCGATAAGCCCCGACTTATTACGTCGGGGGTTATAAGTTTAACGTGTGTATAAAAAAGCTGTGATACGACTTGTGATTACGTAATTAGTAGTATAAATTAAATTATAGAAAAGCATAATCATAATGTTGAGAACATCAGAAAATTAATAGATAGAGATAGATATAGATCAGAAAGAGGTCGTTATGTACACGGATAAACCGATGTCGTAACACGTATAATTGGGTGATCCGTTGTGATTGGCTGGCTTTATCAAGAATTTCTACTTCAAATATATTGTAGTGTATAAAATAGTTTAAACAATTATCTATGATTATATAATTAATCCGAAGATACTTAGCATTTTCTGTGAATAAATGAATAACGTTGTTATATTATATTTATTACAACTTTAATTTCCAATATATAATATTTATAATATAATAATAAAATAATGTCATGTTGCTTCTAGTTACATAAAAAAACACTCTGAGCGACGAGTCCATTGAGAAGTGATCGAGTTTCTATATAAATTTCTTTTCACGGTATCCAAATTATCACCTCCCATCATGCAATTACGATAGCTGAATAGCGACAGCTGTAACATTCAAATTAAGCGCATTCAAGTAAATTGAATAAATAATATGATGAATAATATGAGGACGGAATGATTTTCCGGTGTCCAAATTCTTCGACATGACTCGGACTTCCTTTCTTAAATGGCGACAAAAATATCTTGTTCATAATTTTATGATACGAATTATTTTATTGTTTATTCATTTAGGTTTATCTTAGAATAAGGTTTTTCGTATTTAACCAAGCCAAGTTTTATATAAAAGTGTCGATACTTCGACCCCTTGAGGTCACTTGAATAAAGTTATAATTATTATGGGAGAGTAGAAAGAAAGGGGAGGTTCTAGCCCTTAAAATCAAAATGTCTATCAAATCGTCTAGAATATACATAAGTAGCTGTTAATACTTTAACCTCCATGGGTATATAAATCTACCTATAAATACTTGGTGGTAGAGCTTTGTGCAAGCTTGTCTGGGTAGGTACCACCCACTCATCAGATATTCTACCGCAAAACAGCAATACTTGCTATTGTTGTGTTCCGGTTTGAAGGGTGAGTGAGCCAGTGTAATTACAGGCACAAGGGGCATAAGATCTTAGTTCCCAAGGTTGGTGGCGCATTGGCGATGTAACCGATGGTTAACATCTCTTACAATGCCAATGTCTATGGGCGTTGGTGACCACTTACCATCAGGTGGCCCATATGCTCGTCCGCCTTCCTATACAATATAAAAAAAAAATCCTATATTACTTGCAATCTTGTACATTGACAAGTTGCATAAGTTCGAAGGAATTAAACCCGTAGGTAACCAATTTCTAAAAATAATATAAATAAAATATATAAATTAGTAATTGAAGCTGTAAGTCTCCAAATGTAAAAAATAAAAACGTCCATATTTACACGTGTATATTTTATCATACATTTAACGGCTAATTTTTTTACGTACAGCCTTGACCGGCGGTGCGAAAATAGTCGAAGTGGCCCTCAGGGAGTCGAGGACGGCCGTGCGCTAGAGATCTAAGGGTGGGCTAATTTGAGATCTCATCACTAAGCGATAAAAAATATGCTTAAGAACATCATCTTAGTAATTTTTGTATGTCGAAAATCTGAATATCAACGTAAATAGGAAATCATATTTTTAAGAAGATAGAACAAATAACCAGAGGCAAACAAAATAAATGATATATAATAGGTACATAATATATAATTGGTTTGGTATTCATAGCATATTGTTCTGGAGTCACAAATATAAATCAATTATGTTGAGATTTAAGATTAGCTTAAATTCAACTTGAAAATTTTACCCAGTTCATAATCATCTAAAATTGTTTTATATAATTAAGGAGGACTTTAATTAATATTAAAGCGTACGCGAATGTTTCATAGATGTTCACGACTGTAAGCGGAATACGTGACAGCTCCTTTTTCTTTAGAACCAAATCAATTTAAATAGGATATAAAAAAAAACTAGGACTTTAAAAATATGTTCAGTTTGATTACTTTTATTCAGAATATATATAAAATAAAAAAAACAACGGGTTGCACTCCGGGAGTGCCGGCAGAAGCGAAAACTTGAATATTAACGTCATGCATTTTTGATATTTTGGAATGGTTAGGGAAAATTTTTGCACAAATTGATTTAATTATCACTATAAAAATACTATCATTAATGTGATAAAATACAATATTCATTTATTGCTCGATCGTACCCAATCATGACAATTTATATTACATTAAAAATTTAACACTTCAGAATCCGTCTTACGAATTTTAAATAACTCACGTGACCTGGCGCGAGTTTTACATTTTTTACTCATCACAAAAAAGTGTCGAAGGTTAGACTTTTCAATAATTAAGAAAATATGAAAGTTACTAGCGTTTTTCCTGCGGTTTCACCCGCGTTAGTTCCCGTTGCCTTGGGAATATGGGGACAAAATGTAGCCTATATAATATATTACTCGCTGGTAAACTATCTTTCTATTGGTCAAATAATTTTGAAAATCTGTTCAGTGGTTTAGGCGTGAAAGCGTAACAAACTAAAATTCCTATTTATAATATTAGTTAGGATTATTAAGACTTAAAATTTTCCAAATCAAATATTTGAACAAACACCGAATCAGAATGAACAATTCAAAACACGTTGACTTGTAAATTGTAAAGTGGCCGTAAGCGCAGAACCTTTTGTATTTATTTCCTTTCCTCTGCCATTGATGTCAAGCGCAGTCAGTGTTTCGGGACAAATAGACTTTTTATATAGCCAGTGAGGGTTGTCCGGGAAACAAAATAAACTCCAAATGTATGCTAACACTTCTTAAAAAAGAGGTGTTATGTTACTTTGCTTATGTTATTTTTATTCATTTCTTCATTGTTGAGATAAAGTATTGAATAGGTTTTTTTTAACTTTAATGGTCATTAAATTTATGAATTCACATTAGTATAAATTCTTGTTGTAATGATTCTAGTTGATTTTTAATTTATAAATAATCGTGATAAAAAAAGATTGTGTCTAATTTCACTGAAGTTCTGCCTACCTGCGTTCTCCCACTTCGAACCCGCTTCTACTCAAAAAATGAGAGCTAGCCTTAGCCCAGCAGTGGGACATTCATAGCCTGTTACTATATCCTACGAGCTTACATGAACAGTAAAGATAAAAAAATAAAATAAAATCCGAAATTTTAGAGAAGTCTTCAGTTTTCCTCTTTTCTCTTGTTTTGGAAACGGCTCTAGTATTCAACTACGCTGACCCAGTACAGTTAGTGTGTCTACAATCATACATATATATATATATAGCAAAGGAATTTCATCCGTCAGATGCAGACTTCTATACAGGTTTTGAAATTTAGGTAAGGTTCAAGTATTATATTTTTATTATTTATATACAAACATCGACATGGCCTGTGAATACATCAGAGGTATGTTTTGGAATACTGCATTACATGGTAGATGTGTTTCCATGTTGTATGTGCAGCTTACTGGCTAGCTATTCGTATATGAACGATTAAAGTTAGATCAAGATATCTCAAAGGCCATGTGTCCATTTGTAAATACTAATTAAGAGGTTAATTAAAATAAGCATCAAGTTTTTTTTATAAAATAGTTGAACATACACTCGGTATGGGTCACTTGAAGGTCGGAGCGTCACAGTTGAATGCGCAAGCGATTAAGACGGGAAATGCTGGTTTTTTAGTGGGTATTCCGATGTCCGGGGTGCACTCGGTGCCCTGGACATACGGCGAGTCCCACATACCCCCCCACTGTGTCCGTGGGGGAAACGCGTCATGCGTTTTTTCAGCGTAAAAAAAAGGGTCACCTGAAGGTAATTGGTCACTACCACCAATAACCATTGGTGTTTTAGGAATAATTAACCATTCCTTACATCGCCAATCTTTGTTATAGCTATTAGTTACAACAATACTAAATATAGCTGCTTAGAGGTAGAATCTTCTTCTTCTTCCACGTGTGCTTCATTACTGAAGGTCGTGCTTGTCCTGAAATGCTTTCACCGATGTCTCGACTAGCTTCCTCTGTCCTCGGCTTGTCTTAGGGCAGTCGGAATATTGAGTCCCGTTATATTTTTAATCTGGTCGGACCAGCGGGTAGGTAATCGACCGCGTGAACTTTTGCCTTCGAATGAGGTAGAATATCTGATGTGTTACCTACCCCGACAAGTTTGCATAGGTTCTACACTCAAGTTATTATATAATTAATCAGTTGCATTATACGATATCTTTATTATAGCTTACGTATCTGAACGTGACAAAAATGCCTCTATTAATTTTTGTCTTAAATATTCGGGTAGAAAATCAACTTTAATATACCCATATATTAAAGACATTCTGAATAATTTACTTAAAAGTCGTAACTTTGATTGTGAGGGTACTCACAATCTAAATATTATCCTCTTCCTGAATCCATTTCGAACGTGATATCACTTGAATTCCATATTCAAATGAGAGTGGTCACCTTAATCTTTTAATTTAAACTGCGCATACGTTTTAGTCTAAAGATAACTTACCCATAGAAAGGATTATTTTTGAGCGGGGTCTGCATAACATAACACAGATAGTGAGGATGTGGCTTTATGAAATTATATTTCAATTGTACGATATGGTGTTCATTATAAATGCAATGTTTCCGTAATTTAAGGCTACTTTCACATGGAATGGGTAGCTGGCTTAAATTATTATTATGGCTTTAGTCACATTTATCAGAATTACGTAAGGCAAGTTTTTAGGTATAAGTGATCGTTACAATCGTTATTAAAATAGTAAGTGTAGTAGTAGTAAATTTGTACCGTATTCTTTCGTATAGTATTTGACTTGAAACTTTGTACAGTTAGTAGGTTTGTTACAAGCTTTAAGGCTTCAAGTATAGTGGTATAAAAAGTTAATAATATTCAATAACTATCGAAATCAGATGATAGTGGGTTCAAATTCAGGTAAGCACAACTGATTTTTTATTGCTTAAGTGTTTATAATTCAATTCATACTCTGCGGTGTAAGAAAACATCGCAAAGAAATGTCACATAAAATTCTGCAACTTGTGGATCCCAAAAACCTGTTTTGTTTAATTAAATCATAGTTTCGTTATAGATGAAATATATTTGACTTAAAATGTTCTTTGAACAAACAAGGTTATCCATATATATTTGTATCCGTTCCATTTAAACGTACTTCATATTATTTATCTAGACACTCAAACATAAAACCACGGCTCTCTATAAAGGATTGCTATTGAAGCTAGTGTTTGTCTAGAAATAACTTTAAATCTGGGATTCAATACCATTGTTCCTATAGATTGCTTCGAAACGGAACTGCCGTAGCACAAACAGATAAACTTGAATCCACTCCATTACTTGTATTTATCTTGAAAAATCAACTGAATTAAAAGTAAAACTATGTTCTATATTTAAAATCATATATATTTAGAATGTATATAGGAACAATAAGTTCGTTATATTATATTAAAGCTGATTAACTTAACTAATGAGTATTCTTCGTCTTAGTTTATTAACTGTTATTGTGTTAATATTAGTTATTTTAATACTAACAGTAACAACATGCTGGGCTAAGATCTCCTCTCCTTTTTTGAGGAGAAGCTTAAGAGCGTATTCCACCAGGCTGCTCCAATGCGGTTGGTGGAAATTAGACACATGCAGGTTTCCTCACGATGTTTTTTTTTACATTTTAATACAAATCCGACAAAAATGTGATTTGGATATATATATTTTATAATGCAGGAACGCGGACCTGCACATACACTATTATGATGGCTCCTGATGGTAAAGATCGCCATCAAATATAGAGATTGATGTGTAAAAAACATTAACTATTTTTTGCATGAAAGTGCCAACAACCTAGGGTTCCCTAGGTGCTAGCTAAAGTGATAGTGAAGAGAAATATACCTCTTGTCTGTGGTTACACTGGTTCACTCACCTTTACCCGGGATACAACAATAGTAAATAGTGCTGTTTGGCAGTTGACTATGCGATGAGTCCCCAACGCTTGCGCCAATTAAATAGAAGTATGAATTCATCTTTCTCTGAAATAATTATTGTTTAATGTCAATTTTCAATGAATCAACCAACATCTGTACTGTGCTGAATCATTTAAACTAGAATATATAAGTAACAGATATTTAGCTGTTCCTTAATCAAATGGAGTAAGTACTCTGTCACTGATGAAATCTATTTTGGTAGTCAGGTTATCTGTCATCAGACAGGGTATTCTGGACCCGATATTTTTATTGATATTTTAAATAGAACAATTTGATTCAATCAAACTTATAACGGTTACGACATTTGTTTTGAATATGGAATTGAGTTCGGAAAAATACGTAAAAAATCTGTATCTTTTGATTGAACAGTTTGACATGAATATTAAATACTTTTTTTAAGTTTTGTGATTGCTATAAGTATAAAATTTAAAGGTAATATTTGAGTGTTTTTGTAATGCCAAAATGAGAGACTTCTGATGGAAAAAACCTCTGCCATGAATTTCACAGATTTTCAGGTGTTTTAAAATTCTTATCCTATCAGTACCATGGGGTCGTGATCATCCCATCGACAAAAACTACTTTTACTACTGAAAAGTACAAATTACTATCATAGGTTTAGTTGCAAGGTGTAGATCAGGTCAATAAAGAACGTATAACTGTAAAAGTGATTAAACCAGCCCGAAAAGAAGTTCAGGGTACATAAGGGTTAAAATTGTCATCTGGTGTTTTATAGTACAATAATCAATCAGACTTGCATGGTTTTATTAAATACTGCATCAATACAGTAGTAATTTAGTGAAGTTCGGTCCTTAAACGGTAAGCAATAAACAAGCCTTGATGAATACGGACATGGAAGTTCCGGCAATTATTCAAATCGTTTCTGCTTCAGACTCCCTTATTTGATTTTTGCACGACGAATTGTTTTGACTATCAGCTCTGGAAAATATTATTTTTCGCCGTTCGTTTGTTTTTTTTTTAAATACAAGGCTGGAAAAATTATGTTGTCTGCGGGTGAAAAATTTAATAATTTCTTAATTATCTTTATACGACTCTTGAGTACTTATGATTTATAAATTTACACCTATATATTAGGTAGTCTACTAAATTATAATTACGCTTTATATATAATTATTCAGAGATGGTACAGGGGTTCGAAATTGTGAATCTTAATCGAAAATCACAGGATTATAATCAGGCAAGTGCCGCTGAACTTTTACGCGCTTCATTTGTGCTTATAATGCATGCTTAGCAGTAACGAGTTTATCTTTGTAAGTAGATCAAAAGATTTGGAAGAAATAAACCGCCATCGAAGTTGAGTAACTGCTTGTTTCTTATTCGAGTTGTTTTAATTGGTATCATTAAAATAATATTTTTCAGGTGGTGAAAAAAAATATTGAAATAAAAATATCATCGTTATGTCAATTATTGTGAGGAAAGTATGACTGCCTAACAAGAATGGCCTCAGTATCAGGGATAAAGCTTTGTCATGACGCAAAAGTCATCCCCATTACATCGTCATCGTCATGAGTGCTACGGTTCTTAGCGAGGTGTCCTCGTTTCAGCACTTAGACGATTGACTGTGTTCATAATAAGTCACGCCACAAAGACATTTTGGTGATTAGGAACCATTTTTGAATTTTTTTTTACGAGTATAATGTTTTTGTAACAATTAGTATTTTTTTATTGTTCTGGTAAAATCAAATGTTTTAAACTAAAGATCAAACCGTTTTCTTTAGTGACGAGTTATATACTTGACGCTGTGCACCGCGGATTCACTCGCGTATAATTAATAAAAATAAGCCCAGAGCCTTCCTCGATAAAAGGACTATACAGCACAAAATTTTTTTTTAATTCGAACCCGTATTTCTTGAGATTAGCCAGATCAAACAAACAAACTCTTCAGCTTTATATATTAGTATAGTTGTAAGCTTTATGTCACAAAGTTGAAATTATTAAATTATAGCATACATATATACATATAGTCATTTTATTATCAATAATTAATTGTGTATTTTTATTTTTCATTATTATTCTGTATAGTATTGATTTATAACTAAATTACAAAGGATTATGTAAACGTAGACATAGCAAGGTGCAAAATTATAAAGTTCGTGAGAACATAGATTCGTAATTTAATTAGTACCTGAATTTGAGTAATTCGTGTATTTCGCCATCACATCAAGGTGATATTAATACAAGGGTCGTTCCATGTACAATCAATAGCTTTGAACTAGTTAATACTGGTATCAATTTGCACAGCTAATTGAAAAGCCTATTTACAAAACAAACGATACAATGCATTAGTAGTTTACCCTTCCAATATACCTCGTGTTTTCAGACATATCGCAAATTATAAAGTATAGTGAATATTAATAATGGTATATGTGAGAGCGAGATGTATGAACGCTGGTGGAGAAGGGTGCTATCTTGTGAACTGTCTATGCAACCGATGAAATCAATCAATGGGGGCCATCTGCGCTGCAGCCTGGAGCCCGGTCATTAATTAGACTTAACTTTGGAATATTGGGTGAGTTTAATCTTCTACCCAAAGTTGCTAAAGCAATTATTTTCGTAATAAGCGTAGGGATAATATATATCTTCATTCTTTTCTACAAGTTAATTTATACATATATTTTTTTATAAAGGTGTTTCGAGTTTTGAGTTTATATATTTTTCGACAATTAACAGTATCAGAAAGAAATTAACATAATGTTTAAATAATATAGTTTGGCTCGATGTGTTATGGTTTAAGACATTTATTTCTCAAAAAGAATACAATTCACTTACTATGAGAAATACACTTTAATCATACAACTAAATACATATAAGAATTACGGAATGGGAGGATATTAGTAAATTCTTAATCTAATTTCTTATAATTAAATCTAACATTTTCATAAGTGGGTAAGAATAAAAAAGTAAGGCTACTATTACATGTCGTTTACATGGCAAGTCTCTATGGCTATTACATTGTTATTGAGACTTTTCAGAGTCTCAGCTTACCGCTACCGCTGAAAATACAACGTGTTACATAAAATATAGTGAGGTATGGTACATTATCTCTGAAGTAAAAAAAATAATTTCTATATTTATGAATCCTAACCAATATTATAAGCGCGAAAGTGAGTTTGTTTGTTTGTTACGCTTTCAAGTGTTAACTACTTAACCGAGCACCATGATATTTCGCATTCACGTTGACAGGTGTACAGAAAATTCCCTAGGGTACCTAATAACAGCCTAGGGCGAAAACTAGGACATGTAGTTCATCATATATCCTCAAACAAATAAAGACAAAACAAAATCAAGATTAGAAGACCGTTTTAACTATATGTTCCGGCCTGTTGGTAATAATTACTAACTGTGCAAACAAGCTGTGTCAACAAAGTTTGCAGTCGGGTAACCTTACAAGTCGTTATCCCGTCATACGATGTTTCTAACAATCATAATGAAACAAGATGGTAAACTTAGTATTAAATAAAACAATAAACGACCTAAAACAGTATCCGTTTGGCTTTATTGTGAACGGGTATTATTTAAGCACGCTTAAAAAATTCAGATTATACCCGCGCGTCTTTTAAACGCCCCTCTTGAGATGCGATATAATTTCTATGCTTTTTCTGTCTAAAGCGACAAGTGGACTTTTTTTGTGTTGTATTCTGAACTTTGATTTAGTTATTTTAACTTGCATATGATGGTTAATGAATACCAAGCGCCGCCAATATATTTTCCTTAATAGTGTCAGAGCGACTGATTTAAGAAAAAAATATATACTTGAAGTAACGTGCAACAGAAGATATAAACATCTCCTTCGCCACAATTAAATGTAGTAAGCGCCAAAAGGTTTGTACTATTATAAAAATAAAACAAAAAAGGCTTATAAACAATACCCGAATATTTTTACAGTTTTTCTCCATAACTACTGGATTACGAGTGTAAATCAAAGAAATTTGAAGATAGAAAATATTTTGTGATTTTTTTCTAATCTTGAACAAGATTTACACAAGTATATTAGCAATTTTAGTCTTAAGAACACGACAAGTTATGATATTATGTCTGTAAGAGCCGAGATGGCCTAATGGTTACAACGTATAAATGTTTACTGATGATCGATTCAACGCCGTGCAAGCAGTACTGAACTTTCAGGCACTTTTCAGTTCTCCGTATACATAATACTGTGCAAGTAGCATAGTATAATATTATGTATTACGGTAACGAACCAAAACGAAACAACCAAATAGTCGACTTACTAAGCGAACTATGTGTCATCTAAATAAAATATCTACGAAATTCAATACACGATAAATAAACTCTACTTCGCACTAAAAAAATACTGGCTGTAAAAGCACGAAATGAAATATAACCTATTTTTGTACATTTCAAAATTTTTACACATCATTTTTTTCGATCGAAAATTCGTCGTTGGAAATGTAGTCGTATCCTGGTACATGTTGTGTATAATGCATTTTATTAAATCATTTTTAACTTGTACTTTTATTTTCTTTCCATAAGGTGAGCCTCCTTCTCGCTTACATAAAAATGACCTCCCCAGTGGGACTTGCAAGTGAATAAATATAACATATTTATTTATTGTAATGAATTGCTGTGTCCTAATAGTATTTACGTAAATACGGACTTAAGCGCTACTGCTGATTTTATTTGAATTGTCTGCATACAATTTAGAGTATAATCATTATCAGACTTGATTTCATCGTTCTTCTTGTAGCTCCCTTATGTACCCAGTACCCCTTGGACATTATCATCATAAGCCATCGTTATAGGTATTTAAAAAAAAAGTATCAAGCTGATGTACGGAATTATTTGGTGGTAGAGCTTTGTGCAAGCTCGTCTGAGTAGGTACCACCCACTCATCAGATATTCTACCGCAAAACAGCAGTACTTGTTATTGCTGTGTTTCGGTTTGAAGGGTGAGTGAGCCAGTGTAATTACAGGCACAAGGGACATAACATCTTAGTTCCCAAGGTTGGTGGCGCATTGGCGATGTAAGAGATGGTTAACAGCTTTTACAACGCCAATGTCTATGGGCGTTGGTGACCACTTACCATCAGGTGGCCCATATGCTCGTCCGCCTTCCTATGCAATAAAAAAAAAAAAAATATTGATATCTTATTAAAAGTGATTGTTTTCAGAATTGGGCTTAAGCTTAATTAATAATCAGTGTTATGAATGTGTAATCTTCGTATCGTTTATAGAATGTAGGTTAGATGTGAAGCAAAGGGCGCGATCTTCAATGAATATATCAGCGACAACCAGCTTGTAACCTATTCCTACTCTATTACTTCGTGCATAAAATTCATTCTTAATAACTTTTCCATATTCATTAGGAACTTCACAGGTTTGCTGTTTCTTTATGAATTTCGAATCTTACAAAAATAATTTGATCGTTAATATTTATAGTTGCGTTTATATTATTATTTTTTATATTACTAGTCTCTTCGCGCTCGCGGATTTGTCTGCGTTTTGGGGGGGGTAAGTTCTTGGTAATCTTGGTAAAAGTAATCTGTATCATTTCTTGAGGTTGAAAAGCTTACTTCATAACAAATTGCATCAGAATCGATTTAGTAGTTTAGCCATGAAAGCCGTGAATAGTTATTTTCGATTTCTAATTAATATACAATTAGCTCCAAAACCTTCTCCTAAAACAGGAGAGGAGGCCTTAGCCTAGTAGTGGGACATCCACAGGCTGTTACTTTACTGATATTGCTTAAATCCAGATATGTGTATATCCACGAAGCGACAGAAGAGCAGCGTGTTGGAATAAGTGCCAAGATTGAGGATCGAGGTGCCAAAGGATATTATTGCACAAAAGTGGATTATTAACCACTTTATTTCTGTTGATTTTGATATAATTAATATAAATATACTACATATTTTTTACTTCTATCGATGTAACAGAATATTATGCTCGTTTACCCAAGGAACGATACATGATCCGCACCCAATATCGGCTCTAATCAATCAAGACCAGCAATGAGGCCATTTATCAAAGTTCCAAGGGATCTGCGGAAGACGTTGTAATGCGAGAATAAAATTTGCTTCGCAGATTAAGCGGGTATCATTAATTTATAATGACTTGCTTACTAGGCGCCTAATGAACGGAGTGTTTAATGAGGCACACGGTAAATCCTTTACATATTCATGTAAATAGATTTAGCGTAAATAAGATATTATTAATTATGGATGTAATTAATGAGATGTAACCTAATATGATTACCAAGTACTTACTGATTAGTATTAATTTATTTTGAAAATTTCAACCGCCGACTTCACGGCGAGGATAAACTTTATGAATGTGTAATCTTCGTATCGTTTATAGACTGAACCGCGTTCAGATTTTTTTTTAAATAATAAATGTATACGTAGGTCTATTTGTTATATTATGAACACAACTATCTGAGGCATATACCTTTATCAAATAAAATAGACGAATAATTAATGATTAAATAAACAAAATATGATTAAATTTCTTCTATAATGGAATAAGGACGAGGTTATCAATTATATATATTTTTACAACAATATTAGCACATCGTAGCAGCTTAATTATTAATGAAATCCATATAATTTTTAGATGTAAGTAAAATACGTGTAGTTATAAAACTTACTGGACAAAAAAATTACTACCTTACGTTATATTTTGTTGACAAATAGGTCTCTGGCTCTATGGTCATGTCACATGGTTATAGCATCGAATTATAAAGCAGTATAAACATTATTGCACACCAGTTCACATAATATCTCTGCTCAGTTGGCTAGTCTTATGGCCGAATACTGAAACGTCTTTCAAATATGAAGTGAGACTTAATTATTTGGAACGCCATTAATTTCTTCTGTTAGAAAGAATTATTTGTGTAATACAAAATAAAGACCACGCTTCACAATTTCATGCATGCATAAGTTAAATGTTCTTTGTAAACATGTTAGCGAAATTTATTCATTACTTATTCATTTTTATAACATACTCGCCTTTGCTAAACATTTGTTAAACATGAAAAAGACTTCATAAAATTAAAAACGTTATAACCATCACGTTATTACGCTGTAATCAAGAATTCATACATAAAATTATACTTACAGAACTACAAACAAGTGAACAGCTATATTTGACACAACATAACCTGATATAACATCACATCAATTTCACATCACATGACATGGTAGCATATATGATCGTGTCAGATGTCAGTCATTGGAGTGTTGACTTAGAATCAATCTGCATTTCTAATCAAACAATAAAAAAAATTAGACAAAATTTCACTATAGAATATAATGTTAGAACTTAAATAAATAATGTTGCACAACTAGTCTAAGGACTAGTTACTAGGTACTAGGTAGACCTTTTGTGAAAGCTTGGACCTTACACCATGATATTCCAAGGCTTCCAAAAAGGTTTCCAATAGACGTTTTTCTCCAGCAATTACGAGATAAATTATAAACAAAGTTCGGACGCGCCCAAAATCTTATATTTAGATTCACGTGGTCTAAAAATTGGGTTATATGACTCTTTTGTATAAAATAATATACTACCAGCGGTTTACAACGAATAAAAATAAGCCGAGATCCTTCCTCGATAAAAGGACTATAATAACACAAAAATATTTTTTAAATTCAAACGAGTAGTTCCTGAGATTAGCCGGATCATACAAACCAACTCTCCAGCTTAATATATTAGTATAGATATATCTCTATTCCATTATATATGAAACGTAATGTTTGCTCGTTTATTTACTCCAAATAGGTGTTTAGGCGTCTTTATCATTATCTTAATAATATGATAACAATCTTTAACTATAGGTTTTTGTTTATTGAAGCTCTTTCATTTACATAGTAATAAGTTACTAGTTTGGAGGTCACTGAAGGTTCTATAAACGATCGGTCAAAAAATCATTAGATTATAATTTAATGATACAGCGATGCTCTACTGTTTATTGTAGATTTTATCGCTTTTTTCTTGTATTATTATCGTGTTTCTTTTTTTTAATTACAAATATATGACACGAGATGGCCCAGTGGCTAGAACGCGTGAATTATAACCGATGAACGTGGGTTCAAACCCGGGCAGGCACCACTGATTTTTCAAGTGCTTAATTTGTGTTTTTTAATTCATCTCGTGCTTGACGGTGAAGGAAACCTGCATGTATATTATTTCACTGAAATGGAATAAGTTCCAAGCCTTCTCCTCGCAAAGAAGAGGAGGCCTTAGCCTAGCAGTGGGACATTCACAGGCTGTAACTTTACTTTACTTTTTTTAAATAATTTCATTTTAAGCCACTGGTAATTAGTAATTTTTCTTGGAATACAAAGAAATGACTCATTTCCAAAAAGTAATAAGTGGGTCAGTTACTGCTAATAATGTAAATTGTTTTAAAGATATTGTAGCGTGTAAATTATCTGATTTAAGTTTAACGATAGATAAACTTTATATTTTAGATTAATATCAAATGAATTTGTTAATATAATTATATAAATAGGAAAATGTTTTTGTATATTATTTATAATTAAAGTTAAAAACTGCGCTGTAAAAGTACAAATAAATTGTACGACTTATTATAATGGAAAGCAGTTGAATCATAAAACGTTTTTATCAAACCTTTTTAGAAAATGTTAGGGGGTACTCTCAAACTGTTTTTTTTTAACAATATGGGTAGGTAGACATATAATGTTTTCTGCGACATGCTCTACCACCAAAACAGCATGACTTAGTTTTAATGTGTTCCAGCTTAAAAGGTGAGTCAGCCAGTATAACTATATGTACAAGGGACATAACATCTTAGTTTCCAAGATTAGAGGCGCATTGGTGATATAAGGAATGATTAATATTTCTTTTATAGCCAATGTCTATTTAGTGACCACTTACCGTCAAGTCCTCCTTCTGCCCGTCCATCTTCTTATATTATAAAGAATAAATAAAGAAAGGAAAGAATACATATTAAGGAAATAAATTTATAGCTTTATTAATAAAATAATAAATGTTTTATCAGTTGTTCTAAACGCTACTTATATTAAGCCTATTTTCATTCTACGAAAACTCTTTTTCCAATTGACACGACACGAACACTCAACAGTTTTGGGTTGTTTTAATAAAGTGAGAGTACTAAGAGTTGCAATCACGGTTTATTATTTTATTCATTTAGGTATTATATTAGTTTATTAGTGTTTACATTTCATAATATATTTAGTTTTAATGACTAATTGTAATATTCTACTAGTTTAATTAGAATTTAATATTAATTACACATTAATATTAAATTCCGTTTACACTAGTTACTTAGTAAGTACTCTTTACTCTAACGGTTAATTTTACACAAAAATACGAGAGGTATTTTTTTATGTTCATTTTATCTAACACCCGTTGCTAAAATGCAAGTAACGCCATGGGCGAATACTATTTCAATATAAATTTTGAGAAATGATAGCAATAGCTCACAGAATAAAGTCAAGTCAGATTAAAAATAGAAATGTCAACAATTAATAATCCTTAATATACTTGAATATAATTAAATTATGTTTTTATTTGATCAAAATAAATTATTAATATAAAATCACATCAATTAAGTAAGCAAAACTAAGTTATAATACAAATTACGAATATATACCACTCATAAGCACTTAACATGTTAACTGTAGCTAACATTTCAACATAAATTAACAATTATGATTTTAACAATGTTAACATTCATTTAAAACAATAAATTAACAAATACAACAATATATTATATATTCCCAATTAAATTATGTTTTTGATAGAATCATCAGTGTCAATCATTGTACAAACACAATATATAAACAATAAGTTTGATTATAGCAATTTAAGAAGGCAAAGTTAAAGAACGCAAAGCTTGCAAGTGACTTATTACGTTTGAATTAGGACCTAGAATCTTGAAATCATTACATGACAGCATTAAAAACTATTTACTAAAATATATTACAAGCAATACAAATTATAACATAATTTAAATAAAACATATTTTAAATAATAGTAATGTTTTTAAGGAATTACTTACTAATACTCTATTTGTACATCAAATTAAATGTACAGCTTGTTTTAAGTTAGAGGCGACTATAGCCTAAGGGGCAAGCATCGAACCTGGTGCTCTTAAGTCTGTCCGTAAACCATTGCGCTAATGACGTTTGAAAAATAATAAGCGGCGATTGTTTAAAAACCAATAAAACTAACCGAACGAACCCAAATGTATTTAGGTTTGGTCCATATATGTCACAATCATCCGTTGACACATACATATATATAGATATAATTAAATTGACATGTTAAGGTTGATAAGCACACTAATGAATATATCAGAAAAGCAATTTATTATAGTGTATAACTAGACTCGGCAGAATATAGTGAAGCATATTCGTTAATTAATTTAAATCATAATTACAAGAAGCGCGAGTTACACATTAATAATCAATGTAATTTACATTAACGTTGATAGCAAAAAGCTGAGATGGATCAGTGGGTAACATAATCAGAATAACTGCTTGTCACGGGTTCAAATCATTACAGTTAATTATAGAATCAGCAGTGAAGGAAACGTCTTGAGAAAAGCTTATCTTGGATGATCTTCAAAGTATTACAAGATTTTCTACATATAAAAAAATGCTATTATAGCAGCGTCTTAGCTCTTTCACCTCAAGTGAAGGTCTTTGCCCTGCAATGGGAATTTAATCAGCTCCAAATAAACACGTCTCCAAAATACTGTTTTTCCACGGATAAGGGTTATTTGGCAAAAAGTTTTTTAACATTCTGCGACACCTATAGTATTGTCTGCATTTCTCAAAGGAAAGCAATATACAAAATATGCTTGTATAATTGAGTACCTACTTCTGAGTATTTAGTTAGGTAAGAGTGATTGGATATTAACTTACTAATGATGCATTTTGTATGTATGTCATTCGATATAGTTTTTATAATTATAGTGCCATGATAGATTATTATATCAGATTTCAATTTAACCGCTGTCCTTTAATCAATAAGAGCAAGTCAGAGGTAATACTTATAAATATGTCTACGATTTATGGTAAGTCGGAAAGAAAATCTGAAACTGTCAAATGTCCCGCGTAAAATGTCTACGGCGTCGCGTTAAATTAATGGTCGCCTGTCGCTCGATGTCAATCATTTTGTGCCGTGCGAGTGCACATGTGGCACAGATTCGAAACAACGTCACAACGTTATAAGTTTATTAGTAGAAAAACTGGTCGAATTTAAGAAATAAGATAAGAAATAAGAACACATTTATTCAGGACAAACATACATTGCAAACATAACCAAAAATAAAAACAACAAGAAATTAAACATTAACTTATGACTAAGAAAACAACAAAAAAAAACCTTATATAGAATAACTAGCTGCCCGTCCCGACTTCGTACGGGTAAATTAAAAAAATTATCCCGTGCATTTTTTAATCAATAAGATATAAACATTCACCAATCGATTTATTCGCCCATACAGTACAGTTTATATATGTTCAGTACAGGGCATATAATAATTCTATTTCCTACTAATATAATAAACACGAAATTTTGTATGGATGTATGGACATTTGTTACCCTTTCACGTAAAAGTACTGAATGGATTTTAATGAAACTTTACAATAATATAGCTAATACATCAAAATAACAAATAGGCTATAATTTATAAAGCTATTAATAATTATTAATTTATAAATTGACCAAAATATAACAATAAGAATTTTAAAGAAGATAACTTTTGTCTCTTACACTATATCATTTGGACAAATGTTTTAAAAGTTACGACGATGACAAAGTGAGTGCGCGACACTATGCAGCAGTACACTGTGGGAGAAGAATTCGGTCATCAGCTCATCGCTGGGTGTGCGACTCGCATGCAGGAATACGTCATCGATGGTTGTCCGTTTTGCGGTTTTTCAAGTCCCTAGCGATTGCTTAAAGACGCACTTTACCTGTATGTAATTTATTAATAGGTAGGTTTTTATAGTGCCAGGTTGCATACCTTCGGGTTGTAGCGGAATGGGCCGGCACGCCCAGCCGGAGTTACCACTCTCTCACTTAAAATCGGCGTAAAGCTACGCTACCATAATTTTGAGTGCAAATAACAAAATGCTAAACACACAATGTCTTACTGCTACCCTATGACAACCAAAAGTTCTAAGACCTGTCGTTTTCAATGACCGCCTTGGTTGATTTTAGTGAGAACTCTTATCACATGTACACTTATTATAGTGCATGCTCAAACAATGTCCATTCCCTGCATCGCTAATGCGCCATCAACCGTAGGAACGAAGATGTTATGCCCTATGTGCCTGTAGTTTGATAGAATAAAAAAAATTGTACGCTTGCTCTTTTATGGTTTTAACTATACTCAACGGCGTAGATAGGCGGCGGGCTATTTAATATTAACTATAAATATATTAAGTCAAACTACAGGAATTCATAATAAGTCCACTGATGATAATTTAAAAAATAATCATCAACTTCAAAATAAAAAAAAAAACCGTTACTAAAGTTTTTCTTAACAGAAATGCATTTCATACATATTAATTTCAAATCACAGATTTTCAAATTTCAAGCAAACATTTATCCTTTACTTATATTTATGCGGGCAACAGCTAGCGTACGGGCGACAGCGGGACGCGGGGCGCGCAAGCGGTTGCATCACGCGTTTGTATGATGGGTGTTGGACCGCCTGAATTTATTTAGTGCGCGATAATTTTAAAATTACGATTACTCCTAAGATATTGATTTAAATTGGGTGGTGTAAAGGGCAATTATAATATACATTAAATGCTTAAAGTAAATAACGTATTTATTTTAATAAGGATTAATATCATATCCGTTTTTATAGCTTTCCAATTTTACCATTTTTATGTAAACATTTTTTAAACATTAAAATGGGTATAGTTAGCTATCCTTAAAAGATAGACATATGCCATCGCGGACTTTTTTGTAGATCTATGAAAGGGGAACAATTTCACCATACATTATTTTGTTATAACTCAAAGGGATTGTACAGCGTTTTCGATGAAAGCTCCCAATCGACTCGTTTTTTTTCCGACTTCTTCAACAATTATCGCTATATTTCAACAAATTTACAGAAAACATTAATGCATTATACACGTAAACCTTCCTCTTGAATCACTTTATCCATTGGTGAAAACCGTATGAAAATCCGTTTAGTACTTTTTTAGTTAAGCGCGTTTATACAGAAAGACATGAAACGCGGGGGACTTTGTTTTATAATATTTAAGGAAGCGGTTGCATCACGCCGCACGCGTTTGAATGATGGGTGTTGGACCGCCTGAATTTATTTAGTGCGCGATAATTTTAAAATTACGACTACTCCTAAGATATTGATTTAAATTGGGTGGTGTAAAGGGCAATTATAATATACATTAAATGCTCAAAGTAAATAACGTATTTATTTTAATAAGGATTAATATCATATCCGTTTTTATAGCTTTCCAATTTGACCATTTTTATGTAAACATTTTTTAAACATTAAAATGGGTATAGTTAGCTATCCTTAAAAGATAGACATATGCCATCGCGGACTTTTATGTAGATCTATGAAAGGGGAACAATTTCACCATACATTGTTTTGTTATAACTCAAAGGGATTGTACAGCGTTTTCGATGAAAGCTCCCAATATGCTCGTTTTTTTCCGACTTCTTCAACAAATTTCGCTATATTTCAACAAATTTACAGAAAATATTAATGAATTATACACGTAAACCATCCACTTGAATCACTTTATCTATTAGTGAAAACCGTATGAAAATCCCTTCAGTAGTTTTTTAGTTTAGCGCGTACATACAGACAGATATGAAACGCGGGGGACTTTGTTTTATAATATTTAAGGACAATTATCGCTATATTTCAACAAATTTACAGAAAACATTAATGCATTATACACGTAAACCTTCCTCTTGAATCACTTTATCCATTGGTGAAAACCGTATGAAAATCCGTTTAGTACTTTTTTAGTTAAGCGCGTTTATACAGAAAGACATGAAACGCGGGGGACTTTGTTTTATAATATTTAAGGAAGCGGTTGCATCACGCCGCACGCGTTTGAATGATGGGTGTTGGACCGCCTGAATTTATTTAGTGCGCGATAATTTTAAAATTACGACTACTCCTAAGATATTGATTTAAATTGGGTGGTGTAAAGGGCAATTATAATATACATTAAATGCTCAAAGTAAATAACGTATTTATTTTAATAAGGATTAATATCATATCCGTTTTTATAGCTTTCCAATTTGACCATTTTTATGTAAACATTTTTTAAACATTAAAATGGGTATAGTTAGCTATCCTTAAAAGATAGACATATGCCATCGCGGACTTTTATGTAGATCTATGAAAGGGGAACAATTTCACCATACATTGTTTTGTTATAACTCAAAGGGATTGTACAGCGTTTTCGATGAAAGCTCCCAATATGCTCGTTTTTTTCCGACTTCTTCAACAAATTTCGCTATATTTCAACAAATTTACAGAAAATATTAATGAATTATACACGTAAACCATCCACTTGAATCACTTTATCTATTAGTGAAAACCGTATGAAAATCCCTTCAGTAGTTTTTTAGTTTAGCGCGTACATACAGACAGATATGAAACGCGGGGGACTTTGTTTTATAATATTTAAGGATAAGGATTACAAAAAAGCAACATATTTATATATATACACAAACACAATCTTATCTTATAATGTCTATAAATTTGACGTTTTGTTGACGTTGAAAAGTTTTTATAATTTTATTCCGAAATTGAAATGTATTATTACAATCTATAGATGGTTGGAAACAATTGACACGCATACTTCATATTTCTTTCTCATATTGAAAATGATTTAAGTAAAAAAATCCATAAAAACTTGATTTACTGGACCTTAGAATAATAACGCTTAGAACGATAGCTTCATTTATAGTTCCGCTCAAAATTGAAGGAACTTTAAAATTAATGTGTGGAAGTGTCACGTAATTACATTCAACACGCACACATACGGCCGAATTGTGTTGCAAGTTAATAGAGATTTCCCCCTTAAAGCGAGGAAATTGATACTGTTTGGATGTAAATTATGAAATGTATTTTGATTATTTAAAAATTATTTATTGTATGATGTATAACGGGAAACCTATTCAGCCTCTTAAGGCTGAATTGAATGCTGGATCCGTCACACTAGTTCAGCGTGGGTGAGTGGGTTTACGCTAGTTTAATATAAAATTAACAAATACAAGCTTATTTAAAGGGATTCCATCAACCGGGTTATATAGCAATCACTTGCTTTGATTCATGATTTATAAAAAAATAATACTATATTGACGTTACAATATAGAAGCAAAGGTTCATTCAATCGATTCAATACCTATCGAATACGTACGAGACACCTCTCGATAAACGTTATACCCTGGACCTTTTCAAATGAAAGATTTAATCTTTTCAATTTAATTTCACTTCGTATTTTCAGTACTTGGCCCTTTGGCCAGGTACAATTGGTCTATCAAGCCAAGTACGTATCAAATCAACCGTGCAAACGTGACTTGTAAAGGGTATTTACTGCAAATTACTTCGGCAAACTTTGCTCGACAAGACCCGTCCCTTCTTTATAAGGTTCCGATATGTATTTGAAATTAAGAAAGAAATTGTTTTATTTTCCTTGATAAGATTACCGATGATTGTTTTTGTAATAATCTAAGTAGATATTATTTATTAACAGACTAATATGCTAGGGTATTATGTCACATATCGCACGGTCTTGGGTTCAAAACCCTGGTCGGGCTGGTAAAACCCCAGTAATTGGGTTTTTCTGACAATAAATTCTCAGTAGCAGCCCGGAGAATGACTGTATTTACAGTTCCATGCTGTGGAAAACATAAACCCTATTAAGAAACAGGCACAAAATAAGTTGTATACTTGTTTCTGTAAGAGTACTCACGGAAATCGTCAAGGAGAATATGATCATTAAATTAATCAATGAATTCATAAATGTTTATTTGAAATATTTCTAATGCCGGCATGAGCCGTGATAGTCCATCACAACACGAAAATCTTAATGACGATAACAGTTTAAGCCACCACTAAAATTTCATGTACTTAATTTGTATTTATAATTCATCACATGCTTAGCGTATAGAAATAACATCGCGAATAATCCTTGTACCGCATTGAAGTGGCATCGTGGAGTAAGATCTAAATTTTTTCCTTAAAAATGAAGCCCCTATACTTTTACAGGTTATTAATTTACTTTTTATGCAAACATAAGCTAATCATAGTTTTACTCAATTGACAGACATGCAATTAATTTCACACATAGTTGAAGTACATATATATTAGTTGATATTCCGTCGGGAAAATATGAACAAAAGGTGACGTAAGAAGTTATAAAGGGCATATTATGTTAAGGGTGAATAGAGAGAACAAATTCTAAACATTTATCAGGAGACCTGTTCCGGGCAGATGGTCATTAATTCCGAGTGGCCATTTATCACGGTTCGAAGTAAACAATGAGAGGATAATGAAAAAAGGTGTTAAAATCGATTTATATTTCTATGATTAAAATTAAATTGTGATTTATCAAACTAATTTTATTTTAAATCGACTTGTGTAATTATATCGAATAATTATGTAATATAATAGACTAAATTATAGAAATTTATATTAATAATATTATTCCTAATTTCGAACAAACTGTTCTTAATTTAAATTAGACTAAAACTAAATTTGTTATCTCGGCTTACTAATTTTAATTCTTACTTAGATAATTTTTCTTAATATAATTATTTTAAAATATTACTATTACTTTATCAAAATAAATATAAATAGTTAGTCATATAATAATGTATAAGTCCTATTAATGGTATTTGTTCCTGTGTGATCACGTTAAATACAGTGAAAGAACATAAAAGCTTTTCGGCTTTCATTTCATATTTGCGGATACCCGCATATTTAAATTCCATTGTTTAGCAAAAATATCTTATAATGAGAAAAATGTAGACATTCAAATCTGAATACACAATAATCTAAGTTAAAATGACAATACAAGGAAATTTTATTTGTATAATTAATCTTTTTGAAAAAGTCGCGGAAAACTTTCGGAAAAATATGTTGTTGTTGTAATTAAATGAGGCCTTGAAATCTACGGTAATTGTTGAAATAAGCAAAATTAGACGCATCTATACTATTATTATATAAATGCGACAGTAGCTCTGTCTGTGTGTTCCGCTTCAACGACGGACCACTGGAAAGATTTTGTAGAAATGTCTTAAGAAGCAAGCGAACTGCAAGAAAGGACATAGGCTCACCCAACAACAGCTAACAAGCGGTCGAAAACCAGTTAAACAATCTATAAATCGTTATACATCAGGTAGAATCACTATTAAAATATTAATGTTATCATAATTCAGACCTTTTCATCCACTTTTGCTGTTTAAATAAAGGTTTATCCGCTTTCATTTTAACTGTACAATATTTTCAACCAGATGTGGACAAGTCGTAACTCTCGGCCACTACCTCACATAAATTATGCAGGACAGACGCGTGCGAACACTTGAAATTCCCTGAACATTTAGTATAGCTGTCGTAAGTGAACATTTATTTTATAACTACTTTTACTGTAATTTAAACATACGTACGTATGTTTTGCCTGTATTTTATTCGTTACTTTTTCATTACGTACATTTTTATGTTAACGCCAATAGATTGGCGATGAATATTGTAACCATTCCTTACATCGCCAATGTACTACCAACCTTGGAAACTAAGACATTTTGTCCTTGGTGCTCGTAGTTACTCTGGCTCACTCACCCTCCAAACCAAATGCAACAATTTACAGTTGTTTAGCGGTAGATTATCTGATGAGTGTGTGGTACTTACCCAGACGAGCTTGGACAAAGTACCACCACTATATTGTTTTAATGAATAATTTTTGTCACATTTTGTGTAACATTTGGGGTGGTTTAGTTTATTGTTAGTTAGTCTATTACTTAATTGTTTTTTAAAAATCAATATATTATTAATAATCAATATATTTATTCAATATAAAACATCCTTACTAATTGATTTAAAAAAATACCACAGATAGAAATACCTCCGACCCGAGAACAGGTAAAAGAAACTTAGCGAGACTTTATGAACGTTGTCCGGGATCCTGCATAATGCTTAATGATTCCTTCAAAGGAGTTTACTTAGGGCCCTATTAAAATGGTAAGCTATGGACATAATAATTATAATATTATTTTTAACGTAGACCTTGGCTGTGGCTCTTATAAATATGTAAATTATTTAGTACTTAATTAAGAAATAGTATTTATAATAAGTAAGAATCCTTTTGTAAACTTCGTCACCTTTTAACTATCTAATGTTTTTATCTGGATAAAGTACTTTAAATATTGGTGACTATGATGTATGCTATAGGTAACCTCGCCACTAATGATAAAGTCGCCAATATCATATTATTAAGTACTTTTAAAAGCGAGATAGCTTAGTTGTTAGGACAAGGGAATGTTAGCTGAAAATTGCGGGCTTAAAGCCAGGACAATTTGATATTTCATGCGTTAAATTTTATGATTCATCTCGTGCTCGTCTGTGAACAAAAACATCGTGAGGAAATTTTCTTATATCAATGAAAATCTGCCATATAGTAAAATATCAACCCAATTTTTTATTTTTTTTTTTTATTTAAGAGGGGGCAAGCGTATGAAGCTACGCAATGGAATAATTTCAAAAGTTCGTAAGCCCGTAGTACAGAAAGCGACTCAAGTGACATTTAAACTCTAATCACTAAAAACTAGTTTTAGGTACAGATCAAGACTCAAGCGTGAATCTTATTTTAGAACGAGTTTTAAGTATTACTCACTTGAAACTAGACTCAAGTATAGAATTGATATCTGTTTTAATTGTCATTGGTTCAAGTTCGTTCTCATTTACCATTTTTTTATAATTTTAAATTTATTCCGTTTCTCGCAAGATCTAGTTCAAAGGTGACGAAAAATCCATGTTCGAAACAGAACATAAAAATACAAATAACGACAAAGTTAAGGTAAGGTAATTAGTCTCGTAAGTATTTTAGCAGAATACCTACGTCCCTTCTTTCTTAAAATAAATGGTCATAATAATCGATATCTTCGAAAATATTCATTTTGCGTTTCATTTTAACAAGTCGCTTTCTGTAATCTGTTATCAAAAGTGCTCTTGACGACGCTCACGTAAACTCAGATCAAATCGTTACTTGATACTTGAAAACTAGATTCACGACTGAGTGACGTTCTTGTAATACGGCCCGGACGAGCATTATCGGCTACCTTATTTTTTTTTAAAGTACTTATTGGCATTATAATTTGTTAAATTTAACACAAGAATTTGAAAGTAAATTGGAGTAGCGATGAAGAAATCTGTAAATGGTTCTCGTTACATCTTAACGGACGCTTACTGGAAGGAGAGGGTAATAAAATCAGAAGAAAATCCCGTCAGACTTATTAAAGGGAATCTGATGGTCGTTTCTCCGTTTTGTCGGGAAATTAAGTGACTCGAGCATTCTTATTTCAAAGGGCTCTGATAAACACTGCCTTTTTGATAAGATATTATCAACGTTTCTTTTTGTTATATTTTTTTATTGTCATTAAGTGTCCTAATTGAATGCGTCCATCTTGTTATTGCTATTTCTAAAAATAATTTTGTTTTAAAATGTTTTAAAATAAAATCTATTGAGCTATCGAGTTTTTTTATCTTATAGATAAAAAAACTCGATACTTAATACATAAATGTCTATGAGTTATGTGTTACATTGAATATAATAATTTATAGTCATTTTAAGGATACATTTAAATGAGATATCATCATAAGTTTAAAGATTTCTATTATCTTCTTATATTATTATTCTTGCTGATGTAACTTTTGTTAATACTACGTTTTAAATTCATTAGCTTGCGCGAGTACCGAGGAATATCATAAATGTTTTTCCATGTTCTAAATTCAAACCGTAACGTGATTGGTAACGGATTATTGACACTGACGGCAATTAAGCATTTCTAAATTGTCACTCAATTTATTGGTGATAACTCATAAATTATTCTGTATTCACAATCAGAATTACTTTTTATCGCTGTGTTCCAGTTTGAGGAGCATGTCAGTGTAATAACAGGCGTCTTAGTCAAAGTTAATATTTCTTATATTCATAAAAGCAATACCATTGGTGTAGGTGACGATTGTTTTTTCGTACGTATATCTAATTTAAATAAAATAAGAAGAATTATCACTTCTTATCTCTCTCTCTCTCTCTCTCTCTCTATCTTTCTCTCTTTTTCTTATTTAATTTGTTGTTTTTTTATTATATCACTTGTGAGTTGTGTTTTAAAATCGTCGATCTTTTAATATTTAGTTTTTTTATTATATGCATTAATTTTATATTGGAAAATATTATTGTTTATGTTTTATTAATCTTTCTTATTTTATCTGATATAATGATACCGTTTAAAACATAACTGAAATAAATTACATTAAAATATTATACATAACTCGTTCTAAAGATATCAAGAGATTCTATTACAGAAATAATTATGTTGACGTTTTCAATTGGTCTCCACTTTTATCTCTTCCCCGTTATGTTTACAATAGTTATTTATATGTGACATCTCCGAAAAAAGGTAGCAGTAATAATACCCATCAATACGGAGAAATACGCATTCGAACGAAATAAAACCCATCCGAGACGTTAGGTCGTATAAGTACGGTTGTACGGAAAAAAAAAACTCCAAGTCCGACCCTTCGTATTCTTTGGACCATTTGACACGCAATTTTATGAGCACGTATCAATAAAATGGAATTCATGGATGCTGAGCTGTTTTCTAAATCGTCTACAACGTACATTGTGTCTGATATAACCTACATGATGTAGAGTAATTGAAAAGGGTACGATAATGAACTCTTGATTAGACAATGTTTTTGAAATTGTATGTGGAAAGGTATTGTTACTAAAAGTTTAATTATCTTTATACAGATTGAATATAAGTAATCATTTTTCATAGCTTAAATTGGATTTCTTGATATGTTTCAGACTTTATAATGTATGTATATTGTAGGAATTCGAATTTTAAATAATACTTAATTCAATAATTTTTCCTTATTAATTAATTATATTTATTATCCAAAGATTTAATTATTCTAATATGAAATATAATTGTTAATTCGAAGGATGCTCGCATTACTGTTTCATTTTGACTGTTTTTTTTTTAAATTTAAATTTCGATTGCTGTTAATGGTTACCTATTCACTATTGTTAGAAGTTTGACTATGAGTCGACTTGCAAAGTTACAACATTAAGAAATAAGTTTTTCCGTCGAGAAATTCTCAATAGGAGTCTGGAGTAAGAAAGTTGGCAATGTTCATTTTGCATTCCGTGGGAAGCATGTAAAGCCGCTGGCCTTGCGCTTGAACTCTCTCCGATCATGTCGGATTGCCGTCCCATCTGATTAGGAGAAAGAGATACAATAGTTACTGCTTCCTCACACATTTTTTTCTTTAACTCATTTAAAATTAGAAATATTAAATTCATACAAGCATTACACTCACATATTGATATTAAATAAAAACTACCGTCGGTACGGAAAAGAAAATAACCTGACAAAACTATCAAAGAAACTCAGGAATGATTCTAACGTAGATTTATTAATTAACAATAAAATGGTCTTCATTATATAATTTATTAACATAATGGATATTATATACATAGCACATTTCTTGTGGGTTTACCTGAAGTGTAAAACAATACTCCAATGGTAGTTCTTCCTTGTTTATTGTTTTCCTTGAACGAGATAATCTAAAGTCTCATTGTATTATAAAGCGTCTTATTACGTCGAGAAAACGTTCAATTAACTAGAAGAAAGGCTTCATTATTAAAACTGCGTTATTCGAGTCCGTTGAAGCGAATTACTCGTTATTTTTACTGAGCCAAGGTCGATATTCGTTTAAAGTTTGTTGTATTTCGGTAGAACTGTTAAAGTTTTTCTCATCTATAAATTGAATTTTTAAAGATAAACCGTTACTATGCGAAAATATCAAATGTCACAGGGAAGAAATTGTAAAAAACGTACGTATCGCAATAAAATTTGAATACTTTGTTTTTTGTAATAATATAACGTTAGGCTTTTTAAAATGTTAATTTATATATAAATTAAAAAAAATCTTTTTTTTTTGTATTTCGTAAAGTTTAAAAATGGCTTTAGACAGCCGCCTTTATTTTTATCCCGACTTTATACTTAGAGCAAAGATAGCTTTGTGATCTGAACATTCTGAACTCAATATGTATGGCGTATTACGAACCAAGTTAATTCTTTATAGCAATTGACGTCTCCGCGACGGACACAATACAAGGGCATTTGGTGTAGACTACGTCTATTTGCATAGTAACAAAAGACATATGACTCAAAAAATGTCTGAAAATTAGGATAACTTAAAAAAATGGGCAACGCTTTACGAATGATTTGCTTATAAAATTAATAAAAATAAAAATTTTAACAAAACAAAAACCGACTTCATAGGAAAAACAAATTAATATGCACTAAAAAGTAAAAAAATAATTGCGTATTCTTCTATAATTTGATAATTAACTTACTATTTTCTACTCATCAATATGTAGGTACGAATGTGTTGAGTGGTTGATAATGTATTTACAATTATTGTTACTTTTGGAGTCGATGTCAGCCAAGGTGGGTTTATAACTACATACATAGTTATAGGTGAGATGTGCTTGTGTCACACGCGCAACTTTACGAGGCGAATAAAAGTCGATTTGTAATGTGTATGTTTTTGTTTGTTTTTAAAAGATTCCCGTATTATTATTGCTAGGTATATTATAGTGTTTCCTTAGATGTCAGCCAAGGTGGGTTTATAAATACATACATAGTTATAGGTGAGATGTGCTTGTGTCACACGCGCAACTTTACGAGGCGAATAAAAGTCGATTTGTAATGTGTATGTTTTTGTTTGTTTTTAAAAGATTCCCGTATTATTATTGCTAGGTATATTATAGTGTTTCCTTAGCTGACATCGACTCCAAAAATAACAATAATTGTAAATACATTATCAACCACTCAACACATTCGTACCTACATATTGATGAGTAGAAAATAGTAAGTTAATTATCAAATTATAGAAGAATACGCAATTATTTTTTTACTTTTTAGTGCATATTAATTTGTTTTTCCTATGAAGTCGGTTTTTGTTTTGTTAAAATTTTTATTTATTTTTCGATTTTTAGTGAATCTGAAGTACATTCACTAATTTTGTAGAATATGGGTAGTCCTGCTAAACGTGCAGCTCATATGAGACAGCGCCGTTTATATTATTATTTAAATATATTAATCTAAAACAGTGAAACGTAAAGAAAAATGCATTTTGGTACTTAATTAATAAATATTAGTTAATATGGTTAAATGTATGAATATAAATTAACATGTTTTGATTAAATAGATTTAGTTGGTGGGGTGTTGGGCAGCCATAACATAATCAAATAGTTATTTCTAGTAATAATTAAATAAACTGTATGTTTATAGACGTTGTGTTATACCATTCTTCACCTGAAAAATATGACGGAATGTCTGTATATTAAAAAAAGGGGAAGTATCTATATTATCCTAACTAATATTATAAATGCGAAAGTAAGGGTGTTTGTGACGCTTTCACGCCTAAACCACTAAGCCGATTTAAAAAATTCTTTCACCAATGGAAAGCAACATTATCAGGGAGTAACATAGGCTACATTTAGTCCCCATATTCCCGCGGGAACGGGAACTACGTGGGTGAAACCGCGGGAAAAACACTAGTAATCAATATATAAATATACATAAATATAACCTGTATATAAGAGTACATATACGATTCTATATATATATATATAAATTTCAAAATTGGTCTCAACTTTTAGGAGATGTTCAAATATGTTTCAATTACAAACATATACATATATACTAATGCTTACATGCATAACTCATATTATAAAGAGGAAAGATTTGATTTTTGTTTGATTTTTTATTACGAATTAAATCAAAAACTACTCGACCGATTTTAAAAATTCTTTCACCCTTAGAAAGCTACGTCTTTACCGAGTAACATAGGCTATATTATATTTTCAAAATCTTATAGATCCCTACTAAAAATGGAGCAATGTAACCCAACGTATCAAACTGTTGCCTATAAAAGTTATTATTTCGCGTGCGCTGCGAAATCTATTGACGGTATATAAAGAAGTGTTTTATACAATAGTACTACAATTACTTGATCATAACGATGTTATGGTAGGTGAATGAAAAATCTAGATAGCCCATAAAAGATTCGGCCGTGTATCGTTAGTTTGCTACTAAGAATTGAAGAATTCCGTTACTTTGTCATGGATCCTATTATCAGAATCTAACCAAACTGTCATCAAACAAGCGTTGAAGTATACTCTTTCCAATAAAAAAAAAATCATCGAAATCCGTTGAATAGATATCGAGTTATTCGTCCATTTGTCGCGCACATACCTCATGCAAATTTACGACTTATACGGTTTTCCCATGGATTCCATTGTCAAAACTGGACCAAAAAAAAATGGGACCAATGGGAAAGCACCACCTTTCAAATAAAAAAAAAATCATGGAAATCGATTCATCCAGTCGAAAGATATGAGGTAACAACGTCAAAAAAAAAAAAAAAAAAAAACATACAGACGAATTGATAACCTCCTCCTTTTTTTGAAGTCGGTTAAAAATAACAATTATACTGAAATTTATATAAAAAAATATTTTTTAATTATGATGCTTAAAAAATAGCAATACAAATTCTATATAATGAATTTTCATCGTAACATTTTTGTCAGCTGAAAGTTTATACTTTATTAAAAAAAATAAAACGTGTTCTTAGCCTTTTCCCGCCAAAACGATTTCATTCCGGCTTTATAATGTAACGACACTCGTTCTTCGAAGCTCATGTAGTAAGCCTCTTCATTAGCAAGACAATAGTCCTTACAGTACTGGTTATATAGCTTAAAATGGAATAAGGCATTTTTTCTTACGTTTTTAAACGTTGCCCATTTCTCGAGATTTGATGAAATGAACCGAGCGCTGTCATCCTTAAATGTTTGGTATTTCAAAGATTTAATCAAGCTTTTTGAGAGAATATTGTATGATTTTAGGACATATATTATATGTACGTATAATATTGTATTATTTAATGTCAAATGATATTAAATAATACGGTACTCGTTAGTCTAGTAGGTATCTATTAATATCACAGATACCTTGGTCAAATCCCCATATAGGTTTAATAAAAACTTATAGTGTTTAATAGTATTCAGTAACAGCCCGAAGTATTACATTCTGAACTAAAGCAGTTGGTTATGCGCCTGATCTCAGAATCTAAGGTCTTGCCAGATTTGCTGTTCCATCGGATTATGAGAGTGAGTGAGTCATATATACTTATTTAGATGCTGGAATGTCAAGATTTATGAATATTTCTTATACAATTTTGATATTAACTAAAATGTTGTTCTATATTCAACTAATTGTTAAGTTAAAAAACTTCTACTGAACGAAGTTGTAGTAAGTTTCTAATAACATGTTATTAAGATTCGCTGAAATAAATTATTAAAGGAATAATTATTATTATTAACATTACAACTTTTAATACAAGATTATTATTATAGAATATTATATTCCTTTTAACTTCGTTGTTTCCAATGAAATAGGTTAAAAAAAATCGATATGATTTTGTATAAAAAATCTATCAAATCAAATTGCTTGCCCTTATCCTTATCAGATAGTTATGTTTATTAATAATGTTATCTTTACTAATATTATAAGTACGAAAGTAACTGTTCGTTTGTAACGCTTTTACGTTTAGAACACTGAACCGAATTTCATGAAATTTGATGTTAAGCAAACGTGAAGTAAGAATGTTTGATGTGAACCTAAGACATACGCTACTTTTTTATCACAACGACCCCTTTCCTAACAGGCGGGCGGTGCCGCAACGAACACTAGTTTGATATAAGAGCGTGCGATTATTTTTTATTTTGGTCAGTCTGCTCTACTGTACCATTTCATATACACATACTGTAAGTTAAACGATGCATTTTAACATTAAAAGTGCAGCATTTTCCATCACAGTTTTTATGAATAAAAAAAAAATATAAGTTTCCGGTGAAAATTTTCAACTTTTAACGTTTTAATTGAAGATATTTTTTTTTGTTTGTAAAATGTATCGGACCAAACGAAACGTGAATTTTAAAAAACGAAGCCATCTCTTGACTTTTATTTTTAAGAATAAAATGTGTCGCTTACAGAGATATAGCTGTATAAATGTTTTTGTATGTATAATAGTTGGACGGTTAGCTTTATGGCAACTGCCCATTGAAATTGACGCAGTGAGAAATATTAACTATTATTTACATCATCATAGCGTCATCAATCTTGAGAAGTAAGACGTTATGTCCCTTGTACCTGTAGTTACACTGGCACACTCACACTTACCTCTACAATACCACCCAGGCTTGCATAAAACCTTACTTATTACTTACTTAAGTATTTATTGTTAGTTGGAAGTGTAATTCAACTACATGTAATTACGTCATCAAGAGACTATCACTCGCTTAAGGTCATATGGATGTTTTCAAATTTCCTCTCCATAATATAAAGATATTGTTTTGAAACTTTTTCATAATATGTATTGAAGGAAGCCTTATACCTCGTAGAAATCTGTATAAATGAATATACTGCGTTAACAATAGCGCAGAACGGGCAGTTTTTACGTTAAAAAGGCTTTATATTACATTATAAAACGTATTAACAGGATATTTACTTAGCTTCCGAGATATGTACCTTGTCTATTTAATATACATAAAATGTTCTTATACTATATTTATGTAATTGCATATGGTCGTCAGATAAAAGGTTCGGTCGGCTTATGCCTTTAATCCGCTCAAGTTCCGCTGGAAGAACAGCGGGGTGGTCGAATTGACGGATTTTTTCCTTTTAGTAGCGGTTCTATATCTTATTACCGTTTGTCGATATGTTTGAGGAAAGTTCCGTACACAAACTGATAACGCAATACTATGTTTTTTTTTTACTTTTCCTAAAATATAAGTTATTTGCGAAGGCATTCCTGCCAATTAATTATTATTAATTCTTATTCATAGAATCATATTATTTACTTTGGGTATTTCATACATATTACATATACAGCTACTTGGTAGTAGAGCTTTGTGCAAGCTCGTCTGGGTAGATACCACTCACTCATCAGATATTCAACCGCAAAACTTGCTACTGTTATGTTTGGGTATGAAGAGTGAGTGAGCCAGTGTAATTACAGGCACAGGGGACATAACATCTTTGTTCCCAAGGTTGGTGGCGGATTGGCGATGTAAGCGATGGTACCATCTCTTATAATGCCAGTCAATGAGTGTTGATGACCACTTACCATATGGTCGTCCGCCTTCTTATGCAATATTTTTTTTTGATTGAATTAATTTTGATATCATTCATTTCTCATTATGACATTATTTATCTATCTATTATTTATCTATTTATGGCTAAACCGAATTCGATATTGTTTTTGTGTTGATTAATCTTTAATTGTTGGAAGGACAAAGGCTACTTTTATCATACCTAACATTTCTCAACAAAACTCCCTCAAACTTGCTGGCGAAGCCGGTAAACTTGTACATACATATATATAAATAAGTAAATATAGTAATTGATAAGTCGCTATTATGTAATGACAGTCTTATGATTTACACAAACCCATGTATAATATCTATGACAAAAATAATATTTGTTTTTATTTATTATAAAGTATTTTTACTTCTTAACTTCACGATAATGTCGGCAATAAATAAAAAAATCAACATGAAACATTTTCGCTGCCGAAAAATTATAGATCGCGTGCCGACACGTAGCTCTACGAAAACTTTCGTAACTATGTGTACAGGGTATGTCTTTTGACAAAGATATATCCATTCTAGAAGTGTCCTTAGTATAATATGATTCAATAGACTTGACTAAGCCGAGAAGGCCCAAGGATTGGAACGCGTGATTCTTAACCGATGTTCGTGGATTCAAATTTGGGCAAGCACCACTGAATATTAATGTGCTTAATTTGTGTTTTTAATTGCTTGCCGATGAAGAAAAACAGAAACCTGCATGTGTCATATTTGACTGAAATTCTATCACATGTGTAATAAAACAACCCGTATCGGAGAATCGTGTTGGAATAATCTCCAAACCTACTCCTCAAAGAACGAAGCGGAGGCTTTAGCCCAGCTGTGGAACGTTTACAGCCTGTTACCGTATTAATCAAATGACGATTTGTAATGTATTGCACTGTGATTAACCTTTACATCAAAACTTTAAATATTTTTTTTTAAATAAACTGACTTCATTAATCTATAAATACAACATGAGTGAGCTAGTATAACTATTGGAATATATGGAAGGTCTAATGTCTAGGGGCGTTGGTATTTGCCCATCTGCCTATGTATAACATAAAAAAAATTGAATTTGTAAAGCAAGAAAATATTCTTACGTGTCATTCTATCTCCAAACTATTAAATGTTTATCGTCTAATTAATAGACTATATTTCACAAAACTATTATTATTAGGACACAGTCAAGCAAGTAATTTTATAATAAAATAGCTTTATATTTGCAAAATACACCAAATACATTGAAACGAAATGGTAAAACAAAATAATGTCTGGGAAATAAAAAGCAAGCAAATCATTTATCTCATATTCTAAATATAGACTATATCGCTTCTAGATTGTTTTATATCGTTGTAAAAATTGAAGACATCTGCGAATATCGAGCATTACAAATGATGGTTATTTCCATGATTGCTTTAAATGAGCACATCGAAACTTTATCGGTAAAGTAACGGATTCAACGTGAATATTTTTACGGCAACCGTGGTCATACAAGCAATGTACGCGGGTAGACATGTATTCGTTCTACATTTATTTATTTATTTATTGACTGCCTCGTTGGTCTAGTGGCTAGGATTAAGGCTGCTAACTCGGAGGTTCTAGGTTCAATTCCTAGGTCGGGCCAATAAAATGTTAATTAGATTTTCTGTCGAAAATTCTCAGTAGCAGCCCGGAGTCTGGAAGTTGGAAGTGTGAACACTTCCGTGCCTCGGAAAGCACGTTAGCCGTTGGTCCTGCGCCTAAACTATTTCCAGTCGTGTCGGATTGCCGTCCCATCGGATTATGAGAGTTAGGGAATAGAGAGTGCACCTGTGTTTGCGCACACACTTGTGCACTATAATATCTCCTGCGCAGTTGGCTTATCTCTCTTGAGATTGGCCGCCGTGGCCGAAATCGGTCTGGAGAACCATTATTATTATTATTCGTTCTAAAAACTTGAGAATAGGAAAAGATTAATTTATTATATTATCTTGTTTGTCTTCGGAAGATAAATAAAACAACGCCTAATATGTATTGTGATGATAACGAAACACATATTTTCTATAAAATTGAGTTTTTTTATTATAAAATTGGTCGGTCACCAGTTTTTAAGTGATCAACTCCGTCCATAAAGATTGACGCTGTTAGAAATAATAACCGTAGCGAATGCGCCACCAGCCTTGGGAACTGAGATGTTATGTCCGTTGTGCCTGTAGTGGCACTGGCTCACCCATCATTCAAACCGGAACACGACCAAACTAAGTATTGCTGTTGAGCGGTAGAATACACGATGTGTGGTTGGTACCTGACCCAGACGGGCACATAACCATATCACCTACTAAGTAAAAAATGGTTTTATATACACGTTAAAAATAGGTTGTAAATAATGACATGATGTTGAATGGTGGCAGTTTTTTTACACTTTAAAAGTTTATGAGTATTTTATTTCGGTAATAATATTGCCAAACACGTGAACCGCTATATATAAAGAAGTATCTTTTTTATGTAAGAGGGGGCAAACGAGCAGGAGGCTCACCTGATGGAAAGTGACTACCACCGCCCATGGACTTTAAAGGCCGGCCTTTAAAGTAAAATAAGCTTATTGTTATTTTAAGTCAGTTTTGCTCATTAAATGATTAAAATTGAAATCCGTCTTTTAAACTTCTGATCAGATAATCTAATGCCATTCCCCGACTGGACGAGCTTGGCCATATAAAGTTATTTGCATTCGATGTATAGACTTTTCAGTCTTGAGCTTGGATCAAAACTAGACGTGCGAACTAATGTTTGCTCTGCTAAGTAGAATACATACGAGCACATTTAACAAAGCAATCTATTTTTGCTTACAGTTCCATCGACCAGATGCTATAAAAGATTTTTTAACTGTACCATTGAAACATGACTTATTATTAAATATTAGGAAATCCCATTTTAAAGATACGACTAACATTTCTATTTAACTTTGTAATGAAGTGTGTAAAGCTTGTGTGAAGTTGGGACCCAACTTTACACAAGCCTGAATCCTTATTCAGGATCGAATCTATAACTTTTACATCGCTAGGTTGCCTGTAAAGCATTGTACTATTGGTGCCATCATCCCCACCCTTTTACGACCTCCAATCAGACAACCGCATTAAGACTCGTATGAGGTCAGTCAAGTTAACAAATGTCATTTTCACAATTACAATATTTAATATTAATTTGTATTTTTTTTGTTTCAGGTAAAACTTTTATACTTAAAATGCAACAAGGTAAAATGAAACTTGGTAAGTAATTTACTGAATTAAAAAAATATAATTATATTTTTCGTACTAAGATTATGAAGTTTGAATAAATATTAAGCATGATTTTAGATTGTTACATACTTACTATATACGAAACTGACTTAGAATCATCAATTCAATAAACAGAAATATCATCGAAATTCTGTACCTAGTAATTTATCTATATAAATAAATAAATATTTATACTTCTGCTCTTAGCTGTGCCTGGGAAAACAAAAACGCATGAAATATAACATTGGTACTACTTACTTATCTCTTATTATTCTAACGTCAAACAGGATTTGTATTCCAGTTTGAAGGGCGTTTTTGAGTGAGCCAGTGTAATGGCACAAGGGAAAATTTTAGTTTCCACGGTTGGTAGCGCTTTGTTTATATACAAAATGATTAATATTTCTTTCAAATTCAATGTATATGGGCAGTGGATTTACCATCCAGTGACTCATTTCTCAACCTGCCTGGCTATTTTTAATAAATAAAAAAAACCCTAAAAATATATGTCATAACAAGGATTGAGCACGCAGTCGTTAGCTCACAAATCAGTTAGCTATGACTGATTGGCAGTCTAAGTGTAACCTTGTATCACAGATAAAATTTAATATATATATCTTTAATCCTGACTAATATTATAAATTGGAAAGTGAGTTTGTTGGCTTGTTATGATTTCATGATTTAACTGTCAACTGATCATTATGAATTGGTGGTAAAGGTTTGTGTAAGTTCTTCTGGGTAGGAACCACCCATTCATCAGATATTGTACCGCAAAACAGCAATACTTGGTATTCCGGTTTAAAGGGTGAATGAGCCAGTGTAATTACAGGCAGAAGGGACATAACAACTTAGTGTCCAAGGTTTGTGGCGCATCGGCGATGTAAGCGATGGTTAAAATTTCTTACACTTCCAATAAGGGCGTGGGCGACCACTTACCACCAGGTGGGCCACGTACTCTTCCGCCTACTTATTCTAAGTTATAAGATAATCTTGATTATTTGAAAGAAAAATTCAAATTTCTATATGATAATCACAATCGTCAGCTACGTTCTCAGGATTCTTACCTTTTTTCTGTCCCCTTTCCTACTTCTGGTTTCGTTTCTAATTCTTACTCCGTTTAAGCTGTCCGATTATATAGAACAAAGTACCCGAACACATTAGAAAAGCTGCCTCTAAACTCAACTTTATGAATCGTCTACGTGCGCACATATTATCAGAAGGTTTCTAAGCCGCAAGGTTTCTCATAATATCTGTAATGCACTATTTTTCTTTTTTTTATATGTGTTTTTATTATTTTATTATTTATATATATTATAGATTGATATTTATTTTGAAGACACATTGTGTATGTATATGTTTATTTATTCTATAGTTTTATAATATATCGTGTTAATTATTAATTACTGTCTTCGTGGATTTATGGTTGACCAAAGGGTTGACTGGCAGAGAATGCCTGCAGACATTAAGTCCGCCTTTTGTCCCACGCACTCTGTGGTGTTCAATAAAGTTTTAAATAAATAAATAAATAATAATCATGAGTTATTTCTATATGAAAATGATTCTGACTTACATCGTTCATGATGTATGAGTGTTATTACACGAATATATTCAAGAAAACTTTTCAACATAAACGAAACGATATACCACGAAGTTACATGTAATCAGCGCGAAACGAGCCGAATTTAAGTAAACATGTTTCTTAAGCTTGTGACTGAAATTAAACGCTTTCATGTTAATAAGTTGATAACTTTAATCGATGTAGAAATGTAAATGTGATGCTAGTATCAATTCTGCAATCATCATTGTTGTTAGTTTTATCAAAAGTTTGATTCACACTGTTTAAATGATTTTGGGCCAATAGCTTAATAGCTATATGGATGCGTAATGTTAACAAATATAAAAAAAAATCTTATACTTAGTAATAAAAAAGTTATTAGCTTAGTTAAAAGTTAAGCTTATTTTGAGATTATGAAATTTATGGTATAGAAGCAGATTTAAATTCGTTCGATGAATTCGCTGGAAAAATAAAATTTGAAGTTCACTACTTGTGTCGACAAATAGTAAAAGGAAAAAGTCTCCAATAAATCGAATTAAATATAGAAAGATGTCGAGTATCGTCTTTAAGAGCAAATAACATACGTAAAAATGTTCCATCAAAAATGTATTCACAAATATTTCAGAGTACACATCATTGTATACTCATGTGAGATAACGTGAGAGAAGATAATGCCAGTATAGTTTAAGACTGAAATGTTCGACTGCTGAGCAAAGGCCTCTCACCTTATAAGAAATGTTAACCATGGCTTACATCGCCAATGCGCCACCAACCACCAACCTTGGGAACAAAGATGTTATGACCTTTATGCCTGTATTTATACTAGTGGTAGAGCTTTGTGCAAGATCTTCTGGGTAGGTACCACCCACTCGTCCGATATTCTACCACAAATCAGCAGTACGTGTTATTGTTGTGTTCCAGTTTGAGGTGTGAGTGAGCCAGTGAACAGTGAAGTAAACAATGAACAATGCGAGTAAGCGGATAATAAAATAATGTCGCAGAATTTTGTCCGACACGTGTAGGCTTAGTCATAATACTTACCTTAATCACATCAAAACCCTGTCGTTCTTTTATTTCAATATTTTGTCATTGATGTGTATTTATATTCGATAAACGATAAAAAGAATACTAAAAAACCTTAAGTTATTATGTTCCTTAATCGGTTCTTTCAATCTATTGAAAATGAATCATTAGAACTCGATGTAGTCTATGATTAAATTTCATTTACAAAGCTCTATAAATTCAAAATCCTATGATTCGCTCTGTAGTTTGTCAAAGAGGAAAAACGAATTCTATTCTGGAATCCGTCACGCCACCGCTCAGGTGAACACTTGACTTGTACTTTAGGCGGATTGGATCAGAATGAAAAATATGTCAAGATTTATTCAAGCTATTCGCTTTTCTATCTTTGTAGACGTGCTAAAATGAATGTGGGTTGTGTCGCACCGTTTCTTGTGTTTTATAGAGTTAAAGAGCAAATAAACTGAATTTCTAAACGTGTGACTTCTATTTACAGTTGTTTTTTTTAATTAAAATATATTTGCTTCAATTCGAAACTTACAAGTAAGTTACGATGACGGTAAGTTCGGAATGTAGGTTCTACCAAGAACCAGCATGAAACTGAGAAGTTATTTTGTGCCATCAAACACATTGCATACGGATGTAGTTCATTATGAACATTTTTATATACCCTGTATAAAGACCAACGACATTATTATGTATCCTGTATATCCATAGCATCTTTAGCATCTTTATATTATGTATATAAAATTGTATTGAGTAATATAATAATGCTTGCTTAGTATAAGTTTTAAATTGCATATTTGGTTAAATTATTCAATTATAATAATTATTATACCTTATCCTAGGAAAGATGATTTTGAGGAGTTCGAAGTTTTATGTTGCAAGTTTATCTTTATAAATGGTGTGTGCAAGATAGATTTCTAAATAAAAAGCTGATATAACACTACTGGTTCAAAGCTCAGCGTAAAGATTTGAGATTGATAAAAGTAGATGTTTCAGATAGTGTATGAATCTTAAATGTATACTTTCAATATTTAGCTTTGATTATTTTCCATTATATATATATATATATATATATATATATATATATATATATATATATCTATTCCTTAACCTTTGTGCTATTTATGTAAGCACTACAATGGTTCTTTTTAATAAGGGTAGGATATAATGTCACGTTAGCCGCAACAATAGTTAGTTAAAAGAATTAACTCACCTCACTTATGAAGGTTATTAAATATCGTTTCATATGTATCGTTTCACTTATATTCGAAATATATTCAATACATCGACTGAAATAGTTTAAAATGTTAAAAATAATATAATATATTTTTATATACAAGATTATATATATAATAAAAGGGCGTAGAGTTAGTATTCTTTGATTTTCATATTTCACTTTTAATTGTATATTAATAAGAAATTTTGAAGAATATAATATTAAATTCAATTTTGTAAAATGGCGATTCAAAAGTACTTGAACAGCCTACTTGATAAAAGTATATTTCGATTTGATTTGCAGAAAAGAGACAGAGTGAATTGTTTAGTTATATAAAAGCGAGAGGTTAATACCTACGTTACTAGACTTTTCAGCATTGTAATCTCATTTATGTATCCTTTATTTTCAGTTTACCGTGTGTAAATCAATACATCCAAATTGGCTGAACTTTAGCGTTAGTGAACGAGAAACAAAAGGTTTGTAATTACTAGTTACTGACTTTTGTTTCTCTATTTTGAATTGAGTTTGTTTATCAGCGTTTTCGTAACGTTTATACACAGCTCGAATGACTGTAAAATTGTTGAAAGTTTAGAGGCAATTTTAATTTTTACTTGTTGTATTCAATTTTCAATTGCGATTCTAGCTGGCAGAGGTATACCTGTTGGGGTATATGTACGTCAGGGGTTTTGTATGGAAGTTGAGAGCACCTGATTTCTACTAAAACGTCGTGTACAACCACATAATTGTTGTGCATCTAACAATTTTTGTACATAAAGTTTCCTGTTTTAGATAAAGTTACGTGTTGATGTCAAATTAAATCCAACGTGTTCATTAATTTTTTTAAGTCTCAATCGTTTCGCGTTAAAAACATCAGTAGTAAATTTTATCCGTCTACTGAGTCTTTGGGGTCTTAAAAGTTAATACAGAGATTTGTGTCTGAGTTTAATAGATTTTAAGCTACTACTGGTTTATTTCTTTGTGCATTTGATAACAATCGTAGCATATAAGAGTGATGCACAAATTTCATATAATTAATATATATAACTGTGGTGGTAGATGTTTTTGGTTGTGCTTTGATTGGCATCACTCAAGCATCTCTAAATTTTCATTTTAAGATTTCAATCCCGACCATCTCAGCTTTTTGATTCACGTGATTAATTTGAGTTTATAATTAAATTTGTGCTTGACTGTGAAGGATAGCATTATGATACCCGCACGTGGCGAATGAAAATCAAGCTGCTTCTAGCCGTCTCCTCAAATAGGAGATAGATATTTGGAGGCTGCCTTCAGGTATTTGGTACAAAATTCTCCAGTCGCAACCAGCTAGATATAAGCGGATTGATAAATGGGACATGTCCAGAAGCAATGACGCTCTGATTTGAGAAAATCTGTCAAAAAACTTTGCGTTCCTAATGGGACAGACATTCACCCAACTGCGATAAATGTTTTGGTCCGGACGATTGAATGTGCCTTTATGGCTCATAATAATAGGTTGGTTTTTAAAGAAACAGCTAACGGTATTAGCCACTCCATATGAAATGCTAATGCATGTGTAAGCCCTCCAGAAATACAGAAATCCATGGGTTTTAGTCACTTTTTAGTAGGTTCAATCAAAATTGTTACATAACTTATGTTTCAACAAATTTTCCTCTGATACTGAACTTAATATTTATCAACTATTTTTTATTCATATTTTGTTTTTACTTTCAAAGATTTTTAAAATGATGTATTAGAGCCAAGAGAAGTAAAGAATTCAACAAAGGAAATTCAAAAAAAAGTAATATCTTCATATTGACGTACATACAATCCGTCAAAAACATGAACATACAATCGTACCTTCTAGGAGTGTTTAATGATAAATATGGATAAGGCCTAGCATATACAGACAAAAATGCATAGAAGATGTGAGCTTTAGAAAAGTCAGTCATTTGAAGTTTACTCTCGTAAACAGCTATTGAAATTCACTTCAGGGGGTTGTTTGTCGAAGTAGGAAACCTTTCCTTCATAAAATCCGTCGCCTCGCTGAACGAATGAGCACTTGAACGATACTGAATAGATTGGATCGGAATCGGAAATACGTTCTCGGATTTTTCTGAAATCGATTTTAGTGTAGTCGTATTTGTAATATCGAGTTAGGCAGCGCGCTGTTAATGGTATTAATAAAACGATCGCATCGCTTCAGCACAGAATAAAAATTCTTAAACTTTAAATCCCTCGAATTTAACACTAGCGATTTACTCACGGTTTTGCCCGAGTTGATAAATCGACGCAGCTCTTTCTTCAAAAATGAAGGGTTTTCATACAAACTTTCATTGTTTTATTAATACCATAGGTGCTAAATTTTCAATTGTCGTTGCTTAGTGCTAACCTGATACTCATAAAATTGGTACAAGGAACAAACACAAACTAATTTCTCCTGTTAATCGACTTCATAGAGTCAGCCAGTCAACTCTTTTGTTGGGCAATGTATACGGTTCTACAACAGGCTCATAGAAAGCGTTCAAAATGCCTCAGTTGCTAAATTTTAAGAAATTGTAAAAAAACGCTTGTGTTCTAAATTTTATAGAATAATTAATGAATTTGTAGATGAATGAGAATGAGACTATCACCGCATGGTGTCTTCTTTTTTTGTAAGCGATACATACATTAAAAAATGTCAAGAAATTCAACCCGCTGATTTCAGAAATAAAAAGCCGCCTCGTGTTTGTATGCGCACCATAAAAATTACTAGAGATATTATTACAACTACTTAAATCTTTACCTTTATACTCATAAGGCTCCATACGTATCATGATAAGATCACCATCGGAAGTGTATATATACAGAAAAATGACTCACGATTTATAATATGAAGTTAAGTGGCTTCGTTTTAGCCAGTATATAAAATAAAGAAGAATAATAATAATCTTCCTTTAGATTATAAAAAAGAATATTCTACTAAGCGAAAAATATGTATAATATTAAAAAGGCTATGTGGTGATGCTAGTTACATGATAGATATAACAATTAATAAATTAATAATAAAATAATACTAAACTAAACATTTAATTAATTAAAGACTGATAGAAGTTTTATAATACGGGTAAGAGAAATATCCGTATTAAAAAACCCCGCACTAAAATTTCCAATTATCGCAGCTCGAAAAAAGGAACTAACCATTATTCAAACAAGGAGCTATCTCAATAATTAAATCAACGATTCATACCATCCGATATTCCGGCTCATGAAAAATGCAACGCAGCAATTTGTGAGAGTCCCCGCGGTGGATAATTTGAACCTTTCTCATGCTTCCATCCGAAAATGACGGTATTAACATTATAATAGATTATTGAACACCTTAAGTGTTTTATGTTTTCAGAATTTTTATATAAATAATATTACTTCTTTTCCTAAATTCAAATATATATAATTAATTGTAAATCAATGGGCAACATCGGCATTAATTTATTATTTAGTTTTATTAATACGGCTGGCTAGAAGAGCCCCAAATTATATATATTCTTTGCTGGTTATATTTTTGAATAATGTAGTATAAATAAACTTCAAGAGAAGTTGCAAATGATATATCTACATATACAGTTTTATCCTAGTTAATTTCCAAAAGCTAATTATTTGTCAACATCAATAAAAAACGTTAAATAATTTGACAAACATTATTTATGTATCAATATTTAACATTATTTATATTGTTTAATTATTCCATAGTGTTTCCTGATAAATAAACTATTCCCGTTCAACTATTACTACTATTCCTTAATTAAAACGTAATCTATATAAATAAAAAGACTTGTATATCATAAAGTACTCCATTTTTACTAATTTTATGAAATAAAAAGTAAATACAAAAGTAACACGTATACCCCAAGCTGTGCTACCAATTAAGCTTTTCGTTTGAGTAACTGCAGTGACGAAATTTTTGATGTCGTGCATTTATACGACGTGAATGTGTAACCTAATTAAAAGAGCAACACAAACGCAGGGTCAAGGTTTCTTTGTCGCAGTGCCGGGTATGACATTAATAATAAATATCATAAACGTATATTAAATGACTCTTTGAGTTGCTTAAAGCATCAGTATAGTCTAAAACTTCAAAGACACGATGAAAGAAACTTGCATTTTCGACGAGCCTGTTGGTGTGGTTGGTAAGATACTTGCCTTTCGTTCCGCAGGTCGTGGGTTCGATTCCCACCCAGAACAGACATTTGTGTGCATGATAATGTCTGTTTGTCCTGTGCCTGAGTGTAATTATCTGTATAAGTATTTATTTACAAAAGGAAAGTAGTATATGTAGTATATCAGTCGTCTGGTTTTCATAGTGTAAGCTCTGCTTAGTTTGGGATCAGATGGCCTTGTGTGAATAATGTCCCAGGATATTATTATTATTATTTATCCAAGAGTCTGGAAGAAACGCGAATTGCATTTTTAACACTTGTTTTAGCCTAGATACATAAGTATCTTTTTATTTCTTAGAAATAGAATGAGGTACGATATAAAACTTATTATAATTAAAATCGAATAGTTAGCACGAATAATAATCAATTAATACTTTAGCTTTTTTCTTGTGATCCACGGCGAAAAAAAATTAACGATCTTTGTAATGGAACTAAATTATGTTGATCACAAAAATCATTGAAGCTGGCCTACATTCAACTGACATTTTAACTTTGTCTGGTGTACAATAAAGAATATATGTATTTGTAAATATGAATTGTTGGATGCATCGTTTGCTTGTTCGCTATGACATTTTCTATTCCATTATTTAAAGTTCTAACGAGATGTAACACGCATGGCTTGAAACACAAACATATTCGTTACATTGTTATCTCGTATACTATTAAAGCTGACGGGCGTGAATTTATGTAATGTGAAGTTATCCAGTAATGTTCGAGAGAACGGAGTAATAGTAACTACGGTCATTGAACTTTGTATCTTTCAATAGCCTATGAGATAATTAAATAGAATTATTTGTATTGTCTGTCATACTATATAGACGTTATATCTTGAAAAATAAAAACATACTACACTCTTTTTATACATTTTAAAACCAATACATACGGGTTTAGTATTTATTATATGCATCTGTAACAAACAAATTAACAAAACTTATAACTATTATATGATATAAGAATATCTCTTATATAATCCACTCAATTTGAATGGGCAGAAAAGAGAAGTTATTAAATACCAATAATCTTTAGTTTAAAAATGTCAAGTTAAACACTGATTCCTCTCTTTCTATCGTCATTAATTTGAAAGGAGACACTTCACTGTTTTACTAATGACCATCTAAACAATTGAACGGTAAACGTTCTATTTGATAAGTTACTTAAATATGTTTTTTTTGCCCTTTATGAATTTTAATGCGGCTAAAGCCGCGGGCACAACTAGTGTAAGGACATTTGCATAACAATAGAAAAGAAAATGGCGAATGTTTCGCGCTTCGTGAATGTTTCAAAAGGGAAAAGCCGACGCGTTGAATTCGTGTTAAAAGAATTGTCAAACGATTCGTTGATGTTTAATATTTAAAAGAAAAACCGGTATTTTAGGCTGCTGGCCCAGCTTATGTTGAATTTTTAAACATTTGTTTTTGTATGTCTGTATATACGAATGTTTTATTTAGTTTGACTATTTACATAGGAAAAGCTTTAACCAATTTAATAATTTATAAAAATTTACTGAGCGAATAGGATATAAATCCGTTTCAAAAACTAAACTCAAAAAGAAAAAAAATATTTTCGCTCGATTGCCTTATCCCTAATTAATTAATTAGTAAGTGAATTACATAGCAATAAACAGCATATATTAGAATAATAAATACGTATTTCCTCTAAATATCCATATTGCATAATTAGGGATGATTAGTGCTACACATAAGGATTCTCAATTACATACTGTATATAATATAATATATACTATGCTGCTCGTTGACATAGATACAGCTCCCGGTCCTGGGTTCAAACCCAGGGTATTGTCATGCATACCGAGATCCGGACACGACCGATACCTCTACATAACGTTTATTCAAACATTCTCTATACAGAATAATCCAATTACATAAATTGTCAAAAATTCAATTGAATTGGAGCATTTTCCCCTCAAAATCTAAACAAAGCCTTTCAGCGACCTCAAAAGTATCATTAATTAAAGAAACAAACGGGAAAGTCGCTGGGTACGGATTTTTTTTTTCCGAAATGGGGTTAATTACCTCGTCGGAGAGGATTAATTTTATGAAAGCCAAAAATATTTTATTATCTTTCTTTTTGTGTATATAAAACGGATAGAATAATCTCAGTGACTAAGCGGTGCGATTAAAATTTAGATGAAAATTAATATTCTATGGTTTATAAGTTTACAAACAATTACCTATTGTGTTTATAAAGTTTTAAAGTTCAGGTGTTAGGTATTGTCTCTTGAACTTACACCCATGCCTTGATAATTCATAATTCATAATTCTATTTTAGTTTTTATAAGTATATTCGAATGAGGAATATTTTGATTTTTTTTATTCCCGTATAATTTGTGTGACTTCAATTATTTATTGAAAAAAAAAGGTTATTTGTATAATTTTGTGGCTAATTCGCAAAGCGGATAATCCAACTGCCTACAATCGGGAGCTTACAGAATTTTCAAAATAATAAATTTGCCTTGTTATATTTTTATTATATCGATTTATAAATATAATATTCAAAATAGATTCAGCCTGCCTTTTTATGGTCTTTCCAGTTTTTTAATTACTTGTTAGTTATATCTGCCTCGAATTAAGACTTGAACTCAAAACCATCAAAATAGCCATATCCACGCTCTTTCAGCTAAAAATAATAATTCCGTTTTCATTCGCTGGTATTTCTCAGGACTATTCTTCTTTCCAAATAGCATTCCTTTGTAGATTTATGATACAGTAGGGTCGTTTTGTAGGTTGTGAAATCATTTACCCATTCCTACCAAAATTGCTGACCAATGTTGACTTAAAAGTGATTTAACTAAAGAAACTTAGTCGTCTTCGAAATCTTAGCATTCGATTAATATTTGGTCTTCTGATCATGATGACGATGAATGATCACATCTCCGACTTTCATAAAGAGCGCAAGTCTCCATTCGCCTTCGCTGGAATACTCATGTTCTCCATCTTCTTTAGTCAGTATTTTTTCATCCTTCAAAGCCGCACTATTTAAAGTGTTTCACTCATAATCGAGCTTCCCCCAAACCCCCCATAAGCTCTTCGTTTATAAAGAAGATAATTTACTTTTAGAAATCTCTTCTTCCACTTCATATTATTCTAAAGATTCTTTGCCGTTCAAGCTATTCGTCTGTGGAACTCTCTTCTATAAAAGCAAAATGTGCACAAACACTCATTTAAAAACCTCATTAAAACACTATCTTTCTCTCTAGTGCTGTACTAAGACTTGGTTGTGCTATTTGGCGAGAATTTAATGAATACAAAAATAAAAATAAATATATATATTTTTACGTATAACATATACGCAAAAATATGTGTACCTATATAATTATTTATTTTAAAGTTATAATAACTTCACTATAATGTAATTAGTTATTATTTATGTATATTTTATCCCATCTACATCCCTAATTAACTTCTTTTTTTTATTCTTTTCCTCTACTTTAAGGTTGTCTGGAAGAGATAGTTGTTTCAACGATAAGGTTATACAACTCTCTTGTGTGTAATTGATGTCCATGTTTATTGGTGGATATAATAAAAAATAACTTGAATTGAATTGAATTGATATGCTGCTTGACCGAAAATTGTGCGAGTAAAATAAGGATTTTATCAAAACGTAAATACGTTTCAATTTCAATTCAACTATATGAAATATAAACATTCGCTAATCGATCATTCGTTTTCTCTCTTTAACTTAAATATCACGTAATGTTTCAAAAACTATCGGTTCGAACTGTGGTAGATATCTAGATATCTAGACATCTCTCATATTATCATAATTTTTTTGGTACTTGCTATAGCATTCGCATCAAAAGAGTGAAACATTGACCTGAATTTTTCCTCAAATAACGTTTGGATATTAAGTCTCATTGCATGTCTCCATCTTAAAATAATAAATAACAAAGCCTACTTTTTATTAGCATAATTAAAATACTAAGCGAGTATGAATTTGTATAGACCCTTAAACCTTAAAAATTCTTCAGAAAAAATAATTCAGATACTTAACCAATATGTATAAAAAAAATTCCAGACATTTGTAATATAAAAAAAGTTTTTACAAAGACTTTAATCTTAGAGTTGTCAGTCAACATTAAATTTCGACTGCCCTGAGCGCTAAACACTAAAAGAGCTGTATACATGACATGGACTCTTGGATCTGAGAGCTGTCATTTCCATTCAGTTGGAAGTGAAGAGTCCTTCAGTTGAAGAACTAAGAATCGTATAACAGAATGCTTAAACCAAATATTTTCTTCATTTGTTTTTTTTACCATCGTTTGATTTATTATTATCTGTTAATATCATGAGGAGCGAAGTTTTTTTAAATTAATTATTAGAGAATGAACATAGTCTATGTGCAGTCCTGGATTTATGCCTATGCGTAAAAGGACCTGGTAAGCCCATCCCAGCCAAAAATAATAATAAAATTTTATTTTGGAAGGGGGGGGGGGTGGCTTAAATAACGAAGTACGTGTAATTGATTAATTGAATCAAACATATTTTACCTTTAAATGAATGAAGATCGACTCGTCTTCGTGTATTTTTTCATCCATCGTATTCATAAGGTTATGAATTTTTACTTCTCACGTTATTAAATAATTTGAAATAAACTGCAACGCATTTTGTGTAGAACGGGTTTCCTTTTTAAAATCACACAGTCAAGTGCTGGACGCCATTCTTTATAAAATATTCCTGAAGCTGCAACGAATGAAATGCCATACCACTTATACTTACTTCATTCACCCTTTTTCTTTTATGCTTAAGTCTGGAATACGAAATGTAACTATCTTAAATTATATCTTTTAATTAATGCAAATCGTCTACTTTAGACGCGATGTATCTTTCTACGCTGATGAGTTATGTCGTGTATGGAGAACGAATAATACTCACTAAAGTGATTATTTGTGTAATCCATAACTTGAGTTAGTCAAATGATATAAAGGATTTTGTAATAAAATTGTTCTTTTAGAGCATCAGAGATCATATTTTTCACTGACTATTATATAGTGGAGTCAAAAAAGCCATATTTATCTTTTAAATGCGATTTTATTATTCATTTTAAATATTTCATTTTATATAATTGGTTAATAAACAAAAAAAAAATTAACGCGTGGAATTTAAAAAAAGACGTTATTGAGACACCGGTCCCATTTAATTTAACATCTCTTACGATTACTTTCTCATCTTTATATTTTACGAAATCAGCTAAAAGATTTTATGTAAAACTCTTTGCTTTCTTTCCATTTTTGAGCTGACAGACAGTTTGATTACACGCACAGCTTGAAATTCCAATAACTTTCAAACTTTGATTCATCAGAACAGAAATGTACCGTATAACTTATTCACTTCAAAGCTCTGGATAAACTTACTTGTATATCAATGTTAGGTAAGTTACTAGTATGTCGGTGTGGTATTATGTAGATGCGGTAGTCAATTTCAACTTAGTTACACTTTTTGATTTGAGTGTGCACGTTTTGTAAAATATTAGTAATACGTACTTTATGTAACAGATTCTAGGAATAATTATAATCTAATTATATCTTTCATTAGACAGTGTTCTGCTATAATAAAATACGTTTAGCATAATTTAAATCTCATGTTTAAAAAAAAGTCACAAACAAAATTGAATTCTTATTTATACTGCACGGAAATCAACGAACGCTTTTTAAATATAGAATTGTCGACGATAATAAATTAACAAGGCTTTTTACTCGAATTAAGATTATAAAATACGTAGAGCGAAATATAACACATCGAATAATTTTCTTGTATTAAATTACTTACGTTATTTAAGTATCGGTAAAGTAATAATTGAACTTAATTTAGTATCTTATTCTCAGTAGAATCTCTACATTCGAAACTCAAGAACTAATGATAATTAACCTATAACTGACGCGATATCATTGGTTGAGATCATGAATAAGAATAAGGTCCTCCAGACCGATTTCGGCCACGGCGGCCAATCTCAAGAGAGATTAGCCAACTGCGCAGGAGATATTATAGTGCACAAGTGTGTGCGCAAACACAGGTGCACTCTCTTTTCCTTAGCTCTCATAATCCGATGGGACGGCAATCCGACACGACCGGAAAGAGTTCAGGCGCAGGACCAACGGCTTAACGTGCTGTCCGAGGCACGGGAGTGTACACACTTACACTTCCAACTTCCAGACTCCGGGCTGCTACAGATTTTTTGGATAGAAAACCCCAATAACTATTTATTGGCCCGACCTGGGAATTGAACCCAGAACCACCGAGTCTGCGGCCTTATATCAAGCCACTAGACCAACGAGGCAGTCATGAATAAATAACCTATAACATTCATATTACATTTGCAAAAAAAATAGCTTTTGAATGTCAAAGTAGTTATTAATAGAAATTTGCTCATAGCTCCGAGATAAGAATCAGACATGTCCTAATATTTATGTAGCTAAAATTAAATTTTTACCGTTGTAGTAATTATAAATGTAAATAAAACATTTCATCAATTTCGTTCGATGCGTATTAGTGTCAGAGAAGGGCGCTCAAGCCACCTTCAAAAGCTCTTTGCCACCCTTAGGGAAAATAATCGATCAACAATAATTAAATTTAAACATTTTTATTTGGACACGTTTCAAGTAGAAAATAAATTTAAAGATAATATTCTTAAAAAATAAATGTAAAGGATGATTATTTATTACATTGCACAGTATGTTTTGGTGTATATATATTTTAAAGAAAATCATATTTTTATAATTCTCACTAAGTTTCTGGTTGCCCAGTTTCGAAACTCGAAACCCAGGCTATATTGGATGTAGGTACTCTGGAATGGTTGGTGTTATTTCTATACTTTAAATAATGATCCATCTTTTTCTATCGAGGGGAAATGCATTTACGCATGCCGCCCGGTCGAGTGACCGGGACGGGTATGTGGGACTCACGGGGACCCCGCTAATCGGCTGCCCGTCCTACCCACTAAAACCACCTCGGTACCCTTCCCGTCTTTAGAGGAACGCCACGGGATCGCTTGCGCATCCAACCGTGACGCTCCGAATATAATGAATCCACCTTGGTTCAACGCAAGTATTTTAATTCGTCTCATGGTTTTATATAGCCTATGGTCTTCCTCATTAAAAATGCGCTACACAACACAAAAAGTTTTTTCAAATTGTACTGACTACTGGATGAGCGCGTGATTAGCGCGTTCAAATAAACAAATCTTCTAATTAATGTTATCCTCGTAGTAAAGAAAATATAAATTTTCATCTAATAATTAAATTAGATGAAGCAGTATTACTTGGTTCGCCACCCACTTCAAGCTTAAAAAAACTCAGTACACAAGTCTGCTTTAGTGCTAAATCTTATTATGCTAACCTATTATTATGTAAATTAACTTTTTTCGATTAAACTGAAATTGTGTTCTTACTCCATAAAAGCTATTATTTTATTATATTGTGATAAATATAATTAATGAAAAGTTTAATATGCATAGGTTGTAGGTTATAAAAAAACCGCATGGAATGTAACTGAGCTTTAAACATGTTATTGTAGTAAATAACACAATGTACTAGTAACAAATCAAAACTACTACTATATGCAAAGAGGCTCTTGCAGTCATTTTACAGAATTAAATTAATTTTAAAGCTAACCAGCCAAAAAAGGTTCGGAATGTGGATTCTGCAGAACCTGCCAAAAACTCAGCAGTTATTGTTACTGATTTTTTATACAATAGGTAGACGGACGAGCATATGGGCCGCGATTTCCGTGTTCAATGTAACTTTATCATCTACTGGATTGTTTCGGTTTATAGGGTGAGCCAGTGTAACTACAGATACAAGGAAGATAACTTAGTTTCTAAGGTTGGTGGCGAATCGACGATATAAGGAATGGTCATATTACTTACAGCGCCGATCCCTAAGGGCAATAATGACCATTAACCTACCGATGTCATTAGAAATTTTATTTACAACTTGATCAAGGTGAATTTAACGATCTGAACTGATAATACTTGTAGATTTCCTCACTTTTATGATGTTTTCCTTCACCGCTGAGTACGAGATGACTAATGAGCAAAAATAAAACACAAGAATACGTGTTCAAATGTTCTAGCCACAAGCCCATCTCCATTCTATGCGTGTATAGACATACACCCATTTTTCATATCGATATAAGAAAAAGCTAAATACAATTGTGACATACCTTACCAGATGAGTCTGTTTCGTCCTTATCAATAAAAGGTACATTAAAGATTGAAATGCAGGCATTCCCTCGAAATAGGTTAATGATATGAATAAATTTCCTTTCAGTGCTCCACCCTTATTCAACGACTATAATTTCAGTAAACAATGTTGACCGCATATAATGTACTGTAATGGGCCAATAAATCGTAAGCTATTATAATGGTCATAGTTACGACAACTTAATCGGTTCAAACCGGTTTTGTGATTTTTTAATACAAACGTTTTTTCATTAAAACTGGCTACAATAGTATTTTTCATATTTAGGTACTGATTATAAAAAACGGCAATTTCATAGGTGACGTCAGCCTGGCTCTTAAACTTTTCATGTGAATGCGAATATTATTTGTGTGTTGTGATATTTTATGTACGTAAAGACCTAATTAGAAAAATATGCAACAATAGTAATGTTTCCAATTTTTTTTACTAACAAAATTAGCTCGTAATAGTCTGTCCGTTGACTTACCTAAACATCTGATTTGGATAATTCTTTTTTCATTAGATAGTCCGCTTATAAAAGGCTATATACAATATATAGCTTCATACTACTTCACTATGGAGCATAGTAGTAAGTATAAACATCAACCATATTAGTGAAACAGGTATATAATATAAACATTGCCGAAACGCAGGTATTAATATATTATTTAATTTCCTATGAGAAGTCTTCAACTTTTTATTGTATCCCCGCCTAATCAAAATTTCCGTCGTAGTGAAGTTTCGTATCGTGTGACTTTGAAAGTTATTATTTTAACGACTTCCTACTTCATTCAGGTGGTGGTAATATAAAAAGTTTGACATTCATAGCGTCTGGCGATGACTTTAATAGACGATTTATTTATATAAGTGATTTGAGGTTGATATAATACTTAGTAATCATTAGTTATTTTTGAAGTAAAAACTTCTTTGGCATCGTAGTGATTTGAAAGTCGATGAAACGAAAAAGCGACAGAAAAAAGAGACAGACACATAAATTCATAAGATTTAACGTGGGAGAAAATGAGATAGGAAGCATTATACAGTTGAAGCCAAAATTTTTGAAGGTTTCACTTCTACCACGTGTGAATTGCACACATTTTTATTTTTATTTTAATATTCATTATCGTTGTTCCTATTTTATTTTTGGTGTACTATGAAGTATTTTATTATTCATATTGTTATATTATGATAGTTTATTTCTAATCTTTAATAAAATATCATTCTTCGACAAATTATATTTAAAAAAAAAAAAACAACAGCTTAGTTACAAATAAGTTAAGCTTATATAGAACGTGTTCCATTAACATAGCACTTCCAATTTTAAATATAAATCTCGTAGAAGTAAATTATATCTACAATCAAAGTTTATATTTTATTACTCCCAAGAGTAGGGTTAGTATAATGATTACAAGTCTGTTTGATTTTATGATTCAGAGTTTCGAGCGAGTCCTCTTTCATATTTACCCCTTGATATCGAATTTGGATAGTGAGAGTAACCGCGTCTTCATTTACATAGCTACGTCATACACCTGCACGCTCAAGTCGATTCCGTTTTGAAATCGAAAAATAATTTTTTTTATCCTTACAAACTCGTTTCTAGTAAATTATGTTTTGTAATTACAGTTTAGAATTTTTTTTCATAAGCCGATGCAAAAAGATAGGTGGTATAAGCTTAACGTGTTTGACAATAGCTCCTAAACAGATGAACGGAATTTGAAGAAAAAAGGTGAAGTGGGAAATTAATGTTAATAATAAAATTAATATATTGGTTTAACAAAAAAAAAATTGGTTGCCTGTAAAGTCGGTATACGGGCGAAAGTTTTACGTGACAACGACTTTGAGTGGTAAAATAATTTTAATGTGAATATTCATTCGTATAGTAGGAAGAAGGATGAAATAATAGTAACAATTTAAAACATTTATTTATACAAAGAATTATATTTAAAACATTAATTTATACAAAGAATCTCGCACTGAATTTCATATTAACAAAATTTTATTTTTACCTTTACACATACATACGTATTTATATACAAATATACATACAATAACTTGCAATACATTTGCGTACAATGAAACAGCGTTCTGTCTCTCTCGCTCTTAGGCGGGCTAACCATGCCCGAGTGGAAGGGACGCGTGCCTCTCACTCGCTCTCATTGTGAGCGCATAACGTGAGCGGAGCGTAACGCAGTTTCTTGAAGTGTCACCCGGCAAACCAATTTATAAGACGTTGTCACGTCAATAGCAAATTATTAAAAAAAAAACTTTTATATAACTAATGAGCTAATTAAATTGGCTGGAAGGCGTCGAGTTCAGTCTCGCAGCTGAATTAACAATAGAACTTCTATTAGTTCAATTACTATCAGTTACTTTTATGTGATTCGACGTTTCTATAAAGCCTTTCATGATCAAATGTCATTCAAATATTTTAGACAAAACTTTTTTCTTTACTTCGACATGATAACATTTACCTCTTTTGTGTGTTTTTTGTCAAAGTATTCTTCTTTTTTCTCAAATTCTAAATATCGTTAATGTATTTAATAAAAAGGATACTCTCAAAGTATGTCTAAGCGATATATTAGAAATACTCGTTTTTTGCCTGATTAAAAATAATATTAAGTTAAAAAATATGGGTATATGACGTCATCGGGAATTGAATATGGGGGATAAACTTCCGAAAACTCGAAACTGATCGATTGATCATTGATTGATCGATTGATCTGAATTTTCGTGTTCGATGCGCTGATACCGAATATAAGAGGAAAATTCCAAGACATTTAATTTCCAAGGACAATTCTAGAAACGTCGTTTCCACGTTTTCACCAGTTGCATAAATTTTTGACTCGATATAATTTTCGTGTAGAGCCAATAACTTAGAGAAGTGATAATGCTCATATAATGCTATTGGTGACAGAGAACTGCCGAGTAACGTGTATTTTATAATCTATGCAACTTAAGCCGGTGGTTCTCAGTAGAATCTATATTCCGAACCGGTGCATTGTTAGTAACAGCCTGTGAATAGCCCACTGCTGGGCTAAGGCCTCTTCTCCTCTTTGTGAGGAGTTTGGAGTTGTGAAGGTTTTGGAGATTATTCCACCACGCTGCTCCAACGCGGGTTGGTGGAATACACATGTTACAGAATTGCAATGCAATTTGACACATTCCTCACGATGTTTTCCTTCACCGTCAAGTACGAGATGAATTATAATCACAAAGTAAGCACATTAAATTCAGCGGTGCTTGCCCGGGTTTGAACCCACGATCATCCGTTAAGATTCACGCGTTCTTACCACTGGGCCATCTCGGCTTTTTTTGTGCATTGTTAGCTTTAAGTATTATTTAGTCCTGATTTAAAAGTGCTCGCAATAGCATACTAGCATGAAGTATATTTTGATTTGATTTGATTTACCATCGATACACATAAATTGGATATGCTTGCCCAATGACAAGTAAGTAGTTATCAGTCCTTAACACAATTAGAATGCAAATTAATAAAGTGGCTTGAATCGATCCAAAGTTAAATCACTACTCTCTAAGGGCCTTTTAAGGTTCCATTAATTTTGATTGATTTACAATACATCTTATAAGGAGAACAACTGATGACTCGTGACTTCGTCCACGGGTGAGAGGAAGTGGCCAGGCAGGTTTTAGGTACTGTATATGCATTTCTGTGACAATGTGGCAATAGTCGCTTGAGTAGTTAAGACCTGAAAACAAACTTTTGCATTTATAATATTAGTTCGAATTTTAATTTTAATCAACTCATTATTTAAATGAAAATAAATTTGAAATTAAATAAAATTTTAGCAAATATATATTTATGTACTTACATATCTGACTATAAATAAATAACTACAAACTATTATATATTTTAAAACGCATATATTTTTCATAATAATCTTTTTCATTGTATTTTTTATTTAGTGTAGAGGGAGTATCACGTATTCCATATATTTTAACAGCTGTTCACTATGTTTGTTTTTAAGCCGCGTGACTCGCTGGATATCGCTTGAGCCAACAAAGGTTTTTTTTAGTATGAGCATCTATCGCTTGAGTGGTTGACTATTGTGACATAATAGCCTAAACCAAATGCAATCTTTTTTTTTTTTATTGCATAGGAAGGCGGACGAGCATATGGGCCACCTGATGGTAAGTGGTCACCAACGCACATAGACATTGGCGTTGTAAGAGCTGTTAACCATCTCTTACATCGCCAATGCGCCACCAACCTTGGGAACTAAGATGTTATGTCTTCGTATGTGCACTTTTATGCTACATATTTTCAGGGCCGGATCTACCATATGGCTTTTTGGGCTTCAGCCCAGGGCCCCATGGATTCATGGGGCCCCAGACTAAGTCAAGTCAGTCAAAAATAGACTGTACTACAAAAGAATCCATAATTTTATTAAATTAAACAGATCGTATGGTTTGCAGTCCTACGAATCCTGCGATCAATCAAACCCATTCAATTCATTTCATTTAAGTTTACTGTCCCACTGTCTACTTACTGGCTCATTTTTTTCTATACTTTGAGTAATTGGATATGCTTCTAAATAGTATTAACCCAGGGCCCCCTTAACTCACGGTCCGGCCCTGTAACTAGAAGTAAAACTCGCAAGCAAAGCGAAAACAACCTCGTTAACATTTATATAACTTGCTAAACAAGCAAACAATAATTTATTTTCATAAGGTCATAATCATTGTACATGGATTTGTAAGAACATCTTTCAATTGATGTACTTTAACTGCCACCTGAACAAAAGTATATCTCATGAGGGTTGGAGTTAGGACATCTTTACTACCTTCAATGCGGCTTAGACATCGGATGCATCCAAAAATTTATTTGGATTTAGATTAATTATAATGAATAGTTTAGTTTTTAATTAAAAATAATAATAATATGTAAATAGGTTTCCTATTCCTCTTTTTCCTCGGTTGAGTTATTTCGTTTAACTATTTAAAAATAATGATTAAGTTATTTATTATTATTAAATACGTAATATCATGAAACGCACACGAAATCGAACGACGTATTTATTATTCATAATTAATGTATCAAAACTTACAAAATGTAACGCGTTTATTGCGTGTTACCGACGAAGTCCCTTACGTGGGTAACAAGCAGTAAATAATACAATTATTGAACAAAAAATTTAAATGTTCATTGACATGGTTCGAACTTCGGACTAAAATATATAAAATAATGTAAACGTGCCACTTGAATTAATGCTTAATTTTCCAAGAATGGGTTGTATAACATTTTTTCACGAATAAACCTGCGAGATAATAATCTGATTTATTAAGCTATAAACTATGAACAAATTAACTCTTTACTGAACATGCAACTAATTGAGAATCCGATGCCACAATCTGATTAGAGGCGCTGAAATTATTTCGAGTTTGACCTTAAATTTTAAAATTACTTTAATTATTATTTATATTGAGTTGTCAAAACACTCTCCGTGCAGTGACGGAGTAAGAATACAATTCACTGCCCCTCTCTTTCCCATGGGTGTCGTAAAAGGCGACTAAGGGATATCTGAGCGACCATCTGCTCATCTGGTGGTAGGATGTCAATCATCCGCCTGGCTTGTTACCACCGTACGCATGGTGAAAAACTCGTGAAGTGGCTGCTTGCAGCCGCGTTTCGAGATCAGCCAGCGTACAGCCAGTGCCCGAGCGCGCATTGCCGCGATATGTGGTGGTCCAGTGGAAGTTGCTGTTGAACCAATGCCGGGGCAAATTATATTGACCCGCCGGGCAGGGAGACCCGTAGAAACGGTTGTTCCGCTGGCCGCCCGTGGCAGAGTACAGGGGCCCAAGCGTTCCTAACCAGCTCGCGAGGCTGCCCCACCAGGCCACGCATAATCTCGGTGTGGACCGTCGTGCCGGTTGGTGACCGGACGGTGGGGTCCCGGCGGCCACTACCGGGAGGGTTCGGGGGCCCTTCCGTCCGGCGGGTCAGTTTATTTTCCCTTCAGGCAGTATCTTGGGGAAACACAGCTCCACGCTTTGACCATTCCTATCGTGGCAATGCGACGCTCGCTTCACGTCTCTCCCTTCTTTTCCTTATGACATGACAGCGCAAAGAAATGACGGTCGATCAGCGGTGCACACCCCCACCACTCCTTCGCTGTTTGAGGTTGAGTTCAGTAACATCCGTGGACTCCACGCTAACCTCAATGCTGTCCACCACCATCTCGAGACAGCACGGCCAGCAATGTTGTTTCTTACGGAGACCCAAATACTCCGTCCTGCCGATACCAGCTACCTTAGTTATCCCGGCTACACGCTTGAAGAATCCTTCAAAGCGAAAGCCGGAGTATGCTTGTTCGTCAGGACGGATGTTTGTTGTCACCGTCTGCGCTGCTTGGAGGACCCTTCCTTCTCCATGTTAGTGGTACGTGTGGACCTGATTCGTCAGAGTCGAGTCTACGTGTGCCTCTACAGATCCCACAATGGTGACTTGGAGACAAGCCGACTCTTTGACCATCTTAGTCGGGTGGCAGATGCTGCGCAAGAGCAGTTTCCTAACGCAGAAGTGGTGTTTTTGGGGGACTTTAACGCTCACCACCAATCATGGTTGAAGTCTCCCAAAACTGACCATGCTGGAAGGACTGCTCATGCTTTCGCTCTTACGCATGACTTGACCCAGCTGGTTGATCAGCCCACCAGGATCCCAGACATTGACGGGCAAGCGCCTTCTCTACTGGACCTTCTGTTGACTACCCACCCGGTGGAATATCAGGTTGAGGTTCGGGCTCCTCTTGGTTCTTCGGATCACTGCCTGATATCTACCAAAGTGCCACAGGCCAAGCTGCCGTCACAAGCGGTATGCAAACGTCGCGTTTGGCACTACAAGTCAGCAGATTGGGACGGTTTGCGCGATTACTATGCGTCAGTCCCTTGGAAGGAACGTTGCTTCAGTGAGAATGACCCGACTGCTAGCGCCGCTGCTATTGCTGGTGAGATCCTGTTGGGGATGGAATACTACATTCCTAACTCGGACCTCGCCAGTAAGGGTACGCGTAACTGTTGGTTCACTCGCGAATGTGCCGATGCTGTGTCATCTAAGCAGGCGGCATATCGCGCGTGGATCAATGGCCGCTTTAGTGGGGCATCTAACATTGACTCACTGAAAGCAGCCTACAATAAAACCTCCAAGTCCTGTAGAAAGGCATACTCAAGGGCGGATGCACAGCGCATTGCGCAGATTGGCCATGACCTTGTTTCGCATCCTAGGGGCTCCCGTAGCTTCTGGCGTCTGACCAAATCTGTGCAAAACAATTTCTGCCAACCTTCGCTGCCACCTCTTAGGAATCCGGACGGATCGCTAGCTCACAGTCCGCAGGAGAAAGCCGATCTCCTGGCAAAACTCTTTGCGGATAACTCTGTGATCGATGATTGCAGTGCGCTGGCACCTTCAATACCTTCATGTGGCCACACGATGCCTGACATCAAAATCAGGTAGCGTGATGTGCGTGCAGAGCTGCAATCATTCGATGTACGGAAAGCTAGTGGTCCCGATGGAATACCAGCCATAGTGCTTGAGAAGTGTGCGGCGGAGCTGTCTCCTGTGTTGACGCGTCTGTTCCAACTGTCTCTCTCTACAGGATGTGTGCCGGATTCTTGGAGAGAAGCTAATGTGCAAGCGGTTCCCAAAAAAGGGGATCGATCAGACCCGGCAAATTATCGGCCAATAGCTATCACCTCAGTTCTCTGTAAGGTGATGGAACGGATCTTAAACAACCAACTGATCCATTACCTAGAAGATCACTGTCTAATTAATGGTCGTCAGTACGGGTTTCGACCAAAACGGTCCACAGGTGATCTTCTAGCGTACGTAACACACCTCTGGGGTGAAGCTATCGACAAGCATGGGGAGTCGTTGGCTGTCAGCCTCGATATCTCCAAGGCTTTCGACAAGGTCTGGCACAGAAGTCTTCTCTCCAAGCTGCCGGCATACGGTCTGCCAGCTCGGCTCTGCACCTGGATTGCCAGCTTCCTACACAAGCGTAGCCTTCGCGTTTTAGTCGATGGTTGCGCTTCACAATTCCATGTAGTGAATGCTGGGGTCCCCCAGGGGTCTGTGCTATCTCCCACACTCTTTCTTTTGCATATCAATGATATGCTCTCTCTCGGGAACATACATTGCTATGCAGATGATAGTACAGTGCATGGGGGATACCATGGACGCGCAGTAGCCGGGCGGGCGGAAACTGAGGAGAGGCGGAGGGATCTTGTTGTTGAACTCGATAGGACGTTAGGACTCATCGCCAAATGGGGCTCTGACAATCTTGTTGAGTTTAACGCCAAGAAAACACAGGTATGTGCTCTCACAGCGAAAAAGTCACCATTTTACCCTCCTCCTTCCCTCTGTGGCACTACGCTGGAGATACATAGCAAAGTCGCCATACTGGGGATCGACGTTCGGTGCGACCTTAATCCAAAGGATCACATCGAGGCTGTTATAAAAACAGCTTCACGTAAACTCGGAGTCCTGAACAAGGTGCGGCGTTTTTTCACGCCACAACAACTGCTCCTGCTGTATAAAACACAGGTACGGTCCTGCGTCGAATATTGCTCGCACCTCTGGGATGGCTCCGCTAAGTACTTACTGGAGGCTTTGGATCGGTTGCAGCGGCGTGCGGTTCGCATTATTGGCGACGTAAAGGTCACCAACACCCTCGAGCCTTTACAATTGCGTCGAGAGATAGCGGCACTCAGCGCTTTCTATCGAATGTATCACGGCGAGTGCTCGGAGGAACTATTCTCCCTCATTCCTGCTTCCCCTTTCCTTCACAAATCTACGCGTGCTGGCTCTCGATGTCACCGCCTAACTGTGACATCAATTCCGTCGCGAACGAAAAAATTTGGCAACTCTTTTCTTTGTCGCACCTCCAAAACATGGAATTCTTTACCAGCACACGTGTTCCCCTCCTCTTATGACCTGGGTTCCTTCAAACGAGGCGTGAAGAGGCATCTTGCGGGCCGGCAAGGCGGGGGCGGCTAGTGCACATCATTCTTCCCGACTGCACTAGCCGTCGTCGCGTTTGGACTCTACTACCACTTACCATCAGGTGGAGTGGAGTCATTTGCCCTCCCGGGCTATAAAAAAAAAAAAAAAACAAAATGGATATACCATTTGCGTAGGAAATCCATTTTTATATTGAAAAGCCGATAATACGATAGAAAAATTACCGTTTTATGTTATCTTGAAAACAATGAAAAGATGATTCAAAAGCTTATTCGAACAACGAATCTATTTGCTTGTCTGTTTACCCTGTTTAGATTATAACCATTTTTTATCTGAAAAGAAAAAACAAATATCTAACGAATAAATAAATATAATTATAAAAATTTTAAAAAATCGATTTTTATATAACAATTGTGTGTGTGTGCACACACACTTGTGCACTATGTCCTGCACACGTTGCAAGTCTGCCTTGCGTGTAACGGTCTCGGCCAAAATCCGTCAAGACATAATGATGTCTTGCTATAAAATACGTATACAAGGTGACAACATAATAAACAAAATTCGAGCTCTCACTCGTGAGCCCCGAAGCGATTTAGTCCTGGAAACTCAATTAAGCTAATCGTTCGAAACTCGTTATATTGAAACTATAGTGTTCTCAATATCCACGCGATATTGACAATTCTAGTTTCCAACTTCCAAAATGTATTTAAAGTTTCCGCTACAGAAAAATATATTTATTATTAACATTAAATATGTCTTACCATAAATAATGCCGAAAAATATTTGGCTTTTATACTAACTACATTGGTTTTTAATTCTTGGTTTTTATTCATTTATGATTAATCTTAATCATCAGTTTATTTGAAAAAAATATTCTTTCCAAATTTTGAAGATGAATTCTTGACAAAATGCTTAAGTGAAAATGCATTTCATAGTTAAAATGTATTTAAAACGGAAACTATGACATTTGAATTAAAACTGGTAAAATTTTGTTTCGTTTTCACCTTCAGCAATTACACCGCTTCACGTTTTTTTTTGTTTCTGGTGTAACCTTAAACCTAAATGAATAGCTCTTGACAGCGCTCAGCGCGAGCGCTACTTTGTTAATTTTTGCACTCAAATTCTTCCACGTGGAAAATTTCGCCTCGCCTACCTCAACTGTAAACTAATGTGCACGTTTAACAAAATAATATAATTAAATCATCGTTCGCAGTGTTTGAAAGTTTTGTAACACTGAAATTCGATATTATGATGCGAAAGTTATTGAAATATCTAGGTAGTTTCTAATCGAAAACAAAGTTTGATTAGTAAACGTAGCTAAGGGTATTAAATTTTAAAAACTGTTGAATTATTAAACTCATTTTATATTAAAACAAAATATCTCAATCAGTCTCAAGCAAAATTAGATCAACAGACTAATGGCCGAATACTTAGGAAAGTATGTTTTTAAACTGTCAATATTTAATTTAAAAAAATAACTTTAAAACAAAGTCCTCCAGACCGATTTCGGCCACGGCGGCCAATCTCAAGAGAGATTAGCCAACTGCGCAGGAGATATTATAGTGCAAAAGTGTGCGCAAACACAGGTGCACTCTCTTTTCCTTAGCTCTCATAATTCGATGGGACGGCAATCCGACACGACCGGAAAAATTTCAGGCGCAGGACCAACGGCTTAACGTGCTTTCCGAGGCACGGGAGTGTACACACTTCCAACTTCCAGACTCCAGGCTGCTACTGAGAGTTTCCTGACAGAAAAACCCAATAGCTATTCATTGGCCCGACCTGGGAATTGAACCCAGGACCACCGAGTCTGCGGCCTTATATCTAGCCACTAGACCAACGAGGCAGTCAAACTTTCAAATAAACTATAGTAAAATATATTATTTAAGAATGTACAACAAAAATGTCTCTCTTAGCACGTTATTATCATGACCAACAACCATCAATTATTGAGCTATGACACCGTAATATTATAAAAGACATTACGTTTGTATCCGAAAAATAAATAAAAATTTTAACAAAACAAAAACCGACTTCATAGGAAAAACAAATTAATATGCACTAAAAAGTAAAAAAATAATTGCGTATTCTTCTATAATTTTATAATTAACTTACTATTTTCTACTCATCAATATGTAGGTACGAATGTGTTGAGTGGTTGATAATGTATTTACAATTATTATTACTTTTGGAGTCGATGTCAGCCAAGGTGGGTTTATAACTACATATATAGTTAGTTATAGGTGAGATGTGCTTGTGTCACACGCGCAACTTTACGAGGCGAATAAAAGTCAATTTGTAAAGCATACAGCTTTTGTTTGTTTTTAAAAGATTCCCGTATTATTATTGCTAGGTATATTATAGTGTTTCCTTAGCTGACATCGACTCCAAAAATAACAATAATTGTAAATACATTATCAACCACTCAACACATTCGTACCTACATATTGATGAGTAGAAAATAGTAAGTTAATTATAAAATTATAGAAGAATACGCAATTATTTTTTTACTTTTTAGTGCATATTAATTTGTTTTTCCTATGAAGTCGGTTTTTGTTTTGTTAAAATTTTTATTTATTTTTCGATTTTTAGTGAATCTGAAGTACACTCACTAATTTGTAAAATATGGGTAGACCTACTAAACGTGCAGCTCATATGAGACAGCGCCGTTTATATTATTATTTAAATAAAACAGTGAAACGTACAGAAAAATGCATTTTGGTACTTAATAAATATTAGGTAATATGGTTAAATGTATGAATATAAATTAACATGTTTTGATTAAATAGATTTAGTTGGTGGGGTGTTGGGCAGCAATAACATAATCAAATAATTATTTCTAGTAATAATTAAATAAGCTGTATGTTTATAGATTTTGTGTTATACCATTCTTCACCATAAAATATGACGGAATGTCTGTATATTAAAAAAGGGGAAGTATCTATATTATCCTAACTAATATTATAAATGCGAAAGTAAGTTTGTTTGTGACGCTTTCACGCCTAAACCACTAAGCCGATTTAAAAAAATCTTTCACCAATGGAAAGTTACATTATCAGGGAGTAACATAGGCTACATTTTGTCCCCATATTCACACGGGAACTGGTACTACTTGAGTTAAACCGCGGGAAAAACACTAGTAATTAATATATAAATATACATAAATATAACATGTATATAAGAGTACTTATACGATTCTATATATATATATATATATGTATAATTTTCAAAATTGGTCTCAACTTTTAGGAGATGTTCAAATATGTTTCAATTACAAACATATACATATATACAATGCTTACATGCATAACTCATATTTTAAAGAGGCAAGATTTGAGTTTTGTTTGATTTTGTATTACGATTTAACTCAAAAACTACTTGACCAATTTTAAAAACTCTTTCACCCTTAGGAAGCTACGTCTTTACCGAATAACATAGGCTATATTATATTTTCAAAATCTTATAGATCCCTACTTAAAATGGAGCAATGTAACCCAACGTATCAAACTGTTGCCTATAAAAGTTATTATTTCGCGTGCGCTGCGAAAACTATTGACGGTATATAAAGAAGTGTTTTTTACAATAGTACTACAATTACTTGATCATAACGATGTTATGGTAGGTGAATGAAAAATCTAGACAAAAGTTTCGGCCGTGTATCGTTAGTTTGCTACTAAGAATTGAAGATTTCCGTTACTTTGTCATGGATCCTATAATCAGAATCTAACCAAACTGTCATCAAACAAGCCTTGAAGTACACTCTTTCCAATAAAAAAAAAATCATCGAAATCCGTTGAATAGATATCGAGTTATTCGTCCATTTGTCGCGCACATACCTCATGCAAATTTACGACTTATATGGTTTTCTCATGGATTCCACTGTCAAAACTGGACTAAAAAAAAAATGGGACCCCATGGGAAGCAACCCCTTTCAAATAAAAAAAAATTGGTTGCCTGTAAAGTCGGTATACGGGCGAAAGTTTTACGTGACAACGACTTTGAGTGGTAAAATAATTTTAATGTGAATATTCATTCGTATAGTAGGAAGAAGACGCGTGCCTTTCACTTTTTATGTCTGTCTCTCTCGCTCTTAGGCGGGCTAACCATGCCCGAGTGGAAGGGACGCGTGCCTCTCACTCGCTCTCATTGTGAGCGCATAACGTGAGCGGAGCGTAACGCAGTTTCTTGAAGTGTCACCCGGCAAACCAATTTATAAGACGTTGTCACGTCAAAAAAAAATCATCAAAATCGATACACCCAGTCGAAAGTTATGAGGTAACAAACACAAAAAAAAAAAAATAAAAAAAAAAAAAACATACAGACGAATTGATAACCTCCTCCTTTTTTTGAAGTCGGTTAAAAAATTGAAACGTTAATTCAGAGCGTCCCAAAAAAGATCCATTTTCCATATTAACGAGAGGTCATTTTTTTCATTTACTACAAACTTTCTAGACTAAAGTAAAACTCGTCCCATCACGAACTTAGTGGCCGTAGCGTGATTTTTTGTTATAAATCACTGTGGTATATATTTTTAAAACAACACTGTTTACCCAACAGCATCCAATTACTTTAACGGGTCGCGACTTAATAAATTGACTTTGGTTTAATATTTCAAAAGCAAAATTCTTCGACGATTTTCTTTTTTAATATTAACAATGACACGAGGTGTATTAGAATGACTGATATTAAATGGAATTTTTAATAATAATATAATAATCTCCTGGGATATTATTCACACACGACCCAAACTAAGCATAGCTCTTACTATGGAAACCAGACAACTGATATACTACAAATACTACTTTTCTAAGTCCATGCTTATATAGATAATTATACCCAGACTCAGGACAAACAGAACTATTCATGACTACAACTGTCTTTCCTGCAAGTATCTACCAAACCACGCCAACCGGCTCGTCATTATTTTAACAAATTTTGTATAATATGGCGTGATATGATTATTTATTATTTAAGATTTGTAATAACTTAATTAAAACATATCACCTGGGTAGATACCACCCACTCATCAAAGATTCTACCGCCAAACAGCGATTCTTAGTATTTCTGTGTTCAGGTTGGAAGGATGAGTGAGCCAGTGTAACATAACACATAAATGGACAATAAGGGGGCCAAGTACCTTTTTGAAGGTTTCCACTGCGTGAAAAAAGCCAATCTAACTATTGACACAAGGGACATTGCAAGGGATACTGAAAAACATATCTTTATAAATATATTATATGGTCATCCACAAACTTTTTTTTACGAAAATGTATTTTATAAAACAAAAAAGGTATAAAAACCCACATTCAAATAAATATAAACATGAAATTGAGTGCCGACAGAATGACAGTTGACTTCTATAAAGGCGTCCTAATTTTTGTTTATCATTTTATATAAATTATATTATATTTTATAATGGTACAGTCACAACCACTTAATATGTAAAAGTACAGTCGTTGCTTATTCATTTAATCTACAGAAACACAGGCAAGGATAAAACATACATAGCTTTAAGGCTATCATAATTATCAACAAAAACCCCGTAAATTTTGTTGTACGCTTTCAGCACGCTTTTTATAATAAGGTCATAAGCGTCAAGCAAAGTTAGAGTTAATACAATTTTATTATTATTATTTGATCGTTAGAACAATCGTTTAGTTCTAAGATGTTCTCGAAATATTTTTAACCGAAAATATATTAACCTCAGTCCAATAAGCAATATTTCATAAGTTGACAGGGATTTTTCCCCTAAGCTACCCGTCCATCAGGGACACTTAGAGGTCCTTTCGGTTCAATGACTAACCCACGACTAATCCATAATAATGAACATACAACAGACATCAAGGAAAATTTCCCTTTATTTTAATCAAGTCTTTTTGAAATAATATCCGCCCTTATCCCAACAACACAATGATATCGAAATGAAGGTTTCATGAAGGGTGTATTCATTTCAAACATGTATATATTTTATAATTTATTATTATATATATATACAGAATGTAATAAAATTCGTGTCCGACCCGTGAAGTAGTTATTAGGTATTGTGAGTCGGTTCTATTTATGTTATCATTTTAAAATTCTAAGCAAAATTTTTAATTTAACTGAAAAACTACATTTACATTGCAACACAGATGCGGGCGTCAGCGCTCGATAGCTCTTACCTATCGGGGAGCTCGGACTCGGACAACTGAGGCATGACTTCAGTTGTCCATGAAATTTGTTTCGTTTTCACCTTCAGTTGACAATTGAAAATGACAATTAATATTTTTTATGCGATTTTTTTTTTACATAATATTTTGAAAATGTTTACATAAATAAAACCGACTCACGATACCTAATAACCACTTCACGGGTCGGACACGAATTTTGTTACACCTGTATGTACGCACAATGTATATAAATATATGAAGGACTAGCCTGCAATAAATGTTCTATCATTATCTTTATTATTTTGATTAATTAATATTAATCATTAATAAAAAAAGATAGAATAAAACAGTTCTAAAAAAATGCCATTCCAAATGAGCAATTATTTAATGAAAATAAAATAATTCATATATATAAACCAGTCAATGTTGAGAATTAACTATAAAATAACGAAACAGCAAAATATAATAATTAATGTTATTGCATTTTAGTTTGAAGGGTGAATATCGAATATGAATAATTTATTTGTACATAAAATGTTCATAGCACGGATATAATCCTGTCACAGTTTTGTTATATACAAACAGTAAAATATATATAATAATTCATTTCAATGGGTAATATTGATCAGATTATCTTAATGGCGAAACCATTAAAACAATATTAAGGCACTTTTCAGAATAGCCTATTTGGATTCACCGAACGATTTCACCGATCCATTTGAAAACAAAATTTAATCACCTTATGAACGAGGTTAGGCCTTTGTTACACATATATTACTGGGGATTGCTCGGGCCATACGCGGACGATAAATTATTTGTATTGACATTTTAGGGCCATAATATAAAGTCTGAAATTACATTATCCTTCTCATGTATACAAACGTACATACGTGGAATTATCTCTTTTACAGGCCCTTTTTCTTAAATTTGTTACGTATATTAAAAATAAAAATTTCAAATTGTCAAATTATCTTTATTATTTTAACCAATAAAGTGGGCAAATAAAAAAAAAACTAATTTAAAGCAAATCTCTGCGGTGTCATTTAAAACGAATTACTGTGTGTATTTTAAAAAGTTCGTTATTTGCATACTTCTGTCGAACCGCTAGCGTGACAACTAAAGTCGGTCGGGTCAATTCGATTCGCAACGATGAATTGTCTATTCGAAGCAAAGTTTTACAATGCCACAATAGTATCGCCTCCAACAGGATTGAAACGTTGAACTGCCATAGTATTGCATTATGGGCTTCGTTACAATGGCTTAACGGTTTGTACGTAATGTTTTCATTTATCCAGTCAAACCAATGCCCATTTGAAGTTATCGTTTTGTTTGAAATTATTGAACCCGAATTTGTTTTGAAAGGAAGAAATAATTCATGCGACATTTAAACTCTATTTATTTATTTATTTTTACTTTAATAATAATACTTTTGACGTGACAACGTCTTATAAATTGGTTTGCCGGGTGACACTTCAAGAAACTGCGTTACGCTCCGCTCACGCTATGCGCTCACAATGAGAGCGAGTGAGAGGCACGCGTCCCTTCCACTCGGGCATGGTTAGCCCGCCTAAGAGCGAGAGAGACAGACATAAAAAGTGAAATTCAGTGCGAGATTCTTTGTATAAATTAATGTTTTAAATATAATTCTTTGTATAAATAAATGTTTTAAATTGTTACTATTATTTCATCCTTCTTCCTACTATACGAATGAATATTCACATTAAAATTATTTTACCACTCAAAGTCGTTGTCACGTAAAACTTTCGCCCGTATACCGACTTTACAGGCAACCAATTTTTTTTTTAATGAATAATATAAAACCGAGATGGCCCAGTGGTAAGAACGCGTGAATCTTAGCCGATGATCGTGGGTTCAAACCCGGTCAAGCACCACATGAATTTGCATGTGCTTAATTTGTGATTATAATTCATCTCGTGCTTGACGGTGAAGGAAAACATCGTGAGGAAATCTGCATGTGTCAGGTTTCCTTGAAATTCTGTAACATGTCAATTCCACCAACCCACATCGAAGCAGCGTGGTGGAATAAGCTCCAAACCTTCTCCTCAAAAGAGGAGAAGAGGTCTTCGCCCAGCTGTGGGACATTTACAGGCTGTTACCTGCTACTTTACTTTTATGAATAATATCTAAATATACTTGTGTGGGTTTAATATATCAAGTGTGCCTACTGTTCGTTGATTCGTCACATAACATAACACTTACTTTCACTACATAGCGTAGCCGCGTCTGTCTGTTCGTTTCAATGCCATCAATTCAAACACAAACGAACGGAACGGATAGCAATAGACGGACTGTTTCGTAATGAAGAATATTTATAATTTATTAAATTATTGGGTTAATAGGTTGAAATATGACTGTAGATAGAATTAATTGATGAATAGATGATGATCGTAGAAGAGCTTGCGCCGCGTAAACCAATATCTTCTTCTACCCGTGCGAAGCTACAGACGGCTGTTACTATATAAAATGTATGAGAACTATAGTAATTTAAAAAATATTGTATATAAATAAAATAATGTTAAAGTTAAATTCAAACTTACATTATTGCACGAAAAAACAATCATATCCTATATATAATAAACATCAAATAAATCCTTCAAAGAATGGACGAATTCTAATGAATCATAAAAGTCTAGTATGTCGTAAAACAAAACATAAACACTTATTTATGTATATATTCATTAAAAAAGTACCAGCCAAGTAACAGCTACCCATAATCGAACACAATACAAATAAAACAGAACATTAATTTCATTGGTTTTTATATTAGCATGTTGTACAAGTAATCAAACACTAAGGCTTTTCAGGGTATTTCGTTGTACTTGAACATGTAAATACTTTGATTACTCAAGCTAACCATGTTTTACTCGACTGATCGTTTGCGGTTTTAGTACTTGAGCTTCTCGGTTTAACGATAAGCACGTAATGACGAAACTCGAACGATTATTCTTGTTTTTACCGACTCAATATGAATTATTAGAATTAAGGAGATTTGTTTTTGGAACATGTTAATAATAATAATAATAAACAGCTTTATTGCACACAGAAAATAAACAAAATACAAGAAAAGTAGCTTAAAATCAAAAACATTACAAAAGTATGCAAAGGGCGGCCTTATCACTAAGTAGTGATCTCTTCCAGGCAACCCTACTGAATGAGACTTACAAGAGAAAACATAGTGCATTAACAAATTAAAAGTAAATATACATACACACAAAATGCAATAGGCAATACAACAGATAGGTGCGAGCATACTTAGCTGCTAGTAGTGAAAGGGTTAGAGGAGGTTTAATTTATTGACAGGTAATGCAATTTAACACGGGTTTTGAATAACTGAAGTGTTGGAGACTGACGGACTTGAGTTGGTAGTGCATTCCACAATCTAACCGCCTTTGCCGTGAACGAATTCATGTAGGAATGGGAGTTACGCTTAATTTATTATCACTCTGAGAGCGAAGATTAAGGTGAAGAGTAAGGTTACCAAGGAAGGAAAAACGTTCTTTCAAATAGGACGGGGAGCAAGGATGAAATAGTGTGGAATAAAGGAGCGAAAGGACGTGTAAGTTGCGGCGATGCTTTACTCGGAGCCATCCGAGTTCAGATCGATACTGGGATACATGATCGTATTTTTTGAGTCCAAAAATAAAACGGATGCATGTTCCATTGTTGTTGTCAAATAACGCATTCCTTGTTTATTGTTGATTGTTGATTTTTTTACTTAATAATATTTTTATTAATTACCAGTTTAAATATGATTGTATTTAAAGGCAAATTTTAAAGTCGGATTTAAGTGTAACAGTTCTTTTTTTTTAACCACAATTTTATTGTAAATAAGCAAATATCTATAACAGCGTTTAATTTTAAGTAAATACTTTTTTCTCATAATCTCGGCTTTCCATTTGACCGCCTCTAGTGTCTATTAGTTCAAAGTTCGGTAGTTAAGCGGTACTATAAAAAACCTACGATATCTTAAAGAAGTATTTTAAAGTCTTAAATTTCTAAGTGTAATTATTTATTAATAAAGAGGCATTATCGCTGTCTGTATTGTTAATAGATGAGATTTTAATAGACGCTGAATTCTCATTAAAATTCAGCGATGATAGAATTTTAAAATTCATGAAAATGATACAGTTTGCGATTATTCTAACCTTAAAACTTTTAATAAAATAATCAAATTTAGTTTTTACTGTCTTAAAGTGACTTCAAAAAGGGGAAAAATGATTATGGGCTTGAATTTTATTTGAAGTTGGTTTGGTTTTCTAAGCAGATAATTATATGAGTGATAGAGCTTTGTGCAAGCTCGTCTGGATAGGTACCACCCACTCATCAGTGATATTCCACCGCAAAACAGCAGTACTTGGTATTGTTGTGCTCCGGTTTGAGGGGTGAGTGAGCCAGTGTAATTCCAAGTACAAGAGACATAACATTGTAGTTCCCAAGTTTGGTGGCGCATTGGTGATGTAAGTGATGGTTAACATCTCTTACAGTGACTATGGGCATTGGTGACCGCTTAACATCAGGTGGCCCATACGCTCGTCCGTCTTCCTATGCTATAAAAATAAAATAGTGATTTTCATAAATTGATTTTATAAAAGAATTAAGATTCAACGAACTAACACTTAAGGAAAGATTTATCATAAGTAGAATACATATAGAACGGACAATTGTAAAACTAAATTATTTACAGCATGAATTTACATATTCGTTTTGAAATTAGAGAATACAAAAGAATAAGAACGGTTTTTTGCAAAGAATTTTGACAATTTCACTTTTGATTGATCGCATTGAGTGCACGCGTCTTGCTCTAGAGACAACTTGTTACACTACCGGTAACGAGTGGTAAGAGTGCTTGTTTGAGATGCAGCACCAGAGAGATTTCTCGTGCAGATAAAAGTATTGCGATATAAAAATCGAACGAATAAAAAATATTGATCTCTCAAGATGTACATAAAAGAAATGATATAAAAAGGAAATATGCAAAGCACGTATCTCGGTCGTACTTATCTACTTTTGTTAATGGTTATGTTTTAAATGATATGTGAATCACGTTCGCCTCTTTCACGACAAGATTCTATGAGATGAGAAATATACTCTGATATTTATTGATCATAAAATAGAAAAGGAATTAGTCCAATTGTTACTATTTTAAATTCACGTTTTAATGAAAATCTATTGGCGATTTCTGAGTTTTACTAAGCATACTTCTACATTATCAGACAATATTATAATTCCTCGTATTTAACTTAATCGTGAAGGTTAACTATTTATTATTTATTATTATTATTTAACTTAATTTCCTGCCTCGCACAATCACTGTGGAACCAGCTTTCGCCGGCGACTTTTCCGAACCGATATGACATAAAAACCGTCAAGAAGAGAGCGTACTCTTTCCTCCAAGGCCGGCAACGCACCTGCAAGTCCTCGGATGTTGCAGGTGTCCATGGGCGGTGGTAGTCACTCTCCATCAGGTGAGCCTCCTGCTAGTTTGCCCCCTCTTACATAAAAAAAGGTGGAGTAAAATTCGAACGTATTAAACGTTACCGTTATTAATCAAAAGCTGACATCAGACATGTAGTGATATCGACGCACGGCTTATATTGTAACAATGACTGCGAGTTTTAGATTTATGTAACGCTATTGTTATTTTTGAAGGTATAATGGATTAATCACTGGATTATATGGATGGATTACATTTGTATTCATAAAGATAATAATATTTTAATCATGGTTACTAAAATTTACCTAAATCGATTGAATTTCGTTTTAAAATAGATTACATTAATCAAGATTAATATTTTAGTCATTGTTTGCGATCGAATTGTTTAGTTTTATTCGTATTTGTATCTTAATAGTAAAAAGGGCGTAATGTTTGTCATATTACTTGCTGCTGCTTTACGCATAGCCAACTGTATGTTATATATGACTTACCGCTGGCCTAGTAAATGGAAATACTACATCTATAGCTATATTAATACTAATACTAATCATCACTACATATTATAAAACAAAGTCCCACGAAGTACCTGTCTGTCTGTATGAACGCGATAATCTAAAAAACTACGGCACAGATTTTCATACGGTTTTCACCAATTGATAAAGTGATTCAAGAGGAAGGTTTTTTGTGTATAATTCATTAATGTTTTCTGTAAAATTGTTGAAATATGACGATATTTGTTGAAGAAGTCGGAAAAAACGAGCCAATTGTGAGCTTTCATCGTAAACGCAGTAAAATCCCTTTGAATTATAATAAAATAATGTAACATGAAACTATTCCCCTTTCATAGATTTACAGAAAAGTCGATGGCATATTATGTCTATCTTTTAAGAATAGGTAACTACACCCACTTTCATGTTTAAAAAATTGTTACATAATAATGTGATAATTGTAAAGCTATAAAAACGGCTATGATATTATTCCTTATAAAATTAAATACGTTATATACTTAAAGCATTTCATGTATATTATAATTGCCATTACACCACCCAATTGAAATGAATATCTTAGGAGTTATCGTAATTTTAAAACAATCGCGCACTAAATAAATAAAAGCGGTCCCACACCGATCATGCGTGCCCTCGCGCCCCCGCGACCCCGCTGTCGCCCACTGTGGCTAAAAACTGATACAAAAATATTTTTTCAAGTTCGAACTAATAATTCCTGAGATTAGCCTGATCAAACAATCAAAATCTTCAGCTTTATATATTAGTAAAGATGTAACAAAAGTTAATTAAATAGCATGTTTTGACGCATTATTTTTCCGTATTGATTACGATAGAATATTTAAATGTGACGCAAGGCCGGCTACACCTTGCCCGTAATATAAGGAAGACAACTTGAACCTTTTGCCTACCTGATAGAATGTATTATTAGTATAGGGAACAGGGTCACTGCGTCATGAAATGTAATTGAAACATTTTTTATTTACACGGCAAACAAATGAATGCTCGCTAAACCAAATGTATTCATTTTATTTTAAAAGGTTAATTTGTTGTTAATATCAGAACCATTTTATCTAAATGGGATATTATGCTGTTTAGATTGACAGTAATAATAATAAACCAGCAATGTTGGAATTTAAAATTGAAGATTATTTTTTCATTCTGGTAATTTAGTTGCAATAAATATAAGCAATCCTCAAATAGTTACACAGAGCTATACATGTGCCGGGCACAGTATCTATTTCCTCATTGGATATAAACATTTTAGAATGATAATAAGTCAGAGACAGTGGTACCATTTTGGATTTCTTAACCATAAAAAAACAAAACAAAATATATTGTCGTTACCTACATTTAAACGGAGCGTTTGCTTGCAATTATTATTATATTTTTAGGTAATATTTTACTTTACAATTAATATAGATAAAGTTTTAATAAGATTTAATTATATAAATAGGTTACATTTTCACTATAGTTTTTAATAAAAATACAAGAACGTACAAATAAACAAATAGTTATTCTTATTTAATCCTGTAAATGGAAAGGGCTGTGTAATCGTATAATAGTTAAAAAGGCTAACTTACAATCAGCTAAGTAATAAGATACGTGACGAAAACCTTTCATTGGTAGTAAGTTTGTATTTTTGGAAATACCTCGTCGACTTTTGTACCTGAAGTAATTTATTTGTCGCACAAATGTTTTATATTTGGGACGGAAACCCAATTCTCAAGTGTTAAATTGAAACAAAATATACTATTTATTTTGTATTATACGTATATAATACTTTCTTGGAATGTTGTTCGTGTATGACGTTCTATTACATAGTTATATAGCTTTTAAGCTTGATCAATAAACGGGCTATTCGATAAATATATTTTTTTCAATCGGTTTCATTATTCTTAATTTGTTAAACCAAATATAAAAATTAAAAAATATTACATTTAATATTATTAAAACAAACAATTAACAAAAAAAAAAAACCATAATGAATACACTCCCCACTCACTCATACCACTTCCAGCTGTATTTAATCCGTGTATTTGCGATATGACTAGACCATCAACAATAATGCAAATTATTCACAGATACCCTCTTTGTAATTGTATTTATTTAAGATTATGCTTCTTGATAATGTTACTTTGTTACGCCGCTAAGAAATTATTGTAATTGTGTATTTAATGTTCTCATGTAAGTGAATATCATGTATTCTTAATGAGAAATAAAGATCTTTAACCCGAAATATATAGCAGTTTTATATCATAATTAAATAAGTGTATGTGTGTATGAAAAATTAATAATTGAGCATTTAATATACAATATATCTAAAAAATGACATTTATAATGAATGTAAGAACATATTAATGTTTATATTTTTAGTTTTTCAATCGTTACAAAATTTTGTATTGACAAACATTTCGCCATTACTGCAAACTTTAAAGTACATTCGTGATATTTACGGACGAGCAAAGAAAGCGGGTACATTTGTTATTGATGGAAATGCAATTTCACTGTTCGCTACGCTTCACATAATGTACGTCGAAATACTCCAATTTTAATATTTCGTTCGGTTTTTAACGAAGTACCTTTTTTACGTAGCATATTTTGTTACTAAAACACCTTATACAACAATATGACTAGTAGAATTTAGTTAAGAAATTAACTTTAGATATTGTGATTAACAATATTATTAAATATGATTTTTTATATAAAGAAAGAAGCGCAAAGATTATTTACGCAAAATGACGTAAGCATCTCAATTACTCTCAATACAAACGTGCTTTTGAAATACGAATAGCAAATAATTGTTCCGCCAAACTCTTATACTTTATATTACAGGAACAAACAAAAGTTTATATCGATTAAAGAAACAAGAGACATAACTTCAATTTTAAATAATATAAAAGTCAATAAAAGACAAGACTCCAATCATTATGACATTTTCTGCTATCATTATTTCTATGTCTTAACTAGCTGATACCCGCGACTTCGTCCGCGTTGCTTGATATATTATCAAAGTTTTCTTATGTACGAAGGAAAAAACATCAAAAAGATCGCAAGCAAAAATATACTTTGTTTAAACATACATCACTGAACACGCAGTGCATGTACAAATAGTTGTTTCTTGAAACTTTAATAACTTTTTATTAAATGAAGTTATCGCAATCATTTTTTTTATAAGGGCAAATGTTAAAGAAATAAAATTTAGAAAATTTCATTGAAATATATGCAGTAGTTTTTCCGTGATGCGCGCACAACTGCAGACCTATATCATTTTATTTATATAGATTCATAACATTCATTTATACGTCCCACAACTGTTACGAGACTCAATATCCACACAATATACATTGTCGTCTCCATAGTTCCATGCTGCACACTGCCCTGAATACTTTTCAATGTATTGTTAACGAAGATAATAACCGTCCTGACATGCAACAAAACAATGGCACTGAACGCTTTCTGACATAAACGAGCTGGAACGTCAGATTGACAGGAATTGTAGTGCAGAACGCGATTATAATTATGTGATTGTTTTAAGCGTCAAATGAATTTTATAAACGGTGGTAATAAGCTGATAACTTATTTATATAAAAAAACACGTGTGCAATTCACATGTGGAAGAAGTGAAACCTTCAAAAATTTAGGCACTATGTCTTAGTAAACACGAGTGGAGGGGGTAGGGGGGGGGGCGAAGCAGAGCACAAAGAGAACCACGATCATAAGAAACAATGCCATTCTATCTCATTTTCTCCCACGTTAAATCTTATGAATTTATGTGTTTGTCTCTTTTTAATGTTGCTTTTTCGTTTCATTAACGATTTACAACGATGCTAAATAAGTTTTCACTTCAAAACTCCGAGGAGTTTATATTAATTATATAATATATTTTTTGAAATGGAAGTTGGTGAACAGCGATCAGTGGATGAAATTTGTTCTTAAAACCTTCAAATTCTGATTACGTAATCGAGTTCTCGTTGCTTGAGCAGACGTCAAATAGAAGGAAGCTATCAATTTGTCGTTATTTGTTATGATCAAGTATAAAATTGCCAAATGTATAACTTTTTTATATATTTAAATGGAGAGACGACGAGAATTCCTAATATAATAGTGAACGAATCATAGAAATTGTACAGCGCGATACCTGAGCTAGACTTATCTGAAATTAAACGTCATTCTTGAAGAAACGATAATACCATAGCATTATCGGATCGTATAGATTTTATGCATTGAAATCCCTATGATAAATCTTTCATATACGATATAAGGCATTGATAATTGTATCGTTAGAGGTAATTACGCGTATATATGCCTTTTTGAATTCTAGCTGTGCCTATAAAACAATCTATATAAGTAAAATGATAGAGGTCTGTAGTTGTGCGTGCATCACGGAAAATCTACTGGATAGATTTCAATGAAATTTTCTAAATTTTATTTCTTAGAAATTTGGCCCTTATCAAAAAAAAAAAAATTGCGATATCTTCATTTAATAAAAAGTTATTAAAATTTCAAGAAACAATGATTTGTATATGCACTGCATGTTCAGTGGTGTACCTATGTTTAAAGAATGTATATTTTTGCTTGCGATCTTTTTGATGTTTTTTCCTTCGTACATAAGAAAACTTTGTTAATATATCAAGTAACGCGGACGAAGTCGCGGGTATCAGCTAGTAAACTATAACTGACACTGACGGATAACACATCTGTGGAGACTACAAGACAACTATTTATATGTATTTATATATATAGGCACATAAACATTTACCGTTGAAATAATTCACGGAACGCCTTTGTTGAAAAAAAACTAATAGTAACCTATTCCTATTTATCGTTCTAATTGAGCGTAAAGTTTTTCTTAGGAGTGGAGATGAGAATAGCCGAAGGGATCAGGTTCGAACTTGGGATTTTTACATCGCTAGTCGCCACGTTAACCATTAAGCTAGTGACGCTTAACAACGGTCTTAGTCCTAAGGGACGCCAATAGATATTTCACGTCAAAAACATACGTCAAACATATCGACTCACTCTTTTTGAACGTTGGTAAAAAAATTACTAGTCATATTATACGACTATTAGAAATTACAAATTGATATTAACGTATACTTTTATAATTATTTAATTAATACAAATTTAAGAAATTTGGAACTTTTGCCTAATGAACTTGATAAACAATGTAGTTATTCATAGTAATGATGTTGGATTATTAATCAATAAATAATTAAATAAACTATATAAGCAAAAAATATAATCTTGTACAAAAAGGTTGTATACTTAAATTATATTTATGAGCCGCTGGCTGGTGATAATAGAATCTGTCAATTTTAAATATTTCGTTTTCCTTCTACTACAGTCTTATTAATTCATTACATATCGAGAATATATCTCTTTTGATACGAAGTTGCTCCTTTTATTTTCCCTAACCTCCTATAAATGATAAATTAATTGTTCACGCAAAAGATCTATTTAAAAATCTAACTGACGAGAATTAAAATCGAATATGAAACGCTGGACAGTGAGTAAGTTCGATTACCATTTAAATTCAATTTGTAATGCAGTTCCGCTTCTGAATTTCAGATTTATCCCGGAACGAATGCACAGATAAAAATCACTGCGCTTATTTGCTTCGTTAGACATCTTTCAAAATTAAATTGTATGGAAGTAACAAATTCGTCGTTCATTTTTTGAAACTGATGCCAGAATTATACGTAAAATACATATGTACTCTATACATATATATGCTTAAATTCAACAATATATAATAATACGTAGATGTACTTTGTAATGCATTCGTGTAAATTTTCTTCACTTTAGTCGCGTCATGTACGTATTTTGTGAACATTTAACTGATTATAATAAAATAATTAAGTAAATACATAATATGTCTATTCGTGTTAATTTTTTTGCAAATAAAATTGACTTTAAGATAATATGACAAAAGTCTCAAGATATTCTTCTGATCAATATCGCCCACGACATCGCGGTCTATCAGGTTGGAGAACAAACAACGGTATACCGGAAATATTATAATAGTACACAAGTGAGTGCGCTAACACAAGAGCGCTCTATAGTACATTGTAACCAAAGTCAGATAATGTATGACTTTGCAGAACCGGAGTGTGAATGATCTTACATTCTTATTTGTTTGAGAATTTAAACAACTAAAAAAAATATTAAAAACATTTGCTTTTTTCATCCTATTCGATTTCGTCCTCTGATTGCAAAATATTATAGTGCACAAGTGTTTGCGCAAACACAGATGCACTCTTTTATTCCGATGAGATGGGAAATCTGACACGACCGAAGAGGTTTCAGGCGCAAGGTGCACGGCATTACATGCTTTCTGAGGCACGGGAGTGACACACTTTAAATTTATAGAAAGAATTTCTGGTCAAAAAGCCTTTTCTAAGCTTAACTTAAAAGCTAACTTCCTTTAGGTACGAAGGGCGTTGAACCAATAACATCGTGATTCTATATGCCTTATTAACTATACAAAAGTCACTAAACAAAAAAACAACACTTGAAACATTAATTTCGATGTTATAAACGTATAAAAATTATAATGATTTATAAAGTGGCATAAACAGATTTGAAAATATAAAAGTTATTTTCGTAAGCGGTACACGTGAACTTTCTAGAATGAATTTCTTTTATTTTAACAAACTTTGCCTTCATAAATCACAAGTTACTTTGATATGAATCTAATTTATATTACTCGTACTATGAATTTTGTACAAATTAATATTTAATTGGAAGGATATGAATGTCAACAAGACTTGTAAAAAAAATCGGTCGGTGTTATGATAATGATAAAATTGTATTTTTTTATCTATTTCACTTATATAATAGATATTTATATTAATATATAAACTACTATACTATAAGTACTTTGTATTACTGTGTTCCGGTTTGAGGAGTGAGTGAGCCAGTGTAATTACAGGCACAAGGGACATAACATCTTAGTTCCCAAGGTTGGTGGCGCTTTGGCGTAGTAAGCGATGGTTAACATTTCTTACAATGCCATTGTCTATGGGTGTTGGTGACCACTTACCATCAGGTGGCCCATATGATCGTCCGCCTTCCTATAGAATAAAAAAAAAATGCTTCGCGGGGTTTCAATCTAGTCTGTATTTTGTATATCTTCTATATATCATTCGTATGTATGTATTTATATTATTTTATATAGTTTATAGCCTTTCTCAATAAATTAGCTATTTAATGCAAAAATATTTATCAACTCCAGTCTCACAGATCATGAGATTAGTATGTTTAAGTAAAAAAGCAAACAAACTACTTAGCTCTGTATATTAGTATCTAGAAGCTTGCTTCGCTGTGATTTGAATATGATTTTGTTGATTTCTTTCAAAGAACTGAGATACCCAGTGTAAGCCCGGGAAAGCACCACTGCCCTTTTTATATTATCATTCATTTCCTGTTTTGCGGTGAAAGAAAACATCGTGAGGTAGCCTGCACGCTTTTGACCAGCTGAAAATATGCTCCAATCCTTTTCAAAAGGAGAGCAGGCCTTGGCTCAGCAGTTGCACATTTATAGGCAATTATATAAATTTCACTCATATATTTTAAATAAAGGCGTGTAAGTGTATGTATAAAACGGAATCAGTAAATGTACAGAAATTTCTTTAACCGTACTTTGTATTTATCGCACGTATTTATTGATACCGATAAAACATTATTGATTCTTACGAGTATCATTTTAATATATCTGAACGTACATAATCGTCTAAATCGTGATTGTACCTAAAACTTTCAAGTAATAATATCCATTATTTCTATTAAAATATGAACTCAAATCGTAAATTGTCGTAGTATTTGATATTTATTAATTACTAAAGAACTTATCATTCAAAATGACTTAATTATAGGAGACTGACTTATAATCTAAACTCATTTCGATGTTCTTTTCACTGGCACTCAGCTGTAGTTTAATTAATAAACAAAAATTTTAACAAAACAAAAACCTCAAAGACTTCAAAGGAAAAACAAATTAATCATCAGTATGTAGGTACGATTGTGTTGTGTGGTTGATAATGTAGATACAATTATTATTATTTCGTCGAGTCGATAAAAAAAACATACAGACGAATTGATAACCTCCTCCTTTTTTTGAAGTCGGTTAAAATAAATTACGCTTTTTTTATTCCTTTACCAAATGGCATATGAATTGTCTTATTATAAATCGTGTTCAAAAAAGGCATTGATTATTACGTACAAGTGCAGTCACAGAGACATCCTTTTTATTAAACTAGGAAGGCAGACCACAGACAACGTCATCCTATTACTCTGGAACATAGAATAAATATAATTGACATTATTAAATACTCGTTTTGTTAAAACGAGAATAAATACGTTTCGCTTTACAAATAATATGCACGTGTGAGCTTTAATACATAAAAGCGGAGAGGATTTATAATTTTATTAATTAACACGAATTTTCAGCGAATTCAGAAGATAATTGTATATTTTATGAATATTACTGTTTCACGTTAAATAAATAATGAAAAAGTTTTGAAGCTTGCTATCCTTAATTGTATGATAGACAAGTTTTACAAAACAACTGATATAGTAAATTATCGTTATGTACTGTGTGTGCTAAGCTTATACAAGCCCCGTTACAGCAATGAATGAAATCTGTACCAATTACAGATGTCGCCAAAGTATAAAAGTGTTAATTTAAGAATATTTTCATAATGAATGATTTTATAAAATCCATTTTGTTGTATTTCCCCTTTCGATGTTGAAGTTCATGAATTTATTTACCGTGAAACTAATCGCGAAGAGGTTTGCTATATTTATATAGACAATACAAAGTCAGCCGTGTGTTGCCTGTAAATTATTTGATTGTGAAATCTATAAATTAAACTTATATAATACATAAAAACTCGCTTTCGAACGATTGATAATATAACGAGTATAATCAGTTAAAAGATAAAGTCATTTATATATACGTGAACATTCCACCAGAGTAAATCCAACCAATCAGAAGTAAGCGTACCCCAGGAATCGGCAAAGTTCCAAATCAAATAGAATCTGGAGTCTTGAATAGATGAAACTTGATCCGTGAGTTGCAATTGAGCCCAGCATTGCAATCAATGATCACAAAGACATAATAATTAATTGTGAGTTATGTTATGAATATTGTTATAAAATATTAATTTACTTTTTATGGTTCTTTCTTATTTTTATGTCTTTTTGTTTTAATGGCAACAAGGGCAACTTTTGTCAGTATAGTCAAATTAGACACGACTTCTACAGTTTTAATATAATAATATCCTGGGACATTATTCACACAAGGCCATCTGATCCCAAACTAAGCAGAGCTCGTAATATGAAAACCAGACAACTAATATACTTACATAAACTACTTTTCCTTTCTAAATACATACTTATATAGATAATTACACCCAGAAAGGACAAACAGACATGTTCATGAACACAAATGTATATCCTGGGTGGAAATCAAACCCACGACCTGCGCCCTGAAAGGCAAACACTTACCATCCACGCCAACCGGCTCGTCTAAAGACTATTGAGAAGTAATTTAACTATTGCGGCGGGGGGTGCGGCCGCGCACCCCCCGCCCCGCGCGAAACCTGGTGGTGTGATCGGTCGCAACCTGCGCCTCGCGTCTCGTACCCCTCAAATGTTTATGTGTATGTTTATGTTTGAACTTTGAGTTGATACTGTCATTGCGTGGCTGCAAGGGAGACAGCTGAAAATCAGCAGAGGGATAAAAATCCCTCATAGCCTGAGCTGTCTCCTTTTGACTGCACACAAGTTTTTATATTCATTATATATATATATTTATTTTATTTTTTTTTCTTTATTATTATATCTTTCTTTGTTTATGTTGTTTTTATATCCATTTTTGTATGTGTGTATGTCAATAAATGTTTTTTCTTTCTTTCTTTCTTTCTATTTAGTGAAATCAACTCGAATAAGTTATTTTTGTCAATGTAAATGGTTGTTTCTTTTACATACGAATAAGCAGACATCGGAAAAAGTAATTGCGGTGAGAGCGATATGGGGTTACCATTCGGTGTCGTGGATAACAGTGACACATGTCGCTAGCGATTCACCCTGGGAACGTTAGTTGGAGTGGAGTGCTTGTGAAGTATACCGATGCCGACGGCGACCCTTAGGAGTTGGCGGAGGTGGATCGACTCAGGGCTCAAATACAGTGGTTTCTTCGAAGAAGACAAGAGAGAAGGCATCTGCGATTTGCGGTCCTTCTACTCCCGCCTCAAGTGTCGCTCGGGCTAGGAGGGTCTCTATACCCGTAAACCCCCTAGGAATTGGATACCCGCAGATGTCAACCGTCGGGCCACCACTGTAGTATGGATGCTGGTATTCCGGCGCGTACTTGGTGCTGACGCGTCTTATATACCGCCCCACTTCTTATGGAGGAAACGTGTAAATATGACTTTCTAGTGAGATAAAAAGAACGATTCTGTAAACATTAAACAACGTCGCCAATTAAGTTATATAGAATGTTTTAATTGAGATCAGATTTGAACATAATGTTACACTAAGAAGTGTGACTCGTGTAATTAAAATTGTCTGTGATTCGTTTCCAATTACAAAGAGAAACATTTTAGTAGCAATTCAAACTAACGTCAATCCTTGTTTGAGCGGCACGCAGTTTAATTAAGATCCGATCGAAACGTCGGCGCGCTGTAATGCGGTCGACATATCGCTACATGCATTAATTGGATTCCGAAAAACGTCTACATTACTTAATTATACGGTATCATCTTATCACACAGACACAATAATTAATGTTTGGACGAACTCCTGGTGAGTCACTCTCATATGTAGACAGATGCATTTACTGGATATGATTAAATAAGGGTGAATATTGGTCAGAGACAATTTGGTTTAATGCGAGAATAGCCCCGTACATGCCGCGGGTTATTTATCCGCTGTTAGTATTTTAACAGTAGTTGTACAGGTTCTTAAGCGTGCGTCTTTTTAGCGTAATTATAACATAAACGTCAGACGCCATATCAAGCGATAAACCATTAGCGCGTTTCATCACAGCGGAAATCTTCAATTCTTAGTAGCAAATTAACGATACACGACCGAATCTTTTATAGGCTATCTAGATTTATCATTCACCTACCATAACATCGTTATAATCAAGTACTTGTAGTACTATTGTATAAAACACTTCTTTATATACCGTCAATAGTTTTCGCAGCGCACGCGAAATAATAACATTTATAGGCAACAGTTAAATACGTTGGGTTACATTGCTCCATTTTAAGAAGGGATCTATAAGTTTTTGAAAATATAATATAGCCTATGTTTTATTATTTGCATTAGTATATATGTTATGTTTTTAATTGAAACATATTTGAACATCTACTAAAAGTTGAGACCAATTTTGAAAATTATATAATATATATATATTGTATAATAATATATTGTATAAGTACTCTTATATACATGTTATATTTATGTATATTTATATATTGATTACTAGTGTTTTTCCCGCGGTTTCACCCGCGTAGTTCCCGTTCCCGTGGGAATATGGGGACAAAATGTAGCCTATGTTACTCCCTGATAATGTAGCTTTCCATTGGTGAAAGAATTTTTTAAATCGGCTTAGTGAAACCACTACTCGCATAAACATGCGTGAAAGCGTCACAAACAAACTTACTTTCGCAATTATAATATTAGTTAGGATAATATAGATACTTCCCCTTTTTTTAATATACAGACATTCCGTCATAGTTTATGGTGAAGAATGGTATAACGCAACATCTATAAACATACAGTTTATTTAATTATTACTAGAAATAACTATTTGATTATGTTATGGCTGCCCAACTAAATTACCCCACCAACTAAATCTATTTAATCAAAACATGTTAATTTATGTTCATACATTTAACCATATTAACTAATATTTATTAATTCAGTACCAAAATGCGTTTTTCTTTACGTTTCACTGTTTTAGATTAATATATTTAAATAATAATATAAACGGCGCTGTCTCATATGAGCTGCACGTTTAGTAGGTCTACCCATATTCTACAAATTAGTGAGTGTACTTCAGATTCACTAAAAATCGAAAAATAAATAAAAATTTTAACAAAACAAAAACCGACTTCATAGGAAAAACAAATTAATATGCACTAAAAAGTAAAAAAATAATTGCGTATTCTTCTATAATTTGATAATTAACTTACTATTTTCTACTCAACAATATGTAGGACGAATGTGTAGTGTGGTTGATAATTTATTTACAATTATTGTTATTTTTGGAGTCGATGTCAGCTACACTATAATATACCTAGCAATAATAATACGGGAATCTTTTAAAAACAAACAAAAACATACACATTACAAATTGACTTTTATTCACCTCGTTAAGTTGCGCGTGCGACACAAGCACATCTCACCTATAACTAAGTATGTATGTAGTTATAAACCCATCTTGGCTGACATCGACTCCAAAAGTAACAATAATTGTAAATAAATTATCAACCACACTACACATTCGTCCTACATATTGTTGAGTAGAAAATAGTAAGTTAATTATCAAATTATAGAAGAATACGCAATTATTTTTAACCGACTTCAAAAAAAGGAGGAGGTTATCAATTCGTCTGTATGTTTTTTTTTTTTTTTTTTTGGTGTTGTTACCTCATATCTTTCGACTGGATGAATCGATTTCGATGATTTTTTTTTTATTTGAAAGGGTTTGCTTTCCCATTGGTCCCATTTTTTTTTGGTCCAGTTTTGACAGTGGAATCCATGAGAAAACCATATAAGTCGTAAATTTGCATGAGGTATGTGCGCGACAAATGGACGAATAACTCGATTTCTATTCAACGGATTTCGATGATTTTTTTTTTATTGGAAAGAGTATACTTCAAGGGTTGTTTGATGATAGTTTGGTTAGATTCTGATTATAGGATCCATGACAAAGTAACGGAAATCTTTAATTCTTAGTAGCAAATTAACGATACACGACCGAATCTTTTATAGGCTATCTAGATTTATCATTCACCTACCATAACATCGTTATAATCAAGTACTTGTAGTACTATTGTATAAAACACTTCTTTATATACCGTCAATAGTTTTCGCAGCGCACGCGAAATAATAACTTTTATAGGCAACAGTTTGATACGTTGGGTTACATTGCTCCATTTTAAGTAGGGATCTATAAGTTTTTGAAAATATAATATAGCCAATGTTACTTGGTAAAGACGTAGCTTTCTAAGGGTGAAAGAATTTTTAAAATCGGTCGAGTAGTTTTTGATTTAAATCGTAATAAAAAATCAAACAAAAATCAAATCTTTCCTCTTTATAATATGAGTTATGCATGTAAGCATTAGTATGTGTTATGTTTGTAATTGAAACATATTTGAACATCTACTAAAAGTTGAGACCAATTTTGAAAATTATATAATATATCGTATAAGTACTCTTATATACATGTTATATTTATGTATATTTATATATTGATTACTAGTGTTTTTCCCGCGGTTTCACCCGCGTAGTTCCCGGTCCCGTGGGAACATGGGGACAAAATGTAGCCTATGTTGATCCCTGATAATGTAGCTTTCCATTGGTGAAAGAATTTTTTAAATCGGCTTAGTGAAACCACTACACGCATAAACATGCGTGAAAGCGTCACAAACAAACTTACTTTCGCAATTATAATATTAGTTAGGACAATATAGATACTTCCCCTTTTTTTAATATACAGACATTCCGTCATAGTTTATGGTGAAGAATGGTATAACGCAACATCTATAAACATACAGTTTATTTAATTATTACTAGAAATAACTATTTGATTATGTTATGGCTGCCCAACTAAATTACCCCACCAACTAAATCTATTTAATCAAAACATGTTAATTTATAATCATACATTTAACCATATTAACTAGTATTTATTAATTCAGTACCAAAATGTATTTTTCTTTACGTTTCACTGTTTTAGATTAATATATTTAAATAATAATATAAACGGCGCTGTCTCATATGAGCTGCACGTTTAGTAGGTCTACCCATATTCTACAAATTAGTGAGTGTACTTCAGATTCACTAAAAATCGAAAAATAAATAAAAATTTTAACAAAACAAAAACCGACTTCATAGGAAAAACAAATTAATATGCACTAAAAAGTAAAAAAATAATTGCGTATTCTTCTATAATTTGATAATTAACTTACTATTTTCTACTCAACAATATGTAGGACGAATGTGTAGTGTGGTTGATAATTTATTTACAATTATTGTTATTTTTGGAGTCGATGTCAGCTAAGGAAACACTATAATATACCTCGCAATAATAATATGGGAATCTTTTAAAAACAAACAAAAACATACACATTACAAATTGACTTTTATTCGCCTCGTTAAGTTGCGCGTGCGACACAAGCACATCTCACCTATAACTAACTATGTATGTAGTTATAAACCCATCTTGGCTGACATCGACTCCAAAAGTAACAATAATTGTAAATAAATTATCAACCACACTACACATTCGTCCTACATATTGTTGAGTAGAAAATAGTAAGTTAATTATCAAATTATAGAAGAATACGCAATTATTTTTTTACTTTTTAGTGCATATTAATTTGTTTTTCCTATGAAGTCGGTTTTTGTTTTGTTAAATTTTTTATTTATTTTACTTTTTAGTGCATATTAATTTGTTTTTCCTATGAAGTCGGTTTTTGTTTTGTTAAAATTTTTATTTATCTTTTTAAAATATCATTTAAATTAATTATATTAAAGAATATTTTCAATATTTAATAGAATAATAAATAAAAATCAAATTGAGTGTCTAAATTAAAGTGAAATGCGAGTTCAAAATTACCCTCGTAATACCATTCGAATGAATTGTTGCTATCGAACCTTTTTGAAAGACAACACGGCCTCATTCCGTAATATCGCGTAACACATAAAATGCAGGCGTATTCATATAAAATAATGGGATACGGAATCATTTTTTAATAAAGCCTTTTGGTTCAACATATTTTATGTACATCTTTGTTAAATATTTCAAAAAGGATTTAACCCGGACAAATTGAAAATTACCTAAAATACTGCACGATTTTATGTATAATTATTAACCTATAATCATTATTGTATCAATGATGATATAAATAAAAATTTTAACAAAACAAAAACCGACTTCATAGAAAAACAAATTACTTTTGGAGTCGATGTCAGCCAAGGTGGGTTTATAACTACATTTAGTTAGTTATAGGTGAGATGTGCTTGTGTCACACGCGCAACTTTACGAGGCGAATAAAAGTCAATTTGTAATGTGTATGTTTTTGTTTGTTTTTAAAAGATTCCCGTATTATTATTGCTAGGTATATTATAGTGTTACCTTAGCTGATTTTCTCGACAATAATTATTATTTGTTAAAGAATTAATTTAATTTAATTTTAATTCCTACGATTCCTATTCCTAATTTTTTTATTCTTAGGTTTCATAGCTTTGGCTTATCATCAGAGAAAGGCAATATTTGTTTTTAAATTAATATTTCATATCAAAAACATCATCCTTTATTTTCTTACTACATACAAGTTATAGTTATTGCAGTAATACACACAAACATTTACATTTTCCATACATACATCACACTTTAGCTACACGCTTTCAAATGCGGTAATAAAAATTACTCAGCAAATTTTGATGTGTTACACTTAGATAAATGGGTGATCGCGTACAGTGATGTTTTACATTTGTGCAAAACATTTATACGCAAAAGTAATTGCTGTAAAAAAATCAACCCTATTTCGCTTTTAGTTGTAACTGGATACTGAAATGTCGCTTATCTAGCAAAAATATATGTAGATGTGAGATTTCGGTAGGGCTTCGTGCGAACTCGTCTGGGTAGGTACCACTCATCAGATATTCTACCGCAAAACAGCAGTACTTGTTATTGTTGTGTTCCGGTTTGAATAGTGAGTGAGCCATTGTTAACAAAGATTTTCCTGATTGAATGTGCAAAAAAAAATGTAGTAATTACGAAACTATTATCGGTTAAGTTTTGTCAATATTTTGCAGTAAGAGAATACCGATTATTTCTAATTTATTATATTCTAATTTATTATTTCTAAAATAAATAAGTATAAAGAATATTTCTTCTTATTTGTGGACTAGAAGCCTTTATGTCCATACGCAGAATAACTCACGAAAGATTCATCACAATCTGATTAATCGTTTAGGAACGGATAGAGACAAACATACCCTCCGTATGTTAATTTTTATTAATTAAGAAGATATCAAAGACAAAAAACAAAAATCATGACATAATTACTATTTTACTTGTGATGCTTGTCTCATTTGATCAAGATAATAAGAAAAAGAATAATTAAAATGTTAATTAGTAGCATAACTTTACAAATTTTCATCAGCTTAATTAAGGACTTCTTTCAAGAATCTCAAATTCTTTGTACGCAAATTATTAGAATAATTTGTTAATCATAATATATATTTTTTTATATATATATAAGCTAATAGGGAATACTTTTTCGACATAGAGGGTTCGCCCTTTGTTTTATCCCACACGATAAATATAAATTTACTGCGTATATTGCTTCACAGCTTGCAATTAATCCATTTTAGCAATTTAGTTATTTCACAGTATGAATTATTTGTCAGGAAACAGTAACAGCCTGTAAATGTCCCAGTGCTGAGCTAAGGCCTCCTCTGCTCTTTTGAGGAGAAGGTTTTGGAGCTTTTTCCACCACGCTTTTTTATTTTATTGTATAGGAAGGCGGACGAGCATATGAGCACCTAATGGTAAGTGGTCACCAACGCTCATAGACAATGGCATTGTAAGTAATGTTAACCATCGCTTACATCGCCAATGCGCCACCAACCTCGGGAACTAAGATGTTATGTCCCTTGTGCCTGTAATTACACTGGCTCACTCACCCTTCAAACCGGAACACAACAATAACAAGTACTGCTGTTTTGCGGCAGAATATCTGATGAGTGGGTGGTACCTACCCAGACAAGCTGTAACAAAGCTCTACCACCAAGTAACGCTGCTCCAATGCGGGTTGGTGGAATACACATGTGGCAGAAATTCAGTGAAATGACACATGCAGGTTTCTTCACGATGTTTTCCTTCACCGTAAAGCACGAGGTGAATTATAATCACAATTTAAGAACATGAAATAAGCGGTGCTTGCCCGGGTTTGAACCCACGATCATCGATTAAAAGTCACACGTTCGTACCACTGGGCCATCTCGGCTCCACTGGGCCATCTCGGCTGAATTATTAATTGATTAATTTTCGAAAATTATTGGATACATATTAAAAATTCTAATCAGAGAACTTCAACGGCGGTACAAAGGCGATTGCCATCAAACAGTGCGTTGTGTTGTTTCAATTTACATGAATAATTAGTTGGATGCTTGCCAAGTACTGTTTGAATACAATACGTACCGCAATGTTGCGATTGATTGCCGCCAACTCAGAGGTGAACGTGTTGACACTGAGCTCCCTTCGTTTAGTTATAAACAATTGTCTGTGATTATAGAGCCGGCAGTTGTCTATGATAAAAAAAAATTGGAGGTTAAGAAGTCGTTATTATTTTCTTAGTGAATTGTTTGCTTTTGAGAAGTCTTTGCGTTTTTTAATTAAGATAAATATGTTTGTATGTGGTTGTGTGTACGATTATTTAAAACATCAAATGAATGCATTACCAAGACAACGACAATGAACGACCAACTAACAATGGCTTAGTTTTTAAGTCAATTTAAAATAATTATTTAGCTTTTAATATAATCTGTTTAAATAAGTAGCGAAGTTAAATCTATAATATGAGTACAAAATCTTAATTTAAACGTTGTATCGTAATTAGTAACGACATTTTACTTTATGTGACGTGACATCCTGTGAATGTTCCACTGCTGAGCTACGGCCCCTTCTCCTTTTTTGAGGAGAAGGTTTTGCGGGATGGTGGAATACACATGCGGCAGAATTTGAGTGGAATTTAATACATGCAGGTTTCCTCGCGATGTTTTCCTTCACCGTTAAGCACGAAATGAATTATAAACACAAATCAAGATCTTGAGAATTCAGTGGTGCCTGCCCGGGTTTGAACCCACGATCATCGGTTAAGATTAACGCGTTGTAGCTACTGAGTCATCTCGGCTTCTACATTTAACTTTACGCCTAAATAGCTAAGCGTAAAGTTTGGCGTCTAACAGTAATTCAATATTGTGGGCGAACCAAATCGCACATTCAATAATTGTCACACGATATGTCTCACATATGATAGGCTGATTTGCTTGGTTGAACTCTGTGGTCAAGTACATCTAAAACCATATCGTTTAGCGTTAAATTAAAGAAATATATATCATTACTATTAGTACAGTGGAAGTGGAGAATTATATGATCACGTTCTAAATTAAGGTTCGCATTTATATTTTGTAGTCGGAGTTACAAGAGAATCACAAACATACGATACTTAGTATTGTTGTGTTCCGGTTGAAGGGTGAGTGAGCCAGTATGTCCCTTGTGCCAGTTATGTCCCTTGTGCCAGTAATTATAGGCACAAGGGACATAACATCTTATTTCACAAGGTTGGTGGCGCATTGGCGGTGTAAGTGATGGTAAACATCTCTTACAAAGCCAATGTCTATGGGTGTTGGTGATCACTTAACATCAGGTGGCCCATATGCTCGTCCGCCTTCCTATGAAATTAAAAAAAAACTATATGTCTACGACGGATACCTCTCGTTCTGTCCACATGTGACGAATTCCAAATCTTCGCATCATTTTTTTTGTGTTGTAAACAACAGTGGAAAATTTTATATCTGTGTAGGTACACAAATTAATTGCTATTAGTAATTATTTAATTTGATGCTAACACGTGATTTTGCTGCATTTGATAATTTGTCCAACCAATTATATAAACTTTAATGTCACAATGTTAATCTTCAATACATAATGCGTAATACATTATAGGATTACTCATTGTACCGCAGCGTTGGGGTTTAATTGCTCAAACTAATCAAGCATCCTTAATCATCAAATGGTCAATCAAATTTGACATAATCTCGCTGTTATGCATTCTTGATTACATATTTAGAAATGATAACAAAACCTTCGTCCTGTAAAACATATATTGTTTTGCAAGTGTAAATATCACATTAAATTGTATAATATCATAAATACATCATGTTTTTAGTGAACTAACTATAACGATGGAAAGACTAAAACATGATTTTGTTTAATAAAATGAAGTAAACAATATTGTATAGTACATTAAAATAAAAAGTATATATGTATGCAATACTATTTGCTACTATTTCACTCAACAAGGCGATACAGTACTAACACATTGTCGATCATCTGAAAATCTAGCAGCACTTCGTATTCAGCCAAGTTTTATAATAACATTCCTAGCATTATTTTATATATATATATATATATAATATATATTCAAACTTAAAAGCTAATCTAAATAATAATACAAATAAGCTTTACTAGTACTTATGTTAAAAGTAACACAACATAATAAATAATTGAGCTATTGTTTCATTATTCTTGTACATTAGGCTATACTACCTGCTTTTTATTAAGTTATTTTAATGTTTCAGTTGATTACATATAACAACACTAAATACACCTAGGTCTAACAACGCCACTGTGTACCACTTAATATCATCGAATATTTTCACTAATAACAGTAATCTGAAAGTTAATTCGTTCTACATAGAAGCGAAAAATCCTATTCGAAAATAAAAATTCAAATCTTATTTCGGCGAAATTAATTTTTCCTGAGATTCAACCTTCGTTTGGAACTCGTTTCGTACATGTTAACGTAAAAATCCGTCCATCCAAAACAAATCTACTCTACATTCATGTTAAATCACAGGTTATTTTCTGCATGTCAAAGTTTTAATTGAGGTTGGAAAAGAGCAGCGAATGTTATGAGTTGGACTTAGTTAATCAGTTCACAGTTTCTATGAAACGTTTGTTTTGGTGAAACTTGAAAGAGAGTAACGTATCGCGTTAAGTTTCAATTTAAACGTTTAGTTAGAATAGTTCCTCAAGTCACATACGGTGACAATTTGTTTTTGAAGCTTATCGTAGGGCCCCACCAAATGTTTTTTTTTATACTACCCGGGAGGGCATATGACTCCACTCCACCTGATGGTAAGTGGTAGTAGAGTCCAAACGTGGAGACCGCTAGTGCAGTCGGGAAGAATGATTTGCACTAGCCGCCCCCGCTTTGCCGGCCCGCAAGATGCCGCTTCACGCCACGTTTGAAGGAACCCAGATCATAGGAGGAGGGAAACACGTGTGCTGGTAAAGAATTCCATATTTTGGAAGTGCGACAAAGAAAAGAGTTGCCAAATTTCTTCGGGCGCGATGGAATTGATGTCACAGTTAGGCGATGACATCGAGAGCCAGCACGCGTAGACCTGTGAAGGAAAGGGTAAAGGGTAGGAATGGGTCTGTGTAAGATAATGAAGTCGATTTTTGACATACATATTATATAATACTGATATGAAGAATTAACAAAATTTATGTTAGCGCTAAGTTCAGGTATGTTTATTGGAGAAAAAATTGGTACTATCCTCCTGACCGATTTCTGTCGCAGTGACAAATCATAAGAGAGATTTGCCAACTCCGTAGGACAAATTATAGTGCACAAGTACAACACTCGTCGTACCTACTCGTACAAACAGTAAGGAATTATCGATATGTGATTTTTAAAGTGAAACTATTTCGGGAACTATGCCAGTAAAATTCCATGTAACACTTTTGCGCCGTATGCCTACCTATAACATAAAAAAGAGAGTTGAGTATTATATTTTTATTTAATTTCAGTAAAACAATGGAATAACAGTTTATATAAAAAACTAACATTCTTCAAAGTATAATAATCAAATTAATTAAGCATATAATTATAAGTATGATTCCACGCGGTCACGACTTGTATAATAATTATTTTTAAATGTTATTTGTATTTAGTTTAGTATGATGGCAAAATAAATATAATGTTTCTGAAGTGTCGGATATGAAAAACATATAAATCAAGCCGATTTCGCATGAAACCCACGTTGCATGCGATTTGAACTTTATACCGATTTTATTTATGGAAAGCCATTGGACTGTTATGGTTCGAATATATCCTTTTATATTTTTGCTATGTTTTTGCTTTGCATCATAGATTTATATTTGATATTTACTTTATATAGTATTTATTCATTTCCGTGCAGAAATATTTCTTCGTCACTATTGTTCTTCCTTTTCATAGAAATTGGTGATTTTGAATATATGTATTTTCTATTTATTTATTTATTTTTATTTAAGAGGGGGCAAACGAGCAGGAGGCTCACCTGATGGAAAGTGACTACCACCGCCCATGGACACCTGCAACATCCGAGGGCTTGCAGATGCGTTGCCGGCTTTTAAAGAAAGAGTACACTCTTTTCTTGAAGGTTGCTATGTCATATCGGTTCGGAAAAGTCGCCGGCGAAAGCTGGTTCCACAGAGTGGTTGTGCAAGGCAGGAAATGCCTTAAAAATCGCGCTGTTGTGGATTTCCAGACATCGAGGTGATGAGGATGGTGTTTCCAATTTTGGATATTGGCTAGTGCAAATATCTATCATTCTATTTTTTGTTATACATACATGAACTTTCTTATTTACAATGGCGGGAAAATTACTAAATACTGTGACCATTGATCAATTGCGCATTATTTTCGAATACGATTTGCGTCTTGGTACTAAAGCAGCATAGCCGGCGCACAATATTGACTTGAAAGGACCACTTACCGCAAGTGAACATAGTGCTATTCGCTTCTGTCTGAGTCTCAACAATGAGTTCTTACCCGATCAGAAACAAAAGTCGTTAACGAATTGAAAGCTATAATTAAAGGAGAAAAAGTTAGTTTTGAATTGAAATCGATTCCAATTTTGTACTGAAAAACAGACAAGAAAGCGAGATATTAAGTTAAGATTCAATAATCATACGAAATCTACATTAAAATTTCATTGAAATCTGAATAAAAAATAAATCTAAATTAAAATTAAAAATTAAACGTATCTTATTAATTTCAAAGTATCGTTACCAACCAAGCCAAGATAATCCATCTATGTGAAGCTCCTATTTTAATACGACAAAAGCATACAAGTAATTCATAGACTACACCAATATTACAATTTTGGTATTAAACATGACAAACAGGAATAATCTCCGTTTCAAATATTCAGCTAATTACGAGCAAACAATTACATTCAATCCGAGGTTTGGATTGTCGTGATAATATTTTGGCTATTGAATTGTAGTTGTAATCTGTTGAATAGTAAGTACCATTATGGAATTTTCGTAATACTGGGCTTTCTCTTTTTGAGGAAGCATTTCGAGGTTATAAACCAAGTTGCTCTAATGCGGTTTGTTGGATACAAATGTTGCAGTATCCGAAACGTGAAGATTTGGTCACTATGATTCTCTTTCACCGCCAAGCACGAAAAGACTAATTCCTTAAATATTTCTAAGTACATTTTCATACAAAGATCGTTTCACGATTTACGGATAAACCAGCAATACATAAAAAAAACGTACAGTGGAATATTGAACGTTATATTTTTTGTGAAAATGTACAAAATAGGGATAAATAAAGAATTATGTAATATATTAGAATAATAAAGATGACTATATAGAGGCACAATGATACAGCTGTCATAATATCCCTTTAGTATTACTTTTCAAAATCATCTTAAATTACTTGTAATAATTCTTAACATAAATCATCAAAATGATGTACTAAACACATTATGTTCCCTCGAGTTTTATATTTTCCAGGGTGGGTCAGCATATAAAGGATATGCTGACCCACCCATTACAAGACGTTTTATTAAAATCTATCCAGTTATATTATTGCGTGATGCTTGGCAACACTGAATCAAAAATTGTAACCTTGTTATTGATAAAAATACTCACAGCGTTAACATTTAAAAAATATTTAACATTATCTTGAAAAAACCCCGAAAGAAAAAATCGTTAAAAGAAACTTATATATTTTAAAAATAACTAAAATAAATAATAAAAATTGAGGTTGCAATTACAAAATCAAATTAATCTTATACCAAATTAATTTTTATTAGTAACAGCCTGTGAATCTCCCACTGCTGAGCTAAGGCCTCTTCTCCTTTTTTGGGGAGAAGGTTTTGGAGCTTATTCCACCACGCTGCTCCAATACGGGTTGGTTGAATACACATGTGACAGAATTTTGAGTCAAATTTGACACATGCAGGTTTCCTCACGATGTTTTCCTTCACCATCAACACGAGATGAATAATAAACACAAATTAAGCACTTGAACATTCAGTGGTGCCTGCCCGGGTTTGAACCCACGATCATCGGTAAAGATTCACGCGTTGTAGCCACTGGGCCATCTCTGTTTTTTTTTAATTCAAATGAATTTAAATAGAGAAATCAATATTTACTTTAACACCCGCAAAAAATAACGACAGATTATCATGTAATCATAGCTGGTATGATTATAATAAACAATCTTAATCTCAACATTCAAATAGCTAATTAATTATTAAGGGCAAAACTTATGTAGGGTTAGTTATAAATCAGAATATTATCCACCGTTCACAACAATGGCTGAAACGAATAAGGAAGTTTGATCGAACAACAAAGACGGAGCGTTGTTTCGCGTGACCGACAAATGACAAACAATTTGCAAACAGAAGCTTAGTTTGTTCACATTGTTCGTATTATACTTTTTCGGCATTTCTGTGCATAGAAATATTATAACTTTTTTGCCCCTAAATGGCCTTTTGTATTCCTTAAATGTCTTACGATATTTTCATTTAGATTTTTTGTTCTGCGAAAGATAAGCAATTATATTTCTGTAATTATATAAAGCATATTGGCCTTCGATTAATAATGTACTAGATTAGCGGTAAGCGCTTCAATAACGGCCCGAAATGTAAGAACACAATGACGTTTGTGAGATTATTTCAAATTAGTATGGTCCAATTTAGAACAAGTTCTAAATTGTACATTTCCTATATCTTTCTGTCATTCATGGCGTAAAATCGTGAAGTGAATGTCAATACAATCTAAACCGCACTTTGTTGCTCGAGAACAAGGCATAGTTGAGGTTGAAAATATTAAAACCTTTACATCGATTTCTTCATTTTATGGTCGATGCTACATTTGAGTATTGTTTTTGTTCGTGACACCATATCTAGTAGTATTGTTGATCGAAGATATTGGCAGTAAAGGTATCGTGGTCAGATCTTAGATATCATCACTCATTTATGATGTGGCCGACCCATTTCATGAAATGGTCAGCTTGTTAAGACACCATATCGCTTAACCGTCAACGTTTGATGATTTGTCAATCCACGACCATATTATTAATGCCACGATTCCAAGATATCAAAGGCAACGGTGGGTATTAATATATTTACTAGCGCGCCATTTCTTGTATAAGGGATATTATATTTTGGTAATATAATTGAATAAATAATATATAATTGATGAATAAATAAAAAAATATATATACATATATATGTATAATAAACAAAAAATCCTCTATCGCATATATCACGGGGAGTGTTCTGAGGAGTTGCTTGGATTAGTCCCGGCAGCTGAATTTCACCACCGGACATCGCGCCAGAACTCCAAATTCCATCCCCATCACCTCGATGTCTAGAAATTCACAACAGTGCGTTTCTCCTGCCTCGCACAATCACTCTGTGGAACCAGCTTTCGCCAGCGACTTTTCCGAACCGATATGACATAAAAACCTTCAAGAAGAGAGCGTACTCTTTCCTCCAAGGCCGGCAACGCACCTGTATGTCCACGGATGTTGCAGGTGTCCATGGGCGGTGGTAGTCACTTTCCATCAGGTGAGCCTCCTGCTCGTTTGCCTCCTCTTACATAAAAAAAAAAACATAACTGTGTTGTGTGATATCCCGAAAGCGAGCTCAACAGTAATCAAGTATTTTGAAGTCTTAATTTTCTTACTGATTACATTTTAGCTGATAACCCTAACAAGCATTGCAATTTCCTTCCGAGGCTTATATAACTCGACGTAGAAATGGCTAATTTGGGGTTGACATAACTCAGAATGGTACGATATTAGCAAAATTACATGGTAACATGTGTCATTCATAGTTATGTACCTTGTAACTTTAATGTTTAATTTAGTATTTAAAAGTCAATGTTAACGCTTTTATTTTATATACATATATTTTTTCTATAAAATTTTGCAATAGGACTCACAGGCTATATGTTTTGCGTCGACGTTCATGATAAAATGGCGTTTTAAATATCGGCAGTGTTGTGGTCGGAACTTTAGAATGAATGAACATAAAATGTAGTGGAGAAGTTATCTGGAATAGGGGTATTATTAATTTTGATGTTAATCAAGAAATGAAAGAATATCTTCTTCGTCAATTGGAATAGGCTATAGTAAAGGAGAGCTATCATATAGCCGGCCATCGCAGTGGTTTTAGTAGGTAGGAATCCCACATAACCCGGATCCCCTCCAAGGGAGACGGGTACCTTTCTGAAGGTTTCCATTGCGTAAAAAAAAAACAAAAAGGCTATAGTAAAACCAAAACAAAAACATCCTTGACAGATTCGTATTTATTTTTCGTACTCGATTTTTATAATTCTATTAACTCGTTCATTTAACGAAACTTTGTAAGCGTTCTTTTTGATTTTGTAACGTGGCATATGTTCTGTTCTAACTTAATTAAAAGTAACAAAAAGTCATATTTTTTTTTTTATTTGTAACTAAATATATAAAATACTTAAGTTTGTATAATCGATTATACTTTATGGGACAATCGCGATTTTTACCATTCTGTCGCTCCATAAGATAATAAAATTAAACACGAACAATTTAAATTCAGTCTTTATTTATATATGAATAAGGGTTAAACAGTAAAAAAATCTGCGTTATGGGTTAAAGACGTTATTCGTTATTATATTTTTCATAGTAAGAACTGTAGATTTATAGTATTTATAGTACGAGGTGTTATTTTCTAAAAAAAGTCAACAGTCAATCGATAGTACCTTTATTGATCTAAATGCTATTTTTAAATAAAAAATAAGTACGGTACGTAAAAATATGACATAAAATCGAAATAATAATACTTCTTTGAAGTTCTGAACTGATTTTATAAACTTCATTCAAAAGTGAAGTCATTTAATAAATATACGAAATTACAAAAACAGAACACATGTTGATATATCAAAACGCTTTCGTTATTCATATATAAAAGAAACACACACAATTTTACCAAAATCCATCTCCTACGCGAGCATATTAAGGATAGTCAAACAAACTTATCTCGTATCGAAGCGTTGACACGACCTCATTCGCCTTCAAAACCTACCCAACTGAAGGTCTTGTAGGTGGCCCCAATGCAGAATCACGAACCCAATTGAGATTGGCAACGTTAATACGACGAGATAGGACCACGTCCGTGCTGATAGCGTGTGAATTTTTCGCTAGAAAATTCCGCACTGATCGAAACTTTATTGGACCACAGTGGCAATATTTATACCGCGATAACTGGAAACGTGTCTTTTCATCTCTTCTGAGGTTACGAGTTATATTATACATTAGTACGAGGTGTATCTCTATGTATAAATCACATACGAGATTGTAAACACTTGGATATACATTTTTGAGATATAATATTTTTGCACGCCTTTAATGTTCTCGATTTAAATACATGTTTTTTATTTTCTTTGATATTCAATATTTTAAATATATTTATTTACTTTATATACTTAAATGGAATTCTCGTTTAGGCTTTCAAGATTTTGTTTAGTGACTTTTATTTTAATTTTTGACTCGTCTTGGTTTTTGGATTAATCCAATTTGTTACTTCATGTTTACATTATTATGTATATATGAAGAATATTATATTATGAATATTTCAAACGGAATATATTACTACAAAGACGATATAACTTACTTTTAAGAGTCGTGACGTTATTACTTTTTATCTCAGCCCTGTATTTATTGCATACTATGATAAAAAAATACCTTCTAATTTTATCATAATACTAGCTATTAATAAGACACATATTTAATTTGAGTTGCGTATTGGAATAGCTATACTCAACTTTGACGGATTATATTTTGATACTGAAATAAGTTCAAATAATAATACAATATTCTGAGTTCAGCATTGCTACTCTATAAGAACTCATATTCAATCGTATCTCATTTTTATGTGTGTCACTCACTCGCTCACTATTTGGCATTTCACAATCAGTGATTATTATGTTTAGAGTAGAAAGCACCATCTTCGAAATGTCAAGAAAAGAGCGAGAAAAAGCTATATATCATGTTGACACAAGGAAGTGACATCTATAATTCCATTTCCCAAAGATTGACATAAATAAATATGTTCCTGATTGAATTTTCCTTTTCCGATTTCAACAAATCGAGAAGGACTGCGACGAAAAGATACATCGATGGGCCAACTCAAACATCATCCTATACAAACATTTACGTTGTAAAATCAACGAATTCTAATAAATTTCGTATTCCAGCTTTAGTTGTGACTCATTTTAATATTTTACGTGTAGTTAGAAATAAATATTAAAAAAAGAAAAAGTAACACTTTGAATGTCCCATTTCTGACCATATCTCCCTTTGAGGTGAAAATTTCGAGTTTATTCCTCCGCCCTGCTGCAAAGCGGATTGGTGAATACACATGTCCCACAATTTCTATAAACTAAGCCTGATGCAGATTTCCTTACAATGTTTTCCGTCACGACCGAGCACGAGATGAATTATAAACACGAATTAAGCACATGAAAATTCAGCGGTGCTTGCCTAAGTTTGATCTAACGAACATCGGCTAAGGACCAAGCGTTCTAACCCCTATTTCATTTTTTCAATATACTAATTGAAAAAAGAACGTGATGATCACTTACCAGATCACATAATTAATCTATAAAAACAATTAATGATAGAATCTCATGAAAAATAAGTAGTGCCTGCCTTGGCTTGAGTTTCGCTTGAGATTATCATGTTCCAACCACTAGGCTTCCAGCATGTCGGCTTTTAATCTATTCTTAATAAATTCATTTTAAGATGCGGTACAAAGCTTATACGAGTCTCTTGCGAGACATGAATGCATGTAATACGCTGGCAGTATTAATATTTCCAACCACGTACTTATTAAATTCTTCTAAGCTTAAACACTGTTTTATTGTAAAACTTTATTGTCGTTTAAATTTTAATTAAATCAACCTTGACTGAACAATTAATCTGTTCAAAAAGTCCTTCAAAGCCATTACTGGCCATTAAAATGTCTTATCGGTAATTCTTAAACTAAATTGATACTTTAATATTTTTAAACAAAATAAATCATTATGTGAATAATGAAATAATTTTTTCTAAAACAATATTTTATATTGTTTCAAATAAATTATTTATAAATCTTTAATATTAATCGATTATAGCCCAGTTCATTATACGCTGAAGTAAAAGCTATTAATTCCTTACTGCTTACAAAATATTATTTATATTATAATTTCTTGTGAAGGGAATCGGAAGTTATTCCATATTCTATTACATTTAATATTACGTAATATATTACTCTAGATTAAACTCAGTTGCTATTTATATATTTCTCAGAATATATATTTATTGTTTAGCCAAATGAGTTTGCCTTTTTCCTTAGTTGTATTAGCGAATAAAGAAATAAAAAAAACATTATATTTTTTTATTTTACACGGAAGGTCAAACGACTACTCCACCTGATGGTAAGTGGTAGTAGAGTCCAAACGCGATGAAGGCTAGTACAGCTGGGAAGAATGATCTGCACTAGCCGCCCCCGCCTTGCCGGCCCGCAAGATTCCTCTTAACGCTTCGTTTGAAGGAACCCAGGGTATACGAGGAGGGAAACACCTGTGCTGGTAAAAAAAAAACATGTTTTGGAAGTGCGACAAAGCAAAGAGTTGCCAAATTTCTTCGTGCGCGATGTAATTGATGTAATAGTTAGGCGGTGACATCGAGAGCTAGCACGCTTAGACCTGTGAAGGAAAGGGTAAAGGGTAGGAATGGGTTTTTTGCTGCACCTCTAAAACCTCACCTGGTTTAGAGGTGCAGCAAAAAAAAGAGCCAAATTCCAAAAGACTCAAATTCCAAATTTCTTCGTGCGAGATGGAATAGATAGGCGGTTAGGCGGTTATTTGTAGTCACGACTTAAGGATCCCTATCTACTAAGCCATGTAGGTAAATAAGGTAGAGGAGTACGTCGTAAATGTTTCATTTATTAATGCATACATTAAAGATTAAAATGCAATTCGTTCTGCGTGGTTAAGGAATGTTGTCCTAAGGGAATACACGAAGCGTATAGTAAGAATCGTAAGAAACACATCCGAAACCCGAAGAAGAGCAACAGATTGAACATCAAATCCTTTTCCTTAACGACAAACGAGATTTGCCGCAGTGGAATTTACGGTCCGCTACTTAATGAACCCAATGTCATTTATCACATTCTGCCTTTATATGATAAAATAATATCATTTCAAATCCATCAATATATCTACGGTTCAATATCTTCGAACTACTATTATTAAAAATTAAGACTATTACTGTTTTATTTAACTGTTGAAATTCCAAAAGACTTGTGTTGATTCACTTATAAGAAAGAAGTGATGTCATATTATTTATAGTTATTACAACCACATTTGCAGCCATTGCACTAACTTACACAGAAGCGTACTAACTAACCACGGGTTTATTGTTTCAGAACGCCTGAACGTGCTATACGAACGTAATTGGACAAGACTGGTCCATGAACAATTACGCAAATTCGAATCGTCAATAGTTGCTGCGGCGAGGCAATCTGACGCCCAATCCGCTGAGCTAGCACTGGACACCAAATGGACCTACTCCGGATCACTGATATACTGTATTACGCTGATCACTACTATCGGTCAGTTACGCTGTTTCTCTACTATCTTATATATTTATTTTTAATAAATATCCTGGGAAATTGACACGAGGCCATCTGATCCCAAACTAAGCAGAGCTTGTTCTATGGAAACCAGACAACTGATATACTTACATATACTACTTTTCTTTTCTAAATACATATTTATATACATACATATAGCAAATTAAACCCAGACTCAGGACAAATAGACATGTTCATGCACACAAATGTTGGTCCTGGGTGGGAATCGAACCCACGACCTGTGGCGTGAAAGGCATGTATCTTACCAACCATGCCAACCGGCTCGTCAATTCTCGTTAATATTCTCTATATTTGTTATTCTTTTAAATATTAAATTGAGCACGCATTTGTTAAGAAATAATACCTGGTGGTTTTCTTGCAAGTTTTAGGGAGAATTAAAGGGCCAAATTAAAGGGGACACAACACGAGCTTTAATACCGGGGGCATTGAATAACATCAAAGACAGAATTTATGGTTTTTTTTAGAAAAGAAAGCTACTCCCTTTCTTTATACGAGAAAAAAAAGTTTACATTCACGAGGAACCTTTTTTTAAAACCTTTACAATTTTGAGATTTGAATAAATTATTATTAAAAAAATTGAAAATTATATTTTGATTTGCTTTTAAAATTTTCGGTTCCTCCATTTTTACATCGCCCTCAGGCCCTTCAAACCTTAAAAGGCGGCCCTTTTCAATTGACATGAAATGATTTTATAAAATGACGATTATTTAGGTATGATGTCGGATACAATTATAAACAAAAAAGTTAATTTTTTTATTTACGACGAGATGAATTTTGTAAAATTAGCTTCATGAATGTGAAAATTCTTATGAGAATTTAGAAGAAAATATTGAAGACCTTATAATTATTATTTGATGTTACTTAATAACGATATTACTTGTTTATTATTTTTAATAATAAATTATTATTTGTATACCATTAAAATATGCATTTCTTTATGATTAAAATGAACAAAAGCTTAGTATGTAAAAGGATCAACCATTGTTGATGGTTTTAAAATGTCTTATTAAATAAATTAATAACATTTGATAAATCCTTTATAAGAGATATGCGGACCTCATTAGTAAAATTTAATTAAAATTTTCTTAGGATATGGCAACGTGTCTCCACGAACATCAGCTGGCAGAGCAGCGACAGTAGCGTATGCGGCGGCTGGCGTTCCGTTAACACTGGCTTGCTTGGCAGGCCTCGGAGCATCTTTGGCAAGACTGGCAAGACTAGCGTGGCTCCGAGCTACTAAAAATAAAATGCCTAATACTTGGAGAAAAGATGGTGAGGTATGTGTCGATGAACAAAATCAATAAAAGCAAAGCATTTTTAACCAAAAAGTTTATACAAAACCAAAGTTACTGGTTCTTGTACCAACTCATTTGTAATGCTAAGTTATCCTCTTTGTTTTATTTAGCTCATAGTTCTTTTAACAAGAATATGATAATGAATAAAAAGCGCTGTTCAAATTTTTTCCGTAGTCCTTTCGTCTCAACAGCGCCGTAGGGACTGATTTAAGAAACAAATATCCATTTGAAGTATATAATTATGTGACCTGCGAATGAGATGATAAATACGGCAAAAATAAAATGTAGTAAACGCCAAAAGATTTTTATTGTTATACAAATAAAACGGAAGGGTTTCATAAAAATCCCTAAGGCTGCCGTCGATTATTTATAAATTTAACTATTCATTATTTAGTCTTTGTAATAAGAACCTACGCGTATAGTATTACGATTATAAATAAAATAAATGACATTATTAGAGGTTATTTCGAGCAACATTTTAGAATAAAATGTAGTCTATTATTTTATTTTTAACTTTCAATTTCAGCTATGCAAAATCATGTAAAAGATTAGCGATTTTGCTTTATACCACTCAACAGTTATTCAAATATAATGGAGACCATTGTGTCACAACTCCAACCATTATTGTTCAATTCGTTTCGCTCATTAAAAAATAATTAAAATTGGTATTATTAAATAATGAGATTTCCAATCACAGAATAATACAAACTCAAAGCACTAACTAAACGCTATTCTATTTATCTCCCAACAACACAATAAGGATTAATAATACAAATTAATGAGTAATTGCTACTTAATAGGTAGTAGTTATATTTAATAATTATACAATAATTAAAATTTGATAGGATCTTTGACATATTATGTATTCTGTGTCAAGCTGAAAAAATTCTTATAGAATAACTCGACCGTACTTTTTTTTTTTATCGTGGGGAAATCCATCATGGATACCCTCCATATGTGATGTAGAATGGAGGGTTATGTCGGACTCCTACCGACTAAAACCACCACGGTACCCCCCTTCCCGTCTTAGGGGCTCCGACTACTTCCTCGACCGTCCTAAGCTAGGCACGAATTTATATAATAACTGTAAGACACATAGAAAACAGAAAAAATATAGTTTCCTATACAGTTATTAAATAAAAAAACAATAACCCAATTTAATACATTATATTTATATGAAAAATAAAATACTTTTTGAATATTTAGACTTGCATGTGAGAGCTACAAAGTGACTGTCTTGCATCATTAATCTTCCTGTACCAATTTTAACTTGAAGCTTTTGTTCACAGCACGAGAATCACTTTCAATTACACGAGCAACAACGTCTTCTTCCGCAACCAGCAGAAAATAATCAGTATACTTCGTTTCCTCCGCGAATGCACAAATCACCTGGAATTGTGAAAACAAGAGCTGGTGATAGAGGACAGTATTCACAAGTATTTGAAAAAGCACCGATGAGTCCCAGAGCTGCGACCTTGGGACGGGTGAAGCGTAATGCTTTGTCTGATGGTGAGACCCTAAAAACGCTATTGTAATTATTCGCTTTACATCATAGTGTCTAGTAATTCAAAGAATTATTACTTCGTGAGGAATTGGAGTGATGCAACATCAAAAGGGTTTAAAATTAAAATGAGCAAGACTTTTCTCCGGCCTTGAGTGTTAATCTGAAAATAAAATTTTGTATTTGTTTAACTGTCTGAGATTTTAATACACTAAACTTTAAGCATTAAGGCTACAGTTTGCTCATTTTTAGATTGCACAAATAGATAGATTGAGTCGTTGTTTTCAGCCTTTTGTGTGCTTTCATGCTCTTTTCAGATATACCTATTTATATTTTTTATATATTTATATAGCTGCCAAATACTTGCTTGTAACATTACTTTATTTTTAGAACCACAAACATCGACAGCAGTCCAAACACAGACACTTGACCGTAAGAGACCAACAAACAATATTAAGTGTCTCGCAACAGTACATGGTCCTTCACGAGGTAGAGGGAGAGGTACGATACAGCGACCTCGAGGAGCGGCGATAGAACAGCTGATAGCTGAAGAATGTGGGGAAATTTTCGTGAACCGGAGTCAGGAAGATTTAGATGATTCGGAAGATCCCGATGAAGGGTAAAACTGTTGTTTTTATTATTGATTCGTTACAATTTATAGAAACATTTCTACGTATGTACAGGGGGTTAGCTAGTAAATAATAAAAATGGGATAAATCTTATAATATTTATTTGAATCAGTATTTAGTTTATATTTTTTCAACAGAATATGCCCACACGACACACCGTCAAGAGTGCCTTTGATATGGAATGAAGAAAACCACAAGACGAAGAGTTGTGCTGTGCCTAGCAGCAGTGCTTCCACCAGCGTACAGCACCACAATCATAGTCTAGAACATTGTCAAATACCAGTTGGAATTGTACTGTTCCTTCTCTTAGGGTATATAGCCGTTGGAGCTGCCATTTTCTCAGTATGGGAAAATTGGAGTTTTCTTGATGCTGCCTATTTCTGCTTTATAGCATTAGCTACAATTGGTTTTGGAGACTTCGTCCCAACCAGCTTTCTGACCTTAAAGCAAAGTACCGAAAATTCAAAGAGTGAATACATTCAAATGATCGCGTGTTGTGCATATCTTGTATTTGGACTCATATTGATAGCAATGGCATTTAGTCTTCTACAAGACGAAGTAGTCGCTCGATGTACGCAACTAGCCAATAGCTTAGGTCTCACCCGACAATGACAATATGAGAAGAGCGATTCCAGCTCAACAGATAATCAATTGAGGATGTTATGATCGTTGTTGTAAGGAGTTACTACATGATCCACCTTTTTTCCAGGATCTGTTCTGTACTTCTTATTATTAGACATTGTATCTCATGTTAACACTGTATAGATAAATATCATTATTTTCTCATATCTGCGTAAATATTTAACTAACTATGAGGAAATTTGAAACTTTTTACAGTATTTTTACTCAAGGACAAAAGATTTGTGATGTAAATAATGTAAAAACTTATTCATAAAAGCAAGGCTGAAATTGTAATGAAACAATAAAATTGTGTGAATTGTAATTTTCTTTCACTAAGCCCTCACCATTCTTCACATTCTCGACGACATTTCACATAAAAAATTCTGTATCTCATTCCGTATCTTGACAGCGATATATTTCAGGTTAAACCAAGAAATCCAAGGTCACAAAGCTAAACCGGCATGGGAAATAGTCGTAGAATTTCCGATGGCACAGATTAAAATAATATTTCCGTATTCCAAATAAACAAGCTAGCTGTACCAAATACCGAAATCGAGCCGTACTGATGCACTGTGAAATCCCCGTGACACGGGATTACGTGCGGTCTAGTGGGGCTCGTACGTCCTTAAATTATGGCTACCCATAGCATTTGAACCTGACTTTATAGTGAATTATTTATTTGAATTTCGAATCGAAATTTAATTTGTATTATTTATTTTACTGTCTCTATAGAGTGTGACGTCTTTGAAGTAAAGCTTAACTTGTTTAAAAATCTAATTTCGATAGCTAATAAAGTTTCAGTGTATCTAGAATAAGTAATACAAGATTGACAATTTTGTAAGAAATTTAAATTTTTCATAATAATAGTCCTTCTGTTGCTTAAGCTGCTTTGAAATTCCGTTTTTATAAGTTTCCACTAAGAGTATTCATTTACAAAATTTGAATGAAGATTTTTTTTAATTGTTTTTTGTTATTAATATAAAATCAAACGAATACATAAAAGATAGAAAGTGTTTATCAGCTAATATCGTTACTGACAGAACACAGAATGTGTTGTATTTTACGGGCCTTAATGTATTTTGCGGGCGTTAACTTGAGTTTCGACTCCCGTGTTTGCTAAGGGACCTTGTTAGTATGTAAACCACGAGTCTATCGCAGTTCAAAATTTAAATTTGTGTTTGAAATATAAAGATCTACTAAAAACTTTTCAATTGATAAATAAAAATTTTAACAAAACAAAAACCGACTTCATAGAAAAACAAATTAATATGCACTAAAAAGTAAAAAAATAATTGCGTATTCTTCTATAATTTGATAATTAACTTACTATTTTCTACTCATCAATATGTAGGTACGAATGTGCTGTGTGGTTGTTAATTTATTTACAATTATTGTTACTTTTGGAGTCGATGTCAGCCAAGGTGGGTTTATAACTACATACATAGTTAGTTATAGGTGAGATGTGCTTGTGTCGCACGCGCAACTTAACGAGGCGAATAAAAGTAAATTTGTAATGTGTATGTTTTTGTTTGTTTTTAAAAGATTTCCGTATTATTATTGCTAGGTTTATTATTGTTTCCTTAGCTGACATCGACTCCAAAAATAACAATAATTGTAAATAAATTAACAACCACACAGCACATTCGTACCTACATATTGATGAGTAGAAAATAGTAAGTTAATTATCAAATTATAGAAGAATACGCAATTATTTTTTTACTTTTTAGTGCATATTAATTTGTTTTTCTATGAAGTCGGTTTTTGTTTTGTTAAAATTTTTATTTATTTTTCGATTTTTAGTGAATCTGAAGTACACTTACTAATTTGTAGAATATGGGTAGACCTACTAAACGTGCAGCTCATATGAGACAGCGCCGTTTATATTATTATTTAAATATATTGATCTAAAACAGTGAAACGTAAAGAAAAATGCATTTTGGTACTTAATTAATAAATATTAGTTAATATGATTAAATGTATGTATATAAATTAACATGTTTTGATTGAATAGATTTAGTTGGTGGAGTGTTGGGCAGCCATAACATAATCAAATAGTTATTTCTAGTAATAATTAAATTAACTGTATGTTTAAAGAAGTTGTGTTATACCATTCTTCACCATAAAATATGACGGAACGTCTGTATATTAAAAAAGGGGAAGTATTTATATTATCCTAACTAATATTATAAATGTGAAAGTAAGTTTGTTTGTGACGCTTTCACGATAAACCACTAAGCCGATTTAAAAAATTATTTTGCCAATGGAAAGCTACATTATCAGGGAGTAACATAGGCTACATTTTGTCCCCATATTCCCACGGGAACGGGAACTACTTGGGTTAAACCGCGGGAAAAACACTAGTAATTAATATATAAAAATACATAAATATAACATGTATATAAGAGTACTTATACGATTCTATATATATATAATTTTCAAAATTGGTCTCAACTTTTAGGAGATGTTCAAATGTGTTTCTATTACAAACATATACATATATACAATGCTTACATGCATAACTCATATTTTAAAGAGGAACGATTTGATTTTTGTTTGATTTTGTATTACGATTTAACTCAAAAACTACTCGACCGATTTTAAAAATTCTTTCACCCTTAGAAAGCTACGTCTTTACCGAGTAATAAAGGCTTTATTACATTTTCAAAAAGTTATAGATCTCTACTTAAAATGGAGCAATGTAACCCAAACGTATCAAACTGTTGCCTATAAAAGTTATTATTTCGCGTGCGCTGCGAAAACTATTGACGGTATATAAAGAAGTGTTTTATACAATAGTACTATAATTACTTGATCATAACGATGTTATGGTAGGTGAATGAAAAATCTAGATAGCCTATAAAAGATTCGGCCGTGTATCGTTAATTAGCTACTAAGAATTGAATATTTCCGTTACTTTGTCATGGATCCTATAATCAGAATCTAACCAAACTATCATCAAATAAACCTTGAAGTATACTCTTTCAAATAAAAAAAAAATCATCGAAATCGGTTGGCGTGATATTGAGTTATTCGTCCATTTGTCGCGCACATACCTCATGCAAATTTACGACTTATATGGTTTTCTCATGGATTCCATTGTCAAACCTGGACCAAAAAAAAATGGGACCCCATGGGAAGCAACTCCATTCAAATAAAAAAAAAATCATCAAAATCGATTCACCCAGTAGAAAGTTATGAGGTAACAAACACAAAAAAAAAAAAAAAAAAAAAAAAAAAAAAAAAAAAAAAAAAAAAAAAAAAAAAAAAACATACAGACGAATTGATAACCTCCTCCTTTTTTTGAAGTCGGTTAAAAATATCAGTTACCGACGAAAGTTGAAATCCTTACAAAATTGAAATCGCATTTTAATTTTATTTATTTGTGTCCTAACAATTCAATCAATCGTCATGAAATTAAACATCTTCACATATAAAGATTACATAAACAGTAAAAAGCTACAAATATATTCTATCCTTGAAATAGCTAAATAATAATCTTGTTTTCAAATTGTATGTACAATTGACGATCACCGTGGTACCTAAGTTATTTATTCAAACTAGTTGGGAGCGAAATATGACGACCATTTCAACTGTTCTCGCTACGTCTTTGCTAGCAAACTTAATAAAACTTTCGAATGCGACCTTTGGTACAAAGTTACTGAGTGAAGCATTGGAGAAAGATGGCGGCTTATGTCCTAACAATGTCGCTCAAATGAAATTGGGTATTCGGCTGTAGTAGTATTTGGCCTCGCTTTAGTTTCGATGTTTCAAGTATACATTGTGTCTCTTTTACATGAGCTCCATATATTTGCTATGAATATCATTCACTCATTGTTATTTTTACATTAAAAATTATTTCATATATTTTTTATTAAAAGAACATCTACTATTTCGACACTTAGTATTTTTAAATATAGACCTATGAATGTCGACTTTACTGCGTGGCTTAGCGGTGTTCAGTTAAACTAATATTAATTCTAAAGAAGAGTAAACATCATAATAAGTATATTGATGACCTGAATGATAAGTTAAAAGTATCACGTTATATATAGAATAAAGAGTATGTTTTTAATATATTCATTGTTCCTTTCTGTTTCCTACTTTATATTCGCATGTTGTATTTAATTTTAATTGATCTCTACATTTAGATAATAAGTTTGTATTTGTTAATTATACATTTGTATTATACGTGTAAGCGACTGTAAGTAAACTAAATAAAATTATCACTTGCCAATAAACAACTTTTATAATAATTCCGTATATGTATAATTCATTACATAAATCAATTTTCTTTAATTTGTGTTTTGACTATCTAACTCTTAAGGACAAAAAGGTTTTCTTGTCAAACAATTTTGTTTTTGCAATAATTTATTAGCGGAATATTTTGTTAGTATATTTTGTTGGCAACATTCAAGACAGATGTTGTCGATGTTTCATTTGTCTTCGTCGAAAGAACGCGTTAATAAAAACGTTGATCGATGCGACCCGCACATAAACACCTGCCTAACAAGTTATTCCATCTTTATTTTTCTGGCCACCGTTTATCCATAATGGATACGTATTGTTGGATCTTGTTTGTTTTAAATGTGTAAGAATTTCAGTCTACTCTATCGAAAAGTTGATAATTGCAAGACAAATAAAGGAGAGGTATATTAAATTATGAAATCCATTATAAAATGAAAGCAGCTTATTTAAGAAAAATAGTTTTAATTTTATAGCAACATCAAATCTGCTCAAACTGCATCAAACTCACGCGCCAATCGGGTATCGGGTATCCACCTTTTTTTTGTTTCGTTTAATTCCGTTAGGGAGGTATAAAACAAAATTACTAAAATTTTATGTTAGATATAAATTTTGCATTATAGCTTTTAATACACTTTATTCATATATCAATATATATTACCTACATATTATATAATTTGTAGTTAATTGCGTATCAGAATGTATGCTAAATTATTAAGGTCCTCCAGACCGATTTCGGCCACGGCGGCCAATCTTAAGAGAGATTAGCCAACTGCGCAGGAGGTATTATAGTGCACAAGTGTGTGCGCAAACACAGGTGCACTTTCTTTTCCTTAGCTCTCATAATCCAATGGAACGGCAATCCGACACGACCGGAAAGAGTTCAGGCGCAGGACCAACGGCTTAACGTGCTTTCCGAGGCACGGGAGTGTACACACTTCCAACTTCCAGACTCCGGGCTGCTACTGAGAATTTTCTGACAGAAAACCCCAATAACTATTTATTGGCCCGACCTGGGAATGAAACCCAGGACCAACGCGTCTGCGGCCTTATATCAAGCCACTAGACCAACGAAGCCAAGAACATTTTTAGTAACAAGATTTATCTAAATTTTTATTTCATTTGGGAATGATTTTCGTACTTTCTTCATTCATAACAGAGGACACCAAACAGAAACGTTCCTATTGGTTAGACGCGCAACCACAGCGCCATTTGTGATGAACTATTAAGTTGTCATCGATATCCGAACTGACCGGTCGATATTTTATGCAATCTCATAAAAACCTGTAAACTGTGTTCTCTGTGAACATGCATCTGTTCTTCGTGTACGATGTTATGATCCCTTATCGTGAAAACAGTCTCAACCTTCCGATTGATGAGGCGTCTGTGTAATGTGTGCAAAATCTGCGCGAGAAACACAATTGATTAAGTCGATCAGGTACTTATAGATTTCTGCGTGTACCTATTTCGGCATGTAAATTACGTGGCGGATTAACTTTTAATTCACAATATTGATTACATTAACCGTAAATATATTATTTTTAAATATAAATATGTAATAAACATAGTTTAAATTATTGTTTTCATTTTATTTGCTTCAGCATATAATATATCTAAAAGTGGCTGCTTCACCACGTTTAGTGTTAGTCCCCTTAGCGTGATATTATAAAGTAATTGTTTCTCAAAAAAGGTGCCAAAATATTTTTAAAATATTTGATACTTAGATTTGGCGTTCAAACAAACAAACGAACGACCGATCAAACTTCAACGATATGTATTATTACAGAAAAAAAAATCATCTATTATGTGGAAAACTGAATGCTTTAACATTTATAAGCTAAGCTGCAACACTATTACAAATACATTTTAGCTTCACAGTTAACGTTTAAATTAGATTTAGGTTTCTGGTTGGTTATTTCAGTTCTATTCCACAAAGGAAGTTATTCTTTGCAATCTAATTTTTATGTTTAAAAACCTAATTTTTAAGGTGTTTTCATAATTTTAAATAGCGAAATAGCGAACATTGTGCCGACCGTTATCATAATAATACAATATTTTAATCGGTCTTGCACGTCATCAGCTTTACAAAATGTTATTGTCTATGTTAATACGATTAATTGCACAAATTCTATTGATATAAGACAAATTACTTAACCCTAACTATGCAAAACTACGAACTACGTCGATCAACGTACACTGTCGTATCTCCGGAAGTCCGCAGGGCATGGTAATTAATACCATTGTGGGAGTAAAAACATTGCTTCGGCACTACGCAACAGCTTCAGGCATAAATAAGAATAAGGGGATTCGCAATTTTTTGAATCTATTGTTTCGAAATCTTCTTCTTCTTTCTGCCCTTTCCCACTATGTGGTTTCGGCACAATATGTCTTTTCCTTACACTTCTTTCTGTCACTCGTCATTTCAGTAGTTACCGCTTTCATACACATATCCTTTCTTACGCAATCCATCCACACTTTCTTCGGCCTCCCCCGTCCACTATATCCATCAACATTCATGCTCATCGCTTCTTCTGCTGCCCAACATTCAGCACTATACATCACGACAGGTCTTATAATGTCCTTATAAATCTTCTCTTTGATCTTCAAGGGCATTCGTGGGTCACAAATGGTAAAATAGTACCTGTCGCCATTTCATCCACCCTGCATTTATCCAGTTTCTCATATCCGTGCCAATGTTACTAATCATTCTGGATCAATGGACCCAGGTAACGAAAATACGAGTACAATCGATTGCCTCGAATGTTAAGGGTTAATTTATCTTCGGATCAGCAACGGCTATCTCAAACATTTGCTGTTTATGCAGCGTATATTATACCAGTATATACAAAACTCTCACAATGAAATAGAACCAAACCCGGGACCTTGGAATATTTATAAGCTAAGTAGTAGACTGTATAGGTTAATAGTATTAAAAATATATAAATATTATATTGGTTTACATTACGAGATCAATTTAAAGTAAAGGATACACAACTAAAAAAGGTAAGAATATTGTTTATGGTAACATTTTATCTTTTACATGAGATATTAGGTGGGACTCGTGAAGGAAACGTGGATCAGGATGGAGAAAGAAGCTCGCGTTGTGCCATTTCTATAAATGGGATACGATAATTTATACTGATAAGTATGAGCGCAATAATCTAAATTACTATATAATATTTTGGTTGAAATTGCTTATAAATAATTAAGTAACAACCTGTAAATGTTCCACTTCTGGAAAAAATCCTATTTACTTAAGATGTCCTTTTGGTCTATATAATGAGTTTGAAGAAACTGATAAGTAGGTTTTAGACAGTGTAATTATGTAATGCACTGCAAAACATTTATTACTAGCCATATAAGATACAAACGCCTCTCTCGGCTGTTTTTTCTGATTAACCGTGTTACTTTTTTATAATTTTGTCAACCGTAAAACATATTATCTTTATTTGCAATTCTTTAAATAAATACTTTTACTACTATACTTACTTTTTGGTTACTCAATTTGTCAGTTACGATTAGCTAACATAAAACTCAAAATGTATGTATCTATTTGACATCCAACAATTTGAAATGTTACGTCACTTTATACTTATACATTTCAATGTCAATTTTGATTCGATTACTTTTATTTTATTCAAGTGTACATGCCATAAGGATATACCCCATACGTTTAAATAGTATGTATCCCCATACGTTGTAATAATATGTCAAGAGCAATACTCAGGCAAAGCCGGACGAAGGTTTTATCCCAAAAGAATACAATCACATTAAGGAAGTCACTTTAGCCATTCACCTGACCACATATGAGCCCATCTCATCAAAACTATCGCGGTTCAGAGCCGTCTAATTTAGTCTGTGTTCTCAGTGACGTTTGAAGGACCTCGTTACGCTGTCTTTTGTAATTTCGTTAAAAGGGACCGTGTCGGGTCGAGTGGGCATTTATATGTTAATTGTGATTTCGCGCGCCTCTAGGCTCGGAATCGCCGACACACGCTCGGAATTAGCCGAGAGGTAAATGCTGAACGGATTTTTACGCGCCCCGTGTTTTGTAACTCACATTTTAATTCAAATATAAATTGCATTTCACACAATTAAGTATATTTCTGTTAATTCATATTTTTTTATTTAAAATATGTAGTATCACTACATCACTACATATTATAAAACTAAGTCGCCCATGGTTCCTGTCTGTCTGTATGAACGCGATAAACTAAAAAACTACTGAACAGCTTTTCATACGGTTTTCACCAATGGATAAAGTGATACAATAGAAAGGCTTACGTGTATAATTCATTAATGTTTTCTGTAAATTTATTGAAATATGACGATAATTATTGAAGAAGGCCGATTGAGAGCTTTCATCGAAAACGCTGTAAAGTCCCATTGAATTATAACAATATAATGTATGGTGAAATTGTTCCCCTCCATAGATCTACAGAAAAGTCCGCGATGGCATATGTCTATCTTTTAAGGATAGCTAACTATACCCACTTTAATGTTTAAAAAATGGTTACATATAAATGTTATAATTGGAAAGCTATAAAAACGGGTATGATATTAATTCTTATCAAATTAAATACGATAATATATACTTTAAGCATTTAATGTATATTATAATTGCCCTTTACATTACCTAATTTAAATTAATATCTTAGGAGTTATCGTAATTTTAAAACTATCGCGCACTAAATAAATTCGAGCTGTTCCACACCGATCACACGAACGCGTGATGCAACCGCCTGCGCCTCCGCGTCCCGCTGTCGCCACCGCTTAAAGCTTATACAATACTACGACAGATTTTTTTTAGGAATATTTATTCGGGCGAAGCCGGGGCGGGTCGCTAGTGTTAAATAAAATGCAGTTAGTAGACATAGTGAATACTGGTTAATTAACTTACAAAAGAAAATTTCATTTCTAATTTCACTATGAATAGTATGGATAGAAACATTTTTTTTACATTGATTGTTCCAAACCGGAATAAACTTCTAATTTATTTCTTACCAAAATTTATAGATCACATTTAATTATTATTTTTTATTTTTATTTATAAGACAACACAATCTTCAGAGAAGATTTATCTAATTTCGTATTTCTTTTTTTGGGAATGAGTGATTACATTCTTCATTCATAATAGAAGAAACTAATAGAAACTTTCCTATTGGTTAATCGCGCGACTACAGCGCCGCATGCATTGAACTAAACTCGATATCTGAACTGACCGGTCGATATTTTACGCGCTCTCATAAAAAAAATGCAATCTGTGTTCTCTGCGAGTTCTTTGATCTTATATAAGTATGGAAGACACTTCCTGGTTCCTTCAACAAATGACGACTTATGACACGTACTTGGCCCAGTCGACGAAAGCTAGTTGGTGCTGTTGAAGGTAAGTACTTAGGCTCATTTCGCTATTGCACGCTACATTGATACTTATATATTATACAACTATAGATGTGTTCGTAAAGAATCAAATGGTATCCACAATTGATTTGACATGACAGAGGATTATCGCATTTCTATCGAACCGAACATAGCCGGATTTCGCATCTCTAGAGATTTTCGGAATGACAGCTTTCCGATAAAACCACCGTACAATTTTTTAAGAATAGCTTAGTCATTCAGAATTATGTAATTATTATACTAAAGGTGGGTACTAAGAAGTAAATGATAGGAAATAATGATATTTGTAATTAATTTATTATTTTTATTAAATAACACACAAAAGTAATTAAATCTATCATCGTAATAAATGAATCTAACTAATGCGGTAATATGTTTTATTCAACTGGAATTAAAATAATTTATTTCTATAAGACATTATTTCACGGTATTATTTAGATAAATAATATTACAAATAGTTTGGTTCGAACTAGATTGTCTACTATAGACATAGGCATAGGTCCTTAAGCATCCATCATGCTTAAGAACCTATGTCCCGCACATCCTACAGTATACTAGGCGAAAGCTGCCAATGTAACCATAATTATTTTTTTGAACTATATAAGACTTTTCACCTGATTATCCAATATAATTATGGAGAAAGGTGGAAAAAGTCCATATGCCAATTAAATATGTATTTTATAAGTATTGGTACGGTATCAAGTTAACCCATGTGTTATGTTTTATCACTTCTGTTTATCTGGGGTCCGGTGTGGGGCACAGCGTTTTGAAATCACCAACATCCTTGAGCCTTTGTGCAAATGGTCTTTATATGTTCGAAACCATAAGCATTTTACATAGACAGTATTTGTTCAAAAATCATATCCTGATTATTGAGGCACTGTATGAAAGTTACTGGCTTCAAATAAGTCAACGTGAAAAAATATTTATTTATTTTTGAGCCCGTGGGCTACATAGTGATAAAAATCTTACAACACGATTTTATATAGTGCTTCCATATTTTCGTCTTTCATATTTTCGAATATACAGTAATGTATTGATCAAAGGTTATATATTCAATTTTCAATATAGCCCGGAGAATCAGAATTGAGATTTAACGGAGAAATTCTGCTTGCAATCATGTCACCATTGCAGACGGTTACGATTTCTATATATTTAGTTACGTCATAACACCGCTTTCTTGTAAGAACGAAAGGTTCCCTTGTATTCAAATGTAGTCGACGCGTTTATATTAAGCAAGTACGTCAAAAAAATAACCTGTGGTATGGAGTATGTTGAACAAGGGTATACTCTTGAGCTCTTGAGCAGAAGGATTGGACCTCATTCCACCACCGTTTCCAATCCAATAAAAAATTTTGCATAATTTTTCATGATGTTCTGTTTCCGCACGCGTTTTATAAACACATATTAGGTACATGGTCGTCTGGTACTAAAAGACTTATAAAAGATCTCTCCAAGAAACTGGTTCGCACTTCTGGTGACCCAAGAGCTGGCGCTTATTTAGCCCAAAGGCTGAGTCTAGCGATGCAGATAGGCAATAGTGCCAGCGTCTTGGGTACAATGCCACAGGACAATCTATTAGACGGCGTGTTTTTTCTTTAAAATTTTAATGTGTTTTATTTTATTTATTTTAGTTTTCGTTTTTCAAAATATTAGTTGGAAGCTAAATATAATATTTAAATTTGAAAATTCGATAAAAAAATGCCCAAAAAACTCGATGGTGCTAATCCAGATTCGAATCTGCAGCTTAAAACTCACGTAACCCAGCTATATGGCTATCGCGGCTCTTATACGTGTCCACTCATGATATAAGTGGAGCGTGTTACCTCATACCATTTCTATTATACTCAGTTCCGAGGCATTTATTAGTCTCGTCATATTCCAGTGAAAAGCCTATTTGTTTTTGAATTCAGGAAATATTTCATGAAAAGCCATTTCATGGCAGAGATTGCTTCACTCGACTGCTGTCACATTCATTTTAAATGTTTCCTGTTTCAAGTATTAGGACAAATTCGAAAAGCGTATTAAAATTTTACCAGCGTTCATGGAAAATGAACAACATACCCTCACATTATTATTGGGAGTGTTTTTTATTGATTTCTTTATCTCTATAGTCACTCCTCGAGTTTGAAGGTGAGCTTTGACCATCGAGTTTTATCCAATGCGTCGTTTACGACCGTGTACATTTTAGTGGACTATGAGTGTCTTACCCGATCGTTTGATCTTCTTGATGATTTCTACGTACTCGCTTTCTTTCCCGCGCTCGCAACTTATTATTTAATCGACATCGGTACAGATGTAATTTTTTTTTATAAATTAACCGTAACCATTACTTTATTTATCTGTATGTATAATATGGGCTATAATCTTATTTTATATTACCCAAGAAAATAATATGGAAACAGAGATTCTTTTTTTTAAAGTCCTTTAGAAACATTATTTCCTATTCATAAAAAAACCTCTTCTCCTTTTAAGACAATGCTAGCTTTTTCCACCACGCTGCCTCAATGAAAGCCAAATGTGGCAGATGTTCATCCGATGCATGAAAGTTTCTTTGCGATGATTTCCTTCTGCCTCAGTATGACATTAACTTATGTATAGCTTGACTAGGCTTGAATAGATGATCGTCAATTAAGATTCACGTTTTCGTCCCAATGCGCTATCTGTGCTCATATAAAGCCAAGCAATAACTAATTTACATACCATATACCACCAAACGCTATTAGTATGTAGAGCGATTGCAGTAAAGCGTTTTGTATATGGGCTTACAAACTAAAGCCTAGTTCTGCAATTGACCCGCCACATAGCTTTAGAAAGCAGAGTTAAGCGATTAAATAGCAGTATATAGATGTAATATTTATTTAATTATCCTATAATAATTATAGTAAAATCCTATGTTGTAGGATAGAATGCTAGGATATACCATCATTAAGTTTTTTTTTATATTTTTCTTCTTCACGTTTTTAAGATTTCTTTTAAGATTACTTTCGTATTTAAGAATATAGCTGTGCTATAGGAAAAGGAAATGTAAAAAACACAGAAAGACAACAAACGACTATACTGATTGCACGGAACAAATAAAACATGAATTAAAAACTATGTCGTGTAATATTGACATAAAAATACAAAACAAAATGTACAATGGTCATCATTAGGTGAATAGTGTAACTTCTGTAAATATTCGTAATCGAATATAATCGACAATATTCTATTGTATTGTATTTGTTGTTTAGTTAACCCCATGGTTTATGCATATATTAAAAGGCTTATCCGTATACTTAAAGATAATTTACTATGTTATCTTTTAAAATATTTAATATTATAATTGGTATTTCCGTCAACCAATCATTTTCCAAATACAAGTGATATAATCTGTTAATTTATTTGCTCAATTAAGCATATTAAGTGATTTCAAATATATGGCCAATATTATAAAATATCATGACAAATACAATTCAGATTTTATGAAACTTTCATTTTATCAACAAAAGTTTAATATTTCCACAATAGTCACGGTTAGAAACGTACAAGTATTTGCATTCTCATAAATATTGACTGCAAAACTGCACCAGCCGCAAATATCCGATACTGAGCAAAAGTTTAACGTTCAAGCATTCATTTTATCAGCACCACGCTCCATTTCACTCAGACTATATACAGAGATAAAACATTTAGTCTCATAAATACATGCACATTGCATACAAATCAATATAAAAACATGCACTTTGTTCCTATTTGATAATGAAATACAAATTATATGGTTTGGGGAAGCATTATTACTACTATTTATATGTATCACAAGAAGACCTGGAAGAAGTCCTGTCCTGTCTGTGTATATGTCATCAATAAGGTTGAACGGTTACTACTACTGTTACTATATATATTATTAATTAAAGCCCCTGAGTCTGTCTGTTAATCTAAGACCCATCTGTCTGTCCCAGTGCTCAAAAACCATAAACGTGAATGTTAACCTAAAATATCCTACAAAAAAAAACTAATTAATATTTCAAAACAATAATACAGGGTGTAACAAAATTCGTGTCCGACCCGTGAAGTGGTTATTAGGTATCGTTAGTCGGTTCTATTTTTGTAATAAATTTTAAAATTTTAAGCAAAATTTTACTCCGAAAAAAAATTAATTTGACTAAATAACGACAATTATATTGCAACACAGGCGCGGGCGTCAGCGCTCGATAGCTTTTACCTATGGGGGAAGGTCGGAGACGAGGTCATTACCTCAGTTGTCCATGAAATTTTCGACATTTACAATTGAAAATGAAAAAAAAAAAATTTTTTATGAGTAATTTTTTTGCATAATATTTTAATTTTTTTTACATAAATAGAACCTACTCACGATACCTAATAACCACTTCACGGGTCGGACACGAATTTTGTTACACTCTGTATAATTGTTTTTTGATTTATCAACAATGACTTATCATATTGAAATTCATTGTTTGATGATTTCTCCTAAAATTACACAAAAAATCGTTACACACAACTAACATAGATTTGATTACAATTAATTGTACAGCGAAACCAAGAAAAGACAGATCCCCAAGATATAACATGAGTTAACTAAAGGGATATTTATTTATAACTTGAAGAAATGTGCAATGAACTTTAAGGGGTCAATGAACCAAGCAAGATTGTTATCTAGAACACAAAGGTAGACTGTAAAAAAAATATTCAACGCAGTATCATAGTTTACGCTCTAGTTCGTACGTTGACAGAATATCGTTCGAGACACGTGCACTGAGGCACGCCTGAAGACGTGAGTCAATATATCGCATAAAATAAGATTGCTACCATTTATATAATCGAAATTATTTAATGTCTGAAATAACTTAAAAAAACTCCGAAATAAAATGACACATTTTGAACAAAATTATAGACAGCTCGAATAAAAAAGGACAAGTTGAAGATAAACAATGAAATAATAATATAATCCTTAGCCATCACATTCGTTTTTAATTAAATTATTGATACATTATCATATTTAGAAGTTTTTAGTTTTATTAGTAATATACGCGGACATTTTTTTAAAACCTATTTTGATTTAAATAAATATTTTTACTACATTATCGTAAGATAACAGATGTTAGTGATTGAGTTTTCTATTTGTTTGGTCTCGAATGAAAACAAGTACCTTCCTACATATATTTCAACGAAAATCTATATTTAAAATAACCTTTACCCAAATTTGTAACCACTTTTATTGTCAAGGATTAAATGAAATGTAAATCGCCGGTTCTGAATGTAGATTCTACCGAGAGGAAAGGACAACAAATTCTTTGGGTACTTACTCTTTTCCACCATTTTAATTCACAGGTATGTTAATTAAGAACACTTCAATTATCATTTATTCTGTGAGAAAAGTAACAAATACGAACTCAACGCTCCTTATTACCTACATAGGCATTGGTGACTAGCTGTGCCCCGCGGTTTCACCCGCGTATAATTAATAAAAATATAATAAATAAAAATAAGCCTCGATAAAAGGACTATATAACACAAAAATATTTTTTAAATTCGAACCAGTAGTTCCTTAGATTAGTCGGATCAAACTAACAAACTCTTCAGCTTTATATGCTAGTATAGATTAAGGTTTTACAAATTTGTTAAAATATCAACCTTTTAAATTTAATTATATTATATAGGTATGTATGTATGACAGCACTCGACATCTATATTTGATAATTCCAGTAATTAACCTATATAGTAATTATCATTTATTTATATAAGCATTTCACTGTGCGCTATGTATAATTAGAAATGCGAGCTATATTTATTGAACAAAATTTTTCGGTCGTCAAGTTTCAAGAGCCTTTTATGAAACGACGTTTTTTTACGCCCTCTCGTCCTAAGAGTTTACGTTCATAATTGTATTTAGGTGGTCTTTGTCAAAGTTACGAAAGAAAAAGTTATATTAAAATTGTTATGATCAGTGTTTTAAGATTTAAGTCGAATTTACCTTGAAAGTATGCATGAAAAATGTATAGGTTCAGTTCAGTTTTACGAAAAAATCGTTTGAAAATAACTCTGTGAGAGAGTTGAGTATAATACTAAAATTATAAAATTCAAACGTAATCATGATAACTTAAGATTAAAACCGTCAATGGTGGTGATAAAGACAATGAAAGATTATGTATACGAATATTAGCAAAACCATCTTAATCATACGTTTTCCAGTGCCCAACTATATTAACAATTGTCACGGCGAGCGCTTGAACGGTATTTAAGTTGATGTACTAGTAGTGCCATCTAGTGGTGAATTACATTGTTTGTATATAACGCAAAAACATTATACTTTTTGCGAACTTGAATGGTAATCGGTTGTTAAGATGCGTAAGTCTATATCTCAAAAAGAATATATAATTTTTTACTATATTTTTAATTCACTTACGAATACTATATTTAAAGTTAACATTTCAAACAGCGGCAAAATTTACGGCCGTTGGTAACTATTTACCATAAGGTCTAATATTGGCTCTGTGTCTATCTATTTCATAAAAGAGACATATTTCACAAATATGTTATCGATATAAAGAACTTCAAAACTAGAAACCGGGAATTATCTACAATATAATTAATAACATGTTTCTTAAAGAAATGAGAATCCTTCAATATTAGCACGAAACAAACGCTATTGTTAAAAAAAATCGTTTGATTTTCGGATAGATTTCTCTAGTTGCTATTTATTTCTGCATTATATCATCTGAACATTAACACTTGTTTTTGTAATTACAAGAACCTAAACGTTTGTTACGATATTAGAGACAGTTGTTGTTGCTTCCGATATTAATTTGATTAGACTTTCATAAACAACCTTTTTTTTTGTTGTAACTAATGAGTATAATTAATAGAAGCTACATTGTGGATTTAAAAACTTAACTGGGAATGGAGGGTGTGCATCTGTCTTTTCGTACACATGTGCACTATATACTATTTCCTAAGCAGCTGATCTGTAAGTCATTATTCGTACTTCAAGGACTTAAAACTTTTAAAGCTTATTACAAATAAAATACTTTTATATTAGAAATTTTATTTCATTAATTTTTTTGATATTATCATCAAAAATATAGCAATAATTGAATTAGAGATTAAGAAAATAATAATGATGCTTGATTATGATGAATTGTTTGAATTCACTTTGGTGTAATTTTGGTGGGTGACAAGACAGTTTTTAAGTTAATTTACAGCTGAAGTTTACAAGTCGACATCTAAATTGTAGAGGCGGCCGACAAAATTGTCCAAACTTTGCCCATTACCTACCTAAGATAAGCCGTCACTTCATAAATATGAAATAATCAGAACTCGAATTGCCAAAATGAGTATTATTCGTATAAATTTTTTTTTCAAATGAACTTACAAATTCCAAACCAGGTGATACTAAGACATTTATTGCTTTTTTTTTAAAATAAATTGGCATAGCACACGATATGATGAACCATTTTTCAATTTTTGATTATCGAACCCCAATGAAAATATTTTTTAATAAAAAACGTTCCGAAAAACTTTCATTTTAAACCTACAAATATGTAAAGCATATAACGCCCTGCGTCTGGTCTTCAATCTAGCATTGTTTCATTGGACTGTGTTAAGTAATAGAGATTGTGTATTCCTTTTTAACGTATTCTATCGTTATTGAACATGTACTGTTGTAATTAGCATTTGCATTTTCTATGTCATATTCATAGTCCCATCGCAGTATGTACAATAAGTGGTGCAAATCGTAGATGAAATTACTAAAAAAATATTATAGTGACGCAAGCAATACAGTATATTATTTCATTAAGTAACTTTCGATCACGACTTTATTTGCGTGAGAGTGTTAACTAAAATAACATATTCATGTAATAATTTAAATCAAATAAGCGATACCTATTCCTTTCATCCAAATCAATCCAACCGTTTTTGCGTGATTCAGTAACAAAATATATACATTCACATTTACAATACCACAGGGGGTAAGTTACTATTCAAGCTTGAATACATCGATACCCAGTTAATCACCCAACGGAAAGAGAGAGATACTTAGAGAAATAATTGCCGCGGAAAATGTATACAATCAAAAGCAACCAAGCGTTAATCCACCGTTAATAGACCGACCCTTTAATGGAATCCTCATTTATCAAAATAATATATATAAATATTATGTTTTGGGAAAGGCTTATAAAATAAATTTATATTCATTCCAACTACGGGTTTTCAATTAAGTTTGGTATTTTTTTTTGAGCCTAATCAAATCAACGGATATATTTTTTATAGGATAAGTAGGCGGACGAGAAAGAGGTCACCAACGCCCATAGACAATGGCATTAGATAATAGTATTTGCATCGTCAATGAGCCATCAACATTGGGAACTAAGATGTTATGTCAATTGTACCTGTAATTACAACCGGAACACAACTAAACTAAGTACTGCTGTTTTGCGGTAGAATTGCACGCTCTACCACCACATTTGGTCATAATTTTGATGATAAAGATATCCTCCTGACCGGTTTTGGCCACGGCGACCAATCTCAAGGGAGATTAGCCAAATGCGCGGATCATATTATAGTGCACAAGTTTGTGCGCAAACACAAGTGCACTCTCTATTCCCACACTCTCTGAAGCCGATGGAACGGCAATCTGATGAGAAAGAGTCTGGGCGCAGGTCCAACACCTCCAACTTCAATCAGGGCTGCTACTAAAAATTTCGTCAGAAAAACTCACTAACTTTATATCGGCCCTCTGGATCTGCCGTCTTAAACCATAACCAGACCGACAGACAACGAGGAACCTTAAAACATCACTTGTCTATTTTCCTTTTATGCCACATTGATTCTCGAAAGGAATTTCAATTTATCACTTCCTCGTATTTTATTCCAAACAAGCCTATTTCTAGTTTGGCTACCGATTTGTCGACATTTTGGCGCAGGTGTTAGTCTACCGAAATATAACATCGTTAGTGGAATCAGACCAATTCATTCGCTTAACATAATAACACCATTCGATTTTGCATTCGAATGGTCGAGCTTATGAAATTCTTTTTAGTAACAAGTTGTAGTTTGTTTAGTTAGATTGTAGTATTTTTTTTAAATGCTTATATCATGTTTTCCTTTTTAAGACCTTACTGAGACGGACGTTTCGAATAACCTTATGAAGATGAACGCTTTCAATTAAATTGATAGATGTTATTTTTTTGTATGAATATTAATATGGTTTTGTAAATACCGCAACTGTCATTAATATTACATACTCAATTTAAAAAAACTTTATTCGAAATGATAACATAAAGCATTACAAAGCGAGACATTCGTTAAATAATAGGATAAATATGTAATAATTTGTTTTTTTTTTTTATAAAACAACTATAATATAAAAAGAGAACTGAATTTCTTGCTTGTACATATTGACGCACCGGTAAAATAAATAACATCTTAGTGCCGCAAGGTGGTGCCCACGAAAAAAACTATTTAAATATATTTTTTTCCTGTCTATAATGATAAGTCGCAAATACTTAGACAGAAAAAAAGAAATAGACAGTTTATTAACCAACGGATTGTAACTTGCATATTATTCGATAAAATTTAGAGTACTCTGATTTATGAACGCTGAAATAATATGGCGTGATTGAATTATGAAGGTAAAGTTAGCTTTAAATTTCACAATTTGAAACAGTCAGACATGAGTCAAGTCATTGGAGGATTAACAAGAATATCTAATTATATTTTGAACTACTTTTAGCTCACTTTTACCGCACATTAAAAATAGTAACTTTCTTTATACCAAACAAGCTTCAAACAAGTCTTTTTATATACATAGATTAAAAAAACGGTTTACTGGCTTAGCTTAAGGCATAACTGACGGAGTTACAATCCCAATTATAGGGTTAGGATGTATTTCTTTTGTTATTATGCTTGGATAAAATTCACATTCTTCTAACAAGCATGAGCAACTATACAAATTAGTGAAGCATTAAATGGCTATTATTATTTTTTTGTGAAACTTTTAAGTGGTAGAGCACTTGGTGGTAGAGCTTTGTGCAAGCTCGTCTGGGTAGGTACCACCCACTCATCAGATATTCTACCGCAAAACAGCAGTACTTTGTATTGCTGTGTTCCGGTTTGAAGGGTGAGTGAGCCAGTGTAATTACCGGCACAAGGGACATAACATCTTAGTTCCGATGGCGTTGGCGATGTAAGCGATGGTTAACATTTCTTACAATGCCATTCTCTATGGGCGTTGGTGACCACTTACCATCAGGTGGCCATATGCATGTCAGACTTCCTATACAATAAAAAAAAAAAGTTCACGTCAATGTATGGAAGGTATAAATTCTATATTGTTATTGATGCAAAAACTTTAAAATTAGTTTGTTTTTAGGAAAATACTTTTTCGGTATTAATTTGATACGTATAAAATAAAAATAATACGTATAAAATATAATAATAATAAAATTTATTTATGTATTTATATTACGATCAAATTAGTTGTGATTAAATTCTGACTTATTTATAATTTATACAATAATTGTTTTCAACTATTTTTTGCACTTTAGTAGTCACTATGGACCTGATAAAGTGTAATACTTTATTTATTATTTTTTGTAGAATAGTGATAAACCGTTACATATTTTAGTTAAACATAGCCAGAGTGAACACATTAGCAGAATTTGTAAAGCTCTGCGTGTAGGGAATCACATTTTATATCACTCAAGTCGTACCCAAATAGAATATATTTCAAGACACGTGCTCACAGCCACCGCGGTACGTGAACGAACTATTTACGTAGAATATATTGAGTTGCAAACCGAACGCACAAGCGTGTCGAGATGTTCTTTGTTAAGCTAATGACTCACTTGATATAACTTTTTTTTTTATTGTATAGGCAGTCGGACGAGCATATGGGCCACCTGATGGTAAGTGGTCACCAACGCCCATAGACATTGGCATTGTAAGAAATGCCAACCATCGCTCACATCGCCAATGCGCCACCAACCTTGGGAACCAAGATGTTACGTCCCTTGTGCCTGTAATTACACTGGCTCACTCACCCTTCAAACCGGAACACAGCAATACAAAGTACTGCTGTTTTGCGGCAGAATATCTGATGAGTGGGTGGTACCTACCCAGACGAGCTTGCACAAAGCTCTACCACCAAGTATTTAACTTTTTCGTTGTGAATTTGTATAAGAATACGTTACCGTACGCTACCGTTAATCCTAAAAGGATGTCAAACTTCATTTCCCAATATATAATTGCATTTTTTTTTTCTGTGGAGAATATTAGAACGGGTAAAAACTTTGTGACCAGGACCTCTAGTTATACGACTTTAAGCAACGAGACAGTTAATGTGTTATTATTCTATCTATAAAACAGTTATAAATTACTTAATGTTCACATACGACCTTTTGCACTTATGGCGACATGCTTGAAACAGTACATTAACAGAGACAGTCCGTAAATGTGTTCCTGTCGTGTTAAGGAAAACGAGGTTATTGCATCAAATATCTTCGCACCGCCAAAAAAAAACATTTTTAGTTCAAATATACTACAATACATTTCGAATAACGTTTTATTAATAATTTCTGGGACAATACAGTACATACATATGAGATTAAGATAAGCAAAAAAGTGTTACAAGTAATTTAACAAAACTAGATTTAGTGACAAGCTTTCCGCTATCAATACATAAAGTAACAGCCTGTGAATGTCCCACTGCTGGACTAAGGCCTCTTCTCCTCTTTTTGTGAGGAGAAGGTTTCGGAGCTTATTCCACCACGCTGCTTAAATACGGATTGGTGGAATACACATGTGACAGAATTTCAATGAAATTTGACACATGCAGGTTTCCTCACGATGTTTTCCTTCACCGTCAAGCACGAGATTATATTCACAAATTAAGCACATGAAATTCAGCGGTGCTTGCCCGGGTTTGAACCCACGATCATCGGTTAAAATTCACGCGTTCTTACCACTGGGCCATCCCGGTTTTTTTTATCAATACATATTATACAATTAAAACAATTCATATTTACGTCACAGCAATATTAAATAACAAATAATGAAACTCTTCGGTACATATTACTGATGATATATTAATCTCATGTTGAACGTTGAAACATCTAGAAACAATGGGCAGGGAAAGCCGAACGCAATCAAAAAGCAATCTACCGTAATCCACGGACAGCCCCGACGGGCCCGATTAAGGAATATCTTCTCTTTTCAATTATCTTACTATGCTTCTAGAAGAAATGATACGAAGTATTAAAGTCTTAATGAATAACCATTATTTTTTCTTTTTTTGTAATAGAAGGTATTATAAAGTAAATACAAAATTATTGTCGTTGTTGTTATATTTAATTTATATTGTTGTTATTTTTAATTTGTTAAAATAAGAAATGAATAAGCGTTATTTTTATTTTTGTCCCCAGTGTAATCGAACTGCCGTGAAAATAATTTGAAATAATGCTCCGAAGTAAGAGCTTGTGATATTTATAAAACCGGATTACGTCATCAATTACAAAATTGTGTTGATTGAATATTTTTCTTTAACTTTAATATTTTTCATGTTTTAATAAAATAATATTGTATTATTATAGTATTGATATAAGCTTTGTCTCTTTTTCAAAAGGAGGGAAAGGCTTTTGCCCAGCAGTGGGATTACGAGTTCTTTTTAGGGTTCCGTATCTCAAAAGGAAAAAACGGAACTCTTATAGGATCACTTTGTTGTCGGTCCGTCCGTCCGTCTGTCTGTCAAGACCCTTTATTTTGTTTTATTAGAGAGACAAACTGGCAAGAGGCTACCACTGCCCACATACATTGACATTGCCATATATTGAGAATGCCGTACATCTGAAATGAATCACCAAGTTTGCAAATAACGCACTTATGTTACATAAAACAATTTACATAAATTTCCCACAATTGGAGAAATAACATTTTTACTAAACAAGAGTGGATAGAACTTATTCTACCGCGCTTCTCTTCGGGCTGATGAATACCTACATTCTTCATGATTGACGAAGGAGAAACTTCACTGCTGAGCGTAAGATGAATTATTATAAACACAAATTCAGCCCATGATAACTCAATGATGTTGGATCAGATTTGAACCAGCAAACTTTTCATTTCACACCATGGTATTTTAACCACAAATATCTGGTCCAAATATATTTCCCACATATGTCCCAACCTATTCAGATTTTTTATTCCGTTTTTAATTGTGTAAACATACATAATTTTCACATAACAAATATAGCAAATTAATAGTAACAGTCGTGTTAAAACGAGGCGTTGAAGCGTTTATTAGTTGCTGACATATTGACCTCGGGAGTACAGGTCGCTCTGATGTTAGTTTGTCGAACATAACTTTATTACTGCAATCTGACCAATTTGTCCAACTAACAGCGTTGAAATCAAAATGTCTCTTCGAAATATCACACGTACCTACCTGTTAATTTTTTATTTTATTTGTTCTATAAATTGATGCTGTCAATTTATCTATTTGTTAATTTTTTATAAGCTCAGTGGCTAGTATATGAGAATCTTAATCGATGGTTTTGGGGTTTGAACACGGATAATGTGACGTCTAAATGCCAACACTTTTGCGCTAAAGTATCTACGGCTTAGTTGGCTAGTCTCCGTGGCCAATATCGATTAGAAGAATATCATTATATAAGCATAGCATAGCATTATATAGCATATTAAGTCAATTTTACAAGTTACTCGCATTTTACTTAAATTTACATCACCGGCTCAGTTGGGAACAGCACTTCAAAATTCAGTATTCACTCTTCATTTTAATTTTACTTACCGCTAAATTCACTTACAACTTTAAGTACATAATTATATTAAAGATTCTATAGTTTATCTTATTTACATATTGCATTGTCTTAACATTGATTAATATACGATTTCATTAAAAAAATATCTATTTATCTATAATAGTACCTGCTCTGTTAGGAAAATAGTTAAAAATTATTTGTTATTTTAATTTTTACTTTGATTCATTCATTTATATTACACTTTAATTATCACTACACTTACATCAGATTAGAATTCACTTAGAGTTTATATACGTAGAGTATCTAAAGAGCCTATAGATTATTATATTTCTATATTACATCGTTTAAAAATTTACTATATATATTTTTTTATTGTTGGTAGAGCTTTGTGCAAGCTCGTCTGGGTAGGTACCACCCACTCATCAGATATTCTACCGCAAAACCGCAGTACTTGTTATTGTTGTGTTCCGGTTTGAAGGGTGAGTGAGCCAGTGTAATACAGGCACAAGGTACATAAAATATTAGTTCCCAAGGTTGGTGACGCATCGGCGATGTAAGCGATGGTTAACATTTCTTACAATGCCATTGTCTATGGGCGTTGGTGACCATTTACCATCCGGTGATCCATATGCTCGCCAAGTGCACAAAGCTCTACCACCAAGTTACTACTACTAATTGTATAATTTCTTTCAACAAAGCGCAAATTTTCTCTAATACTAAAACTATGAGCAATATGGTCAAATAAATTCAGTGAGAAAGATCTACACAAAAATGACGTTGTAATTGCAAGCAGCTGTGAAAAATAAAAATAGTAACTCAAAGCGATCAGTAACGTCAGATTTCGTAGAAACGTCGAGAAAATTCCATTTACTAGTTAGTCGTGAAAAACCATATACATACAATCAAACTAGACTGAGTAACTTCTGCCGAGCGCGACAACTAGTCACAGATAACGAGTTTCGAACCATTGCGAGCTGTATTCTGCTCACAAACAGTTATGTTACAAACATTGTGTTTGTTAAGGTTTCAGTCGCAGTTCGAATTGGATACTTCGTCAGTTTATTTCTAAGGCTACTTAATATAACTCTAACTCTGACTTACAATGCACAGCCTAAGCCGTTGGGGCTACAATTTGCAAACGATTTACTTATATGACGTAAGCAGTATTCAGGATAGGTTGAATATGATTTTTTTCTAGTCAGTTAATAAAGGACGTGGCTTTCATATTTTTAAGTACAAGAATAAATTTTGAAACGCAATAGTTACAACGACAATTTTAATTTTTCTATCTTAACTATCTATTGATGATGAATTGTCATAATCCTTATCTATATAAAAAGAACAATACAAAAATGTATACTTCTAGTTTCAAGACTAGTTGAAACTTGAGTTTAACCAATATAACATAGAAAAGGTTACAAATTCAAATTCAAATTCAAATTCAAATACTTTATTCAATATTGAAGTATTACACTTACTTATTGATTGTCAAACTAGAAACTACTACCGGTTCGGAAAAGAAACACCCAGCCCTGAGAAGAACCGGCGAAAGAAACTCAGCGGGTTGATGTTTTTGTTTTTTTTTTTTTTTTTTGTCTGTTTTTTGTCTTTTACAAAAAAAAAATCAAAAGGAAATAGCCATGCGGCGATCGTCTCATTCCCAAGGTGTGCTATCATCCATAAATTCATTAATTGTATAATAACCTTTAGCACACAAGCGTTCCTTTACAATTTTTTTAAATTTAGTAACTGAAACATTTTGAACGCTTTCTGGGATCCTGTTGTATAAACGTACACATTGCCCCACAAAAGAGTTACTGACTCTATGAAGTCGAGTAACGGGAGTAATTAATTTGTGTTTGTTCCTTGTACCAATGTTATGAGTATCACATTTTCTCACAAAATCATTAATGTGTTTCCGTACATACATAACATTACATAGTATGTATTGAGAAGCAGTTATATATATATATATATATATATATATATATATATATATATATATATATATATATATATATATATATATATATATATATATATATATATATAACATTTGTGCTTTTTAGCTTTTTCATTGTAATAAAATATGCCATCGTCATACTCACTCAACTTCGTCCGATTAGGCGACCATCCAAGTGTTCACGGGTCATTAAGTCCCTTCGAAAGGATGACCTCTACATTGATACGAAAACACATAGTATATATACCTGAGACTCGAACCATAAGTCCGATTAATATATCAGTATCAAGCTTTATGTATCTCATATATTAACTATAAGATGTTTTTGTTTGGTTATTACTCATCTATGTTTGTGTGTAATATGTATAACTATGTATACATATTACACACAAACATAGATATGTAACAAAATATATTTTTGTTGAATAAAATGTAAATAACTTAGTTTTTTTTTATTTGTTTAAATTTAAAAGAATTTAAACCTTCAAAATAGCGCGTATTTTTTCCTTAAAGGCCGGCAACGCACTTACAAGCCCACGTATGTAGCAGGTGTCCATTGGCGGTAGTGCTCGTTTGCCCCCACTTTCATAAAAAAAAAAATTCCAATACACACAATTTAATAGTGATGTTTTGATGAGCAAAATATTTAGATATATTTATACGTGTTGAAACATGTGACTTCGGATACGTCGATTCGATTGTCGTTGAAGTAAATCGTATGTTTGAAAACTGCTCAATGTGAAGTGACCGGAGCCCATTCACTCGTACCTTATTAACGTCGTTGACAAATGTACTACACATGTTTTTTTTATTGTGACCGTCATTTCAACTATTTTGTATTTTCGTATTTATACCAATTTTTCTATATGAGCTGTGATTTCCTGAAATGGCTAGAATATGTAAATTTACTAGAAAATTGAGTTTTCATGTACTTAATTTGTGTTTATAAGTAACCTCGTTTTCGGTTCTAAAGAAAAAGATGTTGAGGAAACCTGCACAAGTTGGATTTCTAATAAAACTCTGCCACCGACTCGCTTCGGGGCCGGTGGTTATATTTTTTTTCTTCTACAATATCATTATGATGTCAGAGATAGTTCAGTAAATAGACGGTTCTTGACCTAAGGCTTCATCTTGGTATAGTAAAAATCATGGACAAGCCTTATATAAATTCTATTACGAAAGAAAAAAATATACTCAATTTACGAATTTATACAAGCTATATTATTTATATAATGAAACGAAGTTACAACGTCTAGACACATTCCTTTATTTCGTTAGTAAGAAAAAAAATCCATTAGTTTTTAGATACACATAAACACAGTTTCGAGCAATTTAACTTGGGAAAGAAAATTCAGGATAATGAAAATGTTGTTTACTCGGCGTACACAAGATAGACCTACTTCGGAATTGATAGTCGTTTCTTAAGCACACCCAGCAATAGACATTTATAGGCTGTTACTTTAAAAGTAACTAGTACTTTAAAATTCATAGACATAGCCATGTTATAAATGTCCAAATCTGGCATAGGATGACTTGGAACTTTTTCCAGCGTGTTTTGTTGCATGTTGCAGGCAATTCCTGCCTACCACTGTGGAACCAGCTTTCGCCGGCGACTTTTCCGAACCGACATAGCAACCTTCAAGAAAAGAGCGTACTCATTCCTTACAGGCTGCCAACGCACCTGTAAGCCCTCGGGTATTGTAAATGTCCATTGGCGGTGGTACATTTTACATCAGGTGAACATCATACTCGTTTGCCCCCTCTTACAAAAAAAAATGTTATAAAGACATATGTGGCAGAATTCCATCCGGCAGATATTGTAACGATATTCTCCTCAACAAATAAAGCACACAAAGACCAACTGGTCTTGCTTATAGCTAATTTCTTAAAGACTATTTATTATAAGAAATAATGTTTAAATAATAATTCAATCTGCCCTTAAGCTTATTTCATAACTAAAGAATTCAGAATATGTAACATTATTACGCCGGAAGATTGTCAGCAAAAACGCTCTCAGTTGTTCACTTGATTAAATTTTAATCAGAGTTTATTGATGTAAGGCGCGGACCGGAGTGGTGAAACTCGGAAGATATTCGGTACATGTTCTTGTTCTTATACGAATAATAGACAATATTACAAATACAAAACAATATTATGATATAGAATGTCATGAAATTTGAACGTGTCGTGATATTTACTTTGATATATATTTACTTGGTGGTATAGCTTTGTGCAGGCTCGTCTGGGTAGGTACCACCCGCTCACCAGATATTCTACCGCAAAACAGCAGTACTTGGTACTTTTGTGTTCCGGCTTGAAGGGTGAGTGAGCCAGTGTAATTACAGGCAGAAGGGACATAACATCTTAGTTCCCAAGGTTGGTGGCGCATTGGCGATGTAAGCGATGGCTAACATCTCTTACGATTCCAATGTCTATGGGCGTTGGTGACCACTTACCATCAGGTGGCCCATATGCTCGTCCGCCTTCCCATGAAATAAGAAAAATATATATATTTCAATGTATTGAATTTATTTTTCTTTTACCTACATTCACTTAAATCACAGTTTGTCTTGTTTCTATACACAATTGATTTAGTTCTCTATAATTGATTGATTTAATCATGTTAACATGTCTATTAAGCATACTGTATAAGAAAAAAGCGACAGCAGATTAAATTTGAAAATGCACTATAATATCTGCATTATTCGCAGTAAAATAAGGCTGATAAAGCCCATCGCGGCCATGATGAATTAAGCATTTTCTTATTCAACGGGATAATATTCTAAAATAGTCATGATATAAGCACACAGATAGCGCACCTATGTATAGGTATTTAAAGCCCCGTTAACAAAACCGGGTTAAGGAATGCTAAATTTGCATAAAATTATTGAAAAATATATTATATATACTGAATTTCATTACATTAAAAACAAAAAACTCCTAAATGCAGCAAAAGTATATTTGCACAAAAAAATAACTTAAAATAAGCACTCAAACATTATACAAATTAAAATAAAACGGTCGACAAAAATATTTTTGAAAAGTGAAAAGAAAAATAAAAATTTCATTGTAACCGAGCCCTCATTTCGAATGGGACTTCACAGTAAGATAACCGTATTAAAAGGCCGTTCAGATTTTTTCCCGCAGAAAACACCGAGGGTACTTGTGCAAAGAGTGTTCATTTACACGGTATTTCATTTTTTTTTTGCGAATTGCCTTTTACCAAGAATTACGAGATTTGTGGAGTGGCCACTTTTGCTGTTTATCTGAAGTTATCTATTAAAAAGAGATTGAAAATATTTCAATTAATAATTAACATTAAAAAATAAGTAAGGATATACGAACGTATACGAGAACGTAGCTAATGTTTGCGTACAACCTAATATAATTTGATACAGTAATACTATTAAATTAAAAGGTTGATTTCAAGTATGGGGAACAATGACTATTATTCGTAAAAATTTAATTCTATTTAAAATTTTAAAAGGTATTCATGTTTACCTCGAAATAAGTTACATTAGTGATATAAAAAATAATAAATTAAAGGAATCATTGCATATTCAATGACATAATTTATGATTAAATGAATATTATCTTAGGAATGAAGTTAACAGATAAAAGAAACGTAAAACAATTTTTTTATATATTAGATGTACGAAAATACTTTTATGACGACTATGAAACGAGCATATTTTTAAAAAAAATATAATATCATAACGTTCAAACAACGTTAGGACGAAGTAGGAACAGAGCTACCGGAAACAAACGACGTCTGCGGTTTAAAATATTAAAACAAATGCATGACGTGAACGTGGGGCGCGTAAAGTTTTTATATTAATGAATTTATGGCATGGTTTAACGGCTCGGTTAATTTTTAAGTTATAACTTTTTCTGTACGACAATGTTTAGTTTTGTTGCATACTAGCTTCCGCCCGCGGTATCGCTTCCGTGTGGAAGGAAGAGTGCTGGGTTTAGACATCTATTATCCATTTTTGTACCCGTGTATGCAACATTTTATAAGTATCAGTTAAGTGGTTAACACGTAAAATCGTAATAAAGAAATAAAAACTCAATTTCACATTTTATTTTATTTTTGGAAAATGGGCCACCTTGTTGTGGTTGATCATCACCGTCCATATCCCAAGCATTACACTTACTTATTGATTGTCAAATATCTACCACAGGCGTGGAAGAATTGCCAAAAAACTTCATTGGTTTTGTAATACAAAATAATATGTTCCTTAACGTTTTTTTTTATATCAAAATTCAATATTTTTGAACGTTTTCTGGGATCCCGTTATGATGCTATATTTAATTTTTATTTGTATATATTCAAGTATTTAAAGTAATTATAAGTGTGTTTGTCTTTATAAATCCTGAATGCTGTTAAATAAATATTAAACCGTGCTTGTAAAATATATTGTAAAATTATATTTTGATTGTAAAGGATCTACAGGATATCAATGTAATTTTCAGTATTTTTATGTAATCATTATGAATAAGACTAGTTTAAATTTGGAACAATTTTGTTTTAAATAAATGTTGTAATTTTAAAATAAAGTATAATGTAATCTTAAGGTCTGAACCAACGAGTTGTTAATTAATTCTTAATCAGACTCTTACAACTCTCTAGCGGAAGAATGAGATGGTTCCCTATACAGAACAAAAACATATTTAGAAATGCTTAAAGTTACGTAAATTGGGAATTTAAAAACTAGTTTTAGAAATTGTTTTTTTTTTTCTGTTTCAAATTTTAAGAAAACTATCTCGCTTATTTGTGGACTTTCTATATCTATATATTTTACCCCCTTGGTTCTATCGTAAGGAATTCTCAGTAACAAATCGGAGTTTGGAAATTGATAATGTTTTATTTAATTGTTTTATTATCGGATAAACCGTTTACCGTGCCATTGGAGTATGAAATTGGCATAGACCGCGTCTGTGTATTTGCACAAACATTTTTGCAGTATAATGTATAATGCATAGTCTCACCAATGCAATCTCACCATCATAAATTATATGTTAACTGCATTAACATTGTAACATTTTATTATACAACGCTTTCTTTATTTTAAATTGAAGCAAAGATCGATAAATACGATGTAATAAAATTAATGCCACTTCTATTCTTCTTAACTCTAAATCACGGTGTAATTTTATGAAACTTCATCTCATTTGAAAGGCCTTTATTCAACTGAAGAACTTTGATCCAGCCTTTATTGTTACAGTTCAGTGTATTTTACACAGCGGTTGATTAAACTGTAGTGAGACTTGCCCTAGTATGTTTTTGATATTTAAGCATAAAGTGCATCGTTTAGTTAAACGAAGTATTATCGCTCTTTTGATGTCATCGCTAAAGCTGCTGTAATATTAATTTCATTCTTTGCCTTTCAAGCCTTCGTTGTTCGTTATAAACTATTCTACGTTAATGTCACACACAGACTGTAATTAAAATGTCTGTATAGTTTATTTATCTCCTCATACTTCGTCATTGAGAATGGATGCCATTAGCGACTTTTTTACTTTACTTTACTTTTTTATTTTTTACAAAAAATATTTGCTAATACTTCACAGAATGTTTATGCTCACTCTGTGTAAAGTAGATTAAAAAAATCTTCAATTTACGTAATTCATTTACTTGATCTATTTTTGTAATCTGTTTATATAATTAAAAAAATATTTGATCAAGTCAACACGAAAATTTATTTGCTTCAATTTGAGCAAAATTTTCACAACTTGTTAGAAATTAATGAAAGGGTAGGCTTATACCCAGGTTAGTAAGACTGAGATTGTTAAAATTAATCTCATATCTGGAGGTTTATGGTTACCGATAGAGGAATGACGATGATACCCTAACCGATGTCGGCCCCGGCTGCCAATCTTAATTTAGATTAGCCATCTGTGTAGGACAAATTATAGAGAACAAGTGTGCGTAAACACTGCTGGAGTCTATCTCGTCTAGATATCCTCTCAAGTAGAAAGAGTTCAAGCCCAAAACCAACGTATTTACGTACTTTCCAAGGCATTGGAACGCTCAAACTTTCAACTTTCAGACTCCAGGGCGTTACTGAGAGTCTTGCAAAAGTAAAGTCAATAACTTTTTAACAGACCCATGGAGTAAAATAGAGCCAAACCTAAGATATTTTTTGACGTGACACCTTCTAATAAATCGATGAACGCTGGCTGCATGCACGAAAAATTGTCCCGTTACGCTGATAGTATGCTTGCGCCGCATCTATCTCTCTTTCACTCGGTTGCAGGCATTTCATCAATGTATTGTTATGACGTTGTCACGTTAAACTATCGTCCGTAAACCGACTTTACAGACAACCATTTTTTAATGATATATCAGCCAAGTCATGGCTTTTGCTTTTATCAAATTTAATGTATAATCGCTAGAAATATACCGGCAGAATTATAAATCCATAAAAAATGAAGGTGTGGAACATTTTATGGTCATGTATATTGACGTTATAAGCCGGTAGGGCTATTAACACTGATAAGAATCGGAGATAGAAAATGTTTAGAACTTTTTCATTTATAAAATGTAATGGCTTTTTGAAAAGTCAACTCTGCTTTAGTTTCGAGCAGGAATTCAATAAAAATATATAATTTTAATTCAAATTCTATTTATATTAATTCTTATCTGACGTCATTGTTACGACGAATTAATTGTTAATATATTTTTAAACGCAAATTCCTATGGGCGATTAGCTATTTATCATCATGAGTGGCCTATTAACCCAATCGCCTTCCTATCTAAAAAGAATGTATTTCAAATTTTTCATCAATTACAAGCTTTTAAAAAAAGTACAGATATAAATGGTGAAATCAAAACATTTGACCGAAAATAGGAATTTTCAGTGTTTTATAATATTATTTATTTGTAAGAAACACTATGAAGCAACAATTTGTAACCAATTTCATCCGAAAATTCCTTCTCAACGGATTTTCAGAGAGTAGGTCATTTCGACGCAAAATTATTTCAATAAAGTCTATAGAAAAACATGTACCTAAGTCCGTAATATTTGGCGTCGACGCTTGATTAAAGCTTAATAAGCAGCTCGGAGCTGACTGACAAAGAACAATAATATATTAGAAATGATACCAGCACCACCACAAAAACTCTCAAACCAACAAATGTTTTATTTGGTAATCTAACAGTATATACATACCTTATTTTATTAAATAGTATATGAAATGTTACTAAAACCAATACAGAATTACAGAATTAGCTTAAACATGCGCTCTTTTCTTGCATGCTATCCTTGGCAACGCGTGTGCTTCTCTTCTGGTGATCCCTCGATTAGCGCGGATAGTGTGACTGACTTGCTGCGTCTGGCCATGGAATATTTTATTCCATTTTCAGACATGCCACTGCAAAGCAAAGCTCAACCTTGGTTCGGGCCTGATTGTGGACGCGCTGAGGCGAATAAACATCAAGCGTACCTGGCTTGGGTTGATGCTCGTAACCGCAAAGCGAGGGACATACGCCAAAAGAAGAGAGCCTTTAATAAGGCCGCCAAGTTATGCAAGAAAGTTATGCAAAAGTCACGCTTCGATCACATTAGTCGAATAGGGAACAAACTGGCTTCGTTCCCCCCGGGTAGCAAAGCGTATTGGTCCCTAGCTAAATTGGTTGAAGCGAACTTTTGTCACCCCTCACTGCCTCCCCTTCTGAAGCCTGACGGAACGCTAGCTCACACCGCCGTAGAGAAGGCAAATCTCTTTGCGTCTTTATTTGCGGAGTCTTCACGTCTTGACGCTGGTAGCGCAACACTTCCAGCAGCACATAGCGCCGACACTCATATGAGTGAAATACACATTCGGCAAAAGGAAGTTCGCAAAATGCTACGCAGTCTAGACGTGAACAAGGCTAGTGGACCTGATGGCATTCCAGCAATTGTCCTGAGGAGTTGTGCGCCTGAACTGTCTCCCATCTTGACGCGTCTGTTTCGCCTCTCTCTTGATACTGGTCAAGTGCCTAAGTCCTGGAAGCTTGCTAACGTGCAGCCCGTGCCTAAAAAAGGTAGTCGTGCTGACCCTGCCAACTACAGGCCCATCTCGGTTACCTCCATTTTGTGCAAGACAATGGAACGTATCCTAAACACTAGGCTTTTGACGTACCTGGAAGCGAATGACCTCCTCAGTGACCGGCAGTACGGATTTCGCCGAAATCGGTCTACTGGGGACCTTCTTGCGTACGTCACACACATCTGTAGTGAGGCCATCGAGAAACACGGGGAGGCACTTGCTGTTTCCTTGGATATCTCTAAGGCTTTTGACAGGGTTTGGCATGATGGCCTTATCAGCAAGCTTCCTGCGTATGGCCTGCCCGCTAGCCTGTGTGCGTGGATTTCAGACTTCCTGAGGAGCCGAGCGTTGCGAGTGGTGGTTGATGGCCACTCGTCCGACCAAATGGTTATAAATGCCGGTGTTCCCCAGGGGTCAGTGCTCTCGGCGACATTATTTTTATTGCACATCAATGATCTGTTGATGCCCGGTATCCATGGGTACGCAGACGACTGCACTGTTGTCGAGAGCTACAGTTCCAACGCACGAGCTGGTGAGGCCCAAATCCAAGCTCAGAGAGAGGACATGGTTAACCGCCTGAGCGTGACCCTACAGGCAGTGTCCGATTGGGGCGATGCCAATTTGGTCATGTTCAATGAAACCAAGACGCAGGCGTGTCTGTTTTCCGCAAAAAAGAGGGAATTCCAGCTTACTCCCTCTTTCCGAAATGTGTCCGTACCCGTAAGTGACCACCTTCACCTTCTTGGCGTCACTCTCACGTCAACTCTAAATTTTGGTTCTTTTATTGAGACCAAAGCCCAAATAGCCGCTCGAAAGCTTAGTATCCTCGCCAAGGCGAGACGTTACTTCACTGCAGAACAATTACTCAGCCTGTATAAAGCACAAGTGAGGTCATGTATGGAGTACTGCTCTCACCTTTGGGACGGCTCTGCTAAGCACCACCTTCAGGCTCTAGAGTTGATTGAGAGGCGTGCCAGGAGGCTGATAGGAGACGACGCGTTGGTCGAGTCTAGGCTCGAAAGTCTTGAACATCGACGTGTAGTTGCGTCGCTTTCGGTTTTCTATCGGATACATTTCGGAGAATGTGCTCAAGAATTACACAAGGTAATTCCACCCGCTCCCTTCTACTATCGAACAGCCAGGCAAACGCGACCGAAGCGCCACAGGTCATCATCATCCAAAAGACGTCCACTGCTGGACAAAGGCCTCCCCCAAGGATTTCCATTTTGGCCGGTCTTGCGCTGCCTGCATCCAACGGCTTCCCGCGACTTTTAAGATGTCGTCGGTCCATCTTGTAGGGGGCCTGCCCACGCTGCGTCTTCCGGTTCGTGGTCGCCACTCGAGAACCTTTCTGCCCCAGCGGCCGTCAGTTCTGCGAGCGATGTGCCCCGCCCACTGCCACTTCAATTTAGCAATTCTTCGGGCTATGTCGGTTACTTTGGTTCGCCTGCGGATTTCATCATTTCTGATTCGATCTCGCAGGGAAACTCCGAGCATAGCCCTCTCCATTGCTCTTTGAGTGACCTTGAGCCTTCTTATCAGGCCCATGGTGAGCGACCACGTCTCTGATCCGTAAGTCATCACTGGCAACACACACTGGTCGAAGACTTTCGACTTCAGACACTGCGGTAATTTGGATGAGAAGATATCGTGTAGCTTCCCGAACGCTGCCCAGCCGAGTTGGATTCGACGATTGACCTCTTTCTCGAAGTTGGACCTACCTAGTTGGATCGTCTGACCTAGGTAAACATAACTGTCTACAACTTCGAGTGCAGAATTTCCAACCTTTACTTGAGTGGGTGCAACATGGACGTTCGACATGATTTTCGTCTTGTCCATGTTCATTTTTAGACCCACTTGTTGAGATACCCTGCTGAGGTCATCGAGCATAGTGCCGAGGTCTTCCAAGGTCTCAGCCATAATCACGATGTCATCGGCAAATCGAAGATGAGTGATGTACTCGCCGTTGATATTGATGCCAACTCCGTTCCAGTCCAGAAGCTTAAAAACATCTTCCAATGCAGCGGTAAACAGTTTCGGAGATATCACGTCTCCCTGTCTTACGCCTCTCTGCAGTTGGATAGGTTTTGAGTTCTGATCCTGGAGTCGGACCGACATGGTGGCGTTCTCGTACAAGCACTGTAACACCTTGATATACCGGTCATCAATTTGGCACCTTTGGAGAGACTTCAACACGGCCCAGGTTTCGATCGAATCAAAAGCTTTTTCATAGTCCACAAACGCTAAGCAAAGTGGCTGGTTATACTCTTCGGTCTTCTGTATAACTTGCCGCAGCGTATGTATGTGGTCTATGGTGCTAAAGCCTTTTCGGAAACCGGCTTGTTCGGGTGGCTGGAAGTCGTCAAGCTTTCGCTAGAGACGATTCGTAATGACCCTCGAAAACAACTTGTAGACATGGCTCAGCAATGAGATGGGTCTGTAATTCTTCAAAAGGGTTTTATCGCCCTTTTTAAAGAAAAGCACCACCACACTTCTGTGCCATGCCTTTGGCGTTTGTCCTTTGGCTATGACGGAGTTGAATAGCCTCTGAAGAGCCCTGAGGATCAGTGTACCACCCGCCTTCAGAAGCTCAGCTGTAACACCATCATCACCAGGTGCCTTGTTGTTTTTGAGTTGTTCGAGAGCCATTCTAATCTCGAAAAGGCTGACGTCCTCAAAATCTTCGGTGTAATGTCGGGTTAGTCTTGCTCTTGGATCTGCAGCTTGACTATCAACAGGTGATTGCCTTGTCGTGTACAACTGACCGTAAAACTTCTCAACCTCTTCCAACAGCTCGGATTTGGACGTGACGATTCTACCATCCCCAGTTTTCAGCCTCGTCAGTTGACTCTGCCCAACAGACAGATCTCTGGCGAACACTTTGGAGCCTTTGTTCCGCTCGATGGCCTCTTCAATACGCATCGTATTAAATTGGCGAATGTCGTGAGTCAGAGACTTCGAAATCCGTCTGTTGAGCAGCCGATAACTGGCAGCATCATTTGGGGATGTCAGAACCATTTTCCGTCTTTTCTCCATGAGCAGTACGGTAGAGGCAGAGATCTTTTTGGTTTCCTTTGTACGGCTGGTCTTGAAGACCTTAGACCCAGCCATATGGACAGCTTCCACAAACCTGTCGTTGTATGCGTCCACATCTTCGCAGTCTGCTAGGCATTCGAATCGGTTTTGGAGTTCGAGCTGAAAGGTTTCGGGATTTTGGATTTGGAAAGGTGATGGTCGGAGCGTAGACTTCATCAGTCGGGACCTCTGGAGTTTGACATTGAGATTCAATGAGCCTCTTACAAGTCTGTGATCGCTCCCAGTCTTTACTGCATTGATCACAGAGACGTCATTGAATATTTGTCTTCTCGTCGACAAGATGAAGTCTATCTCATTCTTCGTTTTACCGTCAGGGCTCACCCAGGTCCATTTACGGTGACCAGGCTTCTTGAAAAAGGAGTTCATCATAAAGAGTCCCTCCTTCTCCATAAAGTCGGCCAACATCTGGCCCCGAGGGTTGCGGTCTCCAATTCCATATGATCCCACCTTTAGCTCATCACCGAACCTTTTACCCAGCTTCGCGTTAAAGTCTCCCATGACAACGGTGAAATGAGTCTTCTGGGTATGTATGGCTCTAGAAATATCCTCATACATGACCTCAACTTCATCGTCGGAGTGTGATGTCGTCGGTGCGTATACCTGTATGACCTTCAACGAATACCGCTTGGTGATTCTGAGTATAAGGCAGGCCACCCTGGTCGACACACTCTCGATTTTCACAACGTTGTTAACAAGGGACTTGTGGACTATGAACCCGATTTTTTTGTTTGTGTGTATTGTACTTATAGTAGTTTTATTTATTTATTTATTTATTTATTGAATAAGGCTTACCAACTAGAGTTCATACACAAATACAATTAGCAAAATAACATTACATATTTTCTTTTTGTATATTACTCTAAATTTAAGGCATGCACAACATTTTATAACAATAATAAATTTTACTAACAATACACTATTTTTTTATATAAGTTTAAATAAATAAAAGATATTTACTACATACAGCTCTGCTAAAATAGTAATATTAGATAAATATATAAATTTTCATAAATAAAAAGTAAAACAATACATGACTTCTTTAGGATTTTTTTAACTGACTGACTGACTTTGACTTCCAACCGATTTTCTAACGGGACGTGTAAAAACAGAAGACCTCTCTCAATTCACTCACTCTTTACTCGATGGAACAGCATCCCATACGACGACGAGGCTTCCATGAGAGATTCTTACGTATTTAAGACATAGACGTATTAGTCGTATTACACAAATATAATAAAATTTATTATATAACACAGTAACATAAAGTATATAGTTAAAAGTACCTTGGGCGTGCCATTTCTATTTCGTTTTCTTTCCTAAACTGCCAAATGCAGCTCCGACGTTATGGATAAGCGGGGACTTTCTTTATTAACAAAAGTTAATCAAATACTCTTGTAAGTCCATTCAAACGGCTGAAAGAGAGATTTCCATATTTAAAACAGAAATAATATATTCAAAATAATTAAAGCTCAGATTTTTTATACACTTAGCCTTCAATTGCAATGATATTGAATTTTTATCTGTTAATACTTAGAACTCAAATTTTAAAATACATTTTAATGTTTTTTCATTATCCAGGATAAAATCAGAGGCAGGCCGAAGTTTACGTATACCATCGGATTATAAAAGTGTTACCTGTATTTGAGCACATTATCTCCTGGCTAACTTATGGGTAACTTATTTGTACCAAACGTTTCATTTATTAGTTTAACTGGTCGACTTAATTAAGAGATAAAACATATAACAACTAACTAATGAAAAATAATAAACAACATAATAACTGTACATCAGTAACAATAAGTTAAATATAATTAAAATGGACCGACAGGAGTACAGACGCTATTGTATTCGGACTATTGTTTGTTTATAATTGCTAGGCAGCTTAGCTATGTTATACTAAGGCCTAGCTCACACCTGGTAAAGAGCAGGGATTTGTTACTGCTGTTTCACATTTATAAAATTACATTGATATACGTTGCAAAATAAATTATATATAAGAATGAACTGTACTTAACGTAGCACATAATATCGTGTATACGCGTGAGTGCGCTTAAATCATTGCGCAATGTCGCACATTCGCGCACTTTTACGAGCGTACACGCTGTATCGATCATGTATGCGCAGAGTGTGTACCGCGTTGGAGATTTTCGTGAGCAAACATAGCGTTGCGTTTGCGTTGCGTCGCCAATGTGCGCAGGCCTAGATATCGAGTTAATGTTAGTATGGATTAACTAAATAAGTCATAATTTACTAATAATTCTAGTAAAAAACTATTAAGTATCTAACCGACCAGAAATGTGTGAATTTAAACTAGATTTTAAGATTATTTGTTTAATAGTACTTGTATGACATGGGTGTGGAGTAGCGAAGTGTAATAAGATTCTTTAATGAAAAAAAAAAACATTTTTACGACGACTATTAGTATAGTTTACGACTATTAGTAGTATGTGGTATGTGGTTCCAATCAAAAAACAAAATTTATTCTTATTTTATGAGTACGTAGTATTTTTTAAGAAATAATTTTAATAGAATAGATAATAAATAATATACTCATTAAGTATTAGTTGTAGGGGACTACTAAGAATTTAACATGGAATTGAAGTCAACAGGCGTACAGTTAAACCACTAAGGCTCGATTTGTTTCGTTCAAATGATCACCAATACGTGATTAACACGGTGTTTTTTTTTAAGTATAATTAACGACATATCCACAACATTATAACGTCAACCTATATATAAATAATGAGAATGTATTTACGTATACGCAGTTTGACGTCTTTATTATTCATCATTTCTTTCTTATTCGCTATGAAAACAAAACGAGAGAGTAATTAAAAAGTTACAATACATTTCAACCATGTCCTATTTTGAAATGCAGCCAAGTTTCACTTCAGATGTGAAATTCTTTTAAATTTCGAATTCAATTTAATTTTTTTATTTATTTTTTGTTTACGGGCAAATGTAATATTTTTCATCAAAAAAAATGCACCAAAATAGAACTGCATTGCATTTAATAGTAGTCTTTGGGAAAAGAATCACCAGTTTTCTATTACTAAATATTACCTAGAGCTTTGTGCTAGCTCGTCTGGGTAGGTACCACCCACAGACCCACTCATCAGATATTCCACCGCAAAATAGCAGTACATGTTATTGTTGTGTTCCAGTTTAAGGGGTGAGTAATTACAGGCACAAAGGACATAAGATCTTAGTTCCCAAGGTAGATGGAGCATTGGCGATGTAAGCGATGGTTAACATTACTTACAATACCAATTTCTATGGGCATAGATGACCACTAACCATCAGGTGGCCCATGTGCTCGTCCGCCTACCTATGCCATAAAAATAGCAATTAGGCTTTTGAAACTTTAGTATCCCGGATTTGGAAGTGCAATCTTCGGTTAAACTTCACATGCTTCTAATATTATAAACATAGAATTAGCTCGCTGAAGTGGAAGTGGGCTGGTCATGTCTCCAGGCGCCTTGATGGCCGATGGAGCCGACACGTGTTAGAGTGGAGACCACGCTTAGGCAAACGTAGTGTAGGACGCCCTGTGGCGAGATGGACCGATGATTTAAAAAAGGTGGCAGGTACGGGATGGATGCGGGCTGCCCAAGATCGGGATGGTTGGCGTTCTTTGGGGGGGGAGGCTTTCGTCCAGCAGAGGACGGCGATAAGCTGAAAAAAAAATTATAAGATTACTTATGTATATATGTATATCACTTACATAAAAAATCTATTAAATATATTCATAACTCAATTTTAGCTTTTTTAATACGGGATCGTCATGTTACAAGTACAAATTCAAAGTTAAACCAATACTAGCTCAGAATATACATTCTACTGAGAATAATCGCCAAGGAGTTTTCATATTATGAGTTTTTACTCTCAGATGAAATACGGAAGACTAGTAAGTAGGTACTAACTCCACGCTCATTATCATGTATGTTTTCTTTATGTAATTACATTAAAAATCCATGCTTATTATATTCATATATGTATAAAGCTGAAGAGTCTGTTTGTTTGATCCGGCTTATCACAGGAACTACTAGTTCGAATTCAAAAATATTTTTGTGTAGTGTTATCCTTTTATCAAGGAAACAGCTAGTATATTATAAAAAAGTAATATAAACAAAATTAAATTGCAATAAAGCAATCAAGTAACCTCAAACATTACTAAAGCTAAATGATAAGCATAAAAATGTTAATACATCGAGAACGTCATTATATTTTGTATTTAATGAGTAATTGCTAATATAAGTGCTTACTTGTTTAATGGACAATATTGAATAAGTCTATATAGTATAATAATAGGGAAAAAAATAAAAGAAAGTACAGATAAATATCAACCTATCGAACAGGCGGGCTTTAGAAGAGGTTTTTCAACTGTGGATCACATACACTCGCTAGAAATGCTGATTGAAAAATATCAAGAGTTTAAAAGACCACTCTACATTGTCTTTATCGACTACCAAAAAGCATTTGACTCTCTGTTCCACTCATCAATATGAGAAACTCTACTCTCACAAGAAGTGCCACTAGACTATATTAAAGTCCTAAAAAATATCTACGATAACAGCACTAGCAGAGTGAAGCTAGAGACTACAGGGCCACCTATACAAATAGGTAAAGGTGTACGGCAGGGAGACCCACTCTCGCCAACTATCTTCATAGCGGTGCTAGAAACCATCTTTGTCAAACTAAATTGGGAAAAAGTTGGCATAAATATAAATGGACGTTACTTGAGCCACTTGAGATTTGCTGACGACATAGTCCTGCTCTCAGAAAGTACAAACCAACTGCAAGTAATGATAAACACTCTACACGAAGAAAGTCGCAAAGTGGGCTTAGAAATCAATCTATCAAAAACTAATATTATGACGAACCATACTGAAATACCAATATATCTAGAAAATTCACCCTTAACATATGTCAATGCCTACATTTATCTGGGGAAACAAGTTTCATTCAACCTACAAAATAACGAACTCGAAGTAGAGAGAAGAGTCAACATCACATATCTATTTCATTAATACTATATCTATTACAACATTAATTTCAATGTATTCAATATTTAATTCAACTATAAAATTAAGATTATGTTATGAATTTTATTTACATTTTTATTCATAATTTTTTTTATTGATAATATTTCTTAAAATGAAATAGAATTAAACATACTATCATTAATTATTGGCTAAGAGTTGATAAAATTAAGATCTAATCATATTACTTTTTATTGTCTTTTTAAATGCACTAAAATTTGTTGTTATAAAATTCAAATTTGTAAACAATTTTTGCATGCACATTGTTATTGAAGATTTATTACGGAAAGCAAGAAACAAAAGGCTTTTTATTTTATTTTATTTATTCATTATTGAATAAGTCGCCGCTGACATAAAATTTCCATTAACCCGAGCCTAAATTGGATATTAAACAGGTCAGTAGACATCTAAACAGACTATACAATAACAGGTATTCATATGTTCGTCCTATTTATTAATTATTTATAATTTAGTTCCAAAAAATGCTTTAATACAATTTAATTAAAGTACATTATGCATGAAAATTTGACCGTACATGAAAACTCTTGGGTTAAATCGAAAAAATCGGATACGATGGCCTACTCGCCATCAACGCGCGAGATACGGCGCCATTAGACAAGGTAATCAATAAATAAAAATTTTAACAAAACAAAAACCGACTTCATAGGAAAAACAAATTAATATGCACTAAAAAGTAAAAAAATAATTGCGTATTCTTCTATAATTTGATAATTGGTAAATATGGTCTCAACTTTTAGGAGATGTTCAAATATGTTTCAATTACAAACATATACATTTATACTAATGCTTACATGCATAACTCATATTATAAAGAGGAAAGATTTGATTTTTGTTTGATTTTTTATTACGATTTAACTCAAAATCTACTCGACCGATTTTAAAAATTCTTTCACCCTTAGAAAGCTACGTCTTTATCAAGTAACATAGGCTATATTATATTTTCAAAAACTTATAGATCCCTTCTTAAAATGGAGCAATGTAACCCAACGTATTTAACTGTTGCCTATAAAAGTTATTATTTCGCGTGCGCTGCGAAAACTATTGACGGTATATAAAGAAGTGTTTTATACAATAGTACTACAATTAATTGATCATAACGATGTTATGGTAGGTGAATGATAAATCTAGATAGCCTATAAAAGATGCGGCCGTGTATCGTTAATTTGCTACTAAGAATTGAAGATTACCGTTACTTTGTCATGGATCCTATAATCAGAATCTAACCAAACTATCATCAAACAACCCTTGAAGTATAAAGCACCACCTTTCAAATAAAAAAAAATCATCGAAATCGATTCATCCAGTCGAAAGTTATGAGGTAACAACACCAAAAAAAAAAAAACATACAGACGAATTGATAACCTCCTCCTTTTTTTGAAGTCGGTTAAAAAAAAATATTGTTCTATTTCAATGGTTTGGCTCGATCAATGGCTTGAGTACAATTTGGGCGAAGGAAATATTGGATTGGATCCACTGATCCACTTATTGGCCTTTAATACTCCACAAGAGTATAATATAAAGCGTTTATAATGAAAGAAAAACACAACAACAAAATCATGTTTTTTTTTTAAATAAAGGAATCTTCGCGGGCATCAGCAAAAGTTTCATCAAAATCTGATTAATGGTTTAGAATGTATAGAGTACAAACAAAAAAAGAAACATATTTTTATTTTAAAAGTTTTTCTTTTTATATAAATATGTATGTAATACATACTTCTTTAATACGCTTAAGTATGTTTATGTAAATGTGAAAAAGATAAGAGATCAATATCTACATTTTACGCCATTTGTCTTCCGTCATATTATGCTAACTACAGTGAAAGAATATGTAAGTGGTGCTCCACAAACTTACCGCTCACTGTTTATATAAAATAACCTAAGAGCCAGAGACCTAAATGCAAGTTATTTTTTTTTTCATAAAATAGGTGGACTGTCTATTGTGCCAACTTAGTGGTAAGTTGGTCACAATTTCTCATAAACATCGGCGCTGTAAGAATATTAATTGTTCCTTACATTATTTAGAACTCGTAAATCTCAACCAAAATTTGCGTTTCCTAATCTGAAGTCAGCGAGACTTCAAATACTTAATTTGCGCTAATTAATTAATCTCTTGAAGTGTGGTGAATGAACATAGTAAGTATATCTGCAAGTGTTGGATGAAAACTTGCCACATGTATATCCACCAACCCACATTGGAAAAGCGGGGATGGAATAAGCTACAAACCTTCACAAGGACAGGAGACTTTAGCCCAGCCTTGGGAAATTAACCACATTATTGTGATTAACATATTATGGCCAAAAAATCATATTATATACTTCTTATTCGATTGTTTAAGTATTATTGGCATAAAAAAAATCAATACGATAACTTTGATGAGGCAAGTAAATAAGAATAGAAAAAAAAAATGCTTTTTGTTATATAGATTTGCGTGTAAATAATAAAACATTACTTTCATATATAAAATACATACTGAATATATACGGTGACTCCCTTAACATTTTCTTTACACATCGCAGCCACAGCATCGACATGCAATTTGAAATTCAAATTATTAAAAAGTATTTGCCCGAAGGCTATATTCACAATCAGAATACGCTGGCGAGGCATAGTCAAGCGAAATACACACAATGCATATGATAATTTCTTACAATGCGTTAAATATTTTCTCATCATCGAAGAAATATGTAAAAATTGCTTTATTAATTGTAAAGCTACAATAAAAGCAAATTTACACAAGTAAACAACACTAGATGCACATAAAGTAAAATGAGAGCTGGGTTAACGCCTCCTGAGGCCCTAGCCAAGTTGACATTCTACAATTGTAAACGCTAATAGAAAACTAAAAATTGTATGAGAATGACCACGTGACTTATCGTTGAGAGATGTCATTCTCATACATTTGCTTAGTTTTCTATTAGCGTTTACGATTGTAGAATGTCAACTTGGCTAGGGCCTCAGTTCTTTTATGGAAAAGTTTGGAGGTTATTCTACAATACTTCTTCAATTCAGGTGATACTTGAAGCAGACTTATCAGATAATAGCGTTTTGCCTATGGTTTGACCCTCGTAGTTCCGTCCCCGTTCCCGAGGGAATACGGGTTCATAATGATGCCTATGTTACTCGCTGATAATGTAGCTTTTTATTGAGGGAACAATTTTTAAAATCGGTTTAATGGTATAGGCTTGAAAGCGTAACAAATTAACATACAAACTAATATGAACATCTATAATATTAGTCAGGATTAGGATATACATCTTTGCGTGATTTTCCTTCACCGCTGAACACGAGATGAACATGTAACACCAATTAAGGAAAGGAAACTTCAGTAAAACTTCACTGAATTTGAACCCGCTATCTTCAGTTAAGATTTAAATATTCTAACCACGGTTTCAACTTGCACTGTATTATATTTTGAAATACAATGTACCATCACCCACAGCCTACACAGTACACGCAAGTTTTAAGATTTATGAGTAAAATTCTTCCATATCGATTATATCTGTTGTTCAGCCAGGCGTGCACGTTCACAACTGCAACGATGCACGTTGCAGTTGTGAACGATTTGGAGTTTATGCCCAGTTACTATTATATTCAAGGATCAATTTGTTTTGCAACGAATTATAATTTGCAGAATTGTCAAATTGTCAACGACTGATCGTTCTCTTCTTTAATTGTCGGGTAAGATTAAGATAAGAATTTTTTTTTTTTATCTACTATACGTAAGAAAATCGATAGGTTTTTTGAATATTATGAGTATATGATATGTAGCCAGACTGTCTCCACGAATCTATACAATCTCAATCAAAAGTGCTGAGACTAGTTCGATATTTAATAATTTCTAAAATACTCTATTCATTTCATAGTAATTTCAATAAGACTTTCCCAGACGTCGAAATCAATGGCATTTATAGCCGAAATTAGAATATTAATTTATTGAAAAACAAAATAATTTATAAATGATGAAAGGATTTCTCTTATATTCAAAAAGAAAGTGCTTGAACTCTTCGGCATGAAGAGAAGCCGTTTCCAAATGAAACCATAATTTTAATGAAGTAGTCACACAAACCCTAATTACTTTATCAAAGTTGGGACCTACCTACCTTGGAAGACTTAAGAATACCGTATACTATATAGTTTAATTTATAAATTGTAATTTTTTGGTGAAGTATTAATGACCATTATTGTCATCTTAAGCTCGGTGGTTTTTAAGCTTTGTGCAAGCTCTAGTTAGGTACCACCCACTCATCAGATATTATACCGCAAAACAGCAGTACTTTGTATTTTTGTGTTCTGGTTTGAAGGGTAAGTGAGCCAGTGTAATTACAGGCACATTGGGACATAACATCTTAGTTCCCAAGGTTGGTGGAACATTGGCAATGTAAGTGATGGTTAACATTTCTTACAATGCCATTGTCTATGGGCGTTGGTGACCACTTACCATGAGGTGGCCCAAATACTCGTCCGCCTACCTATACAATAGGAAAAAAATAAGATTCAATAACATAGCAGTTTTTTGAGGAATGTTACAATTGTTCTTATAACAACAACAACATATATCTATGTATCGAAAAGGAACCACATCTTCTCTAGTGGGATAAAGCTGGCTTCACTTAAGCCAATACTCTCAATTTAAGGATTTATGTAACTTGTAACAAGAGTGACGTTTACGTTTCAAAAAAAATATCATTATGTAAAAAATTATATTTGGTTTTGTTCATACGTTCAGGAAACGTTTATCCGATGCAGTAAAAACTTTATGGCATCAACATCATATCTCAGATATGTTTATATATTTTTAGTATAAATATCACAAGCTTGATCAGCGTTTTGTTTTTTTATGAAATTGGCAATTATTGAATTGTTAGTAATAACAATAATGACCTCTAGACCGATTTCGGCCACGGCGGCCAATCTGAAGAGAGATTAGCAAATTGCGCAGGAGATATTAAACTACACTAGTATGTGCGCAAACACAGGTGCGCTCTCTCTTCCCCAATCCTCATAATCCGATGGGACAGTAATCCAACACGACCGGAAAGAGTTCAGGCGCAGGACCAACGACTTAACGTGCTTTCCGAGACACGGGATCGTACACACTACACACTTCCAACTTCCAAACTCCGGGCTGCCACTGAGAATTTTCTGACAGAATAACCCAATAACAATTTATTGGCCCGACCTGGGAATTGACCAACCGAGTTTGCGGTCCTATATCTAGCCACTAGACCAACGAGGCAGTCAAATTGTTAGCACGTTTTTATAGAAACTAATTTTTAAAATAAATCAGTAACCCCATTAAATCGTAAAAATATTCATTAAAATTTAAAGACTGCTAATTTCCGTTATCAAAATCTGACGTAATGACTAATGACGAAAGAGAGAGACAAAGCATAGATTAATGTCACTCATTTTCATTCGGGATCATTAATCAAGTTAAATATTACAAAATCGTCTGCAGGTAATAAATTATAACAACAACGCTTAATATGTAACATACATAATGTATATTTCTATGTATCCATTTTAATATAAATATGTAATATGTATGAATTGATGTCATTGTTCTTTTTTCTTTTTAATAAAGGTTGTATTTGATGAAATTTCATCAAATAACGTCATAAGTCGTTCACTAGCCGTCATAGTATTATATTATATTGTCATAGTATTACCTCACAAGCCAAGCTAGACCGTGCCTCTATAAGTTAGCAATTGACCAACATCAAACATACATACTGTAACAGCCTATAAATGTCCAACTGCTGGGCTAAGGCCTCTTTTTATTTTTTTTGAGGACAACGTTTAGAGCTTATTCCACCACGCTGCTTCAATGCAGATAATGGTGGAATTCACATGTGGAGTGCACATGCAGGTTTCATCACGATGTTGTCCTTCACCGTTAAGCACGAGATGAATTATAATCACAAATTAGGCACATTAAATTCAGTGTTGCTTGCCCGGGTTTGAACCCACGATCATCGGTTATGATTCACGCGTTCTTACCTTATTTTGTGGTTAAATCTTACCACTGGGCCATCTTATATTACCAACGTAATAGATTTAAAATTCGAACGGGTTTCATATTTCAATTGATTCATAGATGAAAACTATCGGTGATCATTCAATACTTGAGAGTTTGAAACATGGATTTATAGTACTAGATAAAACAATTTCATTATGCCCCTCAAGTTTCTTACGTACATTAGCAAATGTGTCATGATATCTTTTTTTTATAATACAAGTTGAAAATATAAAATTTAACATTTATCAAAATATTTTAGAACGAATCTGATGCAATATGTTTGGTAAATTCAAAAAACATATATAAAGGTTCTTTAAAATTTATTTTTAGAAATAAAATTAATAAGGATTTCATGTTATGTTTATGATTTCACCTATTCCGTACACGCGTACCGAATCTAGGAAGCTAGTTTCCTAGCTGACGTATACAAATGTTGATAGCTTTTAATTAAGATATATTTCACTTTATTCACGTCGTGTTAAGAACATACTACATCAAAGTAAAAAAAATAATAAAACTAAAAGCGAAGGCATCGTCATATACATCCAACGCCAGTTGTAACGAGCTTGGTCAACAGTGTAATTTACAATGTAATTTGTCAAAATCAAAATAATTATTACCTTCATCTAGAACTGATATGTCGGATTATTTAAATTTAAGTTAAGTATATTTTGTATTTATTTTAAAAACAGATATTTTGTTTACAACCCAAATATATAATTTAACATCATAATCGCCCATTTTCTCACCCGGGAAAGCTATTTTTATAAAATAAAACTGAGGTGGAATTTAAACCTATGATTGAGGGTTCAAAATCGGGAAACCGATGAATCAGTGCTCAGTGTTCAGTGTGCCTAATTTTTGTTTAAAACTTATCATCGTGCTCTGCACTACTACATTGAAGTAGCATAGTGGAATATCCTCCTAAACAATGCCTAAAACGGAGAGAATGCCCAGCGTTGGGATGATTACTAGCTGTTACTTTACATTTAAATAATAATCACTTCTAGTTCACTTTTATCTTCAACTCCGTCTCGGGAGAGCGAACTCGGAAGATGGCCAGTCGTAAAACTGCTGACCCACGCAAATTAACATTGCAATGAAACAGCGGAGTAGCGAAATAGTTAATTAAAGAACTTCCACTAACTTTGAAGTGGTTGTAAAATTAATTGCATTCTCTTAATTTAAAGAGATGAAATACAGAAATATGACGCTTATAAGTAACATTGGTTTTGTGCTTAAATAGTATTAGCAAGTTTTATTGAAGTGTTTAAAAATGTATTGCTTGGTTTAATTATAATTAGTTACTATAATTATTGTTCTCCCTTTTTAGGGTTCTGTACCCCAAAGGGTAAAACAGGACCCTATCACTCTGCTGTCCGTCCGACTGTCCGTTCGTCTGTCCATCTGTCGCCAGGCTGTTTCTGATGAACAGAACAAATAGTTAGACAGTTGACTAAATCTTTAAGTGGGGCTCCCATACAACAACCTTTTTTTCCGATTTTATAAATCAAAATTTAAGGACATGAAATTCAGTGGTGCTTGCCCGGGTTTGAACCAGGGATGTTGCGGATGCCGATTTTTTCACATCCGCGGATGCGGATGCGGATCTTTGTAGGCTCACATCCGCGGATGCGGATGCGGATGCGGATGTTTAAAAACTTATATAAATATAGTATATTAATGGAGTATTAAAACAATGTTGAAGTAATTATTAACATTTTTATGAATGAAAATTAGTATTAAGTATAATGCTCCAATTTTTATTTAAGTCCTTCACTTAGTAATTTTCATATTAGTAAGTGAAGTTAAAAATAGGAGCATTATACTTAATAAAGAGTAATATTGCTGCCTTTACTGTTTCAAGAGGTTCCAGAGATTCAGAAATTAAACCCGCGCTACTAAATAATTGTTCGCTTGGAACACTGCCTGGTGGATTGGATAAAAATCTTCGTGCTATCGGTGGTAATATCTTAAATTCCTCTCGATGAATACTCCACCACTTAAGAGGATTTTCATCCACATTGACTCTTTTTTTAGCGCGGTAAAAATGTAATTCCTTCTTGAGTACAGCTTCAGTGCTATCATTTTCTGGTACTTCTTGACTCTCATCTTCACTTGACGAATCAAATTCTATGATAGCAAGGTCGTTTTTTAAGCATGGCTTTCTCACAAAACTTGATGGCCCTGGTCCTAGTTGTTCCATGTTACTTTCCGTGAAATAAGTCATTCTCATTCTTTTGGCCCCTTCGGAATTGGCATTAAGAGAACCGGAATCGTCATTCTCAGTATTTGTCATTACCATCAAAATGTCGTCTTTAATCTTTTCCTCAGCCACCCGTGTAAATAATTTGTGCTTATAGCGAGGATCTAAATAGGTGAAATTGTTCTCTTGGGAGAGAACAATTTATAGATAGAATTTATATTTCGCAACTTGTATGACATCCGCATCCGCGTGAAAATCCGCATTGATTATTGCGGATGCGGATGCGGATGCGGATGTCCAAATCTATGCGGATGCTCCGCATTTGCGGATGCGGATGCGAATATTCTCAACATCCCCGGTTTGAACCCACGATCATCGGTTAAGATTCACGCGTTCTTACCATTGGGCCACATCGTACTTACTTATTTTTATAAATAGTAGTACGAAACCTTTCGTACGCGAGTCCGACTCGCACTTGGCCGGTTTTATCATACTGTAGACTTACACTAAACGACAATAATATCTAAAGCCTCCTAAGGATAACGTGGGGCTTATCCCAACACGTTGCATCGAAGTAGTTTGGTACGTAAATATATCAGAATTAATTCCTCAATACAAAATCCACAATACTTAAGATTTATTTAAATGTATTACATAAGAATCTTGTATGTGTACAATAAAGCATATTCTATTCTATTCTATTCTAAGTCTTACTACTCAGCCTTTTGAGTCCAAAATTAAAAAACCAAAGTCAAAGTCATCCTTATATTCGCTTTATACCTTAATGTTGTATTAAAAATTGGCATGATCACATAAAAGAGACGGCATAAATAACTTCTAAAGGGAATCGAGCCGCAGAAATCCCCTTGAGTCTCATTAAACAAACATAAAACCCACCCGTCTGAATCCACATTCACTGATAAAGGCACTTACGATAGCAGAGTTTGGTTGCCACATGCGAAAATTAAGTAAATTGGTTAATGGTTAACGAATACAGGTTCAAATTTGATTAATATTACATGAACTAACTAAATTAATATTGCATATTGACTTTGAAATCACTATATTGCCCTTTTGAGTAGGAAGATAACGTTAAACACATTTTTAACCGAATCATCTTAGAGCTATAGAATCTCTTTGGGATGTTCTTTTATAAATTAGGAATACTTACTGCATGATAGTATATTTATAAAAGTTTTATGTATTTCCTCAATACTTTTGATTATGTTTGTAGAAAAAATGACTAATATTGTATAAACATGAGAAGTAAAGAGGAACTTGTAACTTATTTCGCAAATACTTCGAGCTTTGATAATTGTATTGTGTGCACTTGGTGGTAGGGCTTTGTGCGAGCTCGACTGGGTAGGTACCACCCACCCATCAGATATTCTACCGCAAAACAGCGGTACTTGCTATTGTTGTGTTCCGGTATGAAGGGTGAGTGAGTCAGTGTAATTACAGGCACACAATTACATACATAGTATCTTAGTTTGTTGAAATATTACGATAATTGTTGAAGAAGTCGAAAAAAAACAAGCGAAGACGGGGTGGGTCGCTAGTATATATATATAAACAATTATTAAATAGTTTAAAAAACAAAAAAAAACGGTTTTGACTAGCCGGCTAAAAAAACTAGCCGAACTAAAAAATAATTTTCTGTATTCAAAAAAAGTAGTGATTAATAAATAATTGTATTAAAATTGTAATTTTATCAATTTTGTAAAAGTACAGTAAATTATATAATATCTTAAAAAGCACCACAAACATTTTTACGATAAAGTTATTTTTTTCTTGATCTTTTTTTTAACTTGAACATTAATTTACGATTTTTAGTTTTACTAATATACATTTAGCGAACATTTTTAAGAGATTTCGTCTAATTCAATTCCCAATCTTGGATATAAATTTATAATTTGTACACGCCGTATTCACCCACAGGGCTTAAGATAAGTAATTCTTTGTAACGACTTACCCGAATACCCTCTCAATATACTGCTGGAATTTACTCCAATGATTTATTAATGCTGAGGTAATTTTCTTTAGATCTTCACTTAAGATGTTTAGGTAAGTACGAATTAAAGAAAGCCAGGATATTTTCTATTAACGTTAATTCAGAAGCTTTATGAATATATATTTAATTAATACCACCAAGCAGGCAAGTTTCAATTACGTATTGTAATTAAATAAATGTTTAATTATATTTACATTATTTATTTCATAGATATTTATTTCACATGTGTATCTGGTTTGCCTAGTCACTATTTACCTTATAAATCCAAAAATCCTGTTTCTAGTTTGGCCAATCAACATTTATTCATATTCAAAAAGGGTTTTTTTATATGTATTAACATTTATCTCATGCAAAATACAGATCTAGAGAGCAAGATATGAATTAACAACATACGAGTATATATAAATTAAATAGAATGGCGGCATCATTTTGTTTTCAAAATATTTCTGTTTTTCCTTTTCTTATTTATGGTGATAAAAGGGAAGGAAATATTTAAAACACGATAAATTACTTTGATTTAGTTTTTTTTCTACAATAAATTGGATTTTTAAAGTTAGTGAATTTTTTACATATACCGCATACAGTTCATAACTTCTGTATTAAATCCAAAATAATTTTAGGATCTCTACGATTGTATTTACAACGACATGACGTAACACGTTGATTACTACTGAATAGTTTTAAGTGAACTGCTAGAACGATTTTCCTTACAATGCGCGATAATAACAATGGCTTAGTTTGAGAGTAGTACAAGTTTAAATTGAATTCCGGATATTATGGATTTAGGATGTCTTACGGGAATTTTACTCAATTTTTTTTTTATATTGTAGATGAATAAAGAAAAAATGAATAAGCTTATTGTAATTAAAGAAATCATAATATACTAAAATAATTATCATACAAAATCTAAGTATTTATTTTATTCCTATTTTAAATTTAATTACAAACAGAAACGAACATATAATTTATTCTTTATTGATATATATTCTATTGTAACCTGATAGCTTAGAATCGCGACCACAAACAATCTATTTGTTTTATTTTCTGCAATAATTCTTTTACAATTGAAATCGTACTTAAAGCTGCGTAATTGTCTTACGCCAATAGGGAAATCAATTGAAATCATGTTTTTTATAAAGTGGATAGGTTGGGATGGGCGAATGTTAGGAATTTTAACCCTTGCCTAGATCGCCAACGCGGCGTCTCTGTGAACTAAGATTTTATGTCCCTTGTGTTTCTTGTATCGGCTCACACTCTCCTCAAACTAGGACACAGGATTTTAGTAATCCTGCTGTGTGCTGTGTGATTTTAGTAATATTGCTGTTTATCGATAAAGTATGTGACGAGAGGATGGTATGTAAACAAAGTGGTCACATTAAATTTATCACTCTTAGTACCAGAATATCAAATCTAAGATACGAATAAATATGTAAACATCCGGTAGTTACTCGAAAGGTAATAATAGTATAAACGTTGCAAAAACTCGTAAGCTAACAATAAATTTAAAGCTAACATTTTTATATTATTCTAACACTATTGGATTTTTTTTTTCAAAATTAAAAACGTACTTTTAATTGAATGTACGTGACAAATATTTTAAATATTTTTGGGTATATTTCTGTGTTGAAAATTGTAACCATATTTCAGTGAACAATTGAAACGAACCTCTATAAATAATACACGCGCTCAACTGACGATAGTGTGCCACCAGGAAGTGCATTTTCGATCTTATTATTTTCTATTTTATTGCTACGTAAATTTAGGTGGCTGCGTCTAGTTCTAGTGACTTATCCAGTTGAAGCTTAAGAACCTGGGGTTTTGGTTTCGAATCTAGGTCAGAACCAAGAAAATTGTATATAGAAATGTATTTATTATATTATTTTTTTTGGTATAGTTTATTATTATAATGTTACTTTTGCTTATTTTTAATGCACCACCTACGTCATATCCTATGGGATATTCCTTGCACTGTTGGTTGGCTGGAAGAGATCGCTATGTGGAGATAAGGCCGACAAAATTATATGCCTATTATTTATTTAAGCTTTCAATGTTTTTGTAATTATTTTTCTTTGTGGTGTACAATAAAGTATAAATAAATAAAAAAAGAAAAGTTATTGCGTTTTCTATCTAGATTTTTTCCACCTGGTAGTTGACAATGCTTATACTCCACGCAGGTATAAGCTTCGGAGAACGCGTAAACCCACTCTTGAACTGTAAGAGGTGGTGTCGTATTTTCCGTGTTGAACTTTGAGAGTAGGGGCACTTGTATTAACACAGAAAATAAAAAAGAATTTAGATTTCGGTGGGCGTTACTGAATCACAAAGTTAAAGATATTTATTTATAATTTACCTGTCACCAACATTTGATTGAAATATACAAGCGAGAATGGTGCATATATTTTACACCTTAAATAAAAACTTCACTATTTGATCATGAAGTTATAATTAATATTAATAAGAGTTATTCGCTTTGTATCATACACTAAATACGTAAATAAATGTCCGATTTTGAAATAATATAGTCATAATTCATAATGCCCGAACTTTGCAAATCAATAAAGCTCTTAATGGGGGTGCGTTTTAGAAATTACTGGTAAATTCGAATGCATAAATTCACGTGACACAGAAATACTTCATAAAATTATAATTATTCGTATAACAGATATGTTCTGTATAAAATCGACCTCTAAAATTTGTAGTATGTTATAGCCCCATAAATTGACTCTTGGGATCTATATTAATGCTTAAATCTTTTACGACTCTTGCGTTACTTATTATACGCATATATTTAGTTTACGCATAAGTATACGCATAAATTTTATCATCTATCAAGTCTTAACTTGATAGATGACAAAATGTATGCATACTTATAGATCATTGGAAAACTTTTGGAATTACAGTCAATATTGAATGAAGAATAGGAAGCTCTTAAAGGAATATTACTTAACTTTGGAACAATAAACTCGTTCATCGAATACTGTTAACATTTTTCTTTTGTTTAAAATTAACTTAAATATCTCCTATTCTATTATGAAAATATACCAACGAAATATTTATTCAAATTTTAATATGATGCTCAGTAAAATATTGGAAGCTATTAAATTTATACAAGTATGTTAAATATAGTTAAATACAAAGATTCGTGGATTACTCTTTTGTAATTCTAACCTTTTGTACAGAATCACTATATTCCATTCAATTAATTCACCAAATTGATATTTGAAAAATGTAAACATCTCTTAATAATTGATGTCCTTCTTTATTTATCAACTTTGTTTGGTGGGTAATTAATCAAACAATCTTCTCTTCTTTCGCATGGGAAATCAATGATGACAGAATGACAGAACTTTTTTAAACTAAAAAGCAGCAAATTAATATAACTCTTCTAAAAAGTCTAATTTTAGAGATTTGAGGATTAAATTATATATACCTCTGAGCGCAATATTCGTTAGATTTTTGCGAATTTGTTCAAACTTTAATAGAGTTGGACTAATGTTGGAGATTGGACTATTGTTGGAAGATGGATTTCGCACTCATTTATTCCGCACAAATGGTCTATGAGATTCGTCATTGTGGCTGATATTATGTCAAAGGATATTACTATTATCGTCATATATGTATATTATTAGCGTTCACTGCGAAACAGAAAACAGTCAAAGTGCTCATTCATGTGATTTCTAGGTATTATGACTATGTTAACGAGACGTACATTTTGTGAGACAAATAATGCTGTACATTTATATTGGATACATAACCTTTTATTTATTTATAATATGGTAGGTAGGTAAATGGGTAGCCCATTTTTATGATCCCATGATGGGAAATATTACCCACGCGGCTTCACTTGCGTGTGAAGGAAGTGTCGGTATTAGATATCCTATGATATATTCCATATACCTGACTTGTATACAAAATAAAATGTAAAAAATTATCGGTTTAGTGGTTAAGTGTAACAAACAAAGTCACTTTTGCATTTATTTGAATTAGGTTTCTTTACATCGTCAATGCTTCACCGACCTCGAATGTTAAGAAGCTATATCCCTTGTGCCATTAATTATGACTTCTTGGCCCTTCAAACCAGAACAACAATATATTAACTATTTAGTTTTACAATAAGTGATGAGTGGTTCAGGTTACCCTAACCAGCATCATGTAAACCCATCTTTAAAAAATATATATCAACATAATTACCTTGAAATGTAACCTTTATTTCAAACTCTGATTTATATAAGATCCGTTAACATTTCAAAGGCGGTAATCTAAGTTAGCGAGGCTCAGTGGAATCTTATAGAACTCAATTTATCTACATCCATGTTTAACTTGCTTAATGATCTTAGGATGTAACTTCTAGTCCATTTTGTTTCTTAGTAATGACAAGATTTATTGAATTGGACTTTAAGTTCCATTGTTGTTTAGTTTTACTGCCTTCTTGGTCTAGTAGATATAAAGCTGCAGACCCTGATGTTCTGAGTTCAAGCTATAAAAAAATATTGTGTTTTTCTGTTGAAGAATCTCAATAGCAAGTCTGGTATGGAAATTTATAGACTCGTAGCCGTTGTACCTGGGCCTTAACTATTTTCGGTTATGTCTGATTCCCGCACCATCGGATAACAAGACTGAGGAAAAAGAGTGCACCTTTACGTGCACACACTTGAGCACTAAATATGCCCTGCGCAATTGTCTAATCTCTCTCTTTAGAGATTGGTCGCCGTGACCGAAATTGGCGAAAATGAAATCGTCAGCATCACTGCAATACTTTATTTTGACATTTCGTAACGAATAAGATCTCATAAATGTCCCACTACTAAGAAAATTGTATTTCTTTCAGACACGATATTTTCCTTCAACTGAGAACAACAAGAGAGCTGGGCTTAGGCCTCTTCTCCTATTTTGAGAAGGTTTGGAGCTTATTCAACCACGCATTTTCACATGAAGCAGTACTTTTATATCACTGGGAAAACTTTAATCGTTCATTTTGTTGGTCGTAACTCGACCAATACGACTCGATATCGGTCAGGAGGATCATCCTTCGTGAACGATAACAATGTTGGATATAATAATGTGAACTCACTGTACTGTGTACGTCCGTCTAGTTACAAAGTTATTTATTTATTCCAGTTACTGACTACGCATTGAATACCAAACGACTACTTAACCACATCAATCTTGGTGGTAGAGCTTTGTGCAAGCTCGTCTGGGTAGGTACCACCCACTCATCAGATATTCTGCCGTAAAACAGCAGTACTTTGTATTGCTGTGTTCCGGTTTGAAGGGTGAGTGAGCCAGTGTAATTACAGGCACAAGGGACATAACATCTTAGTTCCCAAGGTTGGTGGCGCATTGGTGATGTAAGCGAAGGTTAACATTTCTTACAATGCCATTGGCTATGGGCGTTGGTGACCACTTACCATTAGGTGGCCCATATGCTCGTCCGCTTTCCTATACAATAAAAAAAAAAATCTATACATCTTGTTATATAAAATTGTACGTACACTCGAGTATAACTTACTTATAATGAAAATAAAATATATATATATATATATATATATATTTAAAGTAAATTAATTTATATTATCCTATAGAGAAATTAACACATTTCACTACGCTTCTTTATTGTAGGTTGGTGGTTTTGATGTATGTCTGATATTCAAAATAAGTGGCTCTTTTTAATATAATATGGCTTTATGCGAACAACCAAAATAAATGATCATAATATGCATGTTCCGCGGGTTTTGCTAGTAAGAAATAAAACACGTAACAAAATATTTCATAGTAATTATTTCTGAGTTTTGCCCGCGGTTTCACTCGCGGAGTTCCCGTTCCTGTGGGAATTCGGAGACAAAATATAGCCTGTTACTCGCTGATAATTTAGCTTTCCATTGGTGAAAGAATTTTTAAAATCGGTTTAGTGGTTAAGGCATGTAAGCGTAACAACCAAACTTACATTCGCATTTATAATATTAGTAAGGATATATATTGAGTAACTTAGTTTATATTTAAGGTAAGTTACTTAACATTTGAATTATTAAGTATCCAATGCAATGGCTGTAACGTAATTACATTAACAAAGCAATTAAGCGAGCCCAGGCGGGCTCTAACCACGCACCCTTGCGGTCGTCCTTTGCACCGCTCGTATAATCACTGTTAAACATGTCTTCCCGCACGTTTAATAATTACTGCAATTAAAAACAAGGATTAGAGGCCTTTAAGGAGCGAACATATTTGTATAATAATAATTATTATTATGTTTAAGATATACCACATAACTTGAGTGAATAAAATTTGAACAATTCAGTTTGTATGCGTCATTACCGTTATTCGAAATCCTTTCTTGTAGATTAACAATGACTTTTTTTAGTATTTATATATATTTTTATAGCCCGGGAGGGCAAATGACTACTATTAAAATATATTCTAGAAGTAACGCGTTTCGCAGTGTTTTTTTTTAATTTGGAACCCAAGGACTGCATTAATACAGTTCTAAATTTAAACTCGGGTGTTTGACTTTAAATATGATTATAAAATAAATACTTATAATAAAATCGATGTATCTAATTTTATAATTGATATTTTTTCCATTTTTTTTAAATAAAGACATGACGCGGTTACGGGACCAGGGACTCGCCGTATGTCCAGGGCACCGAGTGCACTCCGGACATCGGAATACCCACTAAAAAACCAGCCAGGTACCCTTCCCGTCTTAAGGGGAGCGCCACGGGATCGCTTGCGAATTCAACCGTGACTGTCCATGAATAACCAGCCTCACACATTATCTACCAACAAACAACTTTTTGATTAAAGCAAAAACATAATTTTCTCTGACCAATAAAACAAGTTGGCTGTGATTGTTTTGAGCGTGTTGATAGTCCATACAAAATGTACATCGGTGCTACTTCGAAAAGTTATAACTGAACTTTTAAATTGGCTTTGTGTTTCCAAATTTTTTTTAATTACACTTACCTACAAATTTGTCTAAGCCTTTTTTTAAATAGACTACGACCCTCATATAAAAATCGCTTTTCTTGTGTCCTTGTATTTTAATAAGATTTCGTTTTAACTTGACAAAAATGACGGAGGTACAGTTGATTCATGAATTAAGATCTTTTCAGGGGAATTCAGGAATAAAATATTCTCCTTAAGCAAAACATTATGAAATCATCTTGGTAAAGTCTCAAGAGAGGTTAGCCAACTGCACCAAGTGTGTGCATAAACATAGGTGCACTCTCTATTCCCACACTCTCATAATCCGATGGGACGGTAACCAAACACGACAAGAAAGAATTCAGACGCAAAACCAACGCGTTTTCGGGCGTTCTGAGGCAACTTACAGACTCCGGGCTGCTACTGAGAACTTCGAAAAAAATCATAAAGTAACAGCCAGTAAATGTCCCACTGCTGAGCTTAAGGCCTCTTCTCCTTTTTTTTTGAGGAGAAGGTTTGGAGCTTATTCCACCACGCTGCTCCAATGTGGATTGGTGGAATTCACATGTGGCAGAATTTCGAGTGAAATTTGACACATGCAGGTTTCCTCACGATGTTTTCCTTCACCGTCAAGCACGAGATGAATTATAAACACAAATTAAGCACTTGAAAATTCAGTGGTGCCTGCACGGGTTTGAACCCACGATCATAGGTTAAGAAAAAAATAATAGTAGGTTTTTATTAGCCCATCTTGGGAATGGAATCCAGGACCTCGGGATCTCCGGCCTTGTATCTTGCCACTAGACCAACGTAGTATAAATAGAAGCACAAGGAATAAGAGGTTTATACTTCCTACAATGCATTTGTATGTAAATTGTCTACTTTAAAGAAAACAAATAGCATTTAATTTGTACACCCACTAGCAGAGCAGAGTTAGTTCGACGTAGTCTCAAATAACATCCAAAATGCATTTCGTGTAAATTGCAATTAGCAATTAATTCCATCGAATACAATTAATTGCACGATTCTCTTAAATTCAATTAATATAGATTGTCATCATCAGTCCACGCAAATAGATGTGTTTGTTAAATTTCCAATAATAGAGTTCGTGACTATTGTCGATATTATATTATATTGATCATATATACTGTAAACAAGTTTTGTATTAATATTTTAATTAGCAGTAATTAAATATTATGGGAAATTGAAGGGCAGGGGTAGATTTCAAACCAGATTTATTTATCCTGAAATAAGAAATATTTACCATTTCTTACATAGCTAATGCGCCACCAGCCTTGTGGACTAAGTCCCTTGTGCCTGTAGTTATACTGGCTCACTCACATTTCAAACCAAACGCAGTTACCCAAACGGAATTGCACAAAGACTTATCTAGAAAATTATAACCTCGTCAGCATCATAACCGTTTTTTTTATTACGCTGGAAAAACGCATGACGCGTTTCCCCCCACTGGTAACATGGGGGGGGGGGGGTATGTGGGACTCGCCGCATGTCCAGGGCACCGAGTGCACCCCGGTCATCGGAATACCCACTAAAAAACCAGCGGTACCCGTCCCGTCTTAAGTGGAGCGCCACGAGATCGCTTGCGCATTCAACCATGAAAATTAGCATCATAACCTAACCTAACCAATCAGGTGTCGTATTGTAGTTAACTAAAAACTATAATATTTTAGAAAATATATTATAACATAATTGTAACCAAGGCAACAAAGACTAAGCGTTTTCTTTTCTATTCGTTAATATATTCCGCCATCAGCCATTGTGGTACGCAATGTATGCAAAACATGTATTGTTATTTATAAAACGGTACCGCCAAGGGATCGGCAACCGGACATCGGATCTGATTTATTGCTCTAATGTTACATTGGGAGATCTTGTATTGTGCGCAGGGCTTATTCAGATGCGTTGAAAGATCCCACGCTTGTATACAAAATGGCTCAATTCTTGGGTATTCATACGTTTTGCATTGGAAAATAGTCTTTAATGTCGTAGTATTAAGTTCTTAGTAGTCTCAAAGGACTTATAGACATTATTTAATCAGTAGAACATTAACATTTGAAAATTGTTTGAAAATAAAATTTAAATAAAAACTTTGGTTGTTTTTTAATACTATTTAAAAATGTTCGGCTAAGGCGGACAATCTCAAAGACTATTTGCGAAAATCATTATGTCCAAACATTTAACTAATACCTCATAATCCGACCTCCATCAATTCGTAGCGACATAAAGCTGACACAACTCGCTCAATCACTGGAATTAGAACTTTTATTGGCCCAACTGGGGATTTGAGCTAGGAAGTTGACCTAGCCAATATACCACGTTGCAGAACTAAGATCCAAAGTTCGCAGCGGAGAGTGGCCATCCGCATAGTGCGGGGATATCGCACGATATCCTACGAGGTGGCAACCGTCCTAGCGCGCTTTCCGCCCTTGGACATTCTGGCGGATATGGACGCGAGGGTCTATGACCGCATCTTCAGTCAGAACATTGAAAACGCGCCCCCTCCGAGTGCGCTCGAGGCGTTGAAGCGGCGGGAATACTGGAGGGCTCTTACGACGTGGCGCGACCGTCTCTGCGAAGAACGGTACCCGCGCAAACGCGTCGTCGAAGCGATCCTGCCAGTCACCTTCCGACTTACGCAGGTAATGACCAGTCACGGTTGTTTTGGAAAATACCTGTGTAAGATCGGACGCAAATCGGGAACGGGAAAGGACCGATCCTGCTCGGCGGAGACGACGTCGGCGTCGTCTCGGCCCTCCCACAGCCCCGACGCCCGGGGCTTAAAATATAGGGCGTAACCCTGGAGCCGTGGACGCGTCAGGTGGGGGCCTCGCGTATCCTATTTCAGACGGCCCTGAGGAGGACGGGAGCCGAGATGGCCTCGCACTCTCGTACGCACTAGCGAGGAGTGCGGGGGGGGGGGGACGAAATTACCTTCACCCCCTCGGGAAAGCTCCGCCGAGTCATGAGCGGAGCACAGCACGGGAGGGACCGCAGAATCCCACATAACCCGGTTCCTCCCCCAAGGGAGTCGGGTACCTTCGGAAGGTTTACTTTGCGTGAAAAAAAAAAGAAAAAAAAGCCAATATACCAACAACGATGAACCTATTATTATAGAAAGTCGTATTAACATTATAAACAAACAATTAAACACATTTTTTTATGTGTATATAAACATTATTTACCTCAATTATATGAAGTTTCAAAATAAAAGAAAGTAACATAGCCAACGACTACGATAAATAACATTTTCATTCATTTTCATTACAGTATGTTTTTTGTTTGTGTTGATTTTCTATGGAAATGGCGATGTTACTCCAACGCGCCCATTACTCCTCGTAATGGTATTTCGTGATTAGGAAAATTCAGTAAAAAATTGTACAATAGAATTTGTAGTTCATGAATAAATACACCGAAACCGTTTTACGCCATGAACGTTCCTGTTGACTCTAATAAAAGGCCATAATGTAAGTTTAAGATTAATCTAACTTAGTAGTACTATTGTTATTGAAACCTCCTTTATAGAGGCCTTTTTCAGTTCGTAGAACTTTAATTTAATGAAACTTTTGTACGCCTTTTGAAAATATTTTCTCTAATATTATTTTATTTAACGCAAAAAAATTAATGGCCTCCTTTATATAGGTTTCCGTAAAATTTTCAATCCCGCTAAAGTTGAAAAGGGGTGAATAATTAATTCAAATATTAAAAGGTCACTTCATTCCCTATCAATCTTTTTAATATTGTCTTTTAATATAATTAAAATTGCGATTGAACTAAAAATGCTGTAAGTACTCAATCCACCGTTCTACGCGGTCGTATCGATATGAATTATGTTAATGTCGTTGGATTTTAAAACACATTTTTTTTCTAAAATGCTAAAGACGGTGTCAACTTTTCCTCCTTGATAATATTACATAGCTTACTATTTTTTATTACAGAGAAAAATGTAAATACAATTTGCAACCATTTTAGTAGAATTTGACTTTTTAACCGACTTCAAAAAAAGGAGGAGGTTATCAAATCGTCTGATTTTTTTTTGTGTTTGTAGCCTTATAACTTTGGAATGGGTGAATCGATTTACATGATTTTTTTTATTTGAACGCTGGTGCTTCCCATAATATGGTCTCATTTCAATTTAATCCAGTTTTGACAATAATAATAATAAATTTGCATTAAGTATGTGCGCGACAAATGTACGAATAACTCAATATCACGCCAACCAAGGAAATACTATAATATACCTAGCAATAATTACATGAGAATCCTTTAAAAACAAACAAAAACTTACACAATACAAATTAACTTTTATTCGCCTCGTCAAGTTGCGCGTGCGACACAAGCACATCTCACCTATAACTATGTATATAGTTACAAACCTTGGCTGACATCGACTCCAAAAATAAATTATATGTAGAATAATACGCAATTATTTTTTTACTTTTTAGTACATATTAATTTGTTTTTCCTATGAAGTCGGTTTTTGTTTTATTAAATTTTTTATTAATTTTTCATTTGAAGTCGGTTTTTATTTTGTTAAATTTTTTATTTATTCAATTTTTATCGATTTTACCGTACAAAATATTTAAATATAAATGTAATAGGTATATATAAAGTAATTAAAACTGAAATTCAGCTTGACACATAATATTATAGGTAGCTAGTTTTAATTATCTATTTAACCTGTCGCCCTAATGCGTATTTTCATACGTTGCATACAAGTCTAGCGGTAACAAGGCAAAGGCATTTCGTTATTATGAAACTCATTTCCTATTAATATCGCAAAGACGTTCTTTCAAAAGACGTATATTAAGGGTAATGTCACGTGATACATATAATACGCAATACTTACAAATTATTTAACACGACGTCTTTGATCGTGGCTTTAAATACAAGGAAACATAATATTTTCAGTTCAGAAGTGATATTATAAGATTAAAAGATATGTATATACTTCTCTCACCTAAGTTAAATATTTATTTATTAAAGGTACCGTAAAAGGTTACACTATACATTTTTTGACAATAAGTTGATTTTTTAAAGAAAAGTAATTATAATGTAAGCCACAATACTATCCATCATATTACAAAAAAAAAATAACTATAGGTAAATATAAAACCGCTAAACGGTTTTAACAAGAAATAAATTTACATTATATGAGTTTCGAAGTACCCTTTTGTATTGAATGTAAATGTCTTGTATGGAACCATCAGCATGAAACTATTGATTAGGAAAAAATCTTAGACATCTTTAGAACGTTTGGTTATTGGCTTACAGTGTCACTATTTATGGCAGTGGACATTACTATCAGGTGGCTTGTTCAGTCATTGCTAAAACTGTCACGATAAGAAAATTTAAGACAGATCGGTTCAATATTTTTTAATTAAATCCAGAAAAACATCATACCAGTAAATAAAACCGTGCCGTTACCGTATGAATAAAATCAGCTGATTTATTGAACAACGTGCACATACAGCTGTATCGCAATCTCAAAGAAACACGATCAGGCCGCAGCGTAAAATTACCGATACGTTTCACTTGTGGGGGACTCATGTAGCAATGCGTCGCTACGAGAATAACACACATTCCACAATTGCACATTCCACTACGACGATTTTTTATTATACTGCCACACTCTTCCTAAAAATAGATTAAGCCAGTGTAACTACAAAGGTAATAAAACTGATTCCATTGCAGTTGATAGTGAATTGGACATGGTATTGCAATAAAATCCAATGTCACAAAGGATTCCATTCGTTCTTCATTCTAAAACAATAGAAGAAAGCTTTGTATGTGGCAGATGTTCATACGCCTTATTTTTATTACAAAAATATCAAAAGCGAAATTCTCGAATACTCCAATCATTTCATTAAGCAATTATATATATTATAACGAATGAAAAATTACTTTAGAGTTTGGATTCAGTATCATCACTCGTAATAATAATATGAGGCTAAAGGAATATTGATAAATAAATACGAACAAATTGATATTTTTAATTAAAAGCAACATCGAAATCGAATTTAAATGAATGTAATAAAATATTGAATGAAATATTTTTTGATTATTGTTATATTCATTATTATTTGTATTTTGTGATTGCTTAATCAAGGCTGTATAAATTCAGTTGGTAGGTGATACGTACTTGTTGTGAAGATTTGATCATTTCATAATATACAGATACTATTAACTTAGTATTCCGAAGGTCAAGGATACCAAATGCAAGTTATCTTTGATCTGCATTCATTCATATAATATTAAGACGCACGATTGATAAATAATCACTCCAAAAGTCTGAACGCAGCAAAATTTATTAGTATTAATGAATATAATAACAATAATAACTTCCAGATAGAAGAAAAAAATAAGGAAAAATTAATTTAGAAAGTACCTATATATTTGTATCTTTAACTAAAAAAAAAATTAAAAAAGCACGTAAAAGGAAAATGCTATATGTCTCATTTGAAAATTTCTGAAAAACTAATTTATATACGTATATAATATATTGCCTGACTGACTCACTAAAATCTTCGAAATTGTACTGATCCGATTGTTTTTAATCATAGTTACTCTCTTTGCGCTTTTAATCTTAATTTAAAAAATACATTTCATCATCCAACAGTGCGAAGTCAGGCCGGGAAGCTAGTAATACAATATAGCTCTTTGCCAAAAACAGTTGCTCAAATTCATTAGCGAAGCGAATTTAGTCCATATTAAATTTTAGCCGCATACGAAGTTATTCTAATTTCGCTTGAGTGTGAATTTTAAACGGCAGAACAGATTCGACTGAAGTTACACCGACAATCTCTCTCGTAGTCGCTTGAAAAGTTTAAATATCACAACGGAATGTACAAAATACGACAGACACCATCAAAGAAATTTCGTTTCACTTCAGCGGTTTTAAAATGTCAACATTCTAAACATTTACATGTAAGAATTTTTAATAAAAACGATTTAAATTTTATGTACATACAAACACGCGCACAAAATAAGAAGTAGAAACATGTTATCGGATTTTCGATTTTACCTTTATTTTTATTTTAGTAAGCATACATATAGCTTTTTTTTTAATATCCACAGAGTAAGATCTAAGTTGGTATCGGGCGAATCAAGACAAGGCATTTTTAGACATGAACACGGATATTAATTAACAATAATTTAATTCTATTAAAATAGTCCTAAAGACTATTATGCAGAATTATTTTGATTAGTTTAAATTTATAGACTTTTTAATTTAATTTAAATTAAAGACAGACAGTTTTAATTTTATTTATTGATTTCATAGGAAGGCGGACGAGCCTATGTGCCACCTGATGGTAAGTGGTCACCAACGCCCATAGACAATGGCATTTTAAGAGATGTTAACCATAGCTTACATCGCCAATGCGCCACCAACCTCGGGAATTAAGATGTTATGTCCCCTGTGCCTGTAATTACACTGGCTCACTCACCCTTCAAACCAGAACACAGCAGTACCAAGTACTGCTGTTTTGCGGTAGAATATCTGATGAGTGGGTGGTACCTACCCAGACGAGCCTGCACAAAGCTCTACCACCAAGTAAACAGTTAATAGTAGTTATTTGAATTTAGTTAGCTTTAACGGTATCATTTGATTGTAAGAGTGCCTGTTGGATTTTATTATTGAAATACAGTTTTTTAAATCAGAGTTTAAGAGTGTTGCACTCAAAAGCTAAAAGTCAGCCTTGTATATTCCACCGCTAAGAAGTTTTACGTTCCAAAACATTCAAAAATAACCATTTTGTATAGCTTTATGAACGTATGTAATATGTATTATAGACACCGAAAAACAAATTCTAACTAAAACCCAATCTAAAATCTCGCTTAATTTTGTAAAGTACTTTTTTATGTTAGTTATGAAGTAAGGCTCCCGATATTAAACGATGAAAGATGAAATAGCTTGTTTTGTCTAAAGTATGAGATTAAATTATTCAATGCATAAGCGAATGGCTGTACAATTCGACTCTTAAAACAAATTAACATCATAATATATTAAGCACTTCAAGCACTTTACACTCATTGACTACGAGAACTTTTTGTGGTTCAGTAATTATTGCAGCAACAAGTCATGTATAACACTAGGTCTTACCCGCGACTTCGTCCGCGTGGAATTTAACAAAACTATTAATTCTCTATTACACGTAAAGAGATACCTATGCTAATTTTAATGAAAGTCTTCTATTATTCTAAAATAAAAGTAGCCTAAGTTACTTCTTAATACATCAGCTATTTGCCAGTGAAAGTCCCGTTGAAATCGGTCCAGCCGTTTCAGAGATTAGCCGGAACAAACAGACAGACAAAAATGTTAAAAAATTATATATGTGTATACATCCATATATGCATTTAGTAAAAAGCGGTTATTTAAATATTACAAAAATACACCCCAATTTTATTTATTTGTATAGATTTTGTTATTTTTATCAATGTTAGTTAATTGTGATAACGAAAAGCTCATATTTATACAATATTATAAACAGTATGAGTTATTTATGTCTTAGTACTTTCTAGGAACTATTAAGCGAAAACATTACGCAAAAACATAGAAGAAAAACCTGACAGAATAAAAATAAGGTCCTCCAGACCGATTTCGGCCACGGCGGCCAGTCACAAGAGAGATTAGCCAACTGTGCGCAAACACAGGTGCACTCTCTTTTCCTTAGCTCTCATAATCCGATGGGACGGTAATCCGACACGACCGGAAAGAGTTCAGGTGCAGGACCAACGGCTTGACGCGGCACGGGAGTGTACACAATTCCAACTGCCAGACTCCGGGCTGCCACTGAGAATTTTCTGATAGAAAACCCAATAACTATTTATTGGCCCGACCTGGGAATTGAACCCAGGATCACTGGGTCTGCTGCCTTATATCTAGCCACTAGCCCAACAAGGCAGTCGAGCCTGTCAAAATACTTTTATTATAAAGCATGCCATGTCGATAATAATCATCTATTCATATGGCATGCTCGCTGTAAAACTGTGAATATTGTGATTCCAGCAACTTGTGAAAGAAATGAAAAACAAACTCAATTAAATAATAATAAGTAACTTTTGCCATAGAGTACGGCAAAGCAATATTTTCATTAAAGAAAAATTAAATAAATATGCCTTCATTATTTTTTTACAGAATAGATATTGATAATATGAGGAGAACGAATCCGAAGCTTGATGATTGAAGTATATATTTAAATGTAATGTTTTTAATAATTTGATATTTTAAGCAATATAGTTTTCAACTTAGAATGATGTAAACGTTTTATTGTGTCGTGGTTATAAACAATTTCTAATATTTTCCAAATGACTATTGAGTCCCGATATTAATAATAGGTCGTACAAATATTTTATTTTGAATAAATACAGCTTTAATTTATTTAGATAAATATAATAATAAAAAGTAATCAATATAATCTGATCCACCATTATCAATGTCAGTTACTTGTCTCACTATTAAACGTTAACGCTGCTTAGAAATCTTCACTTATGGAATGATGAGAATAAACACTACAAGATCCAGGGCCGGATTTACGATATAGCTTTTTGGGCTTCAGCCCAGGGCCCCGTGGATTCAAGTGGCCCCAAGCTAAGACAAGTCAAAAGTCTAAAATAGACGATAATACAAAAGAAGAAATCCATAATTTTATTAAATTAAACAGATCGTATGATTTGCAGTCCTACGAATCTTGCGATTAATCGAACCCATTCAATTCATTTAATTCGAGTCTACTGTCTTATTGTCTACTTACTGACTCATTTTTTTCTATACTTTGAGTAATTAGGTGAGCCCCTAAGTAGTATTAGCCCAGGGCCCAGGGTATTTATCGAGGTCTCAAATTAAATTGCTATATGCTCCATCGGTTTCGCAGATGTTCATTGATTTACAATTTAAATTTTAAACATCGACTTATATTACTTAATGAAAACGAATACTTGTTTTTATTCCATATATCCATTTTTCACGCATGTTAAATAATCGCTCATCACTTAGACCATATATATAAAACTGTTCCATCACTTGTACCAAATTAGGAACTCATAACAGTTGAATTAATTACAACAAGATTGCACCCCAGACATTTGTTCTAAATAACAGATTTGATTAAGACTCAATTTATTACAATTACGCTTTCACGAGATACTGAGTTAATTTTGTACGCAAAATTTTGATCGTGGTATTTTGAAATATCCTTACTTAATTAAGGAATGAAAATTTATAACATATTTAAAATAAATATAAAATCAGATTAGACGCTAATTGTGAACTTCAAGTATATCTTGATACGAAATGATTTAATGGATTTTTATCGGTAACTAGCTCTGCACCGCGGTTTCACCCGCATATCTATATCTATACTAATATATAAAGCTGATCAGTTTGTTTGTTTGGTCCGGCTAATCTCAGGAACTACTGGTTTGAATTTTAAAAATATTTTTGTGTTGTGTAGTCCTTTTATCGTGAAAGGTTCTAGGCTGAGTTCTATTCATTATATTTTTAATAAATAATTATACGCGGGTTAAACCGCGGGTCGCAACTAGTAATCGATCAAACAAACAAACTCTTCAATTTTATATATTTTATGACATTGGACGATCTTTCTTTATCCTAAAACCCAAGTGTCTCAAGAGTAAATAACTCGGAGATAAAATCTGGAATGATATTAATATTTGCGTGGCTTGTCAACTTCAGTTTTTTTCGCCGGCTCCCGCCCTTGACGCTCTTCTTAAGTAATAGATATAGTTCTGGATATATTTAAGAAATTAAAGTATTTTGTAGGTACGAGTTAAAATTTATCTTAGCAAGATTAATATTATTTAATAGTAGTTGCTTTGATTCTTATTTTTTCATAGATAGTCCCGAAAATTCAAATGCTCCGAAAAAATAGCAGCAATTTACGAATGATTAATATATACGTCCGTCGTAGTCGCTAAATGCTTTTTTTATGTTAATTATTAAAACAAGTTTGCGGGCCAGCAAATGCCACCTGATGGTAAACTGTCACCACTGCACATTGACGATGTATTAATTAATTATTGATTCCTTACGTCAATGGAACTAAGTTGTTATTACCCTTAGTCTGAATTTAACTGACTCACTCATTCTTCAATCTGGAGCACAATAACACTAAGTACTACTGTTTTGCAGTAGAATATAATATGATGAGTGGGTATCAACCTGACGGGCGCGCAAAATGCCATACCACGAAGTAACATATTATATTACCACGAATTGTGTAAGTGATTAACAATAACACCATATAAAAATTTTACATCACTATAAAAACTACACATATCTTATTAATTAAATTAAGAATTAATAATGAAAATGTTATCTCAAGACGTATTACGCAAATTGAGGCGTCGTGCTGTGATGTTCACAGTGTCGCCTGTTGTTCGTCTTGGAAATTTCCCGAGTGAGCATTGAATAGTTTGAAAAAAATGTAGTATTACAAAGTACTTTTAAAACTTTATTTATATACAGTCTATTTAGATTTGTGATTAAGTTAATAAATGTTTCAAGCGATATAACGATAATAATTGTCTGTTATTTAACCTCCAACAAACTTTGTATAACATGGACTCCATATACTATACCGTTTTACGCGTAAATTGAATATTCATATTACTATAAAAGATATAACTTAATGATCCTAATTTAATACAGGAGTAAATAAAAAAAACATGACATTTATGAGTATTATTTAATAACTGACATCACTCTCACACATCAAATATACGCGATTAAATGCAAAGCGAATCTAAAACGACAGAATTTACGCAAACAAGCTAAGCTTAAAACATTTTTTTTTGTTTGCCATTATTCCTATATTACGACCGAAGCGAAAAGCTCTATCGAGAGAGATAAATATACAATATTATACATATCATTTTAGACGGTGAAACTTTTTAATCTTTTTAATAGAATAATTGTTTGAACAAGAAAAACAAAAGGAATGTTTTATAACACATTTTTATTTCGTTAAACCTATTTCATTCCTCTAACAATTGCTTCTATCATTTATATTATAAGCCGCCACAATATATGATCCCAGTAAATGGTACTGTTTCTATTGAAACAAAAATATTCTCTAGACCAAATATCTCACGCTAAGCTCAACTTACAAAGGTTACAAAATGTATGAGGAAACTTCTATATCTCTTTTTATTTTTGTTACGGTAGCATCGTTTCGGTCACTGAATTATAAGCACTATTACACTGTATTAGATTTCAAAACAGCTTGTATCGTAAGACAAGGTGAAGAAAGGCGTAACATTTAACTCAATCAGCTTAATGCTCGCCTCGCTGCTTTGTCTACGTGAGAGTCTTGTTGGGTGAACTGATTTATAGTTGGTATTTTAAACTGTAATGCAACATCGTTAGTGGTTTGATTTACGACTTCATATTTCAATTAAATTAAAAAAGAAATAAATACCAATAATTAGTATTAATCCAGTATTAATAATTATTATTATTTGCAGTTTAATTGTTGAAATATTACATTACACTTATATTTTAATTCTTCTTTACTTCATGTGAGTTAAAATAAGATAAAGCAGAAAGTTAATATTTGTTTGTTTCTTTATCATGTTTATCAAAAGAATTAGTATTCATTTATTAGGGTGCTTATGTAGCGACTTACTATGAAACTTATGAATATATATCTAATATTAAAGTTACTTATGAACAAGAACTTTCTTCAATAGCAGAATGCTCTACAACTCTCAGAAAAATCTCAAAAAAATAATTTGTTCATGAAGTGCTTCAGAAAGGAATAAGAATATCCTTAAATAATGAAGAGCACTTCTAACTCTCGATGGCTGGAAACATTTAATTAATATATTCTTTGAGATTTATGTTTTTACCAAATTTAGTTTTGAAGACTTGATTGAGATCTTAAGAATAATTGAAGTAGAGGGTTATCTCTAAAAGTTTATGTTAAACTTACGCTAACTTTATGCTTGCTTACTTCTAATATTTACATTTAACAGTTTTCCATTTAACTTAGTATATTTTATATGTTTAAAGAATACAAAACGACTTCAAAGATAACGGATATATACTAAAAAGCTCAATTCAGTTTTTTAATTTATTTATGTTTATTTATTACAAAACTGTCTGGCTGAGATGTTTATTTATTTATAAAGTATTTTTTTTATATTTTTTTTTCATTTTTAATGTCTGCAAAGAAGTGTATACTAGTGCGGACCAAGAAAGCTGTTCCGTTAAATATGATCAAATAACAGTATTATTTTAGCAACTTAAGTTATTTTATTGTTTGTCTTACATATAAAAAGATCTCAGAAGCTAAAGAATATTAAAATTAACAAATAATATAATTTATTACTTGTACTAATTTATTTATTACAACTTTTCAATAACGTTTGGAGGAAAGATCCTGTATTGGCTAAGGAAAAATAAAGTTTGAACGTTATATATTTGTAGTCGAAAGGACCATTGAATGAATTCTTGTAAGCTGGCGATTCAAAGCATTTGAGAGCGTCAGTTATTAACGTTTATTTCTATTTTCATTTACGATTCCAGAACTTTCGGTTAGTGGCATTTCATAAGCAAATTATTTAAAGATAAAATAATTATTAACAATGTACAATTTAAAAATGACCATTACGTACAAATGTTAAAAAAATTGAAACTCATAAAATTTTGAACTTTAAGAAACTCTAACTTAGATTGACTTCTTGGAGAACTCTATCAAAAATTTCAAATTAATCTAGTCTACGAATAAAAAGAAAATTAATAAATTACGAAACAATTTTGTCTGAACGAAAAAGAAGTGGCTAGCTCGAGTAATAGTATTGGCTTCTTTATATATTTTAAGAGCAAACGAAAACCTAAAGTCTATTTACGTATCTTTTTTAAAATACTTAATAAAAATATTAATAGAATAATTATGTATATCAAATGATATCATAAATATCTTGAAAATATTTTTGTCGTAATCTGGGGTGTATAGGATTACTAGTCGAGAGCTATACTTAGTAGATACACAAAACCTGTATAAGCCTATCTACGTCCACTCATCGGACATTCTTCCATCAAACAGCATTCAGCTTAACGAGAGCAAAATAAAATAAAAATAACATGATTTATTCAAGTAACTTTTGAATAGTCATTACAAAAGAATATAATAAATGTAAATGAATAAAAGGGGCTACACGTGAGTCTGGATCGCGCTTTATCCGTGTTTTGTCCTTTTTTATAAAAAAAATTGAAAAGTATAATCCGAACCAGATTCGTGCTTTTAATGGAACATTTATTTTATTCAACATATTCTATTCAACATATTGTATGTTTTCTTTTATAACGAATCAAAATAATAGTATTGATATATCATATCGTTTGTATTTATAACACTTTTCTAAGATATAACAAAACGATTAATTTCTAAATCTTAGCGGAATCTCGCCTTTGCCCTTAAACTCCGCGTGGTCCCATGGGATTTCATGGTAAGTAATTCCTTGTTACGACTTCGCAGTATTATTTTACGATTTACTTTCATACTTTATGGTCGTTGATAATAATATTACCAGATCCTAAAATATGTTTTTTTAATAGTAGTGTGTTTGATTAATAAAATAAGTTTTGTAAAAAAAACGAAAATTTCATAATTTTTTTTTATTACCGTACTTAGTACCGTTAGTGCCAATATTTTTAGCGATTTTTTTTTTTTGGGGAAAATGGGGTCATGAATTATTAAGTCTTTCTGATTTTTCATTAAATTGAAAGATTATTAAAAATTTGGTTTTAGTTTAATAGTCACTGATAAATGTTAAATACATACATATAAAATTAAAAAATTGTACATACCTATGTGTTCTTCGTTTTTATTATACCAAAATCGTTAACGTACCCGCTTTGGGCTACCATCCCCTAGCTGGTAATAATTTTTATAAATATATATCTTAATCTTTTTTATAAATATTCGAAAACTTTAGACAGCGTAGTACATTTTTAAATAAATAAAAAAATCTTAATTTCAGTCATTTCAATTTGTACAACAGAATACAAATTCAAGTTTGAAAATACTAAAGCGTCGTTCGTTTTAAAATCTCCGAGAAATAATAGGGCCAAGTAATCATTTTGTCTTTTCTAAAGAGCACTTCTTTTTCAATTCTACAAAAAAATACACTTTCAATGGTTAACTTCCCAGAAGAAGTTATGTAATGGGGCCGATTTTGTGATTCACCAGTTTTTATAGAAATTTCCGTGTGTGTATGTGCGTATGTTCGTATGTACGTTCGGAATTATCGATCGCCTCGATTATCGCGCATATTAAAATTTATATTGATATGGGATTAAAAAATTTTCAGCGACATCGGTCCAGCTTTTTTTTTTATTGTATAGGAAGGCGGACGAGCATATAGGCCACCTGATGGTAAGTGGTCACCAACGCCCATAGACAATGGCATTGTAAGAATGTTAACCATCGCTTACATCGCCAATGCGCCACCAACCTTGGGAACTAAGATGTTATGTCCCTTGTGCCTGTAATTACACTGGCTCACTCACCCTTCAAACCGGAACACAGCAATACAAAGTTTAAAAAAACGGGGGTGGGGAGTTATGATTAAATAATTTAAGTTAACAAAATTATAAATTTTTGACTCATACCTTAGAAATCTAAACCACCACAAAAACAGCATCAATGAAGAATACATAAATTATTATCATCCAAAATTATTCTCCAGTGATAGCAAATTATAAGGCGTTATTACTTTACCAAACTACTTTAAAAACATTGTAGAATAAGTTTCAAAACTCTTCACTACACAGAATGACAACTCTCAACGATAAGTCACGTGTTAATTCTCATACATTTCTTTTGTTTTCTATTAGCGTTTACAATTGTAGAATGTCAACTTGGCTAGGGCCTCAGAATTCCATTCGCATGTGTCAAATTCAAAATGACTGCTGCGAGAACAACCTTGATGCGTTTAATTTAATATTAAGCAACTCTTTTGAATTCTTGTATTTAAATAACACTTGAAAATAATTTCAAGATATGTTGTTAGAAAATTTTGCTCGTGATTTTAAGTTGGAGTAAAGTCATTCAAATTAATACTTTGAACCTAAAACGCAAATTTTACTAATTCATTTGAAAATTAAGAAAAAGCAAGACATATAGTTTTTAAGTAACCACTATTAAATCTATTTATTATATAATTACTTTACTTTCCGAAACTTTTAGATATGATTCAATTGGTATATCTCTTGAAAAATGAGTTTTGAGGTATATTTCGGTGCTTTTATAAGTCTTCTAGACGGATCTATCAAATGAATAACATTGTGTATTAAGGGTTAAAATACCGCTCATAAATCAGTTCAGACAAAATCCCCAACAACACTCTCACGTAGTCATAGCAGTGAGACGATCATTAAAGTAATTGAGTTAAATGATACGCCCTTCTTCACCTTGTTTTATACGACACGCTATCTTAACGTCTATTACAATAGCTTAAGGCTTATTCTGCCCTGAAAAATATAACTGGTGGTATATTGCTAGTAATAAAGCGTAAAACTAAGATTTTTTTCTCATACATTCCTTGGTACTGGCACCTGGATTTTTCGTTTTCTTGATTGACATTAATAATTAACTATTACTTTTTATTTTATGCTGTATTAATAATATTTTTTGTGTGTCGAAGACAAACAGTTATAAAATATAACTGTTTGTCTTCCTTAAAATAAATAAATAAATAATTACTGATTTTGTTTCGCAGTATCTCTAAAAGTACCTTATACATATTAATAATAATATAAAATAGTTACTTTTTTTATACCTTTAATCGATGTTTATTTGTTTTGTAGACTACCTACTCGTCAATTATTCTACGACTCAAATCACGGAAGCAATACAAAATTGCTTTATTATGGATTAAGAGACAAGTGGGTCAATGGAATAATACGTAAAAGTAATAGTGGTGACGGTGACTGTTTACCATCAAGTAGCCCTGTAAAAATAAAAAGTATTTTTTAAATTACATGATAGGATTTGTTGCAGATTACATACGATGTTTAAGTTTTTATACAAAACTATTCTGTTTCATATCAATATTCAATTCAAACCCAAAATATTATCAACTGTAAACATTTACAGACAAAAATAAAATAATTCTTATCATTTTATTATAAGCTCATTACGATAAAATTCTATAAGCTATTCTATCGCAAAATACAGTCCCATTTTTAGTATTCATCAATAATAAAAAAAAAACGTACTAAGCCTATATCGTAAACGTAAGTAACGTACGATGTATTTCATTACAGTCGCTATATTCTATCTTGACTAGTAATATATTAAAGTTGTAAAAAATTCAGTGAATGCGAGTACGTTCACTTCATTTCATGACGTCGCCAGCGAGCGGCTCAAGCTGCAATCAACGGGGATTGAGAGTCGATATCAAAAGAGGAAAATAAACTGCGTCCCGGACAAATTACTGACTAAAACGACGTCACAAGTGTGCAGATTGCATGGCTTTCGTAAATTAATATTTTACGCCTATCAAAATTGACTATTGGATCGTTGTTCATAGTTATATCAATAAAGTGACAAATCATTTATGAGAATACAAATACAGCTATATACCTACCAATGTATAGATAAATTAATCAATAGAATACTATACTTATACGTGAATATATAGCAATATTGATGTGACAACGTCTAATAAATCGATGAACGCTGTTACGCTCATTGTCCCGTTACGCTGATTGTTCGCTTGCGCCGCATCTATCTCTCTTTCACTCGATTGCAGTAATTTCATCAATGTTTTGTTATGACGTTGTCACGGTAAACTATCGTCCGTAAACCGACTTTACAGAAACCATTTTTTTTTTATCAATAATAACAACACTCTTTTGACTAAGTCGAACCTCACCGATTTTATGCAACGGTGGTAGTGTGCATCCTCTTATTCACCTCTCTTATAGTCTAATGGGACGACTATTTAACGCTATAGGCAACAAATAGAAACAGGACCTGCATAACTTGATTTATGAAGTCGGAAGTCTGTTTAAGGCATGGTCGCCCAACTTTTTTTTTTTTATGTAAGAGGGGGCAAACGAGCAGGAGGCTCACCTGATGGAAAGTGACTACCACCGTCCATGGACACCTGCAACATCCGAGGACTTGCAGGTGCGTTGCCGGCCTTGGAGGAAAGAGTACGCTCTCTTCTTGAAGGTTTTTATGTCATATCGGTTCGGAAAAGTCGCCGGCGAAAGCTGGTTCCACAGAGTGATTGTGCGAGGCAGGAAATGCCTTAAGAAACGCACTGTTGTGGATTTCCAGACATCGAGGTGATGGGGATGGAATTTGGAGTTCTGGCGCGATGTCCGGTGGTGAAATTCAGCTGCCGGGACTAATCCAAACAACTCCTCAGAACACTCCCCGTGATATATGCGATAGAGGATGCAGAGTGACCCAACATCTCTACGCAAGGCCAAAGGATCAAGCCGGTCGGTAATAGCCTGGTCGTCGACAATTCGAACCGCTCTACGTTGAATGCGGTCAAAAGGAAGAAGCTGGTACTGGGGAGCTCCCGCCCAGAGGTGAGAACAGTACTCCATGTGGGGCCAAATTTGCGCCTTGTACAGTTTTAGGCGATGGTCCGACGTGAAGTACCGTCTCGCCTTGTTGAGCACTCTAAGCTTTTTAGAAGCCAATTTGGCTTTAACTTCCAATTGACCGCGGAACTGAACAGTGTTCGAAATCTCGACGCCAAGTATACCGATACTGGCTGTGGCAGCGAGGGAAGTATTCTCGAAATGAGGGGATATGACAAAAGGAGATTTTTTAGCGGTTAACGCGCAGTCTTATTGACTTGTGTCCAACTGTTGAAAGTTTATAAAAATGTAAACAAATTTTCTCTTTGGCCAACTCGGGAATCAAACTAAACGATTGCAATTAGGTAACGTACAAGTTAGTCACTTGAGCAACGAGGTAGTCATGAAACTTTTTATATCAGGAAATGTATGGCCATTTAGATTGTAGGCGATATTAAAAAACTTTACCTTCAATTCACGCGACCGGAAGCGTGCTCATATAAAAAATTGATGGTATTTATTTACATTTTCCCCTGTATATATTCAATCGATACAGTTGGCTACATTTATTCATAACTAACAGTTAATGAAGCAGTCATGTATATCAAATATTAAAATAAAATTAATTTTATTTAATGATTAATTTATTGAACGTGTAGCGACATCTATCTCGCCACATACGAACTATGAACAGACGTATCCTACATCGCGATATTAAAGTTATCAGAGCGATTGAATATAAATACAAGAAACCGACAACAATCGTCGGGCAGTAGCCCACCAGACACAACCCGTCTGGTCGGAGGATCCTCCCTTTTCAATGGTGGCCATCCCCAAAAACGTCACAATATAAACTCAAAAATAGAGATAAAATCCAAATAATTTATACTATGTTTAAAAAAAAAACTTTATTATACTACGTCTTTATTAATTTATCTCCATGGTTTCTCTAAGTCTAACTCCTCAGAAAGTTGGACTATACATTATTATAATATATAACTAGCTGTGCCGGATTCACCCGCGTATAATTAATAAAAATAAGCCTAGAGCGTTCCTCGATAATAGGACTATACAACACAACAATAATTTTAAATTTTAACCATTACTTCCTGAGATTAGCCGGATCAAACAAACAAACTCTTCAGCTTTATATATTATATTAGTATAGATATAGAAGTATAGCTGATAAGACAGTGAAAATTTACCTTATTTGATTTTACTTTAAACTACTCTTACGCCATTTCATAATTTAATTAAAACTGAACTAATGAATGTCAAACTTAAATAGCCGTGAAGACCGGACAAATAAATCAGCTGTAATATTTTTAGTATTTCTAATGAAGAACGGACCCATAAAAAACAGACCGCGTATTTGTCTGTCTCGCTCTCTTAGCTTAATATCCATCAATCTGTCCGTAGTCTTAGATTCTCCGAAACTACTGGGAATGGTATATATATAATAATGGTGTATATATATAATATACGAAAACAAAATTTCAAATATTGATTGATGATTGATGATTCATCATCATCATTATCATTATTATTATCAACCCTTTCTCGTCCACTGTTGGACATAGGTCTCTCCAATGGCACGTCACTGAGCTCGATCTTCAGCTCTCGATTTCCAACCGCTGCCAGCCACTGTGCGATTGATGATTATAATAATTATATATATATTTATATGTGTGTATATATTTGAAATTTTGTGCTCGTATATTGTTCTGTGGCCCAATATTGAATGTAAAATGTAATTAAATGGCTTCGGATTCCGGAGGTTGACTTTTAATTGCAAATAAGGTTCTTTTTTTCTAAACACGTATTAATTCAAATAAATGGTCTCGATAATTTATATAATAACCTAGGACATTATTCACACAATTTATCCTTTTCATTTCAAATTTCATTTCTTAAACATTTATGCATTTTAGGTATTTATATTTAAGATATACAAAATAATATTTAATTATAAGGGTTTTAAATGTATTTTACACTATAGCTGAACACATGAAGACTTTAAACATGAAGATACCTATAATACCTAAAAAATACGGCATGATAATACTGAGTATCAAAGTAATAAAATGTATCTGTTTTATTGCAAAATGTTACCAAGATTACATTTATTTGTAACGTAAACATAACGGAACTACCTAACTAATTCAAACATGCGATTCCCACAGGATTAAACTGAATTAGTCTACTGTCGAATATATCAGACTTCTGTGAAAGATGTTAAAATAATATTCATTGCGACGATTAAAGCTTATCCGTATCCTTTGACTGACGATTCTAAATGGCTGAACGAATTTGTGTAGTTTTACTAAGAATTCTCACAGAGCACACTCTAGTAATAACAGCCTGTTAATGTCCCACTGCTGGGCTAAGGCCTCTTCTCCTCTTTTTGAGGAGAAGGGTTGGAGCTTATTCCACCACGCTGCTCCAATGCGGGTTGGTGGAATACACATGTGACAGAATTTCAGTGAAATTTGACACATGCAGGTTTCCTCACGATGTTTTCCTTCACCGTTAAGCACGAGATGAATTATAATCACAAATTAAGCACATGAAATTCAGCGATGCTTGCCCGGGTTTGAACCCACGATCATCGGTTAAGATTCACGCGGTCTTACCACTGGGCCATCTCGGCTAACGAGCACACTCTAGGGAAGGCTAAATATCCGAACGTATTCATTTGAATATATTATATAAAGTTATACCAATTCGCTTTTCCAACTCAAATGCAAATATTTCATTGCTACTATTAACCTATATAACATGATAAAAGATTAATTATGCATACCTAATAATAATATCCTGGGACATTATTCTTACGAGACCATCTGATTACAAACTAAGCTAAGCTCGTTATATGGATATCAGACGACTTATTTACATATACTACTTTTCTTTTGGACACAAATGTCTGTCCTGGGTGGCAATAGAAGCCACGACCTGCGGAGCGAAAGGTATCTACTAACCGTGCCAATCGGCTCGTCAAAAGATTAATGAATCCATGTTTTTAATTTTAACCTTATTAGTATTGATTTGCAAAATAAGTTTTGCAGATTGTAGATTCAATTTTCCATAATTTAATTAGTTGAGTAAAGTACGAAGTTCAATCACTTAGTTAAGTAATCCATTAACCAGCCAGCAGATTCAACTCAACGTTTATTATGATTAAACCTAAACTTATTATTCGAAGCAAGTAAGAAAACAATAAAATAAAAAATATAATCATAATCGCTACAGGAACAAGGCTCTGAAAATTGAAAAAGTATATTATACCTTGAGAAAGTAAAAAGTGATAATTGAAGTGGTTCGTTTTATTAGCCTCATCGGCCATAAACGCGCTCAGATGAAATATCCATGACTTTTATTGCTTCCATAATACGATGAAAAATTCACAAAACGGGATTGCTTTTAAGGAGGTAACGACTTCAGACGTGCTCAGCGACAATTGAGAAATTGTTACAATAAAAGTTCACCACCAAATGGTTCACCAGCAATGAGTGTATCTGTTGATTAATTGAAACAGATATATACGAGTATATTTGTAACAGGAGCCAAGGTCTAATGAATAAAACACGTGAATCTTAAACGAAGATCAAACTCGGACAATTATTGAAAGCGTTTCATGTTCGGCGGTGAAATGTGAATCTGATGAAATTCCGAACAAGTTATTATATAAGTTTTTCTTAAGAGAATAGGAGATGAAAACGCTTACAAGCGTATTCTTTACTTGTCTATCCATGCAGATAACTTATATGCTTTGAATACACCACTAAACATTGGGAAAAGAGGTTATGTGATGTAATTTACAAACTATGTAAAAGAACAAGTAGTACTTAAAGTGCAATGGAAACTCAGCCTTCTCACTGACATTGATCTCTTCCAGGCAACCTCGATAAAAGGCACATATATTATTTTCGTTTATTAGCCGAAATAACATTAATCAAAAGAAAAGCGTGATCGACTTATAATTAAAATTTATTAAATGCTTAAAAATTTATATATGATAAGAGGTACTCAATGAGACGCAGGCTTTTACGAACCCTACATAATAAAAATCGCGGATTCTTTATATGTGTATGTCATGGATACTTAATAACACGCTTGATCCTATTAAGTCTAAATAAACTTTTTAACATTTTACGTAAAAAATTTTATAAGAATTCATAAAGTAAAAAGTAAATTACTTTAAATTATCTCAGCTTTAATCCCTCGAGGCGCGAATTGCATGTATATTAATATCGTAAATCTACAAAAGCCCTTAGAATACGATATCTCAGAATCTCTTCGTATTACGTATAAAATTGGCTTTATTTTTTAGTTCAAATTTAAATTTCCAAATTGGATTCAAATTCGAGTGTTATATCGGATCAAAAATCGTACATTTCATATATAAATAAATAACAAAAGTCATTCAAATCGTGCAGTTAATAGCTGTAAGATATTGCGTCATAAGATTACACTTAGTATTTAAGAATGTCTAAAAATAATCAAAATTACTTCCTTCGGTATAAGATTAAACAAGGAAAATTATTCTACTTTAAACTTGTAATAATTGTATAGTGACAAATTAATAGGGCTTTCGGTTTCGTTCCACTCATTTATTGAGACGAATTAGAAAGGGAACAGACATTTCAATTCTATGGTTGACAGTGATTTGACAGGAAATGTTTAAGCATATCATAGAGATACCTTGGTAGGTCTTTACGTGTAAAGTGGCGTGAAGATTAGCATTATAAACAACTATCTGTCACCCGCGGTTTTACCCGCATATAATTAATAAAAATCAGCCTAGAACCTTCCTCAATATAAGGACTACAACACAAAAATATTTTTAAATTCGAACCAGTAGCTCCTGAGATTACCCGGATCAAACAAACAAACTCTTCAGCTTTATATATTAGTAAGTATAGATTAAGTATAGAATAAAGACCAACCTGGCTTAATGCTCAAATAAAAAAAATCTTTTCGTAAAATTTAAATTCAGCTCGAAATATTCGAAGCTTTAATTCGTCACAGAACGGATACATTCATTTGAATGACAGCTGCGACGAATTTCAAATAAACGTCAGTAGATATCACTGAGATATTCGACCGTGACCTACAATCGTATAGCGAAGTCTCGTCATTGGTTACCTTATTTACCTTTACTATAGGTGTAATCACAGGCACAAGGGACTTAATATATTAGTTCCCAAGGTTGGTGGCGCATTGGCGATGTAAGCAATGGTTAACATCTTTTACAATGCCAATGTCCATGTGCGTTGGTGGCCACATCGCCAGGTGGCCCATATGCTCATCCGCCTTCCTGTGCCTGTGTAATTTTGAGAGGTCAAATTAAACCTTACAAATCTTGATATGACGTGTTATTTCCAACAATCAGCTTACAATCATTATTTTCTTGATTCAAGCCCGCTGCTAAGTCTCCGATCACAACAGATATAAATGAAAAATATTCAGTTATACCCAGTTGTGACCTTTTTGACAAAAACCTTATTATAAAAAAAAAGTTGATATACCAGTAATAAACATTAAGCCAGAAATAATAATATTGATTAAAGTTTAATAGATTATTAAATAATCAGATACGACAATAATGTTAACATAAATAGTAATTAAAGTTATGTAATAAATAATTAGTTACGTTAAATACCAGAGCAATTTAACTATTAATCATGACGTCTCTGACCTGGCTCCGTTAAGTTTCTCGCTATCACCTTTAACAGGTGTTCCAACTGAACTTTAAGCTTTTATAACAATATAAAAATCTTAAGTTTTTGACGAGCCCGTTGGTGTGGTTGGTAAGACACTTGCTTTTCACGCCGCAAGTCGTGGGTTCGATTCCCACCCAGGATAGACATTTGTGTGCATGAGCATGTCTGTTTGTCCTGAGTCTGGGTGTTATTATCTATATACATAAGAAAAGTAGTATTTGTAGTATACCAGTTGTCTGGTTTCCATAGTACAAGCTCTGCTTACTTTGGGATCAGATGGCCTTGTGTGAATAATGTCCCAGGATATTATTATTATTATAGGTGAATTATTAAAGTTTTTTTTTTTTCATATTCTTAACCAATTTCACAGTTAACAATAAAATGTTCAAATAATTCATATTTATATTGAATTAATTTATTTAGATAAACTTATACCAAGTTACATATTATTCTAGAAATTAAATTATATCTAATATTTAAAAACGAGTTATACTGTGTCCTTTCTGTATAGCTTGGCAGCAGCATACAACTTTTCCTTGACATCAGGATAACCTTGCAATAAATCTTGCCAGTCTTTATGTCTCAAGAAAACCATATCAACGACCTGGAACCGTAAACAGAGTTCGATCATTATCTTTCGGTCACGTCTTATATATTCTTATTTATTTATTTGGTTCTTGCAATAAATTAGGAAATTGAATGAAAAAGGACTAAAAATCTTAAATAAGCGCGTTCCCGACCTGAGTATCTATTCAAAAGCTTCCCCGGTGTAGAAACCAATAAATTTTCAACCAGCGAAAGCATTATTTGGATCGATGATACGGTATTTATTGAAAGTACGAGAACATTAAATAGAGTACAGTAAATAAAAGATATTTATAATTTTTTGTTGAAATATATCTTTTATCTCTATCTCTCCTATCTCTCCTTCACGCAAATAAATTGGCAAAGAAACTGATAAATTTTATAAATTTCTACAGATGTTTATGAGTCCTTTTAAACATACTAAAGCTTAATCGCTAAAAAATATTTATTGATTAATATTTTTGATGGCTCACAACTATTTTAAAACCGAAATAAGAATTGACAATGAAAAATCAGACCTTGAAAGTTTCAATTTCTAATAGGTAAAATAAAAAAAATGTATAAAAAATAAAGTGGCGTCGAAAAAAACATTTACCGTTCGAGAGAAATACGAAAATTGAAACGGCGTGTTTGGAAAAAGTCCCGGCAACAGTCCAAAATATCCGTTCGTATTCAGCACAGACAACATTTTCCTTTCGCCGCTGTAATTTAAAAACATCAGTGACTTGAACCAATACATGTACGATTTTGTAGATTTACTGATGAACACTCTTAAACTGCTGTTTCTCCTATAACTTTAAGCCTGAGCCTCATCCTCAGTAGACAGAACCCATGAATCTTAAACAATAATCGCAGACACAAATTCGTCCATCACAACGTTTTGTAAGAGTAAGGCTACGGGCGTTTTCAGCGGGTTGCATCGTCACAATGCAATGACTCCAACGCATTAATTGCCACACAATAATTGTGGTTTTACAAAGCAATGAAACCGGTACTACGGCGCGATTAGCTTGTAGTGTCATAACATTCTTCAACAGTATAAACAATAGTGCGCTACACTCTTCGATCAATAATGTACTAGATTACCGGTAAGCGCTTCAAAAACGACCCGAAAAGTAAGAACACAATGACGTTTGTGAGGTTATTTCAAATTAGTATGGTCCAATCATAACTTATTGCTAAGGAAGTAAGGTTGGCCATTCATGGCGTAAGATCGTAAGTGAATGAGAATAAAATCTAAACCGCACTTTATTGCTCGGAAACAAGGCTTTTAATTTAGGCATTTCAAGTTTAGGTTGAAATGATTAAACCGTTTTACTTCGTTTTCTTCATTAAGTGGTCGGTGCCACATTTGAGTATTGTTTTTGTTCGTGACGCGTTATCTAGTAGTATTGTTGATCGAAGGCTACACTGCATTGCCACTCCGGCGCCACGACGCTTCGTCCCCACGACAGGGAGGGTGGAGACAATTCTACTTAGAAATTCTTACTGTATCGCTATCGAATTAAAACATAATCATTGCCGTTCAACCTTTTTCGTATTCTAACACAACAATTCAGTGCCAGTTTCGTCGAAGTTTGCTAAGTACAGAATCAGGAATGCTTTGGAAATTAGTAGAATTAGCATCGCGCACCGGTGTCGCAGCGCACCGAGTGGCGTACTACGGATATTTGTATTAAATACGACGGAGCTTCAAAGCGAATCGCATCGTAGTACAACGTGTGGCCTCACTCTAACAATTCAGTGCCAGTTTCGTCGAAGTTTGCTAAGTACAGAATCAGGAATGCTTTGGAAATTAGTAGAATTAACATCGCGCACCGGTGTCGCAGCGCACTGAGTGGCGTACTACGGATATTTGTATTAAATACGACGGAGCTTCAAAGCGAATCGCATCGTAGTACAACGTGTGGCCTCACTCTAACAATTCAGTGCCAGTTTCGTCGAAGTTTGCTAAGTACAGAATCAGGAATGCTTTGGAAATTAGTAGAATTAGCATCGCGCACCGGTGTCGCAGCGCACTGAGTGGCGTACTACGGATATTTGTATTAAATACGACGGAGCTTCAAAGCGAATCGCATCGTAGTACAACGTGTGGCCTCACTCTTGGTATTAATTTTGTAACTAATTGATCTCATACTCGTTCGCAAACCTGTACGTATCATAAGGTGTTCCGTCACGCGAATGTACATATTATGTACAGGAGTGGAGAAGCGGCGTGGAATAAGGAGAATTGAATACGGATATTATTATCCTTTGATATATTACCGCATCTTATAAGCCTTTGTCCACAAGAAGTGCATTTAAAACTATATTTAAAATGTATAACTAATGAAGTAAAATTTATATCAATTTTGAAATTAACATTTCATTATACTTTCTATATATTTATTAATAAAATAATTTTAAAAAGTATACAAAAGTCATTGCAATTTAAAAATATAAAACTTATGATTTTATTTGTATTTATATCAATATAATATATAAAGCTCAGCTATCAACATAAGGAACATGATATTGATTGATTCTATCGGCTTATAGACATCAATTTTACGGTTATTATCAAGGGTTCAATAAAGCAAGCTATTAGAGAGTCTATCGTAATATGTTGTATAACAGGCTTATGAACAGAAACGATATCGATAGAATTAGTATTGAAATTAGAAAAAGAAGAAACGTGAGTGCTTACTTCTTATCCGTGTACCACTTTTCAACCTCGCCTTCATGAATAAAAACCATGAAGGAAAATATATCACCCTCCTGAACTATATATTTACCTGGAATAATATTACAAGTTATTTAAATATATATAACAAGAGTTATGTTATATGTCGCCCATACACATTGGCGATATAAGAAATATAATCTTACATCGGCAATGCGCCACCAACTTTGGGAAAGTTGGCTAAGATGTTATGTGCTAGTACTGGCTCACTCACTATCAAACCAGAACGCAACAAATACTAAGTATTTATATTTGCAGTTTGGCAGTAGAATACCTGATGAGTGGGTGGTACCTACCCAGACATTGGACTAATTGAATGATTTGAATTAACTGACCAAATTGTAATTGAAATACTCAAAATTATTGAGATGTTGATACTTTACGCAAAGTCATAGAAACGATTTAAAAATAGAAAGACGTAATTAACAATAAAAACAACGCAAAACAAACATCTATGAAACACGTATTAATACATTAGAACTTGGATGTATGATATATTAATATAACTTGGATATATTGATGATGTATGTAAAAACTTGAGATTTAAAAAATCTTCAATTCAAAATGTTAATTTTCGAATCTATCATGAATACAGTTGATTAATTACCAGGAAAAATGACGACTCTTCGTAATCTAGCAACCAATTGCCGATTGAAATATTCTGGAAGATCTCGGAACAATGGAGCCGAGTGTAGGTGGTGCATATATAATGATCCAAGTAAGTCTTCGCGAAGACAATTTGGAGCTTGATGAGCTAATTCCGGAAGCCAATTACCTTCAAGACGTTCGAAGACAAAACGTATATTTTACAAAATTGTGCGAATTTAATATAAGGTTATTATTTATTGTAAGTTTTTTATACGGAATTGGTAGTAAATCTTTCTTATCGTAGTCTTTTGGAAGCATCGCCCACGTGTTTCTTAATGGCAAAAAGTCGAAGTCAATGTAATTGCTAGGGTAGTCACAAACAGAATCAATGGTAATCGCATCATATTAATAATACGCAAAAGCGCTTAACAGTAAAATATGAGATTTATATTTTAAGTATTATAATTATCATTACCTATAAAAATATTTAATATCAGATTTAACTAACTTACTACCAACATAAAACCAAAACTACTGAATCTAGAGAACTAAAATTTGAAACAAATTAATTTTACGGGGGAATTATTTTTTAAGGAGGGATATGGGAGCGATTGTTCTATGTATTACCTCTCTGCCTTTGCCATAGTTGCTTCGTATATTCGCGTACCGATTCCAACAGAGCGGGAGATAATCCACTATGCCGAAGACTCGTAATTAGTATATTGACGTCATAGTCGTACGCGTAAAGTTCTCGAAACTTCGTGTAAACAGCACTAATAGCTACACTAAGTATCCAAATTTCTGTTGGATAAATGATATAGTTGATGAACAGTTTGTAGTAAATTTGTTGCAAATTAAGTGCAACTACCTGAAACAAAAATATAAAGACGTAATTTGTTAAATTTATCGAGATAAGAGAAGCTTCTATGGAAATCTATAAAGATATTCAACAAAATGTGTATGTATTTATATCTCTTCTGTAGATGTGACTTCTTTTTTTGAATTTTGATGGTTTTTAATATGTTTGAGTTGAGGTCTAGAATATTTTTGTTATTTCTTATATATCTTCTAATATCAAAATTATTATTTATGATGCAGCTAGTATGTTATATAACTTGCTTAATTTAATATTAATCAGCTTGAAACGCGACTCGACTCGATATATCTAATAAATAAATAAAAGCGATGAAACTATACGCATATTTTTACACTAGAAATAAACAAAAGAAAGTATAAAATTAAACTTATAAAATAAACGAACTACCCATCCAATCATAAATACTCAGATTTAAGGACAAACACACAAAGAAACATGTATTTACAATTCACGATAGTAGGATCAAAGCCTTAACTCGCGAACCCTGAACACCTCAGGAAAGTTTCATCACAATTGTATAAAAATTTGAGGAACGCATAAGACACGATACTACAAAAAATCTATTTAACAATTAAATATTTAGAGGAAGAATCTCATAAAATCGTCGTACTTACGATATCCACTTCCGTATGAGTGTATATAATTATAATGTACAACATAGCAACAATGTAATCCGCCGTCCATTTTATAGGTACTAGAAAACTAAATTTATTTTTAGTATTTTCTTCGTAGTTCCTTGTTATTCGAACGCATCCTACAAACGATTAAAAGAAAAAATAACGATTTAAAGATAATTTTTTAGACTTTTTTTTTAAAGTATAGGTAGGCGGACGAGCGTATGGGCCACCTAATGGTAAGTGGTTACCAACGCCCATAAACGGTGGCATTGTAAAAAAATCCACCAACCTTGGGAACTAAGATATCATGTCCTTGGTTTTTAAAGGTAAAAAACGGTTTACCCCGATTTCCGGTAAAACTACAAGTCCTATAAATAGAAGAAAGAGGAAAATAATATTTCTAACAGCACCAATGTTTATTGGCAGTTGTGACCACTCACGTCACGTGATTTATTCCAATTGAGCAACTATTAAATTTAAAAAAATACAAGGAAAACAATTCAAGAAAGTACCTCCAATCCTTTGGCTAGGTAAGCACCATTCACTGTAATCAATAGTTTCATTTATATGTGGCGGTACAACTGGTATATTCAAGGGAAACTCCTTGCCTAAAATCATAATTTAACCTTAATCTCGAGTCTTTTCTATTTACATCAGAATGACTGTACAAAGGTCTGGTGCCTATGTTATTATCAATGAACATTAGTTTAAAAATGGCCAGTCACTAAGTCAAAATGAATCTTATGAGAAATGTGTCCATTTATGATTTTCTCACAAGAGCTCCGTATTGTACATCTTTGCACAATCGTTTAGTGCCTATTTGATACCTGAATATAAATTTATATTGGATTGCTAAAAAAGAAAGATTTTTATTTGAATAAAAACTAACACAGAGTAAACGCCCACCCAAACAAACCGTCGAAAACTAGTTACTCTATATTATATCCCGAAACCTAGTTCAACGGTAATGATCAATGATGGAGAAATTAATTTTATAATTATTACCTCGACATGCCACATATATCCAGCCGCACGTCATGCAATGAAGCAGAAGGGTCACTATTATAAATTTCAGTAATATTGGAGCAATTGTGCTCTGAAAAGCCAAAAATTAACGATTTACTTATAAACTTTGCTTAGCGACAGTTTTAATTAAACATTGATAGCTCTCTTTCTGTCCTTACTGATTTGACAATTGAAAGAAGAAGACACAGCATTGTTAAACTAATCATCACTTGCTAGTAAAGCCGTAAATGATATTATTAACATAACTGTTCTTAATCTTATTCTGTTAATCTTTTTAAATATTTATTATATATATTTTACGTATTAAATTTACGAATTATATATTTTCAAGGTATTCTCATGCTTTTTATATAGAACGATTTTCATATATCTTAATCAAGAACGTTGATAAAAAATCTAAAGATAGAAAATGCTTTTATTATTTAATATAGATAGGCAGACTGGTAAATGGGCCCCTGGTTGGCATTTACCATCATGTGGCCCATTTTCCCGTCTGCCTACATATCCTATAAAAATGTAAAGAAAAACGTCATAAGGATAACTACTTCTGTTGGATAAAAAATCCCACATGAGTATCCTCTAAGGTGGAGCCTTCTCCTGACTGTGAGACTGAGCTATTTATTAGGTAGTTTTTACTTTTTATCGATATAAAAAAAATTACAACACCTCAAACCCCTTGCAGAAGTGTTGATGAAAATTATAGAGCAGTCGCAGTCTTAGGAGCCTCGGCAAACTGTAAGCTCTATAACCAGTATAATATATTGTTATCGGCAAAATGAGAGACAAGGCATCAACGTAAAATTGCCACTTCTTCAGAATACCCCATCGTACAGGAACATCTACACATTTCCCTTGAATCACTAACAGCTCAGTCTAAAATAAAACAAGTAATCAATATTAATTACTAAAAATTTAATAAATTACCTTTAAAATAGACGAAAATTGCAAAAAGAACTGACGATCCTGAAAATATAAACGAAATACTTACTGAGAAAAAATCAGCAACCATATGAAGTAAATGGACGATATCCAAAATCGTGAAAAAAAATAGCATCTCGAAATTATTCCCTTCAGGCAGCGTTATTAAAAGTAGGACCAAAAAGGCTGACGCGACCGGTCCAATCATCCATGTAAGGTACAGGAATCGAGAGTACCAAGTACCAGATCTCGCCTTCATTCGTTCTTTCATCCACTTTTTAAAAAAAAACAATATGCTAATATTATTCTTATTTTCTATTGAAATTTATAAAACAAATATTACAACGATTTACGATTGTAGTAATTTGATTTGAGATCTTGTCAAAATAATTAAAAAGAGACAAAATTATATTTTTTTGAATAAACAATGTTGAAATCGTACAACCTTGGGTAACCCCAAGGTTCCATAAGTGTGTTCATAAACTAAAAAAAAAACGAAATCCATAAAAATATCTACACTTTTTTGCAGGTAAAAAGGTTAACTTACCGGAAATTTGATAGTTTTCCGCCGTCGGAGTAAATACCTTACTGTATTATATGGATTTTCAATAACTATATTTTTAACAGACATATAATCGTATTTTGATTGTGGATTTCTGGCAATATTTTCCCTACCCTGAAATCAATGAACACTACTTTAAAACTCGTTTATTATTAGTGATAGCACTTATAAACCTTGCTTAGTGGTTGTTTAGTTAGACATCGATTTTGCTCTTTCTGTCATTATTGTTTTGAAATTCGAAAGAAGAAGACATAGCGTTGTTTCACTAATGACCTGCTAAAAACGTTTAAAGTAAGGCCGTAAACATTTTATTGAAACACCTCTGTATCTGCCATCTTTATACATTAATCCTACTATCCGTTATTCTTACGGCCGAATACTGAAACGTCATTCAAAATGAAGTGGAACTTAATTATTTGAGACGCCGTTAATTTAAAATTTCACATACTAAATTTGAAATTAATTGCGTTCCAAATAATTAAGTCCCACTTAATATTTGAATGACGTTTCAGTATTCGGCCACTGGTGAATCGAACATGAATGTAGGGGGCATTCAATAATTAATACAATAAAAACATTTTGAAACCTTTACCTTGTCACCGATGATTTCCTGAAAATCTTTTATTGGTATCTGTAGAAGGTCAGCGTATTCAGTGGACTCGGCTGAAATGCGTAGCGGTCTGGGAGTAGCTTGGTCTAACTGCCCAAATATGGAGCCCTATGGTATAATATTACCTTAAAACTTAGTCTTTATGGAAATATTTAAGCAGATGGATATATAAAGGTCTAATCATCATCACATATTCAAAACACAGAAATAATGTTTTAATTGTCTAGTTAGTGATTTGAAGTAACTTAAAATATAATAACCTTCGATAGGATAGCTAAATCTACACCGTCTTTTTTAATCATGATTTTTCCTCGGTGTACGATGAAAACGTAAGGAGTGAGATCCATTTGTCTAACGATAGTTTCGTGTGGAAGAAAATAAAGTTGAGTGGAAGCGCTGGCCAGATCTCGTTCAACGCTTTCGAGACCGCACAAAAGAGTGTCAGTAGCCTCCACAGCCCTGATCACAATAGAAAAGTTATTAGTACAGGATCCCTGGTACACTTTTCATTATTTATTACTAACAAGCTGATTGTTCGTGAGCTTCCTTTTGACTAGACGCCCAACTTTTTTCCTTACAGTAACGTTGGTAAATGGTAGCAAGGATAAAATATGTTGATTTTACGAATTTTAAAAAGTTATTACTAACCGAATTTTTCTTTGTTAATTATCGAGATAATTATCTAAACAACTTTCGTTTCGTTAGGGAGTCCCCCCTCTCCAACATGTAGCTACTCACGAACAATCAACTTGTTAGTAATAAATGATGAAAAGCGTACCAGGGATCCTGTACTATATAAGGAAAATAATTTTAAATATGTTTTTATATGTAATTTAATAAATAATTGCTTTTCAAACGAGATTGTAAAATCGGCCACCAGATGGTAAGAAATAATAAGAACTATTCCTTACAAGGTCAATTCATTACAAACCTCGGAAACTTGGGAATTTTATGTAGTTTACTTAAATATGACCAAGATAAAAACTTCCTAAGGTTACCTCTACTTAGCCATGAGCGAAGCCACAGTTTGGAAGAAACAGCGAATCCGCCCCTTTTAATCAATGTCTAGTGGTAGATAAAAAATCTACATAAACCGTTACCCAATTGCCCATTTATCGTTCCAAAACTTACCATATTTAAAAAATACAGTATCGGTAAACTTACTTTTTAAAGAAATAGTAACTCAAGTCCTGTCTAAATATAACGCCTATACGTTCATTCATTAGGCTCTGTATGTCTATTCCCTTTGTCCTGTAAATAAATGATATCTTATTCTATAAAAAAAAATCATAAGAAAGAGACTTACCTCACCAACGTAATTATTTACTAATAAATTAATCAATTAAAAGCATAATTTACTTCACCTTAACCACCAATATCTGAAATGGGCCACCGCTCGTTTGATAAGTTTGTTCTCAACTCTCTCTGCTTTCAAGAATCTTCTCAATTGATTTACGCCATGTTGGAACAACGTATTACCGCGATAATTTAACACAAGAAGAGTTAAAGAGTAACACATCACATACCTAGATAAAAATAATCCAACATTAATATGTTTTAGATTAACAGACTCCGGTCAGCGTTTGTATGTGTTTATTTTCATGGAAAAGGTTTTTATAATAAAACCATGTTATTGTAACTCGCCACTAGATGATAATGCAACTATCAATCATTCGATCAATCGACACAGTCACTGGTGGACAGGCTATTGATTTAAATAGGTAGTTAGGTAGGTAGACATGGCTCTGTAAAAAATATTAACTGTAGCTGTAAGTAGCTGCACCCACAGCTCAGCCAGCGTATTTAAATTACATTCACAGTATAGTGTGGTTATGGCCCATATCAATCGACATCCATAACAAATACCACCTCTTACTACGAAAGGGTAACTTGACTATTCATGTAATTTATAAGATTTAATTTACTTGGTGGTAGAGCTTTGTGCAAGCTCGTCTGGGTAGGTACCACCACTCATCAGATATTCTGCCGCAAAACAGCAGTACTTTGTATTGCTGTGTTCCGGTTTGAAGGGTGAGTCAGCCAGTGTAATTACAGGCACAAGGGACATAACATCTTAGTTCCCAAGGTTGGTGGCGCATTGGCGATGTAAGAGATGGTTAACAGCTCTTACAACGCCAATGTCTATGGGCGTTGGTGACCACTTACCATCAGGTGGCCCATATGATAGTCCGCCTTCCTATGCAATAAAAAAAAAAAAAAATAAGAGGGGGACGCAAATGTTATTATGACTAAAAAAAAACTGATGCTCCTCCATATATGGATAAATAAAGGTGCGTAAAATTTAAATATTACTACATTACATAATTATTATACATCCGGATTTTTCATCACTAATTTCTTCAATAATCGTTATTGATTCAATTTAATTTTATATAAATGAATATAGGCTGATTATTATTAGTCAACCAGACGATTAAAATATATTTAACTATTTATGGTATTATCAGCACGTACCAAAACATACATCCAAGTACGAAAAGTACGCATCCAACTCCGAGGTGTTCACGATCTATTTGAAATTTCCCAAGATTAAATCTCATAAAACCGCTCTGAGCAAGATTTAGACTTTCAGCGTACACCTAAAAAGTAGAACTATACCCCTTAAAATTGAAAATATAATTAAGAATACAATATGAATTTTAAAAGAGTGTCAATTTACCATATGTAACTGATATGTAGTCGGGTTTTCATATAGCGGAAGATAATTTGGCAACCAGCAATGATTTCGACGTGACATTCTCTCTAGAGTATAGTTTTCGCCCCATTCGAAACATATACATTGACTTACGAAGTAATGAGCCGAGCCGAGCATTACAAGTAGAGACACGACCTGCCACTTCAGTATCTGAATACATCGTAAATCAAATTAAGTAAATAAGAATGAAAAATTATATATATAAAAATCTTAATAAAGTCATCTTCAAAATAAATTTGACCATTTTCATTTGATTATTTTGTTTTGTTTTTCCTCGTTCTTAGCGGTAAAAATCAAGATGTATTTCTGCCACAAGCTGCACGGTGACATACGATCCTAACCGTCTCCCAGGAGAGATGGTATTAGCCCAGAAGTGGGACACATATACTTTTGTTATCTGTGCAATTATTTTTATGTATGTAGTAGAAATAAAACAACAACCAAATATCACGTACCATTAATACTGCAAAACTTATGTTTGGCCTGTCTGCTAAATAATTAAAATATCCCATGAGAATATACAAATGTGCGAATTTACTAATTGTGTCCAATAACATCCCACTGCTCTCGTTGATGGTTTTTGTGGTAAATAAATTAATGATCTGATAGACAGGCAAACATCCGATGAGGTCGAAAACAAAACCACGACTGACATAGTGGATAATACTTTTTTGTAGACTTGTAATTAGTAATCCTCGTTCATCGTAATAACCCATCTGTCATAGGAAATTTAAACATATTAAGATTTGGATCCTATTAATTTTATCAAACATTATCTTTATAAAGCCGTGATGGTCCAGACGTAAGAACACGTGAATCTTAACCGATTATCGTGGGTTCGAACCAGGGCAAGTACTACTGAATTTTATGTGTTTTATATTGATGATTAGCCTTAACAGTTTTAGCGGCCTCACAGAAATCTTCTCAATTATCGGTATTTGTTTTGGTTAAGCTACTAAAGATACCGCTCATTATGCATATACAGGATAGTTAAAGTCGTCGTTGGAGTCGTCGCGCGACTGTCGCAGCGTAAGGAGCGTAATCGTGTCGCAATGGCTACAAATTCAAATCTGTTGAAATGTTCGAGTTGTAATATAGTCATTTGTGAAGTGTTGTGTTTTATACAAAATAAAATGGATGTAATGGATACTGAAAGCATAGTGAGAGTGTGTATTTCTGGTTTTACTGGAGAGGATATAAAGAACGCCAAACAACTGTTGTTTGAGTCAGTGCCTACAAAGAAAAACAAAGTGTCGAGGCGGAAGGATGGTAAGACACAAAGGGATTTAGAAGACATAATTACTCTCTTCAGAGACACGGATCCAGAGGTCACACCAATCTTTGTGGCAAAAGAACTTCAAAAACTGCCACCGGTATGTTTTGATCACCTGGATGCAACAAGATTATTAAAAGATATATTAATTTTAAGAACGGATGTCGAAAACATTAAAGACAAGTATTTAAAGAAAGAAGATTTTTTAAAATCATTTAAGAATACACATTCGAAAATAGACTGTAATGGCAGTAGTAATAAGGACGATTATATGAATTGCAATAGAGGGGCAGGTATGTTTGACTCAATAAAAGAACGCGTCGACGTTGGCAACGGTTTTTTAAATTCAAGTAATGAAGCATTATCTATCTCAATGGACAAGACTATTTCAAGCGATAATGCTCGGAACATTACACAGCTGACTGAGGGGTCAATGGCCGCGCAATGCAACAGAGTGCACGATTGCAAGAAAACGTCGGAACAACAGGCCATCTCGCTTGGTGGTAGTGTGAATTCAAATATGCATCTCAGTTCCACACTGAGCGCGTGTAACTTGAGGCCCACCGCGGTTTCGAATAGATCGGTCAGGCAAGATGATATAGCACAAACAACGACGCAGGCGCATCAGGATGTCTCGCTTACTCGCATGCACTCTTATAATAACGATATCGCGCCAGAGCTGTATGAGAAAAGGCACACTGCGGTTTCGGACGTGACATTTGCCAGTGTAATAAAGTCGAGTGATAAACATAATGAGAGCGAATGGACGAAAGTAACATATAAAAATAAGCTAAAGAATAAGTTTATAGGATATAGGGGCAAAGGTTTTACAGATACAAAGGGGAGTTTTAAAGCGGCGGAAATAAAAGTACCTTTTTACATTTATAATGTAGATAAGAGCGCGTTAATAAGTGACATTACTGACCATATATACGAGAAAACAAATGTAAAGGTAGAATTAACCAAAATGAATATGAAGCAGGCTAAACAATATGTAGCATATAAATTTGATATACCATACCACAAACTATCGCTGTTTATGAATGAAAACGTGTGGCCAGAGGGGATCGCTTTTAGAAGGTATATTTATTTTAAGAATAGGCGCACAGATCTACTGCAGGGAAATAGGAGGAACACCAATAAGCCGATAAATGGATAAAAGTGTAAAATTAAAAGTATTAAGCTTCAATTGTAAGGGCCTCAAGCGGTCTAGTGAATGTATCAAGCTACTTTGTCAATCGACAGATGTGATAGCTCTGCAAGAAACGTGGCTCATGCCGTACGAGATATCTATCCTCGGGGATATACATAATGACTTCTCTTATACCGGTAAATCACCAATCGATCTTTCCGCTGGGCTTCTGAGAGGAAGGCCGTACGGGGGTGTAGCGTTATTGTGGAGGAAAAACAAGTTCGACGCAGTATCCACAGTGTCGTGTAATAGTGATCGTATCTCAGCGATAAAGTGTATGTCTGCAAACCGTGAGTTTATGTTTTTTAGTATATATATGCCTAATGACTCTGTTGAAAACATTACAGAATTTAATGAATGTTTAGGTGAGATTGTTGCAATTATTGAAACAAGTAACATTGAATCTGTATATATATTAGGAGATTTCAATGCACATCTTGGCGAACGTTTCGGCAGTGAACTATTGAGTTTTTGTTCACAGCAAAACTTGATATGCGCGGATGTTGCTAAGCTTGGGCAGGACAGCGACACATACACATATATAAGTGATGTACATGGGTGTTGTCGCTGGCTTGACCACTGCTTGGTTACTGAGGCAGCATGGCTAACAATTAGTGATGCCAGGGTTCGATATGATGTGTATTGGTCCGATCATTTTCCATTAGAGATTACCTGTAACATCCATGCTACAAGAATAAAAACACCTTGTTTGAATTCCTGTAACAATGATGATATAGACATACAATATAGTAATAAATTAAAGTGGGGGGATAGAACAAAGATTGATATATTCCAAGAGTTATGTAATGGCTCACTGAAAAATATAAACTTTCCTTCGGAACTAAGCGCATGTTGCGATACGATTTGTTCCGATGTAAGTCATAGAGTTGTAATTGATGATTTGTATCAAAAAGTTATACATGTGCTTCAAGGGGCAGCGTATGTAAGTAACCAGTCGGGGGGGGTGGAGAATGGTAAGCGTATACCAGGGTGGAATAAATATGTGAAAAAAGCGCATAAGGAGGCGCGTAAAAATTTTCATATATGGAAATTGAAAGATATGCCTTTGTACGGAAAGGAGTATCAAAATATGAAAATAAGTAAAAATATATTTAAAAACAAGTTAAAGTTTTGTCAAAGAAATAAGGAACAAATAAAGATGGACATGTTAGCGAAGCAGCATAAAGAAAAAAAATTTAATAAATTTTGGAAGGAAACAAACAAATTAAATTCAAGGGCGAGACTCCCTGCAAGTGTGGATGGGCTGTCGGATGCAAGATGTATAGCTAATGCGTTTAAAGAGCATTTTAGAGTTCGATCCACCTTGTCACTGAGTCGCGATGTTCATTGCAGATTAGGAGGGGACTCCGAGGTCCCTCTTTCGTTTAGTGCCAAGGATGTGGAAAGGATTGTAAGGAGTTTAACGAGGGGCAGGTCACCGGGGCATGATGGACTGTGTATGGAGCACATACTCTATGCCGGTCCTCATATTTATCGAATTCTCGCAATGTTATATACATTTTGCATCCGCCACTCTTACCTGCCTGACGATTTAATGAAAAGCGTAGTAGTTCCGGTAATTAAAAATAAAACGGGAGATATTTCGGATAAGTCGAATTATAGACCAATTTCCTTAGCCGCTATACTCGGGAAAATACTTGATGGTCTGCTTGAGCGCCAGCTCAGTCGATATTTGAAATTAAGTGATTCTCAATTTGGTTTTAGAAGAAAATTATCCACTGAATGTGCCATACTGGTGCTCAAGCAGACTGTGAAATATTATACGGACAGGAAAACACCCATTTATGCTGCCTTTCTTGACCTTTCCAAGGCATTTGATCTTGTATGCTATGAAAAGCTGTGGACGAAACTTGAAGACCTTAAGGTGCCACCAGAATTAATTAACATCTTAAGATTTTGGTACAGCTCTCAGGCAAACAGGGTCAGGTGGGCTGGTGCTTACTCTGATGCATACTATATGGAGTGTGGAGTTAGACAGGGTGGATTAACATCTCCTGCTCTGTTTAATGTTTACATTAATCAACTGATGGATGAGCTTGGCGGGACCAATATCGGCTGCTCTATAGATGGAACAATTATCAACAATATTAGCTATGCGGATGATATGGTTTTGCTGAGTCCATCAATTAGCGCACTTAGAAGGCTCCTTAAAATATGCGAGTCATATGCTGATTCACATGGACTCGTTTATAATACAGAGAAGAGTGAGCTTTTAGTTTTTAAAAGCAGGCGTTGCCCCTTGAATGATATTCCCCCTGTGTCTCTTAACGGAGTTCCTTTAAAAAGAGTTAAAGAGTACAAATACCTAGGGCATATTGTTACAGAAGATTTATCAGACAGTAAAGATATTGAAAGGGAGCGTAGAGCATTGTCGGTCCGATGCAATATGCTAGCCCGCAGGTTTGCACGGTGCAACCAAGATGTCAAGATAACTCTTTTCAAGGCATATTGCCAAACATTTTATACATGCAGCCTGTGGGTGACATACACGCGGAGGGTCTACAATGACCTACGCATACAATATAATAATGGGTTTAGGGCACTGTTGGGATTGCCGAGGTTCTGCAGTGCGTCACTGATGTTTGCCAATGCACAAACGGACGATTTTTATGCAATTATGAGGAAAAGGGCAGCGTCTGTGATGGGCAGAATGTGCGGGGTCTCCAACGGTATACTAAAAACTCTAATGGAGAAAATGGATAATCCGTTTCGGAGACATTGGGTGGGTTTGCACATGGATTGTAGTAGTTATGTAAAAAATAAAATAATGTATAATAAATAGCTTACTGACATAGTTGTTTGGGATGAATTGTATTTGATTTGATATGTAATTATTCATTTAATGTTCATTTATTGTATTTGATTTGATATATAATTATTTTATGATATTTTATTTAATTGTTTCCGTAAATCATTATTAATTTTTTAATTTTTTATTCGTTTCAATTCTTAATTTCAATTTAATTTAATTAATAACATAATAATTGTAATAATGTTTCTCTGTAAAATATGATTGTTTGATTGTTTTCATTCTTGCTATTGTATTATCTATTGTATATGATCCCAGCTGGTCGAAATAAATGATTTATTATTATTATTATTATTATTATTTGTGATTATAATTCATTTCGTGCTTGAGCATTGGAACAGCGCAGCGTAGTGTAATAAGCTACGAGTTTTCTCCGCAAAAGAAGGAGAGGCGGCCTGTTCTGTTACTGTACTGTACTGTACTGTACTGTACTCTCTTTTTAATTAAATATTACAATAAAATAAGTCAAAATTGTTATTGAGTAATACTTACAAACATTTTTATGCCAATATCGACGAGTGAAATAAAATCACAAATTTCACTTATTATCTGAAACGGCTTCTTGATGACAGCTCCACTTCCACCTTGAAAAGTTTTAATTGATAAATATATAATTATGTAATTTATTTAGAAAATCTGTAACATTGTTGATTCGATCAAAATGAAATTTAAATTGAAAAAATACCTTGAATAGAAGTTGTTGCTATGGAAACGGCAACGACAATTGCGCGAAATAACATCCAATAATGCATGAAGCTGAAAAATTAAAAAAACACTGCACGAAACCAAAATATTTAAATTAAAAAAAACACTGGCCGTCTCAGAACGTAGGGCAGATATGAAATATCGAATGGTTGCTGAAATAATTTACAATAGAATAAAATAAATTTATAATAGAATAAAAAATTTAAATACATAGATCAAAATAAATAAGACACATTTACTGGTATGGCTTTGTGCAAGTTCGTCTGAGTAGGTACCACCAGCTCATCAGATATTCTACCGCCAAACAGCAGTATTTGTTAATGTTGTGTTCTGGTTTGAAGGGTGAGTGAGCCAGTGTACAAGGTACAAGGAACATAACATCTTAGTTCCCAAGGTTGGTGGCGCATTGAAGATTTAAGCTTTAGATAGAAGATTTTAAGATGGTTAACATTTCATACAATACCAATGTCTATGGGCGTTCATTTTTTTATGTATTATAATAATATAACGCACTCAAACATAATGGAGCAGTGGCATAATATTTCTATTATTAATTTTGGTTTTTTTTGTCAGTTGTTAATTAAATTAAATTACTTACGTTGATGAAGGATTTATGAAAGCGTAACCAATTTCAGGTTTTATTGTTTCATCGGAATCCTTTGATATTTTTATCTCTGGATTATTAGATTTTCTTGCATGAAAGATATGTTGTCTAAGATATTTTTGATACTAAAATTATAAATATACTAATAACAAGTTTTAAATTATATTAAATATGAACATTATACAAATTATTTTTCATGCCACAATTTCTAGTATGATTATGTACAGTATTATACATTACCTTTTGATGTTTTTTTATATAGTCTTTAACCATAGTATCAATTCTTGGAGAGAATTCTTCAATGGTGTGTTGAAAATGTGCCCACTCATTTGGATAGTGTTTAAGTATATTATTAAAATCTTGAGTTTTTATATACAAAATCTAAAAAAATAGGTATCAACTGTTTAACAAGTTAGTGTATTTTAAGCTTTCATACTTACATACTTTTTATTATTTTTGGTATTAAATATCCATATATACATTTATATTTTTGACTTTTCGAGGCACTTACTTCACATTCAGTGTATGCACTTAATGTTCTCAAAGAAACTGTACCAAAAAATACTCCATTAGATGTCAGCAGTTCACCAGGATCATACTTTCTTTTTACTAACTCGCCCTTTTCGTCTGGATATTCACATAAAACGGAGCCCTTAAAAAATACACCTGATTAAATTCTACAACTTAAAAAAGAATAAAAATAAAAAAATAAATAGGTACTTGCACGATCCATGAAACGTTCTTACATAGTAACCCATAGAGAATAATCGTTGAGTTTTTGGGAAGTACCAAAAACTTTCCTTTATAAGCTAACTCTCGTATAAGTGCAGGATCAGCAGATATAAAAGCTCTTGATTCCTTTATTACTCTCTCTGCAACTTCGCCATGAACTTTCCAATAAATATCGTAAGGTTCATTCTTCAAAAAATTTGGATGCATTACATCCATACCTTTATAATATTTCCAATGACATATTAAATATCTATTCAAGCGCTTGAGTAAATCGGGATGAATTTTATGATGTGTGTAATGGTTTTTAATATTTGCCACAAAATATTGATAATTACATATTTCCCTATATTTCAAATATAGAGATGCAACCAAATTGGTTTTGCAATAAATGTAAACTATAAACGCAATGTAGGTGATTAAAAGTGCTGCGTAAATATCCATCAATGTACTTGGAAGGTACTCATAATACAAGAATTCTAAAGTCCATGCTAGCACAACAATAAGCGGATGGACTCCTTCGAAATCACATTTGTCATCAGATGTTCCTTTTTTACAAAATACTTCGCCATAAAAATAAGATGTCGTCAAATCTTCATTTCTTTTGTCAATCATAAAAATAAAGTAGCTTATGATATAAACGAAGGAAACGTTTATCAACGTTATTTTATAACAGACATCGTAAACTGGATTCTTATTAATTTCCCATTCGGTAAACAAAACGTATATCTTGATTAAGCGATTAAATTGACAGGCAGCATAAAGCTCAGGTACGCCACAAATTAGTACCAAATTCTCTATCCAAACCGTTGCCAGAACATCAAAAACAAATCTTGTACTTTTACAGCGAGCGAACATTACTGCAGCGAAATTATCTGTATTTTTTTCATTTTTCACTACAGAAGTCAAAAGTGATACAACGATATCAAGAATATAAACGAGGTCAGTCCAAAATTGGAAAAACTTAAACCATGTAGGTATGTCGTTTCTAGTTATATATGGAGGATACAATAACAATACCCAAAAGACTGTAAAAGCTACGATTTTTTTCCATATTCGACCAAACGTTGAATCTGGTACGAATATCCATGGAAATTCAACATTAGAGAACATGGAATTCATTTGTAGCTGTATATCACTGCACAGCACTAACTGACCGATATATTTTGCACAATGATATACAGTGTCTTCTGCTGGTAATTCACATTTGTCTCCTTCTTTCTTAGAAGATCGCTTTTTCCAATTGGATACGGTGTCAGAAATTTCCCACCAACGTCTTTTAACCCACGCGATACCTTCGTCCTCTGCTCTATCCAATCCTCTGACATGTTGCTTACACGTGTACAAAGTATGAGCATGCTTAATTCTTTCCTTGGTCAAACGCAATATCATACGACGATCTTCTGGATATTTATGTAATGAATTCAAAATGTCAACACGAGCTATAAATAATACTTCACAATAAGTCAGACAACGGACAACAACTTTTCTCTTTGAAGCAGGGAGAAAGAAGTTAATATCACCAAATATTGTCCCACTCGTTACAGAAATCAGAGGTGTCGATGCGTCATCCATCGAAATTAGTTGTACTATGCCAGATTTAAGATAATATAAATGCGAATTGCTATGTGGTCCGGCAAACAATCTTTCACCAGGTAGCTTATAATCAAATCTTACGTATTCACTAAGCCATCGCTTAAAAGGAGCTGAGGTTTTTCTTAAGGTTGGGCTATGATAAAAAACTGACCAAACTAGATCTTGTCTGATGTCAACCCTCAAATATCTAGGAAGCTCTGTTATTACTTCCGGTATCCAAGTTATACCATTTCGTTTGTGCCACATAAGTTGATAGAACTTTTTAACCTCAATATAGGCTTTCGATGTTGGATTACGTCGTTGGGTTTCCTCAATAATTCTATTTACATGTGGATAATATATGCATATTCTTCGAAATTTTAACAACGCCTCAGCTACCATTTTTGGAAATACTATAAATGTTAATAGAATATTTCCTCCAACTAACAATGCGCTAATAAGTATATGTTCTGATAAGGTTGAAGGCTTTATTTCATCAAATTGTTTATTAACAACATACGATAAAACCATTGATCCTCCATAAACGTATGTAGAATAATATGTGTCAGTCTCGTTAAGCTAAAAAATAAAATTAATAAAAATAAAGAAAATGTAATACTTCGTATTCAATACCTTAAACAACTATTACTTACTTTATGATTTACGTAAGCACGCCAATCATATATTCCATTTTTACAATTTTCGCAAAGACCGTGAGATGTCAGTAAAAGTATAAAGCAAGTAACACAATTGATACTTATTGCCAAGATTATTGTAAATCCGCAAACTATCCAGATAAATTTATGAGTTGTTATTAGAGAAAAACTATCTGCAACTCTGTAGATTCTAAAAAAAAAAGCACTTAGGTCCGTAATAATACACATACATTATTATTGTCATAAAATATACATAATTAATTATATTTATATAATATAATCAAAGATCGTGGATGTGAGGACATATTATGTGGTAATTTGTGTTTTGATCTATTTAAATAAGGTAAGGTAACACAGTCGTCCGATCTCTATTAGAAAAAAAATTTCGACCAACAAATTCTCCAAGACAGGAAAATTGTAGTCATTAAACGGAGAAGATCATTATTTACCAATAATATTAATTGTATGTATAGTAAATCAAAATACAAATTTATAATTCACATCTGCAATAAAACTACCCTAATATTTTTCAAGCCTCAAGAATTGAAATTATATTTCAAGTTTCAAATGTTCATATAACTTAATGCTATATCTTATATTAATATAAGTAATTTTAATTAATAAACTTACATAACGAATTCAGTAAATGAAAGTAAATTAGGCCATATGTCGACTGGGGCACAGACATCTTCAGCCATAATGCGATAAAAAGGTATTAGAGACAGAATATCAAGCAAAAGCAAGAACGCTGACTTTGGCAAATACTCCCGTCTCATAGCTTCTTCAGTTACTTGTCTAGTTTAAACAGGTATTATCAGCATTTTAAAATTGATTACTATTATCTATTTTCTAAATAGTATAACAATTTAAATAATACTATCTAATGTGTAAATGTAGTGCATTTCTTTTTAACCGACTTAGGAGGACTAAAAAGGAGGAGGTTATCAATTCGTCTGTATGTTTTTTTTTTTTTTTTACTAAGAATTCATGATAGAATTTATGCAAATAAAAGGTTATACGTTTTGTAATATGGCACAAGTTAGCTTGGAAAGGTCAAGCAATATACGTTATTAATGATAATAATTATAATTAAATAGATATTTGTGTGAACCTCATGGAACTGAAGTTATCCCAAATTAATTATAAATATCATTAATAAGGTATAACTTCATTTTGCGATTTAGAAGAATAAATTACCTGTGAAGCATATGAAGAAATGTATCAAGACCATAAATAGAATCACAAAAGTACAAATAGAGCATTTTAATGAACGCCAATTCAGATACTTCTTCCATTGTCTCCCAGCAGTACACAATGGGGTAAACCGACTGAATAGGACCCTGTGAATTACGAAATACAAATAAATAAAATATGTAATTATTATTTTAGTACTGATCATAGAAGAAAAAAATATTTAGTATTTATCAAGTCGTTTATCGAATCTTCTTTCTATGTTTTTATTTTATAGGAAGGAGAACGAGCCTTTGGGCCACCTGATGGTAAGTGGTCAACAACCATAGGCGTTGAAATAAATGTTAACCATCGCTTACATCAGCAATGCACCACCAACCTTGGTAACGAAGATGTTATGGCCCCTGTTGTTGTAATTATTCATTTCAGCTGAGGAAAAAAATATAATATTGATCAACCCACTAGATATTTGAAGTAAATCATAGAAGATTTCAGCATTTTATACGATGTGGATTGACAAATTGGGCGTGACAAATTATTTTATTAGCAGTTTACTAGAATGGCTAATAGACTGCCAAAAATACTAACATATGTTGTATTTTTCATTTACGCTCTGTTTGCCATAAAACGTTTTGCCTAATGGATTCGGTAGACATAACAACGAAGTAAATATTGAACATGAAGTAGTTTCGTGTTCGTTGAAAATAGTTTGGTTGTAACAAAAGGGATTTGTTTATTTAGTAATGTGACCGGCAACCAGAAGAGCTACCTCGGTATTTATAATGATAAACATAAATTGATACATGGATTCATAACTGGTAAGTTATCTACTGAGATTTTTTTGGTTTTATTTTATTCACTATCCTTCATGCACTTGTGTCAAGGATAGCAATTTATCAACCCCATTAATGGGTAAGTAGTAAGCGTAGCGCTAAATACATGTAAATATTGACTATTTAAGGTTTAAAGTATATAACAACATATGTTGCGCATATTTGTAATAATGATGTTCCATTTCGATCTCAGCAGTTATTCTTAACGAGTAGGGTAGTCGGCTGTGTAGAAAATTTTATAGTGCTCAAGTGTGCGCAAATACAAACTACCGAGCTAGTAAGATTTTGCATGGCAGAACACAATCACTTATCATTGGGCAGCAGTCTTACTATGTATCTACATGACTCACGAGGCAGTCTATTACTATTATTGGTATTGAGGCAGTCTATTACTATTATTGGTACTATATATTGGTATTTATATTATATTTAAATGGGCCGTCTTAGTTATTAACAGAACATATTAATTGCCATGTGTCTGTAAATGTAATAATAAATACATCGTAACTGTCGAAGAAGACAATATAGCAATACATTTTTGCTAAAGTGAATGATGATCTAATTATCCTAGCACCAATTTTAGTTTTAAGCTATTAAAAAACTATAAGTACTCAACATTTTAAATAAAATTAGATTAAATCTATTACTTACAATAGTTGTTTTAATTATGACAACGGCAATGACGATACTCCTGAAGACTGGGTGGAAAGGCATGAAGAGTACATTACTCCAGCGTATAGAAGGTTCCTCCATATCTCCTTCATCATATTTTTCATCGAGGTCACTTGAGTTATGATTGATCATAATTTTTTTGCTATAATAGAAAAACTACCTTAAAAGAAACTTTATACCAGTTAATAAAACCGAATAATTTCTATCAATGAAGTAAAGTCAACGATTGACAGATTAATAAAACAAAAAATATTCATTGACAGTGATAACAGCAGAACTTTTTAGACATATTAAGTTAAACCAGTATGCTTAGGTACATTACATCATTGTACAACAAAGAGGATAGAAGCAGAAGAGAAGAGAGAGATTCATTTAGAGAAGTTTATTTAAATTATCTTTACGTTTAAAAACCGTTCTAAATGATATCAAAAGAGTAAGTATAATACGAATTATATGCGGTATTAGAACGTAGTTTGCAATGCGGTACATTTCAAGTTAAGATTAAAGGTAGCCTGCTTTCTACGAGTATAAGGATGATCACAAGATGCTACGACGCGCGACATGGCTCCATCAAAAGCGGGAGCACGCATTATCTTAATTAAACGCTAAAACGGTAGGATCTTACTTACATAGCTTGTTTGACGAGCTTGTCTCGAGCAATCCTTCATCAATTAAAATACCACAGAACTTTGAATGAAATATATATATTTCAAGATGCCATTAAACATCTACTTAATCATCTATACTTAATAATATATAAAGCTGAAGGGATTGTTTGTTTGATCCGGCTAATATCAGGAACTACTGGTTCGGTATTATTTTTGTGTTGTATAGTCCTTCTATCGAGAAATGCTATAGACAGATTTTTATTCATAATCTTTTTTTTAATTATACGCGAGTAAAACCGCGGGACACAGCTAATACTTAATAATTATCACAATAAGCTTTGATAACAATAATAATTTATTGCATTCTATTTTACTCTTCATAAGTAAAAAAAATATCTTATGAAAACACGGTGATCCCACATTTTTCATTTTACCGGAGCCCAATGTTTCTCTCGTAATATCTCATGTGTAATGAAACGATCAAGAGTCTATTTGCCCATTCAATAAACGAGGATCGAGCGCCCGCCGATCGCAGAATCTAACTATAACACAATTTCATTTAGTTGTAAATGATTATGTAAAATCAATTTACTCTTATATATATATATATATATATATATTTTTTTTTTATTGTATAGGAAGGCGGACGAGCATATGGGCCACCTGATGGTAAGTGGTCACCAACGCCCATAGACAATGGCATTGTAAGAAATGTTAACCATCACTTACATCGCCATTGCGCCACCAAACTTGGGAACTAAGATGTTATGTCCCTTGTGCCTGTAATTACACTGGCTCACTCAGCCTTCAAACCGGAACACAGCAATACAAAGTACTGCTATTTTGCGGCAGAATATCTGATGAGTGGGTGGTACCTACCCAGACGAGCTTGCACAAAGCTCTACCACCAAGTAAATATGGTATATGGTATATAAAAATTATTTTGACAATTAATAATAATAATTTATTTTACTATATATTTATTAATTATGAATGGTTTTGCAAATCATGAAATAAATAAAATATAATGTATATATAATTTTACAAAACATTTTTACTCGGTAAAAGCATTGTGTATTATACAAAAGCGGCTCCATAGAACCATCGGTTCATGAAATAAATTGTTCCCGGTCTATAGCGATTTTTTCACTACAGAATTTGTCCAATCACAAGGCGCCATTATGTCACGAGTAATAGGCGTATTACCTCTCAGTATGGATGCAGAGGAAATAGCGCGATCTCACGGCTGATTGCCTACGAGTTATAGAAGATTTGCGATGTATGCCTGCGATGGAATTGAAGGCGTTAAGTGGATAGGTCTCATTTTAATATTGATTGGAGGTACTTTACGCTCGGATATTTTGCTGTGTCATCGTATTTGAAATATCTATTGTCAGGTTTTACGTTAGCGAATTGCACGAATATTTGGTTCGAGAAGAATGCAAATAGACAAAATTTCAGCTAAACAAGAATAGTTTTAGCCGAATTCGCTGAATGTCGTGGACACAGGCATTGTTATAGCAAACGTGGACACGATTTCCATTACCCGCTATAATTTAACAAACAGCAGATATTTGCGTGGAATATTATTTTGTATCGGTTACGGTCCACGATTGTAATTGAATTAAAGTGAATCGTGCTATTAATTATGTTCAGTGCCATAAATCAGGAGTGATTGTACAATAACGATCACATTCATTGCTCACTCGTTGAACCACAAACATGTATGATATATGATTTACCGATGTATATTTTAAACCAATTTATCCCAATAGGATAAAGATAGTCGGTTCGAGGACTAACACTAGTCGATTTTAATATATTATAAAATTATAATGCGATCAATGCTAAATGAATAATATATATTTAATTTCACCTTTTCAATTAACTCATTTATTTAAGTCATTCAGTATGATATTATACCGATACGAAACCCTCCATGTTTCGGATTTAGTTTTACCATCTTTTTTTTTTCACCAACCCGCATTGGAACAGCTTGGTGGTTTTAGCTCTAAACACTTCTCTAGTGAAGACCGATTTACAAACTATATTTATTAAATAAAAAATTAAGATAATTAGACTGTTTATTAACATTTTCAGTTTAAGAGTATATATTACTTAAATTAAATTGTTAGATATTACGTCTCTTATTATTACAATTTTCATCTAAATATTAAGCTTAATTGAACGCTTGAATGAAACCTTAAATGTTTACAGAATATCATTGAACATACCTTACATTAAAATAATAGCGGGTATTTAATTAACAACTGATTTACTTGTCTCTTTCTCTCTCTCTTTCGCCCTCTCTCTCTTTCTCTCTCTCTCTCTCTGTGTAATCATTTATTTCTCGTTTATAAGAAGAAGAGAACATTATTTAACTAATCACCCTTAATAATATTAAAAATATTTATATACATAGTTGTCCTCTATGTGTTCATAAAACATTCATCTGATTGTGATGACATTTTTGAGAGTTCTTCGTTAAGCCCGTTGAATCAGCCATTCAAAACATTCGATTTTTTCTTTCTTGTAATATAAACAATTGATGATGAACAGAACCTTATTCTACCCATTCGAAGCTGGGACTGGTAGCTAGTTAGTTATAAAGATAGGTATTTATCAAAAGAACAAGGTGTTTTTATATATTATATTACAAAAATAGTATTCCATTTTAAATCACAAACTTGTGCGATATGAAAATAACATCCTCGGAAAATGGAATTCTTATTTTTAAGAAAATGCAACGCTTTCTTGGTAACTATGTATTTTTATGTCGACTCAACCGTGAAAAGAGCAATTTGCTTGCATTCTTTAACACAACCTTACCTGGAATTTGGAGTCTTGAGAAGTTGAGATTGATTTCTTTGTAACTCTGTCAAATGCATCTTTTAACTTTATGTTTTGGTCTTTATACTATAAGACAGTTTATGGGTCTAGGATAATATGTCTGTACGAATTCAAATTAAATTCCTAAGGTTGCTTGCGGGCTATTTCCTTAGATTTTTAATGTATTTGTAACCCATTATATATACTCGTACGAGAAAGGGCAGCTAGTCCATATATAATTGAAAGCCTCAAAGCCATATATAATTTAAAATGTTATTTCTGTACCCGTTACTCAATTTTATGAATTTAAAAACCAATTTATATATTAATGAAATGTAAGTCCGATAAAATATTTGTCTCAAGTCAAACTCATATTAATATTTAAATAACTTTAATATAATTTTAACAATCTTCTTCACTGCTATAAATCCATTTCGTTATTATAAAAAATAATCTCTGATTTCACTTTTTAACCGACTCCAAATAAAAGGAGTTTGTTACCTCATAACTTTCGACTGGGTGAATCGATTTTGATTTTTTTTTTTTAATTGAAAGGGGATGCTTCCCTTGTGGACCCATTTTTTTGATCCAGTTTTGATAATAGCATCCATGAGAAAACCATATAAGTCGTAAATTAGCATTAAGTATGTGCGCGACAAATGGACGAATAACTCGATATCTAGTCAACCGATTTCGATGATTTTTCTTTTATTAGATAGAGTGTACTTCAAGAGTAGTTCGATGGTAGTTTTGTCAGATTCTGATTATGGGATCCATAACAAAGTAACTTCCACTACTAGGCTAGGTATATTAAAGTGTTTCCTTGGCTGACAATGACATCGACTCCAAAAATAACAATAATTGTAACTATATTATCAATCACACAACACAATCGTACCTACATATTGATGAGTAGAAAATAGTAAGTTAATTAACAAATTATAGAAGAATACGCAATTATTTTTTTACTTTTTAGTGCATATTAATTTGTTTTTCCCATGAATTCGGTTTTTGTTTTGTTAATTTTTTTTCTATCATTATTTATTTGACATTCGAAAGAAGAAGTCACAGCATTGTTAAGTATTCACTCGCTAAGCAACGTGTATAACTGTAAAGTAAATCCGATATAGAATACCAAGTTAAACAGCAATACACATCAACCGTCACTTTGACCGCCTACTACGGATATTTTACTTGAAGTAATATGGTAGATCAACTACAGGCATGAAGGACCTAACATCGTACGGCCAAATTCTGAATCGTCCCTCAAAGTTAATCGCTACTTAACATTGAGAAGCTCCTAAATTAGTATGCGAAATTTGATATTAACGGCGTCTCAAATAATTAAGTTGCATTTAATATTTAAGTGACGTTTCAGTATTCGGCCGTTAGTTACCTCTTAGGTACTATAATAATTCTTTTAGTCAATAATAACGTTATATATTATAGAAAGTAATTATAATCGACCCCAGCATTAAAAATGGGAATACCAATACTAGTCTAACTTTACCTTCTATAAAGTGATAAATCAAGTTCCATAAAATTCCACTTTGAGGAACTACCTAACTTAGATTGACTTCTTTGAAAAGTTCAGATCAACTTTTGAATTAATCCAGAAGTCATCTTTAATATACCTTTTACCTAGAGAATCGTGTTTTAAATTATTTTGATGGACTTAATAAATTCAGTACAGTTCATCTACTTTTATTAAATCCTTTTTGTTGTAATAAACGAAAATAATAATTAAATAATTTAACTTACAAAATAATATATAAAATACATAATATTAGAAATAGTATAAACTCTATGAAACAGAATATAAAAACATATATAGTTTATAATTTAAACCAATAACAATCCAACTATACAACAAGAACTATACTAACTAAATAAATACTTATACCAAAAACAGCATCAGACATTGCTACTATACAAAAATAAAACCTCGAGAGAGAAATCAAAGAAATATGATATAACAATAAAATATAATCAATGTTTACTTATGACAGAATTGTAGTAAATTACATATGCGCGCTATTCCAAAGTTAACGACAGTCGCTTACAATTTTCATTCACTTCAGAACTAAGTGAAGCATCGTGCTATTTCATGTTAATGTTGCTAGAACTATTAAGCCTCTGTAAATGCATAGAACTAGCTTAACTTCTTTTGTTATTTAAATCTGTTTATGTTTTCTTGCTAATATTATATAAAGTTCATGCCCACCTTTAGGCCCAAATTTAGCGAATTCAACTAAATGTTGAGTGACATTGTTGTCGATAAGTAACCAAAAGTAAATAAAAGGATAGTTGGGCAAAGATCGAATGAAGAATTAAAATCCCCTTATTAATCTATATCCGACATGGATGGCGCTCACCTCTGGGCGGGAGCTCCCCAGTAGCAGCTTCTTCGACGATCAAGCTATTACCGATCGGCTTGATCCTTTGGATTTGCGTAGAGATGTTGGGTCACTCTGCATCCTCTATCGCTAAAGCATATATCACGGGAAGTGTTCTGAGAAGTTGTTTGGTCTAGTCCCGGACGCTGAATTTTGCTGTCGGACATCGCGCCAGAGCGCAAAATTCCATCCTTCCATCGATGTCTGGAAATCCACAACAGCGCGTTTCCTAAGGCATTTCACAATCACAATCATACGCTACAATGTGAAATACATTTCACAATCACTCTGGGGAACCAGCTTTCGCCAGCGACTTTTCCGAACCGATATGACATAAAAACCTTCAAGAAGAGAGCGTACTCTTTCCTCAAAGGCCGGCAACGCACCTGCAACTCCTCGGATGTTGCAGATGTCCATGGGTGGTCGTAGTCACTTTCCATCAGGGGAGCCACTTGCTCGTTTGCCCCTTCTTACTAAAAAAAATTGATCCAAACAGAAATACTTCGTATTCCACTATGAAGTTTGAATGGGAATAAACAATCACATATTAACAAGTTAGATATTGTGTTTGGCTGCGTATTGTAGGAAGTAATTAGTGCCCCTGAAAATGCGACGATGTATGAAAAGGTTACTCAGATAATCTTATTAATGACAATCTTAAAAGATAAGGGAAAAAAGCTAAGATTATAGTTTCAAGAAGGTTTATATAATCCACGTTATCTTTATCAAAACAATATTAAACATCTAATTATTTTTTTAATTTACACTTAATTAATATTTTACAGGTAAAGCGAACCCAAGATACTGTCTTATAATGGGCGTTTTACAAGAAATAACATTAAATTTGCATGTTAATCGCCTATTGGAGCGGACGTCATAATTTTCATTAGGATGAAGTTTCTCGACTCGTTAATGAAATTCGGAGCGGGGCTTAATATTCTCTAGTTCTTTCATGAAGAAATATCTAAATGGAAGAATTATTAACGTACGAATTAGTTGAAGTTTTTCAATGAACAGTTGAAGATTCAGATATTAAATAATAAGTAACAGAAACGAAATTGCTATTAAATATAGAAATGTTTAACACTTTTTACAACTCGTCCAATCTGAAATGGATTACACTTTTGCATTTATAATAGTTTAATTTTAATTAGTTAGGGTGTTTTAAACTTTAAACAAAACAAACCTTAAAAGATAAATCATCAGTCAGGATATAATTTTTGATACATTTTAATATGTACATTTAGAAGATATATGAAATTGAAGTGTTATTTAAAATATACATAACATATAGGTTAAAACAAACATTGCATCTCGGATGTATCGTTAGCATAACAAGTATAATCGGATTCGCAAACCTCACACCTCTTGTAGACACAAATTCTTTACAGGGAAGACAAATACTTCGCGTATTTTCAGTGAAAGGACATTCCTTTTCCAGGAAGACTAGCTACTTATACCTTAGGCTAGTTAGCTACTATCGATTTTACATTATTTCAATCTCAGGTTCGACCGTAACCATTTAAGCTATATTCGTACGTCTAGCACGTTTAAAACTTAGATGTTTGGGAGGAGGGGGTTACGATTATAACCTGTATTTACATTTCAAATAAAAAGTATACAACTATTACCCTCAAAGAGTGAAAAAACAGGGAGAATACATATTATGCAAAGAACGAAATTATAGAGTAAGCTAGCGTTAAATACTTAAATTCAAATATTGTAGTCGTAATTTAAGGCGTCACATTTCAGCAGCAAAATATATATAACTCAACAACATCTACCACAATTTTTGTAAGTTAGTTGGTAAACAAGACTTAAGTATAAGAGTATACTTACGTCAGTTTAACCCAAACAAACCCCTTCTCACTCGATCTTTCGAAGAGATTTGACGTACGGTTTTGATAATGAATTCTTCCTTAAAACGTACTTAAGTACGATCTGTCTAACAAAAGTTATAAGTGGCCCTTATATCCAGCGTTATGTTAATGAACAAACGCTTGGCGTCATCCCAAACTTCGATGCTAGCGCAGTTTATACTCAACAACCCGAAATGCCTTTTAAGCGAAAAGCGAAGCTTCCAAGAAGCATTAGGAATAATTCCATGAAGATGGCTGATGCTACCAAACATGTGCCAAGTCGTTTTTCGATTGGTCGTAAGTGTCATTTTCCTGTGACTTTTATCGTTTCGTTTTCACTACATTTTCAAAGGAAAAACATCGAGAAAAACCTATAATATCGTTTTTTAAATAGTCATAATATAAAGATAAGATAAACATATTACTTAGTTGGTTTCTTGATCACAAATAAAACTAAACTCAAATATATTTATGGCTTTATTATTTATTATTATTATTAATTCAAACAAACTTCATATTCGAATAATAAAAACATTACAATTAACAGACCCTTAATGGGTTAAAATAAAAGGTAATAATTAAAAAGTCCAGCTATATATAATTAAAATTTAAATATTTGAATTGAAATATTCTTTGCAAAGCTTCGTGATGTGATGAGAAGCGACAGCAGCGCGACGAGGCAACGAAGCGACGTCATCTCCTGTCGCGGGTCGCACACTGAACGCTTGCAATCTACTTGTTCCCGGCATAATACGTCCTATTACCCTATTTATTTGGAAAATGAAAATATAACAGTAATCATATTATTCCTTTCTTATTTTAAATTAACGTTTGTTTTTTTTTTCAAACACTTAAACATAGTTATACAAATTTTATTATTTTCAAAACTATTTAAAAAAAAAATATCATTTTTAATAATAACAATCTGCCTTATTGCCTCATATTGTTATCGGTTTGTTTTATGTTTTAGTTTAGTTCTTTGAAAATTATAATTCCCGGAATCAACTGGACATATATATAAAAGCATTATAGTTCTTGCTATTATTCTACCTGATCATGATTTGTACAGTGGTAATTTTATTTTATATTTTTATATAAATCCTCAATTTAAATAACTCTAATTTACAATTACACTTATTGAGTGAGGACTTATATAAAATACGATATGATATAATAAATAAAATATTTATACAATTAACATAATAAATTAGGAACAACTTACATCGAAAGCTAACTAAGCAAACAAGAAATTCTTTTTAAAATAGTATTATATTCATTAGCTGGGCAATATGCATAAAAACAATAAAAATTATAAACATAAAAATTAAAACATATTAAAAGATAATATAGTAATGAAGCGTTAATTTTTGTCGAACTGTATTTAATTTTAATATCTACATTTACAACTACTACTTCCTAAATTTTATCGATTTAGTTTATTTGTACGGACAGCTATTAAAACGAGAAGGCGTTTAAAAAAGTGCCACAAATTAAATTCAAGAAATTATTTTTGTGCCTTATCTGACCTGTCTTTAGAAGTGTAGAGTAACAAGAATCAATGCATTATTTCTAAATTAATTTCTGATTAAAAGTCATTACTTTTTATTCAAAAATATTCAAATATACAGGTACAAAGTTGTTAGAATAAATAAGAACGACTTTGCCTTTATACTATACCCTAATTTAAAGTTGAATTCTGTAAAATATTTATATAGAAGTATGCAATAAAGCGTTCCTGTTCTGAAAAATATTAACCATATTTTTTGCTACGTACGTCCAGACTATTTATTCTCCTATATTTTTTGGAATTGAAACTATTATAATATTACAGATATATTTTTAAAAAGTAGAACATAAAAGTATTAACATAATTTCTCACCTTGTCATACAAGGTATTTTCAATTCCGGCAACAAAAAGTCTATTTCATAGTAGACTACTTGAATAGCTGGTCCATTATCATCTCTCACGACCAAGTTCTTAGCGCAAGATTCCCCAGCTCTTACGCTGACACATTTACCTAAAAAAATTTAAAAACTGTGCCACTAAACTGAAATTGTAATAGCTCTTTTCTTCTGATCGTTGTCATGATACATTAATGTGCCAAAAATAAAACGTAACTAGCTTTTTTTTAAATAAAATCTCAAATCTTTGTCGTCTTTGCCATCAATTTTATATGATTATTTTATGTTATTAAAAATTCATGTGTCATGACTCATTTAAAGTTAATTTATTGCTTATTTAAAGTCCCGTCGTGTATTTTTTTATATAATTTTATTTATTAATTCATATATCCATTATTTTATTGTAGTCCAGTCATTTAAGCTTAAATTAGGTAAGAATCTCGGAATTCGAGATACCCAGCTGTAAGTCTGTAAATACTTGTATATTGACACCCTAAAAGTTGTCTCAAAATATTTTACAATAATGCATTTGAATTAAGCATTTGATATAAAAATAGATTTTAGAACAAATAAAATAAACACGCTGATTATTAGTATTATATAAAAACTTACCGACAATCTCATAAAGAACCATGACCCCAATATCCTGTAGCGACTTATGCCATTTCAGGATGTTCTCAACAGATCCAGAATACACACGTGTGCCAGTTTTATGTAGTTCCTATTGTAATAAAAAGGAGAGTAGTCTGGTTACTACATTAATATACTTCGCTTAATAATGCACTACATACACAGTCCCATATAAAAGTTCTCTTAAAATTGTTGTCAATTATGTTTACGTAAGTAGTTGTAGTTGAAATAAAATGTAAATTCAACCTTAAACGCAAGGCTTAAGGATGTGTGTGCATTATTGATCGAAGTTAATAAAAGAGCACCGAGAATGTAAAATCGTCTGCGTCGTACTTTATTGATATTCGAGTATATGACATCTTCATACTTTTACCCAACTATCCGATGTAATCTATTAATAACGAACCAATCGCTGCTTCTGGAGTACGTCTCGTAAACAATTCTATTGTCAATAAGTATAACGAATCTTTTATTGAATGGACTCTTAGCACAGGTTAACACAATAACAAAAATAACTCCACAATAACATAAAAAGGTCTAGGTGAATACATTGTAATCTAATAAAATAAAAATATATGGTTATTACAGAATGCATTCTTATATATTATTGATAAGACTAATGGCCGAATACTGAAACATCTTTCAAATATGATGTTGGACTTCATTATTTGGAACGCCATTAATTTCAAATTTCCCATACAAAATTTTGAAATTAATGACGTTCCAAATAATTAAGTCCCACTTTATTTTGAATGACGTTTCAGTATTCGGCCGTAAGGAACACATTAACATGGTTATAAAAGTATTATTTGTTTCATTTCATTACTATCATTTTACATTACATTCCATACTAATTAATTAAGTATTTGAGTTTCAATTCAATTTCAGCGCAAAATAATGTTATTAAAATAAATATATCATATTTCATGATGGAAGTATCATAATATTGAATAATTCAATTACTAAAATTAATTTATCTTTAACTACAGAAAATATGTTATTTCGTAAACATTTCGACAGATTCGGCACTTATTCTACGTTGCCCGATCTGATTAGTAGTTAAACAAATGGTAGAGTTTCATCCTACATATGGACCTTTCCTCACAATGCTCCTCCTTCACGGAGAGTAAGATGAATTCAAAACATATAATATGTATATTCAGAACATGAAATAAATTATATATAATAGTAGTCATACAAGGATTTGAAGCCGTAACATTTGCATAAGATTCACGTGTTCTAGCCACTGGACCATATCGGTTACTGTATAGTAATCTTCGCTGTAGTCAAAGTTGATCTACATTTCACACCATTAAATGATTACAACATTTATATAACTTATTTTAGTAACGCTCTCGATAAATGGAAGCTATAAAACAACACAGTTAATGGTTGTTACACTAAATAACTGTGAAAAGTATGAAATTATTTAAAAGTCCCGCATTGTACACAAACTCGTCCGTAACATTGCTTTATGAAAATTTCATTCGATGTCTGAACTAACTTGAACAATGTAGGTTTCCAATTTAATAGAATGTTTCTATGTATTTGCTAACTATTACTTACTACTATAATTTTATAGTATTGAACAAATTTTGCGCAATATTTTTTCTGAACGAACTTTAAAAAATTAGAAGGCTATAACTTATAATTATAATCGAATCATAGGTTGCTCGAAAAAGGCTAATCCAATTTAGGTGATTCCAACTTTACTTTAATGAAGTTAGTCCCCATGTGATAATATATACATTAATAAAGTATAAAATTGTATTATTATAATTAAATCTTACCAAAATAAAAGAAAATCAAATGATTTACCATTTAATACCGTTTTTCTTCAAGAAGTGTTACTTTGCATGCTTTTCATGATATAACAAAATTAGTTCTATTACAGTAAAGCAGCTTTTAAAGTAATTAACGCGTACTTGTTGGCATTTGACCACCTACCGATTCTTTATTAGTGATAAAATAATTTAAAAAATATTTTTTATATATTATATTATATTTATTATTGTATTATATAGCCAGACTGAAGAGTGGGTCTGATGGTGAATGGTCACAACCACTTATAGACATTAGCGCTATAAAAATATATTTACCGTGCCTTACATCGCTAATGCGCCACCAACATTGGACACTAACATGTTTGATTAAGTAAATACAAAAGGGAAGGGTGAATTTAGCGACCGATCAGCATTATCTATAACCTTGCTTTGGTTTTTGTACTTTTGCACAATAATAATAAGTTCTGCGCAGTCTCCCTTAAATTGTCCACCGTGGCCGAAATCAGTGAGGATGACATTATCATCACATGTTCAAAACGAGAATCGAATACTTACTTATTAATAACTTCTTTCATAAGAATACATTTATAAAATTACGTTTTAATTGTTGAATTTAAATTCAAATATATAAAAAAAATATATAAAAGTTTTACGGAATCTTTTAAAAAATATAATATTAGTGCTGGCAACACATTCTAATGGGTACGCTTGCACTAAACGACCGTTACTTTTAATTTGTGTACATTCATGAGGGAAAACGGGTGTCGTGTCACGTATTTGTATTTTTAACGCGTTGTAATTATACGAATGGAAAACGGTTTTGGTGTTGCTGCATTCATTACTTTGATAATTTTATTATAAAATTTATATAAAAATGTTATCAGGATTTCATTTTTAAACTAATCGGTTCACACAGCTATGGTATAGTACATATTTTTTTAAATATTTATGTTGTCACTTTCTATATCCCCATTTTTCTCAAAAGTATTTAATTTTATGTTAAATATATTATTAATTTCGGTTTTAAGCCATACAATATATCATGTGACCTACAAAAGATAACTAAACACTCTTCTACTATTTTCCTTTGTAAAACTAATATAAAGGAGCACTTAATCGAACCATAAACTATTTATTGCCTTTTTAATATTTCCTTCGTAGCTTATTAAGTATTCTATTCAATGAAAAATCGGTACCCATAGAGCTGTGATAAAATCACAGCGTTAACGCGACAACGATCGTTCGATGAAAGCTGCTATAGTTTTTTAAAGACAAAACGTTGAACGGATATTGCATCGAGCGCCTTACCGGCTGCTCCACCAGTGAACTAGCTTTATTTACTAAGACAAAATCACTCACTATTACTGCTAAGAGGACCAAGAGAAAAGTGCAGCGTTTATTTTTAATATGAACGATCTGTACCCTTGGCATAGTTAGCGAGACGATATGAAGTTATTTTATGAACTATTTTTTTTTAAATTCTATTGTAAGAATTAAATTATAAAGCCACATACAACTGTTTCAACAATAGTTAGCGAGGTGCTTACTAAAAATAGATTGATAATACTTTCAAAAACTGTTTTGAAGTGTCATTTCTTTAAACGACATTAAAGTGTACTTAATAAGTACGAATAATATATAAAAAATAATATGCTAGTATTCTTACCACTATTCCACGCGGTCACGATTTGTACAGTAAATATTTTTAATTTTTATTCGTATTTTTTTAAGACTTTAATATGAATAAATGTTTCTACATAGTAATTTATTAATTAATTATATATCATATGCTCGTGATCTATATTTACATTTATGAATCAACTAATACAGAGTAGGACTCGAATCTAGCCAGTCGCATCGGTGATCCGAGAACATGGCTAACTGAATGTAGCAAGCAGTGGTTGTAGTTTTGGCACACTTTTAGAGATACCTAGTGGACTACTGCCGATATGACCCAGCGGTAAGAACGCGTGAACCTTAACCGATGTTCTTCAAACCCAGGAAAGCATCACTGAATTTTCATGTGCTTAATTTGTGATTCATCTCGTGCTTGACGGTGAAAGAAACCATCGTGAGGCAACCTGTATGTGTCTAATTTCACTGAAATTCTGCCACATGTGTATTCCACCAACCCGCATTGGAGCAGCGTGGTGGAAGAAGCTACGAAGCTTCTCCTCAAAAGAGGAGAGAAGGCTTTAGTCCAGCAGTGAGACATTCACACACTGTTACTGGACTACGATTGACTGAAAAATACATAAATTATGTTTTAACTATGTGTAAAAATATCATTCTATGACAGACAATTCGCGGTTCACATTTGACAAAGCGTCAACTCACACCGTTGGGTAAAAGATTTAATTAAGATCTTAGCGCCGCATAAAGGACGCTCTGATTTAATTTAATTTATCGCGCATAAAGCTAAATTAAAGCAGTTTTCATATAACTTTACACAGCTAATTAGTTTGAATAGCCAAGACAGGTATATTAATTTTAATTAATAAAATTTAACAACCAGTTGTAATTCTAGACGACCGACCGACGTTATGTTTTATGAATATTACAAGTAGTCGTTAACGTAAAACGGAAGAGAGTTTTACGATACAACACTTCGGTTGATAATTAATAAAAAAATAATTAAAAAATTATATACTGTATATTTTTAACTACTGTACGCTAGTATAAACGAGTCATAAAAAATCGAATATAAACAAATAGTTTTACTATTCATGTAGACAGCCCGTAAACATTCATTTTTTTTTAAAAAAAGTTTGGAGCTTATTCCACAACGTTGCTCATGAGGGTAGGTGGATACACTAATGGCAAATCTTCAGAATCATATAGATTTTCTCATGATGTTTTACTTCTTCGCCGAGTATGAAATTAATTATAAATGACCGCATTTTTCGGTTAGGATTCACGAATTCTAAGTACTGGCAATCGCAGCTCATGATAATGAGAACCGTAGTCGACTAACCGTAGACTCGTGCAGTAGATGATAAATAAAATAATTGCAACGGGAATAGTTTATAAGTTTATTATTAACGAATGGATCAAAATGACGATACTTGAAATTGTTATAGATTGAGAGTTAAGGTTAGTGCATTTACGTTATAAGAGATGATCAATATTTCTTACAAGGCCAATGTACATGAACGGTGATAACCACTTAACACAAAGTGGATCAATTGTCAGCCTACTTATTTATAAATAAAAATAAAACTAATCGAAATGGAAGCAATAGTAACATACTAACGAAATAACTCATTTTGATAACGTTTTCCTACGATGTACATTATATTTTGTTCTAAGACATTTCTCTTTTTATTACCAGTTACAGGCTTGCGTTTGACCGTAGTCTTGCCTGATGGTAAGCAACGACACGGTCTACGATGTAGCACGCTTGCCTAGAAGAAACCTGTTAACTCTTGATTTGAAGACACCAACGTTGTACCTATCGGGAAATACAGTCGCAGGCAAAGTATTCCACAATTTTGCAGTACGAATGAAAAATGTGGATTCGGAGCGCTTCGTACGTAGGCGGGGAATTAAAGAAGAATCTTAGAAAGCCAGATAATGCGGACTAGTCTCGGATATAACCTTATAGCCAATAAGATTAAACTAGCTACTCTTAAAACGAAATAACCTGTTAATGGTTGCCAGTGTTCAATTTCCTCAATAAGGAACAGAAAAGAGAAAAGTTGAAAGAAAGACAATGATACACTTACTTTAAGTTTCTCCCCTCGAGTTTTAACTTGATACTGTACCTCGTTCTTCAATAAATCAATTTCCGTTTGTTTCTTCGAAGGTTCTATGTTAGAAACAGAAGTGTGGTTTATTTTACACTTACGAATTTTATTTTTTTATAACGGCAACACTGAATTTTACCAAGCACTTAATGTTAGATAAATCGGCGGAGGTTTTTTTTATGTTATTCCGTAAGGGCGTGGGCGTTAACCCTGATGTATGGAATGATTAATGATTTTGATTTAATAAAATATTATTATATATGTGTTTAACTTAACTAATCAAAATATAATCTATATAGTAAATAAACTTATCTAACCGCTTTAACACAAATTAAATATTAATAATAATGTTTATATGTATTTAAAAAAATAAAAGTTAAGATATTTAATTTTTTTTAAAAGATAAATAATATAACTTATTCATTTTTATATACGTTGTCTCATAAAATATATATAACAATACCATATAAATAACTTTACACCTAAATGGTAACCATTGTCCTATTAGAAGTTGTGTAAGTACCCTCATTTTAATTAACCATCCTGTCCACAGCCTTTGAAACTTCAGCCTTGAGGTACCGAGGGGTGAAAACAGAAACTTTGTCTTTACAACTCTGGGTCAAATGTAATGAGTTCTTTGGAACTTTAAGGTTTTTAAATCAACTCGTTATAATTTTAAATTGTAAAATTACAATTACTCGACTTAAGAGCTTTTTTTTATTTTAGAATTGCTTCTTTATAATCACTGTCTCTTTTATAAAGTACGTTATGTTTTGGATATTTTGTAAACTTGACCATATAAAAGGATTTACATAATATGAATATTGATAATATGTAACGTCGTATACATTTGCAATCATAAAAATTTAAGTAACTATAGTCAATAGTTAATTGGTTTTCTATATATTTTCCATAATATAAGCAAACATACAAAAAAACCATTGAAAGCATTGTTAACTTATTCTCACAAGAATCAAATTTGGTCTCAAACATATTAAATACAAATAGGGAGGAAAAATAAATTTATCTATCGATAATAGTTACAGACATGTAAACAAAAACTTTAGTGATATAAAATTATTGAAAAACATTATTTAAGTTAACGAAATGAATAAAAATTAACGATGGATGATGAATTAGAAAAGGTATTTTCGAAATCTAAGTTAAATAAGTATAATATAATTCTATTGTTACAATAACCAGTCGACTATGAATATTTTAAAATTCCGTTGCAAAATCAAAGCTACACATACTAACCGGATGAATTTAAATAAAAGTATGTAAAATAAATAAAAATACTTATGTAATAATTACATTTAAAAAATCACAAAATTTTGACGCTATTTTCAGAATATTTAACGTAAAAATATAAAGCTATCCTTACCATCTTTGCGCTTTTTCTGGGGTTGTTGATTTTCAACTGAACGTGGTTCGAGTGTTGTCGATTTTAGAGAATCTTCTGGCTTCTGATAGACTTGGGAATAAAAAACGAGTATCAAAAACCATTGTATATGAAAGTTATTAATTATTATTCACACATATATGTGCATTTAACATTTTTTCTGTGTCTAGTCTGCGTTATTCGAAATTCAAAAAGAAATCACCAACTGTATACGGTGCATGTTAGAAACAATGCATTTACTAGTAAAATTGTTACTGTCATTCAGTTTGAGCTTTGTACGAATAAAAACTATAAAATTTTAACCTTTGGTCAATATATCAATCTTTTTGCCACAATAGCTGAAACACGCTGAACGATATACGGGCCGCCTATGAATGTCAAAGCGGCTACTAACGCTATTGTCATTTCAACAAAATATTTACAAACTTGCGTTACTATTTTTTTTAAATAAAAATGTCTATATCAGACTTAATCAGGGCGTTGGTGACCACTCACCGTCAGGCCCATATGCTCGTCCGCCTACCTATCCTATAAAAAAAAGATTTATTATGGTTCTCGGCTATTTTTATACAAAATCAATAAAATAAAGTAACAAATGTGAGGATAATTAAAATTTGTTATTGTAAAAACATGTTTAAAGACACAAAGTAATAAGTCTAATAATCTTCCTTAAATGAAACATACAACGTCTCAATATATAATACACTGTTAATAAAAACTTTTTATAAATTTCCGACGTTTCCCATAACAGCTCTATCCTATGTCACCAAAATGTAAAGAAAATCCATGTTCAAAGGCTTAATAACACAAAATGCCAACCGTTCGGAATCCTTTGTGGTGCATAGCGTTTATTTTCGGTCCTTTCGGCTCCAATGAAATTGCGATTCTGGTAATCGCTGCCGAATGCGTTGACAGCGATTGGTTTAAAATCTTTATGGAATTGTCCTGACGAAAACAAAATGCTTATAATGACTTGTATTTACTCTTGTATATGAATAATATATAAATGATCATAATGAATATAAATTTACTTGGTGGTAGAGCTTTGTGCAAGCTCGTCTGGGTAGTTACCACCCACTCATCAGATATTCTACCGCAAAACAGCAGTACTTGTTATTGCTGTGTTCCGGTTTGAAGGGTGAGTGAGCCAGTGTAATTACAGGCACAAGGGACATAACATCTTAGTTCCCAAGGTTGGTGGCGCATTGGCGATGTAAGAGATGGTTGACAGCTCTTACGACGCCAATGTCTATGGGCGTTGGTGACCACTTACCATCAGGTGGCCCATACGCTCGTCCGCCTTCCTATGCAATAAAAAGAAAAATAAAAAAAAATAAAAAAAAAGAGAATACTCAATACTCATACTAGCACTTCTTACTTATCCTGCAACCAACGAATATTAGCTCCAAGCTTTTGTAACATTTATTGAAATAATTATATACAATGTAATAAATACGTCTTTTTATAAGTCAATTTTTAACATTTATAATTTGATACCTATTTGTAAAATGGTCTACCAAATATCGTGAATAAAATAAACTGTTACAAACATACAAAGAAACCTTATTTTGAATATGAAAAATTAAATATTTTAAACTGTATTAAGTCAAAGTTACTTTTGATATTGTTACTATAGATTATTAATAATAATTAATATTTCTCATTAACATCTACATTGTAGAAAGATTAATCACATTTCATATTACCATTCCTTTGACAGATTTTAATTAAACTGGCTCACACAAAAGTTAATATGGAATACAGTGAAACAAAAAACTGTCGTTTCATAGAGAATGACTGAAGGAATCTCAAAAAGAATACTAAGTAGTAACAGCCTGTGAATGTCCCACGGCTGGGCTAAGGCCTCTTCTCCCATTTGTAAGGAGAAAGTTTGAAGCTTATTCCACCACGCTGCTCAAATGCGAGTTGGTAGAATACACATGCAGGTTTCCTCACTATGTTTCCTTCACCGTCAAGCACAAGATGAATTATAATCACAAATTAAGCACATGAAATTCAGTGGCGCTTGCCCGGGTTTGAACCCACGATCATCGGTTAAGATTCACGAGTTCTTACCACTGGGCCATCTCGGCTTTTTTTTACTAAGTAATTGGAAAATTAATACACCTGTATTTTAACTTTTTAATAATACATAGTGGGTTAAAATGTGTTACTTAGTTTCGATTGCGACAACAATAAGCTAGATATTAATAGAAAAATATATGAGTAAAATACTTTATTAAACAATGTCCCTCCGAAGCGCCTATCTATCTAAACGTGATAAATTCAAAATCTACGCGACATATTTCCATACGATTTCTACTATTGGTCTAATGGCCGAATACTGAAACGTCATTCAAAATGAAGTGGGACTTAATTATTTGAAACGCCATTAATTTCAAATTTCGCATACAACATTTTGAAATTAATGACGTTCCAAATAATTAAGTCCCACTTCATATTTGAAAGACGTTTCAGTATTCGGCCGTAAGTTAAGTTAATCATAAAGAAGGTTAAGGTTTAATGTAAATTGACTGAAATATAACGATGATCATTGAAAATGTAAAAAAGTCATGATCGGAAACTGTACGGGCGTGTACCTCGTAAAACAATAAAATTAAGTATATTATATATAAACGTTTGTAAGTAAGAAACGTATTCTCCCCAAGCGAAGCCGGGATGGGTTAGATGGGGATATAATTCAACTTATATTTTATAATTATTATTACCTGTAGCAATGTATCCAGCGCTGTTATCTGTAAATGTCGCCAAATATCGAGGATCGATTCCAGACATGATCGGAGCTTGCGATTGAATTATCTAAAATCCTTCTAAGGTTAAATTTCATCCATTTAGGTACTCTTTGCACAAATTAAATACGAATTTTATGAACAAAGGTTTATAATTAAATTTGTCAACTGTTGGGATTAGTTATACTAAGTAAAGCATATTCTTTGATAATAATTCATACATACATTATAATACTTTTAAAAGAATATTGAGAATTATTTTACAATCAACATAATTCTCATGTTCATGATTTTGTTTTGTTAAGATTTTGTTTATATAAATGAAAATGGAATGTACGTATTAATGTTACATACATTTGCTGAATAACTTGGCGCTTGTAGTTGAACTAATCCCGGAGTGCCCAAATGCATATTTATGTTCGATGTATCGGAATTACAGGCTCTGTAGTAAACGTGTTCGGGCCTAAAAGTTTCCAATTTAATTTATTCGGATTATTTTTTTCAATGTACAAAATTTTAAAAATAACTGTATCGTTATGAAAGATTTTTGTTGTAAAGGGAAAACGTAAAATTTACACAATTCTCATTCGCAGTCTGGAATCTGGAAATTGGAAGTGTGTACACTCCCGTGCCTCGGAAAGCACGTTAAGCCGTTGAGCCTGCGCCTGAACCCTTACCGGTCGTGTCGGATTGCCGGCCCATCGGATTTTATGAGAGCTAAGGAAGAGTAAGTGCACCTGTGTTTGCGCACATACTTGTGCTCTAAAATATATCCGGCGCAGTTGGCTAATTTCTCTTGAGATTGGCCGCCGTGGCCGAAATCGGTTTGGAGGACTATTATTAATATTTTTTTAAATTTATTATAAATAATTCATAATTTAAAAATGGAATCATTGTTTTATTTACTTCAAAATATATTTTTTATAATACATATTTATATAGCTAATGCCCGTCTTACCGTCTTATATTTCAAACGAAAGATAATGTCAAAATCTAAGCCCCCTGGAGCCTAACAACCTCACAATATCCCGGTTACTTACATAGTAATATTATTTCCTGTACTAGTTGCTGAAAACGCAATCATTTGATTTCCCTCGGGATATTCTGAAAAACGTTGATTTTACGATACAAATATTCTAAGGTATTTTATTCCTTTTTGTCTGAAACTTTTTATTATTTTATATCATGTCTTAACACTCTTTTTAAAAACAAAGTTTTCTTTTAAGAAAATAGAAGTCTAGAAGACTTATAGTAATAATTACGGTGTACATTGTACTTGATGCTCAGAAAAAAAAATAATCAGTTGCCATTTCAAATATTCTACATACGAGTATATACAATATTACTATTATAAACGATTAAAAAATAAATATAATTTGAAATAGTAGCTACCACTAACCTGCGCCTATTCTTTGTTCTCTTATAATATATCGGTCCATTTTTATAATATCAAATTAATATTTATTACCGATTATTTTTAAATTCAAGATGCTTAAAAAACTTATTTACGCGCCAAATTTTACTTTTTTATCTATACGTCGCAATAATGGCAATTGCACCACATTTGTCATTTCTAAAGAGTAAATTTTTATTCCTCAAACCTATAAAATTTGGTGTGTAAATATGTAACTCAAGAATAACATTGTTTATTTAAATTATGGTATGATACTAAAATATATTGCGTAATATTGTTTAATGTGCACAAAAAAAGATATGTTAAGATTAATATTACGTACATAATATTCAAAGTTAAAAGACCGTGGCATAAACATTTGCTTCGTAAACGCATTCCGTATTGTCAATATCAACTGACATATATCAGTGTAGCCAATATATAGATCTTCTTAAATATTGGGGTAAAAAAAGCTTTTTTGGTGGGTAAAATAATACAACAATCAGATAGAAAGAAGAAGAAGAGATGGCTAGTATAATTTCCAACTTCATTTGAGGACTTTTTTAGAATCTAGTGGTGCTCATATATATTATAAGATCTAATTTTAAGTATTGTAAGCAAGCTTATAAAATAAAAAGCGATTTATTTAATGACATTACATACATTTATCGATATCGATTTTTTGGATTTTTATTCATAATGATTCATTTTCGAGTTTAACTTTTGCTTTAAGTATTTAATTTTTATATGTTTATTTTATATAACAAAATATTTGTATTAGGGGAAGTAAATCAACAATTTCAAAATTCCCAACATCTCACAAAATGTTGAATTAGAGGGTTTTGGGGACACCTCATAATGCAAAGTAAAAGTTTAAATGCTGGCTACACTGCAGTAAAGTCTTCAACTTCAAGTCTTGTTTATTAGTCATTTTTACAATTACATATATATTTGTGTACTTCAATAAAATAATAGGTACTTAAGAATATAGTAATGAGATTCAGCATATCCCTTATAGTATTCATATAATATATTAAGTATTTATTGGGAAAACTTCCAGTTAAAATAATAGAAAATGGAGCTTCAAGACACGTACTATAACAAATCTGAATACGTTGAAACTGTAAGTAGTAAACACTGTTTTATTTTCTAAGTTTCCCGAACACTTACTGAAAAAGGCTTATATTACTACCAATTACTATTTTTATGAATATATAATTTTAATTGACAATGGAAAATAATACCATTTTCGAGTCAAATTATAGAAAAAATTGTAATATTATTTTTACATTTTTAATGAGAACACATAATAGAGACATATAGAAAAACTTTATATTGCTTTTTTAAAAAAAAATAACATTTTAACAACATATTTTATTTTACAGGCTTCAGGAAATAAAGTAAGCAGACAGACTGTACTCTGTGGTTCCCAAAATATTGTATTACATGGCAAAGTTATAGTTCAAAGTGATGCCATAATTAGAGGAGACTTAGCTAATGTCAAAACGGGGAGATTCTGTATTATCAGCAAGGGTTCAGTTATTCGGCCACCTTTTAAAAAGTTTAGCAAAGGGTGAGTATATTATAACAAATAAAAAATTATAATATTTTGATATTCAATCAACTTAACAAACAACTTATTAAATTTTAAGGCTGTGTAATAAAGCTATATGTGTACACAATTTAATCAATAAGATTTCCAAAATTTAATAAATATCATCTTACCTGTTACAATCAGTCCCTTTAGTGTATACTCTACCCTATGTTTGATTCACAAAAAAATGTGTTTGTACTAGAAACCATTAAGTTAAGAATTCCAATCAATTAAAAAATATATATACTTATAACAACATGTGTATACAATTGCCCATATACACATTCGTCTAACTATCCTATATAAAAAATAGCAAGCAAGCCAGCAATCATGGAAATGACTAAAAATACATTTTATTTTATTGTTGTTTTTTAATTTAAAAAAGAAAACAACAGTTAATTGATTATGATTTATTAGAATGTCATGCATCATGCATCAAAGCATGAGCTGTGAGTCTGAATTACATTCGTGTTATTTAAAAACATGCCTGGCTATATTATAAATAAGCTGTCCTATTATAATAGGACATCATTTTATAGATATAAATACAGTATACTAAGTAGCTATGGAGTCATATTTTATAGATGAGTTTTAAACATTTTTTCAGGGTTGCATTCTTTCCTCTACAAATGGGTGATCATGTTTTTGTTGGGGAGAATACAGTTGTTAATGCTGCAGTTGTGGGTTCTTATGTATATATTGGGAAAAATGTAGTTATAGTAAGTAAAAAAGTCAGTGATGACATAATACATATTTAAAAATAAGTTCAAGTATATTTTACATTGCATGGATTGGTCTGAGATATCTTCGTTAATCATTTTGTTAATAGAAATTGTTAAAATCCTGACAGAAGAACAACAGAAACAATGTTAGTTTCAAAATAAAAAACTGAATTTTTTCTATCATAAAGATGTAAGCTTTAATAACAGAATCTTTTATTTTTGGAAAAGGTGAATTTTATTATTAGTTTTATTTTTTATTTTTATTCTGAAAAGATCATAAATTATAAGTTTCAAAACAGCTTTATATTATTTTCTATGTACTAAAAGTAATTTAAGTGATGCTTGTTATAGTGTGTGTATGTAGTTGTTCTTATTTAGCATTAATAATATGTAATTATTGTTAATCATTTTAAAATTAATTCAAAGAACTTTAATGTATCGGGCTCATACTTTTTTTTATGTATATAAGGCATGCTCACTTGCTATACTGCAATGAGTCCAATGACCATAATATATTATATAGCCTACTCTAAATTTATGACTTGTGTATAATATTTAATAACAATATATGTTTTTATTTGTAGGGTAGAAGATGTGTACTTAAAGACTGTTGCATGATTGAAGATAACTCAGTGCTACCAGCAGAAACTGTAGTGCCTTCATTTGCAAGATACTCTGGCAACCCAGCAGGACTCATAACAACACTTCCCGAAGCAATGCCTGATTTAATGACTGAATTTACAAAAAGCTATTATCAACATTTTTTACCAATAACAGTTACTTAAAATATACAAAGTTTTCTCACCATGGAACACAGTCAGTTTTCTAAAATCAAAATAATGTTGAAAACAGTTAAAAAGTTATGAGATATGTATTATGATTGAAGTGTTACTTTCTTTCAGAGTATTAACAATTATTATATTTCTCCTGTATAAATTATCAGATAAATGTTTGTTATGGATTATAAACAGCTAATAACCATAGTTTATATTATGAGTATTGTAGTCGTCATGAAATATTTATAACAATAAAGATTAAGTAAAAGCTTAAAATTTATCTTTTATTTATTTGAAAGGGGATTTAATCACCTAGTATGAGCAGTGGCGGTTGGAGACGACGACGGTATTAGAACTTTTTTACTATTTCATACATTAAAAAAATAATGCTGATAAATAATCTGCGTTAAGTGTTCCGAGATACTTGAAATATAACGCTTTTAGAATCAATAGTAGTACCAATCTGCATTGTTAACAAAGTCAATTGATAATTTACTTGAAACTTATCTATTAGAAAATAAATGTGTAGAGTAAAAAATAATTAAAACAAATTGCAAACGTTTAATGCTAATCAATAATCAACATCGAACATTTTTGTTTAAAATAATAAAATCTATTTTAAATTGATGGTCAAGGTTTTGTGCTATCTATATACATAACATTGTTATTAATCTGTAGTTTGGCCTCGATTTGATGTGTCAAGAAAACAAGTGCGAGTTTGTCAAGTTTGGTCCTTTCTGATCGTATAGTTAATTTTGTTGTTAATTATTTAATTTACGTTATAAATGGCTCCTATTCAAATTGTTTAAATATATTAACACATTAAAACAATGGAATTCCATTATACCGATCTTGGTATGCAATCTGAGCATAATATAATGGATGGTAAGTGCTTTGTACTAATTATTGGAAAATTCATACGTACAATATTTATATTTATTCAATAAAGTTATTCCTTTGAATTTAAACTATATTTTAAATTGTCGAAAAATAAATATTACCTTATGTATAAATTAAATCTTCTCTCACAATATATGGATCTGCTTCTGCTAGAAAACGTGTATGATTCGTGTCAAAATACATAAATAATATGATATATCTGATAATATACGTTAAACAATAAGAAGTGCAATGCTTCGTAAAATTTCAAGTTTAGTTTAAGTTATAAAAACATTGTTAATGATATAAAATATAGATTTATTAAAATTTATGTAACTTATAACTGAGAAACTCAAATGCAATTCATCCTTGTCTGAAGATAGATGTATTTTTCACTATTTATAACATTACTTGATTAATAACAAAACTGATAATAAATTGAGGATAATAGCATCAAGTGTTCAGTAACAATAAATAATAATATTTATGTTTATAGATCAATTCCAATCAAAATATTCACAACCATATATTCTGCGAAACCAAGAGGCAGAATATGAGGTTCGAAGTACAGTACTTGTTGATGGTGGTGATCGTTATGGTGTTTCAGCCTCTGTATTTGATAAGTATGAGGAATTGGTATGGATGGGTAATCAAGGGGTAAGTAATGACACTAGTCAAGAAATGTAAAATCTATATAAAATTTAATAATAAAACTATTTATTAGACATGTATTTTATATATGACTACAGTCAGTAACCAATGACTGGTTAAATTGACTTTTTTTATAATTAACACTTATTTGCTAAAAATTGTCACCAAGTTCATTCAAATACTAACCAGTAATGTAAAATGCACATAAAAAGTATAATAGTTCTGTCAAATTAAGATAACATTATTATAAAAAAAAAACTATGAGATGACACTGAACAAGTTGCATAAAAATAGTATATAGATGTACTGAAAGTGTAAAATGTATTTTATTTCTTAAAAAATATTTAATTCAATAAAAAAAACAGTTAGAAAATAAACTTATCATCATTAATTTATTCAATTATTATATGTTCAAGGGGCATGTAACATCTTATTATGGACCAAACTTGCAAAAATATACATCATTCCAAATTCATCAATCAGAGGAAGTAAGAGACATTCTGACATTAGAAAAAGGTATATATTGTCTAACTAAAACAACATTAAGACACCAAATACGAAGAGGCATACCTCAGCACACACATAAGTAAGTTACGATTTATGACATTGAAACGCAGACTGAGTTGGGAGATTCATTTCTCAGATTTATTTTATAGTATAGAATAACATAATTAATATAATATCTGATATATTAATTATATTTTGGTGTCCAGGATTTGGTTATGAACATGGTGATTGGTGTGGTAATAATTTCCAAGTAGTCTAACCCTTGCTTTATATTATATAATTGTTTGGTTAATATGCTTAAGATATTTCAAATTATTTTCCAAGATAATATTTAAATTGAACAAATTGTGGATATATGTGTCATTAATTGAATATCTCTTCCACAGATCCTCAAATATGACAGACATGCAATGCCTTTTTCAAGTGAACTCGCACAAGTTTTTAATAGGTGGACACCAAGACAAACTATTAGAATTAGATATCACCAAGATGACTGAGACTGTGATAGTAAGACCACTTATGATATAAATTATATTTACTTTTTATTAATGTGAAGTAAATTATGTATATATTTCAATTGAGGAAGGAGTAAAGATGAACAAATCTTAGAATTACTTGTTTATTTGTCTTTACTCCTGCTGTGTATAATTGTAATAGTCACTGATTGCTATTTCTGAAATAAGTGAGATAGGCAAAGTAAAAATGCTTGTCATATCATATAAAGTTTAATGAAACAAATGTAATACCAGGAAACTAACATGCCAATAATAATAGTATATACATAATATGTAATAATAGTATTCAAACCTACTATGTTGCAATATGTATTTAGTAATCTGAAGTAGACTATGAGATTGAGACAATAGAAAGACTATAATAGGGTCTGCGCAGTTGGTTAGTCTTTAAATACTGGTTGGTATAGCCCAAAATTGGTGAGTACTTCATTATAAATATTCATTTATTTTATAAAAGTAATATTTTTACAGAAAGTACCAGCTGATGGATGTGCTGTCCTGCGGAGTGGGGGCGGCTCATTAGTTGCATGTGGCAGTGCAAGTGGCATGGTGTCATTACGAGATATACGAAACCCCGGTAAAGCGGAGCATACATTCAGAGCACACACAGCCTGTCTCTCCGACTTGGACATGCAGGGAAATCATTTAATTACATGTGGATTTACTCAATCGCAAGTGTTCATCCTATTTTTTTATATGTTATTTTAATGACAGAAGAGTGATTTTACTATGCCGTGTATCTGGTTTTTAGTGGTGTCCTTCGCTCATAAACTTTTGCATCATAGGTGATATTATTTCTTACTTTGACCTTGAAAAGTACTGTGTTAACTAAAAAGGTGTAATTTAATTTCATTGGCTCAATCACCCAACAAACCGAAAATGGTATACGGTTCACCTACTAGGTTGGTAAAGTAAAAACAGCAGTAACAGTAAAAGAAGAATGTATCCTGCAGCGAAATCCTTGATTATCCCACCAAAAAGCTTATTTTGCTTAGCAAGGCTTTTCTTCATCACCGAGTATTAGATGAATTATAAACACAAATTAAGAGGTAATACGTACGTCGTTGACCTCTTTCGATTAGGCGTTACCGACAAATATACCCCCATGAGAAGTTGCATCGCGCTTTGAGCATCGATTAGGTTAAAAATATTATTTAATGCTAAAAATTAGCTAAAAGTTCTCTTAGTATTGTATTATGTCGATAATTTTTTTTATCATAAACAGTTTAGAAACAAAATTAAAATACAGACCAATTGATAATCTCCTCCTTTTTTGAAGTCGGTTAAAAAGTAATCTTTACCAAAACACAGAACCCTATGCTTATTTTTTTTTCTATTACTTTTTAAATTTTTGAAGCAAAGATTAATAGGTTTTTTATAACGAATTCCGAGTCGTCAAAACGCCACCATAATAACTTAGTGGTACTTGCTCGGATTGGAAAGAATCTTCAGTTAACAATTGTCACTGTCCCATTTCATCCATCTAAATTAACACTAGTTCAACCATATAAATTACGAATATTTTTAAAATTAAACATTTTATACCAAAAATATATATTGAGTACATTCATATTAATTATTGGCAATTTTAGGGCTACCGTAGCAGTACCAGAACCGTATGTATTAGTTTGGGATGTCAGACGTGTTAAAGGCAAAGCGGCTTGGTCAATACCAACTGTGTCACCGCCATTGTTATTGCACTTTGTACCAGCTGTTTCCGGACGGGCTGTGGCTTTGGCTGGGGATGGACATGTAACTTTGTTCCATGTTAATGAAGCCCACGAGTCCGAGTACCAATCTGTATTTCAGGTTGGTTCAAGTAAAATATAGTGCAACAATATGTAATATTACAACTATCCCATATGAGTATCATCATATAAGGGTATCATTGTTTTGTTTTTTTTTTTTATTTATTAACTGTACTACACAAGATTGAAATAACAAGATATAATGACAAGAAAAGTGTACATTGAATTGCATCTCTTTCTCCTATACCTTGGATCTAGATACCGCATAAAGTTTCAAAACAGTAATATTTAAAAAAATACTTACCACTACAAATAATACTTATATATTTATTTATTATATTAATTGAAATTCAAAGTTCTAATTTAAATACATAAATTCTTAGTAGTATTATTAAGTAAAGTTTGATCAGGCCATGATCGATCTTTTAATCTACAAAAGTTAATCAAGTTACTCTTTATTATTTCAGGTGAATACTCAAACGTCACAATGTAGTGTTATGGACGTGTCTTCCACTAGTCAAGCTCTCGTATTTGGCGATCAGTCGGGACACCTTCATTTGTTCTCGGCTCAGCATAACCATGAACCACACTTTAACAACTTTTCTAGGTAAAATTGGTCTAATTTATTTATAGTATATAGATTGGCAGGTACATAAAAGAACCTTCCTATTCTTAAAAGGCACATTTCATTTTCATGGTGGTAGGCGGCGGAATACCTGATGGATAGGTGGTACACGCCGATGGTCTGACCTAATATTTTTAATTTACAATAGGTAGACAGAATGGCATATGGGCCACTTAATGCTAAGTTGTCACCATAGCCCATAGACATTGGCACTGTAAGAAATGTTAACCATAACTCACATCATCAATACACCAATCTTTGAATAGTTTCAAATGATAAGAATACAAGATACTATGCTGTTGTTGTTTGGTGGAAGAATATGTGATGAGTGACTACCAAGGCTTGTACAGAACTTACTACCAACCTACCAAGTAAATGCTTGTGGTCGAGTTATTGCTTATGATTATAAAAATATTAAAATTTCGTGCTCAAAATTAAATGTATACTTCTAGGGCAACTGAATTTGCAGACTCAGTGCCAGAACTTCCAACTGTCGGTTTTAATGATACAACATTCCATTTCTCGACCGTACCGTTGTCACCTCTCGCATCCGGCTCGAGGTGGTTCAACGAGCTGCCTCCGGACTTCTTTAAGAAGATTTACAGGTGTGATATTTTGTAATAGTATAAATAAAAATTTTAACAAAACAAAAACCGACTTCATAGGAAAAACAAATTAATATGCACTAAAAAGTAAATAAATAATTGCGTATTCTTCTATAATTTGATAATTAACTTACTACTTTCTACTCATCAATATGTAGGTACGAATGTGTTGAGTGGTTGATAATGTATTTACAATTATTGTTACTTTTGGAGTCGTAAGTAAGTATATCAGTTGTCTGGTTTCCATAGTGCGAGGTCTGCTTAGCTTGCGATCAGATGGCCGTTTGTGAATAATGTCCCAGAATATTACTGTTTATATGACGCACTTATGTTAATTTTAGTTAAGTCAGTGCATGCTGACAGTGCATGCTGCATTTAGCAGATTTTTGCGGTTGTCTGTCTGGTATTGTATTGGCAACCAACTAATCTCCTCTGAGTAATCTGATTGATTTCCAAAGTTAGAAAAGAAATTGTAAAATGGAAATAGACTTCATATGGTATAACATTATGTTTCGTTTTTTTTTTTGACACCTTAAATACAATATGATTGCTGTCCCTAATATAATGCTATATTTAAACATTTTGGAATAAAAATAAGCGAAATATTTTATTGGTAATAAATGCAATAGCATATAAATCTCTATTACATAATTAGTAAAAACTAAAATAACACCACCGTAATTTTTATAACATCAGAGGTCATGTGGGGTTTGTTTGGTTAATTATATATTTAATTACATTTTCAGAAAACCAAAGCCAATCGATCCTGAAGTATTAAAAACAATGAAGATGCAAGGTCCAATTGGTTACGCGCCGAATCCAAAGACCCACAGACGAAATGAGGTAAAACTCTTGATATATAAATAAAGCAAAAACATAACAAGCTACAAATTTTCTCTTTTACTTTCCCATAGTCATTATTAAAAAAAAGAAATAATAAATTTATCAAAAATAAAAAATTCAAATCTTTTTTTAAAAATTTAAATAGAGGTTATTAAAACAATAATGGTCTTACTGTTTTATATAAATTGCTTGGTTTATAATTTAAATAATTAAATAATAATTTAAACTTACACCTTATAAGGGTTGGCATTGATTACACATGTACAACTTTATACTATATATTATTATTATATAAATTAAATTTGTAATTCAGATGCCGTATGTCGAAGATAACCTAGATAATGTAAAAAAGAACGACGCCAGTATTAGTATCCAACCAATACCTAGGCATTATTTAAAAGTAAGTACAGTTTTATTATTATTAAGTATTAACTAAAGTTATCTATACAAAATTTGACATGAAATGTATTGGAAACAAGATGGATGTATTTATGATGGCAATAAGACTGTTAGCAAGGAGTATGTATACATATATAGTTTACCATTTCTTTTATAATTTCAGGTAGAAATTCGATTCAATAAATTGTTGCCAAGTGACGACGATGTAGTAAATAAAACTGGCTTGCCAGGCTTAGAATCGACTATGCCTAATTCATACTGCAATGCAATGTTACAGGTATTATAATTTTTAAATTGAATGATAATTAACCACTATTGAGTAAAAGCGTCATTGTTGAGACACTGTCAGAGATAAGGTTATTAAATAAATGTACGGATAAGCAAATGATTGTGTGTGTGTGTGAGCTATATATAAATATAATGTATATTCTTACAGAATTAATTACTTAATTTTAAATTTAATTTAATTTATTACATGAGTATTGTAATAATATATAATCTGTAAAATGTTAAAAAAATAAAAATATTTTGCTTAATCGTACAATTATCGGTCAGTGATAGATGTATTTTATATATATTTATATATTGTTATGAAACAGTTTATGTGTTTGCTTAAACGGTTTGTGAATTTCAGATTATAAATGAGATAAATTTAATATGCAGGTACTATATTACATGCCACCACTGAAGGCTACGCTACTGGCGCACACATGCGCGAAGGAATTTTGTCTCAGTTGTGAATTAGGTGAGAACCTCCTCATAGCTTAGTAGCTGATGAGAAATAGTATTATTTATGGTGATGATTTTGTTGTAAAAAATATGGGGTTAATACAGGTTATGCTTTGTCAATAGATATTATATATTGAAATGTTATTAATAAAGTTGTTCTGTGCGTTCCCCGCAGGCTTCCTGTTCCGCACGCTGGACGCGTCGGGCGGCGCGGCGTGCGAGGCGAGCAACTTCCTGCGCGCGTTCCGCACCGTGCCCGAGGCCGCCGCGCTCGGCCTCATCCTGCCCGAGCGCGCCCAGCCGCGCGCCGACCTCGTCGCGCTCGTGCAGGTACACGCTCTCTGCTGTCTCGCTGTCGCTTTGTACACTGAGCTACTTTTGGCTCGCTCCACTTGGTACTATTTACTGGTGGAAGAGGTTTGTGCGAGCTCGTCCGAGTACGTCCATCAGATATTCTGCCGCAAAACAGCAGTACTTCGTATTGTTGTGTTCAGGTTTGAAGGGTGAGTGAGCCAGTGTAATTATAGGCACAAGGGTCATAACATCATAGTTCTTAAGGCTGGTGGCGCAATGGCGTTGTAAACGGTTTTTAACATTGGCGTTGGTGACCACTTACCATCAGGTGGCCCGCATGCTCGGCCTACCTATACCAAAAAAAACAGGTCTGTTTGTTATTTTAATTAGTTTGTGTATGTAAATAAATGTTCTGCGGGAGAAAATAAATAAATTTATTATTATTATTATAGATGGTACTGTAACATTATAGGAAACTTGTTTCGAAAGCTGAAAGTTGTGTGCATTGATTTCGAGAACTCAATAAGAGGACCTAAAATATCGCAAAGTAAAAACAAACAACATGAAACACTGTTAATATTTATTATCTTTCTATAATATTTATTTATTTCACGAAACATTTCAGAGTTGGAACCGTTTCATTCTACACCAGATACACTATGAGATACTAGAAACACGTAAAAAGGAAAAGGAATTGACATTCTTAGCACAAAAATCTAGTCCACCGAAACCTCGAGTTAATAACACTAGACAAATGAACGGACAATACGAGTATCAGTATAATAACGATCTCGAGTTCTTGGGACCATCGGAATACGAAGACGAGCTGGACGAGGAACAGTGGCGTAATAATCACGATGAGGGTATGTGCATATTACATAATTATAGTACGTATAACTCGGTCACAATATCTCAGCTCGCTGGAATGTGGTCCCCCCTCCCGCTTCCGCCTTCACACGCCGCGCTCGCCCCGACCGCTTCAGTACGGTTAGCAAGTAGCATCTTTTTTGCTGAAACGCCTCTCGATAATTTCGTTATTTTCATGTTATTTTGCACACCGTACCGCGAATGTGACGTTATCGAGCGAGGTGCAGAGATATTGTGACCGAGTAGTACTAATTTTTGTGACAGACTATAATAATGATGTAATCGAGTCTTGAGTGATAACAGCCAAAGACTGTTTGTGAACTCAAACGTGAGTGTTAAGCGCTGAGGAAGATGTTCGTTAACGGCGAAGCATGCGTCTCTAGATCTCGGCGCTTCCAGTTGCGTCTTATTTTTATTGCTTCTGCACTTTCTTACCATCTGTTTTGTAACTTCTGTGCGACAGCTGTTATTGCCACTTGTAAGTAAGCAATCAATTGTATATATTTTGTTATTACTTTGTTAATATTATTAACGCCCTTAGAAGGGATAAGACCGATACATATGTCACGTCGTCTCCGCCGGCGGACACGGCGTGTTAAGACGTCTCGTCGACGGACGTGACGACCGCATGCGCTCCGCAAAGCGTTCTTATCGTTATGGCGACGTGTTAAGCCGAGGTGCGTTCTTACAGAACACCCTTAGGACGTTCGTCTCAGTGAGCGCTCCCGTGGGCCCTCCCTAACCGTTGACCTTGAGGGCCCTTAGGGCCAACAGCTATACATAATTAAATAAGTAAATGAGTAAGTATGCTTTAAGCTTTAATTTCTTATCTATATATTGCCCTCACTTAGCACCCATATGATGTAGCTGGACCAGAGAACCGCGGTGTGAATACGTGCAAGTATGCCAAAACATTTTTCTTACAGTGTTTTATAGAACGCAGTGCCGATCCCAACTGAACGGGATCCCAGTAAGCCGGAGCTGAGTAAGATACTGGAATAAAGTTGAATCCTTCTTAATAACAGGAGAGGAGCAGAGGTACATTTATGAGACGTTAGTGTATTATTGGTATACAATTGTAATTTTACAGGTACGGCCGTAACGAATCATGTTCAAAACGAATGTAACGATGTACAGAATAAACAGCAACGTGACAACGAGGAATCCGAGATATCGCAACTGTTCGCCATTGGTCGGCAACAAGTCAACAAGTGCATGAAGTGCAATAAAGAGGTTTGTATACTCTTTAAATATAAAGGGGTAGTTAAACTAACGGTTTAAATATCGATTTCTAAATTTAAATCGATTCGATTAATTGTCGTTGGTCGAAAACTTTTCGATAATGATTCGTGAACGTAATATTTTTAGAATGAATTCTTGATATGTTTTGCAAATAAATATAGTAACACAAATCAGAGTCATAGCTGCCTATTAAGAATAACACGATTATAATAAAATATTACATTTAAATCGTTTTTTTTTACCATAACGTGAATATTTTGCTCTACAAAGTCAAAACGCGATTTCCATCCTTAAAATTGATATAACGTTTTAATGTGAATGTGCTTTTTTATTATCAGGAGGATCGCGAATGTAGTATTGGCGTTTGAGCTGTAGCGAAGAGCAACGACAAGTTCTTAGAACCGATTACGTCATAGCAAGCTACTCACGATAACTGGATATGTATGTCCGCAACCTGTAACAGTGTAGACGAATACAATAGTCCGAAAATGACGAGCGTTTTCTTTTGATCGTGTTATTTTTGAGTTGGTCGCTGTACACCCTGTATTTTTGTTTTTATCGTTTTTTATTTTAAAAAACTTCATGTTTTATTATTTTTCAATTGTACATCACTGCGTCTGCGATTCCATCTCAGAAGTGGGAACGCTGTCAAACCGTTAGAAATTAATATTCTTAAGAACGGTCGTCGTTAGCCAAATATGCCAGTTTATCGAATATCGTACTCGCGGTGTACTAACGTGGAAAAAGAGAGGGGAGTCACCCGTCACGGAGTTCCACCCGAATGGGTATCGCCGTCGATGAATATAGATAGAGTGCGCTAGTGTACGCGTAACGTGCGGTGCCGCAGGAGGAGCGCGTGTCGGCGGCGCTGGCGTGCGCGCTGGGCGGCGCGGGCGCGGGGGGCGCGGGCGGGGTGCGCGGCGGGTTCGCGGAGGCGGTGCGCGCGTCGCTGTGCGCGCGCCGCACGACGCCCGCGTGGTGCGAGCGCTGCGCGCGCTTCACGCCCACCGCGCAGCACGGCCGCGTGCTCAGGTACCGCCGCCTACTCTACTAAACATATATTATTTACCATTTTGTATAGCGAACGTGCATTTAGATCCCATAGAACAACTTCGATACGACATACTTGCCGAGGCTCGGCGAGCGTCCACGAACTACGAGACTAGAAAAGCTCGGATGCTATTTACACGCTTGCGAGTGTATTTCGGACGGCCGAGCTGTGCACGTAAATATGGCAAATGAGGAAGTTGAAGTTGTGTCGGCTACTTTGTGTCGGCATTTGTCTCGACATATTTTTATTATTAGAGAGAGGCTTCCTCATTTGATCGGGCATTAATGGTCGGTCCGGTCTATTACAGCGCAGCGTTAATACGTCCGTTCGGTGTGAGCTCCTGAACGACAATGCCACGCCACGCTACGCCAACATGTAAAAACGTCGGAAGCTCCTGTCATAAACTTCTTTTGATCTATGTTCAGAAACCGACACTGGCCCGGATCGGCATCCGCTCACTCGCTTATCGAGATGCCAAGCGTGTAAATATAACATAAAAATATCAAATTCATAATAAGCAATTGTCTAGTTTCTACGTCATTTATCACTCGGAAATCGTCGCTTCTCCTGACACCTGAATGACAACAAAATTTTCTCACTTATTATTTGTTAATAACTGATAAATTCGTTGCTTTACCTCCCATTATTTTCTCAGGTTGCCGCCGATCTTGTCAATCAATTGCGGCGGTGTGACCGCACACGAAAAGGCTTACTGGGCGAAAGGTATCCAAAAGGATATGGTAAATATATTTCTGTATTTAAATAAACTATTCATCTAAAACTTTTGAAACCTCTTTTGTTTTATTTATGGATTTGTCGTTGGTTGATATTTATAGATCATTGTCTACGAATAATTGAAAAGCGTACAAAAACATACAAATAAGATAAATACAATTTAGAACTAAAACGTGTTCGGCAGGAATATGAAAAAAACCGACAAATAATATTAAAACGCCTATAATTATGTTCATAAAATATTTTATCATTGAGTTGTATTTTCACATTCACAATGTTGTATATATTTTCAGCCTGAAGCATCGAAGAGACCTGGAATCAGTAAGCCATGTCGTTATGGTTTACATTGTGCGAGACCTGGCTGTCGGTTTAAACATCCGGAGAGGTATGAGATAAATATATACTGATACTGCTTGCCTGCAATTATATATTATTAAACAGTAATTTACTGGGATTGATTTTATTTTCATTTATTAATCTTCATGTAAATAATAAAGCTACTATTAACTTTGTCCAATGCGCCGCCAACCTTGGGAACTAAGATGTTATGTCCCTTGTGCCTGTAATTACACTGGCTCACTCACTCTTCAGACCGGAACACAATAATACAAAGTAATGCTGATTTGCGGTAGAATATCTGATGAGGGGGTGGAACCTACTCGGACGAGCAAGCACAAAGCTCTACCACCGAATTCCACTGTGTTCATTTCATGGTGAAAATATTAAATAATCAAATATTTTGTTGAAGGTCAATATTAGCACCGCAATGTCATACTCTTAAGAACTCAACACAAGAGAGCAACTGTGTGTTACCGCATCAATTACACATTCGACTGCAATCCGATGGCGAAGTTGTCATAAATGACAAGGTGAGTTGTGTTTTTTTTTTCCTCCTTCAAAATGAAAAGTATTACAACATTCTGCCATATCATTATTAGGGTGTGCATTTTTTATGCGATCTAATATACTTTTTGGCGGATTTTTCCAGGCTGCTCCATCGACGGACCGATTACCGGATTTAAACAAGCATAAGAAGAAACCAGTCACTATGAGATCGGAACAGGACTACCACCTGTCCGCGGTGGTCGTTTGTGTGGAGGACAATCCTAAGAATTTAGTGTCGTACGTTCGGATACCGGATAAAAAGGACGAAGCTAGATGGTTCCTGTTTAATGATTTGAGGTAAGATTAAGTAATTGTGATTCATACTTTTAACAAAATTAAAAAATAGAAGGAATTTTAATAAAATGATAAAATTACATAGAATTGCTGTTCGGTGCGGGTTCATACGCTTTCAACGCGACCGCTTGCCCCTCGTATTGGTGTAATGTTATATAGTTACATACGAAACATCCTGTTAGATAAATCGTATAATCAATTACATAGCGTATAATTAAAATAATAGCAAGTAATTATACTTACCATTTTTAATCTGTTGACATTTGCCGTTCCCAATATACAAACTTGACATTATTGCACAACCGTATTATAAGAAAAAATAATAATATTATTTTTTTCATAGATGTGTGCTTTTAAACAAAATGGCGTCATATTAGGAAATGACGTGATAGTGTTACTCTGCCTAATTAAATGATCGCGTTATTAACGATATGTGTTTTTACAATTCCAGCATAGTCCAAGTGAGTCCGGACGAAGTCGTCCAGTTCAGTAGCTGGTGGAAGTCCCCGTGCGTCCTCTTCTACACGAGCTCGAGGGTGATGCTCCCTAGCGATACTGCAACCTCATAGCCGATGCTTATGTATGGGCCGAACAATCAGGGGTCAGTATCACACTGTACACCATTAAAAATATAAATAAATAAAATCATGTCTTTCCCCGAATTGGTTTTTTGTATTAAAATAATGTTTTTATATATAAATTTTTCATTCCTTACATAAATCAGGAATCGTAATTTTTTAACTGGCTCAATCACCCATCAAACCAGAACACAAAATGTTCAGTACATGACTTAAATCTCTGATCCATATCTGATTTAGAAGCATTGTTGTTAAATCTAGTCTTATACAGGGTGCTATGAATTTATTTTCGATTACAGATGCAATGGCCCATACGAAATGAACGGTGTCAACTACGAAGTACCGGCCGAAGAGACCTACTTAATACGATGAGCATATTATATAAAGTCTGACAGAAACTAATAGTACGAAATGTTAAGAATATTCTGGAAATAGGTTAGTAGATTATAAAGTAATACTAGCAAAATGGAGTATAGCTTTCGAAGTAATAGTTATATAGATATATGTATATAGTTAAAATGAAAACGAAACTAAACCGCGATTGGACGATATTGTGGAACTAATTTTTACACAAGTTTCTGATTGGTTGATGATGTTAACAAATATTGCATTTGTTAAAGTGATATTTCTATAAGTACAGGATCATATTGAATTCGCGGATTAATAATATTATATTTACTTATCCGCTCTGATTTACAAAACTGTATTAATATTGATAATATTTGTTATACATACGTATCCGTCGTTTCGCTTAATACAATATAATCTGTGGATGACGAACTCTATTGTATGTAATGACTCTATTGTTCTGTAAATAATTCATTAGATAATTACCAGATGTTAATTGAGCGATCTATTTATTCGTCAAATTATTTGAATAAGTGTCGACGCGTTACGATATCGCGTTGTTCGAACAAATATATAGTGTATTCAAACACATTATTCTCACATGGACTGAATCTCATATAAAAATGTTTGCGTTTTTTTTCAAACTGATTAATAAGAGATTGGTGAAGTATTGAGTGAAACAGATGTGACCGAACAACGCAAATATTTGCCTTATTTTTACGATGTTTAATTAAAAAACCGACAAATATACGCAAATACGTACTTGTGTTGTTTACAAAATTCGTACAGATAAAGTAATAATAATGAAATAGATACATTGATTAGTACAGACAATAAATGCAAAGGTGAACACGCCTTCAAATTAAGCTACACGAAAACAAACCATCCTTATATAAAGATAGAGCACTTCGATCAACAATACTACTAGATAACGCTTCACGAACAAAAATGTGGCACCGACTGACTACACCACAAAATTGTTTGGTTTAACACTGTCAACCTAAACTATGCCTTGTTCCCGAGCATTAAAGTGGGGCTTATATTGTATTAACATTCACTTACGATCTTACGCCATGAATGACAGAAACAGATAAGAAATGTACAATAACTTTTGTTCCGAATTCAACCTTATTTCGTTAGCAATAAAGTAGATAATTACAGACAAAACATTTTACTTACGCCATTGCGGTCGTTGTTTCCACAAATTTTGACGTATTAACGTTGGTTATGATCGGACCATACTAATCTATATAAATGAAATGATATAGGTCTGCAGTTGTGCGCGCATCACGGAAAAACTACTGGATAGATTTCAATGACATTTTCTAAATTTAATTCTTACACACTTGGCCCTTATCAAAATAAAAAATATTGCGATATCTTCATTTAATAAAAAGTTATTACAGTTTCAAGAAACAACGATTTGTATATGCACTGCGTGTTCAGTGATGTATGTTTAAACAAATTATGTTTCTGCTTGCGATCTTTTTGATGTTTTTTCCTTCGTACATAAGAAAACTTGGTTAATATATCAAGCAAAGCGGACGAAGTCGCGGGTATCAGCTAGTTTAAAATAAAACCAGTTTTTGAAGCGCTTACCAGTAATCTAGTACATTATTGATCGAAGATAGAATATACAAAAATAACAATAACAGCCTGTGAATGTCCCACTGCTGGGCTAAGGGCTCTTCTCTTATTGATGAGAAGGTTAGAGTATGATTTGGCGTAATCGAAAGCACATTGAAAACGCACTAGTTCGTATCGCACCATAACCTTTATACAGTGTACTCCATTTTGCTAGTTTGAAAATGGATTTAATCTGAGGTTAAAAGGTTTGAAGATGTTTTGTCGCGCTTCAGATATATATAATTTATTTTTTTAAGCAAATTGTCGTCTCGGTGTATATTTTTATACGGTCAATAACGCCTTTTATATGAAGCAATAAACATTTTATATAAACAATATGTTTTATACCGATAAACCGAGTCAACGTGATTTGCTAAAATGAATATTTTTTTATTACACGATGATATATATACTATTTGCGTGTGACTATTTCCGCATCGGAGCGCTGAATGTTTTTTAAAATTATCGGTAAGTGAGAGTTCCATTAATCTAAGGCACAAAGAATGGTAATATTTTTAAATGTAAATTATTTAACGTAGGCGAGCTAGAAATGCATAATTTTTTTTTTAATTTGTTATAAATATTTGTTATATAAAGCCACGCGTTTGTTAAAATGAGTACTTAAAAACTTTTCTACGTCTTTGTCCAATGTTAAATTGTGGTTTTTTTTTTTGAAGAATTGATAAATACTTTTTTTACCAATCAACATATCTTGACGAGATTCTAAACTAAAATACTCCTTCCATTCAACATTGAATCTTCTGTCTCATTCTAACGAATTGGAGATTGTTTTTGATAGAAAAGGATGTCTGTACGTGATTTATTGTTAACGTAATGTATTAAGATATGTATATATGTCGAAATTTGCATCCATTCTGCATAATAGTCTCAATCGAAGTGAATGTGACGAAAGAACTATTTGTAATAATTGGCCTAAGATACCAAATTTGTTTTAACGTCAATTAAACATGGCGGTTTTAGTTATAAATGTTGTTTAGACGATTAATAGTTAAACACGCTATCTTCTTCTTTCGTATGTCAAATGTAGATGACAGAAAGAGACATGAGTATCTAACTGAATATCGTCTAAATAATGTTTATAATTAAAGTCGTTAATTTCTGTTAGTATGATATGTTTACGGAATATGTTTCTATCACCGTTACCTTCGGTTGTGGTACCTCAAACATTGCATTATTATTATTATTTGTTTTTCATCGACTGATACAGTTCACGGTTCCCGCTTGTGCGCGCTATCAGTACATTTTCACGTTTAAATTATTTTTCAACATTTCCATGGTGGCTGGTTATTTTTTATAAGAGAAATAAAATCTTAAAAACTGATATTTTCGTCTTATTTGAATCTCTACAATACCCACTTTATCCTTAATAAAAAATATTTTCCTAATTAGTCTAGTGGCTACATGTAAGGCCGCAGATTCGGTGGTCCTGGGTTCAATTCCCAGGTCGGGCGAATAAATAGTTATTGGTTTTTTTTTCTGTCAGAATTTTTTCTGACGGTAGCAGCCCGGAGACTGGAAGATAGAAGTGTGTACTCTCCCGTGCCTCGAAAAGCACGTTAAGCCGTTGATCCTGCGCCTGAACTCTTTCCGGCCGTGTTGGATTGCCGTCCCATCGGATCATGAGAGCTAAGAAAAAGAGTGTTGTGAACTATAATATCTCATGCTCAGTTGGCTAATTTCTCTTGAGATTGGCCGCCGTGGCCCAAAGCGGTCCGGAGGACCTTAAAATAGAATAAATCTTTTTTTAATCTTTTGCGATACTAAAATAAAATATATATGTATAAATATAAAATAATTTATTAATGAATTGTAAATTATAATACTAGTAATTATTTATTAAAGAAATTTCCAATGCAGGATAGCTTTCCCTGGCTTCCAAGCCTCCGCACAAGTTTTTGAACAAAACGCAGCGCTCAGAATAATATCTTCGGTAGCGTCGATTAAAATCAATTTTCTGAAATTAAAGATATATTAATCAAAAATGTCATACTGATTACAAAACTTTAATCTGTAATCAAATATTTTTGGTTCAAGGCTTGGCAAGATTGAATTTTCATTTGATTAATATTTGATTTACTTGGTGGTAGAGCTTTGTGCAAGCTCGTCTGGGTAGGTACTCCTCAGATATTCTACCGCAAAACATCAGTACTTGGTACTGTTGTGTTCCGGTTTGAAGGTTGTGTGAGCCAGTGTAATTACAGGCACAAGGGACATACGATCCTATGCCACTATGATTTAACTCGGCAGCATATTCAGCCTGCTTTCGATGTCTGGAGGCTCCAGGGTAACAAAGAAGCGGAAGCCACTATTTTAATTTCCAAATCAATTTATTTCAATCGGGTCTTATTAATTTATTCCAAAAGAAATTAAATTATTTTAATAAATATATGTATGTACATAATATGCAATATATTAAAAGTATTTACTCGTCGGATTTGGGATGTGTTTTTTAAGAAATCTATTATTGAGCCCTCTCTCTTAGAGGCCCCGGGGCTGTAGTGCGCGAAGTGGAGACTGTTATATACAGGGTTATTTTTAATGACCCAGCAACCTCGCAGGACTATATAGCTAACATCATAAGCAATAACTTTTGTTCCTATCCTATGATACCTAATAACCACTTCACGGGTCGGACACGAATTTTGTTACACCCTGTATAAATAAGAATGTACAATAATACAAGTACAATAATGTAAGCCCTCCCAACTATCAGGATCCCTGGAGAAATACTATTTTTTTATTATACTGACCCCGGGGTTGAACCCAGGACCTTGGAATCAGCCTTATAAGGTAGCCGCTAGACCAACCAGGCAATGAATTGAATGACATTTGATTAATATAGTTTACAAAACATATCAAATAAATTAATACATAAATATGATTCGAAAAATATAATTTCACATTTTCCAAATGGAATATAATAAATGATACGTACTCAACACAAAACTCATAATAGACGAAATCAAATATAGGCTTCTTACAACGCACGTTCTCGCATCTCGATAAAGGCCCATTACATAAATCATCCCTTATAAATCTCGGCAAGTAATCAAAATATTCTTCAATAATATCTTTTGGTTCGCAACCTCCTTTTCTTTTGGTACTCAATATTAGATTATCAATTTCATTCGTTTGATCATTTGATTTATATTTAACATTATTATTATTATTAATATTAAATCCATTTAAGTTTTCTTGTATATCTCTAATATTATAGCTATTATCAAAATTATCAGTCCGATAAACATCAGTATATATACTAAGAGGAGCTTTTGTCAATTTCTTCGCAGATTCATTGATAACTTCATAAAATTTCCTTTTAGAGAGCTCGAATAGACTCGGTACGAATGACGAACCTTTATCGAAAATATGATTGTATTTCGTTGGGAAGTTTAAGTCTATATTACATCCTGTAAAATATTGGTTTAACTGCAAAACATATCTCGCCGAATGGGATTCTTGATGCTTTGGTTGGCTTAAACACCTGGAATAAACAACATTTTCCTTAATGGATGAATTATTTTCCTTTGCTTACATAGGTCACAATTTAAAAAAAAATCACTTCACTTGAATACATTAAGTTGGTTAACTATTATTTGTGGTAGGAGGACAATTTACTTTTATTGAAATAGACAAAGCAAATTGAAACAAAAAAAAGTAGTCAGACCCAAAAACATGACTAACTATGTTAAATTATAGAAAAGTCTTATGGTTCTTTTAATCCAGCTTACCCTATATCTAGACTTCTTGTCTGTTGTCCTCTAAACATATGATACCATAATGAATACGGTATAGTCTTCAAACTCGAGTTTCTCCAAAACCTGAATTCGCAATGATGGTAGTTATATACAGGTCTTTGGGGCAACCATTGTAGTGCATTGTCTGAAAAAATATGTATTTAAATCTTAGTAAAAAAAAAAAACTATATATATTTATTAGAACGTATAACTGCGCAGTTTATTTTACGGTAAAGAAGTAATTCGTATAAATAAGCCACACCTCCCAAGTCTCGTTCTGAAAAAACTAGCAACGTTCCTGTTGAACATTTCTGCGGCTCTGGTACCTCTTAGCATACCACTATAACGATTCTATTCAGTTTACGTGCTTCGGTGATAATAACTAACTCTAGCTGCTTTACAATCGTCCTCCTTACAAATCTGCGAGCCTGGTACCTCGAACCTCGACTGAGTTGCGTTTACGAGTTTCCAACCTTATTTATAGAGCAAGATCCCAGGGCCGCCAGACGTCACGTATTTTCTGACGGATGAAATGTGGACGATTGAGTAGTGTTAGTATGTACTATGATCGTATGCCTACCTGCTAGCTTGGTCAAACGGCCAATTTCCAGGTATCAGGTAATCAAGGTACATATAAACATTACTTACTTCACGTAAATTCTCATGGCTGATTTTCATATATGTTTTCGAGTGTATAGTTAAAAATAAATTGTCAATACTCCCAGACACTTTCCGTCGGCCATATTGCTTGACAGACGCTTTAAGGGTCTCAAAATAATTAGTTAACTTCACGTAACGTTGACGTGACTTTAGCTGTTGGCCGCAAGAGGGCCTTTAAATTACAATAAAGTAAGCTGTCACCTGACCAATTTTTTTTTTATTTAAAAATTATATTAATTAAAAATAATTAGTAAAAAAAATGAAAGTAAATTAGCCGACATCTAAAAATTTTTAGAATTTTTTTTAATAAAAAAATTATTAAAAAAAAATTATCATTTGTATAAAATTTGAAAAACTATAAGTGGTATTTTTAAAAAATATTTTTTATTTCTAATTAATAAATAGAAAAAATATTTAAAAATGACGGCTAACTAGTATTATTTTTTATATGTCAATTTTTTTTCTTATTTTTGTTGCCATAATTTACTTGTCAACAAAAGTTCTAAAAATTATAAAATATCAGTTCAAGTAATTTTCATGGCCTTAACAGCGCAGTCGGTCTCACTCAGTCTCATGCGCTTAGATAATGCTCTCGCGCTCCCACTCACATAGATATTAAAATTTAGTTTAGGGGATGATTGGCCCCTTGGATCGGTCTGTCTTCTTGTCAAAGGTTTTAAAATAGTTGTCGGATGAACATATATTAAAATGGAGCGTCAGAATTTACGTGAAGTTAACTAATTATTTTGGGACCCTTAAAGCGTCTGTCAAGCAATATGGCCGACGGAAAGTGTCTGGGAGTATTGACAATTTATTTTTAACTATACACTTGAAAACATATATGAAAATCAGCCATGAGAATTTACGTGAAGTAAGTAATGTTTATATGTACCTTGATTACCTGATACCTGGAAATTGGCCGTTTGACCAAGCTAGCAGGTAGGCATACGATCATAGTACATACTAACACTACTCAATCGTCCACATTTCATCCGTCAGAAAATACGTGACGTCTGGCAGCTCTGGGATCTTGGACCATATTTTTTATTTTATTTATTTAGCTGCTTTACCAACTACCCCCATGCTCTTCTGTGGCCCTGGTATATACGAGCACTGAAACGCTATATAATGCTTTGTCCAACTTACATCAATTCGAGGGTTACTGGGGTTTAGTGTTTTTTATAAAATAACAATCGTAAGCGCTCGGAAGGCATACACGACGAAATCTCTTAGTTCTGAACTAATGACATAAAGACATGATATCCTCGTCTCAACAAAGCAATGAAAAAGAGCACAATATAGGTACTTACTTCTTGAGTAGTCACTTATACAATTTAACATTTACCTATATAGTATGTAATATAAAAATGTTTGTCGACCTATAATTATGACTAAAATTTTAGAAACATTGAATTTTTTAGATTCAGTTAAACTTTGTATGTAACTCAAAGTTTAACATTAATAACGTCACAATACTTTGAATATGGTAACATTTTTTACCAATAATTGAGCAAAAATTAATACAATATCTACTAAGTCTTATATAATTTTATTATATCAGTGGTTTTCGTAACTTGGTGCTGTGCAAATGGGTCAAACGGATCAATGAGGAAGCGTTCGGCTTGATTTATAACCGCTAGTTTGTTATCGGAAAACATAGCTACAACTGTTTCCTTCGGTTTACGAGCGACACTAAATCTAAGTATTGGGGTCACGAAATTTGGCTAATTATGAGAAATGTGGTAAGGATAGCAAAATATATCTCCGCGGAAACAAAATTTGATAGAATTTAAAATTTTAAACTTTGTATATTAATAAGAAATTATACCTATTAGATATTAACTTATATATTGTTTTCTCGGTTTTAAATACTTTCAGTTATTTCTTTGTATTTAAAAAAAAGTAAATTTATACATTTCCTTATTTATATTACATAAAGTAATCTTAATGAACTACACTTACCTATCTATCACAATTTCACTTAATATATACCTCCTACGATTGTAAGAATAGAAGTTTCTCTATAGAAACGCAACTTAATTAGGTTAAATGTACCGAGTATGTTCTAAAACTTTAAATACTTTAGTTTAAGATGTCTATACTATTTATATATATATAAAAAAACCTGTTCTTACCTGCATTATCGTGGGTAAGACGATTTTATATCCAGCAAATTACTTTCGATTTGTTAGTGAAAAAAAATCAGCACACTTGTAAATACGCAACACAGACCATATCAAGAATATGATTACCACAAACCGATAGATAACGAAGCGTCCGCAACTCAGCTATCCTTAACGGCAGTTCGCGGAGTTCATTCTCGTCCAATATCAAAAATTTTAAGTTCCTCACATCGCCGATATCATCCGGAATATATCGCAATCTATTGCCACTAAGATCCAAACACTTCAAACGAGTTAACTTCGATATCTCTCTCGGCAGCTCCGTAATGTCATTCCCGCTCAGATATAAGCTTTCTAGGTTGTTCAGTTTACCAATATCGCTTGGTATACGAGATATTAAATTTTCCTTTAAATAAATGTCCGTTATCTCATCCTCCTCGCCTTGTAGACGCTTGAGGGGAAATTCAGTAAATCCCCTGTAGTTCCAATGTAGGACGCTGTTTGTGATTCTTCCGCAGTCCATCTTTATGTTCCCTTTGAGCGTAATTTCCCAAAACGTAATACTTTCCTAAAACATTGTTTAATATCGTTGAAAATTTCTCGACGAAAACATTCGAGATTTTCCTGAACGTTTGTTTAGTTTAAACACCGCTTATTTATATATTTGTTTTCATAATACAACGTTGTATCATTTAATATATTCGAATGAAAATTGCGTTTACGATAATGTTTTCGTAACACAAAACAGACGAGTTTGTTTCATTCCCGTCTGTGCAAGACTGCTACATCATTCGAGGTTGAAGAATTATTTTTAAATCTAGCAAGGCCTTTTATTTAAAATTGCGTACATCACTATCAGTTTTTATCAAATATATAGCATCTTATAATACTTAAATCTTTCAAAGCTTAGATGGAATATTCTTGAGATCTCATATTTGATTTTGCAAAGTTTACGAGTTATTTGTGCTTACGTCTGGGTATTATCTTGCGTATATTCTTAAAGAATACCAAACATCTTACTTGGACTAAGGTTGAATTCTAGCATGTATTGTTGGGAATAGAGTTCATTAGTCGATTGAGTAATTTTATTTATTACAATTTAAAAAACAATCACGGGAAATTAACATCAAATAAATTTTATCAATAATATTTAAATATATATTAAAAAAAAAGTCTACAAGAATACCAGATTTAGTCGAAATATATTAGTTTGAAATAAAAAAGTTATTAAATAAAAAACAATGTAATTTATCCAAAAATAGAACAAGGTCACTAAAAAGTAAATAAATGAAATAAAATTTAGCAACATATAAAAATTGTGTTCCAATAAAAAAAAATGCGATATTGAGTACAAGTGTTTGGCTCGTATCCAAGTATCGCGATTGTACCGGGTCGAGGACAAGGCATGGCATAAACAATGAAAATAGTCGAACATTACTTTTAGCCCCAATATACACTACAGTAGCGATTACCAAACAGCCTCGGGGTGGATATCATTTTACTATTGGTCTTTATCAAATGACTGACCGTTTAGTTTACTATGATGTGTGCTGGGCCTCTAGTTTTAGTCGTGGATCTAATTTACACTACGGTTTTTATTTCTGTGAATCTTGGATTGGTGGTCTTGAATTTTCTTTTGCAATTTTAACTATATGTATTTATTATGTATATAAATAAAATGATAGAGGTCTGCAGTTGTGCGCGCATCACGGAAAAAGTACTGGATAGATTTCAATGAAATTATCTAAATTTTTTCTCTTAGACACATGTCCCTTTAATCAAAAAAAAAAAAAAATTGCGATATCTTCATTTAATAAAAAGTTATTAAAGTTTCAAGAAACAACGATTTGTATATGCACTGCGTGTTCAGTGATGTATGTTTAAACAAAGTATATTTTTGCTTGCGATCTTTTTGATGTTTTTTCCTTCGTACATAAGAAGTCTGTTAATATATCAAGCAACGCGGACGAAGTCGCGGGTATCAGCTAGTAAATTATAAATGAAGAAAGTTATTTGTTTATGAACACGAAGTATGTTTTGATTTTTTATAATATTAAATTCCATGGTCTAGGATCCAACATATTAAGAAAGTACCAGCTTAAAACGAATTGTTACAGATAGATAGATAGCCTTAGTTATCAAAATTTTAAATTAATATTAATATGAAACATTGAAGAGTTAAGACAAAATGTGTTCGCCAAAATAAAGTATGATCAAATCAAACAAAAATAGAAAAATTTAAATCGACAATATACAAGATTAATTCAATGAAAGCAACCCGATGGTCAAACTCTAGATTATTCCCGAAAAATATGAAGAATTCTCCCGAGAAGTGAGTTATTAAAATAGATTGTCTATTTATTTCATTTACCTTCTCATTTCATCAAATAAAACAAAAAAAATATGGTTTATAATATAACTTTATTGAAGATTATTTTGAATACGTTGTCAATTGTACTATAAAAGTTACAAGCAGAGGTGCGTATGAATAATATAAGATCACTTGCAATTACAAATTTACCCACATTTATATTACATACTAATTTACAATCAGACTTTAGAGTTTTTAATTATATATAAAGTAAAACATGAAAAAACAATACAGGGAATAGAAAAAAAACTATGAAAATAATTACGTTATTGTTAACTAAAAATATTTTTACAATGGCAGCACTTTAAAATTAACAATATGTTAAATTTTAAATAAGACTGAAAGAAAGGTGATATATATATCAACAGTCGAGTTTTAGATAAACAAATTTAAATAACCATAGATAATAAATAATAGACAGATAACAATACAAGTTCTTTTCTTAAGTTTAAAATTTCGAAAGATTTCTAATTTTCAAAAAGTACATTTAATTAAAAAAAAATTAAAATATCGTATTTATATAGGAACATACACAGTTTGGAAATAACAATAGGTATTTCATATAGATTTAAGAAGACACTTAGCTAGAATCTACGTACTTGTATTCGTAATAGTAAAATTTTTATTCACTAAGAATTTTTAATTCATTTAACATCATATGTAGTTGAATATCTTACATCATTACAAGAAACATTATAAATTTAAAGAAATATATTGATATGACATTTATTGGAATACTTATAATTAAAAGTATTTAATCTTAAAAATGCATTATTAAGAGGTTGTTTGACTAGATACTTTGTTTCTTAATATTCTAATAAATTACAAGTATTTGCACTTAAATACATATAAGATAAATGATAGATAGTTATACACGACGTATAAAATTCAATTCAATAATCACACATTCATTATTTACCTTCTCATCGGTCAAGATTAGTCAAATCTTACGATCAATTCTGGTCCACGATTTTCGCTCCTTAAAAACCAGCTTAAATAAAAGCGGGTTAAGGATCATACATATATTATAAAATATATTAGAAAAAAATATATTTATATAAAGCTAAAGTTCCAAAAAAAGTTATGAAATGCATTAAGTCATTCGAATTATATCAAAATTTAATCAAAACAAATAAAATAATCACTGATTAAAATGGGTTATTATTTTAGTTAAACTTTGAAAAAAAAAACAAAGGATTACTTTTGCATTGAATACTGGCTTGCAAGTCCGGTATAACAGCCGAAATGTGCATGTAGTTCGAGCCCAATAAGTGCATTGATAAATATATATTTTACATCTGGGCGTGTATTAATAGATAATACTCGTTGATGTGTTGAATGATTATATTGGGCACATTTTAAATAATAATGAGTGCTTTTACATTAGCTTTATTTGATGTACGCGTTTATTAACTCTTATTCAAATGCATTGATAGATTTATGAATATTCTATTATAAGCGTACATTATTTGTTATATGAAATTTCTGTTTTGAATACTTTATTGTCAAGGAAATATTATAAATATAATATTTTAATAAGTTTAATTAATATTAATATTAAATAACTATTAAAAACGTTGTCATATAAAACGTTTTGTTATAATTATTGATATATTTTAAATGTAAAATACCAAGAAGGTATTAAGTCCTTTTACATAAAATTTGTATTAATCATCAGAAATGCATTTATAAAAATTTAGACATGTATAGAGCTTCCACATTCGAATGTCCAAAGATTATTATTTTGGAATATAAAACCATCAAATTATAATTAAAAGCTCTACATACTCGCGCACAACAAATTGGGTTAATTCTAAATTTAAAATACCTAATTTTAGATTAAATAAACTCGAACCTCACCGCAGAACGCAATCGTGAAATGCCAGAAAATTATATGCGACATTAACTATAATAATGATAACATTTAAATAATTCTAGAATCAAAATACACCACAAGTCGGTTTGCAATATTTCGCGAGTAAGATACGAAATTAGTTCTTACATAAAATAGCTGCAAAGTTAAGATTCGCATAAAATTTGAGTACGAGTACGAACTCGTACTAATATTTACTTTCTATATACCAACAAGTAAAAGAAATGTCAAGAAATACGTATGAATCTTCGCTAATATTCGGGAATCGTCGGAATATAAGGGAAAAAGCCATTAAAATCTACGGATAATCCTGACCCGTCGACCCTTCCCATCTCCTTCATCATCGCTGTCGAATGATGATTGCTTGCTGCCCATCATCAACGCTTGGATCTCGGGGTTTAAGGGCAAAGCTGGGTAAGATGAGCGACGTACCATCGGAGCTGGTCGACCTCCTAAAAATATCAATTTTATATAAACTTTTTTTCTGGTGAATCGACTGTGAATTTTAGATCTACGTTAATTCGGTTATAAGTTCAATGTTCGGTTGAACAATTTGTATTGGTAATGTGAATATTTAATTCGGTCTGAGTTTTGTTAATGTTGATCTTTCCACAGTGTTTAAGGATTGATGAAAGTTATTACTAACGTTTCAGTCGAAATATTAACTTTAATTATAAAATTATATTATATCTATTTTATTGGTTGATAAAATTGGTTTTATATCTTTCTATTAAAAAATATTAGAATTTTATAATTAATAAGTAAATGCCAACATCTGGACTAGCACCTAATCCCCTTTTGGAGAGAAGGTTTGCAGCTAATTCCAGTACACTGCTTTAATACGGCTTGGTGCATACATATGGTTCATGCACACTTCCTATCGACTACTACCCTCACAGCGATAGATAATTATATTATTTCATAATAATAAAAAGTAAGCACTTAAAAAACTCAGTGCCCACCCGGGTTCGAAATCGTGACCATCGGATAAAATAACGATTTTTTATTTACTGAGCCAGTACAAGGAAACCGTCTTTAAATATTTTAAAATATTCACTTGAACTCAACATAAACATAATATTATTCAATAAAGAAAAGTTTATAAATACAGTATACAAAATTTAATATTGATGACGATGAGGCCGATTTCGGCCACGGTGGTATCTTAAGAAAGATTAGCAAACTGCGCAGGCCATATTGTAGTGCACTAGTATGTGCTCAAACATAGGTGCACTCTCTATAGTAGGAATAGACTCATGAGATGTCTATCGTCAGTCGTATGAATATTAATTCCGATTGGACGGCAATCCAACACGACTGGAAAGAGTTCAGGCCAGGTAGACCAACGAAGGCAACGAAACCAAGAAGGTACGGGTCTAAGGGAGTGTACACTTCGGGCCTAAGGGCTGCTACTGACAATTGTCGACAGAAAAACAATAATAACAATAATATTTTTCTTATTGACCCGACCTGGGCTTTAAGTCTAAAACCTCCTTAGGTATATTGTTTTTGTTAAAACACACAAATGATTATAATGCTTTTCAATTTTCGCGGGCTATGAAGTTATGAACAATAAACAACAGATAAATAAATTTACAAAACCTATTTCGGAACAATTTACTCTGTGGTCTATTACAGGTATGTATTGCATCATTTAATGAAAAACAAGGCATATTATTTTTGCAACAAAACGCACACACGATTAATACAGGTAGGTAATGCAGTTAAATGTTAATTCCCGTGAACAATGAACAATAAATAACAGATAATAAATACGTTTTGCAAACCTATTTCGGATCTATTTACTCTGTGGTCTATTACAGGTATTGGATAATAATTGTTTAACAAATGCTTTGATTAACCATTCGGAAAATTCGTGTTTAACAGACCGAGAGGTACATGATTTGAATTAAACGTAATCTATTGTCGTGTGTTGCTATAGCAAATAAAATTGGGCTAAATACTTTAATTTCTAATAATAATGTAATAGGAATTACTATTAATAAGTACTTGTCTACTAGCAGCCTTAACTTGCGAAAATGAAATAAAAAATTGAGATAATTAAATAAATAAAGTTCTTTTGCAGGGCGCGTTTACACTTTTGTATATTTCAAAAAATCATATTATTTGTCTTTGTTTGTTAAAAAATGTATCAGTTCAAACGGGTCGATTAGACGAAGTTGAAGCTTAAGAGGAAAGTGCACAGCCTCTTCAAACCCCAATACAGTGCGCCCACTCACGAGTTATTTTAACCTTAAGTCTCAGACATTAAATATATACAAATAAAAATTTAAAATCATGACCACGTGGAATGTTGGCAAGAATGTTAACAGCATTTGTCCTTTGAATCACAAATGTGATCATATGGGCGGAGAATGAACCGGCCCTTCTTTCTGTAGGCAATAAGACAAAGACGTGTTAAATTGATTGAATTGATTAATTGACGACAGTAAGTCGCGTAAATTAATCTTTACTTAATTAAAGAGTTTCCAAACTTTAAAATATCTAATTACAGCAGCGAAATATCAATTCATTTTTTATCGTTCATTTTTATAATTTCAGTACCAACATTGTTTTGTTGTTACTGTTACGTAACCTAATACATATTATTAATTCCACCGAGTGAAGAAACCTTTTAGGTGCGTCTTTCCGCGCACGTGCTCAAAGGCGATTTAACATGATTAATCGATTACTAGCTATAAGCGTGTTGTATATAATACATTGCTGCTTCGAGTTATGTGTAACATTATTATGTATTACCAATAACAGTAATATAATGTACAAACGATTTAATAATTGTTCCCAATTGGTATTTGAATGTAAGTATCTGAATTATAATATTCAGCTTTCTACCTCAATAATAAAAGAAAATATTGATAATCATAAACATGGAGTAATAGTGCCAAAAAATTCATCCAAAATATTACTCCCCGCCTTATTGCCTCCACTGGTACCAGGAGGGCTGGTTTATTTTTCGCCCTGAGAATCGGAATTGCGATTCAAAGGGGAAATGCTGCTAGCATGCTTGCCACCATTCCACGCGGTTACGACTTGTATAGTAATTATTTTTAATTTTTATTTATTTAAGGTTTTAATGTAAATAAAGTATATTTTATATACCTTATTATGTCATTATGATTATTGTAATATTTATATATATTGTCGACATTTAAATAATTTGATGTACCTGTAAAATCATATTGAAATCTATGACGCAAAAATTATGAAGTGCGAAGAAAAGAAACAACAAAGAAAAAAGTGCAATTTTTAAAAGAACCGTCAAGCAAATATACGCTAATTGGAATGCATACTAAAGCAGTTCTTATCATCTAAAGCAAAAGGGTGATTTTATAAATTTATATAGTGTGTGAATATTCATTACCTGATGCTTTTCAGTCGTCAGACAGACCTTGTAAAGAGAGAGAATGAAAAAAGACAGGATAGATAATTAAAACATCGAACACAGACATTCAATAAACATTCATATAGTTAATTAATTAATACGTGGTCGAGTTTATTAGAGACAATGATTTTGATACTTTGGTTACTACACAATGTTCAAATTTTTAATTTGCTAAAATGTAGCTTGTTGTGTTTTTTAAAGTTAGTATTGATTTCAATCTTTTATTTTCCACTCATCTGTTTCTCCAATAAACTTGATTTTGTTATAAAATATTTACAATCAATTTTATGCATGTTTATTATTATAAAAAGGCGTAACATTTAAATATGAATAATAATAATACATACCAAATAACTTGGCAATTGATTGTCGCTTAGCTGGTCTGGGTTCCGAAATTTCACCGATAGAAGCCGGTGCAGAATTATCAATTTTATTTTTCTTTTCGCTTAGGTAAGAATTAATCGAATCTCCTCTTGTATAGGCCTTAATTTCACGTCGACTCTGGGTCTCATCGTCTGATGTCACCACGGATTCTGCGATTTGAAATAGCTGTAGACCAAATTTGCTGGACTCTCTTCGCAACATTTTCTTGTTCGCGAACTCCGCCAAGGATTGCCTTCTCTCCCCATTGGGGTTCAGTTTTCTTTTCGCTCTCTCTTCTTCTTTCACTTTAAGAACGTCGAGTAAGGCGTTCAACAACAATACGACTAGAAAAACTGTTATACCAATCACTGTTACAGTATTATTTTCGCCTTCAAATTTTTCGTGTTTCATTTTATAATTATGTGGTTTCTGCGTGAATACTTCTAATGCGCTACAGGCGTCTTTCAGATATAAAGGGATCACTTTTGTCTTCACTTCATATTTAACGCTTGAAATGTTTGGTTTTAATTCTGGTTGTTTTTCAACGATCGTTTCTGGCTTCGGTGGTTTCTCTTCAATCACATTGTTTGTCGTAAACCACATGTTAACACTGTATAGACAATAAAAAATTACAGAGAGTATAAAGAGTAATATCTTATGCTCGCTCATGTTTACATCGCAGTACGTGATGGTTTGTTTTGACAGCGGTTTGCGCGTGCGTGCTGTTATTCGCGTAAAATGTGATGCTTTTAAAAGTTCAAAGCATAGATTGATTTGTGATTATTTATTATTTCTTATGATGGTTATTTATGATTATTTTCAATGCACTGAACACGCGCGACGTCAGGTCTTGTTTTGTGTAAGGTGGCCACTACTGTTTGCGCATGTGCGGTTTTTCAGTTAGCTCGGGCGTTGGGGTCGACTTGTTTGTAGTGAATTCTATTCGTACGTAAAAGCACACGGAGAAATTGTATAAACAATTCATCGATATGGAACCGTAACTTACTATATTATAGTGATTTCTCTTGGGAATGAAATGCATTTGTTTAATTTACGTTATCTGATTTCCTCGTCGGTCGTTCATTTCTTATCAATTTTATTTGGGAGCTTCGCTATCAGTGTTTGCATCCTATAATGTCATAGATAAGAACTTAGTTTAATTAAATTTTATCTTTATATGCACTTATGTTAGTATAAATAAAATTAATAGTAATATTCTACAAGTATGACTAGTATATAAACAGTTCATATAAATAGGTAAACAGTTATTTATAGATATACATTTTTTTAATTTCGTCTTAACAATATCTAAATAATAGTTTCTGACTGATGCATGAAAATAAATAAAATTGTCAATGTTTTTAACTTCAGTTATATTTCTTATAAAATGAAAATTGTCATCAAATGAAAATGTTACTTAAAAATAAACTTCACGGCCCTTACAATTTTGTGGAACCATATATATTATTATACGTAGATAACACAATCTCTTACAAAACTAACATTTAATAAATTTATTGGACTTACTTGGTTATTCTTTCAAGCTATGATATTTATTCGCTCCACTTATTAAACTACTTAATCTGCCACTCACTTTAAATTCTAATTTATTAATTGCTATCACGACGGACTTGATAAAGTTTGACATATGTGTTTATTTTGTGTCTACCGTCAAATGTTTACTCAAAACTAATTTAGTGTAATGTCTACATCGATGAGTCAGTCAGCTTTTAAATAAATCTCATTTACAAATGTATATTTTAAATAGAATAATGAAGCTGTGGTAGGTAAGTATATATTATATTATTTTTTTTATAATACATTAAAAATGAAATATTTTAAAACGAGAAAAGTGTCTGATTCTACTTATATTTAAAACTCCAATTAAAATGAGAAGTACCTATAGTCTTTGTTATCTTAGGCATGATAATAGTTATTAATGAAGTGTTTATAAATTATTATATAGGTATAGGTACTCTCTAAAATTTGCGTATTATTTATAAATTTCTATCACATGTTATTTAAATAAATACAATCAGTATTTATTTAATATAATGCCCACCAGATCGAGTTTAGCCACGGTGGCCGATCTCAAGAGAAATTAGCCAACTGCGTAGGAGATATTATAGTGCACAAGTTTATGCGCAAACACAGTTGCATAATGTTCCCTCAGTCTCATAAACCGACGGGACGACAATCCGACACGACCACGAGGCACGGGAGTGTACACACTTCCTACTTCCAGACTCCGGACTGCTACTAAGAATTTTCGACAGAAAATCTCAATAAATCTTTTGTTGGTCCGACCTGAAATTTGAACCCAGATCCACCGTGGCTGCGACCTTACATGTAGCCTTTAGACCAACGAAGCAATCGTTAGAAATATATATTATGTATAGTAGATATGTTTGTACTGTGCATCGCTATCAAGCGCTTTTTATGCGAAGAGCTTTAAATAAAAATTTACTACACTAATGCATGCACAGATTAAAAATTTTACGACTTCTAATAAAAAATATTTATGATGATAACAGATTAACGAAAGTAACAAATAAAAACTTTCTGGTGATGGTTTTGTGTTTTAATCACGGAAGATGATTATTTTTATATTTACAGTAAGACTCATATATCCGTTATATAAATTACAATACAGTTATGCATTAGTATATAAGCTATTTTTGTAAATCTTATCTATGGATCTACTCTAAAAGTATTAAAATAATATACCATACAATTAGACTCGGTCTTGGAGTTTCAAGACGCCTAGGCACTTTGACATTTGATGTCCCACCATTCCGAATGGGTTAAAATTTTAGGCTGATTGAAGGACCTTGGCTGGCCTTTGCCTTGCCTTGTAGGCCTAGGCATAAATCCGAAGCTGCATATCATACATCATCTAGTCATTATGTTGCATTATTCAATGTACATAATATTACAGGATTTAATTTATTTTAAAACTACCAAAGGTCTACCAAAGGATTGTTGATTTTTCTCAGAAGAACTGGCGTGCAACTACTATTAGTAACTCTCTTCCTCAAATGAAGTAAATATATAAAGTCAAAAATTTGGATTTTTGAAGGGTGTTCTGTCTAAAGAAGTTGCATAATATTTTAGACTTAGTAGGTGGGGCCGGTTTATAGAAAGAGAGGAAATGGCTAATACTTCACTGCGAGTGTTAAGGGAGAGGTGAAAAACGTAAAAAAAACTGTAAATCTTTTATAAAAAGAAAATAGTTCGTTGACTCATATTCAAATTATTCCCTTAGTGTTCATATCTTGTGAATCTTAAATACATCTCTCGAAATGATTTGAAATAGGTGCCAAACACTTGAAATCGAACTAGGCGGACGAGTATATGAGCCGACTGCTGCAGTTAGTGGCATAGACATTGGCATTACCTAGGCACCAACCTTGGGAACTAAGATGTTATGTCCCTTGTGCCTTCAAATCACTGGCTCACTCACCTTTCAAAACCGGAACACAACAATACCAAGTACTGCTGTTTTGCGGTTGTATATCAGATGAGTAAATAAAAACAATTTGAATAAACCTATTTGTTATTAGTTAATTATAATGCGTTTCTTTTTATTGTATTAGATGTTTCTGGACTGTCAAATCTATCAAAGTATTTAATATATTTAAATGTACCTAATTATTACCTGACGTTCACGTTGTGCCCATTCTGTTTACCAATTACATTTCATTTTTATGTAATACGATATTTATATACATAACAGCAAACAATAAACACGAAATGGTCAAATAATTTCACGCGAGCGAACTCCTTTTTGTGCTTAGAAATATAAAACCATTAATGATTAAAGCTCCGTACACTTAGCTATGTTTTCATTGAATTTGTAATTGAATTCTCGTAATGCAGGTCACACTTGCGGTTATGAATGCTACCACGTGTTTCGCTACTTAAATGCAAATGCAGGCGTAGGTATTGCTCCGTTTTATTAACGTCTTAATTGAATTATACGTCAGTAAATACTATAGCTTTTTACACGGCTGCCATAAAGGACTGCAATATTTTTATAGTTTATGTATGTAAGTGAGGGTATTTATTTAATGGATGAACAGATTTGGGGAATCGTTAGAATCTTTATATTATCTCGAGTGACGTATAAAATCATTCATTCGTAGCTGTCGTATGTATGTTTGTATGTAGTTATATATTTATTTATTGAGTTTCTACTGCCTACGTGTCCGTGTTCTTGTGTAACTTACAGTAATTATACTAAGCATAGACATTTTAAGACCCAGCACTCCAGCGCTTTTATGGTTTTTGTCAAATGTGTAAAAGTGTAAAAGATATATATTAAATGAACAAACAAAATAACAAATAACAATTACTACCTTATTGCATCTAATAAAATAACAAGTTAAATGAAACAGGGTATTTATTAAATGCATTTCTAAGCGCCTACGCTGCAAGAAATGCAATATCACCAGTTTGCGAGTTTGCGATTAAAAATATGTTTCGATATTGCATTCCAGTAAAGGCAAAGTTGTGATCCAAAAAGTTTTCCATTACCCGCATCGCCGCATTTGGTTGAGCATTACAATTTGCAAGGCGTATAATATTTCAATTTCACTTAAATCTGAATCAATTTCGTAGCAATATATCACTATTTTATTCCAATAAAAAGTAGCGATGTAATTGTTGAATTCCATTAAACATTTTTCAGGTTACATTACAAGTTTAGTTTAGTTTAGTAATGAAGATCTAGGACGCCATAATATGAAGTAGGATTTAGTAAATGCAAGAATTCGCCATTCAGGTCATCTACATACTTTGTAGACAAACAGACAGAATTATTTATTCATTCCTCATATCGATAAAAATAAAAACAAAAAATAGACACTACATAAATTTAACGACGTGAAATTGCAAGACAACTAGCAATGAACCAAAGCATCTGTCAAATCATTGTGTCGAGTTCTGTTAAATCAGCGGAGACAATAGGGCACGGTGTTATATCTTCAAAACATCATATCATATATGCAGTCGGAACAAATATATTACTACAAAGTACCAAAACAATATAACTCTAAATTACTTAAAAAAAGAAATTCCTACTTTATTTTTATCGTCTAATTGTTTCAGAACCTGTACCAAAATCAGTAAGTAATTTAAAATGTAGTATTATTAAGTCACCGTTCTAACTTCTCTAGACTTCCTTTCATTGTAACCGCTTGCGTCAATTATTTCGCTCAATAAGCAGTTTTATATTCGCTTCAGAGATGGGCCCCGAAATGCTCCCCTAACGCATGCCTAATGAACTTGAATGGCTTTGTTACGAGATAGACACTTTTATTAGCTTCATTTACATTTTAAACCTTAAATAAAGGTAATAAAGTCCTTTATTTACGTATTCGCAGATTGCACAGAATGATACTTATCAATTTATGACTTGAAAGGATTTATCTTGAGGGAATCATTGATATAATATTGGCGACGCGGAAGTTTTTGCGTCAACCCTTTTTTACTTAATAATCAAAGCAAATCAATTTTCTTTTTTTAAAATTTATTATTTATATATTAGAGCCTGTTACCTGAGCATATAGAATACCTTTTTATTTGCCCCAGGGATCTGGTTTCCTGCTGGCTAAAAGCCCTGCGGCGACACCGTTCAGAAAGACTACGTTAAAAAGTAGTGAAGTTACATAAATTTAAATGCTGGTGAATTATTTTTCGAAATAATTGGGGCTTAAGTTATATATTCATTCTCAAATGAGACATAACAAGTTACATCTATGAGGACAATGCGAGAATCTAAATATATAAAAATTAAATAATGATGTCCTTCTAACGCATTTACTTATTTAATAAATTATTATTATTTTTTATAAATTCGCATTTATTTGTTTCTTACTCATAATATATTGAGCGAAGTTAGTTTTCAATGTATTAATACATTTTATGAAAAGCTGTTTTCCATCAAAACTTATTTTTTTGCCACCATGATTTGCCATAACTTTGAGGAGAAGTATCTATATATTTATGAGGCATTAACGTCCATTCTAGAACGGTAGGTAACATATCAAACAATATTTCATTCGAAAAATTTGATGCAGACGCACTTTATGAACCTCTTTCCATATGACAAAATTTTATATTAGAGGAAGCTTAAAGTAAGAGTACCGGCATATATTTATTTATTATATTTATTAGATTTGCTAGCGATTTTTACATTGGTTATATTTAGATACGTACAATTATATCACATCCACGGTTTATGCAAAATCATTCAAAAGCAAACACTACATGCTAATTCTACCATTAATTAATTATGCCTACTACGAAAAGAAAAGTGTAAAAACAAAATAAAAACAATGTATGAGTAAAAGAGAAAAGTTTAAAGTTTATACATGCACACAACTTAAAAAATATATAGATTTTAAAACAAAACAATCAACATACAATCAACAGACCTAAAAACAATCAAGAGTCCATTTCATTAATAAGACATACATATACAGTGAAAAGACTAGGTATTATAATAATAATATTTTAGGGTAAAACATTATTCTATTTTATTACGTCATCGTTCTATTTTTAAACGTCATTATATTGGAATGTTAATTAAAATAATCAATAAATTTTATAAATAGATATTTTTTACGATTGCGTCACGATGAGCTTTGACACTGGTGTTTCGAACGTGTTATCTTTGGTTAAGAACCACGTGGGTCACCTAATAATTCTACCATCTCGACTATCTTAACAACGGTATAGGTATCATATATAGGTATATAATATAACTATATACCTGTATATGACAATTTAAAATTATAACTTTAAGTATCAAATTCGCTAAGTAATGGCTTAACAATTTATTGTTATCAACTTCAAATATTATGAATGCTTCGATGATGTTAAAAACATTTTTTTATAACAACACGGAAGAAAACATCTAATATACGTAGTAGTCATATATTCACATAAGGCTGAAAATTCAACCCTTAGCCCAGCAGTATTTTAGCCCAACATTTACATTCTGTGACTAGCTGGTCGGAAATAAAAATCAATGTTTACTTACTAAGAATTACTACACAACTTTAAAAAAAATACAAAATTTACTCCCAAGTTTACATTATTGGGCACTGCTACCATATCCCGAGAATACAGGACAGATAATATAGTTTAGTTTAGAGTTTTAGACCTATAACAATTTTCATCTCTTTGAGAATGAATGCAAGCTTACCTCTATATTTCTATTTTGAAATAAAATAACAGGCTCAGCCTAGTTTAGACGTTAGGCTATATAGTTACGATTAGAACATTTTACTATAAAAAAAAACATATATTTTAAGTTTAATATGTTATTGAAAATCAATTGATGTTCATAATCTTTTTTATCGAATCAATCTCTTGATTAAACGTTCACTTCATCGTTTGGAACGGAAATCGTCTTGAATAGCCAATCGCGAGTCTTTGAAATGGGGATTTTTCCCCCAATCAGAGTTTGAACGCTTCTTTAGGTTGACACCCCACCTATTTACCTGCTTCGCTTTTATCTTCGTTATTCGAAAAGTAATTTCTATCAATTCAGGTTTTAATTTATCGGTAAGGTAATTTATAAGGTCGGCGTTTGGTGGTGTTTGTTTTGTTACTAATTAATTGGAAAAAATACCTTATAACCATGATCCTAACTATTTATGTTAGAAACGGTTAAGTCACGTCAACGTGATTGAAGAACAAACATTCAAACACACACTTTTTCTATTCTAACAGGTTTAAAACATGCTGTCACTTTTGACATTTACTAAAAATAGTTTTGCACTATTTAAAAAAAAATTAACATCCAGTTTGTTTAAATTTTTGTATTTGCAATGCAATTTGCAATTTTTTGCAATACATTTTCTTGAAATTTTTAAAGTGCTTTTTAATATTCTGTTTCAACCTAATTTGGTTAAGAGATGCAAGAGGTGCGCCCCGTTTCGCTTCGTATCCCATGGATGTTCAGCTCAGAGCCATGGAAAGGAAATTTTTCCCCCAATTTGAATTCGAACGCGGCCTTAATGAGAGAATTGAGATCGCTATTACGTCTCTCAATTTCAGTCTTATTGAATTCGTTGCGAGCAAAACTGATAAAGATTGATAAATTCCAATTTACGCTTATTTTTTATCAAAAATCATTGTCTTATTATTGAAATTACATTTTATAATATTGTTTTTTTTTTTTTTAATTCATACAATGAAACCCAGATAGTAACAAATTTCTGATGATGAAAATTTTATTTTGAATACGACCCGCATAAAACCCTTTAAAATTTCTTAGTGATTTTCTACGTCGCGAAAGGTCAATAATTATGTGTGTATGTAATATAATTTTAAAATACATTTTTTTAAATAAATTCCAGTTTAATATTTATTAAATAATGTGTGATTCCGGTTGCATTGCGATTCTTATTAACTGTTTATAAGAACGCGTAGGAAGTAGCCAGCTCTTGCATCTTTAATTTGCATGGAATTAAGAGATCGTTAAGTCATACTCATATGAAACATTAATTAATCGGTTAAGATTCACGTGTCTATTCAATGGGTCAAATGTAAGTATTAGTTTTCTGCAAACATTTTATTTACCTGAAATATTACTGTCGTACTATAAAGAAAAACTCATTTCAATTCAAATCAAATAATTCTGTCTTTATTCTTGGCTTATATAATTATGCATATTCTGCTTGGAAATTATTATGTTTAGTACATGTTGTCTGTCACCTTTTTATCATTTATATAATCCTTTTTTTATTTCATAGGAAGGCGGACTAGCGTATGGGCCACCTGATGGTAAGTCCATCGCTTACATCGCCAATGCGCCACCAACCTTGGGAACTAAGATGTTAAGTCCCTTGTGCCTGTAATTACACTGGCTCACTCACCCTTCAAACCGGAACACAACAGTACCAAGTATAGCTAGTTTTGCGGTAGAATATCTGTTGAGTGGGTGGTACCTACCCAGACGAGCCTGCACAAAGCTCTACCTCCAAGTAAATCTTTGAGTAATATTCCTTATTTATTATGTCCTTTCAAATTAAAGATCTGACAAGATTTGCTTTATTTAAGAGAAGCGCTTACAAATTTCTAAAGCGGAAATAATAATAACAATTATGAACAAAATTTAACACGAAAATATCCTATCTGATGAGACATGAAAATCGTAAAGTTTTTCATTAGAACATTCAAATACACCTACAATCTAAAGTTAATCTCGGCTAAATATCCACCGAGAGCTGTTGCGGAGTCTGAGAGTCGTGGGTGGAATATACGAATAAAAAACACAATTTAGTTCGTTTGTTTTAAGCAAATAAATATAATTTTTCTGTACATTTTTCGATCTTAAAAATGTTTCATACAAATACAATTACGTTAATAACTATGTTACTATAATAGCAAGAGCCTGTGAATGTCCCACAGCTGGGCTAAGGTCTCTTCTCGTGTTTATGGAGAAGGCTTGGAGCTTATTTCACCACGCTACTCCAATGCGGGTTGGTGGAATTCACATGTGGTCGAATTTCAGCAAAATTTGACACATGCAGATTTCCTGACTATGTTTTCCTTCACCTCCGAGCACGAGATGAATTATAACCACAAATTAAGCACATGAAATTCAGTAGTGCTTGTCCGGGTTTGAACCCGTGTCCACGGGTTAAGATTCACGCCTTCTCCACCACTGGGCCACCTCGGCATTACTGTATAATTATGAATTATTAATTATCAGTAAACTATTACCTATTATTATTAAGTACCCGATATTAACAAACGAAAATCTGTCAAGCCTTAAAGATGTTCATGTATGAAATAATAAATTATGATTTATGTATTAAAATACAAAATAAACTTACAAGAACTTCGTAGGTTTTTAATATATATATATATATATATATTTAATTACATAGTAAAGAAATTTACTATATAAAAGTAAACTAATATTATAAATGCGAAAGTGTTATAAGACGTTAATTTCATAACATAAAAGATGAAAGAGAATGCGCTACCAACCCAGGCGCGCTTGCAGAAGGTTTTCTGATCCTAAACAAATGCAATACAAAATTTAGTAAAACATTAATTCTAAAGGCAATATTTTATTGGAATTTAGCCAAGAGAAACCGCAGGTATTAAATAGTTTCCAGAATTAGAACGGCGAGAGTTAATTGCGGCATCGGGAGTAATCTACCTATATTGCGATAGAAGTTACGCCAAAACATTTCAGACGTTCTAGCTTAGGCTTCATTTAGTATCTACCTTGGAAATATACGATACTTTTTAAAACATATTTCCTACCATTAAATATTAAAAATCGAATTAGAAAATAGTTTAGTTATTGTAAATACAATTGTATTCAAAAAAGTTTATTTCATATACACAATTTAAATTTATTACTTACTACTTTTTGCCGGCTGCCTCGCTCGCGAGTTTGGTGCGCAGGTGTTAGGTATTAAAAGTACCCTATGTAATGTCTCGGCGTCGCTTCATACCGAATTTAATCAAAATCGGTTCAAGAGTTTAACTGTGACAGCGTAACAAGTATTTGTAATGCATATAAATATTGTCGGCACTGATAATTATTAAATATTTTTTTTATTGTATTGATGTAAGTTTTGAATGTGTGAGTTTTTCCTAATATGATTGCGATGTAATGTTATAAGGGGTCCTCTAGACCGATCGGCCACGGCGGCCGGATCTCAATAGGGATTAGCCATCTGCGCAGGAGATATTATAGTGCACAAGTGTGTGCGCCAACACAAGTGCACTCTTTTTTCCTTAGCTCTCATAATCCGATGGGACGGCAATCAGACATGACCAGAGAGAGAAGAGAGAAAGAGAGAGAGACCGGGCTGTTACTGAGAATTTTCTGATAGAAAAACCCAATAACTATTTATTGGCCCAACATGGCAATTGAACCCAGGACCACCGGGTCTGCGGCCTTATATCTAACCACTAGACCAACGAGGCCATCTGCCTAAGATGTAATGTAACGTTATTTATATCTTATAAAATATTATATACTATATCTATACTAATTTCATAAATGCGAAAGGAGCTCTATCTGCCTGTGTTAAGCTTTTAAACCACAGAGCCGATTTTGTGGTGGCGGTAAGTTTTAGCTCCTAGTAAGGACATAAGGCTTATACCTACCTAACATTTGCACATCTCCTAACACGCGGGCCAAGCCGCGGTCGAAAATCTAGTATTTTTAATAAAAAGAAGATTACTATTCTGTTCAAGTATAGATGTCAAATAAATTGACGAAATAGCCTCATTTCTTAATAACAGCGATTAGCCTAATGAGCGTCGTCACAAACAAATTTTACATGGTAATCGCTTAACTTGTGTGATTAAAATTTTAGGGACGCGGGATGTTACACGGATTTCGAAAGTCACAGCAAAGTTATAACAATACCTAATTCGATGTATGTTGAAGTCAATTTATTTATTAAAGTTACTTAACTTTTGTTTTGACAAAATTTATTCAATTCCGTTTTAATTCTCAGTGAAGTTGAACTCGTTGAAAAACAAATACTTAGTTAATTTAACTACCATTAGTAGTTAGTTTTAAAACATTTTTACTAATTTTGCAGAATTAAATATCAGCTTATTTATATATGTATTAGATGTAAAGATGTGTGCATGTACAAACTTTATTTTTTGTCTTTTGCTCATTCTTCGTTTTTGTTTTGTTTTTTTTTAGTTTTATTTTCGTATCAATCAATAGTAATTAGTGGTTTAATTTAGCATGTAGTGTTTGCTTTTAAATGATTTTACCTAATCTGTGGATACATTATAAGTGTATGTATTTATGAACGACTAATATGAAAATCGTTAGCAACGCTAATCAAGAAATAAATTGCCTGTAAAGTAAGTACAAATAAGTAAAGTATTTACATACGTTACGATCGGATATATTTTGCGGACACTGATGGAATTCCAAAAATAGAAAGTATTTTTTACCTAAAAATTATTGAAACATAAAGTATTTTACAATTATTGGGTAAAAATTACGATTACGACTCAGAGTCGCAAATAATCCTGGAACTTGTTGAGAATTTATGAACCCTGAACTCATTATATTATTTACGTTAAAGTAACAGTAAAGTAACAGCCTGTGAATGTCCCACTGCTGGGTTAAGGCCTCTTCTCCTCCTTCTGTGAGGAGAAGGTTTTGGAGCTAATTCCACCACGCTGCTCCAATGCGGGTTGGTGGAATACACATGTGACAGAATTTCAATGAAATTTGACACATGCAGGTTTCCTCACGATGTTTTTCTTTACCGTCACGTACGAGATGAATTATAATCACAAATTAAGCACATGAAATTCAGCGGTGCTTGCCCGGGTTTGAACCCACGATCATCGGTTAATTCACGATTCACGCGTTCTTACCACTGGGCCATCTCGGCTTTTTTTATTTACGTTAAGTGTAAAATGATTTATTTTTTGAATAAAAGTAACGCTCTGTAAAATTCTACGGCTGTGCTTCTCTCCTTTTCAAGAGATTTTGCAGCTTTTCCATCATGCAGCATACGGATTGGTGGATACACATTTGGCAGAATTTAACGGCCCAAGCTGGTTGTGCTGAACTATATTATCTTCATTATGTTTTTCTTCATAGCCGAGCAGAAGTTAAGCTTTAAACACAAGTTAAACGTATTTAAAACTGAAAGGTACTAGCCCGGGTATGAACCCGCAATCTTCGGTTAACATTCACGTACTCCAACTACGTGACTACCTCTAGATTCTTCAATAAAAAAAAATTAGTAAATATTGAAAGAAGATAAATAGTTTTAGTTACAATCTATATACTTGAACAACGCATTGTATAATGGCATTATGTTCCCAATCATTTATTTTTTCTATTAATAAAAAAGAAAATACTTTATTTGAAACACGATATAATTCTTGATATGAATAAATATAACACGAATGTTACTACTTAAAAATATTGCTCGGAAAATTTTTAATATCCCAGGATAGCGACGGCGTTTAAAATAATATATGTGCTTGATATTTCGTACTAATACAAAGTTCATGAATTATTCGTTAAAATAAGCCGCTCTCTCTGCTAAGTGTGTTCGTAAATTGTCCTCAAGGGAGGTTCCGTAATATGTTCCATCTTATAAATATGTAAAAAATTCCGATTCCCCCCATTTCATGCCAAACCAATTACATTCTGGTTTCCTTATGAAGTCTGTCGATACATATACATTTTCTATTTAAGTCGCTCGTTAGGCAAACAACATCCCTGCCGAAAGATTCTTAACACTACATGGCGACCACGACCACTCTGACAAGAGTGCCACGAAAAAGCTAAACGTCAACGATTAGGTATTTTTAGATTCGATGCCGATGATATGATAATTATGTTAGTAGAATTAGCCTCATGTTTTATAGTCAACTAACACTGCGATACAAAAATTGCGATGAGTTTTATGTTTGCTACAGAATAACATTTAAAGAAGGTTTTTTATATGTAAAAAAGATATAGATTCACCGTCTTACTTTTTCGTTACTTTAATCTATCATAATGATTTCTACTTAATAATACTTCGAAGATTAATTAGTGAAACAAAAAAAGAAGAAATATGTCACATTTTTAATTACTATAGTCCTAAAAAATTATTCTGGAATAATATTTGGGATAAATCGATTTCAGTCGAAAGAGCCCTATGCAAGATGCCTACGTAATCTGGTATTGGTTACTAAAGACATTGGAAGTGCTTTTAGCGTATTGCAATTTACAACCTTTTCTTTCAGCTATGAATAATATCAATGATGTTTTGCTGTCAATATTCGTTCTTTATTATGATTAATATTGTTTTTATGTGGAATATCTATTATTATGCTGTTAAGACCAACTCGTAGTCGGTTAAGGCATACGGCATGGGCCTCCCTGTAGCCACTACCCATTCCCATGTTTGGACATGGCGCCTCTTCTATAAAATGTCTATATATTATAATAATATTAAGAATAATATATTTGCAGGGAAAATCTCTTTTGGTATAAACCTCGGGTGGCATTCCACCGACCGCTAATAATAGAATTCAGTTTTGCAAATGCCGGTCACTATTTTTTTTATGAGTTTTTTTTAAATCTATTTTTTAAGGGTTTTTTATCCTTACGGCATGTCAAACCCATCGTAACTTAAGCTATCTTACATATCAAATTATCTTAGGTTTAGGAAGGTTTCGTATGAGTTGTGTGTGTCTACTTTGTAATGAAAGTAATTAAGATTATCTATTATTAATAGACAATCCATATGTTAATTTTACCCCAGTCTTCAATTTTATTAGTTCCATCAAAGTAGCATCAATACATACTATAATGAATTTCAACTAAAAAAAGTGTTAAAAAGTGAAGTTAAATTAACTTTGTTTAATGAAATTATCAAACTAAGAAATATTATAAGTAAATTGGCATTGGTTAAAATGAAGATATATATGAGCAGAAGAGCAGGATAGTGCAAACCCAATATTCAATGTCAAAACAAAGGAATGAAAAAGTTGTTTCATTTCAACAATAAAAGCAGTGCAACAACATCATCTATTTGTTATGCAATATTTTACTGCATAGGTAGGCGGACGAGGATATGGGCCACCTGATGGTAAGTGGTCACCTACGCCCATAGACATTGGCATTGTAAGAGATGTTAACCATCGCTTGCATCGCCAATGCGCCACCAAACTTGGGAACTAAGATGTTATGTCCCTTGTGCCTGTAATTACACGGGCTCACACCCTTCAAACCGGAACACAACAGCACCAAGTGTTTTGCGGTAGAATATCTGATGAGTGGGTGGTACCTACCCAGACGAGCTTGCACAAAGCTCTACCACCAAAAAATAAAGTAGAAGCAGGAACATTTTAAAAATACTAAGAGTTCAAAAGAAGCGTGATCGAAGATACGTCGGTACTTATAAACGTAGTTTGGCGCACCGATATTTTTTTATGATTATTAACCGACTTCAAAAAAAGGAGGAGGTTATCAATTCGTCTGTATGTTTTTTTTTTTTTTTTGTGTTTGTTACCTCATAACTTTCGACTGGGTGAATCGATTTTGATGATTTTTTTTTTATTTGAAAGGGGTTGCTTCCCATGGGGTCCCATTTTTTTTTAGTCCAGGTTTGACAATGGAATCCATGAGAAAACCATATAAGTCGTAAATTTGCATGAGGTATGTGCGCGACAAAAGGACGAATAACTCAATATCACGCCAACCGATTTCGATGATTTTTTTTTTATTAGAAAGACTATACTTCAAGGAATGTTTGATGATAGTTTGGTTAGATTCTGATTATAGGATCCATGACAAAGTAACGGAAATCTTCAATTCTTAGTAGCAAATTAACGATACACGGCCGAATCTTTATATAGTCTTTATATAGGCTATCTAGATTTATCATTCACCTACCATAACATCGTTATGATCAAGTAATTATAGTACTATTGTAAAAAATACTTCTTTATATACCGTCAATAGTTTTCGCAACGCACGCGAAATAATAACTTTTATAGGCAACAGTTTGATACGTTGGGTTACATTGCTCCATTTTAAGTAGGGATCTATAAGTTTTTGAAAATATAATAAAGCCTATATTACTTGGTAAAGACGTAGCTTTCTAAGGGTGAAAGAATTTTTAAAATCGGTCAAGAAGTTTTTGACTTAAATCGTAATAAAAAATCAAATCTTTCCTCTTTATAATATGAGTTATGCATGTAAGCATTAGTATATATGTATATGTTTGTAATTGAAACATATTTGAACATCTCCTTAAAGTTGAGACCAATTTTGAAAATTATACATATATATATATATAGAATCGTATAAGTACTCTTATATACATGTTATATTTATGTATATTTATATATTGATTACTAGTGTTTTTCCCGCGGTTTCACCCGCGTAGTTCCTGTTCCCGTGGGAATATGGGGACAAAATGTAACCTATATTACTCCCTGATAATGTAGCTTTCCATTGGTGAAAGAATTTTTTAAATCGGCTTAGTGGTTTAGGCGTGAAAGCGTCACAAGCAAACTTACTTTCGCATTTATAATATTAGTTAGGATAATATAGATACTTCCCTTTTTTTTAATATACAGACATTCCGTCATATTTTATGGTGAAGAATGGTATAACACAACATCTATAAACATACAGTTTATTTATATATTACTAGAAATAACTATTTGGTTATGTTATGGCTGCCCAACTAAATTACCCCACCAACTAAATCTATTTAATCAAAACATGTTAATTTATATTCATACATTTAACCATATTAACTAATATTTATTAATTAAGTACCAAAATGCATTTTACTTTATGTTTCACTGTTTTAGATTAATATATTTAAATAATAATATAAATGGCGCTGTCTCATATGAGCTGCACGTTTAGTAGGTCTACCCATATTCTACAAATTAGTGAGTGTACTTCAGATTCACTAAAAATCGAAAAATAAATAAAAATTTTAACAAAACAAAAACCGACTTCATAATAAAACAAATTAATATGCACTAAAAAGTAAAAAAATAATTGCGTATTCTTCTATAATTTGATAATTAACTTACTATTTTCTACTCATCAATATGTAGGTACGAATGTGTTGTGTGGTTGATAATTTATTTACAATTATTGTTATTTTTGGAGTCGATGTCAGCTAAGGAAACACTATAATATACCTAGCAATAATAATACGGGAATCTTTTAAAAACATACACATTACAAATTGACTTTTATTCGCTACGTTAAGTTGCGCGTGCGACACAAGCACATCTCACCTACAACTATGTATGTAGTTATAATCCCACCTCGGCTGACATCGACTCCAAAAGTAACAATAATTGTAAATAAATTATCAACCACACAACACATTCGTACCTACATATTGATGAGTAGAAAATAGTAAGTTAATTATCAAATTATAGAAGAATACGCAATTATTTTTTTACTTTTTAGTGCATATTAATTTGTTTTATTATGAAGTCGGTTTTTGTTTTGTTAAAATTTTTATTTATTGGTCGATTATATTTATTTTTGCCATATTGATAGGAGTGCATGTAAATGGGCCACCTAAAGGTGAGATCAACTCCGCCTATAGACATTGGCGTCCCAAGAAATATATTTACCATTCCTTACATCGTCAAAACACCACTTACTTGGAGAACTAAGATGTTATGTCCCTTGTGCCAAAGTTTCACTGGCTCACTCGTCCTTCTAACTGGAACACACAGTATTAAGTATTGTTGTTTGGTGTTAGAATATATTAGGTGGTACCTACCCAGGCTTGCACAAAACCCTGCCACAGAGTAGACATTAATTATTATATAGATAAACTAGCGACCCACCCCGGCTTCGCCCGAGTAGCAGATTAAATATTCCTAAAAAAAGCTGTCTTAGTATTGTTTAAGCTTTTAGCCACAGTGAACGACAGCGGGACGCGGGGGCGCGCAGGCGGTTGTCTCGCGCATTAGTATGATCGGTGTGGGATCGCTTGAATTTTTTTAGTGTGCGATAGTTTTAAAATTACGATAACTCCAAAGATATTTATTTAAATTGGGTGGTGTAAAGGGCAATTATAACATATATGAAATGCTTAAAGTAAATAACGTATTTAATTTGATAAGGATTAATATCATATCCGTTTTTATAGTTTTCCATGTAACCATTTTTTAAACATTAATGTGGGTTTAGTTAGCTATCCTTAAAAGATAGACATATGCTATCGCGGAATTTTCTGTAGATGAAAGGGGAACAATTGCACCATACATTATTTTGTTATAATTCAAAGGTAATTTACAGCGTTTTCAATAAAACCTCCCAATCGGCTTGTTTTTTCCGACTTCTTCTAGAATTATCGTCATATTTCAACAATTTTACAGAAAACAGTAATGAATTATAAACGTAAACCTTCGTCTTGAATCACTTTATCCATTGGTGAAAACCGTATGAAAATCCCTTCAGTCGTTTTTTAGTTTATCGCGTTCATACAGATTACAGACAGACAGGACTCGCGGGGGACTTGGTTTTATAATATGTAGTGATAATGCTGCGGTTCTGTACAAAGAAACAAGATAATTAATCAGGTATCATCAGGATTCAGGCTATAACAAACATTCAAGAGATTTTTTTTTTATTACTATCCTTAATCACTTTAATTTGATATTAATGCAAAACACTTTCGTATGTATTATAATATTTATTCAACATAAAATCGCGTAACAACAATTTATTTAAATATAATTTTATGGTTCATTTTAATTTTTAAACCTGATATCATTAGGAGAGGTGCTTGCGACTCTCATTCAGGGTTGTCGACAAAAAAAATATATTTTTCTCGTTAAATCAACGAATATATTTTCGTATATACCTGAAAAATATTTTAGACCGTCTTCATTTTAGTTGATCTTACGTTAGTCGATAAATAACAGCAGGGTTGTCATCTAACAGTTGTTTGTCTTTTGGAAAACTGTTATACATGTGTAATAAATAAACCATACGTTTATAAATTACGAATGCTAAGCATTAGATATTTAATTTATATAAGCCGAGATGACCCAGTGGTGAGAACGCGTGAATCTTAACCGATGATCGTGGATTCAATTACATGTTTTCAAATTAAGGTAATTCGTGATTATAATCATCTCGTGCTTGGTGAAGGAAAACGTCATGGAAACCTGCTTGTGTCAAATTAAACTGAAATTCTGTTACATGTGTTTACATTAAATTATTCCACCAATCCGCATTGCAGCGTGGTGGCATAAGCTCCAAACGGCCTTAGGCCTTACGGTTACTGTTACTGTAAACTTTTGAACAATATCATTAGATATTAATACTGCTATATTTTATACAAGATATACATATACACATGGCAACCCTTAATATAACGAAAGTGTGTTTCTCAAGGTGACCTAGTAAACTAGGTAATTATTACCTGGCGGGTCACAGCTATCGTTCAAAGAGCTATTATCATGTCAGATCCGGGGTCACAACAATAGCGTGACTATTTGACCATTGAAACACATAATCATTATGTCATAAAATAACTATAATAGCCATATTTGATTCGGCTTCTTTTATAAATTATATGTTATATATATTATTCATGTTTGATTTTTATGTTATTATAATCAATGTCAGAGTATTTCACACACTGATAGCATCGCAATCGTGTTCTTGGAGTAACTGATCCATAAAAAAAAAACTGAAACACAGCACCTTAATATCGCTTCGTGATTCCTATCTAAATGAAACGACTCCTATCGAAACACTTGCCAAAGTTTAAACGATTACAAAATTATTTTGTTCGTTCTAAAATAGAATAAAAAAAATTGAACTCAAGATACGGGTTGAACTTTTTTTTGTTCCTAGCACCGCTCCACCGGTGAAGTTTAAACTTCTTAAAACGCGAAACAAAAGAGAGGACAAACTAAGCTCTAAATTGATTTTATTGAAAATAGGCAGGCAGACTGCCTTACGGCACATCTGGTGATAAGTGATCAGCGCCCATTGACATTGGCACTGTAAAAAATAATATCAATCTCTTACTCGTAACTTGGAAACTAAGATTTTAAAATACATCTACAATCGTAATTTGTAGTTAATCTGTAGTGTGGTAAAAACGACCCTTAGTATAGACAAAGCTAAGAATCAGTAAATCTATTTTATGAAAACTAGGCTTAATAATATTTTTGGCTATTGTCCTACTGGGTGTGCTACTTACAATTAAACTTTTATCTCTAATTGAGCTATACTTAGCTCGTGGACCTTGTCCTATCTTGTGGTAACAAAAGACAACATCTTGGATTGCTCATTTCAAATGGAATTCTGCAACCGATACGCAACGAAGCAGCGTGGTGGAAATACCTTTATACCAGTGCCTTAAAAAAAATGTGTATTTGCTCAGAAGTGTCACACAATGGAGGTTTACGAATAACCAAAAATCTTGTTAGTCCCGTATGTAGCCTTCACCATTCAACCAATTGTGATAATAGTTATGCGTATATTGCAATTAGAAATTGACTAAATAAATGTTCAACAAAAATAAATCAGTTCTCTTAACTTTATTAATGCAATTATTATTTGTGATCGAATATTTATTTACGAAATATGTCGTAACGTAATACATATGCTAATACTCAATCGCATATCGATTCTTAATAGCCTTTTGTCTGCAGTTTATTGTATTAGTATTTAAAATTCGGTATCTTAAGATATTTGTTTTTTAAATTGACTATTGGAATGTAGACAGTTGAATTTAATTATTATTGCACATTTGGTGATATTAGTTACACCCAGACATTGGCTGTAAGAATTCGAATCCAATCACAATTGGGTTGGATCAAATATTATTTATACATTTTGTTTATCCTTATATATAGTAGTTATGTCAAGGAAACACTATAATATACTTAGCAATAATAATACGAGAATCCTTTAAAAACTTACACCATACAAATTAACTTTTATTCGCCTTGTCAAGCTGCGCGTGCGACACAAGCACATCTCACCTATAACTATGTATGAAGTTATAAACCCACCTTGGCTGACATCGACTCCAAAAATAAGAATAATTGTAACTACATTATCAACCACACAACGCAATCGTACTATTGATGTGTAGAATAAAGTAAGTTAATTATCAAATTATAGAAGAATACGCAATTATTTTTTTACTTTTTAGTGCATATTAATAGTTTTTCTATTGAAGTCTGTTTTTAATTTGTTAGAATGTTTGTTTATTGAATGAATATTGAAATTATTTATGTGTCTATATTAGGGTATTACGGCATATGACTGCTTAGAATTTGCGGTTTACGCATTAAGGGTGTAAAAAGAGGTTCACGTTATTATATTCGTATAATTTGCTAGTCTGGCATCTATACTAATATATAAAGCTGAAGAGTTTGTTTGTTTGATCCGGCTAATCTCATGAACTACTGGTTCGAATTTAAAAATTATTTTCGCGTTGTATAGTCCTTTTAGCAAGGAAGGTTCTAGGCTGAATTTTATTCATTATATTTTTATTAATTATATGCGGGTGAAACCGGTGGCATAGCTAGTTTAAAAATAAATTCAAGATTTGCCGGTATATTCGTTAATTATACAAACCATCCGATATTATATTAGTATATAGCTATTTATTTATTAAAAGATGTGTCATAAATATATAAAAGATTGATATGTCACGGTCTAATTATATGCCAAGGATTATTATATTCATTTAATATGAATGAATTATTTTGCTATGATAAATCCTTTCAAATACATATTCCACTTTACATATTTTTATTAAAATCCATTTAAATTATTAAAATAAATATTCGAATTCCAAACATTGTAATATTTGCACATTATATACACATTTGAATAAGTAGTTTAACTCGTGGAGGGTCAAGGTGCAAATTTCGTGTGAATCATGGTCGGTCATTATGAAGAGCCAATTTTTGTTACAGGATCCATCAAGGGCAAGCTTCGCCTCTGTGCCAATTATATGTAATTGATTGAAACAAAAAATTGCATGTTTCCAATATATAATAAAATTAGTGTTTTTAAGAATCATTTGTAAAGTAATTTCAATGCTATATCACTAATGATATTCATTGTGACATATTATGTATTATGTAGTTATATGTAATTAAAAAAATTATTTAAATCGTACCTTAAAATATATGTTGTGGTCGTCTTGCAAGAGTCGCACTTATGTTAAATTCTCAATATGTTTTTATTATTAGAGTAGGTCCATGTGTAAGTGTATTGAGTACTGATGGTCCTTAATAAATAAACAAATAAATAGTCAATACAATCCTCCAATTGAAACTTGTGAAAATATTTATAACATGAAACTTGAAGTAAGAACTATGGAGATTTTTTATAAACAAATTAACATTAAGGCCTTAAGTAAATACAAATTTAAATAAAAAATAGCTACTATATCAATCATGTCATGTTCTCAATAGAAGCAGTAAGACGAGGCATTATTTTTTGGAAAAGTTTTTGCGGTATTAGTCCTATTACTCCAAAGTCAAACTTTAGTAGTGTAAAAATAGATATTGTTATATAAGAAGCTGTGCTTCGCAGTTTTTTCTGATTTTAATTTATATTATTACCAAGCGTGAATATAAATTTTTCGTATAAAAATAGGTATTGTTTCCTCATTTTAGATATCAAATATACTCGGTGGTAGAGCCTTGTGCAAGCTCGTCTGGGTAGGTATCACCCACTTATCAGATATTCTAACGGAAAACAGCTGTACTTGGTACATGGTTATATTGTTATGTTCCGGTTTAAAGGGTTAGTGAGCCAGTGTAATTAAAGGCACAAGAGACACAACATCTTAATTCCCCAGGTGGTGATATAAGTGATGGTCTCTTACAAAGCCAATGCCTATGGGCGTTGGTGACCACTTACCGTCAGGTGGGCCATATGCTCGTCCGCCTACCTATTTAAAATTGACTTGCTGCCCGGCCCGACTTCGTACGTTCATACAATTTTTAAATGTATTCAAAAATAATAAACTATACCGTATTAATAATTAAAAAAAAGCGAATATAAAAATATTAATATTTTTTATAACGCAGAATCACTATAAGGTAATATTTGTTGCAGCAATTATATTATTCCGATTTGTATATTACAATATATTATAACGTTGAACGTACTAAAGGAAATCTCTATTAATTAATTGATTTGAATATTATGTATCTTCATAATTTAAATATATTCTTGTTAAACTAGATATAAAAAAGGTAAATGTCAAAATGATCTGTCTCATTAGTAAAAACGAATAGTGCGTTAGTAAAGATTTTATAGTACAAAATATTTCAATTATTTTTTTCGTTTGACCTTTTAGCCCAAAACCTGTCAACATTTTTTTTAAAGAGCAAATAAATTACATATTATTAAAATTACCTCGTTTACATTAATACAGCACGACGGCTTGTTCATATTAATTTATTTAGAATATATATATTCCAATTGGATAACGGATAAGTATTTCACATTAAATGTGTCTGCCCACTACACCGTAACATACCATGACCGTGCTTTGAACGTATCAGGATCGGAAAGCAATACGATACGCTCTACAATGACGGTGCTGATCGGTGACGGGACGGTCTAGTGGGCATAGTCTAATACTTACCTATTACGGTCATAGTATGCAACGTTGTAGTGGACAGAGCCCTTAAATATATATATTTTTAATTTTAACTCTTTATCTAAATAAGATCTTGGTGGGAGATCTTTCGTGATCTTATCGTTACGAGATAATGTAAACGGGTTTTAGCCTCTCGAAATCGTCTGCCGCTAAGTAATGTTTAATCGTAAAATGATATAAAAAACGTTAACATGTTGGCCTTATGTTTTCACTATCAATTCAGACAACATTATAATATTTAATTTATAATAATATTTTTGGATACACATTTTTATAGTACATTTTATGATATCTATACATATACATACTATACCTATACTATTGTATAATAAAATTTTTCCTCTTTTTTTATTGGTTACCATTTTATGATAAGTATTCTGCAAAATAACTAAATATCTATCGTTTAATGGCAAAAGGTAAATATTGCTCTTTAACCGACTTGCTGATCTTACTTTTTTCAAACTTCTTATGTGAGCTGGGCTGAGCTTCAAAGATTGCCTTATAATAAAATTGAAATCATGAGCAATGAAGTAGTAACATAAATTATATTTTACTATCGACCCTTCCCGGCTTCGCCCGAGTAGCAGAGTAAATATTCCTAAAAAAAACTGTCGTAGTAGTGTTTGGTTTGTTCGTTTTTTTTTAAGCGGGATCCCGGACGTGGGGCGCTCCTCGTGGGCCTCAGGAGGAGGCTTGCGTTCGATGCGCCCAGGGGGCGGGTGCGGGGGACAGTTCTGTCTGTCCCTCACAGTCGGGAGTGATCGCGGGAGGAGAGGCGTGTCGGTGTTGCGTAGCCGCGCGCCCTATCTCCCGCGACCAAATGGGGGCGCACCATTTGTGCGTTGCGGTGGGGCCGCAGAGGAAGAGGAGATGCGGTGTTGTCAGGTTGCCGTCCTCCCAGTCCTCTGCGGCCGTCAGGGTGTTTTTTGGCGGCGGAGCCCAACACCTTAATCCGTCGCCAAGGAGGTTGTAGCCTTCGGGCTATCCGTCGGGGTGTCAGGTTAGAATGCTCACGCGATCCCTTGGCACCCCCATAAAGGCGGTGAAGTATACGCTGTAGTTTTAGTGGGTATTACGGCCTTGCACTTCAGCCGTCGAGTCCCACATAACCCCCCGCTTTTCATCTTGCGGGGGGTATGCGTAAAAGCATTTCCACAGCGAAAAAAAAAAGGTTTCATTCAGCAATTAATTTATTGACTTCATAATAAATAAGACTAATTGTCGATTGGCATATGTCGATTGTGCCGGTTGGCATGGTTGCTAAATACTTGCACCTGCGCCGCAGGTCATGGACTCGATTCCCACCCAGGACAGACATATGTGTGTATGAACATTGAACATGTATGTTTGTCCTGAGTTTGGGTTTAGTTATCTATATATGTCATAATTAGTTCTCTGGTGTCAATTGCCTTGCGTTGTAAAATTCCATGTGTCTTTTACACCGGCTCACTCACTTTTGATTTGTAATTAAGTTTTATGCAATACCGAACATCTACATACAAATGTGATTTGTAAAGTTCGTTCGTCAATATAAGTTAACCAATATATTGTATGTGTAAAGAGTATAAAGGTCAGAACCTTCGAATGTTTATAATCGTTATTTATTTTCTATGCACACATACATACATATATAAACATATATTGGATACAGGATTATTTAACCTTGAATAACTAAATAAAACCAGAGCTTCGCGCTTACCTACTCGTCTTGCATAAATTTAGACAAATATCACACATTCTGATATAATAATACTACTTATAATGACAAAGATTATAACAGACGAGATAACTTTTGTTATATAATAGTTTGATACCTATTCGAAAAAAGATAATGACATATTTTAAAATGTATGATCATTTTAAGTGGAATATTTTTGATCGCTATTGAGATTATAATTAAAAGGTTAAACTAGAGCGCAGCTCATAATATAGTAATGTCCTACGGACCGATTTCAGCCACGGCAGCCAATCTCAGTTGAGTTTAGCTAATTGTGAAGCATATATTGTTTTTTTTTAAATATTTTGTAGACATTTGAAAAATGTCACTGTGTATTTATTAATTACCCGTAATTTAAAAATAAATGTTATAAATTTATGTTTCTTCTATCTACTAATTGGCATTGAAGTTAAAATAAATCATATTTTCATTTTAATATTCTATGAACGGGTACGACAAGTTCACAGAAAACAAGAAGATAATGAATTCGCATCTTGTTTCCGAACGTTACCTATATAAAGCCGTCGTCGAAATTTTTTAGTCAGACTGTCAATCAGGCCCGATAACCCACTTACAAAATGGTAAGGAGCTTTAATTTGTATTAGATATTAAGTAAGAATACAATTTTGTGATATCTAAAATATAATTTAATGTTTTCGTCTTAAATGTTATTAAATATAACGAAACAACTTTTAAATGTTTATGTTATATTTAGTCGTTTTATCATAAATTCTTCAATTAATTAAATTCCATATAAATAATGACCGCATGACATGTTGGCAAGAATGTTGGCAATCTTTCCTGGTCTTATTTAGTTAAATATTTGTGGTGGAGTTGCTCTATTATTTATTAATAGAATCGATTAGAATGTTATATTTAAGTAAAACTTATTTTTTCTATTTATCACGTTTCAGAAATTCCTAGTTGTTCTCGCCGTCGCCGTGGCCTGCGCCGCCGCTGACGTATCCCACGTCGTCAGGACTGACGAATCTCAAGCCCCCATCGTAAGATCCGAATACGACATTCAACCCCAAGGTGACTTCGCGTACGCACAAGAAACCGGCAATGGCATCTACTCCCAAGCTCAGGGAGTCGTGAAGAACCCAAACTCTGTAAGTTTCAAAATGTAGAAATTATTTTAACTTTTATACAAATTTTCCTTAAAATTTTCCGTTTGTATATGTTTCGAAATACAAGAAAAATGTATTAATTATTCAACTAATTACACTTGAAACTCTTGCGTTATAAATTCGAATTCACCATTGATTAAATTGAATGGTAAGATAAAGCGTTTTGTAAAGACTTTTTTTTAATTATTCAATTATTGTATCGGGGAGAGGCCGAGAGCTAATTAATTAATTATTAGTTACAGTAACAAGAATTTTTATTTTATTACAAGCAGGTATTGGGAAGACAAATAAATTAAATATCATAGCGTACACAACTCTTAAAACGACATATTATGCCAAATATTTAATATCCCGCGAAAAACCAAATATTTGATACCGGGGTAACTTAAAGGAAAATAATTACCTAATAAGTTTATTTATTATAATTTATTGTTTAACATTTACTGTGGTGATTCACACATAAAGATACAATTTATGATCATATCATTTTTTATTAGGAAAACGCCGCTCTTGAAGTTAAGGGTTCCTACGGATACACCGCTCCTGATGGCACTCCCGTCAAGACCGAGTACATCGCCAACGAATTGGGATACCAGCCCACTGTGAGTACTTTAATATAAATGGTTTATTCGTACATTTGTTTTTTTATGAAAACAAATTACGTCTCATTTTACACTTGATAACTTCATTTAAAATACGTTGTCGGAATTTTTAACATTAACAAATTATTGAACCTTGATCTTTGAATCATTGTTACAAAGGTCTATCATTAAGTCGCACATCATTAAAACGTCTGATGTAACAAACTGGATTTTGGATTCTAATTTTAAATAATATTTACAATCATCTGAAATTTATTTTTTATGTAAATTTTTTGAAAGACCGACAGATTTATGTCCAAAATTAAATTTTATCGAAGACCTTGTTTATTAACTAATTTAATTATTTTCAATATTATAGTATGTTACTGATTATTTTATTTTTGTTTCACAGGGTAGCCACCTCCCCGTCCCACCACCAATCCCAGAGCTGATCCTCCGCAGTCTCCAATTCATCGCCGACCACCCAGCCCCAGTCGTCGTCAAGAAAACCGTTTAAGCTTAAACCCACTTATGACCTTACTACGATCACTGCCGTATGGATAGTTTGCTGGACAACAGGATTTCAACCAACGTTTTTGTTTGTTATTGTTTTTAACATCGTAAAATGTAAGAAACAATTTGGTAATATAGTGTGATAAAAAAGCTTACGACTCATTTTTGTAATCCCTAACACTCCAAACAATAACAGTTCTAAGTCATTAATGCATATATTGCGAACACAATATTTTATAATACGTTAAATAACTGTTTTACAAGTTTTTGAAAAGTTCATATAGTTAGAACAATAATGGGCGAGGACTATTTGCATGATATAGATGCGGTGGCAGTAGAGACAATGGTCAAATAAAAGCCGAATTAGTGATACCACGCTGGTCCCTCTCGCTTACAATTCTGTTCAATTCGTGTTTAATTCGGTTATTGTGTTTTAGTTGTAGGTGATGATTGTCATGATTTGAATATGATGTGTTTTGAGTGGTTTAAAGTCTTATTGTAATTATGTGAAGTATGAGATGAGATTCGTTGAGGTCGATTTGTTGTTTTTGATTCTACGGTACGGTAAAATCTACTTGTCAGATATGGCTATGTATGTCTGGCAAGACAGAAAAGATTTTACCCAAAAAAAAATTTTAATGCGTATACACAAGGAACGAGCATTAGCTACTTTTTTTTATTTATTTATTTAAAACGGTACTTATAATATTTTAGAGAACTTATATGAGTGACATTACAGACGTACTCAACATTAACAATGAACTAACTACTAAACAACTATAAACTCATAAAATATACCTCTTCTTTATTTTGAAAGCGAAATTATAGAAGATTTGTAACTTAAAAAAATGACTTTTTTTAAATCTAGTAAATAAAAGAGGATGTGTGTATGTATGACATTGATAAACTCAGAAACTATTTGACCGATCATTATGAAAATTGGTACGTTTATGTATTTTTCCTCGGAGAAGGTTTATATGCTATGCCCATTGATGCATCTCGCCACCAGACGGCGCCGTAAAGTATCGACTTCCGCCTCGTTCAAACGATTGTCATAAAACGTCAAATATAAATAAAGCAATAATATAAAAAATAACTTATAATTATAATTTTAAAATAATATGATTATATATAATAAAAGTGATTCAACGCAGAGCCTAAGCCACTGGGGTTTGCCACTTAAGCCACTTGATGCATTTTATAAAACGCGTACTAAGAAAGGTTTTTTGGAAATTCCACCCCTAAAAGGTTGAAATAAGGGATGAACCGTTGCATGGAAGTCCGTCATTTTCAAAGTTAGAGGCATGGTATTTCGTACACAAGCTTCCGGTTAGAAATAAATAAGAACGCAAATCTGACTTTTCCAAAATTCACCACCTAAAAGGGTGAATTAGGGGTTGAAAGTTTATAAGCATGGAATTTTATATACAAGCTTTTGTTTGAAAATAATTTTAAAAACGCAAGAATGTAAAATTCGGGGTTGAAAGTTTGTATTGAAGGTCCGTCATTTTTGGTGTAAGAAGCATCAAATTAATTTTTAAGCTTCTGAGCAAAAATAAATGCATACTTATTTTGTAATTTTTGTAAATTTAGCCACAAACGGGAGAAATGGATAGGAAACTAGTATAAAAAAATGGTCAGATCTCAAAGTCAAAGTTAAGTCAATCTTTCTTATTTTATCGCGGGCAAAGCCGCGGGTGAACCGTTAGTATTAATAAATTCAAATGAAAACCATTGGTATACAATTTACATCCCAACCAATGACTAATTACTGCTATGCCTATGACTCAATTAAATAGCGTTGGTGACTTTTTTGAGACAATGTATACGCTTTTACTACAGTTCCATCACAGGTTAGTGATACTCTCGTTTTGTAATCTTAAAATAGAAAACTGAAATTATTTGTAGTAGAGTGGTGCCTATCTGTTGCCATCGCTACTGAATTATATGAATATGTTGTCGTTTTTTTAATTCTTTCCGGCCAATAATCATTCACATTTGAGTGCCTGACCGCCATGCTTTTTAAAATTGTTTTGTGATACGCTTTTTCTTGCATTGCAAAGAGTTGTTAGTTTCGACCGGTTTTGATTTTGCCAATATTATCCAAAATTTTAGAAAGAATTACATAACAGTTTTAAGTCACATTACAATACTATATAATACGTTAAATAACTAATTAATTAATTATTTACTTGGTGGTGGAGCTTAGTGATTACTTGATTTTGGTTTTTGACCTAAATCTAATACACTTGTTGCAACAATTGCCTTGATAATAACCAACAAAACAAAAAAGGAGTTCGATATCATCAGTCACACTGCTATTGAAAAAGCTTAATGGTATTGGAATTACTGGAACTGCATGCAAAATCCTAAAGTACATATTTAGAGAATCGCTACCCGGTTGCAAAGATTGGACCCCACCAAAGGGCTACCTAAGCGCCTAACATGTGGAATTCCACAAGGGTATATCCTTGGGCCCCTGCTATTTCTAGTTTATATAAACAACTTACACGTGCTTGGTTTGCATAGAAAGATTTTATTTTATGCTGGCGACACAAGATAGTTCTATTTTGGACCACCAGATCAATGACATGGTTAAACGAACTTAAGAAAACTTAAATATTCTCCAAAAAAGATAAATTACGTACCTATCTAATAAATAGTTGGGTTTTTGAAAAAAAAGTATGTTTGTGATAAATGGAAAGAATAAAATATATAAGTTTTATAACAAAATTTTTTAGTTTGTAAACAACCCCCGAAAAAATGTTTTTAAATGTTCCTCAAGATGTAAAACGTCGTAATAAATGGTTCCAAACATTTAATGAACGTTTATTAGATTTAATAAATCCTTCATCACACATGACTAAACTAAATTACGTAAATTACGTAAACGTAAATATGACCACATTTCTGAATTTCGCAAAAAACTCGAGTGGCTCCCAATCCGACTTCGCAGGAATACTCATATTCTTTCTCTTCTGTACTTTTACTATTACTGTACTATTTCATCCAAATTCTCCTCACTATCTTAAACACCGTTTCGAGTTCCTTAAGGACTCGCACGGCCGATCTCTGCGATCTGGTGATAATCTTGTCCTTAAAATTCCCTCTCACTCTTCTTCCTTCTATACCAATTCCTTCTCTGTACAAGCTGTTCGCCTATGGAATTCCTTACCGCTCCACTTAAGACGGTCCCACAGTATAAACATTTTTAAAATCCGACTCAAGGCATATTATTTGTCTTCATAGTTTGATGTTGTCTTATCAGCTGACGCATTATTGCTGTTTATTATTATAATTATCTTAATTACTTATTTTTATACATTATATATTTTTATGTATATATATATATATATATAATTTAATTTATATTTATTTATTTATATATCATACTATGTATGTATATTTATTATACTTATTTATTTAACGTAAAATTAGATTCTGTGCACCTTCTTACCGCTTTATTTTTCTTGTGTCCTTTACCCAAAGGTTGTCTGGAAGAGATCGCTCTTTTAGCGATAAGACCGCCTTTTGTACATTAACACTGTTCTTAAATAGTATTTATAACTGTATGTTTCCCTGATCATGTATGTGTTGTACAATAAAGCATATTCTATTCTATTCTATTCTAAATTACCTGATATTATTTATGCACTAAATTTCGGATATTTTCACGTGTAGAAGCCGATGACACTGTACTATCGTCAAATTCCTTTAACATTGTGACGTCACAAACCAAAAAATGGCGACCAGTCGTGGCGTGTTCTTACTCACGTCTTTATTTTTAAAATTTTATCAACTTTTAATTGTTTATAATTAATTTAAAAAAAATTAAAATGTTTTCGCATCAGTTATTAAAAGAATTTATTTTAAAGTTTTTAAATAAATAAAAAAATCGATAATTTTTTTCAAAACCCAATACGTACATACATACTTAAATAAAAAAAAATTGAGAAAACATTAAAGTAAAACAAAACGCATTTATTTGAAAAGTATAAGAATAAGAAGAGATATCCCAAATTTATATTAAACTTCCGAAAAGCGCATGCCACCGATGAATCTTAAAATTGGTATAATAATGGCCATTCGGCGGTACGCGCTATTCGGAAGCATGGACATTGGACTGTCTCGAATTCGTATAAAATAAAGATTTATTTCGATTCATGACGAGAATAATAAATATATTAAGAGGATTTATTTAAAAAATCCATAAAATATATATAAAACGGAAAATAAAATCTAGATTACGATCTACATTTTTTTTTGAAAATGGATGAGTATTGAGCTTCAAGATTCTATTAAATTTATCATAGATTTATATTTGCATAGGGACTGATTAAAATGAATTTAAATCGTATTGAAACATTGTAAGTACTAGGTACGTTTTGCTTATAAAACGATATCCACAGGAATTTTCGTACATGTTTTGGTACAAATGGTTATTATATTCATATTTAAAGGAATACGCCATTAATATGCATACTTAGTATAAAGTGTCATTCCAAAGACCTTTACGAGTCGTTTCTAAGCTGTCATATGTATTTTCTCACGAACCATGTGATCAGCGTATAATATTAATTTAATTTATATTGTAATAAATGTCACATTTTGTCTTATAACCATAAATAACCTGTTGATTGTATTAATTGTAAATTTAAATAAAAAAAATCTTAATTTTTTTATGACATAATAATTAATATTTTTAAGTTTTGTTAGAGCTGAGGTGAAAAGTGAATTAAATATGTCAATCTTAACCGACGAGTTCACTTTCCTTTATCTGCACCTGTAAGGTTTTACTAATTTTTAATCATTATATTGAGATTTTTTTAGAATTTAATATTTTAATTAAATTAACACTGACTGGAAATTATTGAGCGAAGCATAAGCGATACTATAAAAAATAAGACGAAAAAAAAGAACTCGCTTGATGGTTCGAACGCTGATTGGAGGAGGATCTAAGGTCCCCATTAGTAGGCCCGGCGACAGAGGCGAGGCGGGATGTATCTGATGAGTGGGTGATAGCTACCCAGACGAGCTTGCCCAAAGCTCTACCACCAAGTGAATAGTCATCATAGTTAAAGTATGGTGCCATGAAAGGAACCATTGCTCCTGCTCTGGTTGTTGAAATCGATACGATTTCCTATTTGGTAGCAGATAGATAAAGAATAATAAGTTTTAACGAAAACATTTTTTTATACGTTTAATAATTTACATATGATTATGTATACGTACTACTGAGAAGGGAATAGAATTAAATATTTGATTTAGATCTTATTGCAGTTACCCAGGAACCAACCATAAATCATCTGACGAATTATTACTTAACTCAATTTTAAATGACCCGTTATTGAGGATGCGTACGCCGCAATAAATTCATATTTGCTTCAATTGGTTCAAGAACGAAGAAAAAACAATGCATGCTCTTTCATTATTATTTTATATACCCATCTTCTAAGCCAGCGAAATATTGATTAAGCAAAATGCAAATAAAAGTCATCAAGTATGGAACTGGATTGAACGGGTACGACAAGTTCACAGAAAACAAGAAGATAATGAATTCGCATCTTGTTTCCGAACGTCACCTATATAAAGCCGCCGTCGAAACTTTTTTAGTCAGACTGTCAATCAGGCCCGATAACCCACTTACAAAATGGTAAGAGCTTTAATTTGTATTAGATATTAAGTAATTAAATATAATTTTGTCATATATAAATAATATAAAAAAATTGTCTTTTATCGAAAAGACTTAAATTTTTATATTTAGTCGTTTTGTCATATCTTCTTATTTCGTTAAATATTTGTAATGGAGTTGCTCTATTAATTATTAATAGAATCGATTAGAATATTATATTTAAGTAAAACTTATTTTTTCTATTTATCTCGTTTCAGAAATTCCTAGTAGTTCTCGCCGTCGCCGTGGCCTGCGCCGCCGCTGACGTATCCCACGTCGTCAGGTCTGACGAATCTCAAGCCCCCATCGTAAGATCCGAATACGACATTCAACCCCAAGGTGACTTCGCGTACGCACAAGAAACCGGCAATGGCATCTACTCCCAAGCTCAGGGAGTCGTGAAGAACCCAAACTCTGTAAGTTTCAAAATGTAGAAATTATTTTAACTTTTATACAAAATTTCCTTAAAATTTTCCGTTTGTATATGTTTCGAAATACAAGAAAAATGTATTAATTATTCAACTAATTACACTTGAAACTCTTGCGTTATAAATTCGAATTCACCATTGAATAAATTGAATGGTAAGATAAAGCGTTTTGTAAAGACTTTTTTTTAATTATTCAATTATTGTATCGGGGAGAGGCCGAGAGCTAATTAATTAATTATTAGTTACAGTAACAAGAATTTTTATTTTATTACAAGCAGGTATTGGGAAGACAAATAAATTAAATATCATAGCGTACACAACTCTTAAAACGACATATTATGCCAAATATTTAATATCCCGCGAAAAACCAAATATTTGATTAAGAACCGGGGTAACTTAAAGGAAAATAATTACCTAATAAGTTTATTTATTATAATTTATTGTTTAACATTTACTGTGTTGATTCACACATAAAGATACAATTTATGATCACATCATTTTTTATTAGGAAAACGCCGCTCTTGAAGTTAAGGGTTCCTACGGATACACCGCCCCTGATGGCACTCCCGTCAAGACCGAGTACGTCGCCAACGAATTGGGATACCAGCCCACTGTGAGTACTTTAATATAAATGGTGTATTCGTACATTTGTTTTTTGTGAAAACAAATTACGTCTCATTTTACACTTGATAACTTCATTTAAAATACGTTGTCGGAATTTTTAACATTAACAAATTATTGAACCTTGATCTTTGAATCATTGTTACAAAGGTCTATCATTAAGTCGCAGATCATTAAAACGTCTGATGTAACAAACTGGATTTTGGATTCTAATTTTAAATAATATTTACAATCATCTGAAATTTATTTTTTATGTAAATTTTTTGAAAGACCGACCGATTTATGTCCAAAATTAAATTTTATCGAAGACCTTGTTTATTAACTAATTTAATTATTTTCAATATTATAGTATGTTACTGATTATTTTATTTTTGTTTCACAGGGTAGCCACATCCCCGTCTCACCACCAATCCCAGAGCAGATCCTCCGCAGTCTCCAATACATCGCCAACCACCCAGCCCCAGTCGTCGTCAAGAAAACCGTTTAAGCTTAAACCCACTATGACCTTACTTCGATCACTGCCTTACGGATAGTTTGCTGGACAACAGGATTTCAACCCACGTTTTTGTTTGTTATTGTTTTCAGTATCATAAAATGTAAGAAACAATTCGTTATTATAGTGTGATAAAAAAGCTTACGACTCATTTTTGTAATCCCTAACACTCCAAATAATAACAGTTTTAAGTCATTAATGCATATTTTGCGAACACAATACTATATAATACGTTAAATAACTATTTGACAGTTTTACGAAAAGTAATATTCAAGGGAATATATATTGTTAGAACAATAATGAGCGAGGACTAATTGGATGAAGGAGGAGTTTATCAATTCGTCCGTATTTTTTTTATTTTTTTTGTGTTGGTTACCTCAGAACTTTCGACTGGGTGAATCGGTTTGATAATTTTTTTTTATTTGAAAGCTGGTTCTTCTCGTTTGTCCATAAAAGTCTTATATTTGCATTAAGTATGTGCGCGACAAATGGACGAATAACTCCATCTCATTCCAACCGATTTCGATGTTTTTTTTAGTGGAAAGGATGTACTTCAAGTGTAGTTTGATGACAGTTTGGTTAGATTCTGATTATGGGATCCAAGACAAAGTAACGGACCTCTTCAAATCTTAGGAGCAAATTTACGATACTCGGCCGAATCTTTTACATGCTGTCCAGATTTTTTAGTCACCTACCGTAACATCGTTCTGGTCAAGTAATTGTAGTACTATTGTATAGAACACTTTTTTATATACCGTCAAAAGTTTTCTACTTCGACTTTTATAGGCAACAGTTTGATACCTTGGGTTATATTGCTCCATTTTAGGTAAGGAACTCTAATTTTTTGAAAATATAATATAGTCTTTGTTAATTGGTAAAGATGTAGCTGTCTAATGGTGAAAAAAAAATTAAAATCGGTCGAAGAGTTTTTATTTAAATCGTAATAAACAAACTAAAAATCAAATCTTTCCTTTTTATAATATTAGTTACTAGCGACCCTCCCCGGCTTTGCCCGAGTAGCAGAGTTAATATTCCCAAAAAAAAAATCTGTCTTAGTATTGTATAAGTTTTAGCCACAGTGGGTGACACAGAAACGCGGGAGCGCGGAGGAGGTTGCATCACGTGTTAGTATGATCGGTGTGGGACCGCTTGAATTTATTTAGTGTGCGATAGTTTTAATTTAAGATAACTCTTAAGATATCTATTTAAATTGAGTGGATTGCAGGGCAATTATAATGAACATGAAATTCTTAAAGTAAATTACGTATTTAATTTGATAAGGATTAATATCATATACCTTTTTATATCTATCCAATTATATCATTATTATGTAACCATTTTTTAAACATTAAAGTGGGTATAGTAAGCTATCCTTAGAAGATAGACATATGCCATCGCGGAGTTTTTTTTGTATCTATGAAGGGGGAACAATTTCACCATACATTATTTTATTATAACAAAATATTGCATGGTGAAAATAAGTTATGTTCAAAGGGATTTTACAGCGTTTTCAATGAAAGCTCCCAATCGGCTCGTTTTTTTCCGACTTCTTCAACAATTATCGTCATCTTTCAACAAATGTACCAAAACATTAATTAATTATACACATAAGCCTTCCTCTTGAATCATTTTATCCATTGGTGAAAATCGATCCATTTTCTTGGTGGTAGAGCTTTGCACAAGCTCGTCTGGGTAGGTACCACCCACTCATCAGATATTGTACCAGATTTCTTAAAGTATTCTCGTATTATTATTACTAGGTATATTGTAGTGTTTCCTTCGCTGACATCGACCCCAAAAATAACAATAATTGTAGAAGAATACGCAATTATTTTTTTGAGCAGATCAATATGTTTTTCTATTGAAGTCGTATTTTATATTTTTAATCCGGTCGAGCCAGTGGGTAGGTAATCGACCGCGTGATCTTTTGCCTTCGACCTTCCCTTCTTTTCTTTATTTATAATAGTTCGGTAAAAATATATTTATCAGATAAGGCTATGTACGTCTACCAAGAAAGAAACGATTTTACCGAAAAAAAATTGTAATGCGTATACACAAGGAACGAGCATAAGCTAATTTATTTATTTAAAAAGGTACATCAAAATCAAACATATTAAACACTTATAGATAAATAATATGAATATGAATCAAAAATCAAAATTCATTCATGAAAAAATCAAAGAGATAGTTTTTCTTTAAAATATCAAATATGATTTAAGAAAATATTTATATTCTCTTAACTAATATTATAAATGTGAAGGTGAGTTTGTTTGTTTGTTACACATTCACGTATAACCACTAACGGCCGAATACAAAAAACGTAATTCAAATATGAAGTGGGACTTAATTATTTGGAACGTCATTAATTTAAAAATTTAGTATGCGAAATTTGAACTTGCAATACTGAATTTTCGCTTTGTTTCGGGATACAAACGAAATAAAAATTTGGGAGTCTTATAATACTAGGCGTCAGTTTTTTTTAAAGAACGCGTCCAGATTCATTGTAGCGTCGCCATTTCGTGTTCTCCCAGTAATGACGTGACTAATTATATATATATAGCATTTGGTAGTCTTATCGAAGTAGGCTTGGTGTCGTGGGCTCTCTATTTTATCAGCAATGAATTACGGTCAAATATCGAACCATGGGCGTCTGCTAAATAAGGTACACTTACACCTTCGTTTAAGCACAAAGTTCTTGCTAACATCTCGAAGTTTTTTTTAATTTATAAATCAGCCTGTATATAAATTGAATTTTTTTTTGGTGTTGTTACGTTTTCTGTACATAGCATTTCAGACCATTGTTCACATATTTTAAAATCAAATACACAGAAAATTACAAATGTTACAGAGGCAATAGAAAACTGGAAGGTAAAATGTCCTAATGGCGATATCCCTAAGGAAGTTACTAAACAAAATCTTTGGGATTCGCCATTAGTTCATGTTACACAACAAAGTTTGAATCAAAACTTAACAAGTGTCAAAAACCGTGCACGGCTTCTAGCTTTATCAACTAAAGAGTCAGGTCCCTGGTTACATGCGGTACCTTCTAAAAATCTTGGGACGCTTTTAGACAATGAATGTTTTCGCGTATCAATAGGTCTCCGCCTGGGAACACAGCTGGGTATTGAGCACAGGTGCCCGTGTGGAAAAGAGGTTGACTATTTTGGTTTACACGGTCTTTCTTGTCCAAAGAGTTCAGGGAGGCTTTTCCGCCACGGTTCTCTTAATGATATTATTAAAAGGGCTCTTGCCACCATTGACGTTCCTGCTCTTATTGAGCCTCATGAAATTAGTCGTGATGATGGCAAGAGACCTGATGGACTGATATGGGCCCTTGTGTGGGACGCAACATGTGCTGACACACTGGCCCCGTCTCATATCAGGGAAACAATGTTAAAAGCCGGAGCTGCCGCGGAAAAAGCTGAAACGAACAAACGTAACAAATATTCGTCTCTTATTCCAAATTATATTTTTGTTCCGTTTGCAGTTGAAACGCTTGGACCTTGGAGCCTTGGAGTTAGTGCCAACAAAATCATCCAAAATATTACTCCCCGCCTTATTGCCTCCACTGGTGACAGGAGGGCTGGTTCATTTTTCGCCCAGAGAATCGGAATTGCGATTCAACGGGGAAATGCTGCTAGCATTCTTGCCACCGTTCCACGCGGTCACGACTTGTATAATAATAATTATTTTTAAATGTTATTTGTAAATTTTTTAAATTAAAGGTTTTAATGTAAATAAATTGTTAAAAAAATATATATATAATAATAAGCTGAGATATCGCTGTTCCGCTTTAGAGTACCACATCGTCTACCGCGGCATGCTGTTAGCCCTTTTGTACCGCCACGCATGAGAAAGGTATGTGGCGCAAACTTCCTTCCATCATCCTTCGATTATGTAATTATATAAAACACTGATTACATCACATCATCAAAAGCCGGCGGTATGCGCTTTTCGGAAGTACGGAAGTGCGCGTTTCAGAAGATAAATCTGAAAATTGGTATAATACATTCTAGCATTCATGACACCATTCCACGCGGTCACGACTTGTATAGTAATTATTTTTAATTTATGTTTGTAGTTATTTAAGATTATAAAATTATATTGTATTTCCGAAAAGCGCATACCGACGATGAATCTTAAAATTGGTAAAATAATGTATTGTGAATATACCAAATTTCAGGTTCATCGGCGGTACGCGCTTTTCGGAAGCTTAGACATTAGACTGTGTCGAATTCGTATAAAACAATGAACTTTTTCATTACGAGATTAAAAAATATATTGAGAGGATTTATTTAAAAAATCCAGAACATATACTTGTATATATATTAAAAAACGGACGCAATTTAGATTTTGTTTTAATTTTATTTGAAAATGGATGAATAACTATAAATACTGGGCGTCAAGATTCTATTAAATTTATCATACATTTATATTTGCATAACTCGTCAAATTAATGTAAATCGTATTAAAACATTGTAAGTAATAGGTACGTTTTGCTTATAAAACGATATCAACAGGAATTAACGTACATGTTTTGGTACAAATGGTTATTATATTCATATTTAAAGGAATACGCCATTAATATGCAGACTTAGTATAAAGTGTCATTTCAAAGACCTTTACGAGTCGTTTCTAAGCTGTCATATATATTTTCTCACGAACCATGTGATCAGCGTATAATATTAATTTCATTTATGTTGTAATAAATGTCACATTGTGTGTGTGTGTTTTTTTATGTAAGAGGGGGCAAACGTGCAGGAGGCTCACCTGATGGAAAGTGACTACCACCGCCCATGGACACCTGCAACATCCGAGGACTTGCGGGTGCGTTGCCGGCCTTGGAGGAAAGAGTACGCTGTTTTCTTGAAGGTTTTTATTTCATATCGGTTCGGAAAAGTCGCCAGCGAAAGCTGGTTCCACAGAGTGATTGTGCGAGGCAGGAAATATCTTATGTTGTGAATGCCAGTTGTGAATTTCCAAACATCGAGGTGATGGGGATGGAATTTTGAGTTCTGGCGCGATGTCCGGTGGTGAAATTCAGCTGCTGGGACTAATCCAAACAACTCCTCAGAACACTCCCCGCGATACATGCGATAGAGGATGCAGAGTGACCCAACATCTCTACGCAAATCCAAAGGATGAAGCCGGTCGGTAATAGCTTGATCGTCGACAATTCGAACCGCTTTACGTTGAATACGGTCAAAAGGAAGAAAGGAAGGTCAGCAGGTCACGGGGGCGCGCGGGCGGCATCACGCGTTAGTATGATCGGTGTGGGACCGCTTGAATTAATTTAGTGCGCGATACTTTTTTTTGTAGCATTGGAAGGCAGACGAGCATATGGGCCACCTGATAAGTGGCCACCAACGCCCATAGACATTGGCATTGTAAGAGATGTTAACCATCGCTTGCCAATTCGCCACCAACCTTGGGAACTAAGATATTATGTCCTTGTGCCTTTAATTACACTGGCTCACTCACCCTTCAAACCAGAACACAATAATACGAAGTACTGGTGTTTTGCGGTTGAATATCTGATGAGTGGGTGGTACCTAGCCAGACGAGCTTGCACAAAGCTCTACCACCAAGTTTAACTACTTTTCAAATGACGATAACTCCTTAGATATTAGTTTAAATTGAATGGTGTAAAGGGTAATTATAATTTACATTAAATGCTTAAAGTAAATAACCTATTTTATTTGACAAGGATAAATATTAAATCCGTTTTTATAGCTTTTCAATTATCACATTATTATGTAACCATTTTTTAAACATTAAAGTGGTTATAGATATCCTTAAAAGATAGACATATGCCATCGCGGACTTTTCTGTAGATCTATGAAACGGGAACAATTTCACCGTACATTATTTTGTTATAATTCAAAGGGATTGTACAGCGTTTTCGATTAAAGCTACCAATCGGTTCTTTTTTCGACTTCTTCAACAATTATCGTCATATTTCAACAAATTTACAGAAAACATTAATGAATTATACACGTAAACCTTCCTGTTGAATCCGTATGTCCAATGGAAGTGAAAACCGTATGGAAATCTGTTCAGTAGTTTTTTAGTTTATCGAACCGCGAGAGACTTTGTTTTATAGATAATGTATTACAATTTATTTTGCAAATAACGTATGCAATATAATAGTTGCCAATTGATTCTCTACAGGTGACAATGTATACGCACTACTGAGACAGTATTAGAACGGAATAGAATTAAATATATGATTTGGCTCTAATGTGACGTTATGACGTTTACCCACGAACCAACCATAATTAATCATTTGACGAATTATCACTTAACTCAATTTTAAATGACCCGTTATTGAGGATGCGTACGCCGCAATAAATTCTTATTTGCTTTAATTGGTTCAAGAAAAACAATGCATGCTCTTTCATTATTATTTTATATACTGGTCTTCTAAGCACGGCGAAATATAGATTAAGCAAAATGCAAATAAAAGTCATCAAGTATGGAACTGGATTGAACGGGTACGAAAAGTTCACAGAAAACAAGAAGATAATGAATTCGCATCTTGTTTCAGAACGTTACCTATATAAAGCCGCCGTCGAAATTTTTTAGTCAGACTGTCAATCAGGCCCGATAACCCACTTACAAAATGGTAAGAGCTTTAATTTGTATTAGATATTAAGTAAGACAATAGAATTTTGAGATATATAAATAATTAAAAATAATGGTCTTAAATGTAATTAATTTTAACGAAAAGCCTTTTTAATTTTTTTATTTAGTCAAAAATTGTTCAATGAATTTAATTTCATACTATATAAATATTGACCGCATGACATGTTGCAGGCATGGCAAGAATGTTAGCAGCTTTTCCTGGTCTTATTTAGTTAAATATTTGGTGTAGTTACTCTATTAATTTTATTAATAGAATTGATGAGAATGTTGTATCTATGTAAAAAAAAAAATTCTTTTTATCACGTTTCAGAAATTCCTAGTTGTTCTCGCCGTCGCCGTGGCCTGCGCCGCCGCTGACGTATCCCACGTCGTCAGGACTGACGAATCTCAAGCCCCCATCGTAAGATCCGAATACGACATTCAACCCCAAGGTGACTTCGCGTACGCACAAGAAACCGGCAATGGCATCTACTCCCAAGCTCAGGGTATCGTGAAGAACACAAACACTGTAAGTGTCAACTAGAAAAAATGTACAAATTCATCTGATGCTAATTTATTTTTAGTAGTATTTAAAATTTTAAAGGTAACTAGTACATTTTCCTATTATTAGTGACTTTGATTCATGTTGCAAAATATACGAAAAGGCTAAAATTATTTAACTAATTGCATTTGAAACTCATACGTTACAAATTTAAAGTCACAAGGGTCTTTATGCGTAATTTACAATTGATTAAATTAAATTGAAAGCTTCAAAGAGTTATTTTAATTATTCAACTCTTGTTTCGGGGGAGAGGCCGAAAGCTAGCAAATTATTCGTTAAATTAACAATAAATTTCACTTTGTTACAAGCAGGTATTGCGAAAAGTAATAAATGAAATATTGATTAAAACAATATATTATATTATAAATTGACACATTATTATGAATCTAGCGAATAACTAAATATTTGATTTGGTTTAAATTACAGGAAAATAATGAGTAAAAGTAATTTAGTAACGGAACTATCAGTAATAACATTTACTGCGTTGATGCACAGATAAATTTACATTTTATGATTATGCTATTTATTTTAGGAAAATGAAGCTCTCGAAGTTAAGGGTTCCTACGGATACACCGCTCCTGATGGAACTCCCATCAAGACTGAGTACGTCGCCAACGAATTTGGATACCAGCCCACTGTGAGTACTTTAATGTGAAAAAAATTGCATTCAGCCATTTCGAGATAAATTTTAATTAGTCTCCCGTAAAAGTGGAAACCATTGACGAAATTTATTAAAAATCGTGCTGAGCGTGGGCGTTCCAAAAGAGTAGAGAAAGTAACAAAACACGAAAAAAAAATTCACGGGGTTTTTTTTTTCAATTTATCCTCATTAAAACGAATTTCATGGGGACAAAGTCGCGGATACCAGTTAGTTAAATTATTGTAATATTGAATTAAAGATAAACAAACCCTGATCTTTAAATCATTGTTACAATAGTATATCATTAACAGCCGAATACTGAAACGTCCCTCAAAGTTAAACGCTGCTTAACATTGAGAAGCTCCTAAATTGGTATGCGAAATTTTAAATTATCGGCGTCTCAAATAATTAAGTTGCATTTAATATTTAAGTGACGTTTCAGTATTCGGCCGTTAGTCACACATTATTTAAAAGTCTAAATTAAGTAACGCAAATTCCAGTTTGATTTTGGGTTCGAATTTTAAATAATATTTTGTATATAATAAAATAAATAAGTGTAAAAATAAGTGTACATAATTTTTCTTCAATATTGAATCAAGTATTTTTTTAATCCATATGTACATATAATATTATGTACATAGTTTTTTGTATATTTTACGAAGGTTCGACAAAATTGTTTAATGTTGAAAATTAGATAGATCTTGTTCATTGAGCAATTTCATAATTTTCAATATTAGTGTGTGTTTCTGATTATTTTATTTTTGTTTCACAGGGTAACCACCTCCCCGTCTCACCACCAATCCCAGAGCTGATCCTCCGCAGTCTCCAATTCATCGCCGACCACCCAGCCCCAGTCGTCGTCAAGAAAACCGTTTAAGCTAACTACGATCACTGCCCTATAGATAGTTTGTTGGACAACAAGATTTCAACTCATGTTTTTGTTTGTTTTTGTTTTTAGTATCGTAGAATGTAAGAAAAGATTCGATTATATGATAGTGTGATAAAAAGTTTGTCTTATTATTTATTATAATACCTGGCAATAACATTTTTAGATCAGTAAGGAGTAGATTTCCAACTCAACATTAAATATTGAATTTGTAGTTATTTGAAAAAATACATTTAATTAAATATACATTATAATATATATATATATATATATATATATATAAGTAAGTAAGGTGCGTGCGCAAACACAGGTGCACTCTCTTTTCCTTAGCTCTCATAATCCGATGGGACAACAATCCGACACGACCGGAAAGAGTTCAGGCGCAGGACCAACGGCTTAACGTGCTTTCCGAGGCACGGGAGTGTACACACTTCCAACTTCCAGACTCCGGGCTGCTACTGAGAGTTTTCTGAACGAAAACCTCAATAACTATTTATTGGCCCGACCTGGGAATTGAACCCAGGACCACCGAGTCTGCGGCCTTATATCAACCACAAGACCAACGAGGCAGTCTATATATATATATATATATATATATATATACACATAAAAATATATATATATAGTGATACCTCAATATCGGTATAGAATCCCTGTAGTGAAGCAAAGGCAAGTGTATTTGGACTGATGAAGAACAGGGAAACCAGCATGTTACAGATACATTTACGATTTCGTGATCGGAATGCCATTATTATTCTATACGTTTTGAAGCTTTAAGGAAATTTATAAATTCTCGCACTAATGTTTTAGTATAACAGAATACACTAAAACTAGACTAGACTAGAACATGCAAATTTATTATAAAGTGTAATGAAAAAGACATTTACGAATCCTCCTTAGACTATGAAACATATTTTCTGACGAATCATGTGATTTGTATTAAAATCATTTCATCTTATCTCTACTACTACACTATAATTATTTTTAACTTCGAACCAGTGTTTCAAGAGATTAGCCGGATCAAACAAGCACTCTTCAGCTTTATATATAGATTAGTAAAGTGTTAAATCGTAAATTGATAATGCGGGGGAAACTAAATCGCACCAATATTTTCTTTATGGAGAAGCAAAACATCTCAAGAAAACCTTTAGTCTGATAAAATTTCGTCACGTGCACTAATTAAAAAAAAAATAGCAGCCTCTTAATGTCTTACTGTCTGCAGTCCCAGACTTAGGCACCCACACTTATTTAAAAAGAAGGTTTTGAGATATTTTTTCTATTACGCTGTTCTAATGCCTTTCAATTATACATACAAATTAAATCGACACATGTAGGTCTTATCTCGATATTTTTTTCTTCACCGCTGAGCACGAGACAAATTATAAACACAAACTAAGCTCATGAAAACTCAGCCGTGGTTGTCTGTTTTTTTTGGGTTTAAAACCCACGTATTGGTTAAGATTACAGTAACAGCCTGTGAATGTCCCACTACTGGAGTAAGGCCTCTTCTCCTTTTTTTGAGAAGATGGCTTAGAGCTAATTGCACTACGTTGCTCCAATGCGGGTTGGTGAAATCACATGTGGCTGAATTTCAGTGAAATAAGACACATGCAGATGTCCTCACGATGTCTTTGAACGTCAAGCACGAGCTAAAATATAAACAAAAATTTCGCACATCAAAATTCAGTGGTTGAACCCACTATCATCGGTTACGATTCAAACCGCTGGTCTATCTCGGTTTATCGGTTAAGATTAACGTGTTCTAACCGTTGGGCCAACTCGACTCTTACTAGGATGTGCGTAAACTTGTACGTTATGAACATTATTAAAGCACCTGTTAGTAAATGAGAAACTCAAATAATTATACCTTAACGTAGGTATACTTAACTTAAAGTTAAGTGTAATATCTCAGCGAAAACTCACATGCAATTTAATTAAAACAAGTTTTTAGCGAGTGTATCTTAGTTCCTAAGATAGTAGTTACACTGGCGCATTGGCGCATTGGGGATGATTAGTATTTTTTTACAGAGCCAATATCTATGGGGGTGGTGTCCACTTACAATTAGCGTTCTCCGACCTATATAAAAAAGTAATTCAATATAATTGCAGATACATTTATATGTGTAACAATATCCCCAAAAGAAGAGAAGGCTTTACTCCAGCAGTGGGACAGTAACATGGTATAAGAATATAGAAAAAAGTTTTCTCTTAAGAATTTAAGGGACGCCTAAAAGTGGGATATACAAATTATTTTCTTCAAATTTTATTTAAATATTTTATAACTAATATTTTGTAGGCTTTTAAGATTAATATACTTAAATAAAAAATAACGAAATAACAGAGTATTGGATATCGGAATCAAATAAATATATACATATTATTATATATTAATCGAGAACTGAGTCCAGTGCAAAATAGAAATACTATTAGCAAATTATTGTATTGCTGTTTAGAATATGAGAAGTGTATGGGGATGCTTCACACACGTAAGCCAACACGAAGTAAAACATTGCGAGCAAGTCAAACTTAAGTGTTGTGTATAAAATTATTACATTTTTATGCAGATTTAAAGATATTACCAGATTTATAAATATACATATAAAATGAGGCATGAGACGAGTACCACATGGCGGATAGACCGGCTTGATACAAATTTTAATATAGTTAATTTATTGAAAGTTGTCTAGAATTGTTTGATGTATTGTACAATGTACATGTCTGCTCGGATGTATTTTATATTTTTTTATAATTTACACTTTCATAAATAAATAATTTATATTTATATATAATTTTCCAAATTATATTTTTGTTCCGTTTGCAGTTGAAAGGATTGGATTTGGAGTAATAGTGCAAAAAATTTCATCCAACATATTATACACCGTCTTATTGCCTCTACTAGTGACAGGAGGGCTGGGTATTTTTGTGGACATTTTTCGCCCAGAGAATCGAAATTGCGATTCAAAGGAAAAATGCTGCTAGCTTTCTGGCCACCATTCCACGCGGTCACGATTTATATAGTAATTATTTTTAATTGTATTTATTTAATGTTTTAATGTAAATAAACATAATAAACATTATTTATATAAAAATATCATAATAAGCCCCTGATCTTATTCCATGAGAAGTCGAAGACAGGTAGTTACATAAAATAATACAGGTAATTTTACACGAGCCTATTTTTTTATTTAATATTTTTTTATACAAGATTTTTTTTTACTAATATATTATGTAATTTATTATTCAACTAGTTCTTAAAACTCGTTCATATTGAATTTAATAAATGGCATTAGAGAATAAAATCAAATTTATAAAATATGTCATTTAAAGTAGGTATTAGGTGTTCCGTGAATATGCTTTTAGATTAAATAAATACTTACAAAATGCTTCCACTAAAAGAAAAAAAAATAAGCCTTATCTGGTGAAACTAAAATCGATAACAGAAATCTTTTTTGGGATATTTATGACAATTGTTATAATTATAACCTATCAAATCAAATCAATAAGGACGAACGAAGTGTCTTAAACCCATCTATATTATTCTTTTATGGAACAAACATGACATAGTATAATTATGCTGATGGTACCTCTTTAGTTTTTAAAATTAATATATTATTAATTTGACGATGAAACAGTATGACGACGTAAACAATGCTATCTATTACAGTGCCAAATGTTAAAAATGTACTTATCAATGGGGAGTTGATGGATCAAGTGGAGTTACTGCATTTCTTGGCCTTAGCGAGTGGCCTAGGCTCAGGGGCTTTTGCGGTTAGGAAAATAAAGTAATGACGGCGAAAACATTTGTTATTGCATATGAATCGAGAAGATAAACATTGAATTACTAAATATAGTTTTTATTTTATACTCTGTGCTGTTTTTAAATTTATTAAATTATTTATCTACGAACGAACCCTAAAGAAGCACTTAGTATGATCGTGATATTATTTTTGAATCTATAATTCTATATTTAAATATTAATTTAGTCATTTATTTTTGTCACCTCACCTGTTACTATACAGAATTGTTAAGACTTTTTTTTGTTAGATGTTAGTGTTTTTTATTTCCAATACCAAACATTTGACCTATTGCCATATAAAATTTCCGTAACATTTTTATACCTAGTTACAAAGGCTAGGACTAAATCAGCGATAATTTCAATGATTAAAACCCAAATAACTAATATTTTCCAACCGCCACACTCGCGTTAATCGCACCTTGTGTCTTCTACCTCGTACAACTTGTATGTAAAATTTAATTTTGATCGGTTTGATAATTAAAACGTGAAAGCGTTGCAAACAAATAAACTCATTTTCGAATTTATAATATTGATCAGGATTTAGGATAATGACAAGCACAAGAGATTTATCTTAATATCTTATTTTCGCAAACATTGTTGGTTTTTTTATCAGGTAGGAAATTTGGTTAGTGTTTTTATTTTATAATTTAATGAAAGGAAATGATAGAGTTTGACTGACATAATGACAAATAAAATTAGGTAATTAGTTAGGGGTATTGACTTTTGTAGACAGACTTTAATTTGTCTCAGGACACGGTAAATATTACACAGCTGGGCTAAGGCATTTTGTGGAGAAGCTTTGATGCAAATTCCTTCACGTGGCATTTAATAGGTATACATAATATGTAGTGTTCGATTAATTATATTAAGACTTAAAAACTTACTTCAAAATAATCGAAGTGATCGACTCGTATGAGTCGTATCGACTATTAACGAGCTATTATTGAACTTAAATTAACATTTGTGGATCAATTCTTTGTACGAGGTCTTCTTTTGAACTTGTTAACTGACCTAAATCATTATCTCATTAACATTGAGCTTGTTGCATTTTCTTGTAATTATATTTATTTCGATGTGTTGTAAAATACATACGAAAAAAACCTATACGCATACGCGGAAGACGTCAATATAACCCATAATAAGTTCTCCGTTTGAATATATTAACATACTCGATTTTTCGATTTTATTAAACTTTATAATAATTTACCAACATAATATTCATAGAAGTGATAAATTGTAACGTCATTCATCAAGCTGTCTTAAAATAAATGTATTGTTTTTGCTCATCGTTCACCTGATGGTAATTTGACAATATTTAGTAGTAGGTATCTGGAACGGTCTCATACCAGTGCGGGTTGTATCGAAAACCGCTGCATTTTTTGTCATATGGCCACCTGATGGTAAGTGGTCACATAGACAATGGCATTCTAAGAAATGTTAACCATCGCTTACATCGCCAATGCGCCGCCTACCTTGGGAACTGATGTTATGTCCCTTGTTCCTGTAATACCACTGACCTACGCTTCAAACCGGAACAGAACAATACAAAGTAGGTACTGCTGTTTTGCGGTCGAATATCTGATGAGTGGGTAGTACCTAGACGAGCTTACACAAAGATCTACCATCAAGTGGCTTTATGTATTTAACGTAGTAATTGCTTCAGTAAGATTTTCAAAAAAGTATTTATAATTATATACATATAAATAACACGGCCAACTTAAAATGTCTATAGCGAATCAAAAGATCGAAACAAAATAAGCTTCAACATAATTCCTTTATAAAATCTTTTGAAACTATATTTTGTTGTGTTTAATCTTTTTCCAATTACCAAACAAATTTTCTTTACAAAGCAATTATGTATCGTGAATACGCAGCTTGGTGATGTATGTTGAACGTAGCCAAGATAACGACGTGACTTGTAATACATTGCAGTACAAATTAATCTGTCAGACTATATAGCCAATATATTTGACAATTGGTTATCCCAAGTGACATTTGGAACTTAAGCCATAGTGCTATCTTGAGCTTGATAACAAACTTAGTCGAATATGACTATATATAATACAAATATATTATCAATTTCAATACGAATTAATTTATAATTATAAGAAACCGTCATTAACAAATTTGATAATGTTTTTGATATCCTAAGTTTATTGATGAAATTCCGTTAATATAACACAATTATTATCTAGATAATTCTAAAATATTATATATCAAAGATATCGAAAGTTTATTCAGATTAAAAGTGGAATTGAACAGACATTCGAGTCTATGGCAGATTTGATTTTATTTAAATAATTATGCACATAATTATTTTAATAATAAATGAAGTTCATAAAACGCATTGGAACCCAATGTATTTTAACATAAGCAGCAAACCTAAGCATAAAGCTATTAAGCATAAAGGCTACTTCTCTTTTAAGGATACCTTAAAAGAGAAGTAGCCTTTATGCTTAATAGCATTTGATTAAAAATTGTGATTTTATATTTGTGGTTAATACTTACAGCCTTGCATTAGATACATCGATCTCGTCCTTAACGGGAAAGCTCTTTATTCATCAGTGTTACATTTACGGACTATTAATTTAACTTTTAGTCAAAAACCTTGTTTTTATAACGCATGCGAATGGAATTGCGGTCAAAACACATTATAAATCATAATAATGATGCGTAATATCGAAATATATTCATAAATATTATTATAATATGTCTAAAACAGACAACAAAGAGATAAGCTTAAATATTTCGATTAATATAATATTTCGTGACAAGGTTATTCGTCTATATTCTATATGTATGTTATTAATATGACTATTATATAATCTTATGGTACCGTTCCTCTGACATTGTTTAATTAAATCAACAATTATTATGATTACCGTCATTTTTTTAAGACATTATAATATCCTTCCTAAAAGGCCGGCAACGCATCTGCATGTTGGATGTTGCAGATGTCCATGGGCGGTGGTAGTCACTTTCCATCAGGTGAGCCTCCTGCTCGTTTGTCCCCTCTAACATAAAAAAATATATATATCATTATTATCCAATCTGAATTCACTTTCGTTATTAATTATTGCGAAGTTCTAGTCGATCAAAAGACCGACAGAGATGAGTCAGAAAAAATGTTTTCAATATCATGTCAACGTCACATAAATGAATTAGTTTTATAATGAAATTACAGAAATAAAGCAAGACGTTTTGAAAAAAGAAAAAGGATATAAAATAATTAAAAAGGCATTAAATACAATAATATTAATGTATTTTAGCGTTTCACTCGCGCATTCGCTTGCGTTATAATTCGGGATTCCTAAATACCATTTATCAATTTAAATAATATAATATTCTAAATATGAAATTATTGTTTTGTTTGTAATCAATAAAATCCAGTAAAATCCTACCCATCCTACCTATCCTACCCAGTAAAATCAAAAGTCAAGCCATAGTTCTAATTATACTTTGTTCAAGTAGGCTCTCACAAATACTTTAGTATAATTTTTCAATTTTTATTTTAATATAAAGCTACCACCGACTTAGAATCTAGATTCTACAAAGACAAACTGGAAAGTATCTCAATAGTTATTATTTTTATAATAAAAAAAATGTATATTATGTATAATCTCTATGTATATATATTTCAGCCATTTTTTTACCCAGCCACAGGGCTAACTTACGGGTCCAATATAAACCATCATCTCTAAGACTCTCACTCACGAAATAATCTACAAAATTGGTCCAGGTCTTTAGAAGTTAAGTGACACACACCTGCAGATATAAAGATAGGCACTAAATATTTAACAAGCATTGTAAGGAAAATAAATATTTTATTCCAATTTTACATAATCTGATCACTCATTAACATTTTTATGAACTGACCGCATGTGTTTAAAAAAAACTAACACTCGTGTTCACCTTGTAAAAAAAAACGAATCAAATTGAAGATCTGAGCTTCTTTGTTGCAAAATAATGCAAATGTCGATACATAGACCCATAATCAAGTGATTCCGACGAGTATAAAATGCGGGACGATAATTTTATAATCACAGTTACACATCGTCTGCTAACTTTGACACACATTATGGTGAGTGTGGGCTCAGGCCTTACAACATAGATTATACAGACATTCGACACGAATTTAAATGTCGAAGCTTAAATATATATTGTCTTCTATAATATGTAAACGTTCACTATAGGAAGTAGAATTAAAAGTTATCAAAAAAATCATACTTTTCATATATTATTCAGTCAGTATCGTAATAATTTTTTTTATCATGTTTAGACTAAGACCTTCTGACATCATCAAATTAATAATTGGTTGTGATCGGGATATTTTTTTAAATCTAAATAACTCATTGTTGTACACTACAGAAAAAAACAATCAAATAAAAATGTATGATTAAAATGATAAAAAAATAATAACATATTAATTTCAAGAATTTTTTCATCTTTTATTTTGTTTCCAGAAATCCTTCGTTGCAATCCTAGCCCTCGTGGCCGTCGCTGCTGCTGATGTTTCTCACATCAGGCAGGAAGCTAGTGCAGATATCGTAGAACAACAAGCTGATGTTTTTCCTGACCAATACCAGTACTTATACAAAACCAGCAATGGTATCGCTGGCCAAGAGAGCGGTGTCATCAAGAACCCTGGTAGCGTAAGTACATTTAATAAACCTCGGTAGACTTAGAAACTTGGAAAGTAACCATCTCTCCCAGGTTACTTATTGTATTTCCTAGTGTTTAATATTTTGACCATGTTATTAAACTATCACATGCCTTGACCTATGACTATGTCGTTGGTCTAGTGGCTAGATAAAAGGCTGCAGACCTTGTGACTCTGGGTTTAAATCTCAGATCGGGTCTATAAAAAGTTATTGGGTATTTCGGTCGGAAACCCTCAATAGCAGCCTATAGTTGGAAGTGACACTTTTAATATTATTATTACTATCACATAATATATAATCAATTGGTATTAACAGAATAAAAATATAACTTCGGTTTATATATTAGTTAGTTAAAATAATAAGGTAATTTTAACTACCTTATATCTTAACTCCATTGGAAATAAAAATATCATAAATTTCTAATCACTACGAAACCGAGGTTAAATAATATGACATTTACAAAGCAGATGAGCTTATGGCCGAAATATGTACATAAATTAAAATGTTCAACCTTGATATTTTCCTAAAGGTCAGGTCACTTAAGTATATTTATATTAAAATAAATTCCAACTAACACTGTCTGACCGCGTGCTAAAATAACTTCTTTAATATAATCGTATTATCAGAAAACACTATAAGATGAAGCTTATTTAAGAAACAAAGAAAGAAAGAGCATTTTGTATCGATTTTTTCTTATAGGAAACTGAGGCTCTTGAAGTCCAGGGCTCAAACTCCTATACTGGTGATGATGGACAAGTTTACTCTGTGAGTTACGTCGCCAACGAGAACGGATACCAGCCCCAGGTAAGTTTTTTCAATATAATTTAATAACAGATAGAGATTTTCAGAAATCAGATAAACTTTTACCTTTTATTCTCAAAAGTAATTATAGACTTCTGAGAATGATTCTTGAAAAATATTAATTTACTGTATTCAAATGATGCGCCAACACGTCTTACGTAAACGTACCCATTGCATTCCGTCTAGGTCAAACGATGCATTATACTGTTTAATTTAAATTTAAAAGCGTGGGTTCTAAAGGTGACGTGCCATATATGACAAGATGGAAAGTAATCAATTATGTTACAAAATTTTTGCATTTGACCTTTCAACTTTGTGTAAATTGTTCGAATACCTATTAGATTATTACTTTGCTTTTTATAATAGAAGAGTAAGTAAAGTTACGTTTTTCATTCAATGAAAAAAAAATAATTCAATGATTTCGATAGTTTTAATGTCTAATTAATACTAAAAAGTGTTCATTTGTATGAACTTGAGTCTTATAATCCCTATATGGTGTTTTTTAAAACTTTTTTGATAATGATTTTGCTAATTTTATTTTATGTTACAGGGAAGCCATTTGCCCGTCGCCCACCCAATCCCAGAATACATCCAAAGGTCAATTGCATACAACGCAGCGCACGCAAAGGTCGATGTCACCAGGAACTAATTTTAAAACTTAGAAGATTTAATACTTTACCGCCATGTTTGTTACCTCTAGTCGCATGTTAGTGATGGAGCAATAAAGTTCTTATCCTTAAACTGTAATTTTATTTCTAACACGTACTTATTGATTCAATATCAAACATTGTACTCAGTATTTGAACTTAACTCTTTTAGAATCTGTCATATTTTTTGCTTTTATGAATGAAATTAAGATATTCTTTAATAATAATCATTATTTTTTGCCAATTCATGAAAGTTTATGAGGAAATATATTATATTTATATATTTTATTCTACTGTGCTAAGTGACAGCCCGTAAATGTCCCCCTCCTGGGCGTAGACCACCTCGCTTTTTGAGGAGACGACTTGGAACTTTTTCCACCACCATGATGGTGACAACACATGTAACAAGCTTAGAGGCGATACATGCAGGTATCCTAACAACGTTTTTCTTTCACCCCTTAGCGATATTATAGTAAGTTTATAAATATTTCAAAATTTCGTAATACATATTAGTAACTTGAAGTAAATAATGAATATCTTGGTAATATTACTTTTCTAATATCATGTTAAAAATAATTTTATTTTTCTTTGGCAATATAACGAAAAAATAAAGTTACGAATTTGAAGGTCTAAGTCTGCCTAAACATATTAAATATATTATGTATATTATAAATGTATTGATCATAATATACTTTCGAAACCTTTGTAAATGTACTCAAGCTTGGATTGGTGGTAGAGCTTTGTGCAAGCTCGTCTGGGTAGGTACCACCCAATCATCAGTATCATCATAACATCTTAGTTCCCAAGGTTGGTGGTGGTTGTAAGAGATGGTTATCCGTCTCGTGCTGTGCCTTCCTTGCTACTAGCCGGAGAGCTCGTCGTCGCGAGGGTTTGTCTAGACTGGCCCAAAAAGCCGGTCTAGGTACGGGCCTCCTTGGCGAGATATCTTGCCGTGAACAATATGTTACGTAGTTAGTAAACAATAAATGGTTTAGACCCGAAGAGCCAGGGTCACATGGACCCAGTGGCTGTCTTCCATGTAGAGATGTACCTCATATTAATCCTTAAATAAAACAAAGATGGCGTGAAACTGAAACTGAAAATTCTAGTAGAATATATATGAATTTGTATGTTTTAAATAATTATTTGTTATTTTTAGTTCCAATGGTTTCTATACATACCACTAAAATTTCTAAATAGTTACAAAAAGTATCGATGAAATATATTTTGTGAAACAAACATAATTTCTTAATTGTTTCACCATCTGATACGTATGCTAATTAAATACTTAACTTTTATTTATTTAAGATTGGCTAATTTATATTCGTTGAAAAGTGTTCATGTCACGCAATTTCGTCATCACGGTAAATCAACGGAATGACCAAAATTCCAATTACAATCATCGTGTTTGTATAATTCACCAATTTATTCAATTAATCCTAAAACCTTATTTATAATTCAATTTCGAATGCAACTGTGTAATGTCAATATCAATTAACAGGGACTTTTCTTTATATTATAAATAATACTGCCTCGTTAGTCTAGCTAGTGGCTTGATATAAGGCCGCAGACGCGGTGGTCCTGGGTTCAATTCCCAGGTCGGGCCAATAAATAGTTATTGGGGTTTTCTGTCAGAAAATTCTCAGTAGCAGCCCGGTGTCTGGAAGTTGGAAGTGTGGTACACTCCCGTGCCTCGAAAAGCACGTTAAGCCGTTGGTCTTGCGCCTAAACTCTTTCCGGTCGTGTCGGATTGTTGTCCCATCGGATTATGAGAGCTAAGGAAAAGCGAGTGCACCTGTGCTAGTCTCTCTTGAGATTGGCCGCCGTGGCCGAAATCGGTCTGGAGGACCTTATAATACAATTTGTAATGTTTATCAATACAGGGTTATTGGTAATTTGATAGGGATGGCTATTTGCGGTAATTTTAACCCCCATTTGCATCATGCAAAAGTAAACTTTTTTTGAGTTATCATGTTTCTTTTTTAAAAAAAAATACGTCAAAAAGGCAACATCAAACATTTATTAAAAAAAAAGTATCAATTAATTTTTATTAATCACATTTTTCTTCTGATTTATAAAAATGATTTAACACTTGTTATTTATGAATATTAAAACAACAATATCAGTCGAAATTTAAAAATGAGAGACGAAAATTATTTCGTCTATTGTTTCGTTTCTGATTTTTAAATATGGGCCGATAATTGATGTTTAAAATACGGTAAAATTAATCTACAAAACAGTTTACCTAATATACTAATGTGCTCTAATATGGAACTTTAGGAGATTAAACGCTTTCATACAATAACCGTATTTATTACATAAATGTAGGTAATAAATGAGTAAATACAAGCACCCATAATGGCTCCATTGCAACCCGCACAGAGTACTGTTTGTAGGGGGGGAAATAGTAGGGAGAAAGCAAATATTGTCCTTCAACCAACAGCCAATGAGTGATGTAATTTATCTCGACGGCTAATTGTCATGAAAATTTATAGCAACGATAAGTGGCCAAGAGTCGTAGCGACTATGAATAAAATTGGTTTACGTTATAAAAACAAATGTGATTCAATGCGAACCATCCTGGGGGCCAATCCACATTTAACATTTATAGTTTCTGTTCGAATATAAACTACATTGTCTTAATATGTTGCATATTTTTTGAGATATAGCTTAATATGTGGAGGTCGTCGCAGAAAATTGTCAGTCCAGGTGCTTGCGATGCGAATGCTGGCAAAGCTATAATAATCACACAAAACATTATATAAAAGAATTGTTTTTCTATAACAGAAGGATTAGCTTCATCATATATTTTATAGAAATCTCATTCTAACTAATTAATAAATAATAATAAAATAGTAAATAATCTGATAAAAAAATTATGATAAATTTAGTTTAATTTTACTGTAACGAAGAATTAACCCTTCTAAATTCCCGGGATAATAAATAAATAAATATCCTGGGACATTATTCACACACGGCCATCTGATCCCAAACTAAGCAGAGCTTGTACTATGGAAACCAGACAACTGATATACTACATATACTACTTTTTTTTTTTGTAAATACATAGGTACTTATATAGATAATAACACCCAGACTCCAGACCCAGACAGACAAACAGACATGTTCATGCTAACAAATGTGTGTCCTGGGTGGGAATCGAACCCACGACCTGCGGCGCGTAAGGCAAGTGTCTTACCAACCACGCCAACCGGCTCGTCAAAAAATATAATTATATTTTATAATTATTAATAACATAATTATTATTTTAAAACTTTGTAAGTATCTAAATAGATAATAAATAAATACTACTAACTAGAAATATAACGATTGGTACCTATTATATAATAGCTTGCGCTACATATACAAGCTACATATAAATGTCTAAATTTATACTAGTAAGTATAAGGAAATGTATGTAAATGAAAATTTTCCCTCCCGTTCGATCCATTTCCTTCATTTCCAGGTACGGAACACGTCAAGAAATGGCATTTCAGATGAGCGTCGGCTAAAGTCAAAACGTAGCATATTAGCATATATAGGCGTAGATAGGTAGACAAATGAAATCCTAGTTTAGATTCATACTATTGCAATGCGATTTTTTGCGTATCTTTATTGATAAGGAACATTCGTTTCACATAATATATTTTATATATACTTATATAGTATTAATAAACAGCTTAATATGTGTACGTAGTCGGAGAGAAAATTGCCAAAGGATTCAAAATGTAACGTTTTTTTTAAATCACATTGTTTTTATCGAAATCTAAGATAGCTTTTTAAGATATTGTCATACAAACACATATTCATGTTTGAAGATGTTTTGCTGATAAATATAATTATTAGCTCTATAACTACTGAATATTACACATGATTTTTGAATAATTAGAGTTTTCTTCTAGTCACTGGTCTAAATATAAGGCCCAGGTTGCGAATAATATTATATACTAATACTTTCTTGGAGACACGTTCCATTAGGTATAAGTTTTACACATATTTGTTTAGAAGTTTTTTTCAGTTAGGCATAATATAAAAACGTCTCGTTTATTAATAGGTACCAATAGATGATTATAGATGTGTTGATCTTAACCATTTGGTTTAATGAGTTGGAACTTTTTATTATGTATATGGGTTGAAATATCAAAACATGTTGCACGAGGTTTAACGTTTTAAGTTACTCTCCAGCGAGACAAGATTAGTTACACAGCTGTCTGAATTGTTTTTCCTTCATTGTCAAACGAATTATGGATTCACTTAGCACTCATTAAAAAGTCTTAGATAAACATACACGGATTTGCTTATAAGCGTCAATTTGAGTAATAAATTAAGCAATGTTGTATCTTCTCTCGAATGTTAAATTAATGAAAAATGGAAGAGAAAAACATAATTTACATAACTAAGCGAGTAAATAATCAATATTTATAAGCAAGGCTGATACACAACACATCCCCATAATATCAAAAGGATAGTCAGCGCAAAGTCGTATTCATGCAATTTCACACTCGCTGTCTCATTCTTAATACACTTATGAGCTACTATGGTACTGTTCTAGTTTGTAGTGTCAAGTATTAAGTATTCTTATATTTTCTAGTATTTCATCGGCATTAATACATTTTAAGCAATAGAAAGATGCGTATATATTTCATATTTATACCTACATTTTAATGCCACATCCACATATAAGTCTCTACAGAATACACAGACTAGTAAATTATAAAAAAAATTAAGGTACCACAGCTCATGGCAGTTTTTTTTTATTTCATAGGAAGGCGGACGAGCATATGGGCCACCTGATGGTAAGTGGTCACCAACGCCCATAGACAATGGCATTGTAAGAGTTGTTAACCATCTCTTACATCGCCAATGCGCCACCAACCTTGGGAACTAAGATGTTATGTCCCTTGTGCCTGTTATTACACTGGCTCACTCACCCTTCAAACCGGAACACAACAATACCAAGTACTGCTGTTTTGCGGTAGAATAATCTGATGAGTGGGTGATACCTACCCACTACGAGCCTGCACAAAGCTGTACCACTAAGTAAATTGATATTAAAAGATTACCTTTGACATAAAATAATTTTACGATGGGAATCCCAGGCAATTATAACTCGTTACTTTGTTCGTAGATATTTTGTTCCAATGTTATTATTTTATTTTTAAAGAATATCTTTCACATATAAGTATCTATATGCTACGACATCACTTATGTTCAAGAACTCGTGGTAGTGCCGTTGCAACGTTTGCATTTGTACGAAGCAATATAACACGTGAGTTGTACCCAAAGCGATGTAATCTACGCGTATCCATGTTGCAAATCGAAAACCGTGTTTGCGATATACTCAGCGCCTTCTACATTTAAAATTAATCAGAGAATGTGGTTTCATCTTAACTACAGATCATACACTCGAGAATGTAATGTTGAAGATATAGGGTTAGATGTATTCAAAATTTAGGAAAGATCTTTAAAAGAAATTGAATATTTCTGCGGTTGGAGACCTCCGTCCGGAACGAAGTTCTGTGCGATATTTTTCCACTCAAACCGTGTTTTAAAATGAAGATTTTAATCGATTACGGTGGGTTATGTCACACTGAAAAGCACCACAACCTCCTTTATATCGACGGCGACGTCTTAAATTCGAACGCCCAATGCATCGCATTTTGTAGAAGTTGGTAGGCTCAGTATGAACGCTATTTCGTTATATGACGTGACCTTGGGCCGCTGCCATTTCACTTTACTGTTAAAGAACTTCGTTCCAATAATTCAGCGAGGGATATAAATTTGTATGTATTCGTTCTTGGTATAATTAAAACATGATACTTAAACAACAAAACATCCCATATACTAAAAAAATAAAAAAACACACCTAAATTAGTTGAAAAATTAATTATAAGTAGATACATACATCAATATATCGCCTGTAAAAAACCATATAAAATTTTGCTACGTAAAATTGGTTCTTATCAATGTAGGTAATGTATTTAAAAAAAGTAAGAAATATACTTTAAAAATCAATTAACATTAAATATCGTACTATCTTAATACGTTAACCCTAAAGAGCTATTCGTTAAAAATTTAATTAAACTTTAGAAAGTACATCGTCACTTATTTCAAGCAAAGTTTCGCCATAAGTCACCTTTCAAGATTACCTCTGAGGCAATAAATTTTAGTTATTGTTACGTAAAAAGTACACAGATACTAAATTCCCACGACGATACTTTAAGGTTTAAACTAAGAACTTTACCCTGTTCTTTACCGTTTCAATTTTATGTTAAGTATGCTTTTTAATTATCGCTGTAAAAATAAATTTATTAGGTATTTAAAATATTAATACGGGGATGTGCATTATGTTATAAATAGTAGTGTTGGTATTATATAATTAAAGGACATTATCGAATGATAATTAATATTAAATTAGTCGATATAAAAATATTAATGCTCATTTCTAACTAATACCTACATTTTTATCGCTTTCGCTTTAAACGCGTAACTTCATACAAGCAGTGAAAAAATATTGGTTGCCTGTAATGTCGGTATACGGGCGAAAGTTTTACGTGACAACGACTTTGAGTGGTAAAATAATTTTAATGTGAATATTCATTCGTATAGTAGGAAGAAGGATGAAATAATAGTAACAATTTAAAACATTTATTTATACAAAGAATTATATTTAAAACATTAATTTATACAAAGAATCTCGCACTGAATTTCATATTAACAAAATTTTATTTTTTATGTCTGTCTCTCTCGCTCTTAGGCGGGCTAACCATGCCCGAGTGGAAGGGACGCGTGCCTCTCACTCGCTCTCATTGTGAGCGCATAACGTGAGCGGAGCGTAACGCAGTTTCTTGAAGTGTCACCCGGCAAACCAATTTATAAGACGTTGTCACGTCAAAAAAGATTATACACATTTTAATAATAGTAGGTTTCTTTAGGTTTTATATCGACACAAAATATTTTAAATATTTATTACTGATTGATAAATTTTTTTCACAATAAAAGCATTTAATTCTAATAAAAAAATTTAATAGCATGTCAATAAGCTAAACGTAACACTTTTATTTTATATTATAATATGTAGATTAGCATTTGAGTATTCTTGTACAAACAATGTTTATAAGTTTTAGAGAACTTGCAAAAAACCATCTAGAAAATAAACATGCGCATTAGGATTGAAGGAAATACGCATGCGCGGCAACAATGGCGTCAAACAAATGACAGTTTTGACATAATTTCCGTCGAGGTTATTCGTTTTGCTTGTTTTCTCCCAAAATTAATGTTTACGTCTAATTTCTTTATATATTACGGTAATATATATTTCAAATTCGTGTTAAAACGTACAATTATGTTTAATAAAGAAGTTGATTGTATTTTCTGTGATCGTTATTAAAACTTAGTTTGGTTAGATTTGCTGTGTTTACATTTCATCGGAACCTTGTTACCGTTACTTTTTTTAATTAAATTAATAGTGTGTGGTGGCGTATTGGTGATATTAAATTGAACATTTCGTCGAACTAAAATACGAAAGTATCCTGTTTGGGTTTAAAAGAAACATAGGCGTAAGGTAAGTTTGTTTGTGTATTGTTGCTACGTACAACCAGCAGTTCAAAAGTAGACAGGCTCACTGTATTTATAAAATATACAGTTTGTAATGATTTGAAAGTTAAATACCCTTGGATTTCGTCGTTTTAAGAACTTCCAAGTTATTGATAAAAAAAAAATATATAATTATATATATAATTTAAATTGCGATTTCTACTTTTTTAATTCATAGTTGGAAACGAACATCACCGATATATTAAAGGTTAAATAATAAAGTATTACATTATTTAGTTTTAAACGAAAATATAGCTTGTAACGAGAATTTAATTGCAATACCTCTTAAAAACTGCGTCCATTATAATATTGAAAAGTATATTTCGTTATATTAATGGTTCTAATATTAAAATAATGGTAAAAATAAGTTTTCAGTTAATTTAGTTATGCACATACAATTTACACGAGTGAGATATGAATTACGAAGTGAGCTGTTACAGCAATGTTGATCTTGAAGGCTTATAGTTGCAAAATTGCAAAAAACATACAAGTTAATTTGTATGGAAATGTTTAAATTAAAAAAAACTGTCTATGTACTATATTACACTGGGTGATAAATTATCAAAAAATACCACCTGTTCGGAAATATATACATATCTGAGATCTGAATATTACCGGCGAAAGAATTTCATCGAAATAATATAATTTTTTTCACCAATTTCTGTTTCTAGAGATCTTTTTATTTCCAAGGTGTGCTATCTACAAAGTCGATAGTTTTCTATTAATATTATTATTAATATTATAAACCTTCAGTACACAAACTTTACTTAACGGTGTTTTTTTTAAATTTACAATTCGAAATCTATGAAATTTTATTTACGACGCCAACGAACGTTTGAATAATCAAAATACCTACTTAATAATCAAAATCTTCACGCGCTTTTTTCTATCGATCTTTATAAAAAGCTGATATTAATGATATTCTATGGTATGTCAGTATAATAAAATAACTGTCACTGTATTTATCACGGCGAATGCTCAGAAGAGTTATTCTCCCTCATTCGTGCTTCCCCATTCCATCACAAGTCTACGCGTGCTGGCTCTCGATGTCACCGCATAGCTGTGACATTAATTCCATCGGGCACGAAGAAATTTGACAAATCTTTTCTTTGTCGCAACTCCAAAACATGGAATTCTTTACCAGAACATGTGTTCCCCCCCTCTTATGACCTGGGTTGCTTCAAACGAGGCGTGAAGACGTATCTTGCGGGCCGGCAAGGCGCGACTAGTGCAATTTGCAAATGACTCTTCCTCACTGCTCTAGCCGTCGTCGCGTTTGAACTTTACTACCATACCATCAGGTGGAGTAGAGTCATTTGACCTCCCGGGCTTTTAAAAACAAATTAGATATCATATAAAATCAGTTAAGTAATCAGTACCTACTTAGTTTTGTTTTTTTTTTTTTATAGTAAACTAGCTGATACCCGCGACTTCGTCCGCGTTGCTTGATATATTAACAAAGTTTTCTTATGTACGAAGGAAAAAACATCAAAAAGATCGCAAGCAAAAATATACATTGTTCAAACATACATCACTGAACACGCAGTGCATATACAAACCGTTGTTTCTTGAAACTTTAATAACATTTTACTAAATGAAGATATCGCAATAATATTTTTTTTGATAAGGGCCAAATGTCAAAGAAATAAATTTCGAAAATTTCATTTAAATCTATCTAGTAGTTTTTCCGTGATGCGCGCACAACTACAGACCTCTATCATTTTATTTATATAGATAGATTAACCATTTTATATACCTACATGTTTGCAATTAACGCATGAAAAAATAGTGTAGCGCGTGTGGTTTTTATTTATTAATGAAGTATCCGTTCGTAATCGTTACGTTTAGAATAACGACATGTACACATTATATATAATATACACAGTATGTGTTTATTTAGGCTAGACCACAAATAATGTACAGACTACTTACATATTCTCGCCACTAACTAGTCTATTTGATCTAATTAGTTCGATTTATCGAGCTGTTGCTATTTCAACAATTCTATACATGTAGGTTTAACACATTACCGACGAAACTATTTTGAATGTGTACTATAATATTATAGCCTATAGTCCATATACAATGCTAAGCCAACAAGCAACGAATGTATTGTTGTATTCAAACTAAAGGCGAGCTTAGTGAGTGTAATTACAAAAGCGGAAACTACTTATATGTATGTATGTACTTTGTGTTTATCTGTATAATGGTATTGCACCTTCACGTTGAATATGTTTTTATTCACTAAGGTTTATTTAAGGGTCGCTAGTAGCCCTGTTTTCAAAGGGTATGTTAGCGTTTGTCATCATAATTTGACTTTTGTTAATTGTTACGTATATTTTATAGCGATGTTTGTATTAAATGCTTATTGTTTTTTTATTTTTATTTATGTTAGCAAGGCAGACGCAATCATGGATTAATCTTGTATAATTCGATTGAAACAAATACCAGTGCGACTACTGCAACAAACATTCTTTTTCAAATAAATATAATCATATATCGATGTTTTGTGTTTCTAACTTTCATATATGGCAATCCTAGTTTATTTAAAAAAAGAATATAAGCTTTATATTCATACATAGAAAATAATGTGATGTATTTGTTGCGATTCATAACGTTGAAGAGCCAACCTAACTAACATAATTGATTTGTAATATAGTTTTAAAATATGTCAATTTTTTTAAGCAAACATTCGTTTCATTTTTTGCGAAATCGATGTATAGACGTGAGGCATGGACGAAAATATTTCGTTAAAATTTTGATTAAAGTCTTGGTCGAAGATGCTCAGAGAAAGTTAACATGTTTTTGCTGTTACACACAAGTTCCCAACGGTCTTAGACCGATAGGCTCTCAAACTTTTTGTCATGGAAGTTATTCCCATTATACAACTTTAAATAATATGTGAATAGTGTACTTTAGAGCGGGAAAAGATGAACTGCTTTTGACGTTTTTACGTTTCTATTAAATGTGTAGACGTTATGAAATTACATTAATACTCGGATTAGGTAACTAATGATGTGATCGTTAAATTACATTGATGGTATATTTGCTAATCTATACTAATATATAAAGCTGAAGAGTTTGTTTGTTTGATCCGGCTAATCTCAGGAACAACTGGTTCGAATTTAAAAAAATATTTTTGTGTTGTATAGTCCTTTTATCGAAGAAGGTTCTAGGCTTATTTTTATCCATTATATTTTTATTTAATTATACGCGGGTGAAACCGCGGCGCACAGCTAGTATATCTTAATTTAATTTCTACGTCTGATTATTTTAATAAAATTTATTTTCAATATTCCTTTTTATCTTATTTCGAATGCGATGTTTTAGAAAATTATAGTTCATCAATCATAGTTCTAACCTTCTGAGCAGTGTTCACTTCTCTTCCTAAGGAGGAGATTTGGAGTTTATTCCATCATGTTTCACCGCTGAGTGCTAAATAAATTATAAACACAAATTCTGCTCAGTGGTGCGAGCCCGTATTTGAACCCGTCAACTTCAGTTAACGTTCAATATAGGTAATGTTTTATCCATCAAGGCCGTCTGAGATCTTTATTTTAAAGGTCTTTTTTGTTATTGTTTTATTAGGGCTACTACAAAAACTCTATACTTATTATGTCTTCTTCTAAATCTCGTTTCATTGATATGTGATTTTGTCTTTATTAAATGTATTGCTAAATTATTCTCATTGTAACGTTAATATTTAATGCCATGGCTTGTTGCCAATGTTTGTGTACGAGTAACAATAGTGTCAACAAATTGGTCGGTTTCAGTGGACTAATTCAAAGCACAATGCGATAAATGTGGTTTGTGATAATGGTGCAAAATTATCGATTACGCTAAGCGGCCGATTTAAAAAGTTAAAAGAATATGTAAATCTTTGAATTGTTTAAGAGTAATGTTAACGCATTTTTAATAAAGGTCATTAATATTTCATTGGAAATGTGTGGATACGATTTCCTACTGCGGCCATTAACAAGAATCTCGCTAACTGCGCAAGAGTTATTATAAAGCGTGGGCGTGGGCAAATTTCGAGTTCTTTCTATCTATTTTAATAACTAAATCATTTATTTCAACAAAGCAAGGATCAGGACAATTTGAAAGCAGGAAATTGACAATATCTTGAAAAATTCTATTAATAATATAATAAACAGCCCGATCAAGCATTTAAACTTAAGACCTATTTAGAGTCTTTTAATTGAATCACTAAATCAACAACGATTTTCGTAACTAGGTACCTACATTAATCTCCTGCAAATACATAGACTACGGACATTGCGTTTTGATTTCAGCAGGTGTTAGTCGTATAAATACGTTTAATTACATGATACATGGAAATATTTAATGTATGTGAGATTTTTTATCTGCACTTAATTGCTTTTATAATTATCTATTTATATTCGTTAACCCTAAAGTCAACCAACCGAATTCTTCGAATACCAACCGAAGGAAATAACTCAATGGCACTTTAATTAGGGACTTTAGTAATATTTTAGGAGCAAGAAGCCCCCGAAAATTTTGCGACCGGATGACATTACATCGTAAACGTCTTGTTTTCGTTGGTCATATTCTAACCACGAGCAATAAATAATGCGAACGAGGAACCACTTTCAGAGTTTTTGCATGCAGAGTGAGCACGGTTCGAGGCTCGACTTCTTTTTTGTTCCTTTTTTAATTACAAATTATGAATTCTGCTCACGAATCAACTATAAAGCCATCATAAAATACCATGAAAGCTTTTCGTACGAGCGGCAGGCGTAAAAGGCGAAGCACATAACGTTTAGCTAAATGGATGAAAAATCGCCGTTTGAAATTTATTACTTACATATGGCAGTAGTGAGCGTTACATTTATATAATATTAGTAACAATCGCCACACCAGTCCTTTATATATTTATAGATACTAGATGCCTTACGTAAAAATCTTTATTGTTTGGTTCGGTTGATTCCATATTGCTATTTCAGTTTTGATTGGTAAATACATTAACACATGATAGGTTTCAAGATATCTATAATCTGTCTAAAGAAATAAAATTGGTCCGTCTATGATTTCAAAATAACTGTCTTTTTCAGGTTGATATATCGATTTAAAGGTTACCAGAACCAAAAGATATTTATTTTTGACGGATAACATACAAAACCCGTTAAAATAAAAATGTTAATAATTTAATATTTGTAGTGAGACTCACTTAATTTCATCAAAATTTATTTATTTCATCGAATTCGGTAAAATTTATCAAAAGTTATAACTACATAGTTTCATAGATACGTATACAAATTAATTTTAATTTTTTTTTTTTAATATAACGGTATGTAAATATGACAGTAGGTATGGTATAAACGATATGTAGATAAAACTTTAATCGAAAAAGATTTTTTTTTGATTTTTTGAAACATACCGCGATAGAACAAAAATACATTGTTTTGCTTTCTTAACGGAAAATTAAAGAGGGATTGTTAAGTTTTAGGACTCAAATTGTTACCTGTGTAATATAAATTAAAAGCGAATTCAGCCGCGAGGCACATATACCTAGTATAAAACAATATACTCGCTCCCACAATTTTCCTCATTTATCCATCAAACGGATATGCAGATAACAATTCTTACTTATTCAATTTAACATTAAAAATAGAATGTAATGAAACAACGGAGTACGTTTCCCCTTCATATTAAAATTATCATTATTTAAAGGACAAACATACAAAGAAAATTTGCTGTTTTTTTAGGCTAGGATCCTTCGCGCGTACCCAGAATATCTCACCAAAGTTTCATTATCATCGGATGGTTCAGGAACGCAAATAATACCTAATAGGCATATTTATTGAAAAATATTTATATTTAAACCAAATGTTTAATTGCCAACAAAAAATAAAGTTTGACGAACTATACTTTATTACAATACACTCGAAGCAGAATTCGTTTAAAATTTATACAACACGTAATATTATTTTTCGCGATGTATTATATATCGCCCAGTACGCACGAGACGAATTTTTTACGTAAACACATATTAGGCACGTGGAAATTCAGTTGATCTTGGCCGGAATTCATCCTGCGATGTTCGTTTAGTCTACGAATTCCAACCACTAGGACATTTAGGATCTTAATTAAATATAGGAGGCCTTAGCCGAGCATTAAGATATTTATAGGCTGTTACTTTTATGCGATTTTATTAAAGTACACATAATAAGTAATATTATAAGTTAATTAAAAAGGTCGTCTAAAAATATAATCATTTACTTTTTTAAGGGTCAAATGATAACTCTAAAAAAGGGTTCTGAGATAAAATGAGTTAGGTGCGGTTAATACATAACTTTAAGCTATTATATACGTATATCACAGTTTCGGCAGGCGGCTCCTGTGTCGCTTGCGGCGTTTCCGGTTTTTTTTTTCGGACACAACTTCACGTTTTTCATGTTTACGAAGATTTTTCTTAAATGGAAGGGATTCGGTATTGTATTTTTACAAATAAGTGTAATAGTTTTGATTTTATGATGAATGGAATGACGAGATAATGTCCTGATGCAACCTTCGGCAATTATCCTTACAACTATTGCCGGCTTATATAAAAAAAAAACAATATACTTATACTCATTAAACATATGACTTGTATGTTCTACTTATTGGTCGTGTCCAGCTAATGCGAGTTCCATGTCCTCGTTATTTGAATGTATGGCAAACCGGCATTATTTATGGCGTATGGAAATGCTCCGTGTGGAATGGGATCGTAATGTTTGATCGCTTCCGAGATAAAACCGACGGGTAGGACGGTGTAGGATGGTCATTTCTCTCTGTGTTCACTTTTCATCTACATTCACGATGAATAAATAAATGTACCTATAAAACCTATACCTATGAACGTTAATTCTTGTTAAAAGTTAATTAAAAGTTAATTTTACTTGGTGGTAGGGCTTAGTGCAAGCTCGTCTGGGTAGGTACCACCCACTCATCAGATTTCCTACCGTAAAACAGCAGTACTTGGTACTGTTGTGTTCCGGTTTGAAGGGTGAGTGGAGCCAGTGTAATTACAGGCAAAAGGGACATAAGACCTTAGTTCCCAAGGTTGGTGGCGCATTGGCGATGTAAGCGATGGTTAACATCTCTTACGATGCCCATGTCTATGGGCGTTGGTGACCACTTACCATCAGGTGGCCCATACGCTCGTCCGCCTTCCTATGCAATAAAAAAAATGTTAAAATGTTAGCTAGAAGTTTTTTTTATAATATCTCGTAGGATTCTTCCAGATAAAAGATAGATTTATTTTTTAGAATCAAACCTGTTTCGTCTGAAGGCATTTTAAATTATACAGTTTACTACATAGTTAGGTATTATGTATTATGTTATTGATCTATATTTTTCTTAGAAGTTTCGACTGGAATATTATATTACCTTAACTAAAGTAATTTATCTGGTATTGGATTTTTTTTTAAAGTATGATTATTATATTAAGCGTACTCTTTTCTAACGTATTATATTTCTGTTCATGTAGATAATGTTTTTTCAAGTACCTAATTAAAATTTTTAATGTAAAGGATTTTTATTTTTATTTCTTTAATATATGCTTCACTTTTATATAAAAACGTTAAATCTGTTACGAAATTCTAATTCATTTCACGATATAATTCGTTTCATACGACTGAAAAATATTTAAAAAAATAAAATAAATAACATTCCACATTTTTAATGTAGAAGTAGTATTGTTAAAAAGTTGTAAACAGATAGTAGACAAAGTCCGTAAACGTGTATGGTAAACGTACATGATGATACACAACAAAATTATGTGCTAAATTTAAAACAACACTATAGTTTTTGCACACATGCTTAACACTGAAATAAAACGCAATCTTTCAAATTCATCAACTCGAAGTAAATATTCTCAATGTCATAATTTCATTAACCGTGAAGTATTTACTTATGTTACGTACTAGGACTGCGCAAAACCTGATTAGTTTGTGAAAATGAAATTTAAGTTAAAATTCCGTAGGAACCTGCCACCACTGTAAACAAAGCAAATGGATAAAGTTGCTAAGAGCGTTAATGCAATCATAGCGTTGAGTTGCTAACTTGCCGCAGCGAGCCGGAGTAGCTTACGAGAAATGTTGAAAAATAATACTTATTTTGTCTCATCGTGTGATCACATTATGCGGGGCTTAACGCGTTAAAATGTCGGCTATATATATTTTTATGTAAATATGCTTTTTAAGTTGTTTTCTTACAAATAGTAACCATTTTATTGCGGTGGTAGTTGAATATTAAATATTTATTAAGGTTTATTCATTGTTAATCATTGTTTTTTGGCCGTTAAGTGGATTGTACTTAATTAAGAAAAATCTGTAGGCACTAACTTTTCAGTATAAGACGAGTCTCTTTATCTACACATGTTACTGGACAGATGTTATTAATATTAAGCCTTATAGAGTATTTTTGTTACAAAAATAATTGTTTAATCGTTTGTCATCAAACTATTGAATAAAAAGCTATTAAAAAATAAATAATTAAAAACCCTTACAACCGCAAGTAATCAACGAAACCAATAATAATTGAATACACCGAATATATTTCAACCGAATGTATTTAGGGCCGCCGCGTCGGTGCAACCGATTTGTACAGCCAATATGAATATAAATTGAAATTAATTTCCATAAAAAGTGAGATTAAAAATTGAATATTCTAGAAACAAAAGAGGTAAAATTATTCGAAATTTTCGATAGTATAATGATATTTAAACCGATCACAGGATTTGAATCGAATATTTCGTTCGGAAACTGTGGTTGGTTTGCGTGGAACATTTCATTGTGACGTTGCACCGATTTATTCATAATGTACTCTGAAATCGTTCTGAAATATTTTTAAATTTTAAACGTTTAAACGATTTCCTTGCCATGTACGTTTTTTATTAATATTAAATATTTACCATTAGAGGTAGACACCTTAAAATCAAGCTACCAATGAAACAAATACTATCAAAAATGATTAAGATAGTTTTAGTCCAGAATTTAATATTAAATCTAAAAGGAAAGTTAATAAAATTACCCTATGGAATAATGATGATAGCACGTGGGTTAACTCGGTATGTAAATGTACTAAAAAAAGCTAAAATTCTTCACGGGTTCGCGGGCGACATCAAACAGCTTTTTGTACATATAAAACCTTTTAATAAAAAACGAATCGAGTTAATTTTTACTTGTTAATGTGTTTTCTGTTTTTTGTGAATTATCTTTTTTTAGTATGGGAAAATGGAAAAAAAAATAACATTGCAAGTTGTAATTTAGAATAAAAAAAATACGTACTTTATTATGTACATTGATTTAACTTCTACGTGTGTTTAGTTCTGTATTCAACATATATATATATAATTTTGCCTCAGTATTTGCAGTGATAACATAATTTCCATAATAGTATATTATTTTAAGCCATGCAATTTGGTTTAATAAAGAACGATTTTGTATGTCTCATAACGAACGTTTTCATTTCATGTACCGAATAAAGAGATTTTGTATATCCTCCAATATTCATTAAATAACGCAAAATCGCAAATATCCGTAATTACGTCATCAAATTTTACATAAGTACGAAAACACTGGCACAGTCGAAGAGACAGACACGAGAGTTTTTATCGAAGTTACGAAATCTTTCCATGGTGATTATTTAAAACACAAGCAGATTGTAACGAAGAGACAAAATAGGACCTTAAATGACATTGGAAAATATTTTAAATCACACAAACGAGATCGATTGCTCGGCTAAAAGCATAGATCTAAGAATAAGTCGTACATTTCATTGATGCACTTAAGTCTGACATTATTCAACTGGGCGAAACTAATTGAGGGACTAAAAATTACTCATTCGATACGAAACCGCAAATAGCTGGCCGTATCGGTGTTTTGTTCGATACCGTTTCATTTTAGCCTATTCTACATTGTATAAGAGGGCATACATTTAGGTCGAGGATATAATTATTGGTATGAAAATAAAAGCTAATATATGGGTATATGAAATTGTTATAGCTAAAAAATTCACTTGGTGGGTAGGGCTTTGTGCCAGCTCGTCTGGTTAGTTACCGTTACCACTCATGAGATATTCTACCGCAAAGCAGCAGTAGTTGGTATTGTTGTGTTCCGGTTTGAAGGGTGAGTGAGCCAGTGAAATTACAGGTACAAGGGAACTTAGTTCTTAAGGTCGACGGCGCAATGGCGATGTAAGAAATGGTTAGCATCTCTATAAAAAATACAATGACAGACATATACAACACACACATGCAATCCATATCGGCTCACATCATCATTTTCAATCAAAATCAAATAACTTTGATTTCAAAATAGTTTTTTAGATACGGTAATATTATATTATAACGAGTATCATCTGAAAAAGAGAGAATTATAAGTAAATGTATATATACACCCTCCAGGTACAAGTTTTTTTAATCATTAGAATCAGTGCATTACCGCAGAGTACCCTTTTCACTTAAACATTAAAAACAGCTAATCCACTGTTGATCCGGCTCCTGTTCAACCGACATCTTTATTTCCGGGGTCAAAATCTCATGAGACCAATATTTTGTCCATTTTAGAAATATTTTAGAGTAAAGTGTTAAATTAACTTTTTATAATTACTTTCCGTATTATAAAGGTTGGGACAACATTGCTTATAAACTTTAGTCGTTCCTCCCATAAATATAGGAGGAAGTCATTATAGCATATTCACTAAACAAAGATTATCATACGATACAGATTATAGTGTCAACAGTGAATCGAAGTTAAACTTTATAAGGCGTCTTATGATAGTAATTAATTTTCAGATATGATACCAGTAATAATCTATACTAATATATAAAGCTGAAGAGTTTGTTTCTTTGATCCGGCTAATTTTAGGAACTACTGGTACGATTTGAAAAAATTCTGTTTGTGTTGTATAGTCCTTTTATCGAGGAAGTCTCTAGGCTTATTTTTATTTATTATATTTTTATTAATTATACGCGGAGGAAACCGCTGGAGACTGCTAGTGGTAAATTATGATAATTAAAAAAATAAAATGTAATGGTATCATTCACATTTAATATAATTAATAATACTTAATTTTAATGCTGAAATGAATGTCGGTAATAATAATTTCGTGATTTATGATATTTTATCATGAATAAGTGAAGTGAGTGATTTCCAATACACAAAAACTGGGTTTTATTTTATGGATAAAGGTTATCTCAAGTTTCTTGAAGTAAAAAGCGAATGCGTGGGAATGATACATTAGTTAATTATATTATTTTATAGGTACAATACCTTTTGGTTTATAAGGAATTTTAAATATAAAACCTTGACCAAGCTTTTTGGATGTTGTATATTTATATAAAACTATATTATTTAGGACATACCTTAATATTATACGCATATTCGTTGTACGCATTTTCTTCGGCGTGACGTTAATATCTCATCTCAATTAAACTCCTAAGCTTAAAGCCTATTTCACACTAAAAACAAAATAAGCTGATGGGATTTGACAACTTAAGGTTAGTTCAGGAGTGAGAAAAATTCACTGATACAGCTCAAGTCATAACTGCCTTTCTACTCAGCGTCATTAAATTTTCTACTTTATCTTTAAAGCTTGCCATTTTAGATGTAATCTCATAAACGATTCGGTCCTTATTCCTTTGCACGTCAATATCGTATACATCTTTTATTATGCGGTCTCTTTTTAAGTACCCAATTTTCTAGTTAGCAATTTCGGAGTAACTTTTTTTTTTACATTCAGCGGTGCGTTTTTCAGACTTTACCTTAAGTTTATGATTTAATTTGGTGATTATTGGATGATATTTTCAGTATTATGAAGATGTTTATGTTTAATGGACGCATGTTTTATATATTTAACCTTTGTTTATGGTAACAGTAATAATAACGAAATTAAATTAAACCTTTTTTCCTATACGATATTTGAGAAAATTGGTATTGTATGTATTTTCTCTATCTAAACATACAGTATATTGTAAATATGTCTAAGATAATAAGCTTTATTTTGACGATAATGTACATTATCGTCTAAATAACAAACATAACTAAATAACAAAATAACGTGCTCTCTGAGGCACGGGACTGCCAACGTTCGGAATCTGGACTGGTAATTTTTTAATCGTAAACTCACTCGCTCTATCTTGCTATACGTCCGTTATACTTTTGAGATATTATTAATAATAATTGTACTTACTTCTCACGAATTTTTAGGATACAATGATGAGCCTGAGAATTTAAAAGTAGCCGAACAATATTATCTCGATCTGTTCCGTTCTTGAGTGAAAGAAAGAAAAGGCAACAAATCAACAATACTAGTTCTACGTTCAGTATAAAAGTAGGGTGGTTTCGCACAACAAGAGCCGTGGTCGTTATGGTAATCATAAATTCAATACAACTACTGTATACGTTCAGTCTAAAAACTTCAATTAAATGAACACAAAATTGAATGAGGATTGAAACGTATTCATTTAAATTGAATAAAATGAACTGTTGAATTTAATGAATGAGCGGGAGGCTATTTCGACGGTATAATGGGATCTTTTTACCCACTATAAGACAGCACTTTAGCGTAATGAAGTGCCATAATTCATTTTGACGCTCCTCCTAACTAAATGAATGGCTGCTTTAGTGTCGGCGGATGCCGTAATTAGATCTATGAGATTGTTATAGATTTTAACGTTTAAAGCTCTGTTTTATGAATTCGTAGTAAATTTGTTATTTTTTCCATGTTATAATTAAAATTTGGTTGGAAATATTAAATTATTCAAATTTTATTTGGTACCAAACGAATTGTCCCGCAGCTTTTTAATGTATATGTTAAGGAGTCTCTACTCTACGTTCGTAATTTGAAGTTTCGTGATGTTAATTGAAACTTGAAAAAATATTTTTTAAGTTATTAGTCATCGTCATCAAATGTAAACTTAGAAAATGCTAAATTCGGGTCGGTGAACTTTGCTTAGAACTTATTCTAGACATACGGCGAAATTAATTTTGATCTCCTTGTTGATATCTAGGGAATAATATTATCATTAACGATAACCCTTACAGTTTGACTTACTTTTGTGTGGAATATCATTTGACTTGATGATACTAGTTTTAAAATTAATCTAACAAATCAAATTACTTTCATCTTTATAATATTAGCATGACTCGCGTAATAAATATGTTTTTTTCCTTGTATTCAATTATATTATGTATTCATGAAATGGTAAATATTCCGTTTTCAAAAAAAAAAAATATTTTAATACAAAAATAACACAGTGTCTATATTTTAGAACTCCAGTTAAAATGATGATGTTAATAAAACCTTTAATAAGTTGCTTATCAGTATAACGTTTGAAAATTGGACCTTGTAAAAAGGGTCGTAAAATGCTTACCTTAACAAACTCCGAGATAACAGAGTAATGATAACGAGCGCCCTTTGCACATTTCACAGTATACAAGTGCTAAAACAGATCTATACTTAAAAGATATAATGTGAAAAAGTTTCAACGAATCTTAGCCTTATTTTATTGTGTTTAAGATTATTATCGCTTGAATTTACCTTTCTATTGTAATTCCGCTGTGCCTACGAGTGGCCTTATCTCTCGAGAACGACTAAGATTTAAATTTCGAAGTGGAAATATAAATATATTGGCTATTTATTATATATACTAGGATTATAATATTTTTGTCTAATAAGAAAACCGTCACACTAGTCAAGGTAGATATATATTATCTTGATGCGATATATAATGCGAATGTGAGTTTGTTTGTTTGTGACGCTTTCACGCCAAATACCACTAAGCCGATTTTAAAAATACTTTCACCAATAGAAAGCTACATTATCAGCGAGTAACATAGGCTACATTTTATGTTGGTTGAAACCGCGGGAAAAACGCTAGTATAAGATAAATAGGATATGGTAGTTATTGTTTTTACTTATAAATCCGCTCATTTTCGAGAAAGATCCATTAAGCCTATATAAAATTGAAGAAATAATCTATGCTATGTTTGCAAAACTAAAAGCCATTATTATGGTTGTATTAAATTACTTTCGATTTAATAGTATTATAAAATCTTTTGTGTTTTAAATTAGATTAAGTGATTTTAATCGAATAATATTATGTATGTATGTAAATAGAGTCAACGGTAGAATGTACTCTATGCTTATTGATATCATTTTAATTTTATTATGATATTGTGTATACACTTACACGACTACTAAGCTAAGAGAAACAGAATGCTAGTATAAATATGTTATTCAATAGGACTAATAAATAGAAGGCGAAAAAACGGTGGAGGGTATGAGAAGGAGAGAAGTAATAGAGGATATGCTTATAAATAGAAATGAATGGGATAGAAAAACAAATTGAACCGACCCAGTGTAAATAATAAAATTTACCATTAGATTCATCTAATTTTTGTATGAGCGTAATCCACATAAAAATTACTGCGCATTTGTCGTTTTTCATCAACTATTTAAAACGAAGCTTACAAATGCTATCGATACCCTCTCGTCGAAATCGAATTTCGTAGTCTGTCAATAGCGGCTGTCACCCATAATTTCGTAAGCGGTAAGTCGAACGTCAACACCGTATGCAATTAGTGAATAAATTGACGTAGCGAGAGGGGGGACCACGAATATGTAATGAAGCAATTAAGTGCTCGCCTAACGCCGGTACGCCTTTTGTACGTGCGAAATTGCGACAATTGTTTGCTTCGTACATGTTCGAATGTTCATCTGTGTTTCGCGGTGATGAATAATGGATTGTTCCATTTTTGTAATATTTAATCTTTATTTGCGTTTCTTGGAACGTTTATTAGGCGCAATTGAGTTTTAAGTTAGGTTATACGAATTTATCGTATTTCTTTTTACTAGTAAAAGTGGTTGCTATAATATTATTAAATAAGTTTGCAAACAATATATATTCTTTGGTTTTAATTACTTACTTTGGTTAAAAATTATGTTCATTTTGCAAGTGTGTGTGGACCACAATTTCTAGTACATGAATGGCACCACGACATTAATGTCAAGGTCGAATGTCTCTTTTTGGCTTTATTTGTAACCAGCGTGATAGAAGTCAGTGCTTTGAGCCAACGAAGCTCAGCAGGTAGAATACGTGGTTCTGCACTGGATCGCTGTTTCCTAAGTTAGAAGCGAAGCCCTTGCCCATTGTTGGAATATTTGTTTTCATATAAAATTAAGAATACTACTTTTTTATACATTCACTTAGTGTTTCGTTATTCATAAAGCAAATATGTATGTATATATATGTACACTCGAAATTTAAGTTCACTACGTGATGGTAGGTATGAAATATAATCGAAAACCTTTTTAGGATTTCTTAATACTTAGGTAATGGTGAAGTCAGACGGTCACATATAAAGTACATATGAGCCAAACGTCTCTACTCCTCGCGTCACTGTTCGCGTTACATTGGAGTCATAAGTTATTCTTTAAAAAAATCAACAGATGTTCGCCATCTTGAAATCATTAAACAAGAACTCACTCCTATTTAGGACGTTTTAATTTTCAATTGACAGACAGCGCAAAAACATGAAATGGAGGAAGGATAAATACCCAGAGATGTATCGTCAACCAGCTTTTACGCGATATATCAAAGGGGTGACGCTTAAAATTTATTTTAAGAAAAAAGTATTTCACAAGAACTATATTCATCCCGTTGCCCAAGACTGCGAAATGTTTACCCTCAAAGGATGTCAATCCGTATCAAAAGACGCCAGTATATATAAGATCAACTAAAGCGGCCAATAAGTAAAATGAAATGAGCGTATCATAACGGAACGAGTCAAATAACCCAGGAGTGGTTAAAAATACAAACAAATCCGCAGTTTCAGAACATCAATTAAACACGGGAACAAACAACTGGATTCAGATTTAAGATTTTTTCAAAAACGTGCCTTCGGTAGTCTAAATAAATTTCATAAAATTAAAGTGCTTAGAGCAACGTTTGCGGGGTCCGAAGAGCAGTGAAGCTTAATAGTTTAAGTAGAGAATTATAATAAAGGAAGACGAGGAAAACTCGGACTAGAGTATAGCTTGTGTCCACCACCACTCTTTTGAAACGTTGAACAATTTCGTAAATAAAAGCTGTCAACCCACGTTCACTTTTACCCGACTATGAAACTGTACCTATATAAACAATAGACTCAGATTAGAGTTCAGATTAAAATATTTATACGTCTATACTAATATATAAAGCTGAAGAGTTTGTTTGTAGAGTTGGTTTGAATTTAAAAAATATTTTTGTGTCGTATAGTCCTTTTATCGAGAAAAGTTCTAGGCTGATTTTTATTAATTATACGTGGGTGAAACCGCGGGGCACAGCTAGTTGTAATAATATATATGATAACTCCGGTCTGATATTGGTTTACGCGGCGTAAGCCAGCGGAAGCTTCCATGATTCTTTCTGACATCTTTAATAAAATCATCGTCATATTACAGTAATTCACCCGCAGAATTGATTAATTATTTTATATTTCACCCAAACTTGCTCTATCAGTCACTCCGTCCATAGGTAAAAACCGCAGGAAAATCGTTTCACTAGTTCTTGAGTCCCTTACGTACAGACAGACAAAAATATGCGGTGAATTTTGTATGACACAGATATGACACAGTATATATTTTAATTTCATCGATTTTAAGGTTCAAAAACTGAGTTCAATAGAGATCAATAACTTCCATATCGCTAAGCGGCTGATCAGTATTGCAAGAGATATACTTGGTGATTTGAATTGTTAAGTAGAGACGTGTAACATTTATTTTATACAATTACTTAATTCGGCAGTTGATGCTGCACATAATTTCCCAATACAAGTATAATAAGCTTATTGCTGCTATTGTCATTTATCTCATTACTCAACACGTCGATTGCAAATTATTTTGCAGATTATTACTAAATATTTTATTACTGACATTTCAATTTTGTTCAGTTCATAACTTGATATCGTACGCTTTTCATAATAAATATGTTAAATAAAATAACATGAAAGCGACTGCAGTTAAATACCCAATAGTTTTTATTTATATTTACCTACTACAGAACTGAAGCCCTTAAAGATTATTAAATTGAACAATTTTTATACGTTTACATTTTTGCCTAAGTCCCTATAAACATAATGCAATTTAAATCATAGATATCGTTGATCACTTATTGAGAAATTAAACAAAATCAAATCTTGAGGTACTAGGCCACCAGCTATACCTAATAAGAATAAGTATGAAATCATCTGAGTTGGTCTAACGGTTTTCAAGTAAAATATATTTTTTTATAATCAGTTAAAATAGTCACTTGTATGCGTATGAAACCGCGTCTTCGCCAGAGTGGAATTTAGCTTGGGGTCTAGAATAGAGGCCAACAAAAATGTACGGGAACGTTATGTAACTTTTAATAGACTGAGCCGATTTTTACTAAGTAAAGACGAAACCTTAAAATAAACCTTATAATAATAATATCTTGTTATCATGTCTTAACTTCAACATTAAATTTAGATCACGTCATCCACATCTCAATAGTTTTGTGCTAAGTGTTCACATTAATAACACATCATATTATAATCCTATTGTAAGATTTTGTCGCACTTACAACGACTTGCTTTTAACACACAGCAAGATATTAGACATTTTCAATCCAAATTTCTCTAAATTTAAGAACACTGTGAGGCGTATAATATCGACGATCCAATGATTGACGGATAATACAAAGCTTCTTATTTTTGACATTTAATATTTATACATAATTATATATATTAATTAGTTGAATTTTATTTAATTATTAATTCCAATTTTATTATTTTATTGTATTTGAAATTTAATTTTAATTTAATTTATTATTTGTTTAATGTACTTTTAAATTGTTAAATTATTAATTACCTAACTGAATTATTTTTAAAGCATGCCGTGTACACATGTGTTGAAATGTAATTTGCAATTGCTTTTGGTTCTTAATTATGTAATTCTAAGTCTTGATTACATTCCGTTTTGTGTAACTTAATAAATAAATAAATAAATAATAGATAAAATAATAACAAACTTTTTTTGGAACATTTAAAATAGCCATATTAAGTTAAAAAGAGGAAGTTATTTTGAAATCAAAGACTGATACTTCAATTTTATTTATTTGCATAGATGCGGTGGTCGTTCCTTCATTCGTGTCAACAATGTTGATTCTTGCTATATCTAGGGAATACTTTCGTTTCAGATGGTACATATTGATAGACAAATAACATTTCACACTCAAGTCCCCCTGGGAACCCTATGTTTGTGCATCAGAAACACGCAACTAAAACATAAACCCAACCAGAACTAACCCAAGAATGCCCTGTACAAATATTTGAGGTGGTGGGCGTGATAGCTGTCAGTTGCAACGAACATTGTTCCAACCAGTCGTCAAAATGTACAGTATGAGCTACATCTTGATATAAATTATTATATTATAGAATCCAAGTCAGAATTCTTAAGATCCAAGTCAGAAGCGTTTTGACAACATGTCTAGAGTTGTTTAGTATTCCTTATAGTGCTCAAGTTTGTATCAGTTCTATAACAGACCAGTCTGCCTTCCTATTTTAAATAAAAATAGGGATTGTTTTCAGAATGATGCACGCAAACATTGACATACTCATGTCTGTATATATCATGTCTGTATGTCAATGTTTGTTCATAATTATAGGTATTATGTACCGAATATCAAATCATAATTATCGAACATTACACCTTATTGTAATAATTATTTCGAAAACATCCCAAACTACTACTGCGTTCGATATATTTTGTATAGATGATTCCGTTCAAATTATAAAAGTAAAATATCAGCCTGAAAACTTGTCACTAGTGGGCTGGAGGATATATATACATGTGGAAGATTCTCAACCGGCACATGTAGGTCTTCTCGCAGTGTTTTACTTCACCGCCAAACGAGATGAACGCTAAACACAAATTAACCGACATGAAAATTTAGTTGTTTACCTGGTTTTGAACCCACAATCTCCAGATAAAATCAACATGTTCTAGCCACTGCGCCATCACGGCTCAATTTATAATATTTCTTTATTTTTATTTTATTATATTCACAAATATTATATATAAGAACAATTATATATTAAGTTATCTAATGATCAGATTACATACAGTCATAACACCGACGATAACGTCAAAGATAGCCTTAATACATAAAACGTACATTAATGCGAGCGGTCGAAACATAACCGAAATTTATCGTTTTGTAAATATTAGATTACCGACAGTACAAACAAGCGGTAACCGATGAAATGATAAAAAATAAACCTGTTTCATTTAGACAAACAAAACTCGGGGCTTCGTCAGCTTGGTATACAATTTGTTACGGATATCCTTAGAAATCGGCCATTTTATCGTATTAATCCCTATTTGAATTAGGTATAAACAATAGACAGTGTTTAAAAAGGTAGCAACGATAGTTTAAATGTAATGAAATGTTTGTTTTGGTTATGAACTCTTTTTTTTTAATCTTTTATTTTTCCTGGGGGTTTAGTCATCAGATTGACTATGTCACCCCCATACAAGCAAATCACAATATCAAAACACAATAATCAAAATACCTTAACGTTTTAAATAACTTAAAATTACTTCATTAATATTATACATCAATAATCTGTTCTTTTTTACATAAGTTACCTATTATAAGAGTCGAACAAGTATACTTCTACACATACATTTTTAGTAATAGCTTAGCTTCGCTTGATGATGGTTCCGCGAGCAAACTGTTACAAGTACCCACAACATAGTTATGGTAACTCGAAAATAGCTATATTCATTTAAAAAAAAAACGCACTCATTTTCTAATCACAGACATGCACTTCAATTTTGTTTTTTTATCTATGTTTATATATTATATAGTCTGATAATATATGTATCAATTTAAAAACTAAACACGACATCATTAACTGACATAACTAAGATGGGTACTTACGGCTTTTTAATTAAACTTCATAAAAAATAATTTTACATGTCATTATATCATGCCTTTCCTGGCATTAATACTATTACAATAAAAACATTGCATTTTTTTGTTGAATATACAATATTGTTAAATGTTAGATATGTTTTATTATCAAAACATTTCTCTCTCATGTCTTCATTATACAAATGAGGTTTAGAATATATTTATCTAAATAATAATACCATTAATGAATATGAGTACCTCGTTCAGGTTACGTTGTAGTTATTACGCAGAACAAATAGTTAGTTATTTAAGTAATGAACGTACCACGCTTGCGGTTTCCATAATGCGGCCAACTTTTAAATAGGACGACATGAATTAACGCACAAACTGACTGCGTCATATTAATAAAGTTATAACTGTGATATATGCGTCGGGCGACCGCAGGAGTGGTCACGGTCGGTAGCTCGTATTTTGCTTAAGATATATTTTGTTTTAAAATTTACGAGATGTAAAATGTTTAACAATATTGTTTTAATAATTGTTGGTTACTGTAGAGCAATCTGGGGGTATCACTAACCTTAATAACCTTCTTAGTTTTTTTTTTGTAATTATTGCACCGTGAATACTTATAAGGAATGTTATATTTTTGTAGCGTGGTGTAAAAAACAAACTCAAGGTAAGATTTATTTCTGAGGAAGACAAAACTGATAGTCAAAACTTAAAAGTCAATTTTGCTCATTGACACTGCCACTGTAAAAGTATGAATTATTCCTGACTTCTTCAACGCGCTGCCAGTTATAGCCCTTGCATTAACACTGGCTTATGCAACCGTCAACCCAGTATACAGTTTGGAGATAAAGTAATTGATGAATGGACTGTACTCACCCGGTCCGATTTATACTTTTGAGGAAGATATAGGTATGTGTAATGCGACTACATCGAATGATAATTTTGAGTAAATGTAACAATTAATTATCAGATATTATAATTATATAATATTAGACTTTTATTATTATCGTTTTTTTATTGATATTAACCAATATTATAGTAGTCCATATATATATTTAATATGTAATGCAGATGCAAGCAATCAAACTCAAATATTTATTGGCGCTTGTTTGGTTCTTGCTGGGACAGGCTTTTCGTATTGATAAACATTCGGCTGTGTCGGTCTCGATGTTGACATTTACACGAGAAAACCTACATCACGATTTATAGAGCGCGATATTCGTAGTTTCAGTTTGCAATTTACAAACATGATAGCTCAAAAAAACTCACTTTATTATTATATTTGAATTGCTACTTCTAAAGCATTTTACTGTTTACGTAAGTAATGCATTGGTTCAGTGTTATTCCACTTAGATGCGAGAGATCCGAATAAGTTGGATTTTTTCTATTAAAATGTAAAATATGCAAATCAAATATACGAGAATAGCTCTATGAATTTACGTTTTATTTAAAACATGTTGAAAGGTTTGGAAAGTTTACTGAGAATTTTATTCTAAGGATTTATTATTGTTCGGCCTTGCGGTAGAGGTTTGCATAGATTACGCTGAATTGATACAATCTGATCTCGATATACGATTTCGAATATTATTAAATCTTAGACGACGTTTGCTAAATGTACATCATAATATGAAATATTGTCATGGATTATGTATAAATGTCCCTCTGCTCGGCTGAGGACTCCTATTCGTAAAAAAGGATAGTTTAGAGCTAAGTCCACCACGTTGCTCGAATGCGAGTTAAAATTACATGATATTTAATTTAAATACATTGTAAATTTATAATGTGGTAGCGAAATCTTATAGTTCATTGTTCTAAATATGTATACATATCAATTGTCATAATTATCGGTTGAACAGTTTAAAAAGTGGATATAAGTGGAAAAGCGCCATCTATCGGTGTTTAAAGTAACAACATAGTAGACACGTAGACAGTATAAAAACGATCTTGAAAATAGATGAAAAAATGTAAGTCAATAATATTTTTCTCAAATATGTATAACTTATATGTAAAATCGTTTTAAATAAAAAAAATGTCATACATAAAAATGTTAACAAAATAAAATATGGTTATACATGAAGATTCAAATCGTCCATGGCGTTTATTCTCAAGGGAGAATAGCCAACTCAATGCGTGGGACATAATATTGTACCGCATGGGTAAGCGTGTTTGCAAACACAAGTGCACTCTCTATTCCTTCACTCTCATAACCTGATGGGTCGGCAATCCGAAACGACCAGAGTCAGTTCAGGCGCAGGACCAGAGGGTTGAATGTGTACCAAATAACAGTGAGTTTTATTTGTACAATTATTTATTTATTGACAAACAAAAGATTGCATAAATATATTAAACTTAAAGGGCTAAGACTTATTAATTGTTAAACTTTAATTGAATTGTATAATTTGAAACCATCAATGAAGTTAGCTCTGATTACTTTGCCTTATTATTCTAATATGTGAGCTATATTTTTTCGCAATTTTGTATTGTTATTTACAAATTATATTAATTTCAAACCATACAGATTATATTTGTTGTTCAACTTAACTTAGAATTATATATTATATTGTGTTAATAAATCTAGATGTATGTTTACTTGGTGGTAGAGTTTTGTGCAAGCTCGTTTGGGTAGGTACCATAATATGGTCATCTGGTCAGGTCATCAGATATCCTACCGCAAAACAGCAGTACTTCGTAGTGTTGTGTTCCGGTTTGAAGGGCGAGTGAGCCAGTGTAATTACAGGCACAAGGGACATAAAATCTTAATTCCCAAGGTTGGTGGCGCTTTGGCGATGGTTAACATCTCTTAAAAAGCCAATGTCTATAGGCCTTGGTGACCATTTACCATCAGGTGGCTGATGCTCGTCGGCCTAAGTATGCTATAAAAATAAAAATAGATAAGATATAATATAATCAAAATTACACTTAAAACATACAATATACATTAATTTATTGAATTGGTTATCAGTTGGTTGTTTATGTGTGCGCGTTTGGGTGTGGGTGTGGGTGTATGCGTGTGTATCTGCTTTATTTCAATTATGCTTCAAGTAGATTTATCGCAATGCTTTTTATTTAAATTCACGTATTAAACTAAAACCACTAAGTAGTTTACAATAGTATAATATCGATGAATTTATGAACCATTGTCCTAAATGCTCCGTTAGTTTAGACAGCTCAAACAAATTAACTCTCGTCCGTGGATTGGAAATTGTATTGCAAACAGTCTCAATACCGATTACCTGTTAATTTCCCTGCAAATTGCAATCCAATTGTTATCTCGTATTACCATTATCTAGATTCTGTTTGGGAATAATTTATGAGGCATCCGATGGGAATCTCTGATTTGATAGATTTATTCGTTTGTCAGTGACCGAAATTTGAATCATGTTCAATTCGATTATCTCAAAGCTTATACATTGTCTATTCTGTACCTATATAAGTAACAATCCTTTAATGTCCTACTGCTTTATAAAGGATCTCGCTCTTACGAAAAAGGTTAGAAGTTTCAGTCCACCACGCTGCTTCAGATCGGTGTAGTAAACATAATGGTATAAGTTATTTCGAGTCGTGCAGGTTTGTCTCCTCATTATGTTTTTTAACTTCTAAACCCAAGAAACTAAAAGAAAACCACACAGTAGTTTAATGTTTATTATATGTAAAATGAGATTGCGAATTAAAGACAAAATTTTAAATAAGTTATATCAACTTCGATAAGTTATTTGTATTAACTGACTTTCCATTATGTTTTCTAAACATTTATCGAAACTTTTTCAATCCGAGGCGTCAGTGTGAAAAGCTAGTTTCAAAGTTATTTGTACTACATGTGCGCTAACAAAAGATAATCACGGAATTTCCCCGCACACACCGACTCGATCAGGCCTCGAGTTGGACAAAGTTGGACTACGCCATTGAACGTCGATTCATGCAAACTGTGGAACTGGTGCTTTGTGAGAGTTTCCTAACAGGCGTTCCGAAGTATGTGACTGATTTACGGAATGTATTCCAATTATGCAGGGAAATCAATTAGCTCTTGGTATCCCAATTAGCATAGTGAGCTATTTACAGAGGTTCCTATATCAAGAATAAATATGCTTAATTTTCTACAGAGTAATTAATACATGAAAACGGTTTCAGCATTTTATCGTTTATTTCAAAGCGAATTTGTCTGTCCACATAGGTTGAGATATTTCGGTGAATTCAGCATATTTAACGTATGCCAAATTGATAAGTTGATTTATGCTATGCTTTTTAGAAACATCCAATCAAGGGTTGTTTTTATTATTAAACTATAACTGATTTAAATTTAAAAATATCAAGAATATTAACAAAGAAGGTACGTAGAGACGAATTTAGTTGTTTATTTAATTCAAATAAACGCTCTTTACTTATTAATTTAAAATATCCGGTCACTTACACTTTAACCAAACTATGATATTTGTACAAAACTGGACAAGCACCACTACTTTTTTACGTTTTTCGCGTTCGAGTTCTACGTTGTCATGTTCGGTAGTAAATAAAAACACCGTTGAGAAATTCCTAGAACTATATTATACGTGTTAGATGAAATGATAATTTATGTATATATCCAAAACGACTTTAAGAAATGTGAGATTAACTCAGCAAGGGCCTGTTTATTAAAAACTAGCTGTGCCCCGCGGTTTCACTCGCGTATCTATACTAATATATAAAGCTGAAGAGTTTGTTTGTATGATCCGGCTGATCTCAGGAACTACTGGTTCTCATTTAAAAATATTTTTGTGTTGTATAGTCCTTTTATCAAGGAAGGGTCTAGGCTGATTCTCAATAATTATATTTTTATTAATTATACGCGGGTGAAACCTCGGGCTACAGCTAGTAATTAATAAAAATATAATGAATAAAAATAGCCTAAAGGCTTCCTCGATAAAAGGTCTATACAACACAAAAATAATGTTTAAATTCGAACCTGTAGGTCCAGAGATTAGCCGGATCAAACAAGGAAACTTTTCAGCTTTATATATTAATATAGATAACGTATAAAAAAGGTGTATGTGTGTTTAAAAAAATCAATCAAATAAAAATTCAATTCAAAATTCAAAAGCTTCATATGATATGAGTAGATTACCTTTCAACAGATATTTGTGATGTTCAAGTTCGACTATGCGACTCAGTTCGGACAAAGTTGAACAAACGAACCAACGAATTTAATAGCGATTCTTGCAAACTATGAGATCGGCGCTTTGCTTGAGTTTCCTAACAGGCGTAGTAAAATGTATGAATACCGTTCAGAATTAATTTTGTTTTTGATGTATATGCTTTTCGCCTTTATTATGTATAAGCGTATTTTTTCCAGATAAATAGATAATTTCCAAATCATGTGGCAATAGGTATATGAAATGTTGCTTTAACATAGCATTGCAAACATTATAACAACATTCGTAAGATACAGAAAACTTGTGAGTTTTCTAATTATAATGCTCCTTTAATTGCATTTTTTATAGCATAGGTAGGCGGACGAGCATATGGGCCTCCTGATGATAAGTGGTCACCAACGCCCATATAAATTGGCATTGTAAGAGATGTTAACCATCGCTTACATCGGCAATGCGACACCAACCTTGGGAACTGTTATGTCCCCTGTGCCTGTACATTCACTAGGGGTATTACCTACCCAGACAAGCTTTCATAAAGCTCGACCACCAAGTAGAATCTTTATCCGATTTTTCGTTTGTATTGTAAATTAAACGGCTTATATTGGGTTGCGTTATGATTGACTATTTCTTAAAACCTTCAATATGCTAATGCGAAACCAATAATAATTAATTTAATTCATTAATTTCACTTTTGAGATGTCAAATTTTGGGCATTATCATTTGTATCATAACAATGTATTATTTTTGAGATCACTACCAGTAATCAGTACCAGATGCTCTTTATTATTTCTTAATATTACTAGTTAGGAGCCACTTACCTCTACTAATCTACGTTTTTAAATTTTATTTTTATTTTAGGGGTTATTAGTTAAGCAATGCTTTGTCCTCTTCTTTCGAATGTCAAATCATTGATGACAGAATATTCACAATCAATATTTAACTAAACACCTGCAGAGCAAAGCTTATAAGTAATGTCGTAATTCTTCAACGTTAAGATTATGTTGAATCGGTAAAATTTTGATTTATATGAAGGGATTTCAAATGCAATAGTAAAAGGTCTCGAAAATAGGTCGCTCGACCACATCCCTAAATATCCTTATTAATATTAATATTTTCGGAGGTAAGCCTGAGTGCTTACATTAGTAGCACACGGCTTATCTGCTTAAGGAGTCGGTTTGAGTGTTTTACGGATTACAATTTCATGTAGGTTACCTTTGTAGCGGTTAAGGTTTGATGTATGACGTACAAAATAACGTGTACATATAATATTACCAACAAGAAAAGTCAATAGTTAATTTATATACAAACTCCTTCATGGTAAATACGATAGCATGTAGTCTTGAAACTTACTGCAGCACTCTTTCTATTATTACTATTCGCACTAGTAAGTTTGTTTTTCGTTTTTAGAATAAGTTGAAAGAGCATTTTATACAACATGCTAATTTATGTAATAAAGTATGTATGCATGCACATATTTAGATATAACATTTGAATAGTTATGTTTTTTGTTTTACTGTTGTGTTTGTATTATTGTAAAAAGTAGTAATTATTTTATAGTGTAATGTAAATGTGTTGTATAATGTAATATACTTTCAGTTGAATAACACTTACCCGAAGGTACAATCTAATCCATTACCTAATTTATGTTATTTAACGATACATTTTTTATCAATATGAATAACGCGTCCGCTCCTTACTCGTAGAAAACATGGTTGGGGATCACAGGAATAAATTGAATGTACATATTTTTATTCAATAAATAGGTAGGTACATAATTATTACTTTTCATTATTTATAAATAATAAAAAACAATTAACTACTGTAATTTTTCTTTCGTATACAACAGTACATAAATGTATACTTAATTTTTAGAGTTGCGTACCTCAAAAGGTAAAAACGGAACCCTTATAGGATCACTTTGTTGTCCGTCCGTCCGTCTGTCCGTCTGTCTGTCTGTCAAGACCCTTTATCTTGGGAACGCGTGGAGGTATCGATTTGAAATTAAAAGATATACTCAAGTCTACGATCTCTTGAAGCTGTGAAAAAATCAAACATCTAAGTTAACGTAAATAAAGATAAGGCCGTTTATGCCTCAAAAAACGTATATTTCGACACTCTAGGAAATCAAAATTCATAGGGTATTTCCCCTTGTCCTAGAACTATGAAATTTGGCAAGTAATACCGTCATATACTACAAATATCACGAAAAATCTGAAAACTATACAGTTAGTAATTAAATCATAAAAAACAGGGTCTTTATGCAAGACAGGGCGGTCCAAATTTTGAATTGAGTTAACCGTGTCATGTGGGGTATCGTATGAAAGGGCTTCATTGGTACAAGCTTAAACCGAGTGTTCATTATTTTTATGATGTATAGTTTTCGATTCATGACGAATAATGAAAAAAAACATATACAGGGTGTAACAAAATTCGTGTCCGACCCGTGAAGTGGTGATTAGGTATCGTTAGTCGGTTCTATTTTTGTAATAAATTTTAAAATTTTAAGCAAAATTTTACCCCGAAAAAAAATTAATTTGACTAAATAACGACAATTATATTGCAACACAGGCGCGGGCGTCAGCGCTCGATAGCTTTTACCTATCGGGTAGGTCGGAGACGAGGTCATTACCTCAGTTGTCCATGAAATTTTCGTCATTTACAATTGAAAATGAAAAAAAAAAATTTTTAGGTGTAATTTTTTTGCATAATATTTTATTTTTTTTTGCATAAATAGAACCTACTCACGATACCTAATAACCTCTTCACGGGTCGGACACGAATTTTGTTACACTCTGTATAGGTAGGTAGTTAGGTACCTAATTATTTTGGTGTATGTACTTAACCAAAACTAAAAGTTTGCAATGTTAGGCATACTTACTTATTTATTTTAAAATTTTGAAAATTAATAGATTAACACAACCCTAAGTATGTACTTCAAGTATGTACGGAACCCTCGGTGGGCGAGTCCGACTCGCACTTGTCCGGTTTTTTTCTGTCAACGTTTATTTATTTTAGGGCGCACTGGAAGAAATCTTTTATAAGTATAATTGACTTTTATTCTTTGGTTTTACACATAATTTATTTGTTGTTCTTTTGCAAAAATAATAAATAAACTGTGTTACGGTTTTAGTATATTTGATGATCATTCCTAGGGTAATTCAACTGTACGTTTTCTTAATTATTCGTTACTAATACAGTTCATAATGTACTTGCTTACAATATTATTTGGTATTGTAAATCACTACATAGAATGAAACGACATTTTTTTTTAGAAATATATATGAAATGATCATTAAATGATAACAAATATATTATTGTCATTTAGAAACGTATCTATTACAAATGATAATAAGTATGATTCGATTCAGAGCTGCATATTATTCATGGACAATATGTACATGTATTAATTTTGCAATCAGTTGTTGTTTTTCGTAATTATTTATTAATTATATGTCTATGAAATAAAGATTAGAGAATCATCTTCTGAAAAAATTTAACAAATATATTCCAAAACTTGGTGGTAGAGCTTTGTGCAAGTTCGACTAGGGAGGGACCCATCAGACATTCTACCGCAAAACAAGCTTGCACTATCTAAACCGCCGAGTAATAGCTTGTGTGCGCGTTATCCGTATTCTATATAATTTGTTGATATACTTATATAATTATAATAATATCAATAATATATTTATTTTATTAAAGAAAACTTGATTTTATTTATATTACTTTAGATTGATTAATTTCTTTAATTATAAATTCTAGGAAACCTTTGTAAGATACAAATTTTGTGTCTTGTGGATAAAATCGTTTTTTGCAAACTTCTAAGCTCCGCGCTGCTATCGAGAATAACTAGACAGAAAACCATATAGTTGTTTTGATTTTACGCTGGATCCGAGCCTGAAACCTCGAAATCCGCAGCCTTATACGTTAGCTACTACATAAATAAAGCTGTCTGTTAGTTACTTAACAAACAATTGACACAAAAGATACGCTGTATATTGTCAATTTCACAAAGCAAATTTAACTTAAATAAACTTTGTACGTGCAGCGTAACCACGCAAATCTAATCTGGAAGCGATGTTTCTATTCCTGCGTCTCTCTAGTTTCGTACTATCCAGAAGTTTGAATCTAATGAAGTTATGTAATCCCGGCTTGTATTACCAACGGTGAATTTATGTGTTCCTTGTGTTGGACCTAAGAACTATATTGTAGTGAAAATGGCATTTGTATCTCAAAATGGTGCAAATATGTTGCTTTACCTGTTCACTTAGTTAATTTATTACCTACTACTAGCTGTCCTTACTTCACAGTTTACATGGATTAAATAAGGCTTTTATTCCATGACATTTATTAAATCAGTAGATGCTTCGCGTGGTTTCTTTCATTTACGTTAAATGTATCTGCGCCTATAGTAAATCTGCGTAAATACGAACTAGTTTCGAAGTAGAAAATATATTTCTCACACAAGAATTGCATAATAGCTAAACGTGGACCATAACCGAAGATTTTTTATCCCGTGCAAAGATTTACTGAGTATCAATAAATTTGTGTTAATAATACTCACCAATGCACGGCGATGAAAAAAGTATTCTGAGGAAACCTTCATTTGATTTATAAAATGCTGCCATCACCAACTGATGATAATAATTATAATCTTATTTTACTAATGAAACTACCTACATCGTTTTCAAGACAAATTATATAATAAATATGATAATAACATGTTTTGGATTCGCGTGGAAGTGAAAGGAAAGAGACGGGAAATGTAATTAATGGACAAGACAAAACAATAACAACTCAAATCCCCATGGTCATCTTTTAAGGTAATTGTAAGAATATTGTCCGATTATAACGCCCTTCTCTTTCATTTTCTATTAATTTCTGTAATTTATTTATTGCCTTGAATATTCTATAAATATCCCACCGTTTCCTGGTATGCCAAATTAAATAACAACAACATACATACAGGAAGAAAATATTGAAATCAATGAATATAATGTGAAAGATTATTTGATTATTATAAAGATTTATTAAGATTTTATATATAAAGATTCAAAACAAGAAGAATTCAAAACAGACATTGCTGAGCGTTATTATTTAATAACATTTGGTAATGATCGTTGGAAACTGTTAAATGTATACGTTAAAAATCATTTCATCATTTCTAATAGTCTCTGTTCCGTGTGCAAGACAGTATAAGTTGTAATGAATGGAGCGGTAAACAGGTGTGTTTCCGTTTACGAAGTTCCTAGTTATTGGACTCGAATTTCGTGAACTACCTTGTAGGGGATTAGCTGGTATACGAAACTTTAACCACTTGTGTTAAAAATATGTTACTTTTATTGTTTTAAATTGTCTATGGCAGTAGGTTTTACGTTCATTAAAAATATAAATAGATAGTGTTTTAATTGTATAAGCGTAATATTGTAAGTGTTATTTCAATATATCATTGAATATTTAGTTTATGTACCACTTTGCGCATATTGAAATTCAATCTCTATAGAGGAGAAGCGTATACAGATATAAACGACCGCAGACAAAGAGACAATACTCAAGCTAAGAGCGCGTGTAACGTGTTAGGATTCTCATATTCAAATAGTGATTATAGAAGATCGTAGAATCAGTAAGTTATATAGCGATGGAAGCGCTTTATATATTGTTGATAATTAATAAACAAAAATAAAGAAGCGTAATGATTGCATACAAATATATATGGGTAATGATTTACGTATTATTAAAGTAAGTATAGTCTATATATTTGCTAAATATAATAACATTCTTGAAACTTAGTTGCAAAAATCCGCGGGCCACGAAAGGGCATTGCTAATCCATGATACTAATATAATAAATGCGACAGTAACTCTGTCTGTCTGTTACACTTTCAAGGCTAAAAGACTGAAACAACAACATGGGGGATGTAAGTGTTGCGGGGGCTTAGCTAACATACGGGCGGAGCCGCGGGTTAATACTAGTTTGTTAATAAATACATTGACGTAGAAATCCTAACGATATCAATTGTTAAATAAATTTAAAACATTGATACCTAACAATCGTTATTGGTTTTAAATCATCTATTGGTGCGCGATCGTATGCCGTGACGGGAAACGACATGATGATTTTTCCACCTATATAGCATCTTGGTGTGTTATATGCAATCTAAGAAGAAGTTAAAATAGTTATCGGTTATAAGAGAAAATTACCTTGACTTGAGGACTTATAAAAAATATTAGAGCCAAACAATATATTAAGAGAATTTATATCCCAGAATGGCGGAATAACTACTCAGTCGTAAAGACAAGGAGAGAGATCGATTGATGTGAGATTATGATTGATTACATTATTTGTAAAGATCAAATCACAATTACTGCTTTATGCTTTATAAATGATTACTTAAGTAATTTACTAAATAACAATTTCTTACAATATCTTCTGTTGAATTAAATTTCAAATTTTCAATATATACTTATTATGTTTTACCTCCTTGGTACCACCCAATCGTCAGATATTCTACCGCTAAACATCAATATAGAGCTGTTATGAGAAAATGCAGTTGCGTTCCTAAAATGTTTAAAATAATCTGTATGAAAGATTAAAACAATTTTATTATTATGACGGTATATATATATATCATAGTCCGTAGTCGCATCGGGTTACCGGCCTGGTATTAAATAAACTCGTAAAATCTGAAATTACCCTAACATTTGCTTTGTACTAGTCAAAACGTTATTACTGCTATAATTTGTAATAAAATAAGGTAGACACATACGTAAACCGACAAATACAAAGCACTTCCTTCCCGCGGTCTCGCCGACTATAAACTACAAGTTATTTATGTTTTCATAATATTATATTACCATAGATATTAAATATTTATAATTATATATTATAAAAAATATATAATATATTCCGCAGGTTATAAATGTATTCTCAAAGCTTGCATAATAAGTTATATTATATTAATAATATTATCACTTTAACTCCCTCGTTGGTCCAGTGGCTAGCTATTATTATGCAGATCATAAACGGTTGCATTTTGCCTGGCGGTAGGTCATCGTGTAAGTCCGTCTGGGTATGTACTATGTACCACTCAACACATATTCTACCGTCAAACATCAAACCTTAGTATTTTTGTCTCGGTTTGTAGGATAAATAAGTCTGTGTGCACTAAACTACATGCACAAGGGACATAACATTTTATATTAGTTCCCAAAGGGATCTGTTATAATATTATAATAAAGAACTTGATTCTAATCTCGGGTATTGGGCCTTTTTGACTGCCTCGTTGGTCTAGTGGCTTGATATAAGGCCTTAGACTCGGTGTTCCTGGGTTAAATACCCAGGTCGGGCCAATGAATAGTTATTGCGTGTCAGAAAATTCTCAGTAGCGGCCCGGAGTCTGGAAGTTGGAAGTGCGTACACTCCTGTGCCTCGGAAAGCACGTTAAGCTGTTGGTCCTGCGCCTGAACTCTTTCCGGTCGTGTCGGATTGCCGTCCCATCGGATTATAAGAGCTAAGGAAAAGAGAGTGCACTTGTGTTTGTGCGCACACTTGTGCACTATAATATCTCTTGTGTAGTTAGCTAATCTCTCTTGGGATTGGCCGCCGTGGCCGAAATCGGTCTGGGCCTTATTGGGCCTTTAAAAGATATTAGCGTGTTTAAAATTAATGAATAAAATGAAATAATAATATTTAAATAATTCTATTATCGTGAAAGTGACAGACAATGTTTATGACCAACAAACAAAAGGAAGTGCAAAGCCGAAACGTCCCAGTTATAAAAACGCGCGTATCATAACCGATGATTCGGATTCAAACACAGACAAGCAACACTAAGTTTTTGAGAAATAATACGCATGTGTCAACCTTAAACCTGCCAAACTTGTGATTATGGTGGTGGTATAATAATAAATTCCAAAACTTCTATCCAAAAGGCCCTCAGTCCAGCAGTGGAACTTGACTGACTGTTACTTTTTACCAGGTTTTATTTAACTTGTTAACTTGCAAATTATTTTGTTAAGATCAAAACTTATACTGAAATAGAACCGTTTCCTTTTATTAGACGGAGTTGAAATTTAAATATCGACTCCGTTCCGATAACGATGCACAAGTAAGCATGATATTATTATTATTTTTTCGGTGCACTCGATTTCAATTACTTTTAATATGAGTTAAATTTAATAAATGACATCATAATTCAATGGCATGATTGACATGACACTGGATAAAAGGGTAATTCGTATGCACTTATTCAAGTTGTACGCGAATTTAAAATGTTATGAACCTTATTTTATAGACAGTTAGCGTAGTGTCTTGTAAAAACAGTTAACTGCAGACACTTTTCTATTACGGCCATTTACGAATGAAGACTGACTATTATATACTAATAATTTACACCCTCTATTATATGTGAAAATACTTTAAGCACAATGTTTTGCTCCATCTGTGCTGAAACAAATTGATAGTGTAGCGATATCTGCGAATAAAATTTATATGTGAATAGTGGTGTCGTTTTACAAAACAATCCGTATCATAGGCAAATGAATGGATTGTAATCAAATTCTTTATTGTTATCTGATTCGACATGTCCAGATATTACTTTATTAATCAGATATGTGATTCAACGTATACTTAATATTACAAATCATATTATAAATATTCAATGTTTAAGCTAATTTAGTCGTGCGCATATTTTTTACAGCAGCAGTCTATAAATATCCCACTGAGAAAAGTCTACCGTCGCTCAGGATCCAATTAGGAAATAAGGATCTAGAGCGTTATACATTACGCCTTTGCCCATTAGTAGATATATGTATCGTTTGGGCATTACATACATTCTGTCATAATATTGACCTATTATTTGATTATTGGATAATTCGTACTATTCGCCCAAATTAGATCACGCAACCTTCAGTAAAAATCGACTCAATCATTAACTGCGTTATTTTGTTTGACATTCGTGCCTAATAATAAAGTCAGAAAAATAAATAAGACATATCACACAACGGCAATAAAGCCATATACGACTGTGTAAAATTTCCTTATGGAAGTTTCTTATAAATTTACCATTTAGGTAAGAAAAATGAATGTACATTATATTACAAAATGCTACGATATTACAACAAAGTACATCCACTTAAATCCTTATGGCCGTAATTCTGAAAGCGTACCTTAAGACTTAGGCGTTCACAAAAAATTTAATTTTTTACATGTACATAATTGACACAATTTATTTTAATGTTTCAATTAACAAATAAATTCAAAATATTGAATTAAAAATATAAAACAAACAAATATATCTTGTGATTGACACAATATATATATTATGATATGTAGGTAGGTATAGTATATAAGTGTATGTGTCTGTGTGTGTGTTTGTGTGTGTGTGTTTTCGTAAAGTTGGGTTAATATTTCGTATCCACTTATTTCCCCATGGGCACATGAGACGTTATTCTATTTTCACTGTCCCCTATTATGATTTGTGACTGTTCATTCGCTACATGAGGTACTAACACCCTCTAATTTTGTTATGGGTTATCGTGAATATTTTAGGATGATCTATCTATAATATTTAAATATGTGGCAGTATTTAATTTAAATTTATTTATTAAATATATAGTCACGTCATAGTAACGCTATATAAAAGTTAGCTAGTAACAAGACAGGACAGTTTCAAAAATATAATTTCTATTTAGGCTTTCTCCAAGAGTATCACTTAATTTCCATTCGTTCATGTATTTAACCACATGACTATATTATGCGAATATGTAAACTTTTTATGATAATATTAATTCAAATTACATTAGATATTAAGGGAAAGTTACATAATTAGCAATAATTATAGTTCTCGAAATTATTATTACCATATTAATCGACAAAGCTAACGTTCAACCGAGCCGTGTCCGAATTATATTATTTTCTTTTTGTGTGTTTTAACAATTTTCGGTTAATAACATTTCTACAATAGATAAGACTTATTATATTACCCATTTGTTTGATTAAGCTTCATTATAATTCAGTATTTGAGTAATTTTATTTCAATAGTGTCTCCATGTACATCGTTACGTTTTGTGTATATCGAAGCTTTATAAAAAATGTTTTCCATTTATTTTAAGATTGAAGTCCTCGTTTGCCTGGAGTACTTTAAGCGATATAATTACTCATTTCTAAATCCAATTCGAATGTCTTCTCAAACAAAAATCGTTGTTTTCGTCGAGAATCCAATTTAGTCTCTTGATTCTTTGACTTTTTCTGCGATAAAAAGCGATTGGATATCGGCTCAGTATGATATTATTAGAATTGAAAAAAATCGACTATTCGAGTTGGATTCAATTATGATCTTGCACTTTCATTAACTGTTATCGCGTCGCAGAATATCGAATATCATAAGAGAAAATTAATTTCTAATAAATTTCTATCGCTTTCCTTATTTATATTAACATTGTTACTTTACAATGTTTTAGGATTTTAAATATCAATGAAATACTAGTTATGAAAATAGGATACCAAAAATTAAACTTACAGGCTAAGTTATTTGTTAGAAATAAAGTACTAATATATTATATCTACGATTAAATTTTTTAGTCTTGAAAACATTGCACGAACCCTCTTTGTACATGAGCGACCCTAATTTTCTTTTGTTCAAAGGTTAGGCGTAAAGATGCCAAAGTGGGAGCGATAGGGTTATTCCTAAATGTCGTTAGGTGCCGATGGGGACAATTGCCTCTTGATTTAAAGGGTCGCGTTAGAGGCAACAATGAGGCTCCCACCTTTATTATGTGACATGCCGCAGTGACTCCATTTTCAGATAAAATCATAATTGATATAGCATACTGTTTGCGTTATTAGCTCACATAGACGGTACAAATTTATATTCACGTAAATTTTAACTTATAAATATGTTTTATAAATCGACTGAATTTAACTTTTGATTAAAAATCCGATAAATTTCTTATGTTTCGTTGAGTTATAACTCATCATAAGCAATTTTGATTAGTTTTTAAACAAAACAAAATAATCCATAAATCGACGAAACGGACGAAAAGTTTACGGTTACAGCCATAAAATTTCATTACTGACTCGAATATAATGCGATTGCGTTCTGAATAATTTATCAATATTATTCATTACCTTCAAACCCTTTCGAATGAGCGTGAAGTTCTTCCAAAACTTTTATTGTTTACAGCATTCTGTTGTTAGCTTTACACAAATTGTTTGTTTGTCTCTTTCTTTTGTTCTCGATTTATATTCTTTCTCTTTTCTATCGGATATTGGTTGATGTTTGGAGTTCGCTTTTTCTCGCCTTTATTAGATTGATTTGACTGTATTATTTTTTCTACTTAGCAAATTGTTTGTAGTCATTTTGTTTTCCTCAACTCGTTTAGGAAAACGATGATTAGATCATGTTTCTCGATACTATAAATTTTCCTTAATATCCAATTCAATCACATTTGTTTACTTTGGTGAGTGAAAAAACGAAATTACAGTCGCTAGTATTTTTTTTTATTGTATAGGAAGGCGGACGAGCGTCACCTGCTGGTAAGTGGTCACCAACGCCCATAGACATTGGCATTGTAAGAAATGTTAACTATTATCACTTACATCACCTACAACACCAATGTGCCACCAACCTTGGGAACTAAGATGTTATGTCCCTTGTGCCTGGAATTACACTGGCTCACTCATCGTTCAAACCGGAACACAACAATAGCAAGTACTGCTGTTTTATGGTAGAATATCTGATGAGTGGGTGGTACCTAACCCAGACGAGCTTGCACAAAGCTCTACCACCAAGTAAAATTATAACGTATTATATACTGTGAATGTAAACCATATTGCTTGGCTTGGCGAAATATTATCGTAATGTAACGTATCCTTAGGCACATACATTATTATACAGGTATCTATATAAAATTAATCATTATTTTTTTAATTCCTTATCTTTAACCTTGTTTCATATAAAAATTGTTTTCGTAAGAAATTTCGTAATTATTTTTATTGAGGTTTTATTCTCTCTTATTTATTGATTTTGTTATTTACTTTATAAGCTTCATTAGTATTTATTTAAACTGGTTTCTCGAATTTATTATTTTAGCAATTTCGACTTGAGCAAAATAATTTTCATTGTCTATTTTACCTTTTTGGTTTAAAATTAAGATGTTTAGATTTAATGAAGTTTATTATACTTAATAAAGGTCTGTAGAATTTGTTTATTATTAATTAAAATATAATAGTATAACATTTACATTTGACTTATTCATAAATTAAAACCTTATTTAAACTAGAGACTTAGATTATATGATATAAAAATCTGGAGTTCGTATTCGTTGTGTCCCATACGAACATTTATTATACTTCATATAATTGTATATAGATGTCTATGTATTTATTTTCTCTCCCAATATGGGTGTTCGCTGCGGGAGAAAAAGACCATAATCCTCGATGTCAACAGTTTACAAGCAAAAGCAATAGAATATTATACGAAAAGAAAAATCTTAATTAATGTACAGAGGCGATAAAAATAGAAATTACGTGTTAACTTCATTTCCTTATAGAATAGATAAACTTGACCTTAATTGTAACGGAAAACTTTAAATATCAATCTAAAATTCAACACATGATTAGATGCCTAGAACAGGGAAGTAGGCTGGTAGGTTTACCTACATATGAATACAACGAAAACAAAAATAATGACTCATCGTGATAAAATACAAACAACTGTAGCAAGTGGAAACATTGAATATGTAAATGAATATACCTAAAACAAACAATATCATTCAACAACGCAATAAATAAGGAAATTCACAAAAGTTGCACTGGGAAGAAAAAAAAGTTATATGTACAGATCAATTTTTTTAAGTGACGTAACGTAAATCTTTAAAGGAAAAGAAACATAACATCTCAATTCCCAGGGTTGATGGCGCGTTGGCGATGTAAGCGATGGTTAACATTTCTTACAATGCTATTGTCTATATATATATATATTGTCTATACGTTGGTGACTACTTACCATCAGGTGGCCCATATTCGAGAATATTCGCCTACCGATACTATAAAAAAATAAGAATAAAATAATGGACAGTACCATATTGCCTACAGTTATCTACATATATAAGTGCTGGTGTGTAACTCAAAATTGAGATCATTCCAGCGATCAACTGAAAGATCAATGCTAGGCTTCAAGCTTAATAATAGAGTAAGAGCAAAATTAGAAAAGAATCACAAACGATTGACGTTGTAGGAAACGTATGCAGATTAAAGTGGAGATGAGCAAGACACGTCACTAGAAGTACAGGGGTGATGGAGAGAAAGGATTTTGCACTACCCACTATGCTCTTGTACCCTAGGGATGGAAAACGAACATGCGGAAAACAAACAAACATATGGTGAGGAAGATATAGTTAGATTTGCACTTAAATTTGCCTTATACTATTATTATGCCTTATTATTGCCATTATTATGCCCAATATCCAACGTCCAAACTAAGACATTTTCTCTATTTAACTAAATTAAATTTATACATATACAAATTATATTTATGCATAATATGTTAATTTTTTTGACATTACATTTATTGACTCTTCTATGAACTACATATAAAAACATCTATTATTAGTAGGTATTGTATTATTAGGAATTTGACGATAAAAGGATAACAATATTTAATTTTTAAACATATTATTTATGTATTCAATAAAAATAAAACTAACTACTGTGTATCCTATCAGTCCTTCTCGAAAGATTCTTACATTCCGGATCGCTGGTTATTTTACATTCAATTTAATCCTGCAACATGATCAAAAGCTGAGAATCCACTTAAAAATAATAATTTTATTTCGTTATCAATATTTAATTCCTACCACAACTACATTTTACGATAATTCTAAAACCCAGAGCGTTGTTGACGTGCTACAATTGTACTGTCAATCTTATCAGTAATTACTGTAGATAAACATTAGTGTGCACAAAATAACTAATACAGATAAAAATATTATTAATTTCATATGATGGCATACTAATTAAGCTATTATAAATACTAGGTTTATATTTAAATGTATGTATTTTTTTCTTTTAAAAATGTATATGCGAGTGTTAAGAATAGAAAAAGTAGCCTATGTCCTTTGTAGGGTTCCGTACCCATAGGGTAAAACGGGACCCTATTACTGAAAGACTTCGCTGTTCGTCCGTCTGTCACCAGGCTAAATCTCATGAACCGTGATAGTTAGATAGCTGAAATTTTCACGGATTTTTGATTTCAGACAGTATTTATGTTGGCGCTATAACAACAAATACCAAAAAATACGTTAAAATAAATAGTTAAGTGGGATACGACAGACATGTCGACATTTTTTTGCCGTTTTATAGATAATGGTACGGTACCTACCTTCTTGCGCGAGTCCAATTCGCACTTGGCCGGTTTATTTAAGGTTCAAGCTTATATACCACATTTCATCATAATGGGTTCAGTGGTTTAGCCGTGAAAGCGTAACAGACAGATTTATTTGTGTATTTATATAATCTCTATAGATTTCTATACAAATTTAAACGTAGAATAGGGCAGGCAATATTGCTAGCAGCATCTCGTCATTTAATGAGAGTTCTAATGCTTTGGAAAAAATATAATAACAAGCAACCATACACATAGTTTTGAAAAGAAATAGTCTAATTAAGCGGAAATTGAACGAGAATATTCGTGTACAATTTTTAATTGAAAAATGTGTCAACCAGGTTTAACATTAAACGAGGAAGCTTAAAGGTTTAACTGAAATAGCTCTAATTGAAGGCAATTAACCGCGGTGACGTTTAAAAAGAGTAAAAAATTAAAAAAATCTAATTAAAAGTTATAACGCTTATCACAATAAAATCTTTTTTATATTAATATCTATCAACTGAATTTATCTTACAAAAACGGTTTAACAGTTCGAGAATGTTACCAAAATTTGAATCATGTAGCTAGAATTAATTTTAATCGAGTCAGTCGAGAGGTTACGTGAAATTCTCTAATTGAACAAAATTAACCGCAATGGGAGAAGACTGCGATCGACTGAGTGCCACCTAATTGCTAGATTTGAACTGTTATGTGTACAGTAACAACACTATCTATAGATAATGGGACTCGTTACGGATTCAGTAATAAAATTTTTTTGTTTAATTAGAAACTTGTATGGAGTTAGTACGTAGTGATAGTAGTTTTTGTTTTAATATGAATCTAGTTTAGAATTTGTCCTAATTTTTTATTTTTATTGTTTTTTGACAGTGACATTCAAACTTTGTTTATTTTATTTCGATCGATGGCGAACTTTTTATTTGATTTTGAATATTAAACATTAAAAATAATAATTACGAGTAGGTATATACTTATATATACCTATATCACATATTATACGACAACTAATAGCCTCGTTTATTTGCACCTCACGAATACTTTGTCAAAAACGGTATTTTACCAAATTAAATGACTGTATTTTCAACCACTTCCATTCCTAAGCAAACAGTGCAGAAAAAAAAATAAACGTCGGTCGCCGACCTAAGTCAATTTACAGTGTAAATAAGGCATGATAATGAACCCCTAACTGACCCGCTGATAGCTTATCGTATGCAATACTGCAATCGGAAGTTGTTGAATGTACGTGTATTGTTACTATCAAGATGTTTACGAATGAGATCGTAATAATAGTGTACATTTATATTTGCATATAATACTTTTAACCGAGGCGAAAATTTTAATATGAGTTTTATTAATTCTGATGTCTTCATCCGCGTAGACTGAGATGTGGAACAACGGTTTAATCCAAATCAATAACGAACGTTCCAACTTACGTATCTATATTCGGATAGTCTGCTTGTTAAAATTTTTCAGACGCTGCCTGTTTTAGCGCCTTACGTATACGGAACACGTTATGTTACAACAATGTAGATGCGCGCAATGTTTATGGCGATTGCTAGCGTGTAAAAGCAATTTCTGTTATAAGCCTTAAATTATCTCGGTAAATTTTCATCGAGTTTTATCGAGCAACAATAAAACGTATGCATTCAAAAACAAATCGTAGCGAGTGGCGAACCGGCGATAAGGGAAGTGAGCACTTGATAAAACGGATCCGTGCGTTCTAGCGCACTTGCATTTCTAGGTCGGCTGGTTTAGTTTTATTGGTTCGAAAATTGTAGATCTTTTCGTTTATATATTGAAGATATTCCATTAAGTATTAGATGTATATCCATAATGCGCCAAGCGATAGATAGCCAGCCTCGTCGCCACCGTTAATAAAAAAATATCGAGACTTGTCATCTTATTCTTTAAAACGTGTCTTATTTTCTGAGCCATAGGTACACTACACAGCTTTTGTAAAATATGTGCATAGTATTGAATATATTTATATACATAATATATTTATATATTTTTTTATATCTGTGACGTTTAGAATGTGATCTAAATTTAAATTATTATTTTGTTCTTTTTAAGGATTCAAATTAAACAACAATACAAAATGAATGAAAGCAAAAAACAACTTTATTTAATTATTTGACATATAATATTTTTGTCACAGGACTTGTAACGGAATAAACGTTAATAGGTACATAAATTAATGGAGTAATTCTAAGTGATGAGATATGATATAACTTTTACACTACAAACCAGCGGTATGTATTCGAATGGCGGTATATTCGATTCGAGATTCGAATTACTCTTGAGAGGCCGACTACTTGTGTTAAGTATATTTTTATACTCGTTATGTTACAGGAAAGTAAACGCGATTACTCCCGTCCTTTACTAGTTGCATCGCTCTGGTCTGAATGTCGAAGTGCTTAGTCTGTTAGTCGATGTCGTTAACTTAATGGGATCACAACTTTGTAAAGTATACAGTTGATATACGAAGTTTGCGCTTACAAGCATGATCTTTTTATATCGTATTTCCCTTATTATTCAGAAGGAAGCATTTCTTTTTTAAATATTATAACTAACGCTTTTATTTACATTGCAATGAGGGTGATTTTTTTATCGTTCTGCTATATCGATTAAGAGTACAATACGTGCGATCTAAGTTGACCGGTTAGAGTTTAGACTTTCGGCGAAATTCTATGTAATGTATTGCCAGAAATGCGAATACACATTTCGTGTTGTTGTTATATTCAGTTATATCGATATTTTGTTAATTTTTTTACACACGGGAACGTCTCGGCGAGTCTAGCAAGAAAGGCCAAGATAGTATGCTCGTGTTGTAATCGACCGGGGTGCAGCTTCATATTTCAGTACCATTGAAATACCTATATTAAAATAAATTTAAAATAAACTTTGTTAATTGAAATGATAAAGTGACGTTTTTCTTTTCTGTATCCGGTTACGCTTGTCCGTGCGATACTATTGTCTCTACCTGTGAAGTTATAAAGTTACAACAGCACTGAATTAACTTATAAACTTTGTTTAGTGTGTGATTACATAGCCAATGCTGTGTCTTCTTTTTTCGAATCTCAAATCAATAATGATAGAACGAGAAATCAGTGTTCACTAAAGGCCCGCTAAGGATCACTTAATTTCAAAATAAAGTCAATGTTGATGGGTTAGTTATTATTTTATTAAGAACAAATTTTTATATGTATTATTATTTAAGGCTTATTTAGATCGAAAAATACATTCATATATAGGTATCATAAAACATTTATTTAAGTTTTATACATTAATAATTAACATGTAATAAAACAGCAACAATCTAATTAATGCTGTGTCTAATTAGATGCTATAAAATATATTAAGCGTCTCAAATAAATTTAATATAAATAAGTATACTCAACCGTTAAAAAATATATATATATATATATATATATATATTTTTACCGTCATGAACGAAGTACGATATTTTTTCGACACAACCTGTGTTTTAAAATGTAGATTTTAATTGATTATATTAGGTACAGTATTTTTGTCACACCAAAATGCACCTCAATCTCCTTCATATCGACCTTTAAATTAGAACGCCCAACGCATCGCATTTCATTCTATTGTGACCCGCGTAAAAGAAATTCGTTGCAAAATCTTGTTAAATTATTTTGTATTAAATATCGCCACCAGCATCACGATCAATACAACACGGACCATCGCTGAATTTGTAACATAATTATATAAAAGATACTCTCATTTGAACCAAAAAAAGCTTTTGTCGAGTAATTAAATAAAAATAACGAAAGGAATGCATCTACTTAATCGATAAATAACTAATGTTATATACCAATAAACTTTTAATTAACAATTCTAATTACACTTTATGCTTAAAGAGAATTGGCCAATAGCAAAACGATAAATTTAAGGAAATACTCGTTCAGAAAATAAACTCTCAAGTGATTTAGATGAATCATATTATTCAAATAGCAATTATAACGAGTGTGGGAATGGATTTGGAACAACGAGATAACATCTATATGTGTAACTGTAGGTTATATTATGTTTCATTTTGACCGTCAGCCGAATTTATCCTATAACTTGTTTAAGCGAAATAAAAAGAAAATATTTAAATTAAATCGTTGTATTACGTTATGACAATTAATCTAACTTTGGGAAAGAAATTAAAGCAGACGCGGCGGCAATTACTCAAGTTTTTCCAGCGCGAATTTTATCAAACGCGACGAACGGAAGCCGGGAACGATGCGCGCATCTCGCTGCCGCATCCCGTTTCGCCGTCCTCAGCCAATCGCCTCCGACCTCCGACCAAACGGACCTCCATACCTCGATCCTCCTCAGTCGTACTCGGCGCGTTGTTACGGTCAGACGTGCGCTCTGTCCGCGCGAGTTACGTTACGAGCTTTCGAATTTTACCTGTGGATTTTCTGTGGCATGTGCTCTGATAATTAAATATATATATAATAACTTTTGTGGCTCTATCTGGATTGGTTTCGCCTGTGCTTAAAAATCGTCATCTCGATTCAAGGTCAGTACGTTATATGCTTTGCGAATAGTAATGCTGTTGGATGCATTCGGAATGTCACTTGTCCGGTCTTTATAATGGACACTCGAACTTAATAAATGATCGTTTCTGGTGATTCCATATTAGTTTTATAAGTTCTCGCCGATACGAGATTCGTTGACTTCACCATCTTTGAGTTGTTTTTAATTGTTTTTTTTTTGTAACACCGGCGCGTAGCGTGGAAGGTACACGCTTAATCATTCTTACGATTTTATAATAAATTCTACTCTTTAGCTACTGTGAATATATACAATGTGTTTCGTCAAAATTATTCATCATAAGTTTTACTGTTCTTTGACAAAAAGCAATATTTTCGAAGTAATCGAACAACGTCTTTAATGGCTCAATCAACAAAGTTCAATATTCTGTAAATATATGAGTCGTATCTTCATTAGCCATTCATCAAACGTACATACTCATTTTTTTTAAATAATTCCAACGGAGAGAAGTTTTACCTCTTATCGTAGTGAAACACGTTTCAAATATTTATTTAATAATTTTACAAACTGTAATTATTACGTTTGGTTTACAAATAATTCTATTATCAAGATTCTAGATTCCCGGTTACTTACTGATAATGTTAGTGATAATTATGAATTATTATCTAATGCTTAAATTAAAGCGTTATTGAAAAAATACCGAAAGAATTGATTTAAAATTTTGTAATCGATTGAATTATCAAAATTAAATCTATAGTTATATTATCTTTTTTCATTATTTTGATAGTTATCTGTAATTACTATCATCACTTGAGATAATAATCAATGTAATACATTATTTTATATTTTTATAGTTTTAAGTTATTAAACATATATATATAAATATGCCTCTGAATGTATGGAATTGATAATTACAAAGAAACAAACGGTTATTTGATGGTAATAAAGGAAAATGATTGTTTGTTTGATGATTATAAGCTTAAAGTAGGCACGATGCGTTGGCGCACGATGAAACATCACTAAGGTCAGCGACATGTCAAGGAGATTAACGAATAAATAAAAATTTTAACAAAACAAAAACCGACTTCATAGGAAAAACAAATTAATATGCACTAAAAAGTAAAAAAATAATTGCGTATTCTTCTATAATTTGATAATTAACTTACTATTTTCTACTCAACAATATGTAGGACGAATGTGTAGTGTGGTTGATAATTTATTTACAATTATTGTTACTTTTGGAGTCGATGTCAGCCAAGATGGGTTTATAACTACATACATAGTTAGTTATAGGTGAGATGTGCTTGTGTCGCACGCGCAACTTAACGAGGCGAATAAAAGTAAATTTGTAATGGTATGTTTTTAAAAGATTCCCGTATTATTATTGCTAGATATATTATAGTGTTTCCTTAGCTGACATCGACTCCAAAAATAACAATAATTGTAAATAAATTATCAACCACACTACACATTCGTCCTACATATTGTTGAGTAGAAAATAGTAAGTTAATTATCAAATTATAGAAGAATACGCAATTATTTTTTTACTTTTTAGTGCATATTAATTTGTTTTTCCTATGAAGTCGGTTTTTGTTTTGTTAAAATTTTTATTTATTTTTCGATTTTTAGTGAATCTGAAGTACACTCACTAATTTGTAGAATATGGGTAGACCTACTAAACGTGCAGCTCATATGAGACAGCGCCGTTTATATTATTATTTAAATATATTAATCTAAAACAGTGAAACGTAAAGAAAAATGCATTTTGGTACTGAATTAATAAATATTAGTTAATATGGTTAAATGTATGAATATAAATTAACATGTTTTGATTAAATAGATTTAGTTGGTGGGGTAATTTAGTTGGGCAGCCATAACATAATCAAAAAGTTATTTCTAGTAATAATTAAATAAACTGTATGTTTATAGATGTTGCGTTATACCATTCTTCACCATAAACTATGACGGAATGTCTGTATATTAAAAAAAGGGGAAGTATCTATATTATCCTAACTAATATTATAATTGCGAAAGTAAGTTTGCTTGTGACGCTTTCACGCATGTTTATGCGTGTAGTGGTTTTACTAAGCCGATTTAAAAAATCTTTCACCAATGGAAAGCTACATTATCAAGTAGTAACATAGGCTACATTTTGTCCCCATATTCCCACGGGACCGGGAACTACGCGGGTGAAACCGCGGGAAAAACACTAGTAATCAATAAATAAATATACATAAATATAACATGTATATAAGAGTACTTATACGATATATTATATAATTTTCAAAATTGGTCTCAACTTTTAGTAGATGTTCAAATATGTTTCAATTACAAACATAACATATATACTAATGCTTACATGCATAACTCATATTATAAAGAGGAAAGATTTGATTTTGTTTGATTTTTTATTACGATTTAAATCAAAAACTACTCGACCGATTTTAAAAATTCTTTCACCCTTAGAAAGCTACGTCTTTACCAAGTAACATAGGCTATATTATATTTTCAAAAACTTATAGATCCCTTCTTAAAATGGAGCAATGTAACCCAACGTATTTAACTGTTGCCTATAAAAGTTATTATTTCGCGTGCGCTGCGAAAACTATTGACGGTATATAAAGAAGTGTTTTATACAATAGTACTACAAGTACTTGATTATAACGATGTTATGGTAGGTGAATGATAAATCTAGATAGCCTATAAAAGATTCGGTCGTGTATCGTTAATTTGCTACTAAGAATTGAAGATTTCCGTTACTTTGTCATGGATCCTATAATCAGAATCTAACCAAACTATCATCAAACAACCCTTGAAGTACACTCTTTCCAATAAAAAAAAAATCATCGAAATCCGTTGAATAGAAATCGAGTTATTCGTCCATTTGTCGCGCACATACCTCATGCAAATTTACGACTTATATGGTTTTCTCATGGATTCCACTGTCAAAACTGGACCAAAAAAAAATGGGACCAATGGGAAAGCAAACCCTTTCAAATAAAAAAAAAATCATCGAAATCGATTCATCCAGTCGAAAGTTATGAGGTAACAACACCAAAAAAAAAAAAAAAAAAAAAAAAAAAAAAAAAAAAAAAAAAAAAAAAAAAAACATACAGACGAATTGATAACCTCCTCCTTTTTTTGAAGTCGGTTAATAAACGGTATTCAATTACAATATAAACAAAAATATTGAATATACAACGTTCAGTCAATATAATTAGTTTTTATTCTAATTTGGCAGAATTAAAAGTAAAAATAGAACTATGTATCCCTTTCTCACGGAGAAGGTTAAAAGAAATGGTAGATTCGGTCACATTAGCTTAGTTAAGAGTTAGCGTACAATATAATTGATACAATTACCAATATTAAATCAAGTTGCTTGCTTTTTATTCAACGAATAGTAGGTACCTAAATAAAAAAAAATATTATGTACCTATAAATTCGTTGTAAAAGTAATAAATTTAAAGGTTTTTACGTCGAACGTTACAACCGTTAACTCCAAATCTCTTCGAGATAGGATCGTATGTTGCTAGTCCAGGAGTCGAAGACGCATCATTCAAATATGTCGAAACTGATTTGAAACTGAAAGATTGGCAGCTCTATTTATGATGGCATCGTTGAGACCCCGGAACTTAGATGAAGCGAAAATAGCAAAATTCCAACTCAGGTTGATAAATTAGAGTTTATTCCAAATCATATTCATTCAATCATGATAATTGTATTAGTGATATGATTGAAATTAATTATTAATTTTCATATGATATAATTTTAATTAGTGCAATATTTTTTCAACTTAGTGACGTGATCTTTTATACTATTATTATAAAGTGGTATGATTTCTTTCTTTGCAGTCAATGTTGTCTTAATCTACTGAACGAATTTTAATAATTCCTTCATAATTAGAAAGCTACTTGATCCAGAGGTAACATAGGCTACATTTAATTTAGTCTTTAAAGACTAAATACTTATGGTCATAAAATTAATTCCACGCTAGCGAAGCCAAATCACGCCAAATACTCTACAATGCAGATTTATATAATCATTACTACATTATTATAATCATCATCATCATGGTGATGAATATGTCTTCGGTTGGACAAAGGTCTCCCATAAGAATTTTCATGGTAAACTGTCTCATTGATACAATTTTCATTTTAAATTTAGAATATAATGATAATAAATTAAAATTCCTTTCGATTGACGCTAAATAACAATTTCCTTCATTATTTTGCTAATTACTTTTTGGTAATAGGTATAATTTTTTCTTCCCTAATACCATGAAACTGTAATTAGATACTCATCAGCTATAGAAGATAATTACTTTGACGCTATTTGTAAGAGAATTGCAAATATGTAATTATAATTAGATCATAATTATTTTTTCGCGTCTAATATGGAATAAGAACTTGAGTGATGTTGGCTTATACATAAAGTTCTTGTAAGTTATGAGTCTGAAAATGTAGATAAAAAAATTGGTTGCCTGTAAAGTCGGTATACGGGCGAAAGTTTTACGTGACAACGACTTTGAGTGGTAAAATAATTTTAATGTGAATATTCATTCGTATAGTAGGAAGAAGGATGAAATAATAGTAACAATTTAAAACATTTATTTATACAGAGTTATATTTAAAACATTAATTTATACAAAGAATCTCGCACTGAATTTCACTTTTTATGTCTATCTCTCTCGCTCTTAGGCGGGCTAACCATGCCCGAGTGGAAGGGACGCGTGCCTCTCACTCGCTCTCATTGTGAGCGCATAACGTGAGCGGAGCGTAACGCAGTTTCTTGAAGTGTCACCCGGCAAACCAATTTATAAGACGTTGTCACGTCAAAATTGGTTGCCTGTAAAGTCGGTATACGGGCGAAAGTTTTACGTGACAACGACTTTGAGTGGTAAAATAATTTTAATGTGAATATTCATTCGTATAGTAGGAAGAAGGATGAAATAATAGTAACAATTTAAAACATTTATTTATACAAAGAATTATATTTAAAACATTAATTTATACAAAGAATCTCGCACTGAATTTCACTTTTTATGTCTGTCTCTCTTGCTCTTAGGCGGGCTAACCATGCCCGAGTGGAAGGGACGCGTGCCTCTCACTCGCTCTCATTGTGAGCGCATAACGTGAGCGGAGCGTAACGCAGTTTCTTGAAGTGTCACCCGGCAAACCAATTTATAAGACGTTGTCACGTCAAAACTCGTTTTGTTTGATGGGATTTTAGAAAAATAGTGTTTAATTAACAGTCTATATTCCATTACAGTTAGGCGTCGTATATTAACGGGTGATAAGTTAATTATAAAATTAATTTTAAAGTATGTAATCTAAAGTTAATTCAAAAGACAAGGTTGTAAAATTATCATGTATATAGATATTGACAAAATAATTTGAGAGTATTTTATACTTCGAGATACTTCATACTTACTTGTAAATAAGTCTGGAGGTAGATACCTATCATAAGCTACCAGGAAACCGACATTTATGTCAATGACATCCGTCGGATGTTACGAACTGTCTACTTTGAAGGCTTTCATCAATGCCGTCTTTGTCTATTATTAAAATACCAAGATTGACAGATAAATAATAATTATAGAAAATTCTTAAAAGCTCTATTTTTATAAAAATATTTCAAAAGAATCCAATTAAAATAGTCCAAATAGATAAACAAGTACTAATATACTTAATCACTCCATAAGTTATTTTTGTATTTGTTGTTAAAATAAATATAAGAATGCTGGTTTTGAAAGGTCTTGTATAATGCGTATAGGTCACTATATATCAGGCCTGTCAACGCAACACCAGTTAGGATTCAACACGAACAGCTGTAATAGGACCCCCTATTACCAACCCGTTTGGTATAATCGTCATAAATCCGCCTTGAACCCTGTCGAGGTGTTTAATTATACAATGCAATGCGTCTTCAGAGCTTTTCTTACGCACGCAGTTTAAGATGAAAGCTATTTGTGTGTCGGAATAATTTAATCCCACCGAGTTTGGATTATTGTTTTCAAACAGACATTTATATAGCTTAAGATGTTCTAAATGGATGGTACATTGTCGCCTGAAATGTGTCACGGTTTGTTCTTTTTGCACAGTTTACATTTATTTTTAGAACATTTTAGTTTTTGATTTCAAGAGAACTTCATTAGTTTTTTTTATATTATATTTTTTTTATGTTGTTCTATTATTTCTGTGTCCTTAAAATTCCAATATTATTCACAAGCCAAATGCTTTTGATAATTGGTAAAAAAATCGATGAGTGGTAGGAAATGGAATTATGTGTATTAAAATATATGTATTTTTTTAAAATAGCATTGTATTTTTACAAAACTTTTCGATAATAATTTGTGCGTAATCGTTGCCCTCTGATTGGACCACATACTCCACACATGTCACAAATCTGCATTGCAGTACAACGAACAAAAGTTTAATGCCCCGTGACGAGTTGTCTTCTGTCACCGCATGAATTAGTTACGTATTTATGGTTTTGTTTTGTTTGCCAAATACATGAGGGTTCGTTCAGTTTGATAGATCAATTATTTGTTCGTGCGAAACTAATTCGATCGGAATGTGTTTCCCATTCATGTACACGTATCAATTATTACATTATAATAGTAATAGATTACTTACGTGATGAGTTAGATGAACATTTTACTTGGTGGTAGAGCTTTGTGCAAGCTCGTCTGGGTAGGTACCACCCACTCATCAGATATTCTGCCGCAAAACAGCAGTACTTTGTATTGCTGTGTTCCGGTTTGAAGGGTGAGTGAGCCAGTGTAATTACAGGCACAAGGGACATAACATCTTAGTTCCCAAGGTTGGTGGCGCATTGGCGATGTAAGCGATGGTTAACTTTTCTTACAATGCCATTGTCTATGGGCGTTGGTGACCACTTACCATCAGGTGGCCCATATGCTCGTCCACCTTCCTATAAAAAAAAAAAACATTGAAATGTAAGATTTTAGCATAACATCTTCTTTGGACTTTATAACGTGTACCCAAGCTATACCATAAATTTTAATTATACTACGGGGTCTGTTTTAGCCTTCTTCGGTTACGTTGAAATGAAGATACTGAGACGAGTCTTAATTATATGAATTAGGTATAATATGACATAACGTCTTATGTCGTGCTGTGTAGCGGGTAATTATTTCAAACATTTCCGAGACGTCCGGAGCGACGGACGTGGGAATGTTCTGGATAATGAGCTTATTAAGTTTTTGTAGTGCAAACACGTTTAAGTAAAATGGTGCCGCTTATTCGTTCCACTTATTTTTTATTATACGATATCAAACGCTGTTGTGTCATGCGAGTTGGCAACATTTTGCTGTACGTTTTTTTTTGGTATATTTATTCAATAGTTTATTGGAAATTAATGTACAATAATATACATTGTTTTTTTTTTATTATATTTCGAATTGTTGCATTTTGTCTTAATTTGCATAAGTATAGTTATAGATAAAAGATCCACAGTTATAATTTATTGATGGAAAATCATATTGAAAACATAAATGTTACAATAAAAAAACCGTTGAGGTAAAGTAAAAAATAAGGTATTATTTTAAAAAGTATATAGGTACTTACGGAAAAAGAAATGGTGCCGAAAAATTTCTTATACCTAACAATATACCTACTCATTTTTCAATCACGTAGCCACTTTTTATTTAACGTTCCTTATATTTAATAGTATTTTTAAGAAAAAATAATCTATATTACATGCGTACTATTCTCTTAGTTATTATGAATATGAATTTTATTATTACTTAAAAAAATGTTTTCAGTGATATGTTGTGATAAAAATATGTTTCACATCAATCAACGAAATAATCTTTATAATATATAATTATCGAAAATATTATCGCGATATTATAAAAACGAAATGATAATAAAGTTACAGAATGCGTCGTCGTAGGCAGGCGTAACTGAAATATATATTTTTTTTCTGTTGATAACAATATAACGTTGATAGGAAGACACAAATAACGTTTCCTGGCATTTCACATTATTGCTGATAAAATTCAACTAGACGCGGATGTTGTTTCAAATTCCTGATAATTTGAAATCATACTTGGCATATCACTTTTGTAATTCATGCGCTATTTTAATTATCTGATTTAAAATATAATTATAAATATAGGTATTTTTAGTATTTTGTATATTTAATAAAAAAATATATATATTTGATGACAACTTTATTACATATTACATTGAATATAATTGGAATATATTTAATATAGAGATGGCAAAGTATGCAAACGGGTATTTTAAAAAATGTTGGTCAAGTGCGTATATAAAATCTAGTGAGTGGTGACACCAATGAATGCGACTGATATACCTAATCAACACGTACGCACACACAGTCATCACAGTCTGTCACGTAAAAACACATGACACTGTCATAAACAAATGATAAATATATTTATTAATTACATTACAAAACAATGCATCGAAATTAAAATATTCAAAGATTATATAGGTAAATAAAAAATAAATAAATCATAAAAAATAATTGGCTTGTAAATTATTATTTATATTATTTCGTGCTAATCCACTATAAGGGAATGCATAAAAATTTTATTTTAAAACTTATATGTATGTATTTAAAATTTTATAGCAAGGCTTTAAGCTATTTGAACATGTTAGACGCTGTGGTTAATACGCTAAGCGTTATTTGTTAAGTTTTCCAGTAGATATTTATTATTTCTTTTCGGTCGGGTTTAATATAAAATAAAGTCAGAATAGGAAATCTGGGTGCTCACGTTCGCCTGTAGATATTGCGTTTGTATGAAATACATAATTAGTTATTTACACCGTCAATGCGTTGCACTCTCTCCTGCCCGGCTCACTGGCTCACCATTCAAACCGGAACACAACAATACAAATGCATACAATTTTTGGCAGTCGAATAACAGACGAGTGGGTGTTACCCAGCCAGAGAACACAAAGCCTTAAATAATACACAAGAGCGAAATGTTTTTCATAGAATTGAAATATTCGTTGAAGTTACTGGAACAGAACAAACAGTCATTGTCGTCATATTATTATAGTCACTCGTAATCATTAGTTGTTAACTACCGATGTAGATTGATGTAGGCATTGCGAAAGGGAAATTGCCCCTACACGATTTTAATACATCCCATTAAGCTAATTTACTCTCTTTATGCACATCGATTAAGGACTATTATTGCGGAACATCGAATTTTGCATACAGATCATGCGGGTTTTTTTTACATTTTGTAATATACAGTGAAAGCGTTCGTATGGTGGAAAGTCATTTCGACCCTGATCCAAATATTTATGTGAAAAGTCAATGATTAAATATTTTATTTGTATATATAATATGTTCGTAATATTTTATTATATTTAGTAGAGCGTGTTGCTCGAGTTGTAACATGTGTGACTTTCCGATTGATTGCATTTGTACTTATATTCGAGTTTTAGTCTAAATAATGTAATTTTTTACGAACGTATATTCGTGCAATGAATTATTTATATATTTTTTCCTATTGACTAAACGCCGTAACAAAATTACAGGTAATTTCAAATGTACGTGTATTTAATCAAACTTTATTAACCGTGTAATTATATTTTATATTATTATTAAAATATTTTTTTTCCTTTAATTAGGTAGTAGTTGCTTTGTTAGCTAACTCATTACTTTTTATAAACTTTATCACATTTTAAAGTATTGGAATAAATACCATTTCATAATGTACCTACCTAATTAAAAATTTCTAAAGAGTTTATCGATTTGTATATATTTTTTAGTTTATTAAATAATAACTTTTAAAAGATATGAAAGCCTCGTGTTTAATATCTTTCCGGCTAGCTTTAGTCATTTGTCGACAATGTAAGAAGACAGAATTGTCGTTAAAAGAGTCATATTTAAGTGGCCATAAAACAAGATAAGCAACTACGAAGTATTCAAAGGATTGTTGAAGAATGTTGTGTTTTGTAGAAAGGAAAGTTGAGGAGAAATACGGAACAGCACTTAGCCACGGGGTTATATTATTATACTTTGATAAAAGTTGAAGCATTCCTCGGTGGCTCCTCTGATATGTACCGCTATAGTGCAAGCACTATTTCCTGTTTTCACCAAAGCAGATTGTTACTTTGTGAACTAATTTCGATGTTCACCAAATTATACACATTTATGTATATATATTTGTATATAAATAATAAATATTTGTTTATATATATGTTGAACTTAATAAACTTTGACACGGTTTGACCGTTTACCTAGAAAGTTGGCACATATACATATATGTAGGTACTTTGTCAATAAGGCTATAATCCATTATCCACTTTGTTGTATCTCGTCACTAGGTGGCGCTGCTGTACATCAACTTCTATACCGCTTAACTGATCGTCATGACATTTAGTATAGTATAATGTTGGCAGGACAACCTCTGGCGGGCTTCGCTAGTATTTGCATTTATAATAATAAGTGTTTTTTTAATATTCGTATTTCATGAATTAAGACTTCGTTCATTCCATTAAGCTGAGACGGTATACGTTTTTGATTCTTGAGTAAGGGTTTTGTGTATTATAATAGGCGTGCAGCCGTATCGTCATTTATGACATAATTGAAACAGATGTAGCAACTCATTCATAAAATAATAAACTAATAATATATTACGTTGGAATAACATATGTATTGATCGCATTAAAAACTCGGCTCATAAAGTTTTATAGATTGCATTTCGCAATGAATTCAATGCAAGTGTAGAACACAATATCAAATAACAAAGTAATAAAGTTCCATTGAACCTATGGCCAGGATAAAAATAACATTCGATAAAAAAAACAAGAACGAGTTTTCGCTATAAAAATACTTTTTGTAGCGGTGTAAAAGAAATCCACACTTTGCTAGTTCTAAAATAAACAAAAATCAATAATGGCGCCTCGGATGCCTTTATTTATACCCGTACTTGAGATACAACATGAGCGCTCATTACTTGAGATCCTATCTAAGGTTTTTACACACTAGGTTATTTTTGTTTAAATGAAATTACCTCGGTCTTAATATATGTATTTAAAAAAGAGCCGCGTTGACCAGTGGTTAGAAGAAATTAATCTTAACCGATGTTTTCGAGTTCAAACCCCGGGCAAGCACCGATGCATTTAAATGTGCTTAATTTGAGTTTGAATTTCATTTATTGCTCGGCGGTGAAGGAAAATATTCTTAGGAAACTCTATAAGCGGTTAAGTTGCCACATGTAACGATCGAGCCCCCATTGGAGCAGTGTGGTAGAGTAAGCTCCAAACCTCCTCAAAAGGAGAGTTCACTCAATTTATAATTGAATTAAATTCAAATACAAACATACATACGTTTTTTTTCATCGTCAGTTAATTTTTTCACGGTGCCTTCCGAATTCAAAAATAAAAAAAATATGCTCATGTAGTTATAATAAGAAACACCATTTGCATACATTTTATGACAATAATAATAAAACTCATTACCTATATTGTCTTCTGTAATATTATAATAATGTTTAGTATTCCGAACGCGATTGAATTCGATATAAAACACAAGACTGTTTTAAACCTGTTTCGAAGCGCACAGTGTGTAAGCGTTTTGTAATCGAACCGGTCAACAGATGAACACTTTGGGACTTGCACTTGAAAACTGGATTAATATTCTATCTTGTTCCTTTCAGACTGTCATTTAGTTGTGTAATTTGTTGTTATTAAACGCGTTGACTGCTGATTGTTATCAATGATATAAGAGTTTATTATAAGGGTACAATATTGTCGTCTGTCGATTTTTTAACCTCATTTTTCGGCCTCTAGGCGTAAGTAAAGATATAAAATATATATATATATGTATATTTAATAAGTATATTTATAAACAAAGGTAGTATAATGTAGTAGTATAATGATATAATTTTATCGTTAATGATTTATAATAAAAGTTTTATCTGATTAATTAAAAAAGGCTAGTACTACACGAGCTTCTTACCGTTCTTTCCGAAACGTCGGTGGGCTTAAAATTTGAACGATTCTAAACCGCAAAGTTTAGGTAATTGCATAAATAAATTTGATTGATTGATTTATCGAAGTGATAACCATCTTAGGTTGTTGTAGTTATTTTTGTTGACTTTAGTATTTTTACTTGATATAACTAAACCTTTATTTTCACGGGTTACAAGGCAACTGGAAACTTTAGGTACTATAGAAAATTATTTACAATTAGGATTTATTGAAAAATATTACTTCATATCTATATTTTAAAAATAAAACTGTATTAATTATTACCGGATGCAGCAGCATTAACGCTCCCAGCATTTCCTAAATAATATCGGAATATTGGAATTCAGATTGTCTGGAATAATTGACGGTTATTTTGATTGTAATTTATACATCCTTGTAACTGTATAAATATCGTTGCCGGATTAGTGTAAGAATCGATGAAGTCGAGTCAATCCTAAACGTAGCCAGATTGTAAACTGTCGAATAATTATGAATTATAATAATATTTCTATTGGTGTAATAGACTTTCAATTATATATTCTAAAAAAAGTCCTTTCATGTATCATTAATACGGAGGCTTAAAATTTAATTTTCTTATCTAAATAAATATTTTGTTGTCAAAAATATTCACACAAAGTTGTCGAGCAGCTGGTGTAATTTTGGTAAGTGCTCAGTCTGTTATTATTCTCTGCAACTATTTTATAAAATATGCAACATATATTGCCTACAGCATTCAAACTTTAAAACTAAAAACTATAATAATATAAAACTTCATATAAATCAGATATTTTTTCTGAAAATACTCTATAATATCTCATACTTTTTATAATATTTGTATGATTTTCTTCAACGAAGATCTCGCTTATACTTACTTCCTTTTGTTAAATGTAATCGTATCATATTTCGTATTCATGTTTCGTATATATATTCTTTCGAATCATACACGTTTCCTCGTGTTTTTGTTCATCACAGAATACGGTATTATTATAAGCATAAAATTATTTATAATATAAGTATACCTAAAGATGTGGCGCGGCCGGTGACTGTGAAACTTGACGAAGCCATCAGAGGCCATTCGTTGGTCAAGAGTACATGTTTCACTGTAAGGCAATCCCTCCTCTGGTAACTTTAAGCAAATCAGTAATACAATAACACTGTTCACCCGAACAAGTGAAACTATTGTATCAAATATATTCGGTCAGTACGACTGCAATGTTTTTGCAATACTTTGGGATATTTGACCTATTCCCCATATTATATGACTATTCGCGTCACGTTTAGCAAAGTTAAATGCCGTCTTAAGACACAATAAAGTTAATTCTAGTTATTAGTAATTACCTAGCTAACCGTCCCGGTTTCACACCCGGTTTCCGGGGTAGAATAAAGCTTTATATGAAACGTTTATATCGTAATACATATAACTATATAACACACAAACCATAATTAATTATACATCTAAATATATTTCATGAATCGACCGTTCATTGGTCAAAGTCGTATGTAAATCCGATCCTTGTTGCGATTATCGTTCAAGGACATGATGGGGATAATTTGTCGTTATGGGTATTTGTAGTAACCGACACCTAGCCCTGTTATTTCGCGGTCAACAAACTTAACGTAATTCGTATGTAGAGATAATGCGCGATATAAAACACGAAGTATTATATCTTAGCCATTGTTCGGTGGATGATAAGCTTTATGTAGTTTGATCTAACCCCCAGGCTCAAATGCTCGGCTACAGTGATCTTAGACCGTGAGAGAGTTCAGACTGAGATCTGTGCGAATGTGATTATTTGTAACGTTGCAGCTTGGGTGGTGTCGAAACGATTATTATTAGTTAATGTAGCGAGAAAAATGTGTGAAATAATGATTTTAATCTATTAATGAAGATTCTCACTAATATAAGCTTATTTATTAACCTAAATAATGTGTCAGGACTATGCTACGTCTATTATTAATGGTTTTTGACGTGACAACGTCTAATAAATCGATGAACGCTGGCTGCATGCACGAAAAATTGTCCCGTTACGCTCATTGTCCCGTTACGCTGATTGTACGCTTGCGCCGCATCTATCTCTCTTTCACTCGATTGCAGTCATTTCATTAATGTTTTGTTATGACGTTGTCACGTTAAACTATCGACCGTAAACCGACTTTACAGACAACCATTTTTTTAATCGATTTTATTTATGTGTGTTCTGATGTGAGGAGTATGTATAGGACTAAAGTACAAATATTTATCTTGAGCCTAGCATCTAGGAAAGTATTTTTCGAATAAATAGTTTTGTAGTTACCTATTTAGGTACGTGCAACTACGTAAAGCTCGAAAAATAATATGTTGCCAGGTGTATAATCTCATTCGGCGTCTTGTTATTGTAAATCTTCGTCTACTACTTTTTTTTTGTATATTACAAAACATTGCTACTATGTTAGGTACTTATTTAAATGGAACTTCACGGTAAGTAACGTCTGCTCGTAGACATTGACCTTGCAAGAATCATTACCCATTCTTACATTGTCAATGCGCTGTTAACTATGTGATCGTCCAGGGTTGCCAACAATCTGTTTCGGTAAGTACCTTCATGGGATAGCGAGGCGGGAGGTATCACCCTCTTGCCACCAGTGTGGTGCGCCACTGGACACGGCGAACCACACCCTGACGGAGTGTACTGCGTGGGGGCCCCAGAGGCATTCCCTGGCGGCGACAGTCGGCGCAGACCTCTCGCTGCCGAGCGTGATTACCGCCATGCTTGGCAGCGAGAAATGCTGGAGAACCGTCGGGGCGTCGCGGTAGTATGCGCAAGCGATCCCGTGCCGCTCCACCTAGACGATGCAGGTACGCTGGTTTTTTAGTGGGTATTCCGGAGCCTTCAGCACCGGCGAGCCCCACATACCCCCCCACCTCACGTGGGGGAAACGCGTAATGCGTTTTTCCAGCGAAAAAAAAAAAAAAAAAAAAAGGGTTGCCAACAATCTTAACTAATATTATAAATGCGTATTTAAGTTTTGTCTGTTTGTTATGGTTTTAAGTCTTAACAACAATCGATCATCATTAAATTTTACAGGCACGTCGTAGTAGGTACAGGAATATATACACCTAACTGCCTCACCGCTTAAAGCGATCGCTTACAAACCGCAGGCCGAAACTAGTTTATAGTTTTTGATTTGACAGATACATACTTTATTTCAATTCAATTCATCTCACTTCTTTGGAAGTGCGAAATGTGTCAATGTTTGTTTTTGGCCATATATACCTATTTGTCAAATTTGGTCTTTCATTAATACAAAATAAAAAAAATAAATATTCAATACATATTTTTCTATATACTTTTAACTTACAACGACGTCACTGTTGTTACGTTCTATTTTTTATTGGAGATTGAAATCGAAACGCTTTTTAGATATTAAACGCATAGAAACCATTGCAATGATTGTTGCTTATGGGTTTGCATCATATATAATGTATTACTAGTATTGGAGTCAAGTCGACCCATTGGACTAAACACACGAATATTAATTCTTACAATTTTTACTTAATCATATTATTTTTCATATTTAATAAACTAAAGTTTGGCGGTGAAAGAAAACATTGGAACACAACGTGTCTGTGTGTCTGTGTGTATGAAATTTTGTCACAATTTTGACCATCAGTAATAAAACAATAAATTATTGATATCTAAAAATATAACACGACCAAAAAGGTTACATTGATCAGCTTTAAATTCCAGTATTAATTAGTAAAGTTACTTTACTAATGAATATAAGGCAAAGTGATCCCCCCGTACCCCACCATACTCCCAAGGGCTATTAGTTGCTTACCGAACGGCCCACGCATCATAAATTTTATTCTTACATGCGTTGATTATTGTCTTTGAAAAGATTCTTCATTCATTTTAATATTATTCACAGAATTATGGATAAATAATTTGAAATATGTTAAGCAGAGAAACAAAATGACATTCGAATAAAGTACGAATACGTATAAAATATCTACAGGCACAAGGGACATGACATCTTATGGTGAACGTCTCTTACAATGCCAATGTCTATGGGCGTTGGTAACCACTTACAATCAGGTGGCCCATATGCTCGTCCGCCTTCCTATTCCATAAAAAAATATCTGATTTATTTTATGATTATCACAAAGATAGCGTTACTTATGTGTATAGGATTAACGCAATTAACTATTGTGTTGTAACTATTTAGAAAGAAACAAAGTATTAAGTAACGTCAAACTGCTTTGCTTTTTTCGTTACGATCGGTGCTTTGATGTGAAGCGGAAGCGAAAAGACGCTACTCTGAATTGAAAGATACACATCTCTTAAAAAATCTCTTCCGACGAATGCATATATCGTCATAAAATTTTCCTCAACTACTAATGAATGAATTAAATATTTAATACTGATTTGTATTATTTAAAATAAAGTATATTTTGTATTCATCACGTTATTGATAACGATTTCGAGTCCGAGCAAAAACTGAAATATTATTTGTTATTAACACGATTGAAAGACGATTTAGAATACCATTATTATTTTATGTGAAAAAAAACGTAAATATGCGCCATATATCAATATAGAACTTAAAAATAAATATTTATTTAATAATGTGTATGTTATTAAAATAGGGGCTGATTAGCGTAGAAATTACTGCCTCTGGTTTCTATATTCATCAACGCTAGCCTGTCGAGTCCCGGGTCTTATATTTGTAGAGGCCATACATACAGCTGTTTGACGTGGTTTAGGTAACTATATGTATTGTGTTTCTAGATCCCCAGACACATGATATTTTAGTCGAGCAGCGAGCTATAGTCTCATGACATTTTTATTATAATTGATTTTAATCCTCGTTGTCATGTTTTTAATACGCGTATTGTGATTTATAGTTTGGCGAGTATTTTTTTAAATGTTGTAGTTGACAAAATAAAACATTACCTTTATTATTTTTAAATGTTTTATATTTAAAAATAGAATAACTGTTGCGGATATTTGTAAATAAATTGTGCTCGTTTTGTTCCCATTTGTTTTATCATTAATATTGATACATTATTTTAGCGTTGTTTTTTTAGTTTGTGCTTCAAAAAAGTAAACAAAACAAGAATATATATATATTTTTGCTTAAAAATCGCCATTCAAAACACAATAATTTATATATCAATAAAGGTAAATCAATAACCTACATATATTCTCTTGAATTGAATAGAGTTTTATGTATTTTCTTTTTTGCATAATTTTAATTATTGGAAAAATACATTTAAATTATTAATTAAGCCCTTGACATTTAAGATGGTCAATGTTTAAAGAACAAATAAGGAAATGATAGTAGGGACCTTGAAAGTAGCGAATCTATTTTTGAAAATGTTTTTGAGTTATATATATAAATATCTCCAATAATTAATTTCGATTTTTTTTAACAAAATTTGAATCAATCATTCGCGATCATTAAAAAAATATACTACTGTATTACTTTATATCGTTTATTATTTTCAGCAACGTTCTTTAAGCATAAGACGTGCGTCGCTATGACTTGAACCCAAGATTGTTTTAATATAATGTATATAAAGTGCCCTTAGTCCGTACAAATATCTGTTGCAGGGCAAATGCCTCATTTCCTCTTAAGGAGAGTTTCAGAGCGGGTCAGTGCACATACTAGTGCATATGGCGGAAATACATAGGCCTATTCCATACCATTCGTTGATTTAGTAACAAAACTAATCCTTATAATATTATCAGTAAGTAGGTGATATTTGCAAATAATCATTATTTTACATTAGGTTTTGCCCGTGGCTTCGTCCGCACATTTCTCGAGGTTTCAGGTATTCGGTATAAAAAAAATAACTTATGTCCTTTCTTAGGGTTAGCTTCATACGGTATTTTAACAAAATCGGTTCAGTAGTTTAGCCGTTAAAGCGTGACCGACAGATAGACACAATACCTTTCGTATTTATAATATAAGTAAATATATTTGTAAAGATAATAGTGTATAGATAACACAGATGAAGTCATAGTATCGAGTAACTCAAGTTAAGCTTTGTTATCTATGAGTTATACACGCGACAGTATTAAAGTCGCGTACACAATGCTTAAGAAAAAGATAGCTTATGATTATTCTGATTCTGTTTCGCGAACCATTTACGAGCACATTGTGAATAGAGGTTTAATTACCTAATTATTATAAAATACCAGAGTGTATATCGTACGCCAGTGTGAACGAGAAATATCAAGAAATGGAAAGTCAAAATTGCTTAAAATGTGAATAGTTCCATGGCTACGATCGTGACTTCTTAGATTATATATTCCACAGTCCTGGACTACTCTTACAACTAAACAATAATCCCAAAGCTGTTTAAAATACTTCGACAATTTTCTATCGCATACATATATTCTTAAAGAAAATACAAGTGAATTCCGTCCTGCTTCGGCAACTAGCTATATCTATTTACGGGATTATTAATGCTCGTGCTAGACGCAAATTATTTTCGCATAGCTTTACATTTTATACGCATATTGTGTATGCAGCTTTATGCTCGATAAAAGTAACTACTTACAAATTAAGCATAAAGTATCTAATACCCTTTTAGCTGTTTTTGCACTTTCCATTTCAAGTCGTTGTAATAGTTCCGATTATTATTCTTTTTTTGAGTAAGAATTATATTTTTGATCGTTTAATTGTTTTGTTGTTTGTATGTTATGTTTATAAATATTGTTATGAATATCTCGCATAAAGACAAATAATTTCACTAGATTTGTTTTATTTTTATTGATTAACATATTATGTATTAATATATTAAATATTACGAGCAGAGCAATTCGCACTTAACAACACATTCACGATGTTTTCCTTCATCGCGAAGCCTGAGCTGAATAATTAAGCACATGAAAATTAATTGAAGTTTGCCCGGGTTTGAACTTCGAATAATCGTTTAACATTTACGTCTTCTAACCACTGGACCATCACATCCCTTGTCAGTTGTGAGTAAATGAAGTTTATTACCATACGAGTATATACATGGACACGTAAGATGTAATTAATGGACTTGATAAGGAATTCCTTCAATGCGAATCACTACATTGATTGACTTGCTAATGACTATGAAGGATCTGTTTGAATTCCATTGTTGCATTTCCGTGAACGATATTGAAGTAGATAAATTGAAGTTATTGCTTAAGTGATTATTACCATAATGTACGTATAATATGAATTACATTTACATAATTTTGGGCAGATAATAATAAATATATGTGCTGATAAATAACTAATAAAGAGATATATTATACTCTTATAGTCTGATGCAATGGCAAAGCGACTCAGCAATCAATCACAGTATGCAAGGCAGAGTAGAAAACCGCCGACTTCCTTATTTCTTGATAGAAAACTTCTTGATAAAAATTTGTTGGCCCGACACGGTATTAGAAGCCAGGATCTCTCGGTTTATGGCCTTATTCTAAGTAGCTACTAGACTGGCTGGTAAAGCTAAACAGCAAAGTATTGTTGCGTTTCGGTGAGAAGGATGTGAGCCAGTGTAATTACAGACATAAGGAACTTATTATCGTCTTAGTTCTCAAGGTTAGTAGCGAAAGTAACATTACTTACATCTCCAATGTCTATGGGTGGAGATGACCACTTACCATCACGTGGCTCATTTGCCCGTTCGTCTATCTAGAATATGAAATAAGAACGATATGTACGATCGATCGATATATTTTTGTTACGCGTTTGTTACGGACGATCTTGAAATTAATTTTTCACCCACGTCATTTCTTCAAACTAATTAATGTAATTAAGGAATATTGCGAACGAATGACGTTTGAGACATGTATAAAAGAAAATTTCGATTTTGATAAAAACTATTTCCGGAACACGGTATAATTTAATGTATAATCATGGTATTAAATTATAATTTTTCAGTAAATTTATATTAACGGAGATAATACATAGTCTTCTTAATTTAAATTTAAATTAAACATTGCATATGTTGTACATATATATCTTGTACTTGTAAAATATGGAGCTTGTCCCATAAATAAAGGACGCGTGCTTCCACCTACAGTTATCGTGCGGCGAGCGCGTTTCCAACAATATTTTTCTTATCAAATAGAAATATTTTATAACGAAACCAATGGATATATGGATGGACCATATGGATTTGGTATAAAGGTATTTAAATTTAACAAATAACTTTGCATTAAATTGGCAAAATTATCAATAAATATTATATATATATGCATTTATATTATAAATACTTATATAGTTGAGCTTATAGAAATTTTAGGCGTAATAAGAGTAAAATAACTGGCTTAAAACAGTTTGAAACTCGTCTGATGCACGGGTTTCATTTTTATAACGGGGTTATATGTTGAATATTGCCCGATATATGATAAAACAATTTTTAACTAAAGTCGGACTGCATTCTGGACGGGAATGGTTGTCATTTTTTTTTTAAAGTTCCTGTGTACAAAGTGTGCAACCGTGTCAAGCAGAAATAACCGCGCAGTGGAATTATCTCTTAAACTCGTGCCATACGTGTCCTACCAAGCGACTAAAGTCAGTATTTTATAATTATCTTCTAACTCAGCAAAGGTATTGCCCCGGCTTACTGAGGAACTATCCGTTATACGTTTAGAGAATTGTCTTAATTAAATTGAATCAGAAATAAAAATGTAGAAGCATCCATTGATTTTTTTTTATCTATTACATATATGTACAGTTTGTACACGCATCTATTGACAAAAAAAATAACTTTCTAAGACTGTAAAGCTGTCGTTTTCTCTTATTTTTCGTACGTGATGATGTCAAATGCAATTGCCTCGTCTCAATCGATTAGAGTATAAAGCAAGAATCGATATTCTTGTAATAGAAACCGTCAGATTTTCCAAAATCGGTAGCCTTCGTATTCATATATATTTGATTTAGCTTAATTAACTTTTCTAATATGTACACAATTTACTTTTATCTATTTATAAAAGATATATGAAAATAAGAATATAATTTTCGTGTGGATTTTTAAAGATTAAATAATAATTAAATATATTTTATAAGGCAAAACGATGTTAGTAATTGTACACGTAATTAGTATAATACAATCTACTTTCTTCCTACATTATAATAAGCTAGCTGCAATCCGCAAATTCATCTTTTTGGATTAAACAATACAGTGGATAAATGTTCTTAATTGCTACAGCTTTATAATATATTTTTACTATAGTACAAATATATTATAAAGCTGTTAAATTATTTAGCTAGGAGTTATCAAGCTGTACAAATATATTATAAAGTGTAATGGTACCTATAACTAAGAAACAATCAATACTATCTTACTTCATATAGGTAGATATGCAAACACAGCAAAAATATAAAAGTGAATTCAAGCAATTCACAATAGTACAGTTAAATTATACAAATCAAAATGAAAAACATCAAATACACATGTTTATTTATTTATGATTAAAATCGCTCGTAAATTTATTTGTTAGCATAGTATGTTTTATATTTATGATATATTATGTTAGGTGAGCTGTAATAGTTGAAACAATGGTTTTATGCGAGATCATTTGTTCGGTTAATCTCAATGAGGCCGTGCGTCGTGTTTTGCAAACATTTGTCGCTGTTACCAAACATATTGTGCGAATCAAACGATTTGTATTGTGGATTATATGAAGCGTTACGTTGCGTTGTTTTTCATATAAGGTTTCTTTTTATATTTGTTTTAATGTGGGATATGAGAGCTTATATATTATGTGAGTGAATGGTTTTTCTACGTAGCTTTTTGTGTGTACTAATTAGAAATATATTGCATAGTTGTTATGTATATATTGTTTATTTTGGCGGACTGGCAAATGGGCTACCTCAGGGTATGTGGTCACCAACTGTCATAGACATTGGTGCTGTATATTAATAATTCCTTACATAGTACTTAGAAGTTGACTAGCTCACTCATTCTTTAAATCTAACAACAATTATACTGTGTAGTGATTGATTTATAGCGATTGAATAAGTGATCTAACCCGACGGACTTGTACATAACCCGACCACTAAGTTTAATATTTCTATCAACAATAGCTATTAAATGAATATGTTTGTTCATGTTTTATTGAGCTGAAACAATAAGTTTCAGTTGCAAATAATATAAATAAATAAAATACGTCTGAATTAAAAGTTAAAAAATAAATAGTAAACTTATTATTTAAAGGTACTCCATATCTTTTGCTCTTATAAATATACATTGATATTTCCTCATAGAAAGGGTAAGCAGAAAAAATAAACCATAAAACTATGTTTAGTAACTTGTATAGTCATTTATAATTATAGTTGACATTATGTGGTTACGTGTTAAAGAATTCACCCACACTCCCACAAACAAACGATTATTTAAACATTACAATATGTAGCTTGTTATATTTTGTTCCGAATATTTAATATATTTTATATACAACCTTTTTCAATGTTACTAAGAAGGAATAAAATTGAATCTTGTATACGATTGTATTGCCACCATAACCACGGGCGTGCATTTAATTAGGTTGTGGGTGGAACTGGTCTTAAATCCAAGTGCAAGAATTGACTCAATTATATTGAATTGTCATAGAATGTTTTCATTGTGTTACATTGGTTTCCTATTAAATAAATAACATACTAAGTTAAATAAAAGTTTGTAATATTTAATCGCAAAAGCGCGTACAAATAAAAATGGCGTAATTTAAAAATTTTAACGTTCGTTTATAAACTTGTATCTATTCAGAAACCGCTGCGCATTTAAATTTTACGATTATCTAGCTGTTTTAAAACGAAACGCGCAGTTGAAATTCTGTTAACACAAAAAATATATATACATTTAAGTAGCAATTTTATAAAACTACCTACTTGAAAACGAAAAATAGAATATGTATTTTTGTATAAATTAATATACTGTATTGTATTATTTTAAAGCGTTTTTATATTTAAATTACAACAACGCAAAGGTTACAAGTACGTAATTACGTTCATCTATTTTGACAGAAAGATTTAAGGAAATAAGTGTGATGTGATAGAGCTACGTTGGTAATACTAATGGTAAATGGTAAATGTCTCACTGCTAAAAAAGGCAGTTTCTTGGACATACATGTCAGAAACTCATAAGATATATTTTTCGCGATGGTTGGTTTGAACCTGCAATCGTTGGCTAAGATTCAAGTTTATAGATGCAGAGGAATCTCAGTCCTAGTAAGTAATAGCCAATTGAAGTCCACTTTTTGGGCTGTGCTTATTCGACAAGGCTTCTTCAGTGTGGTTAGATGGATACATTATATACGTGTAGTCATTCACCACATGCAGGATTTTTTACGACGTGTTTCCGTTTGCCGCTACTACGAATTGTAATATTTATTGATACAATTCGTATTAGCGGCAAAGAAACACAAGGAAAATCAGTTGTGCTTGCTGTTTTTATAATCTACGTGTAATATATTATAATTTTAAATAAAAAAAAATATCGTATATTGATTATGAATAATATAATGTTGTCTTAGCTGGTTTTATTAGTAGAGTAACAATATTTTATATATATAATGTTTATTGTGTTATAATTTTATTTATTTTTTTGTTACAGGTATAGTGTATATGAGTTAGCACAATTACGGTAATATTTAGGATTAGTAAAACCCTCTGCTGTCGTGGAACTTTATTGTAAGTACATAGGTAGTGCGTAAGCAAGATAGCAGTAATAAAAATAATAATATATATGATATATTGGTTCAGATGCAGTTATTTTTAAATCGGTTTAACACGCAAACTTTGTACTAATTAAATTGCGTATAAATAGCTTAGAAACCATAGATAATGCGTCATTAAAAAAAAATATATGTCTCTCACCAACAGTGGCGTTGAGGGCTTAATCTCAATCCGTTTCCTTAAATGGGATATAATGACTGTCAGCTCGTGGAGCATTTTGAAACACATGTTTATTATATTTATAGACTACCCAAGTGGTGTAACGATGCACATGCGACGACGATAGACATATTTTTATCTAACAAAATCTATGATCAGCGTAAACATTTCCATAAAATGTATGTAGGTAGGTATGTAGGCATGTAAAAAAAAATAGTAAACGGAGTCTTGAAGCGATAATGGTATGAATACAATTTGTAACTGAGCGGCTCTATTATCACTGGTAACCTAAAATACAAGTTAAATATAATCAGTTTACAAAACATTACATATACGTAGATAAAAGGCTTGTATAAGAATTTGTTGGTGTCCAAAATTTCTACATTTAATATCGTAAATATTCATTTAATAGATCGAGTTTAAACTCAAATTAAAAAAATGATAAACCATTATAATTAGATTTCGAATGTTATCTCTATCTATATAAATAAAAATGAATGTTTGTATGTTTATCCTCTATGCGTTTATTCACCACTGATCTGATTATTAGGATTCCTTGCCCAAAAAACAAGATATTTTTTGTATGTTTGCTCTTAAATTCACGCGTTTTATTTAAGGCGGGTTATCATTGTTAGTTATAAATAAAGACGACTTTTTTTTAAATAATACTGTCTAAAAATAAAATAAAAAATGCACCACCAACAAATTTTATATACTCGTAAAAATGTATAAATTAATGATAATATGCCATTAGTTGCAGCTTTACATGTCATTAAATATATATAACGACGTACATTGTTAAAATTAAAATGGGTGCTTAATTTTATTGTAATATGGTAATTAATATTTTTACCAGTTTGAGGTTTTATCGTTGTCGCGACAAACAATATTAATATTAAGTGTTATTTTAAATAATAATATAATATATTAACAAGATTATTAATTACGTTGTTATCTTTATATACTTATTACTACTAACGAAAAATGTAACTAACTTTTTAATTTTTGCTTTCAAAGTTTTACCAATATGAATGGTAATAGTGATATAGGTAAATATTTTTGTTTCGAATAATAATACGATGTATATAATAGACAATCTAATATTATATACTAATAATCAGTTCCAGTTTTGTTTTGTGTCGGCACCACAATAACTCAAAGGGGCAGGATTAAATATGCAACTTACAAATCGCTTTGCAGCTCCATTTAATATAACTGTGAGCTTCTGAAGCTATTTAATAGTTTTCACTTTTATATAAAAAATTGTGTATTTTATAAAGTACGTGATGTGAACCAATGTATCTAGATATATATATATATACCTATACATATAAAGACATCATTAGCTCTGTTTCGTAAGTGTCTTTTACCCAAACATTTATAATATGCTCATTTCCTGCGAAATGGCCTCTCAAGGGATTCAAACTTCACGCTAAAGGACGACTAACTTCAAAACTCCCGTCTCATCCTCTAATGCAAACATAAGTTACTTCGTTCGTTATTTGGCTACGTAATATTGAAGCCGAGTATTCCATTCATAATGTTATTAATAAATAATTAATTAACCATAACGTTGAATAATTGCAAGCATTCAGCTTAAATGTCTACATATTTGATGCGCCGTCTCTCAAACTTCGCTTTGTGATCGGTTTGATAAGTTCCATAATAATGACTTAATTAAGCTCTACCTAACGTTTTCCTTGTGTTATATATTTATAATTGTTTGTTATATAGCTTATAGTTATGTACAAAAGGAGATAGAATAAACAAATCAACGAATTGCTTCACTCGTATGTCATAATCATACTAACACTGTAAAATGTTTTTGCAATAAAGATATACATATAACATTCAAATTCAGGTCATGAACTTTATAATCACAATAAGAATATTTGTTAAGAGAGGAAAGCGAATTTGCCTCTCAAATGCATAAAGGTGTCGTCTTTGTCGTCGTCTATTCTTGGATAATATTTACCAATAGGCTAATTTCATCATGCATGGCATTTCTGAACATTAACTACAACCAATTATCATCATATACCACTATGCCAAGGCCGAGCGTAAAACTATTAAGTTTGTAAACAATAATGCAACTATATAATTACTTTATGCTTTAAACATATTTTTAGGTATTGTTGATTGTAAACGAAATGCAATGAAAACAAACGACTGCGCTGTAGAAATTGCGTAATAAGTCGTCGCAGTATCTTACTAATCCAATTTACCATAATTAGGTCCATAACTTTACGCGGTAATCGTCGACGTTTTCGTCGCAGGATTTAGATGTTTAGGGACCAATTACAGACATTACGGGCAAGCCACGAGACCCTTTCCATTGAAATACTGACTCGGAAACCCCATTAGTGACCCATTCCAGCAGTGAAACCATCTCCTCGCATTAACGACATAGGCCCAAGATCCAAGTGAACCAAGAAATTAAGCAATATTTCTTTATAATAATCGTCGAAGAAAGGTGTAAATTTAATTCAACCACGCCTATATTAATCTCTATACTATTTATGGGGCGTAACGTTTAAGTTTCGTGTTAGAACAAAGTGGTCCCCTTCTAAACGTTTGTAGATTTTCAGATAAAAAATGTAATGGCTTTGAAATAACGAACCTAATTTAACTTTTCATAAGTTTCCGGGTAACATTATTTTTTATGTGAAAACTTTATAATTATCGTATCTAATCTATCTATACATATTGGTGTTGGCTTAGTTTTTATTTTGCAAAAAAAATCATTTAGATAAATCCACCTTTAACGAGCTAAAATCACGCTAGAGTTATTTTGATCGGTCAGTTGACAATAATAATCGAATAGATGTTAAAAATAATTTTGATTGATCTGAAATCAAAGTTTTTTAAAAAGAATATGTTTCGACTGGTCCTCAATCTATACATAATCACATACATCACAATTGCTCTTAGAAATCTGTATTTCTCTGCAATGTCATTACAACCTTCGACAATCGTTATAGGAGTACATACAATCATTATTTATTGCAGAGAGATCGTCAAATCCATCATGAACAGTTATTATCTTAGATCGTTCATCAAAAAATTCTAAGCAATCGTTCTAAACTTTCGTTACTTTCAAATTTTCTCGTGACAAGGAAGTTTAAAGGTCACGTTTCGTCGATCCTCTCGCTTCTGGATAGGGCTATAATTTATTGTTATGACTCGTTTCGACGCGCCAACACTATTGTTTTGTGAATGTTATCGAAGACTGTTTGGAAATAATGAGTCACTTCTATTCATTGTGGAACATCTCTCATTCATTGTGCGGTTCTGCTATTAATTATGATAAGCATATTTTGGTATATCACACGATGACTAATAAAGTTCGAGCTGCCTGGTTGGGTGGAAGATATAAAATGTATTAATATAATTTTGCTGTGACTGTATCGTGTATTATCGCAAAATTATGTTTTTAATATTTCGATGATTTTGGAGTCTGACAAGTTGCAGTTATTCTCTGAAATAAATTTATTTAAATTTTAAAACAGGAATCTTGCTGCAGGATGCACTTGCTTAGTGTTCTTAGTATGTATAGAACACTTTATTGCGTTCATCTATTTTCTACAATTGATAAATGGAGAACGAATGCTCTCGCTTCCCTTTCTCGGCGATTGTGCGTCGTTGAATATATTTGTCGAAATCGAGTGTCAATTCACTAGTAGCATTGCTGGTGTATTCTTGATTACATCAGAAACTGGTGCCATAAAATTGAAAACAAGTTTTTGAAGACGTTATCGAAAAGAGGGGAAAGGTTTATCTTTAATGTTTATTTAATTAAAGATAAAGTCTTGTATATTTTTTGACCTCACTAAAATATTATATAAATAAAATAGGTACCTAAAACTATTATTAAAATGTATAGGTACAAACATAATGAACTTAATCGAAATGAATACAAATTTACTTAAAGTACGTGAACTTGCTTAAAAATATTCACATTATACATAGCTCATTTAAAAATAAATAACATTTTTAGTTCTCATATTCCATACGTATCGTATCGTGTCAAATACAACACATACAGGCGTAACTTTCTAAGCAAGTTTTAACAAAAACGTATACACCGTTATGACCGCAGAATATATAGAATCTCCAGCTTTGACCGAGGCACTCGGACCGTTAGAGTACTTGACCATTCATATGTATTGTTCTTGAATCGAGTGTGTGCGGTTTAAACTGGGAACGTGCGAGACTCGACAGTCGACATAGAAAATGAAATGGTATTTAATATTATTGTGACGTTATCATTTATATTACAATGGTCATTATTCTTCATTCGCTTGCTCTGATTATATTTATTGTTAATATAATGTTTAAAGACGTTTCAAATCTGATAATTTTATTTAATTTACATATTAATACAATTATTATAGCACATATATTTATATAATTATTTTTTTTTTTTTAAAACAAGTTTTTACTTATCTTTTTATATTTAAGCCACCTGAAAATTTAGCATTATTTGTACATTAATTGTTGGAAACATCACACGCGTCAGAAACAATAAATATATGTATGTATGTATATATTTTGTGATAAAAGTTTTAATTAATTAGATAGACTTTTAAATTTTCGTTTATATTTGGCCCTGTATTGTTTTTACAAGCATTATACAAGAAGCAAATAAACATAAACATGTTATCTAAGAATATCAAATCAGTAGCACACGCATTACAATTATTTTCGTATCGAGAGTTATCGATTCCTATTAGATGTTTGACCCAACGACTTGATCTGATCTCCGATGAATAGTGGGAAAAACCGCAACGGTAACACGTATACCAAAACAAATATAACATTACCATTGCCAATATTTGTTCCAAGTTAAATGAAACTCGTTAATTCTGCAATGTAATGTTATTCTATATCATAACAAATGAACTGCTTAACGTTCTTTTTTTTTATTGCAAAGGAAGGCGGACGAGCATGTGGGCCACCTGATGGTAAGTGGTCACCAACGCCCATAGACATTGGCATTGTAAGAGATGTTAACCACCGCTTACATTGCCAATGCGCCACCAACCTTGAGAACTAAGATATTATGTCCCTTGTGCCTGTAATTACACTGGCTCACTCACCCTTCAAACCGGAACACAACAGTACCAAGTACTGCTGTTTTGCAGTAGAATATCTGATGAGTGGGTGGTACCTACCCAGACGAGCTAGCTGCACAAAGCTCTACCACCAAGTAAAATTCTTTTATATGTATATAAATTCTAAATGGTTTAAGTTTTAGCAGCTCTTATCCCAAAACCTATACTCGTAATGATACGTTTATCCTTCTCACGTTACCTTTATAAATTTTGAATGTATACACATATTTAGATTTTATTACAAATAGGGTTTTTGAAAGAGCCTAAGTCAACAGTTTATTAGATAGATCACATTCTTGAATTGTGTACATTAGCTATTCCAACAAGTTCATTGTGTTCCGAATCCTTTCATATGCGAATGATTAAATTTATATGCGAATAAACTTTTGTTCGGTTTGATTCGAATTGAATTTTGCATAGTTTGATGGAAATTTTAACCTAAATGTTGATTTTACAATATTATCTTCTTAATTCAAATTTTATGTGATTCCATTATGAACGTAGACGTAGATTTAAATTCCTAATTGTTTTAAAATATAAATTACCTTGACACAATTATCTTCGTTATATTTATAGAATTTTTGATGCGTCATACGTTAGAAACGAAAATTAAATTAACGATTTCTATTCTTGAGACTTAAACTGTAAAATGTATAGTACTAACGAGTTACATAATAAGAACTGCTTGTCTAGTTATTGTAATGGATTCTATGCCTTAGGCTAGTACAAGGTCAGTGCCATTGACCGCTCCACCTCGCTAGTGTTGGCAATAAAACCATTACTACGCATTCATTCAATTATATTTGTTTTAACTTCTAACTAACTTGCTTTGTTTATTACTACAATCTTATTATCTTATGTCACAGGATAAACATCATATATAAGTATATAACAGGTTACAGATTATCAGGTGCATCAGTCTTCAATTTTCTATCTGTTTCCGTCAAATTCTTTAAAGATAATATATTTCTAAATTTCTTATCATGATGACTTATTATTGTAATCGTTAAAATCACTTTCAATCGAAACTAATTTGACTACGAAATGTGCCTAATCGTTAATGATATAATTATTAAATGTTCCGGTTCATTTACGTAACTGGGAATGCTCGACACATTTCCATACTGGGAACCCTTTCATCTCGGAAGTCTTCAAAGAGCCGACGCGACGCATCAGTCGCATCGCCTAGTAAAACATTTTTTTTTCTTAATTCGACTGCACACCTGTTTTAATATAAAAACAAAAATAGTTAGTGTGTATCCAATCATAACTGTATATAATACGATGGCTATTCCAAATTGAGCTTTATCGTTATGTATAAAGATTATATTTTAGATTGACAGATCTTTGTAACACGGGAGGTCCGCGGAGACTGCCTCAGGTCACACCTGAGCTGGCAAACGTTTTTAATCATATGAAAGTCAAATTAACACGTACTTATTGCCATTTCTTTCTCAAATTCGTTATAATTAGATATATATAATTAATTATAATGACGTTTTGGTATAATAGCCATACTTGCACATATAAACATCAATTAGTAAACATAATATTAAAGAAAAATTGTTAAGCCGCAAATAAATATCCCATAGAAATAAAAATAGATTAAATTTTTTTTGAACCTAAACAAGCATCAACGTTTAGCGCAGTGAGACTCTTTTTATTCTCAATAGTAAGTCTCAAATATAGGCCAAGTGTTGTGGTGTGTTTGATTTATCATCTATTATTCTATTAGTAACTCTAATGTTTTGTGACCATTATCAATTAAATAATAAAAACATAATATCATTTAAGAACCAATGAAATTTATCAATAGATTCATATGTATAAACTTTTTAAATCATGCGAGACAAAGTATTTGAAACCTGTTAAATGATACCGTTACCGGAGGTCGTTTGATTAGTGATATTACTATAATCTTGCTTTTATTGGATTACGTGGCACGGTCATTGACTTTTATTGTATCTTCATACGCTATTGGTGGTAGATGACATACTTTTAAAGGGCACCTCCATGCATTCTTTATTTGGAACATCTGTTATTACAAATACTATTCAATTTAGGATTAGAGATACATATTAGTGAAACCTGTTTCTGTTACCAACTCATATTCCTGCTATGTCTAGTTTCGCATTTAAAAGTATGCTTAGTCAGAACAAAAAAGGTTAAAAAATATTACTTGAAGTTTTTTTAGTTGCTTAAATTATAAATCTGATAAAAAGTTAAGTTCTAAATAAAAAAAAGGCATTGCGACTATTTTTACGAGAATACGTCAAAGCGTTAAGACTATTGTGAATACGGTTACAATAAATTGGATTATGTGCGTACGTACGCCCCACTTGTATAGAATTTCCATCATCGACTACTGGTATTTCATATTTATTGTCATGCATAGATTTATTTCAGCAATCATCTCCAATTGAATAATCGAATAGCGAATAGCCTGGATGTTCTCATTGCGGTTGAATTATGATGAATACATTCATTGTGTGCTACATTCGATCTTTTGTTCGACGAAATTATTGTAGATATTGCGTATGCTATTGTTGCATTTATGATCGCTTGTGTGTTCGGTTTCGGCTCCTGTAAATCGTGTTGGCGTTTTAGAATCAAAACAAGCAATGTTTTCGTTCAATTGTTGTAAATTTATTTTGTCATTTTTCTTTATTGAAATTAACTACGATAATCGTCTTTATATAATTCAGCTATCGACCCTTAAAAAGTTTGCGATTTAAATCATGTCAAGTGGCTTCGATTAATATAGTCAAGTAGTGATTAAAAAAAACCTTTTTCTTTTTTGATTGCTAATATTAATAGGTAGGTTATTATTATTAGATACACTTTTACGCGCATGAAACCAGCTTTGTGCGTTCGTATTCGTATCACGTATTAGCGTTGAATTCATCAGCTAAACTGGTGCGTGGTGATAAATGAATTAATTCACAAAGTGCAGAAAGCAATTGCTTTGATCACTTTCAGTTCAATTACTTCCAGTACTGGTACAAGTATTTGACCCAATTTCAGTAAAATTTCCATGGCTTCGCTTTTAAGTAGATTGTGTGTTATCTGTAAATATCAATGAATTTTACGAAATTATAAATTCAACATTTATCGCTTTCGTTAATAGCGTTAATGTCATTCTCGTGTATTCCGATAATGAAATTAATCGTAAACCGATCTGATTATTTCAATTAATCTGTGACAATATTTCGTATCGTCGTTCAATTATTATTATTCTACCTAGGATCGCTGTTTTTGTTATGGACACTTTTATGAATTCAGAAAATTAAATCTTATTTTTACTAGCTAAATTACATTTTGACACATGGACACATCTAGTATCGCTTATTTCACGTTTAACAACAAACATTTTTGTTTTAATTTACCTTTAATTAGAATATTTAAAATGTATGTACCTATATGTATAAAAAAATTATTATAACATTTATTACATATTTGAAATGCTATTTGCCACATGTTTTTAAAATATTCGACACACTTAATTGATATATTGATTTTTACGAGACTTGAAAAAGATTGAGAATATTATAGATAGGACGTAGTAATTTAGGAAAATTTCATAGGAAACATGATACATTACTTTTGTCTAATTACATAACACCAATGATGTAATATAGCGAAATTATGATTTTATCATTGAAATTATATAATATACGCAATAATACAGTCAAATTTATAAATCAACTACCTACTTTATCGTGTCTCATTATAACTGAATTTTCTCAACTGGAATTTTCTCGTTCTATCTACTGATCTAGATGCGTTCTAAATTTAAATCCTGGACTTATCCATAGAGTTTTCACATTGCGCATGTGCAAGATGTATTTCTGAAGCGTTCAACTAGACTAATATGAATGCCAACTGCTTTGAAGATTCAACTGCTATCAGAATCTTAAATCAATCATTGATTGAAATTTCTCTTTTTAAAAATAGATTAATAGTTCGATTACAATAATTTAATTTAAATTATTTGCATAAAATGTGAAAACTTTATAATATATAATTTTATATAAGGTATTAGTTTAGATCAATATTGTTATTTCGCGGCTAATGACTATTAATTTCTTAATACATGTTAAATTAGGTCACAATTGAAGTACCTACTATGTTTTCTTTTTGCGTGGTGCAAGCGACGATTGACGAAAAACACATTTTTATTTACCATTAAATAAACTTAAAACTTTTAAAATAATATATTTATAATTACAATATCCTAAAAAAATATTTCTTATTATATTACTCAGTCAATTCAGCCGGTGAAGTCGTTTGGATAGACTTTTGATACGACGTCTAATGATTCTATTAAACGTGAAGAACTGTTAAGAAACTTAAGAGTTGTATACCGTATTCATTTTTCTAATTAATTACTCAGTGTCAGGAGTTACGCTGGCTCACTCACCCTTCAAACCGGAACACAACAGTACCAAGTACCTACTGCTGTTTTGCGGTAGAATATTTAATGAGTGGGTGGTACCTACCCAAACGAGCTTGCACAAAGTCCTACCAGCGCGTGCTAGCTTATTCACGACTGGCACGTATTGCAATTTTTTAATGTTTTTTTTAACTATTATTCTGTTCGACTCGCACGCCCTCTATTGAATGTTGAGTGTAATAAAGACCTTCATGCATTTGCCAAGAACAGCATAAGTTTCATATAAATAGGATGAACGATGCGTGTATGCATATAATACTAACAAAAACGAGCATTCATTTTTATTATATAATATACTCGACATTAATTATGTCGAGTATACGGCAGAATATCAATGATTTCTCAATATGAACTTTTAATTTAACTTGTGCAAATGTGAACATGTTTTTTTACCGTATCATAGTAATAATATTTTGACATGAATTATGATAAGCGTAGTCTATAAAATTATAAAAATCATATTAAGAAATCTAATAAATATATATAAGGTTAAATATTTTGAATAATCAAACCTGACCTTAAGCCAGCTAAGGATACGATAGAGCGAAATACCATCTTTTATACTTTCACCGGCGACCTTTAACCTTAAGCCTTAGTCTGGTATAGAACGTATACTTGATTGACTAATAATAATAGACTTGACACTGTGGCGTTTCTATAGTGTATTGTTATAAATCTTTTGTTACTCATAAATAAAAAAAATGAAATTTGTTTTTTTTTTATCTATTGTTTATTTATACTGTTGAAACGCAAACGGTTAATTATTTTTAATGTTGGCTTTGTAATAATCTCTATTCTCTAGTCAATAAAAGCGTTGCTAATTCGTAACTAATTATGGAATACGTTCGGATGTATTCGATGGTAGTTGTACTTGTATACGTTGGTACACTCACCTAAGATACCGAAATACAAGTAATAGGATGTATTGTGGTTTGGCGATACAATAGCCGGTGAGTGGCTAGAACCGTCCCGAGCGAGCCTTCTCTGAGTCCTCCTATCATTAAAGTCACCAGGCTTGTATGTGTTATACATACACATGTACATACTTGTGTGTCAGTGTGAGTACGTGATGTGTTTTAGTGTCGACTGCTTTTCTATGTTTTTATTTGATATTCTTGAAACCAGTTATGCTTTTAACTCTAGGCGTATGTTAATTCAATATTAAATAACCTATCATATACACACTTTGAAATTTATAATACACGCAAAAAACTCTCTTTATCAACGGAAATTCGATTTACTAGCGCAATAAAAAAACTAACTCCAACCGATACTGAAATAATGTTGTCATGTACTTAACATGCAATAGATCATGCCTAAGTAAAGTGTGGCTCAAACTGGCACTTAGCCGACTGTCCACTCGCCTGTTAACATATTAACGATCCCTCTGCGACCAAAATGTAATAGGCTTACGAAGCAAAACATAGGTGCCTTGGTCGCCAACCGTTTTTTATCGACGCGTTCCACTTGACCCACATTACCTGTGTATAGTTGTTTCGTGACCCAACAGCGTTAGGTCATTTTCATACGGTTTTTTGTGTATCGCTTTTGGATGACTGGATCTTGATAGGGGTCACAAAAGTGCGGAGTTTCTTTCGCTGGTTCTCGCTCATGTCTGAAGTATTTCTTCCCAATCAATTTCTATAGTCAAATAATAACAGTTACAAATATTGTCTCCAACTAAGTATAAAGCTTGTGCTAGGATTGGTACAATAGTCGAATTAGTTAAACTTGAACCGTAAAGTTAGGCTATACAGGCTCGAATGTAATATTTGATGAAAAATCATCCTACTGCCTATTAAAACTATTTTTTATGTGTTCTGAATTCAACATATGTTTAATCATAAACAATTAATGTCAAGTTTCAAGCGCTAAAAACATTCAATATCAAGTATTCAAAAAAGTTTATTTCGCTTAGAATCTACGGAGAACAATAAAAATAGATGGATCGGTTTCCTTTTTAGATTTACAACCTGAAAGATTCGGACAAATTGGATGTCAAACTAAGATTGAATTGATGCCGTCAGGAGTTCAAGATATCTCGTTACAAGTACCCAATTCAGCAAATAGTCTTATGGCTATCTTAGGTCCTTTGTAACGATACAATTCGTGAAATACAACTGATTCCAATGCTTTGTCATTTATAAATAGAGCGATTTTTTTCTACATTTTATATTTCTTTCATAGATAAATTAGTCCAAACAAAAATGTCTTCTATTCCAATCCAACGTTTAAAGATTCTAGAACCGAATAACAACGTTGTTAAGAATCTTAGATCAGAAATTTTCAAAAATTAAATTATTATTATTATTCGAGTGAAGATCGTTGTTGCGTTTGCATAGATATATTTTGTTTGAAGTTCTTCTCGTGTGAAGAAAGAAAAACAATAATGAGAAGGTCGTATTTGTAGAATGAAATCCTGTTTGATTAAATAAGCTCCAAATGTTATCCTTAAGATATGAAGGTTTTGAACCGTTGCCGAACAGTAAGAAATAGCTATATATATATATATATATATATATATATATATATATATATATATATATGTCGGAACATCAGAAGGGCCATTACAATTGTTTTCGTTGTTATCCTCCATGGTGGGCGCGATGTGGCGGAATATTCAAAAATAACGATATTCGGAGCCAATAGTTTAGGTGCCTCGTGCGACCATGACAAGACAACTGTCAGCACGACTTTTGACACACTACTCTATTCGGGGTTACCCGCTCTTAACATAATAACAAATTATAATAATTAATATCAACCAATATGGACGCAATTAAAATTGAGCAAATCATCAACGCGCCGTCATATATATATATATATATATATGTACATAAATATTACAATTGTAAAAATAAATTAACATGTATTAGTAGCAAACATATCTTTTCGTAGTTCGTATTAAGCAAGCGTATCTGACAAGTGCCTACGTAAGAATGTAACATAAGTACTGCGCCCACCGTAATGTAGGCAATATTTTTTCCGACTTAGCAATAAATCCCATGAGGCGTGAGATCACGTTCATTCCAACGTTGTACATAAGTAACCATATTATGTAAGAAAAAGATTCCACTTCAACTTGCGTTTTGTCTAAGGCACGATATATTCGTTTTAAGAGCTCTATGTATATACATAATATGTTCGTCTGGAAAGGTACTCACTTATCATTTGTTTCGTTCTTCATTCTTGTATTGCTATGTTCCAACGTAACAACAAATATGCATAAGATATATTTTAGTACCTAAAAAATCTAGGCGAAGGTAACCACGTCTTTCCACAAGATCGAACTGCTCGTTTTTCAATTGTAAATTAAAAAATATACTATATAAAATAAGAAATGTTGTTAATTTAAATAAAATGTTTAAGAGAATATTAAATGCGTGTAGAATTTTATATGTACAGAATAAATGAGGAGTGTAATAAATTTATGTAATAAGTGTAACTATAGAAGTGGGAACATCGTTGCAATGTATCATATTAATTAATAATGTATTCTCATTACCAGTGGTGAGTTATGGGGTGATTCGTGATACTTAATAATTAAATTCGATAAGCGATATTAATTTGTAAACTTAATTGATACAATCTATGTTATTCATGGGGATAGCATGAAATTACACCGTTGTCATTAAACTGAGTTCGTTATTTTTCTTTAACACATTTTGTTCAGTGTAATGTTTTTAATAGAAGAAGAATAATTTATTGTTTTATTTTTAATCCATTAATTTAGTATATTCGGTTTTATAATGTTATTTTATTTATATTAATTTTCATCATAATTTTATGTATATGTCCCCTGATCGATTTTCGCCATGACGGCCAGTCTCAAGGGAGATTCGCCAAGCGCAGGACATATTATAGTGCACAAGTGAATATGCAAGCACAGGTGCACTCGATATTCCCTGACTCTCATAATCCGATTGGACGCCGGATACATTAGCACTGTAAGAAATATAAATAATTTTAAGTCCGCCAATGCGAAGCCAATCCTACACTATATTCCTTGTGCAAGTAATTATACACACATCCTCTCATCTCATAAAACAGAATACAGTGATACAAAATAAAATTGTTTGACGGTCGTATAATTGATGAATGGGTGTTAGCTACCCAGGCAGGCCTGTAGCCTACCAGAAGCATATTTCGATTGATTAATTACGCAAGCTGTTTAGATCATAAAATTCTGTGAATTTTATTCTAACGAAGGATAGTTGATCTCTGTTTTGCTACATCGAGTATGTAGCAAAACATATATATGATATAAAATGTTTTTATTTGTCGAATAATTTAGAAGAACATAATAACTTTAAACTTTAAATTTGTTTTTTTTTAATTTTCATTAAATGAATCTATATTAAAAAAATAATTAAAAATGTATAATTTTTTTATATTTCTAAGGAATATTATACAATAGAACGCACTTGATTACTTTTATATAAAATACTTTAAAAAGTCAGTTAATAATAATCGTTTATTTTTTTCAATGAACGAAGCATAAATTAGCGTTTTCTCTTTGGTAGTTTAAGTTTTAGACTCATGCTATTCCGCAAGAGTGAATGTTGAAAATTGTTGAAATGATTCTCTAGAACCAAAATTTCGAGAGCTATGAAATGGGTTATAAAACTTCCGTTGCCGCGAGAATATTGCGAAAATAATAAAATTTCGGTACTTTAATTAATTTTGTCTTAACGTCAAATAATAATGAACCCAGATGGCCTAGTGGATAGGATGCGACACCATATAAATCACCGCAGTTTGCGGGTTCAAACCCAGTCATGCTGCACAGTCATCATTTGTTTTTTATATAATTATAAATCCTGTGCTTGTTGTTGGAGGAAAGCAACGTGAGGTAACCTGCACGTGCAAATAATTTCCAGCTGCGAATGCAGTTAATAAAACAAACAAATCTAAAAACAATATTATAAACTACAAACAATTCTTGATTAATATTTCTCTATTTATTTTACAACACTGTTATATATAATTAATTATATCCACTTTAATTTTGCTACCGATAATAGAAGAAGTAAATTCGTCGAGATCGCGAATTCGTAAATAATATCATAGATCTCGCATCGAACAATGATATCGTGTCTGTCTGATTTCAAAGTTGATTATTTGTCTACTCCTCTTGTGGTTGGAATAGGCTTTAGAAGGCGCGCCCCGTGTGGCACGCGGAGAGGCAGGTCCGCGATGTCGGACAGGACCCTTACCCTGCGAACAATTGTGTCAAGTAAATATAATTATGATTACGTGGAAAAACCTTGTTATTTATAAATCTATTAATATGAATTTAATAAAACAGAAATGTCGGTGAAATTCTAATGTAAAAATTCGAATGATTTATGTAAAATTATTTTATTCCACATTTTCCTTCCGCAGGCAAATCTTGTCAGACGTTGGTCGAAAATTCTCCGTGACTCCAATCTTTTATATCAGCTGCAGTGAAAAGGTAAGCGATATTACATTTATTTTATTTTTCATTGTCTGAGCCAGCAAATCTTTGAATGCGAAGAACACATTTCGTTTAATATGAATATAATCTTAAGATGTATGTACCAACTTCTAAATATCCAAACTATATTGACTTTTATTTATACTGAGTTGATCTTTCCTAGTACTATAGTACCAATTTTTTTTAAATACAATTTAATTCAATTATCAAAAATAGAAAAATTATACGTACAAACATTATATACCTTACATTGGTATGTATGTATCTTCTTTCAAATGACAAAACTTTGTCTGACATCATCGTTTTGTCATTCGAGACGGAATTCAGCATTTAAGTGATAGCCGATGGGTGACTTAACCCACTCAAATAGTTCCTAAAGTCTTAAGTTGCTATGTAAATACAATTAAGATATGTTTTTTTCTTTCTTTTGTATATCTCCTCATTCATTTATTTTATGTGCCTGCATGTTTATTACCAGGCAACATCAAAATCTAAGTTCCACGAATAAAATATTGATCGAGATTCAATATTTATTTGCATTTACATTGTACAGTCCAGGTGATTTCTTCATTGAGTTTAAATATGATTTTCTTGAAGGAATGATTTTTGTCACCGTAGTCACCAGATTCCCTAACGTGCCTTCGTTGTCGTCTATGTAAAAAAAAGGAGATATACCGTGCGAGATACCGAACATCTACCCCCATCCTAATAGGCGGGGAAGTCATGAGCAAAAAGTATATATGTATAGCAATATTATAGAATCTCAGAGTCTGTGTTCAAACAGATAGCCGTTTTCAATCACGAATGATTGGTCGTAATCATCCAAGATACCGGCCCGCAAATCGTTGATGGCGCTCTTCGATAGTAACTGATGTTCTTGTGGTGTATAAAAATATTATTTCTTGCTAGTCCGGTTTGCACTAGTACTCATACACTGAGTTATGAATAGAATTATACTGTAAATTATAAATATATTTCTATATCTCCATAATCGGTGATCGATGTTACCATTTTGTTTTTGGTAGTGGAATTACTTTGAGTGCGATTTGATCTCCGGGCATAGATGACTCATATAACGATTGTCGATTTCGTTTATTGAAAAGACTAAAATGTATGGAAATTACATAAGTATTTGATTTATGACGTGATTGACAATTGACATATTGTATTGCAATAGTTAGACGATGTCCACCAGCGTTGCAAGGGCTTTACTTTTAGTAAGTATTGATATCGTGTTTGTGCTACTACTTTTCTGAGGTCTGTTGTTAAAAGTGCCAACGCTAGTAACCCTCTCTTTTGGCAATCATATTCGAAACAATGAATACGTATTTGTTGCTTTATAATGATATTTGACTTTTTACATAATATTTTTGGTATTTTGTTGATTTAAGTTTATACTGTTTTAGCGCAAATATTTATTAAAATGTAATAAGTGAATTAAATTTTACTAAATAATTTACTTTTGCTCTTTTAGCACCGGGCCATTGTATTTAATATTAATTTTACTAAAAATACGCAATAATAGTAAAGTAATATTTAAGTTAATAAATAACTACAAACTCTCTAGTATCTTTTCGATCTGAAATTAAATCGTTAGTCACTAAAGGTCACGAGCTTCACAAGGTAGCCATCGGATGCTATAATTGAACTAGTATAGAAAGTATGAATAAATATGTTTAAATGTATACCTTATTCGTGGTGAAAAGAGTACAATTTACAAAAGCATTTATATTATTACGATTATAATAGAGTTAGTTATTTTTTCTATGCCGTATTATATTTATTATTTATTGTATGTTTCCCTTCTTATAAAAATCTCTTTATTGTTTAACTGTATAAGTACTGCCTGATTTTGTTATTAAATTTTATACCTAATTAATCAAATATTATAATGATTGATCAAATGAATTGTCATTTGATTTTTGCGACATAATACTATTATATATTAACAAAAATGTATTAAAATAGCCATTTGTGGTTATATTATCAAAAATATATTATTACTAGTTTCCGCCTGCGGCTTTGCCCGCAACTAAGGAATGGGGTGGGGGGTACTCTATGTGATTTTCTGTATTCCAGATAATGTGTATGCAAAATATCATAATTACGGGTTGAGTAGTTAGGACGTGAAAGCGTGACAAACAGACAAACTCGCTTTCGCATTTACAATAGGTATTATTAATGAAATAATCAATTGATCTTTTATATATTTATTGTATTTTTTTTAAAGTAATAAATATATTCGATGGTATTATATTAAACGTTGAAAAAATAAAAGGGCGGAATACCTTTATTATTATTACACTGTAATTAATTAGAAGAAGTAGGGATGTCGTGACAAGTGATGTTATTATATATATTGTAACGATAGTAAAAATTGTATAATAATATTATCGATACTTTTTCTTAGTGTTATATTTTTTAATATACCTATAAAATTAATGTATAATTCCAGAGACTTAATAATTACTTTTAAATAGAAATATTTTCTGCTTTGGTTAAAAAAGTTTATATTAGGTATATACGAATATTTTTCCGGTTAATAAGGAAGTTTATAGTTTGACTTAGATGATTTTATAAATTATATACATTTATACAGGATTAATTTTGGTTTGTTAAAAATTTAAATATCGACATATCAAATAAAAGTCCGGCACGTCACTAGAACGTTGAGTAATTAGAGATGTTCTGCTATTAAAATGTGTCGAGTTTCTATTGATCGAAGCTACATCAAATTATATAATGAGCAATATGTTGTTGGAAAATCATAAATAATAATTTAGGTCAAATAAAGACAGCGGCGTTCTTTTTTGTATTACAATTTGTGAAATTATTTTGAATAGCAATAATGTTGTGATAATTTTGATAAGTATAAATTATATTTTAAGTTAATAAAACAAATTGAAGGTCTTACTTAAAAACGTTGTTTTGCGGACTATTAGTTAAACATTGATTTCTGTCTTAGTTAATGATTGATTTGATATTCGAAAGATGACAAGATTGTTAAATTAATCACAAAACAACGATTACAAGTAAGGCCGTGAGCTCCTAATTCAATTCTCGTTTGTAACAAGGACCTTTGAGTGTACCCGAAGTTGGAATAATAAAGCAGTTATCTCGTTCAACGCTGTAAAGTCAATACTGTGTATCGTATTGTATCAAGAATTTGTATTCGAAACGAGCAATAAACTCGCTAAAATTACATTTACTTGACATGTCGACGAACGTAATTTAATTACAAGTTGCGGGATACGGTGTAATTTCCCAACGTACAGTAAATTTCAAGCCAATCTTCGTTTTACTGTTATCAAAGTATAAACATTTTTAATTAGACTTAATTATTATTAGCCAATTTCGTCGGGTGGATGGAACGTCTCGTTTAATGGAAGAACGTGGATTCATTTCTAGGGAACAGTTAGAGCTATAATTCAACAACGAGTACATTTATACCATCATTTCTGTTGGACTCATGTTGTACCTACGATTAGTTTAAGCGAGCAAACCACGCGTTGTGGTCACTAAAATATCGAAATACTTAATTGTAGGTCTTATAAAAACCTCCGGTGTTGTGCTGTGTCGAGCACAGAAAGATCACATAGCGAAATTGCCGTAGTTATATCATGCGATTCGACGATAAAGCGTTATGGATATGAAAAAATCCATGACGCGTAATCGACCTCGCACCTGAATCTGAATCCTTTTATATAAATTCACTATTAATAGAATTAATTCGTATATAATTACGTATAGCTGTCAGATTTAAAGTTCGTTTCGTAAGAACATCATGAAATAAAATACAATTTTCACACATTCTAACTGAAATGGTTTCAAGTCTTCGTGTGTTTTGTTTTTGTTTCCGAAACAATTAGATCGAAATCAATTATCTCAGTGGAACAAGTCTAGGTTCCATTCCTGGTGAAAGGTCTTGCGCAACGGCTTGTATAACTGCGCATCTGACCGCATGTGAACTAAAGATTCATTCTCATATACATATTTACACCTTTTATGTCACTTTCTAAGCTAACCGAGTAAGTACACGTCCGCATATGAATTATCACCGTCTATTGGATTCACTTTCGTGCAAATGTTTATTCGTTTTGAAATTTATTATCTTCATTTAACATTTCAACATGTAATGTTATATTTTGAGTTTCTTGAATACTTTTAACTTAAATCACACTAACTCTACGACGATTGATTATAAAATTGTTTGACGAAGACGGATACCATGATTCAATTTTTTTTAGGTTCAAAATAATAGTATAATGTTGAGTGTGTGGGTTTGAACGCAGGCAGAAAAAAAATTACGCCCAAAAATCTCATCTACTACAAAGGTCATCACGCTACGACTTGCTGGGGTCAAGGAGCACGAAATTGCTCAGTGACATTTAGCGCGGATGGAACCGCGTGACGCTGTTAGTTTATCCTATATGTATATTGAGTAATAAAAATGCTTTAAAAATATAACTTATCAAAAGTTATCGCAAATTATATGCACGATTTAGATAAAACTGCACAATGCAGCGCAATTCGTTTTGCATTAATTTTGATTATCCGTAACGAAGTCGTAATACATAATTAAAGTTTTACATTTACTGTCTTTTACTTAATTCTTATTGAACACAAAAACACAAAATAAAACACAAAATAATGAACTGAATAATTAATATATATTTACATAATTTTTTATCATATAGAGATATTTTTTATCAATTAATCTTTGAGAGATTCGAATAGAAATTGTTAATTTACGTTTAAATAAATATAATTATATATATGTTTAAAAACCTGTTACATTATTCTCCGTCTGCTCCTTCGTATATATTAGCACAAGTATCTATAGATCTCATTTGACCCGGATGTAAAGGCACGCGATGCTAAAGGTCGGGTGATGCATCGTTACGAGCCTTCGTGGTAAAATACTTAATGCAAGATTCTGTAGTATATTATTCACTTTATAAAAAAATAATAATATAATAAAATAAATTGTAACGTGATCAGCAATAAATAAGAGTAAGTGTTAATTTATAACAATAATGTAATAAAATGCTGATGGGTGTTTTAAAATTATGTAATAAATGTGCGATCACACGCTTATGATTGTCAAGTATTACTTTGCGCTTTCTTGCATAAACGAGTTTGCGTAATTAAACGTTTTGCGTGTAACGGTACATAACATACATATACGAAAAGAAAGGACGGCTCATTTATCATTGTAATGCTAAATACGTCTCTATTGTTTTTTGATTTTTAGCAGCTTTTATATCATACGGTAGTTAGCCTTGAATTTAAATTACGGTACATTTTCGAGACCGGTGTGTTCTTCTGCGCAAACTGGATTGCGTTACTTATAATATGGGGAAGAATCTGAAGTGGTGTCAACCCATAATAGCGTTAATTTAAAATCTTAAGATTATTAAATGATATTCGTATTTATAAAAAAATATAATAATTTACTTACATCTATAAATTGTAAAAAAAAAAACAAAATCACACAATTGATTTTAATACGACTCTCACTAATAAAAAAAAGTTGGAATATAATGGTTTGTACAATATAGTTATACTGAATGTACATATTTTGGACAAAAAAGCTGAACTATGATGGTATTTTGTCTATTATCGTATGCTTACGTGAGCTATGTAAGCATGCAAATAACAGTACAGTAACTTAAGAGAACAATGTCCGCGATAAAACGTATTCATCTTCTAAGGTACAATCACAGTAACTATTTATATTTATTATAGCTTAGCTCTACTTGGTGGTAGAGCTTTGTGAGAGGTCGTCTGGGTAGGTACCACCCACTCATTAGATATTCTACCGCAAAATAGCAGTACTTGGTATTGTTGTGTTCCGGTTTGAAGGGTGAGTGAGCCAGTGTAATTACAGGCTCAAGGGATATCATCAACATCTTAGTTCCCATGTTTGGTGGTGCGTTGGCGATGTAAGCGATGGTAAACATCTGTTACAATGGCAATGTCTATGGGCGTTGGTGATCACTTACCATCAGGTGGTCCATATGCTCGTCCACCTTCCTATGTCATAAAAAAGTTAATATTTAATCAGACATATATGTTAGCAACTTTGGGCACTTAATATAGATTAAATTGTCTTAAATGATATATCGAAATATGTCACTCGAATGATTAGTTTTCATTTTCCATATTAGAAAACTGCACCAGTGCGAAAACGGGTCGGATGGCTAGTTCATATCAATGTAAAACACCAACTTGCTGATATTATATATTAATATTAATGTTGAGAATTTCCTCTGGCATCCAAAGATAACTTAACTCGGACATAAAATGTGTAGGCGATGAAGCCGAGCGTTACCGGATATAACCTTAAATATTTGTAACTTTCGTTTGTTTCGGACATATATATATATATATATTGTGTTTTTTGTATAACTCACGAGAATTGATGTGTAGGTATACATGTGAGATCATGTACCGATGTCACGCACACATTAACAATTAACAAATCTTACGCTGATATCATCTGATGCTCGAAACGTCACGCTGAAGTCATCTGACGCTCGAACTCTCAGTTAGTTACCGTGTATCGACCGTTAAGACGTTTACACATCAATAAATACCTGTATCAATTGACGTGAAACCTTTACGGTTACGATAACATTTAACCGACCAATAATAATCGAGCAGTAAATGTCAGATAGTATAACATATAATGATCCTAAGTTTGCAACCGTATTTGTAGTGTAACAAGTCCTTCCTGGTATCTTGTCTGTTGTGTCTTATAAGGTTTGTTTAATTAGAGGTTTGTTTTCCTGTTATCAATACAAAATTCTCTTCGTGTATTCTCGACTCTACAACTTGATGCTGCGTTGGCTTATTACAATGACATCGAGCCCTTTATATATAATAACAAGAACATGAAATTATTAACGCTTGCCACGTCAAAGCGGGTGATACTGTGAAGCGCCAGCTACTTGTGTAACAATATTGTATACCTTCTTCGAAATGCGCTGCATCTTCTCGTATAAGTTGTATGTATATTTGTTTAGTAAGCTTGCAGCTTGGCATTACGAAATACGTCACCTCATTTAGTTAGCATAGATAACATATTCAATAAAATTTACAATAATTAATTAATATTTCTCATTGATCGATACCAAAAGTTTCATTTACAGTGAGATGGTAAGTAACTAAATAAATATGTAAATTACAGCTTTATATGACACGAGCTACTCGACAGGATTTCGCAAGGCTCAAATTACGGTTTTATCTTTGACTAGTTTCCACCCGCGCGTAGGAAGGTGGCAGATGATAGGTACACTGTTGTCCTTTTTTGTATCCCTGACAAGACTACATATTGTTAAAGTTGCAAAATTTCATGATGGATTTATTTATTCAAACGGAATAGTTAAGGTGTGAAAGCATATCAAACGAACCAATTAACTAACTCACTCTAGCAATTATAATAATAGTTTTGATCTCATAGTCTTTAAATATTTAGTTATAAATAAATATTCTAATCCGATTAATGCCAAGCCAGCAGTTTTAAACATAATAAAATGGCGAAGCTGTAACTTTAAAACGCTTTATCTATATCAAGTTGTATCTTTCGCGTAGTAGGTTATTCATTTTACATATTATATTCGGGCTTTGACCGAGGCCGTATGTTTTCTTTTATTTGGTCCGACTACACCTGTCGACGAAATTACACGTGTCGCGGCCACGAGCTGATTTGGAGCTACACCTTTCGTCATCGACTCCGCTAACATCTATTAAACTTGTGGTCTTAAATTCGAACATATAAAATTGATTTTAATTCTTCGATCAAAAGTACATTATTGATCGAAGTTTTAATTATTATTATTTCTAAAACTACATACAATTAAAAGTAAAAATTACCTATCAATCGGATTAGTAATGAAATCAAAACCCATCTCGTTATGATGATGTTATGTAGAATATGACTAAAAAATATACTCATTCTTGCCGATTATGGACAATTTCGTAATTTCGCGTAACATATACTAGTCACAGTGATAAGTAATAAAACTATAATATAAAACTAATAAATATATTTTCAAATGTCAAATATTGACCTCACAGTATTATAATAGGTATATTATAGTAATGAAGCAACTGTGAATTTAGATGCGCAGCAACCCAAGACTATTTATTATGATGGTCGTCATCTTGTTTATAGCCTTAACTGTCTGCGCTTTAGACGAGATTATGGTGTCTAATTGTTTTATCAGCTACTTGAAGTGCTTCATAGTCACTAGCCATTAAAGCGCTTTACTAGCTTGACGATGGATAAATCACCAAATCATTTCGATGTTTTCAAATCATAGTTTTGTCATTAGATTTTTTTGTAAAATGCAAAAGAGTCTCAAATCGAAGCGACAATAACAAGTAGTTTTTAATGTGCTAAATTTATTTACATTATTCTAGATATTGAGCAAGCGATATTGAGTTTTCATGATCCTTATTGATATTTGTAATCTTTTGCATTTTTAGCGATGAAGGAAAATATCATGAGGAACAAACAAGCGTGATATGAAATGCTGTCACATGCGTAACGGTAGAAGAACGTTTTACTTAACAGGAAAGGTTGCACTAAATGACAAATTACAATAATAAAATTTGAAAATATAACGTCACTCTACAATGACTCTACAGTAGCTTAGGATGGTTTGTTTATATTACAATTTAAATCTATATATTAAGTTCTCATGTTATTTAAAGTTTGGTTTTAATGATGACATGACATGTAAATGTAACCCTGACCCGAGTGTTGAGCAACACGGCAATTAATCAATCAATAATCTTTTATTTCGTTGTTAATATTTAATTATCCATTTAATTTCGTTTTGCTTAATAGTGCTGATTGTAACATCGACGTCTATTATTGAAGTTAATGTCGTTTTAAGTCATATGCGTTGTTCGATTTTTAATTTTTACTAAGCTAATTAGTATCTATATTTTTATGGCGGGTTATTTTTTTTAAACAAATAATATATATTCAATTTTAACATTATATCGTTTTGAACATAGTTAGTTCATTTCTTGTTGTATCTATTAAAGAGTTGCAATGTTGCAATATATTATTCATTCTATGATCATTTGGAAAGTGAAATTATGTGAAAGTTATACGTTTATCGATATATTCGTTTTCGTGTGAATCGGCAATATCGAAACATTAAAAAATCCTATATTATAATTTGTATAATTTTAATTAATTTATTTCAAACGTCTAGGCCGCTAAGTGACATTTGATGAATAATATATAAGTCGTTAATGCTAATATCGCACGATATATTTTTTAATTTCCTCATCTCGTATTAACGAGTGTCATCCTCATTGAATAACAAGACGAACTGGTTTCATATCTAAATTCAACGTGATTTGTGTGATAATCTATTATAATGTAGATCGAGGTCACGTATTGATATTTCACAATTCGATACGAATATGTTTTTTTAAAGATCAGCACTGTTAATGATGATGAACTTTTTTGTATTTTAAGCTAATCTTTCATCTTTTGACCCGCGATATTGTTATTCCTTGAAAGGGTCCTTATTATTATTGTTGAGTATATAAATTATCTGTTGACGTTGGTCACAAAAAATATACATCAAGGGCACAAAATGAACAAATGATATACGTAACAAAAAACAAAGATGCGGACAATATTGACTGATAACGTGGCTTTTTAATCATGACGCTGGAAGTTTATTAACTAGTATTTCAAATGTTAGATATTATACGCTGTACTGATTGTAGGGCTCAGTACCATCTGAATAACAGTTGCTTCACCGCGAAACAGTTATTCTTTGTATTGTTGTGTTCCGGTATAAGGCAGTGTTATTACGAGTCAAGGGTCATACGTTATTCTATTCAATTGTGGCCAAATTATTTGGATGAAATAAAGACATGAGTATTCATTGAAATATTGAAATATATAATAACGCATTCGGACTTCCATAACATCATTTCGCACAATTTCTATTGAATTTTAAGCGAAAATTTTGTATGCTAGCCCAGGTTTACACTAAGTTTATATGTGCTTAAGCTGTTTGTTTTCGTACGGTGACAAAACATGGTGAGGAATATGTCATGAGTCGACAGCTCGTAACCTCAAAATGAGCCGATGGATAGAATTCTTTGTATAATATTTTAAATGAATATAATATATATATTAACTTTTTAAATAAAGAAACTTAATCTGACTGAAATGTAGAAGTACACATAACATATGGTGCCTCCATCATATCGTTTCAAGTCAAATCACATCATGATGTATGTTCTTTAAATTATACACAATTATCCTTAAATACAACATATGTCTATATACATTTGCTAAGCCTTGTACTCGTTACGAGTGAAACTGATATTTTTGTTTCGTTTATTATAGCAATTGACATCGTAGATGTTGCAAATGTTTGAAATGAAAAGTTTTATTAACACATAACGCATCTTTGTTTATACTATAACGTTTTATACGAATCAGATTTATCATTCAGCAATAATAAAAATAAAATTTATGTTAACAAGCTTTGCTTATTGTTATTTAATAAGTGTGTGAAAACTTTATTGTTTAACGTCATGTCCTTAACTCTAATTTTTATGTTACTTTGAAATTATGCACTCTTCGTTTATGTAGATTTTAAACTGTCAAAAAAATGTGTGTCGAAATAATAATTATTATTTTACCTGATAACCTTAGATGTCGAATCGTAGATTAGAAATTAGATCTTGTATATATTTCAGTTAATGCAAGTCAATAACCGAGTAAAGGCTTAAGATCCGATCTATCTATAGTACATGTCTAGAACCGATATGAATCTCGTATTGTATGTACATATTAATTATTGCGTCTGTTAGTTGGATGGTCTCTGTAATTGAAGCGTGCATTTGATATACTAAAAAATATAAACAATGTATATATTAATATGAAATAATAATCGATTGATAAGTTGGCCCCGAAGTATGAATTTTGCATCTCAATCATAATTAACCGCTCGTAATTTTCTTGGTCCTAGAATCTATAGTAAACTAGATTCTTTGATCGTGTTTATTATACATGGCGATTAGTACAGTTATTTAAAAAAAATCAACATGACCCAAACACACTTTACGCACTTAAACTAGCGAATTGATTAATTAAATCATCGTAGTGATAGTTGAACACCTTGATTCAACATACGAAGAATAAAAACAACCAACAAAAAACAACACGAGCAAAGTAAGATAAAATACAACAGCAAATGTATTTGGAAATATTTTTAAATATTTTCTGATGAAACAACCTATCCGTTATCCATTATACATATACACAATGCCACAAGTTGTGAAGCCTTACCATTTAAAGGCTCTGGCTTACCGTGAATTTTGAACAATAACGATTCAACAAAAAATTATAAGGCATACAATAGACCGACCTCAAACGGTAAATCCACTGATTTAAGATATTAAGGACTATACACACGATTTTATTTTTTGTAATCGACAGTTACAGTTATTATGGAGGTATCAACAACTTTTTTGCATGTAGATATTTTAATTATTATTTTGTTGTTAAACATGAATCAGGTTAATATTCGGCGGAAGGTACAACACAACCATCCTACAAAGAAACCTGTATATATTAAAATTGGAAAATTGGACTATTATTAAAAAAAAAAACATTATTTTTGAAAACAGTCGATGTTGAAATAGTTGATTCGAAGAAATCTTTTAATAATTATCAAATTCGATTTTAAAATTTTAGTATTAGAATTAAACATGGCGAAAACTACAACAGTCGATGAAAACATTCAACATGAAATGACAATACCTACAATAAACACGAATTTTAATTAGATTATAGTCTGTCCGACACTACATAGATTTTGCTGAAACGGGGAATGTTAGGTGTCTCTTTTGAAATATATCTGCCATACAGGAAACCATGACCGAGTTACGCAGATTTTTTTTTCATTACTCACCCAGCGCTGCATTGCTTTTCAGAATAGTTTTGATACATAAATTGAAATTAGTTGAAATTAATCAAAGTGCTGTTTTTCTTTAGCCAAATGACAAAGACACAGGCAGAACTGCTCTTCGAATGCAATGATATTGACAATGAGTGAACTGTTAGCGAAATGAAATATAACACTAATGTCTAAATTGAAAATAATATACCCAATTAGCTCCTTAGGTTTTTACTAAACCATTAAAAAATAGCCGTTTCATTCTGTTAAGATTTATCGTATAATAAAAAACTAGACTATAAACATGATTCGTGCAATGAGGGTTTTATATCGTTTAGTTAATTTATCATTATTATTTGTGAATTACAAGAAATGTTTTTTAACTTTTAGTACTTTAAAAGACTTTTTTATGATAAATAAAGTGTGACGCTTAATTTATAAATACACGTACCTACACATAAATGTATTTTCTGGTTGATATTGTGTTCATATATTACTCATATTGTTAATTGCATAAATTCAAAATATCGCTTAATTTTCAACAATTTCAAAGCACAATATATTAAACCTTTATGTCCATGCAACAAAGTCTCCTACGAATTTCGTTTCATTCATCGTTTATTGTGCAGGTTCTATAATGATGGCTAACCTTTGCCCGAAACGAGTGAGTCGATGCAATCAGTGGTTTTCTTAACAAAGTACCGTATGGTCGCTAGATAGTTAATATATGAATTGATATTCATAGAAAAGGTTAAGGTGGTACGAATGTCTATAATATTTTGTTTATGTATTTAAAAACTGTTAAACAAATATAAAATATATAACAGGTTAGTGATTAGGTCATTGATCTAATTTTTCCTGTCATTACAGATAAGATACATATCTCGTGCCTTGAACAGAATTAGCATTTATAAATACCAACGTCCTGTTATTAATAAAGTCATTAATAGACAATGCATCTAAATAAAACATTTTAAAACAACACATAAATAAAAGCTCACGGTTAAGTAAGGTCTATCTAGCTGTACAATATTTGATTCGTTTTGTACTTTGATTTTTGATTGATTTCCTGTTTTTCGAGGTTAACGAGTTTTTGAGAGAATATTGTTTCTAGGTTTAAACATAGATATATATTTATAATCGTTTGTCCGATAAACTATAAAAACACTGTCTGTCACATTAGTAACATATGTATGTGATATATAAACGTTCAAGCGGAAAATTAAATTAATACCTATTTTTGTATGAAAATAAAATCCAACAAATTATCAAAAGTCGTAGAACAAAAGTTGTTGCTTATAGTGTTAGCTATCTAGTCCTGCGAGGTTGCTGGGTAATTACAAATAACCCTGTATATGCATGATGTTCCATTAAGTCTATCTATTTCCTGCATCTAATGTTATTGTCTTTTTTGTGTGTGGTACTAAAAGTCAAGGTTTTATAATATCTACTCGATGAAGCATAATAAAAATAAATATTCATTGCTTATATTAAATATTGCAAGAATGGATAAATAATCATTATCATAATCTTATATTCCCTTATAATAAATGGGTTATTATGTATCGGCGCTGTGTATCAAAATAACAATTTGATAGTTTTACGGTCCACCTGTCTGAGAAATGCTTTTGATGTACTTTATTCTCTGTCACAGTATGGTCGCTAAATATATTCGATTAATAAAAAAACCTTTAGTCAATCCCTGGATTATGATATCTGCTTATATAAAGTGTCACTTAAATTTTAACATACTATAAATCATTAAGGTTAGTAATTAATATCTGCCAAATTAAGATAAGTCACCCCATGTTACATTGAGCACAAATGGTAAATCGGTAAATCTCATAGATTATGTTTAATGTTAGAAATTTGGTTTTTTTTTACTTTTTTACAAATTAATGCAAACGGCTGTATAACACAGTCGTATATATTAAAATTCATAAGCGTATTAGTTCCGGACATTACAAATTAAAAACAGTGAAAGCAAATAACTTTCGAGAGTAAGAATACATTTAAAAAATAGAAAATAATGCTCTACACGTTAAGGCGTTGAAATTATTCAATGTTTTATAAAAATATATTGTAAAAGATATTCAGCGATCGTTTATTGAAATTTAAAAATTATCATATATCTCCCGTTCCCTTTATCAGTGAGCTCTTTCAAAGAACCACATTTGGTTACTCGACTGCGGAGTCTTATTGATATTTGACTTGCTAAGGGGTCACGTACTGAGTTATACATTTTCTTTGTGCTTACAGTCATCAATAGTAGATATTCTATTCTGATAAGGATACAGAATGCCACTGATTCCTAATTTAATTTTATGTGCTGATCGCGTGATGTATAATTTGAGCAGTAACCTAGACTCGAGTCTGCGCTGACGATAGCGAATTCGGTCTTGTCAAATGTTTGCCTTAGAACATACTGGAGAGCCATAATAAATGTTTGTCATGATCTGGATTCTCGTCTACGTGCTCGTGTATTTCCGTACAAAAGAAGTAAGTTCTTTATATTTGTTTCTTTTTATCTTCAAACAATCCAATCTCCAGATCCACATTTTCCGTGCCTTTGGTGTATTTTTTCTACTTTTAGTAACTTTATCGACTGCCTCAATGGTCTAGTGGCTAGATAGAAGGCCGCAGTCCCGGTCGTTCTGGGTTCAATTCCCAGGTCGGGCCAATAAATAGTTTTTGGGTTTTTCTGTCAGAAAATTCTCAGTAGCAGCTCGGAGTCTGGTAGTTGGAAGTGTGTACACTCCCGTGCTTCGGAAAGCACGTTAAGCCGTTGGTCCTGCGGCTGAACTCTTTCCGGTCGTGTGGGATTGCCGTCCCATCGGATTATGAGAGATAAGGAAAAGAGAGTGCACTTGTGTTTGCGCACACACTTGTGCACTATAATATCTCCTGCGCTGTTCGCTAATCTCTCTTGTGATTGGCCGCCGTGGCCGAAATCGGTCTGGAGGACCTTAATGGCTTTATGTGCCTCACTGTTTATTTAGAGGCAGAATTACAATCAATATTTTAAATTACGATGGGCTTGGATAAGACCCCACGCCTTGTGTAAGACCGTCTGGTTAGCCATCCACTTATCAGATATTGTACAGGTAAAAGGTAATACTTAGTATTATTGTGTTCCAGTTTCAATTGTGAGTGAGCCAGTGTAATTCCAAGGTTGGTGGCGGTCTAATAATGTAAATCGGGTGGCCGATTTGTACATTCGCCATAAAATAATACACATAAACTTTGAATGAATTATACTAATATAATAAAATATATCATTAAAGACAGCAGTTGCACTCTTCACTTCAGAATTGTCCACTCAAACGTTGGAGTACGAATAAAAATGCTGCAAAATCCACTGAAAGGAATTCAGTTTGATTGTCTCATGAAATAAAAGACAGAAAAAATACAGTTTTAGAGAAGTTCCTCCGGCCAACGTTATTAAACTTCCTGCCGTGCACCGCAAGGTTTGAAATTAAATTAATACCCGGGACGGATTGTCGGGCTTTAAACTTGATAATAATTTTTGGCGGATCAACTTGAGTGATTTTTTGCTACGACCCCAATATCGTTTGTGGATTTGGTCTCGTAAATAATAATACGTAATCTATAATATTCGTATGGTTAGTTTTAAGTCTTATTCGTAGGTATTTAAAAGTCAGAAAAATATTTTTTCAACTTATCTTCCGTTTGGATTTTTTACTATTCAATGAAAATGTTATGTGATCTTCGATTACAACAAAATAAGATTCTAAGATTCATTTATAAATACAAGATTTTATTTTTTTAAATAAAATCCTATTAAACGAATAACGGTAGATGGATTTCTAAATTTCAAATCTCAAAGAGAATGGAGATTGTCATTTTGATTTTTTTTCACGAGCGGCTCATCGAGGCCCCACAAGTGATCGCAACAATATGTCCCCAGCTAATGATATCCAAGGCTTATCGGTTCGCCTGTCGCATGTCATTTTTACGGATTCGTCGGGATTTATGTAAATTTGTTTTGTCAGCGAACCCTACTTGCCACGCGGAAAATCTGCTACCGATATTGATATTGACGTTTTTCGAGCACTCTCCTTTGACATCTATCTCATAGCGGTCGTGATAAATAGCTACTCGTTCGTACGTATATACATATGTCATAAAAGTTTGATTTATCGAACAGGTTATAAAGTTTCTAATCGATATATTCAATGTTTGCAATTCTCTGACCATTTAACGATCGTGTACGTAGTGTGTGTAGATTAATGTTCATTGTTTCTATAAATGTATCGAAAATTTGTGTAGCATTTCGTGATATAATTATTTCAATTGATTAAAAATTAAAAATGTACTTTCAACTAGCTCATGTTAGTTATATAATAAATAATTTGATACTAAATATGAGTAGATGTACTCTAGGAGATTGTGAGCTTAAATTTTAACCGGAAGATTAGCTTAAAACTGGTATAAAAATTCGATGCAACAAGCCTTCATTGAGGCAGTGTGGTCGAAAATGCTTCAACTGTTCCATGACTGCACAATGACCTCTATCGACCGACCATGGATTTTTTTTGGCTTTTTAATTAATTGAATATGAAATGTACAACCTATGTAGATATCGTTTTCAATCTAGATAATCTTAATGCAAGTTCGCTTTACATCTTAACTACTGAGATGGTTTAATTTAGAACATAACGCGTCTGAACTCGACAATGGAGCGTCTTCGCGGATTCAATGAGCGTGCACATGATTGGCTCTGATAGGGATGACGGAGAATGGGACATTATGCCTCGGCGTTTCGCTTACATTGCGAACATGTTCCAGCGAAATTGTTATCTACTTTGTAATAACTATCTTTGAACGTACGATGTCTTAAAATAAGTTTTCTTACCCTTGTTATATAAAGCCTGATAGTAAAGATGGCTGAGTGAATGGAAATTGTCAGTAAAAACTGGATCTTAGCGGTCTGTATTGGCGGAATTTTATTTTTTTTAAGTTTAATTGCTTACATACATAGTTCAAAGTGATACAGTGTATTGTGAAATAAAATATGGAGTAGTTACCACAGAATATGCGATCAGACACGTGACACAAGAATGGCTGACAAAAATATTTTAAAAAAATCCTCATAAAAATGTCTGCATTTTATAGATTGTTAAAAAATTTAAATACTTTTCATAAATGTTATTCATGCTTATATAAATTTAAAATACATTTATTAAAAATTATACACATTAATATTAAAAACCGTTTATAAATGTTTGCTTTGATATTTTCATACTTTTGACATTGCTTTTTTATGTCAACGCGGCCTTATGTCATAATGCGGTAATTTATTCTGCAAAACTTCACAGTGAGTGTTCGTTTCATACGTTCTAGCTGTTAACTCAACCCCGTCCAAATACTCGCATACATAATTTATAACGTGTATATATTGTGTATATTATATATTAAACGTTCCATTGTTCACTGTATATAACCTTAGAGATAAATTTAATGGCTTTAGAAGATTTCTGATGACGAATGATGACGCATTGCCTGTAACAGAAATTTATATTGAATATAGACTATAAGCATAGTGTTATACAATTGGAGAGGCCTAATAAACATAAAAATATACTCTAAACAACTGAATTGCTAAGAATTGTATGTCAGATGATGAGAGGGTATGTACAATATTGTAAAACGATTCGGAAAAGTTTAATTTACCCGTCTCTAAATGTAGCATTTGGGCCTCCTCACCCTTTTGAAGCGGTTTGGAGCTCAATCCACCAGGCCGCTCCAATGTGAATTGGTGGCATAGTAGCTTTTCACCCAATACGGCGCCATTGTAAACACCCGCCACAGGTATGTTTTCTCATGGTGTTGTCCTTCACCGCCAACCAAGAGTTGAATTAAATTCACGCATAGCATATTATGAAGCAAATGAAGGTACTTGCCCGAGTTGAACTCGAAATTATCGATTAAGATTCTCGTATTCTACCCACTGGAACATTACGTTTTATGGAAAATAGCCATAATCATCGATCAATCGTTCGAAAGGGTGGTCCTAACCGAAAACGACTATATATATTACGTCATAACATATATATAAATGTTAATTTTTGTCTTAATACATATAAGTTTGTGTCTAAACCTCAAAAAGAGGAAAAGAGGCTTTAGCCCAGCAGTGACTTTTACAGGACATTCACAGGCTGTTACTCTATGTATTTCCGCTCTGGATTGGACTTGATTGCTTTCGTGCTAACAAATAAATATCGAGAACGAGTAAGTTTAGGTACATCCAAATCGCTATTATTAGTACAGCCTGTATTATTCGATAAAATATAAATGTATATTTGTTAGGACTTGTTTATTATTATAAATATGTACCTACTAAACTTTATAAAATAAACCCAATATTATTATAGCTGAAAGTTATACATTCGTAATTAAAACAAGTAATTTATTATGAAATGTTTTGTTATTAGAATAATTTAATATTTCCAAATTGTTTGTTACCATGGTTGGTCTAATTTGTAACGTAATGTATGTATCGTATTGTGTATTTAGGCTACATCGATTTCTGATTTATAGCTGTAAGGAGTATGTAACTATCGAGGATTTAGGTATATGTAATTGATGTCTTCGTGGTTGAGCGGCATTAATCTGATTTGATACTCGTGTCTGTAGTCGAGCGGAATTGCATTTGATTCCATTGATAAGATATATATCGAGAATTTGAAGCATAAGCAGGATACATCAATATTGGAAATTTTTACTGAAACTTGTTATTTCGTTGTTATACGTTCGGTATTTTAAAATTTCAATATTCAAAATATGTTTCGTTGATATTTTAATATCTAATTTGTTATATATGTTTCTAGATTCAATTTATTTATTTATAATTGTTGTTATTTTAATTGATTATATCTTTGTCTTAAACAGTTTGATTTAAACTTGGTTAGTTATCATATGAATGATTTGTCAAATAAGACCAACTTGCCAACAGCCTTCCCACGAAGATAATGACACTATGTTCTGAAACTTTCGGATATTAAACTATATTTTCCGAAAACCCACAATGTATTTCGTAAGAACAATCGCCAGATGGGGCGGCAAGGTAATTTCATTTGATAATACGTGACCGATGAAGCTTGTTGTCAAGCAGTGTTGCATTAAATACGCTTTAAGTTAATGTAAATAATAATTAGTAACATTGTTAGAATAAATATGGACCTATAAATATGAATCTATTCTATATTTTAAAATTATTTTTATTATTATTTTTGTAAAAAGCCGAGATGGCCCAGTGGTAAGAACGCTTGAATCTTAACCGATGATCGTGGGTTCAAACCCGGGCAAGAACCACTCAATTTTCATGTGCTTAATTTGTGATTATAATTCATCTTGTGCTTGACGGTGAAGGAAAACATCGCGAGGAAACCTGCATGTGTCAAATGTCATTGGAATCTTGTCACATGTGTATTCCACCAACCCGCATTGGAGCAGCGTGGTGGAATAAGCTCCACACCTTCTCCTTACAAAGAGGACAAGAGGCCTTAGCCCAGCAGTGGGACATTCACAGGCTGTTACTTACTTATATTTGTATATTAATTTGTATAAACGCATATATGTGAGAAGTAGAATAACTACGACATAACGACGACACATATGAATAGTTGTGAATAAAATAACTATTGATATATCGACTATTACGATTCGTACTATGCTGTTATATAAACTTGTTAAAATTATACTTGATTGTATTAACTACTGGAATGAAACGCGTTTTACACTTTGATATAAATTAATTATCTGTCAATTGTTTTGCTTGTACCATATCGGATGAGTCCGGAGGGACGTCGAGTATATAACAGCGGACGCGGATCGTTCTGTTGCCGCATCAGCGTAATGCTGTGGCAATTGTAATTTAACCCGAACATTATCAAAGCTAGTGGGCGTGAAGAGATAAACGTATCCCGTTTACGGTTTGTTTAACAGAACCATTCGAAATTCCTTTTTTTTTTTAACTTATTCGTAAACGACGAATCTTAACGAGTTTCTTGTAGATATTAAATATAATTAAGTATGTAAGTATATATTTTTATTTTATTCACACGCTCATCTGTTCCTTGAGTAGACAACATATATAATTTTAAATACATAATATAATCAAACTCGGGAGGGGAATCGAACTCGTAACCCCAGAGTGGAGAGAACAGTGAACCTGTCACTGCCCATTGCGCCAAGAGGCCAGTCAATAATATATGGTATAGTTTTTTCAATGGTTTTCTAATATTATGTTAGAAATAGGTATATTATAGACGTTAAAAAAGCGTAGAATAAATAATAATGTACACAATAGCGTTTTATAAATGTATTTTCAATTAGTGCTTAATTGATAAGGGCATGATGATTTTAGGAACAAACAATTTTGCTAGCATACTTGTATAAAATATATTGCAATCAATCCCTTAAACGAAATCAAGACGTTTTGTGTGTTAATTTGTTTTATTTAAATTGTTTAAACAGGATATGACTAATTCGCACCGATCTCGATTTATTATGGAATAAAATCGTTTCGATATTAATCTTGCTTTGTAATACCGGATGATGGTCAAATCGAATACAATTGTTCACAAACGAAAATTTATAGCAGTTACTTAACCATCCGATGTTACAAATTGCACCTTTTTTAAATTGAAAATGCTCGAATAAAATTCATTAATGTATAATTAAACGTTTCGTGTTTTGTTATCTGTAATTATTTTAGCAAGTTAACATAATACTCGTAAAATACATGCACAGATAATAGAGTCGCTTGTAAGGCAGTTGAAACGCTGAAAATCGCGTTATTATTCAAAGAGAATTTATAAAAATAGACAACTTATACATAATGTGTATACTAGCGTTTTGCCCGTGGTTTCGCCTGCCTGCGCAGTTCCCGTTCCAGTGGGAATACGGGGACAAAATGTAGCATATGTTACTTGCTGATAATGTAGCTTTTCTTTGGTGAAAGAATGTTTAAAATTTAGTGGTGTAGGACATTCGCATTTATAATATTAGTTAGGATGTTACGAGATAAGGACTTAAAGACGATTTGTATTTAATAAATCTAGGCAGATTGTAAAGTCGGTGACTAAGTTTTAATGATCGATGCGACAAAAAATATATTCAAAATAATTTTAATATATATTTTGTCACTTATATGAAATGTAAATTAGTTCCAACATATTCATATATGAAATCTCGTCGTTGATATTATATTATTCCGTGTTTCGTCATTACCATCGTTACATTAAATTGAGTTTTCGAATGTTAGATTGCATTTTAATTGCTGAGTCTCAGCAATCTCTATTTGAACAATTATGGGCCGACATAACGTTAGTTAGTCGAGATAAACATTTGAATTACCGAGATCAAAGTGATTTCACACGACGCCTTCGGAGCTCAGACAAATTACTTTTAATGTTGACTTAATCTTATGTCGCTTAAATCCCTATGTTTAGAATGTTACAATACTATTTATATTATTTACTTTGTTGCAGGTAATACATAAATTATGCAGCGTGTGGTAAATTTAAATATTTAAGGATAAAGGTGAGTTTAATGAAAAGATTTATAGATTTTTCAGTCTAAAATTACGAGAGGGTACTTGGAAGCATTCCAAAGTTAGCTCAGACGGTACCTAAGCGAAACTCATGTGCCGAGAAATTATCTCTAACCACTTAAACTTAAATAAAATTTAGCACAGAATAAAAACGTCTAATACAGATAAGAACGAATCCTTTGAAACATGTAAGTTGAGTTTTAGATTTTTGTTTTAGATTTTAATGCAAAAAAAGAAAGAAAAAAGAAATGGTTATTTTAAAATTTAATTCGAATAGTAGATAAGAAAATTTTCAACTCGCATCGAATGAAATTCTAATATTTCATTTGGAACTGTCCCGCTTAGATTTTAATTGGAACAGAGTGAATTGGGTGGCGGATGCCAGTATTGTCCCGATTCCACGCCAACAATTTGCACCTAATACCATTCAATTTACAGCGAATATTCCTTGATTAAGATATCCTCAGGCGGCTTACACCTGGCAACCGGTGCACGGATTTAAATTTAAGCGATTTTCTTTCAACCTCACAACTACAAATGTATTATATATATTTTTATACGAGTGTGTGTATAGCAAAAGGCAAATGCCTATAAATATATGTGAATTTGTTTTTAACGCATTGCTGTGGTTTGTAACCTATCAACAGATCAAATTTGCGGTTTTTATTTGAAAATGTTATTATAAAATAAATTAAAAATATAATTCTAAAATTTTAATCGAATATATAAAGGAACAATAGCTTTTTATATTGCGAAATCTTGTTAATCTAATTATTATATCTAAGCCATTGGTTAAATAAATATAGTATAAGTATGAAATATTACATAATATAGGTATATAAATATATTTTCTTATAAAATAATTTACATTCTACGCGTCAAACCAATTTCTCGAACATCATTCAAATCAATGTCGCTCTAAAAGATTCTTTAAAACTTTAAACTTTATATCTTGATTGCAGTCTATGAAACCCTGGATGGTTAAATGTAACCAATTAAATGTAAAATACTTTAGGATCTGCCATTGCTTCAGGGTACTCGACTAAGGAGTTCCAACTTTTAGCTTTAGTCAACTAAGAGTCAGGTCACTGGTTGCATGTGCACTGTTGAAGTTTCTGATATTATCTTCTTCTTTCTGCGCTCGTTCCCACTATTTTCACATTAAACATTAATACTAGTTATTAAAATTAGTCTAAACAGTCATAAAATCCTTTACTATATGTAGGTACATCCATTTGACCGTTTTGTGAATAAGCATCTCCCATTCATGTTACAATTATCCGTTTTTGTTATGCACTCACCGTGCTGGCGCGGTGTACGAAATCAAAATGCGCTGATGTGATGACCGCAGCATCGTGAGTAGTGCTAATTATTTATTATTGATTTCAACGTTATTAACGTCGATTCATTTATATGATAATTAGATAATTTTGAAATTTATTCAATTATCAAGATAAATTAAGTAACATTAAAATGAACGCTTCACATTTTTTTATTAATATTCGCGACCGCAATTTTGTTTGTTGGACTTTGGACGAATATTCAACAATTCCTTTAAAATATTTTTGTCAATAACATTTCATAATATATCTTATATTCACTAATCTTTCAAGAGTACATTAAATACAGTAATTACCACTTGTTCTTGACTAACGTTTGCGGTACCTAACAATCCAATTATTAGTAACACGAGGAGCTTCCACACTAAACGCGGTCTGTAACTATTTTATGGGCTACATTAATTAAGAAAACATTCTACTTGATTGTAACATCAAACGACTGTTGCTCTTTGCCTTATATAACTCATATTTCAAAAGTAAATGATTATAAAATTGCACGGCCCGCCTTACATTGCTTAGCGGCTGATTAGTTAGGTAATGAATAAGGATTCTATATCAACAAAACGCGGCGTAGAAAATTGTCTACAAAGTATAATTTAAAAGTCCAGGAAAGATTTTTTAGGCTGTATACTAGTAACTGAAAAAATATTTGTTTTCAGAAAAAAATATTATTAAAAAAGAAGCATGTGCTAATGAAACAATATAGACGTATGTATTAAGGGAGTGTATTAGAGCGTTTATTAATTTTCCTTTTAGGCAAAATGACATTGGCTTAGGACACGGTCAACTAACTCACCTACCGCGTTATTAGGCTACTGACGTAGTATCCTCAAAATGAGCTGTCCTTTTCAAGTGCTTTGTCTTAATTAAAATTGGCCAAGAATTATATATCTGTATATATCAATGTTACGAGTACACTTAGTTTGTTTTGTAGTTCAGAAATTATTTCTTTGTTATTTACATTCGGTAACAAGCTGTATAATTAATATATATCTACATATTAAGAAAAAAAATCACCCCGCCGTCTGTCTGTATGACCGCGATAAACTCAAAAACTATCACACGAATTTTCATATGGCTTTCATCAATAGCCGAAATAATTCATTAGGAAAGTTTTGCTGTATAATTCATTAGGTTTTGTGTAATTTTGGTCAAATATAACGACGATTGTTGAAGATGTCGAAAAAAAAAACATGTCAATTTTTACTGGCTTGCACCCCGTAAATCATTAACCCGTATATGTAGGTATTACCAAATACGATATGAATGTCTAATGCAATTCTCCCTGTGCGAAAATAGGTTAATATTCTAGTGTGTACTTGCAGTTGGTATAATATACATTGAGTTTCGTATTTCTTTTCAATAACAAGTGTTTTTTTAGCAAGCCCTATTTAAGTACCGCTATTGTATTCTAAAACTTATACCTATAAATATATTGACTAAAATCGAATTCCGTATTTTTTAGTACGCTTATAAATACATTATTATAGTTTAACGAGGATGATGTTTACTGCATGTGAAAATATAAACGTAGCAGGAGCATCACACTAATTAAATAAAACGCCCCGTGTACCTAATAATAACATTATTACCACGGATGGATGTTACGTTCATCGACACTTTTTATGTGTTATTCTCGTATCGTGACACGTATAAGACTGTAATGTAACTATTACATGTGTATTTCTTGTCTGATCTTCTCTTAATATTACGTCAATCTATAAATCGATCGAAGACTCATCATAGTTTATTTCGCGATAAGGCACGATCGCTTAAGATTAATATGAACTGAAAATTTGTATGTGTTGTTGTTATTTTGCATTGATGTTAAATGTTTTAAAATTTTCATCAACTGTTTATATACTGAACACTTTCTTACAACTAAGGCATTAAAGTCAAGTAGCATTTTGTTTCAAGATCTCTGGTAAAATTTCGTTCTACCAATTTATCTTACCAATTCCTACTAAACCGGAATTTCCCATTTATGTAACTGTCAGTAGTTAACTTCGATTATCTGTAACCGCTGTCACTATATACGACGCAAATTGCGAGTCTATAAATTTCACACGATCTGCGAACATAGAGCTCCCACCACAATCCCGAGGCGTTTGGCGTCCGACCAATAACATCAACGGCGACCGCACATGGCATAATAATGCCATTTGGTAAGGAACGCGTTCGGTATTATCAATATGGCCTCGGATGAGAGCCATCGGTTTCGCCGATCGCTTCCAGTAATTGCGCACTTACGGCAAGTCGGCCGGCGAACTTCATGCGGGTGTTGTAATTTGTAATCGGTGGCTCCTGCAGCGTGCATGCAATCTACGACCGAATCTTGCGGAGTCTCGACGGTTTTGAACTGCTTTAATGTCATCTTATATGATTTCGATATCGGTTTTTAGTGTTATTTTCTATCACTTGGCACAAACATGATAGATAATTATTTTTACGACATAAAGCTTTTAACTTTTTAAGGCGTTAGCTATTAGTGTTTAATGTGTTACAAATGACATAGTCATCATTTATGATAAAAGTAAAATTACGTATGTTAAGTTGAAATCTCAGTATCGTTATTTAGGAAAGGAAGGTTAAAGAAGAACGTAAAAATTAACCCGCCTCGCGTCATACTTATTTTAGACTTTTATCTGAAACCGTTGGTTTTGCTGAATTTGTGTTTCTCGAATGGTACAGCTCGTATATATAAAATGTATAAATAATTTTCATTTTTAAAATACGCAATACTAGAGTTTCAACTGTGACTTTTCTGTAAGGAAATGAACCCCACCCACATTATATAAGTGATAATTACACCTGTATTTAGCAAGTGTATGGCTTGTCAATAACACAAAAAATGTTCATTGTCAAAAAAAATAGAATGTAATCGATTACGACATGATGAAGAAAAGTTCGCAGTAAATACAATCAACGATGATCCAAGACAACGCTCCCACGAGACGGTATTGTAATAGTTAGGTAATTCTGTATTTACACTTGTTCTAAGCTTTCTGTTAGATTACTTAGAAACTTAGGTGCTCGAGTTCTGATTAAATTAATTCTAATTAAGCTTTAATAAACATTACATGATTGAATTTAATTAAAATGATTGCAGACGTATGGTTATTTTACATTAAGAATTCATCAAGGGTGTGATGATGATATAAATTAAAGACAATGATGTAACTCGTCGAATGTCAACGCACAGATCACACATTCGTATCGTAGATTTTGACAGTTTGAAAGTATTTTAATGAATTTTGTTTTGGTTTTACATAGTAATAGCGGTGGTAGGGCTTTGTACAAGTCCGACTAGGTAGGAACCACTCACTCATCATATATTCCACCGCTAAACATCAATACTTAGTATTGTTGTGTTCGAACTGTAGGGCGGAGGAGTGAGCCAGTCTAACCACAGTAATTATATGTAAACATGCGTGCCATACGTCCGTATACTTCTTTTAGTATTTATTATAAAAGTACGGAACTAAAACATTTTTTATTTATTGGTACTAAACCTACACTAAAATATTATAATTTCGGGTACAAATATAACGGTCGAATTAAAAAATATTATACATATAAACTGATTTGCTATCTGAACTAAGTGGTTACCTATATCTAACAAATTCGGCATCCTTTGACATTGATAACGCACAACGGAGCGTGAAATGTGACATGTATCAAATCGCTGTAATTGTACTCGTACTATAAACACATGACTGAACGAAAAAGATCTGACCGACAAACAACACAAAGTAAAACATATTTAATGAATATATTTGAGAAATAAATAGTTTTGATCATTCAATGGTCGTAATTATGACGGAGTAGAACAGTGCAAAGTCCACCTCAAAGTCCTTCTTCAGACGAATGAGAGATATATTAAAAAAATAATAATATACAATGTAGAAGATTTACACTTGCTTATTGACTGATATAATTTTCCTAACGGCTCTTATATAAATCAAAACATTCTTACTACTATTACTCTTAACTGAATAATTCTTTTTTTTATCAGAAATTTGGTTCTTAATGACCTCACGTTATTCCGTACATATACACATAACTTACATTATTATTAGTACAGTAACATACCATTTGAGAACGGGTAAACGAAACAGTAGGCAAATCATTCGCAAGAGCCACTCCTATCGTCAATCAGGCCGATAAAGTCTTACCAGATCATTACCATGCAGCTTCCATACTACATCGACCCCAGAATCGCAAATTTTAATATTTAAATGTAGTGTAAAAATCACAAGCCGAAGGGAAATCTTTTTAGAGCTTGTCATTCGAAAATAAATTCAGTGAATCAGTCAAGTCATGCATATAGCATACATACTCTTTACATATTAAATAGATTATACAATATTAAACGAAACAACAAAAAAATGTGTTGTCATTTCCTTTTTCATATCACAATCACCTATTTCGGTACTAGTTTCTTAGTTCATAAATGTATGTAGAATATCGCGAAGTAAATGGAGTGTGACGTCATTAGTGTCGCGTAACAATGCGCGGACTCCGTAATAGCATTATCACACGGCGCAACAATTCTTGCTAGAGATATCAGATATTCTGCCACCTTTGAAATGAAACGATGTGCAAAAGTCGCCTAATTAAAATGTATGGAGTATGCAGAGATTAAAGATTTGTATTCTTATAATATATATTTTAATATATAAATTATGTATATAATGTGGAATCTTTTTTTAGCTAGATGAGCATATGGGCCACCTGATGGTAAGTGGTCACCAAAGCCAAGAATTGTTAATCATCGCTTACATGGCCAATCCGCCACCAATCTTGGGAACTAAGATGTTATGTCCCTTGTGCCTGTAAGTACACTGGCTTACTCACCCTTCAAACTCGAACACAACAATACCAAGTACTGCTGTTTTGCGGTAGAATATCTGATGAGTGGCACTACCTACGCATACTACCTACCTGAGCTTGCACAAATCTCTACCATCGAGTGAAAGAAGAGACACGTAAGGTTTTTGTAGTCGTTGGAAATATCGAAAGCATAAAGCGATGCTGAATATCGTTAAAATTAATGAAATAGCTTTCGCGTGATACATTCTTTAATATAATATTTCGTAATATTTCGTCTACAGATTCTCTGACACTGTTAGAATTCTATTTTTTATTTTTTTGGTAAAATAAAACTAAAAGTGATTGTATTCTTTCGTACTTGAATTCATACATTTTTTTTAGATTTATATACATTAACTTAGCAAAGTTACGTCAATATATCAAAAAAAAAAAAATTAAATGGCTTGTGAAAGACGAGTATCATCCGATTATTATATAAAAACTTGTATAAGTACGGCTGGAGATGTAGTAGGTCAAGGTAAAGATTACGTTATTACGAAGTGTTTTAATACGAAGGTAACGCAAAAGCTTAAGTATATAATAATATATGCACAGGATAGAAGTGTGAAATTTTATGATGCCCATGAAATATGCGTTGACGGCTCGTTTACACGTATTTGCTTTTGAGTTGGTGCTTCGAATGCCTAACGCTCGTCGCGTTCTAAATTATAATTATAAATTAGTACGTTAAATTTTTTGAATATGTTTAATAATCTTAATTATATTAAGTAACAACCCGTAAATCTTACAATGCTGGGTTACAGCTTCGATGCTGGGTTACGAGGTGGTTTATAGAGGGAGACAATATATTATAATTAGACCGTTAAGCGTTAAGCTATTGGTCCTAGATATTAATGTTACATCTTATTTTTTAATCGATGCTGTATCTCATATAAAAATATCATTCAATAAAATACACTAAAACATAAATATTATAATATTATTTTTTTAAAGTAATAATTTTAGAACACGCACCACATTGTAAGTCTGTTAACTTTCGTTTACCTATGTGGTCAAGAAGAAGTCACGTGACTTTTTTTAAGAATAACTCATTTTATATAAATTATAATATTTAATCTTATCACATCAAACTTTATATGTATTTGCTAATTCCATCACACTCGACGTCATGTAACACAATTTACATAACATATTTATATAGTAATGTTCGTGTTGTTCATCGAACTCAAACATTTAATTTGCTAGTTTCAAACTCATAAGTGTCAAAATGTCTCGGTTTACCTTGACGATTTGTAAGTCGTACCTCGTTATGCATTTAATCTTGTTTTAGGCGCTAATTTAATTTGCTAAACTTTGTACTTATGTAACACGGGAGTTAGAACGATACAAATAATGTCGAAAAGGGATTAAGAAGTTAGAAGGGCTGTTTATGGTAATATGGAACCCAACAAAATCTAAAATGTCATGAGTTTTCGAACTTAAATCCCTTAGGTCTAATATATTCGCGGACAAAATCTTATAGTCTTAAGCAAATTTAACCATTATCAGTCTTCGAGATGAAGTTTTAAAATAATTTATTATTCTTATCACATTTATCTGTACTAGTATTATATTATAACTCGTTACCTATCCCGATTTCGAATTAGTCAAATTATACTTAAACCCCATTTTATTATTAGCTGGACTTCAGTAGGCGTAGTTGAGGTCTAATCTTTAAAAAGGTTTAGCTAAGCATAATAATATGTCAGTACGCTAAAAGTTAGTTTTAAAGTTATGATTACAAAAAAATATTTTTTCTCATCTTTTACTAGATTAAAAATTCTCTTCGAAGTTCTGTAATAAAGTATCTAAAAATATTCACAAATACAAAACGGATACGAAAAGTTTTAATTACATTTAAAATACATTTCAAATAACCTTTAGTTTCGAAACTTCGTTTCTATCATCGCGTGCAACTCAATCCATATGACGTTAATACTTATAAAAATTCTATACGATAACTTCAGATACGAGCTAATCCACGTACGGATTTGAACATGAATTGTAAAAACCCTCCTCGTTCGGAATGACGTGCAGGAAGTGCATTGGGTAGTGAAGCGTGACTAAGGGCTCGGATGCCTTCGACCATGATTATATTATACGACGGTTCCCTACATTTGTTATTAATAGTTCCAAGTAACTATTTTTATACAGCGCGTGATGCATCAATTCATTTTATGGGATCTTATTGTTAGACTATAATAGTTATTTGCATTTCTTATATATTTTGCTTAACATGTTATTTGTTTTGGTCACAGTAATCTTACTCGTAACAATACAATTATTTTTTAAATGCAATTAAATAACAGTTTTTAAATGAAATTTGTATGATTGTTAGCGAATATATAAATGATTAGGTATGTGGTACTATGATTCAGTAGATAGATAATGGATTTTAACTAAATATTACAGATTCAAATCTAGGTAAGCAGTTGAGTTTACAGATTCACGTGTTTTATTCATCTCGGGTTCAGTCGTGAAGAAAAAAAAATGAAATAATTATAATTTTAATATTTTGTATTTTTTATAATATATTCTAAGTGGGAATATGTTCGATGCAGTTCTGCCCCAGATATATTGCAACCAAATATAATAACATGACAGAGTACCTTCTTTTTAATAGGGCAGGCGTGCAGTGATATGTTATCGATGTAATACTTACTAATGAAGCCGCCTACACCTACAGTGCAAAAACGTAGTTTTGTACTGCGAGACTCCCTGAGTCTTTTGCAATGCTCAAAGCAAGACCGGCTGCTTTTTGTCTTGTGTGATATATTTGAGGATTTTAGTAATCCTTTCACGAAATATTCGTCTAGTCTCCAGACTAGACTGGACTTAGTGCAAGTACCTTCACATAAGTTACCTACACTGGTGACAAGATGGCGGTTCATTCTTTGCCCAGATAATCGAATTTGTGATTCCGTGTGACTGCGGCTAATATTCCTATTATCACGGCACGTGGTCATAATTAATACAGAAAGACTCAAACCATTGTCAATAAAGATCAGTTTTATTTAATTTTGAATGAAGTTATGCTAAGCTTACTTTGAAATTCACAACGCCTTTACCTTCTATGTGTGTACTTGTAACTGCGGTGTCGCTTCTTGTTTGCGATTAATATTTATGTATATAACGTTTCTTGCGTTCGGAATATATTAGTGATTCTCTTTTGGTTGTTACATAAGCTATTCTTGTTACATTAGTTTTTAGTATTAATATTATGAATGTATAAGTTTGATTGAAGATTTCGATATTTAATCACGGTAAAACTGATGAATTGAAATGTTGAAATGTCCGGGAATAGAACAGATATAAAGACATCAAATTATCTCAGTGATAATTAACTTTGTTACTAACTAGTTTCCCCCTGCGGTATCTCTCACGGATGAGGGGGGCGGGGGTCTTTATGTTTCTGTAGTAAGAGTAATTCTCATTATAATATATGATTGTAATGATAGTTGATAAACTTTATTAAACTGTTGTGAACATTTTACATTCAGTTAACAAAAGTATTCGAATGAGGTTCGTGTAATTACAAATTCAAATTTACAAGCTTTTGGTATAATACATCAAAACAGCCCGAACATAAATTTCAAATTGTAAAAAAAAAACAACATATTGGAGGATGGAATTGAGTTTGCAAAAATAGGATTAGCGTAGCGTACATCGCGGTCACGGTAATATCAGTTGGACGAGAGAGCTGGTTTGTAACTCAATTGTGGATAGGATCGATTCAGAATATCACGTAGAAATTTCGTAGTACCGTGTTTGTTATACAACCGTTGATATCTCTTGGGTTTTAATATTACCTTATAAAATTATGTTACTATTTAAATATCATTAAACATCATTTTAAACAGGTCCGTCTAATATGTGTCACATCTCTTTTATATGTGACATTGGGAGAACTACTACTGTGTATATGCTACTGGAGGAAGGGTAGCTTATTTAATAATAGTTTTATAACTATTTTATTTTTAAATGGCTAGGTGGACGAGAAAATGGGCTACCTGATGGTAAATGGTCACCACTGCCCATAAAAGAACTTGCACATAAGACGAACTTAAAGAAATGTTAACTATTTCTTAAATTTCCATTGCCTGTAATTACAAAATTGACTGCCTCGTTGGGCTAGTGGCTTGATAGAAGGCCGCAGACTCGGTGGTCCCGGGTTCAATTCCCAGGTCGGGCCAATAAATAGTTATTGGGGTTTTCTTTCAGAAAATTCTCAGTAGCAGCCCGCAGTCTGGAAGTTGGAAGTGTGTACGTTCCCGTGTCTCGGAAAGCACGTTAAGCCGTTGGTCCTGCGCCTGAACTCTTTCCGGTCGTGTCGGATTGCCGTCCCATCGGATTATGAGAGCTAAGGAAAAGAGAGTGCACCTGTGTTTGCGCACACACTTGTGCACTATAATATCTCCTGCGCAGTTGGCTAATCTCTCTTGAGATTGGCCGCCGTGACCGAAATCGGTCTGGAGGACCTTATGTTATTTATTAATTACACTGGTTCGGATACCTTTCAAACGGATATATACGAATTTATATATGTATTGCTGTTTGGCGGTAGAATATCTGATGAGTGGGTGTTACCTACCACCATGGAAGTAAAATGTTTAAGTATTCACAACATACCTATATATATATATCTTTTTTGTAATAGGTACTTGTAGGTTACAGTTAATAATTTTATTGTAGTCTGGTTTTGTTCTGTTATTTAAACAGAAAAAATCCTTTTGAACAAAAAGTCGTTGTTTTTACATGGCCGGTTGACTTTTACCCACGAAGCAGTCCCTTTGTTACGATCGTTATATTTCAATATTATGCTTTATGTTACTCCCACGATCATGACGAATTTAATGTCACTTCATGTGATAAAATTTGTCAAACCTTTTGGAATATAGCTTATTAATAGATATGTATGTAGGTAATATATGCTCAAAAATGCTTTGACAGTGAGGTAAAAAGAGCGTATATGACGAAATTGAAACTCCTTACCCGTTAGTAACGTTATAAATGGAAACGTTGTTATCGAGCTCGGCTTTGTTGAAAATGATAGTAGTTCTTGATGATGAGAATAATTTTGCCCAAATAAAGTTTCTCTTCAAAAATATGTACGTATACAAATATGTACGTAATATGTATGTAATATCACCTGTATTTTTATTATATAATAAAATTATTTACTGAATAATACATATATATGTATGTCGTTATTGCTTTTTACTAATGTTACCCACATACGCGATGATATTTTTAGAATATTTTGACTAATTTCGATACTTTAATTCGATAATGGTACTTTGGCAGGTTTCTCCCAGCAGAGGCACTTTTACAGGCTTTTACTTTCCTTTATTCCAATATAATTTTAGATTTTAAGATCTTCCTCCTATGAGAACGTATCATTTATAAATATATATGTCTTGCTAAATTGGTTTTTGATAATGCGTTAAATTACATAAGGAAAAAGATTTTTTACTTGTATTGTTCGTTTGCAACAGTTTATGTTACCTAGAAAGGTTGAACTAACAATATATTTATATAGAGATCGAAAAGAAGGAAGTAACCACATATAAACACATCAAATGTCCAGCAAACCAACAGGCTGTCCGCAATAAAGTAGTAATATCGACGCTAGAATGTTGCTACCTGCCAGGAATCTAGTCGGATTGCGAACGAGAGATCGTAAACTCGGGTGTCATCCCATCGCGACAGCTCTATACACTGTTGCCACATTTATGCGACTTTCATCTGTCGGTATTTGACCCAAGGGCGATTTTATCATAAAATTTTGACACGAAATTCCAATACCGATATCACACCGTTATCTGTTTAGCATAATAGTGTTGGCGGCGATGTTACGGATGATTCGTTTGGTGTGTGACCTCGTTTCTGATGTCTACCGACGGTTCTGTATTGACGAAATGACCATACAAATGTTAATCGATTTTATCAAAGAAATATCGAGGTTTTTCCGATTCTTCTTCTTGTCTGTTTTCAAATAGAAAGCGTTTATATAATGTTTCTTTGAAAAAATAAATTTACATTATTTTTTACCATTCATTGCGCTATGTTATTTATATGTTTACCTTATATACCTATTACAAAAAAAAGTGTATAAAGAAGTATTATAACAGATATTGAAACTGAAAACATTTTTAGTAAAAGGTTCAATAAAAATATCTACAATTATAACATGCGTTTAAAATTTACTGTATTTATATTATTTCTTATCATTTATATAATTATGAATACTAAAAATCATATCATAGTTCATTATTTATTTGCAGATTAATAAGCATTGAATCGCGTTTAAAGTATAAAATATCGATCTTTGAACCGCTTCGACGAGGTAACGTCAAAAGTTTCGCTGACTTCCATTCGTCCGATTCGATTCAAAGTTTAACAGTAACGTTGTAACTTTCAACGTGTCGGAAACTTTTGTGCCTTCGATTTGAGTTTCGTTTACGCGATAAGGTGATACAGAATAAACGTCGGATGATCGGCTATACTTCTTTATTGACAATTTAGGTAATATCCATTTCTATGCGTGACGTTCGAGTTAGGTTTGATAATAAATATTTATGTTCATATCTGTATGAACATGATCGGTGTTTTACAAACATATCTTGAGTCTTAAAAAAATATGTGCTTATAATGGTTGATGTTTAAAGGGAAAATATTTCAAATATATTTTAGAATTTTTGTACGTAATTACTTTTCATTCTTAAATATTGATTTAATTAAGATTTTAATTGTAAGTTGATGTTTTCTTAGTATTTTAATTATAAAAGATCCGTAATTATATTTCGATATCTATTTCTTTAATCTTGGCTAAGAGTTAATTAATAACGGATAAAAAATATGTTATTGAAGCTCCCTTGATTAATTTCATAATTAATAAAACATTATTATGAAATTTGATATAATGAATCCTTACTAATATTATAAACGCGAAAGTGAGTTTGTTACACTTTCACGGAATCACCACTAAACCGACCATCTTGAAATTTTGCATTCGTGTTGTCACGGGTAACGAAAAACAAGGCACATCCTCTATATACCCTAACAACTGCTCCCTCCACACACGTATATGAAGCGAAGAGTGGAAAAACTAGTAATTGCAATAAAAATATATTTAAAACAACCACGTAAGCCAGCGCACGTAATCGACCGATATAACTTCTCATCGTCTAAATTTAGTCTAAACATTAAACGGAAACTTGATCAGTTTTAGTTTGTGTATCCGTTAACTAGGCTAACCAGTATACAAATACAAGGATGGAAATTGACCTATAGCAGTATACCGCCAAAGACTATAATTGGGGCACTATTTCAACAGTGTATTCCATGGGATAATAGACAACGGTTTAGGATAGCATGCTATGAACTAGTTTGTATTTTGTAAATAAATAAATCTAGTCGTGATATACCTGACGTCTTTGTAATATGTATATGTAACGTATAATCAAACTCAATCTCGGGTCTGTGTATATATTTCTGAAAATAGAACACTACCATTAGCACAAGAGACAGTAAATGATGAATCTGCTAGGGATTGAAGTTATATTGTTTGCATGGAGTCTAGACCGTGTTTACGCCGCGCCGCGTCAATCAATTTCAAGAATTGGCCAACTACCTAATATCTATTAATATTCAATATAATTCGATGAAATCTCCTAAAAAAGCGGAGGCAGTCTTGCCCACACACTCTCATGCTGTTACTGTATAATTCGATGATAGTCATCGATACGGATCGGACGTGACCAGAGACAGATTAGGAGCTTGTGGTTCTAACTTGGGACTGCTTTTTTAGCAGGAGAATTTAATGGAAAATGACAAAACTGAAACAAACAATGTTAACATATATTTGGATGGGTTTTGAATGAACTCCGCACATTCTGTAGATGAATCAGGAACACACAACAACTAACTTAGGTTATAATTTTTTTTCAATATTCAACGTGTAAATAAATCGATTTTTTTTTTATTTGCGTAGGATTGTGATACATACTTCAATATATAGATAATATTTACATATGATTTTTAAAAATATTCCCTTACGTTAAATTAATAATAGTTTTTTTTTTTTTTATAGCATAGGAAGGCGGACGAGCATGTGGGCCACCTGATGGTAAGTGGTCACCAATGCCCATAGACATTGGCATTGTAAGAGATGTTAACCATCGCTTACATTGCTAATGCGCCACCAACCTTGGGAACTAAGATGTTATGTCCCTTGTGCCTGTAATTACACTGGCTCACTCACCCTTCAAACCGGAACACAACAGTACCAAGTACTGCTGTTTTGCGGCAGAATATCTGATGAGTGGGTGGTACCTACCCAGACGAGCTTGCACAAAGCTCTACCACCAAGTTAACAATACGCCTCCATTTACAAATTCATAATAAGTGAAATTAAATAAATCATACAGTACGATAGGTCACATCTTCACACACCCTCGTGTTTCGAGCTATTTAATAAATATATGAGAGCATACAGTAATTTAGCACTGAAGCGTACTCATAGTTGAGAACAAGTTTCGTAACTTCACCAGCGTAAATACGTTGCTTTATACTGAGTTCTAAGAAATTTGTACTTAAGCCCGAACTATTAGTTTCGGTGAGAAGATTTAAAACTTTCCCAATTTGTCTGAATACACCTGACGTGTTTCGTTGTGTCTCAGATTTCATTTTGATTACATGATTAAATATCTAAAATATCTAATGGCTTATAAATAAACGTAAAAACTATTACTAAGTAAGTTTTGTAGGTACCCCATTATGTCAGAGAGAAAAGTCAATGACAACATAATCTCTCATAGATAACTCACAGTTACGATTTCTGTGTTTAGAAATATGAAAAAAATACGAACATTTTAATTGGAATGTTATAAAATAATGATTAATCTATTTTAAATTTAATAACATATTAATTTAAAACGAGTCATATTAGATTTACACTGGTCATGCAAACGACTTTGCAAATTTTACATTTATACGGGGAGTAGGGATAACCGAGTATGTATATAAAATAAGCGTGCAAGGTACGCATAAGCTAGCTATGACTATATTATATGATAATATGATAAGACGATGATATAATTGATGTGTAATGTAAACATTTAAGAAATATTAAACTATAGTTCCAAATATAAAAATTTAATATCACGATCCCAACTATGAGTATCGACTCGTTACTCGCAACCTTCCGCTTCCCAAGACGGTTTCCTATATTGGAGAATCGTTTTTAGTTCACCCCTTTCATAAGGCGAATAGTTTGAATTGTTTCCAATACTCCTTCGGGTAACTGATCAAAGTGATCCCTTCGAAATAAAATTGGTTCGAGAACAAAGAATTATGCAACTTACGTTTCATTAATGTTACCCACGGAAATTGTTCAAGTGTTAAGGAAAGATTTTTATTGGTATTTGAGATATAGGTACTTATATTGTTCAGTTTATTTTGTGCAATGTTATTTTAGATGTTTCGTTCGTGTGATGTAAAGTGATTTTATTACATTCTTCCTTATTATCCCGTTGTTTAAAAACTTATCCTCAATAGTCCCAAGTTATATCTTGGTGGTAGAGCTTTGTGCAGGCTCGTCTGGGTAGGTACCACCCACTCATCAGATATTCTATCGCAAAACAGCAGTACTTGGTACTATGGTGTTCCGGTTTGAAGGGTGAGTGAGCCAGTGTAATTACAGGCACAAGGGACATAACATCTTAGTTCCCAAGGTTGGTGGCGCATTGGCGATGTAAGAGATGGTTAACAACTCTTACAATGCCATTGTCTACGGGCGTTGGTGTCCACTTACCATCAGGTGGCCCATATGCTCGTCCGCCTTCCTAAGAAAAAAAAAAATAAAAAATACATCTATCTCTTTTTTCACGCCGTGGAAATCTTCAAAAAGGTACCCCGGCCACTTTCCGGGGGGCCGGGTTATGTGGATACGTATGTGTGCGTTCTTAACTCAGACATACATAGATATCTAAACCAAGAACGCACTTAAAGAAGCTCATCTTAAATCGTTTGTCAGATTGTCGTCTAATCGGACTATGATAATGAGATAATAGGGTGTGCACCTGTGTTTGTGACTACACTGGTACATTATTAATATGACCAAATTTTAGTTAGGATGACAATATTAAGAGCAAATCAAAAGCTTTATTTTTAGACGTGTAACCTTTGGTGTGTTTTGTTGTTATGTACGAAAAGTAACGCCAAGTGTTGTTTAATGTCCAACAATATCAAACACAGGCTATAATATGTTACGGTTAGCGATCGTCACAACACAACGTCTTGGTAACCAATATATTGTGTTGTCGGAACCATGTCAGAACCATTAACATGAACATTGAAGCGCATCACTTTGAATTTTAATAATCCTAAAAGAAAGATAGAATATTCTTTCAAATAAACTTTTCGTTACATGTAAAATAAACAGTAAGCAATATTTAACTAAATCATTTTGACGCCACTTGTTATTCTTTCTAACTCCACATGTGAGAAAGAGATATCGATATTTATCAGTGACAATACAACTTCTGGGCAATCGTTTAAATGGCCGGTGTAAGTGGAACTGGATATAACATCTTAGTGCCCATTGTTGGTGTTGCATTGTCGAATGGTTGATATATCTTACGGCGCCAATGTAATGCCATATGGGCAGTGTTGACGCCTTAACATCAGGTGGCTTTCGTCCGTTAAACTGTTTAAAAAAAAACAGATGTAGCAGAATATATGTTACAAGCAGGTTTCCTTATAATGTTTACCTTCACCGATGAACACTACATGAGAAATAATGATAACAAATGATACACATGAAAACAGTAGTTCTTGACCGGGTTTGGTTTTTGGATCTTTACCTTTTGGTTCTTAATCTATATAAAAAAAAGAGTGTGTGTACTTATGTACACGCGTTAGAAGTTATACTTCTTTGGCGTATGGAAAAAAAATAACTAAAATGCAGTAGTGATTAACGATAAATATTAAAATTGATAAAAAAGATTTTATTTAAATAAAAAGTATATAAGCACAATTTTTTTCACTAATATTCACAAATAGTAAGTAATATCAATCAAAATATTCAATTTAAATCAATACTGAATATAATTTATTAGCACATATATAATTCGCACTTGTATGAAACTAAAACACGTGTTGTGAATGTATAAACTAGAAACATGTTGATAAATATTATAAATATGAAAACAGTGATCAGAGGTGACGAGCGTACCAACATGCGCGACTAATATCGAGGTTCAATTTCTATTTTGTTGGTAGCTTTGCGGTTAAGCAGACAACTTCATAGTGTTAATTTTGTGTCACAGATGCGCGCGCATCTTAAAATTTCACTCTCATCATTTTTTCATAACGCGCCTAAAGAAGTATAACTTCAAAAATATATAAATTGCGTTGTAACTAATTGCCTTATTATGAAGATTGTTTAAACAGAATCGAGACTAATGCCTTATTGCTCAGCAGTCAGCACGTAGGTATCCCAACTCTCATAATTATAGTATAGATTAGTTTAGATAAATCTATGTACTTATATCCTGCTGTAATAATTTAAAACTCAATAAACAATAGATGTGTATAAGCGAATTTAACCTTTTAGTAATGGGCACAATAATAATTTTCTACTCTAATAGTTAAAAAAATAATTAAAAACTAAAATAATAAACAACATATAAATGTGTACAGTGACAAAGTTAATGTGAGCACAATCGTCATTTTTTATTTTCATACATAATAATATTTACTAGCAGTTTATAATTGTAGATTTCTATTATTTTCAATATAGTACGTGAAAAAGAAATATATGTGCTAGATATACAAGGTAAATTATACACATAAAACATTTCTTTTTTTGTTAATATATTTGATTCATGTAATTAATTCATGTGTAATTATTACTTTAAGCGATTGCATATTTACAATATATATACGTAAAAATTGAATACATAAATGTAATTTAAATAATAAATAGTTCATTGGTTTCAATAACGCTTACACAGACAGACATACACACGCACACACGCGTACAAATAAAAACAAACAAAACGAGTAAGTGATATAATTCAACTATCTTACAATTCCACTTTCGAAATTCGAAACAAATATTTTTGTATAATTACATTTTACAAATCCTACTATGTAGAGTCTACTATACATTTCGATCATCATTACAGGAATTTGTAAAAAATAATTAATAATTAATAATTCGTCATCGTTACCTACAAAATCATTATTTCCATTTTTAATGGTAGACATAAATTATAATTTTTCGATAACTTTTATAATACAATACAATATCGTCGTGACAAAAACCCTCCAAAAAATTTAATATTTAATAGTGCTATAACGTGCTTTAATAAGTGAGACATACATAAACTTGAAAGTTATCAAGGCCAACTTTTTATTAAAAAAAAAAAAAAAACACGGTATAGCACCGAGTTTCTCGAACGCTCGAAGGACATTACGCGTTCACTTGAGCAAAATGAAGTTTTGCAAAGATTATACCAAGCGGGCTTTGTAATTTTGATGAAATGAGGCAAATTATACATTGCTTCGAGCGTTCGCGCGCTTCGTTGCCGTTTTCTAAGTACTTATGCTTCGAGTTATTAATTTTCACCTCTAACACAGTGTAGCAATGATGAGATTGGCTCAGCAATATGATAAGCTATAAAATCTTATAAATGTTTGATATCGTGTGCACTGAAGGTTACAATTTTGACAGGGAAACAAATTGACGAGTATTGTACTAAATTGGTTGTTAAATTCTTATTATTTATTTGACAAATACTTATAAAGTTTTATTCGAACAAATGAAGCATATAAATCTCCATCAAAACATAAGCTGTTTGACATTTATTGTAAAAATAACGTGTTTTCTTAATAAATGTAAGAGTTATAAGCAGAGTTATCTATACTCTATACGAATATATAAAGCTGAAGAGTTTGTTTGTTTGATTCTGCTAATTTCAGGAACTACTGGTTCGAATTTAAATAATATTTTTGTGTTGTGTAGTCCTTTTATCGAGGTAGACTCTGGGCTGATTTTTATTCATTATATTTTTATTAATTATACGTGGGTGAAACCGCGGGGCACAGCTAGTATATTATATATAAAATTAGGTAAATAAAAAATCTTTTTTTAAAACTCGCCTTAAAAAAAGTAGGTCAAAGTTTCAAAATTCTAAGCGCGGATCTGTATTATTTAAGGCTCTATACTCGTACTGCTATTATTCGCGACGTACGCGAAACTTTGATACATGACCGGGCCATAAAACGCAGTATACGCCTTCCGCGTATGCCGAGTTATGTATACATGGCCGAAATTACGTATCTAACAAAACAATATTAAATCGTCACATAAGTAACTTTTGATAGCACTATGTTTGAACAAGAACAGCTTTACAACGGTGAAGCAAATTTTCAATTACATAATTAATTTATTTTTATTTTTTTTGTTGCAGGTATTAAATAATCGCGTGTGATTAGAAAATTGCATTTAAAATTTTCTTTTGGGTAAGTATCTTAGTAATTTGATATGTGTGTATACTATATATGATCCCATATAACAAACGCTATATAAAGTTTTTCATATGTTTTTCTGTTATATTAAAATTTGAACGGACATATCCTTTTTCGTGTCCGCAAGTGTGGGCATAGTATCCAATATCAAGCGTCGATGTCACGATGGCGCCGAATTTTATTTCTCCACGAACGTACGGAAGCACCGGCGCTTTTTACGTACCTACACGGTATGCCGACCGGTCGGTTTTAATTTTATTATTCTCTTTGCACGTATCGGTATATACTGCCAGCGATAGTTTGCTGATGAAGTTTGCAAGTTGTAATGCACTTCGTAAGCCACGCTAACTCTATATGTCGTATCGTACTAGGGAGTCTGTTTCGAATCAAAATGAAGCTAACTTTTTAAATTTTTATCAATAGAACCTTTAATCAAAACAGTGATTGATTATATTGATGGAATTATAAGACGTAGTTAGTTATATGTTATCTAAGGAAGTCATGCAAAGTCATCACTATTAACAAAATCGAAGTAGTGTTTCGTATGTCTGAGAATTGATTAATAGTTCCAGATCAAACAGGGTAAATAAATTCTAGACCGTTTCAATCCCTGCAGATTTATGACGGTTACGATATTTACAAAGTCCTTGTTAGTACAGCATCAATCACCAAAGGCTTCGTCTCCTTAATAACCGCGCTCCCCAAATGTCTACCTATATCAAAATCTTAAGGGTCGACTTAAGACGCGTAATGAAACTTGCAAATGGTTATATATGTGGCGCAAAATTGATGGAAATATACAAGTTACTTGAGATTTAATTACTATTTAACATTTTAATCGGTCCATTTAATAAACTACGATGTGTTTAATATGCTTAGATTTGATTAATAAACTATAATGATACTTAAGCTATAATGTATTTATGATTTTTTTTTTATTTATTTAATTCATACGTATTATAATATACATATCATATTGTATCGTTTTAATAAAGTTCAAATAAAAGAAAAAAAAAGGCATAATTTCAGCTTACAGGCGATTTATTTGCAGAATGCATGGATTCGGATTCAGGATATTTAAGTAATTTGATCAATATGCATACCTACACATTTGTACTTGTAACTATATACTAATACGTAGTTACACTATTTTATACTACACACAATTTAATAATACAGAATTTTAGATATATATTAAACTACATACAATCAATAAATAGTATGAAGTCGAGTTCTTTAAAATTACGGATAAAAAATGTAAAATTAAACATCGAGGATAATTTAATGTCATTAGCTCCATCCCTAATAATACCCGTTCAATCAGACCTTTCATAGTTAATCGGGTTGATGCTCTTTCAGCCCCCCGTGCCCTTTTGATTAGAGACCTCTTTATAACGACCTGGTATTATACTAGTCAACTGACTTATCTTAAATTGTTAGTTGAATCTCCCAAATAACGTAATATTTAAACTAATCCACATTGAAATACAAATGAATTAATAAGTAATTTAAAATAAAATCTAGATTTAAAATCAGCTTAAGGCGATCCATATCCATAAATAATGAGAATAAATGTTCATAAATTTTACTACAATGTAAAAGTAAGATATAATAATTTTAAAGATCCAACACTTAAGAAGCTATAAAAGTGTCGTTTGAGGGAAATTTCCCGTGAAGCTTGCGAACGTCTGGTCACACGACGAAATCCTTGTCAAAGGCGGTATGAATCTTTGAGAGTTATTCTAGTTCATATTTCATATTTTGCGTTTATTGACACGTCATATTTAGAAAGTAGGGGTTCATCAAAGGTCTCTATAGATCTATGAGGTTGACCATTTTGATATTGTTGTATATCATTGAATGATACAGCTTAATAATTAACTTCACTTTGAAAATAAATAAATAGCAGTAACGAATAAACATGGAGAATGGTTATTGGTGTGAAAATTAACAAGGTTAGTAGTTTTTGTGTAATGCGATTTGAAGTACTGGATAATGATCAATGAAATTGTATGGAACGCTAGTAGCGTATACATGCATTTATTCTCACCCGCAACGTCCGATCGGAATTGAGTCCAGTCACGGCAAAATGTAAAGAGTTCACGCGATGTATGGAATATTTAAAATGTATTCTACGGTTGCATTGCTGTCGTGTCATTGACATTTCGTCAAATTGCAATAATACGTACGGCATGTATGTCATATAACGTCGAACTAGGAATAAAAGAAAAAAAACTCGTCAGTAAATTGGTTGAATAATAAAAATACATTATCTTTAATTTATTAAGTGTTGAATTTAATTTTGATTGGTAAATTTATTTACGATCGGAAATATCCAAATAATTAATTATTTTCCAATTACTATCCGATAGCTATGTATCATTTATGAAACGCCGTTTAAACCGTTGCACTTTCGCACTGTTGAAATTAATTCATTTCATTATTACTCCGTTGCGGACTGTAAATTTATTTAATTTGTCGCTCGCCGAGCGTGCGGTCACTGCGGTCTGACCCAGCTTCTTGTTGCAAGAAATAAATAAGCCCCCTACAAGTTAAACCCTTCCTCTCTTATTTAATTTCTTGTTTTATGAGCAACATCAAATGTTAATTTAAGAACGTCCTTATTTTCAAAGGCTACTTCATTTATTATAAACTAAGAGGTTAAACGTTGTATTGCGGAGGCTCATAAGTTTCGCTTTTAGACGTTATTAAATTTTGAAGGAGTCAACTTTTGTAGGAAAGTTGAAATATCGAAGAGCACTCGAGTAATCTTATCCCAGTTTAATCATTTCGTGTTAGAAGTACTTGTTTAATATTTCCTTAGAAATTAGTTAAAGTACCTATTAAAGATTAGCATTTTTCTTTTTGAGTTTTCATATCGGTATTTGCATATTAAATACGAATAATACAATAACTGCGAATTATTATAATTATTTCTCAGCACATAGTTTGAAAATAGAAATTCAATCGTATTCGAAATAAGTAAAGAATTTTCTGATCAAACGAGTCCAAAAAATAAAGACGCGAGAGGACAGTGCCGAGACGTGAGTTGTTTCCTCAATATCAGTTCACACTAGTAACATTCGCGCCATTAACCGTGAAAAGAGCGATCGCGCAGAAGTGATTCAAGGGACGCGACAAATTATCGAAACGCCTTCGAGAATACTGTACAGTGTACATCGACAGATTGTATCGACGGATATATCAAATGCTAATAATTTAACCTGACGTTAATTTTCAATGTTATTACATTCTGTCTCGATTGTAAATTCATCTAAACAGAATTATGTACTGAGCTTGCAGTTATACTTTTATAGATAGCAATATAATATATGTATGTAACTAAAACAACTAAGCAACGCAAAGCAACTAAATACATTAGATGTTCAGTTAATATAGTTGAATCATTCATTTATTCGGAGGTCATTTGTTATTCTTTTTTATTATATTAAATACATAATATAATAAAAAGAGTAATTAATGATTTTGGCGGTTCTTTTCGATAAAATCTAATTCCTCTAACATGATGATTACAAATTGAAACGATCTTCAATAAAGATTATCTAGTATTCCTTAATAACGTTAATTAAATCTGGCTCATTTAATGTCACCCTCATATTATTAATATATTTTATATAATCTGTGGATTTTGTTTCATAAATAAAATAAAAAAATAAAAGAAGGTTAAAATTGATTTATGGTAAAACTTTTTGGCGACAAGATATTTACGTTGATTGATTTTATACCATTTATTCGGTTTATTATTTTGTTCGTACTATGTATTTGAGTGATTATTGAACTTTTTGAACAACAAAAGAACTCATGAATCATCAATTTAATTAAAATATTTCACAATTTAGCTGACGTTATATGTTTGAAGATAGTTATGTTATTTGAGCACGATGGCCAAATACCTCTATTAACGCTGTGATTACAGCTAGAGTCACCCATTCAGGTACCGGCTAATGTAAATGTTGTTTGACATGAAACAGCTAGGTATTCGCATATGCAACGTGTTGCCGTATTACTCACATACCTGTTTTAATTCCAAATAATAATAAAATACTGTGAATAGCATACAGTATCAATTCGATCTAAATGTATATTATTATTTATCCTGAAAAGTTCATCAATCATTTATTATTACGTATATGAGGGACACTGAAGAGTCGAAATGGCTCAGTGATTAGAAATCTGTAAATTTTAACGTTTAATAAGTAACGACTTTTCTTGAGGTTCATTTGTGTTTGTAATACATCATTTTCTTGGTTGTAAAGAAAAACATCGAAAGATAACATAATATGTAATGTTAGATGTAGATCTATTGGCAGTGATGAAGCAGAGTGGAAAAGTAAGCTGTACACCATCTCCTCATTAATGATAGGATGACTTAACCCAGCTGTGTCATGAATGATAACATCTCAAGGTCATCTAAAACTATACCAACACGGCATATTACCAGTGAGCCGTTTTAAATTTGACATATTCTACTATTACTATTACTTTGAAAAATACCTCTGTATGAAAAACTACTTGCTATTTATTGCTATTGCAACATTAGGTAATATTTATATAGGTATCAAAATTAACTAGCTATTTTATAACATTATTATATTATATTGAGAACGATTGAGATTTTTTTTTATTATATTTCTAAGTACTTAGTCTAGAAGACTATATTTATAAAGAAATATTATGAAACAGTATCCTATAGTGGCTGTTAATATAAAAACTGTTGTGCCACGCCATCTGGGGACGATATCGCCGAGTAACACAAAATTGGATGTTTTCCGCCAAAGAATACAAATGGGCTTCGGATTAGGGTGTTACGCAACGGATGAATATAGCAGGTAAAGTAGCTCCCTCGTCAACACGTACCTACACTTGGAATTTATATTACAGAAATATTTAGCGTAAAGTAAATGTTTATAGAAATCATTTCACACTTACAGGTAACCCCAATCTATTGAAGATTGGGGTTACCTTGGGTAAACATTCAATGTTTTCTACCTATTTTTATTAATGTATTTCCTAATAAATATCCATCTTATAGAATGCAATGTTTGAGTTTTTCTCATTATGAATGTTAGCATTTAACTTTCTGTAATACCACGCAAGTCGATATTCATTTTTTTTTGGTATTGATGAAATATGAATTTTGTTTTGTTATTTGAATCGTTTCTTTGTATTTTTGTATACATTGCAGTATACAATATTGAGTAACTTAAAACGATAGAAAACTAAAAAAGTAATAATATTGAAAACATCAAATTTATTACCTATAAAACAGAAAATTGAAACGATAAAACATTCGGATTTGTTAAAGGTATATTCGATTTTATTGCAAAACCACGTGTCATAAATACGCTATCAACACGCTTAGATTTCTTTGAGAATGGTATTGTTATCGAAATTTACGATAGCCGCCGCACTGGAGTTTCGGAACTAAGACACAAAAATATTGCCTACTGTAGCGCTAGAATCCTCATAATAAATACGCTCATCTTGTCACGAAAATTTGTTCTGGTGTTGACGTTATTCTGGAAACTGCTTTGTTATTATCCAGAGAAAATTTTCTGCTTGCGTAGATATTTTATGAAATAATTGTTTAACGTTTTAATTGATTTCGAAATTGGACCGTTCTGATGTAGGCATTTTAATGCTGACATTTTTCTTTCGTACTGTATTAGAAAATTCTGTTTTTGGATGAAAAAATAAACCTGTAATACATATATAATAAGTTCTTGTTTTTATGGATGAGCGTTATATTTTTCGCAAAACTAGATGAAGATTTATCTTGATATCATTTATCGTTTCATCTCTTAGAAGTATTACTCTCAGGTAGAACGTCTTTCTCGAGTTATCCGTTGCGATATTTCCACAAGTTTAGTCGTTCTCCTTTATTTACGAGCCCTTCAAGACTCAGGTGTGTCTCAGCTAAGAACTTCTCGCTCGCAATAAAGAGAACTGTATTTTCTTATTTGGTTTCTTGTTTCGATTTTGCTTTGTCATTAAAAATTTATTTTTTTCTGCCTTATTGATAAATCAAATGTTATTTTAATTTTATATTTAGAAGTTTCGAATGAAAGCGGTGAACTATATCAATTGATAGTTACGAATGATTAAAAAAAAACATTCTCCTGCTCTTTGCAGGTAAATAGCGTTTTAGTGTATTTTCAAATTAATAATTGAAAAAGCAATCGTTTGTTTTCAAATCTAAGAACGAGAATATTATCTTTCAACGTCTGTATGCGCTCCATTTTGAAGTTGAAAATTGTGAAATATCACAAGTTTCTTTGTAGGGGGATCTGTATCTAATGCAAACGCGATATTATGATTTTGTAACGGGTTCAGTAACACCAATACGTCGCTTTGACGAGTAATTTCTTTGAACGTTGAACCTCTGACGGTTTTCATACGTGATATCAAAGAAGCTCTCTGAAAGCATTACTCTTTGAAAGCGTATAGTTTATGCGTCATAGGTCGCGCGGCTATAATGGTTATTATTTCGATACACCTGCATTTTCATATTGTTATAATAAATTGAAATACCACAATGTGAATGTGTTAGTATTGCTATTATTTGTAATAAACCTTCACGTACAAAAAACATACATCGTAACGTAATTAATTATCTCTTACTTCACATAGGTACATCGGTCAGGTTAATTTTATGTAACTTTAGTTTATTTATTAGAAAATGTTTATTCTTCTAATAATATAATCGTATTATTTCCATAACCTTTTGTTTATTTGCGGTCACCGAAGTCGTTTCGTTTTTTCTCTTTTTGCGAGTTACGTAATCGCTAAGCCAACAGTGAATTATATCCGAAAACTGTATTTGTCGTCGAGTGGAATATGTTCTCAGATGATTTATGTTCTTGTACGATGTTTATTATTTTTATATTTTTGTTGTTTCGAAAGAAATTTACGATTGTGAGGATAAATCCACTTCGTCTTTTTGTAGACATACGAGCTAATGCGGTTTGCATGATGTATGCCTCCGCGGCCTGTCTTTGAGCTTACGATGTTTACTCGAAAGACTTTATCCTTTGTTAACTCACAATGTCAATAAAAAATTGATACATAATATACAGCACTTTAAAGGATTAAAAAGTTTATGTATCGTATCCGTTTTATCTATTTTTTAAGGTAGGTAAGTCTTGTTAATGGTTAACAAATGGTTTGAACTTTTTTAAGTAATACGACTGCAGTATTCTGTGTACTAATATACTTAAATATGGGCAAGTATATTTATGTATAAATAAAAATTTTAACAAAACAAAAACCGACTTCATAAAAAACAAATTAATATGCACTAAAAAGTAAAAAAATAATTGCGTATTCTTCTATAATTTGATAATTAACTTACTATTTTCTACTCATCAATATGTAGGTACGAATGTGTTGTGTGGTTGATAATTTATTTACAATTATTGTTACTTTTGGAGTCGATGTCAGCCAAGGTGGGCTTATAACTACATACATAGTTGTAGGTGAGATGTGCTTGTGTCGCACGCGCAACTTAACGAAGCGAATAAAAGTCAATTTGTAATGTGTATGTTTTTAAAAGATTCCCGTATTATTATTGCTAGGTATATTATAGTGTTTCCTTAGCTGACATCGACTCCAAAAATAACAATAATTGTAAATAAATTATCAACCACACAACACATTCGTACCTACATATTGATGAGTAGAAAATAGTAAGTTAATTATCAAATTATAGAAGAATACGCAATTATTTTTTTACTTTTTAGTGCATATTAATTTGTTTTTTATGAAGTCGGTTTTTGTTTTGTTAAAATTTTTATTTATTTTTCGATTTTTAGTGAATCTGAAGTACACTCACTAATTTGTAGAATATGGGTAGACCTACTAAACGTGCAGCTCATATGAGACAGCGCCATTTATATTATTATTTAAATATATTAATCTAAAACAGTGAAACATAAAGAAAAATGCATTTTGGTACTTAATTAATAAATATTAGTTAATATGGTTAAATGTATGAATATAAATTAACATGTTTTGATTAAAAAGATTTAGTTAGTGGGGTTATTTAGTTGGGCAGCCATAACATAACCAAATAGTTTTTTCTAGTAATAATTAAATAAACTGTATGTTTATAGATGTTGTGTTATACCATTCTTCACCATAAAATATGACGGAATGTCTGTATATTAAAAAAAGGGAAAGTATCTATATTATCCTAACTAATATTATAAATGCTTTCGCATTTATAATATTAGTTTGTGTAATATGTAAGCTTGTTTGTGACGCTTTCACGCCTAAACCACTAAGCCGATTTAAAAAATTCTTTCACCAATGGAAAGCTACATTATCAGGGAGTAATATAGGCTACATTTTGTCCCCATATTCCCACGGGAACAGGAACTACGCGGGTGAAACCGCGGGAAAAACACTAGTAATCAATATATAAATATACATAAATATAACATGTATATAAGAGTACGATTCTATATATATGTATAATTTTCAAAATTGGTCTCAACTTTTAGGAGATGTTCAAATATGTTTCAATTACAAACATATACATATATACTAATGCTTACATGCATAACTCATATTATAAAGACGAAAGATTTGATTTTTGTTTGATTTTTTATTACGATTTAAATCAAAAACTACTCGACCGATTTTAAAAATTCTTTCACCCTTAGAAAGCTACGTCTTTACCGAGTAATATAGGCTTTATTATATTTTCAAAAACTTATAGATCCCTACTTAAAATGGTGCAATGTAACCCAACGTATTAAACTGTTGCCTATAAAAGTTATTATTTCGCGTGCGCTGCGAAAACTATTGACGGTATATAAAGAAGTGTTTTTTACAATAGTACTATAATTACTTGATCATAACGATGTTATGGTAGGTGAATGATAAATCTAGATAGCCTATAAAATATTCGGCCGTGTATCGTTAATTTGCTACTAAGAATTGAAGATTTCCGTTACTTTGTCATGGATCCTATAATCAGAATCTAACCAAACTATCATCAAACAAGCCTTGAAGTATACTCTTTCTAATAAAAAAAAAATCATCGAAATCGGTTGGCGTGATATTGAGTTATTCGTCCATTTGTCGCGCACATACCTCATGCAAATTTACGACTTATATGGTTTTCTCATGGATTCCATTGTCAAACCTGGACTAAAAAAAAATGGGACCCCATGGGAAGCAACCCCTTTCAAATAAAAAAAAAATCATCAAAATCGATTCACCCAGTCGAAAGTTATGAGGTAACAAACACAAAAAAAAAAAAAAAAAACATACAGACGAATTGATAACCTCCTCCTTTTTTTGAAGTCGGTTAAAAATAAAACGAAGTTTAACAACATTTTAAACTTATGTTAAAATTAAAAAAATATTGTTATAAGTACAGATTACGAGTGTTTCTTGCAGCTTCGCCCATACAAAATTCTTAAGAAATAACCGTTTGTTCAAACCACCATCCACCAAAAACCACAAGTTTGTTCTATGTGATTTTCTTGACGAAGTAACCCATCTGGAATAGCTTGAGACGAACGAATAAAGTTTCGATCTTACTCTAAATTAAGATAAGTGAACGAGACGGAAAAAGATCAGCTTGTGAAGTATTCAGGGATGTGGCTCTCACGATCGATAAGAATCGTGAATAAGCATTTGTTTTATTATTTAATATGCAAAAGTGCAAGTGAATGTACTTCACTTAGAGCACTTCGTATATTACATCGCATCATTTGATTCGAATTATATACATTACGCCCGATTGTGATTGTCAAACAAAATTGATTTAAAATTATTTGTAATGTCTTAAATGTTATGCAAAAACATAACATAATTTTGTTTAAAAGCATATTTAGAATTAATTAAACAGATTTCAATCTAGATTTTCCGACATCTTCTCTAAACGTTATCTCAATGAAAATCTTCGTTATATATATTCAGGTAGATTTCTTAATTTGAATAATGCGATTTAATCTTAACAGAGAAATAATCAGTGTAACCATCATTGATACACCAGGATTTTACCCATAAATGGAAGTTATTAAACGTAATCGTCAATTCAAACCTTTTAAATAGTTTATTAAATACAGTGATGATGACATGATGACACGGTACAATAGGTAAACTTTATTTTGTTGGTAAATCAAACAAATCATCAGATTTTTACCATAGGTATGCCTTTTTTCCACGCTGGATAAAATAATTTACGAATTTATTCCACATAAAGTGGGGGCTGTGTGGGACTCAGCGGCGCCGACCGCGTTGGAACACCGACAACTCCTCCATTTCTAATAGTTTTCGGGGTACAGGGGCCTAGGCGATGCTTACGGCAACTGTGGCAGGCCAGCTATAGCCACCAGGGAATTTCTCTGGGCCCCCCACGTGGCCCATTCAATTAGGGTGTCGTGCACTGTGTTCAGTGCCGCACCACACTCGTAGAATACCTTTCGCCAATTTTCCCGTACATTGACTGCCTCGTTGGTCTAGTGGCCAAAATATAAGGCCGCAGACCCGGTGGTACTGGGTTCATTTCCCAGGTCGGGCCAATAAATAGTTATTGGGTTTTTCTGTTAGAAAATTCTCAGTAGCAGCCCGGAGTCTGGAAGTTGGTAGTGTGTACACTCATGTGCCTTGCAGAGCACGTTAAGCCGTTGGTCCTGCGCCTGAACTGCCGTCCCATCGGATTATGAGAGCTAAGGCAAAGAGAGTGCACTTGTGTTCGCGCACACACTTGTGCACTATAATCTATATATATCTCTTGCGCAGTTGGCTAATCTCTCTTGAGATTGACCGCCGTGGCCGAAATCGGTCTTGGAAGATCCCCTAACAACATTAGCCCTTTAAAATTGTTTATAATGTGATCTGATGATCTGAGTTACTTTATATAACAATAAAAATGACTTAATATTTAGGAATAACGCAGTTTACATCATCTAAATCACGATTGTTTATTTTGAGCAATCGGTGAACATACGTGTCGAATATAATAATCTCCTACGTTTTAAGTCAATTATAAAAATGAAGCTGTTAATGTTAATAAGCTAATATAGTTCAAGAAAAGTTTAAGTTTTGTACTACATAGCCATCATTCTTTTGTATCGTTCAGTCTCTTAACGAGCTCATTTTTCATTTTAAAACAAGAACGAAGATCAGCTTCCGATAATTATAAAAAGTGTTGCAACTTATTATATTGAGTTTGAACGAACAAATTGCTTGCTTACCTCGAGGCTTGAATTTTGATATTTTATAAGCCATTTGATAATTTTGTTAGATAGGTTTTTTGTAGTTCTTTATTTAAAATTGTATGCTATTATATATATACATATATATTTACAAAGATAGAAAACAAAATAAGATCAAATATAAAAGTTTTTTATTTGAAAAATAACTTTAATCTCACCCTCTTAGAAGTTTCTTCTGCCGGTTTATTGAAACATCCGAATAATGGCGGCACTCCTCGAGTGTTGGTGAGCGTCGTCGTTTATTCTAACGACATTAGTCCATTGCGTCTCCAATGCGGCAACTATTCAATTGAGGACTAGAAAACGAGGAAGTGCAGTTATCGTTGTCATATATTTTCATTTTAGAAGTCTCCTTTAAGCATACTGTATTCCGACCCTAACGTGCTTTCAAGAGAAGGGAAATATGGAGTATCGAGTTTTATCAATATTTTTATATAAGTAGTTTATTTTTAGGGCTGGTTCAATTTTGTTAAGGCTTTTATTTATTATCGCTAGGTGTTTCTAGAACTCATTTTGCTTCAATTTTTATAAAAAATTTCTTAAATTGTTATTATTTAAATATTTGCAACATGTACGAGTAAGTAGTTAATTACCATACTTTCTTAAGTGATGAACTCTCTTGATTTCTTCTGATAGGATTGATATTTTTCTCTTCAAATTAAACAGTGATCATCATTAAAATTTCATCTCTAACTATATCCTATACAATTTAAGCAATATCAATACAACAGCGACATTGGTTTTCAATTGCGAACATTTGTAATTTTCTTCTTTCACGGTGTATGCTAAAAGTGGCAATGATATTAACTAAACCGTTTTTATTTAATTTTAATTTGTTGTATTCGCTTTCTCAAAAAAATAATAACGCGATTTAAAAGTGTAACTCTTGCTTCGTCGTAGTTTTTAGCTTCCCTTTTTTTTAATATAGCAAGAAATAAGTAACTGTGACTTAATAATATGATGTGGTGTTTGCTGTAAAATGATTTTACATAATCTGTGTATTATTATTGTATGTTACATACATAGTCAAAAATATCTTAACCGATTCTAATAAATGGCATTTTATTTCGAAGAAAACCAACAAATGAAAGGTTTTTATTTATTAGAAGCAATTTGTCATTCCACTGTAAGAGGGGATTTAAATAAAGGCGAAAAAGAAATTACCATTGCAAATGCAATTCTCTAAAATGTCACACGTGTTAGAAAAATGTCCACCGTGGATTCAATACATTGCCGGTTTCAATTCGAAATCAGGTACGGTTCGGCTGGGGTATACGTAAATCGTCGATCCGGATCGAAATCGAATTTTTAATAGAACACTATCGGTTTGGCCAATAAATCTCGGGCCGAATCCTCGCGAACCCAGATCGGCTGTTTCCGTACGAACGACATCTGCCGTTGACTGGAAACGGTCCAAGAGCAAGCTATCTGCAGATACGACAAACCGAATAAATTATGTGGGAACGTAGCTACCAACGCGATACCAGGTAATAAGCTTGAATTTCCTTCTGGCAAATTTGACTTTAAAACTTTGATCTTGGTTACGTTAAGAATTTTTCTGAAAAATACTACGTATTTCTGTAATGGGCTAGTTGCTAAAGTGCTGTTCCTGTACATTTTCCGTAAAAAGCAGGAATGCTATAAGATCTTTACAGTCGATAAAATGTAGGTTTATTCATTAACATATTCATAGATGTATTAAAATAATTCTGAATTTTTCAGAAGGAGCTTAAAATAAAAAGACGCAATAAGTCTCTAATATCGAAACTTAAAATCACGAATACTGAGTGTTATTGGTCGAAGGAGGTTTAAATCGGTGGGACCGTTCAAAAGATGAAAGAGCTTACTCGGCGTCGTGTCTTGATTTATTGGCTCCTCAAAACCGCTGCCGATGAAATCTTCGATTGCTTGCTGTGAACATTAAAAGTCGCTTATAACTATATATATTTCGCATTAGTATATTTTTTAACGTTACGTATAGATACTTAAGAATGACGATTTGACGTTCTTTGCGCCTATTATTAATAAGTTTCCTAAATTTTTTTACGATTAAAAAACCTATGTATTTTTTTAATACTTATATACTTGAATAATTAGTATGTGAACAAATTTTATAATACATAAAACATTAGCTTTAAACAGGTTATCTACGAGTGGAGCCGTAAAGTCAGCCAATATTCATTTTCAAACCAGTTGGTTTTAAAAGCCGGTCAGCGAACCCTCATTATCAAATCAGCAACTATGTCAGTCAATTACGTAATATACGTATCAGGACTCATCACGCTAAGAGGATTTGTAACGTAGGCACTACATATTAATTGTTGAGTAAATGAACATTTCCTTTTCATCTACAGTTTCATTTTAAAAATTGCATCGTTCTGAACGTGCGATTCGTACTGACCTAAATATTACGATGGATATGATCGAGTGGGAGAAATATGTGAAATGCAGTTTGATTTTGTGATTTAGTGGTTTTCAATCAGTAAGGGTACTTATTTATCTACACATCGTAAATCTGTAACGGGATCGCGGTAGCACAGTATTTTGTATTTAAAAAGTTGGTCATGGTCCCCATTTGCAATTACTAGCACAAGAGATTTAAATATTTCTTTTTAGAGATTTTAATATTTTTATTATTAATGATGAAGTGGTTAAGCTTATTGCAGTTTCATGTACCATCAAGTTGTAGTTTGCTCTTTTGCCTACTTATGCTAAATGTAAAGAAAAAGTTAATAATACTATTAATTTTATTTACACGGAAATTACTAAGCTAAATGATTCTCTGAGCAACAAAAATAGCCACATGAACAAAATTACAGGTCGTTATAAATATTAATATTAATAATGAAAATAATTGAGTAATTTATTTATACATAACAAAATTTCACAAACTCCACCGCCCCAAATGGTGCACGAAAAATGTTTTTTTATGAGACTTGTTATGTTGTGTTTCAAGTCTGCCAAGTTTTAAGTGAATATCATTGTAAAATTTTTAGAAAACATGTATCGTACAAAGCCTATTTGTATTTCACTGTCTCCTTTTTACTCTTATTCTTCTAACGTTAAAAGTTGCGATATACATATTTTTCGCGATAAATCAGACATTGGATCGAAAAGTAAGGTCGATAAGCTTCAGTTGAATTGTCTTGCTCTGATATTTTGGATGATGCTAAGAGTGCAACGATGATAACAACAGTAATGAAGAAGAAAATTAAGTTCTTGCTGTATATATTGTGGTACACAAGTTGAACACAAGACAAGACAAGAAAGAGTTTTACAACAACCAACGGCTGTATGTGCAAGTTGGCTGTCCCGAATCACGGGAAGTTTTCTTACATGATAGAAAGACTACATTTTTTAAAATTACAATACAGGACTTTTACATGTGCAGCCTCCTATTCTTGCCATTATACCAAATAGGAACAAATGTTATTTGACTCAATTACTATCGTCATAAACCCTTTTTTTAAATGATTGTGACATACAGTTTTAACTAATTCTGCAATATGTTTCCTAATTTCATTTTATCATTTTATTATCTTCATAGATTATTTACATAAAGTTTTGCTTCTTTACAAAGCTTGCTAAAGTAGAAGAAATATTCGTACCACAATGTTCGGACTTTATTAAATGCTTACAATGGAAGATAGGTCAAGGGCTTAAGTAAAAATATCTTCACAGTATTGTGCCTTTTTTATGTTTATAAAATCATTCCTAATGAAAAGTGAACTCAGATAATTTCCTCATTGTAATATAAACAAATATAATTTCACAAATCATAGACCAAATGTAAAATACCTTATCAAAGAAATAAAATACTATTTATAAATGGTTGATAAAATATATATCTGATAATATTTGTGGTTATATTTAAAGTACAGGTAGTAAACGATTTTTTTACTTATGTAAATATTAGGATTAAAGTGCTCACCTCGGTGTTGTTTTATATAATGCATTAGGTAAGTAGTGCAACAGAAAGTATATACGCCATTAAAAAATATATTTTTTTATTATTGAAACAAGTTGTTACTATTTAATTTGAGAAATTATAATCTCTTATTGTTTAAAGAATTAGACTTATTTTAGTTGTAATTGTTTGCTAATTATTTATTTATCCAATTTAACATTTTAATGCATTTGAAATTGTATATGCTATTATACATTTATTCTTTGCTATTCATAGGATAGGATGATATACAAGTTTAGCGGGATCAAACAAACAAACTATTCAGTTTTATATATCAGTATAGATAATGATTTGTATAATTTTAAAACATTGAATACCTAAATATTTATAGGTATAAGTAGCGTTAAAAGTGTAATCATCCGTATTAATTAATTCATATCCTAAACGAGCGGTCCGAGCGTCAAATGGAGTGTTTAAAAACTTAATTAGGCGTCGCTAAGACTGACTGACTGAGTATTCGGTACTACCGTGATATCTCGCAGCTATTTCGAACAGCAAATTGTTTGGCGACGGCAAATCTTACTTACCTACTATTTATGTGATGGATGAACGATTAGCCTAATAATTATATTAATTTATAATTATCAAATGGTGATTTACATCTGGTAAGGTGCATCGGTTATACAAATTTCCTCAGTATTTTGTGGTTGAATTCCTCGAATGTCTACCGCTCATTATATGTCAATCAGTTACTTTCAAGTTTTTTGATATCCGATTCACCATTCTATGATTCTAATGATAAAAATTAAATAAAATTACTAATAAATTCAACTTTGTGAAAATTGCTTTGCTTGATATATTAACAAAGTTTTTATCTACGAAGGAAAAAACATCAAAAAGATCGTAAGCAAAAATATACTTTGTTTAAACATACATCACTGAAGACGCACACTGAACACATATCGTTGTTTCTTGAAACTAATAACTTTTTATTAAATGAAGATATCGCAATATTTTTTTTTGATAAGGGCCAAGTGTCTAAGAAATTAAATTTAGAAAATCTATCCAGTAGGGTTTTCCGTGATGCGCGCACAACTGCAGACCTCTATTATTTTATTTATATAGATTACAAAGAAATAATAAATATACAACAACAATACAATAGTATAACATTATAATGATGTAGTTATTAAGTGTAAGTGACAGAAAATTTTTCACGTTAAAATGATCTAAATATAAAATAAGAAAAGGTTTTTTTTTTTAAATCAAGCGACAAATAGCTGTTTTATTATTTGATACTCTTCATCATTTAACTTCTAAGACGGAATGTTCGTGCTTCAGAATTTGTAAGAAACGTAACAAAGCGTTACATGACAGGCAGAAGTTTTGGAGAGACAGCCTTGAATTCAAAAAACCGTAACGAAATAAATATAAAACGCACGCACAAAATACTGAAGAAAAATTTGTTACTTTAATTTTTTATTATTTGTATTCTTCGGTTGTATTTTTACATAGCTTATTTTATACGTACGGTTTGTTCATTAAAAAATATACTTGCACTATCCAAGGCTAATTAAATAACTGCATCTGCTACTAAATTGAATTTAAAGATCTAAATTGGTTCTATTTCTAATTATATCGATTTTGAAATAAGACTAAATGTTTGCTTTCTTATTTGTTTCAATAATACAATATATTATGTGTATATTATTATAGTATAGATCACCTACATTTTAGTAACATCGTAACCCACAAACGTACATTTTATCCTTATATTTGTTTATTTGTAAAGAAAACATTAAGTTTCTTTTTTTTAAATCGATTTAACTAAAAGGATATGCGACATAAGGAGTAGAATAATTGCCCATATTCAGCACCTCACCTGCCTCACTGATCGCATTATGCAAATAGGGACAATCATGAAGTAATCTATCAAAATGGCGCCGACATCACATACCCGGCTTCTCATTAACTATAAGGGGCGAGATAACGAAACGATCTAGTCTGATATGAGATATTTGAACCTTTTCTGAAATAAAATATATCGAAGAATAAAGTGAAAATTGTTTGAAAGGGTATTCTATGACTTCCGAAGATAAATGTGTTAGTACATATGCGTAACATATGGTGGATGAAGATATTTTTATGTAATAATTCTACATACAAGATGGAACCTTAAAGATTTGTGCACCAATCACTCATCCTATGTATATTAATTATACCGTTAAATAGTAAGTCTTGGTAATGTTGTGTTCCGCTTTGAATGGTGAACGAGCCAGTGCACAGGCACAGGATAATTTTTATTATGTAAGTTTACGTGGTTGGTGGCGCACTAGCCCTTTAAGAGACGGTTATTTTTTCTTACAGTGCCAATGTCTATTGACAGAGGGGACCACTTACTATCAGATGGCCTATATAAAACAAAATGAACTTAAGTAGAGGAACATCATATGGTGTAATTTTGGCTGAAATTATTCATCATTGCACCTTCATGATATGTTAATTATTATATAAAATTTTTGGGACGGGTCCCTTCGGAACGAAAAAAAAAATGTTGATTAATACTCGAGGGCCGAGTTAATTAATGAGCTATTATAAAGGTCTGGATTTCCTACGGCAAACCTAACCATTTCCCAAAACAGTACTTTTCATATTCAAATAATTTTTAATGAGGGTAGTAATTTGTTGAATTGACCCAAATATGTACATACCAAAACACTCAATAGTAAATCGTGCGTTTCTCAAAAGAGACCAGACTCTATTTATGCAACATTCACTAAAATGTCGAAGTTGCAACTAACCAACATCCGTATTTACTCCATTCTCCCCTGGAAATATTTCTCTCATTATAAAATATAACATTGATTTGTTCAATGTGAAACCATATAAGAGATCAACTGAGTTAGTCGCATTAGCAAGCCTGGAATTATTTACAAATACCTAAGGCACATATCTCTTCCGCACTTCACCATTAATGGTGAAAATGGTCCGCGTTTTTTTTATTCTTGTTCTTAAACTAATACAATGAGCGTTATTTCTAGCATCTTCATACTATGATGCTATTCAATTTAAAAGTGGTATATCCTTGTACATTAGAAGCCGGATCACAATCCTACGCTTGTCAGTTACGTGACTCATATCGAATACGTGCATACAACTGCGTGACCCAAGATATAAACGTTTAAATTACGAAGGTGTTGCGTCAATGGAGTGTAAAATTTACACTTAATTATTTCAATAAACTCGGTCGAAGTCCGAACCTAATCATTATCGAAAATTTATGTGAAAAGTTATATGAATTTGCATGTTTGGATCTTTTGGGAGGTCGTCAATAGTTAATAAATTATAAAAAGAAAATTTTGGTCCTTTTTTGACAAAAAGATAAGAAAAAGGTAACGCACTGTTTTGTCTTTGCGCATTTATATCTACATACATTTCATTATAAAAGTATTCTCACGTGTACTCCACGATATGATTTAAAAATAAAAAAAAAAACTAAAAAGACCAGCTTATATTAAAATATACCTACTAATGTAAAGTTTTAATGGGCAGACGTAAATGTCCTCGGTAAAGGATACTAGTACAAGAGCTGAAAGTCATATCCTCAAGAATGAATACCAAGGGAGTCGTTGCTAACGAATATACGCTTCAGGTTTAACACGTGACCCAAAAATTTTGGCACTACGAACATTACACTGCATAGTTGAATATGAACACGCATTTTAATTAGCTAACGCGGCCTTCCCGCTACAATGGTGTGTCTCGTACAATTGTGCCTTTGAATTTGTGTATGCATGTTCAACGTTTTAATTTACAGCATCAAGATTAACTTCATTTATAAAATGATACTTTTCATTTCCAAGTATTTTTTTCTTGTTTATTTAGGATGTAACGAACAATTTGTTTGCTTGTTTTTTATTATAGTCTATATTTATCAGAATTAGAGGGTCAGTAAGTAACAGCTTAGCTTCCGATGGTAAATTCTGCGTCCGTTTTCTGTGAAATTAGTATCTAATAAATAGGAGCACTTTGAAGTACTTACTTGATTTACTTTACTTTGTAGTTATTGATATACATTTTTCTGACATCGTTTTGTTGACGTACATTTTATAAATAACAAGATTAATTTTCTTTATAATTCCATTTCAATTATATCAACATAAACCTGCCTTTTATCAATGATTCACTAGTTTCCGAGTAACGTGTATTCTGATCGCAACTTTGGAATGTATTTTTTTTTTAATATAAAGAGGGGGCAAACGAGCAGGAGGCTCACCTGATGGAAAGTGACTACCACCGCCCATGGACATCTGCAACATCCGAGGACTTGCAGGTGCGTTGCCGGCCTTTACAATAAGTCGCAATAAAATAAGCCAAGTTAGATAGATAAGTAACTTTATTACAACCAGATACGATTGCTATTGAGATTACATTGTACAACTAATCGAAGTGATCTTGTTTGTAAATAGGACCCTGATTTGTAATAGAAATGGTGGATCATTTGCAGGTTAAAATTCGGCGCCGCTGAACCTAAAGTCTACAATTTATCTCGTGCTTATGAACATAAGAATAATCGTGAGCAAATCTGAAATATTTATTTCAGTCCAGACCCAGTGAAATATACTTCGTAGCTTGTACTCGATAACCATCTCCTAGTAGAAGCAGTTTTTTTAAATAATTATATAGGTAGGCGGACGAGCGTTTGGCGTTCTTCTTATCATCGGTATTTTACCCAATTACTAAAATTATATTTAAATATATTTCATTAAAGTTCTTACCGTTTTAAATTCGCTACAAATCTAACGTGTTTTCTAAGCGACTCCATAACGCTAATATGTGACCGGATAATTGGAAAAAATGCTTATTTATAAAACATTCTAGCCAGATTGTAACCTGTCGAATTATAGTGTATGGCGCATATTGTTTTTGATATAACGGATCAATTGCAGTGTTATATACGAAAACAGTATATAATATAATGTATGTATATTATGCATTTTAACAATATATTAGGCAAACAATATGTACTGTAATATAAAAATCAATATTTAGAACAAAGGTTAAAAAGTTCGCAAAATGAAGGTGGAGATGCGATGTAAAAATTCATTATCCCAAGAGATTACCCCGTACCTGCAAAGATATTAAAAGCTTAAATGTGGGGGAAAAGCGTTGTCTACATATGATTACATGGAAACATACTTTCACATTACAAAGCCAGAGTACCTACTTCTATCTTAATAATACTTTACATTATTATATTATCTGTAATAGTAATTATATTTTCTAATTATATGTTTTTAAGTTTTCCCACTTGGTCGTTTGAATTCGACCTCTTAAAGTTAAATCGTACAATCTCCAGAATTATTATTTTATGTCCCCGATGCCCAATATTCTTTATTATACATAATTTATATTCTTAGAAGCATTTCAGTGTTGTATATATCCTTGTATTTCTTTCTGTTTTCGTTTATTTCTATATGCTCATATGCGATTAAGATATTTTCTCAAAAATAATAACTTCGATGATGTACTAGATTACCTGTAAGCGCTTCAAATACGGCCCGAAAAGTAAGAACACAATGACATTTGTCAGGTTATTTCAAATGAATATGGTCCAATCATAACTTATTGCCAAGGAAATAAGGTTGAATATGGAACAACCGTTATTGTACATATGCTCGGGAACAAGGCATAGTTTAGATTGAAATTATTAAACCATTACATCGATTTCTTAATTTTATAGTCGGTGCTACATTTGAGTATTGTTTTTGTCCGTGACGCGTTATTTTTATTTTATTTCATTGTTTTGCGAGGACGAGCATATGGGCCACCTGATGGTTGGCTTACATCGCCAATGCGCCACCAACCATGGGAACTAAGGTCTTATGTCCCTTGTGCCTGTAATTACGCTGGCTCATTCACCCTTCACACCGGAACACAACAGTACCAAGTACTGCGGTTTTGCGGTGGAATAACTGATGAGTGGGTGGTACCTACCCAGACGAGCTTGCACAAAGCTCTACCACCAAGTAAATATTATTATATATCTTATATTTACGTTATCTAGTAATATTGTTGTTCGAAGTTCATTATAGAAGTGTTATCGTATGAAATAACAACTGTTCCGATGTACATAAGCTTATTTTATTTTTGTATAGGTATTTAAATACTTCCTATTGTTCGTACAATTTAATAAAGTGAGCAATTAAAAAATATCACCGATTACGAAAGTTAGACCTGTCCGCTTCGGTTTGCAATTTTTATAGCGCACAAATTGAACGATCTCCCAGGGGTGTGAACGGGGCAGATTTTATATTGAATTTTGAAGTTCTATTTAATACGTTGTATTCAGAATTCAGATACTTGAATTTGCATTTATTTGTTTCGGATACCTTGCAATTAAGGCGAAAGTAGCTATTGATTCTTTGCAATGTTTTTAGGAAGAAATTAATTAAATATAGTAATATATCGATAAGTTATTTATTCAGTGGCTAGTTAACGTGGATCTTAAAGATTAAAGTTCACGAGATCAAATCCGGATAAGTACCACTTTTAACTTTTAACGTGTTTAATTTGAAAGAAAGGTTAAAGAAAAACGCTTGTGATGGATGAATTTTCCGACATCTGCTTCCAACAATCCTTAATAAAGCGGCTTGGTGGAATGAGATCCAAACCTTTTCCCAAAAAGGAGACCAGGCATTAGACCAAGCCTAGTGGTGATACATTTACGGACAATTACGTCAACTTTAACATAGTGTGTAGAGTAATTATCTTAAATATTTTAGCAAAATATTTACTCGCCTCATCCAACACGGTAATAGCATAATTTAAAAAGCGAAATAACGCGCATTTCACAGTAATCGTATTACCATCATTGACTTGACTACTCAATTAGCGTCAGCGAGTTCATCTTTTATAGTATATTTATATTTGTAGGAAATAGACCTTCGAAACGACCTCCGGTAAACATATTTCAACCTTAAACCGTTATTAATCCTATGTTAACTCAATTAGGCGTCGAGTCCCTTATTAAGGGTGGATATAGCGGATTCGACGCGGGTTATAAGTGCTTCGGGGCGCGTCGACTCGGAAACTAAAATGGTGGCACGGTCTAAACTCTCAGGCAAGAAGGATGGCGTCGGAGCGATGATTAGTATAAAAATGCCTTTTTTTAATACTTAATGAAACTTTTGTAAAGTATTTTAGAGCATATCAAAATCATTTACATCTCTTCATATAGTTTAGCGACTGTTTAATTAAACTCTGATTTAGCTCTTTCTGTCATTAATGATTTTACATTGGAAAGAAAAAGACATTGCATTGTTTAAGTAATCACCCGCTAAACAACGTTTATAAGTAATACAGTTAATGTGTCAACGAAATAATCATCAATTCCGTTACCTCTACAATTATTTTAAAGTAAATTATTAAGTATTTTTAAAAAAAAGTTAGTCGATTTCAATTACTTTTAAAACATTTGCTATTAATTCATCAGTGTCCAATTAAAAAAATCTCGATTCGAAATAATTCAATGCACATTTCAACATGTCATAAATAAAAATGTTGAAATGACTGCAATTTGTTATTGCAAAAATATTTTTCAATTCAATTTTGTATCAAGTACTCGGTGCTAATAGAAGATCGTGGAAAGTGTTTCTAGAGGCGCGGAATCGAAGTCGGAATCGTGGCCGGCCGCGGACTAATGCGTCCTCTGTAACGAGCGGCGACGAGCACCCTTGAGATAGTCAGGGTTGCCAAATACGCCATTCATTAAGTGAAAACTCAAAAGTTGCCACTCGAACGATTAATCGACCTGAGTAAATTGAAATTAAATGGGGCCTGTGAATTTTCTCAAATTCGCATACTATTATAAAACTGAAATTTAAAAAAGGGGATGATTCATTTCAGTAACACACTGGCGGTTCTTAAGGTAGCTGAGAGATAAACAAATATATAATTTGAAATAAAAGTACAACACATAATACATACTTTTATACATAATACACTCAATCCCGTGGCCGGAATCGAACCCGAAAACCCGAAGTGGAAGACGGGGTCACTGCCAACTGCGACAACGGACCAAATAATAATTTATTACTCGGTATTATTATACGACAAAAACTTGAAAATAATTACAGTTGCCTATGGTAACGTGTAACGCACAGCCCTGTTAAACTCGCCGCGAGCGAACCATTCAAGTACTGGTTTCTAAACGAGTTCAGTACGTCAAGGGCCTTTGCGAGATCCTTTGAGTGTTCTATGATTTTCGGCCACCTGAATTCGTAGCGATCGGGTTAAGCCGAACTTGGGTCTTTTATGTTATTAAATTACGTGTATTTGATTTTCTCGACTGACTCTCCAAAAATGAAGGGATAGATTAGGTATGTGGGTATGTATGGTGGGTGGGTGAACGAGGTATAAAGGTCCTTCATTAACATTATTCGAGGGAAAGTTGATTCAAAATAATATTCGAATATATACTGTTTTTCTCTTAAGTATGATTAAATATATACAAATTATAATTAAAAATAGAGTACAATCATATCCGCATGGAAATAATAATAGTAGAATATTCTCGTTGATTCACAATTCCGTTTTTGTGGGCGATAAGCCTTCTTGTTTTTATAAATGTGAAGTTTCTTATATCATTTCAAATTAATGATGGTATATTTCGAACTGTTTTATAATAATTAAATGTTCAAATATGATATATAAATATAAATTGTTATTGTACTCCTCTGATAAATGTTTTCCATTGTTCACAGATTCAGTGACGTCAAGATAAACAGAAAGGTAAGAAGCGCTAGCTTTTGTAAATAGAAATCGTAAGAAAACACATTACCGGTCCTAATGGAAACGGAATGAAAAAATATATGCGGTAGAAAAGGCCATTAAACATTTTCAATAAAGGCCGATTGATGTCATCTCATTCAACCATTAATTCAGCTATTGTGAGTAACGTTGGACTATCGGGTACGTTTCAATCAATTGACCGAGAGTCGCGGGTCGGACGTGTGCGGGATCAAAACTGGACTCCCGAATCATTACTTTGACCGTTATTAACGATAGTGTTGAACTTAATGGGGACGATTTGGTTTCGAGATAAATTAAACGGAACGATTACGATAAATCCATTCCGTACGAATGTCTATCTATTAGGAAATCCTACTAAAAACATTTTCCTTGTCACAGTACTTAAACTAATAATTATAAGTGATCTATTTTTGGAACAGATGGGACATTTGATATTAAGCACGTTCGTTGGTAGTAAGTGATTGAGTCTGTATATAGATCTCGAGACCTATACGATTTACGATTCTGTTAAAGTTTACACTGCAATCAGTTCTTGGTTAATACTTGTACCTATATATTTATTGGTAATGCATCACAATGCCACTTAACTACTTAAATATACTCACTTTAATTTTAATTTCAAAGTTCTGATAACCACTTCGTCGACATTAAAGACGCCTTTTTTACGAATGCCTAAAAATACCATAGATTATTTAAGAGCTCCTTCAATGATATCACGTCAATTCAATGTCAGACTTGTTCATTTGTCACTACTCTTCCTGTGATTGGAATAGAGTAATAGACTGTTCGTGTGTAACTAATGATCGTCTACACGTTAAAGGCAAGCTCTTACGTTTGTTATTACGCTCTCATCATTTAATTCGCAGCACAGAAATGAAAAATATGAAAAGTGTAGGTCACTTTCGCGGTTTTCTAACTGAACTTCCATAATTGGTTAAGAATATTAAGGATTATAATAATTATTTATTTAAATTAATATTTTGATCGTCATATTATTTTTGAACAATTTCCAGAGCAATATTCATATGTCAATTTGAGTTTGAAACGATAGCACAGATTGATGTCGGACAAGGTTGCCGGCCTTTGACAGGATGACGGCGTTTATTTCATCATATTGGTATATAGTTTTATGACTTTTAAACTTTGTTTGATTCGATATGTCCGTTGAAGATCTTTAGTTAGAAGCTTCATAACTGGTGTAGTGGCTAGTTTATGTTGCTGACTGTCTCGTTAGTCTTGTGGGCAAATATTAGCCCGCAGATCCTGAGATCCTGACTTAAAACTCCATGTCGGTCCGACAAAAAGTTATTGGGGTTTTTACACACACACACTTTTTTATTTTAATTTTATTACATTTTAAGTTTTCCCATGACATCATCTAAATCTTTTATGAGGGTTTTTTTTAGTTCTGTCCGATTTCAATGTCAAATTTCATTAAGATCTGTTCAGCAACTTAACCATGAGTGACGGGCAAATAATCACACATACTTTCCAATTTAATATTGGAGATGTTATGCTCGTAGTTCTGTCAACGTTTCGATTACAAGCGGTTAGGATCAGCACTTTCATTCTTATCACATTAACTTAATTCATTTCATATCATATAATATGACATATAATGTAATGAAGTCTATTATAGACTATGTCTGATCTCTCTCCGGTCGTGTCAGGTTGCCGTCTCAGTGGATTATGATAGTGAGGGAATAGAGAGTGCAGTGTGCACGCAGATACTTGAACTATAATATCTCCTAAAGAGATTGTTTATTTGAAACGACTAAGCGCTGAAACATAATCTGTGGAACAAAAAATGATACATTGGGTTACATTATTGCAATTTTGGTAGCGATCTCTAACTTTAAAAAAAAATGGTTGTCTGTAAAGTCGGTTTACGGACTATAGTTTAACGTGACAACGTCATAACAAAACATTGATGAAATGCCTGCAAACGAGTGAAAGAGAGATAGATGTGGCGCAAGCGTACAATCAGCGTAACGGGACAATTTTTCGTGCATGCAGCCACCGTTCATCGATTTATTAGACGTTGTCACGTCAAAAGTATAGTTTATTCATTACAAACCAAAATAGTTTGTCAGTTATATAAATTCTATTTCAATTTAAAATATTACAATGAATCATAGCCGTTTTAATGCAACAATACCATGAAAGTGAGATTCTTTATTTGTTGTGATTTGAAATAAATATTTTAATTAATTCTCAATCACCAATCACAACCACGTTTTTAATATTCACATATCACTTTTATGACACGGAGCAGGATATTGGATGCGTTTAATGCCGAACGATAAATTCGTTCCCTCGAGAACACAAAGTGCATCTATAAAACGATCCACGGATAAATGCAGTTCCGGACCGAATTTAATAAAATATATCAAATCAAATATATAAAAGCTTACGAGGTCATTGTTGTTCGTATTCATAGACAAAACTGGAGTTATTTTTGAATTTTTTTGTTGTTTTTTTTTTTCATGTAATGCGTGTGTGTGTTAGCCTATTCTTTGTTTTATTTATTAACTAGCTGATACCCGCGACTTCGTCCACGTTGCTTGATATATTAACAAAATGTTCTTATGTACGAAGGAAAAAACATCAAAAAGATCGCAAGCAAAAATATACTGCTTAAACATACATCACTGAACACGCAGTGCATAAACAAATCGGTTGTTTCTTGATACTTTAATAACTTTTTATTAAATTAAGATATCGCAATATATTTTTTTATGAAATAAAATTAAGAAAATTTCATTGAAATCTATCTAGTAGTTTTTCCGTGATGCGCGCGCAACTGCAGACCTCTATTATTTTATTTATATAGATTTCATATTTATAGAGTTATTAATTATTATTTAATATTGGAATTTTTCACTATTCGTATACTTTTGCCGACGTTTAATTTATTCTAATTTTAGCAGAGGTAGTGTTAGGATAAAATCGTAATAATATATCGAGTCGATGCGAGTCATGATGTAAGGAAGTCAACAGTTTATTCCTCGAAACATGAAGAACAGCTGTTGATTTATAACAAAAAAATATATGTTGAACAACTGTATTTATAAACACGGCGACTATCGCAACGGTCCCGCATTGAACCGTTGCACGAGGCGGTCATCTGGTTGCACTGGTTTTTATGAACTGTATACAGTATTACTGGACTGATACTCTAGATAACTATCTATGTACATGTAACCATAACATCGTTAGGAACGTTAGTTTGTACTAAATATAAATAGTGTAATCTGTCCAAAAATTGTGATGACGTTAAAAAAACAATATAAGTTTTTATTTGATGTGTCAATTTCAGTTAAACAATAAACCCTCTTTTTCACACCGTTGATAAGGTAGAAAGATACCACCCTAGGTCGGCTTGTTTGAAAGGAAATGGGTTATGTGAGATTCGTACTCACTAAAACCATGGCCGTTTTCGATATGAATTGAAGAGGCTGCGGGACTTCGTCGATATAGAGGGTTTTACGGCTCCTTCTGTGATGTGCTCTGAAATACCAACGGTACGGACCCCGTCAATTCGAGGAGCGTCACGGGCTCGCTTGTGGTGTTCCCAAGACTACAGAGCCCTAGTCCGGCGGCACTTCGCGAGAAAGTTCACATATCTAAACACACTAGCCTAACCTAATATATATAATATTATAAAAATAAAATGAGGATGGCATTTTTTTATAAAATACTTTAAAACGTTTCGAAAGGTTATTGACTTTGAACCTTGAAAAGAGTGTTGATAACATTTATTGCATACGACAGGAAGAGTTAATTGCAGGGTAATAACGATTAATTTCATTTAAATTTCACACAAATTAAGCAAATGAAAATTCATCAGTTTTGGCCAGGGTTTGAACCCGTTATTATCGGTTAAGCTTCAAGTGTTCTGCCACTGGGCCATCCTAGCTCGCTTTTGTGCTTATAAATCTTCCGTACTCGGAGGTGAAGAAAACCATCGTAAGGAAACCTGCATGTTTTTTATGTAAACCTGACAAGTATAATTCCACCAACCCGCATTGGATTAGCGTGCTGAGACGAGCTACAAAACTACTTGGAGTAAGAGTTGTCCTAGAGTACCTAGTCTAAGAGTCCTAGCCCAGCAATGAATGGGACGTTTACAGACTCTAACTTAACTTTTCGTCAAATTAAACCACTCGATAAAATTCAATAAGTCTTATTACGTAGTAGTCGTATCAAGACATGGTTAGACGAGGTTTAGGTTTATTCATATGAGTAGTCACGTCTTTCGTATAAACTAGTACATAACAACTGCTCACGGACCACACCATTAATATTATAAATGCGAAAGTGTGTTTGGATGTTCGTTACTCATTCACACATTCAAACAGATGATTGGATTCTAATAAATTTTCTTACATATGTCGATAATGTTAAAGAATAAGACCAGATTTAAACAATATTATTGGCTAAATTTAATTTATGCAATAATCAGTTATAACAGTTTAGTCAGTTCTAATAAATAAAGGCTTTTATATTTCCTATATGGTTTGATGGCTATGTCTCGGTTACTTTGACATTTTGTTATAAAAACATGAAATCATTCATTATTATTTGTTTAAAAGATAATGTTTAATGACGTGCGTTTAAATGACAGTTTTTTTTGTTATTATCTGATACCTCTCTCGCGCCACCAATTTTACATTGAAGGTAGGTACTATGACAGAAACATATTTCGTCCAATGAAGATAGATCTGAAAAACGTATGAATACATTAATTAGGAAAAAGGAAAACTTTAGATAGGTTTTATTTGGTACTTATCAATAATTCTTATATTTAAAAAAAAAACTGACTGAATGAGTGAGAGTGAAGGTGTAAATACAGGGACAAGGACTTCATCTCTATCACCCTTACTTGTAGAATATGTTTAGCAGTGAATCAGTTAAACAATGGTGTGTCTTCTTCTATCGAATTTAAAATCAATGATGATAGATAGAGAGAAATCATTGTTTAACTAAACAGCTCTGTCAGAATAGAACATGTCTGTACATAAAGTACCAGTACTTATCATCGTTTCTCTTCCTAAAACAAATTTATGTTCTTTATTAAAAAAATCTTCACAAATTAAGTGTGGACGCTAGAATAATACAATCTTTACATAAGTATTATATGTAATACAAACAAACATACGAAAAAGTAATACCGATACGTCCGTCAAATTGATGCTTATGGAGTGTCAGTAAATTCGTGCATGAACACACCAAATATTGCCCTCCCTCCTTCCAGGGAGGAAGCGTCGTAACTCTGTACATCCGATATTGTTTGCACACTGAAAATGTATTTTGAACAAACTATTTTCCAACACGGCTTCATGAATTTCAATAAAACATGCTTTATGTGATTACTCTTTCGGTTTACGTATGGTAGAACTCTTACTAGGTTTCGTACAAATCAAAACCGATATGTTGTATTTGTAAGTGTATTTTAGTAAAATACAAGAAAGGTCCTCGAGGTATCGCGCTGCTAATCGAAATATTAATAAGTAATAACTTGCTGAGTGAGTATGAGAAATGGCAGTGGTGATACTGGTCGTAAATATTCGCAGCCCGTTTATTTGAAGTCGGGTGTAGTGAATAAAATAAATAGAACGGATTTAGTGGATTTCTACGGCCGGTCGCCTGACGGACAGCATCCTTTCTTAGGAATCTTATTTCTACTACTGAATTTGTCTTTAAATAATATAGAAACTATACTTTATTATACGATAACACTTAGTGGCCTACTTGAATAAATTAGTAAGTTGAAATTAATCAATGTCACCGGAAAAAAGTCCGACAAAAGATTTTAAACATTATTGACAATATTAAAATATAATTAGAACGTTTATAATGAGTTTAATAGCATCGAAACGACTCAATGCGTATTCGTGATTTGATGAAGACGTAACCTTCGCTATTAAATATCTTAGCACCCGTGCAACACGATCTTTGGTCGTGACAAACCATCGGAACGAACCAAGTAATCAATTAATATTACTGAGATCATAGAAAAGCTCAATGTAATCCGTGATATTATAGAAAGTGAAGGTGCTATAGACATAACGGTAACATGAGTTGGAGAAAACTGTGATATTTATTTATACATACATATGTTATTTATTTTAACCCTTCCCATATATTTTGTTGCAATACGTCCTCTTCTCAAAGGTTACCTGGAAGGGATCGCTGTTTCAGCGATAAGACCATCTGTTGCACGAAATGCAACTTTGTACATTTAGACTGTCTGTTATTTATGTGACATATAATATATTTAGCGAATGGAAAAAAATGTATAAATATACAAGAACATGGAATTCATTGTGGTCACGTCAAAAGTCTAAATTTCATGCGAAAATGTTTCATATGAAAACCAAAATGCAACATTCAATAGTCGTAGACGAGCATATGGGACACCTGATGGTAAATAGTCACCAACGCCCATAGACAATGCCATTGTAAGAAATGTTAACCATCGCTTACATCGCCAATGCGCCACCAACCTTGGGAATTAAGATACTATGTCCCTTGTGCCTGTATTTACACTGGCTCACTCACCCTTCAAACAGGAACAAAACAATACAAAGTACTATCGTTTTGCAGTAGAATATCTGATGAATGGGTGGTACCTACCCAAACGAGCTTGCACAAAGCTCTACCACCGTTCAAATCATTATCTTCTATTTTCAAATGTCAAATTACTAATGACGGAAAGTGAGAAAATCGCTTTTTAAGTATTTATTATACAAGTAACAATAAGCAAATTGATTCTGTGTCAGAATTTGTCTGTATTATTAATGGGTTATAACTAATTATCATAAACGTATCGTATTATTTCGAACATTTTAGCTTAGTTACTTATAAATTTTATTAATAATTACCTTTAATAAGTGTTCAATTCACGTTTTTGTTGTGTCGATTAAGCTTAATTTCCTACCACTTAGATTTTTTCGACATGCGACGTCAAGGTTAAAAAATACTACAATTCTCAATATCGTGTGTTGTTAATCCATCCTTTGTCGAAGATGATCTCATACTTTTTAATGCCGCTTTACCTTAATGCCTACATTATATAATTAATTTACAAATAACATTTAGATCACGGACTATATGACCAGTAATATATGAATCGGCGTATCAATAAGTATATTAGGTAAGAATCTTATTTAATACTCTAAATCGATGACAGTGCCACAGTCTCGCCGTGATATGTATAATGTTTATTATCTAGGTTAGGAAAGATGACGATGAAAGTTATTGAATTATTATTTTTGTGAATTCTCAGAAGCAACCTGTATTACTAACTTAATCTAAGTAAATTATAAATTTATTTATTTATTTATTTAAGGATCTCCAACAAAAGATACATTGAATTGAATAATATTATAAAACACGTGTGCTCCTTCAATTACAGGAGACCACATCAAGTACAATAAAGCAATGACTAACAAAATTAAATTAACAATTGTATGGATTTTGATTAAATAAATGATTATTTATCTATTATTTATCTATTGTTAAAATGTTAGCAAGTTATACTCCCGGTCACAGAAAGCTCAAATAGCTTTTGGCAGGACCAAGGCCTGATCTCTTTCCGGTCGTATCGGTTTGTTGTCCCATTAGACCATAAGAATTCAATTCTTCTTCATTATTATTCTGCACTAGAGAGAGCACTCGTGTTTCATAGAGAACTGTTTTCCTAACAAATGTTTGATCTATAATATATATCTTGCGCAGATGTCTAGCCTTTCGAGACTGGCCATCGTATTCGAAATACTTTTTTTTTAAATTAAAATTGTCAATATATTATTAGCATATACTTATATATTACATATATGTATTAATAGTGGACAAGTAATTGTTGTGAAATAGACATTTTTTCTTTAATTAGTCTATCTTATCAAGCAATATTTGAAACTCACTATAGATATTAGTTAATTGTGAACCAAAATATTTAAAAAAAAGTATTTAAAATTATTATGGAGAATTTAGGCTTTATTGCGAAGTGCAGCCAAACCACGTGATACATAAATAATAAACCTAAAAATACAATATGACCTAAGTAACAAGTCACGGCGTTTGTTGCAAAATATTCCTTATGTTTTATGCAGGAATATGTATTTACAGTACTGGACAAAAAAAAGTACGCACCGTTCAAAATTCAATATGGGAGATATAAATGTACGAAAATATATGAAGGAGTATTACCAATGCAGTTTCAACGATAGTTCATAAGTTCATATTCGCATTTACACGGGATCATCACAAAAAAATAAATCGAATGGTGATCGAAAACCATTTTAATACGTAGAATGCCAATTTTAGGCTGGACAAAAAAAAGTACGCACCCAAGAAAAAAATAAAATTTATGAACACACCGCGCATTTAATATTTTGTGTGTTCACCTTTTGCTTCGATAATAGCCTGTTAACGCCGAGGCATACTTTCCACTAAATTGCGAATTTGCTGTTCGTCGATTTTGTCCCAGGTCTTTTGCAAAGCATCAAGAAGTTGTTCTTTGTTTATTACATAGCCTTTATCAACATTTCGGTCTAAAATAAACCAATGATTTTCAATTGGGTTTAAGTCTGGTGTCTGTGCTGTCCAATCCAACAATTTGATCCGCGAATAACGGAAATTCCCGATGATTTTCGAGCCGTATGTTTCGGATCGTTATCCTGTTGAAAAATGAATTCATTCTCCAAGCCAATTTTTGAAAGTGACTCCTCCAGATTTTCGTTTACGATATCAATGTAAGCATCGGCATTCGTGATACCATTGATTGGAACCAAATTGCCCACTCCTGACCACGTAAAACAGCCCCACAGCATGAAACTTCCTCCTCCGAGTTCGACAATATATTGAACATTTTTTTCGAGGAGCTGTTCACTCGGCTCACACCAAACGCGAGATCGTCGTTCGTGTCTAAATAAGTCAAACTTGCTCTCGTCGCTCCAAATAATTCTTTTTCAAAACGAAATCGGTTTGTTAACGTATTTTAAGGCGAATACAAGGCGCTTAATTTTATTTGCTTTGCGAATCAAAGGCTGACGTAGTGCAAAACTATTTTTGAATCCGGCCCCACGAAGTCTTCTACGGACTGTTCTGTCGGAAATATTCAGGCCTGTATTTTTAAATATAACACGACTCATAATCGTCTGATTTTTCTTTACCTCCCTAATTATACTGCGATCGTCCAATTCAGTAGTCTTTATTTTTCTACTTCTCCCATGTTTATCACCAACTATCCTTAATTCCTTGAACTTCACGTATACGCACGTATATTTTCTGTACTGCACCTTCACTTCTCAGATATTTTCGGGCAATTTCTCTTTTAGATAAGCCTTTTTTTGGTCTTTTATCACCAGTTTTTGCACTTCAATTGAAATTTTCGCCATTTCAGTTATTTTGCTAACTTACTCGAACAAAGAATGTCAATGCTTGGTCAAATCATTGCCAAAAATGAATGTTTACCTTCCTAAGCTTCGTTGGAAGAGTATCGCTTTGCTTACATTGATAAGAATAAGTAAACCTTAGGTGCGTACTTTTTTTTGTCCATCGCGTAACACGCGCTTTTTGCGCGATGATCGGTTTCTCTCTGGTTTTGAATATTTGCCACATTGTTTTAACGGCGGCGTACAGGCAAAACAATGAATTTCCGTTATATCTGCTCAAGATTTGGTATATTAATGATATTTAGAATAAAAAATATACATAAAAGAAAATTCAACGATGCGTACTTTTTTTTGTCCAGTACTGTATATCCATGTCAGACTTGTATGTGAGGTAAATTCGGATTCATAAAAGTGGTTGCTTATCTTCAAATAGAATTGAGAAGGCAAGTTTTCATTGGCTATGACAGAATGGTGAGAATTCATGCGCAGTTCTTTTTATTGCACTTTGATTTAAAATTAAAATTGAAAAATATACATTGAGAAATATTTAGTGTGCCTATAAATTATATAATTATTTAAATATGAGAAAGTGTACTTCTCAGAAAACATTAAACTATTTCGTACTGCTCTATATTTTATAATAAATTTAAGTAATTTATAATTTAAGTAAAAAACCTTTATAAAAACAAGTTTTTATTTAAATGCATATTATAGGATTGCATTAAAAATAACTAGTCCGCCATTTTGGGTGTGCCGCCATGTTGGATTTAGGATAACGTCACACAGTTAAACATGCATTGTCATCCAAACTGAAGGTGTATACAAAATTTCAGCTCACCGTTTGAAGATATCTCCTTCAAAATTGAGTTGCAAGATTCGATCCGAATAAATTACCGATATTGTAAGTTAATAAAAAAATCAATATTGGTTGCCTGTAAAGTCGGTATACGGGCGAAAGTTTTACGTGACAACGACTTTGAGTGGTAAAATAATTTTAATGTGAATATTCATTCGTATAGTAGGAAGAAGGATGAAATAATAGTAACAATTTAAAACATTTATTTATACAAAGAATTATATTTAAAACATTAATTTATACAAAGAATCTCGCACTGAATTTCATATTAACAAAATTTTATTTTTTATGTCTGTCTCTCTCGCTCTTAGGCGGGCTAACCATGCCCGAGTGGAAGGGACGCGTGCCTCTCACTCGCTCTCATTGTGAGCGCATAACGTGAGCGGAGCGTAACGCAGTTTCTTGAAGTGTCACCCGGCAAACCAATTTATAAGACGTTGTCACGTCAAAAGCTTGTAATGTTATGTTGAACAATTGGTTTTCCGAAGGATAATTATTTCGGATACGGATAGTGTTTTTGTATTCGAAGAAATAGTTTAAACATGTACACGGTAGTAACGTGATCGTAAAAGTAATAAAAATATCATCGTGGAAGTTAAATTTTATTGTGTAATTATCAAGGCGGATGAAGTATTATGATAAACAATTATGCCTTGAAAACAATACTCTGCTTCCAATGACGATATTAATTACTGCCGTTGCAAGGGCTGCGTCTATAAGCAGATAAAATATTGAATATAAAATGGGAATTGAAGTATGTTTCTTTTTAACAATTCGTTCTATTAAAAATTGTAAAATATAATCTGCAAGATTTTACCGTCCGTTTCCGTAAAAAAAGGAAATGATATTACCGAATAGTCCACCTCAGTTTGGTTATATGATATACAAGTTGTAAAATTGTTTTTAATGATACAAAACATAAAACTAATGTATCATCATTTATCTACAACCGCATCGGATGTAATGTGTGTATTAACCCCTTTCATTTAGTGTCGGCTCAATTAAGCACTGCGAATGAGCAGCGATACGCCGAAGCAAAGTTGTGGTCTCATTAAACGATTCAATCCAGTCAATGATGGCGTTTTAAGCACGCTGTATAAATACCACATTTTTATGTGATTGCGATTGTATTTTTTTAATGCATTCCCATTAAGTTTACAACGAAATATAAAATGAATTGCATTTATTTGTATTATTATGTAGATAATTTATATAGTGTGTACATCTTGAGAATGAAACGATTGTCTCCAAGCCACTTAAAATACAATTATTAATCTATACTATCAAAATACACCTTTACTCTTACTCGGTGGTAGAGATTTGTACAAGCTCGTCTGTCATTTTCTATGGCCCTTGGTGACCACTTACCATGAGGTGGCCCATATGCTCGTCCGTAGGTAGGCACCTATACAATAAAAAATAAAATAAAAAAAAGATAATTTATGTGAGTTTTTCGCCGGTTGTTCTCAGATCAGGGTGTTTCCAAACCGGTAGTAGATTTTAAAAAAACAATAATTAAGTACTGTACTTGAACATTAAACAAACTATTTTGACCATGACAATGTTTATTGTATCGACTTCCCATATTATGTCCCTATTTTTATTACATAAATGATGTAATATTTCTTTTTGAAAAATATAAATAGGTATTTACCTATTATATAAAAAGTAGCATGATTGGACTTGTCTAAAGTTAGTCCTACCTTGGGGAGTTTCACATAAATTCAAGGTAGTGTAATAGAATAATACGTACAGTTTTCATAAGCAATTCATCATAGACAGAAGTTGTGTGTTCACTAATTGGAAACTCAACTGACTGATATTCATCCGAAGATCTTCAGACGATTTTTCAAGTGTAAGTGCTTATATGAAAACTTTATACCACGCCTGCCATAATGTAGCACTTTTGTGCAGCAAACAAAGCCGAACCATTTTTTTTTATTATTCGTGGACTCGATATTAAGTTGGCAAATGAAAAGAGCTGGAAGCCAAGTAATTTAAGTCGCGTCAAAGCCAGTTCTCTGCAGGACATTTATTAGCTACGTAATATTTTTAGTTTATGGCCTTATAACCATCGAGATTCTTGTAAAAATCTGCCGCAGGCATCGCCTTTTTGAGTTTATTTTTCATTGCGAAGATATTATTTCATGATTACATATCATAAATAATTGCAATGTTGATATAACAAGTATATTTCGTTTTTTCTCTCGAAGACAGACAAAATAATGGGCCACCGGCTGGTAATTGGCTACTACAGCTGCCCTTAGACATTAACTCCATTAGAAATACATTTATTGTTAAAATATTCCCTACACTGTATATATTATGCCCCGTCAACCATGGGAGCTTATATATTTATATACATTTACTTAACCTTCCACCTCAAATAAGGTGCTGTCCATCATATATTTTTAGTCTTATATTTCTCTTCAATATGTAGCACCTTTTATCGATTCATTCTCTTTAATCGCTTTAATTTAATATAGATAGTTTGAAATTTGCGGTCATTAATCACTAAACCTTCCATACTTTTTATGAGTGATAATTGTGTATACACATCACAGGTTCAACCAATTACTTGCCATTTGTATCTTAATTAACGTGTTCAATTATTGAAACGAAATTTCTAAAGCTAACAATATTATATCGAGCTCATACGACTATTATGTATTATAATCTAATTAATGTTCGTATTTCAATTGCAAATTAATCAGTCGTTAATTGATCATGGCGTGCGTTCACGCCAATCAATGCGCGACTGAGATTATTATTGACTTATTAGCTATCATTCAGTCAATCCTATAATTATCTAATGAAAGAGGCATTAATATAATTGATAAAACTTATTAAATACAATAAATGAAAGGAATCGCATATTGTTATAATTGTTATTGAAAAATGTATGGCGGTATGTATTATTGAGAAGAATAAGCTTCGACGTTATTCGACCACGAATTTTTACTTACGTAGTTATATATTTGGCACCTGGTCTAGGTATGTATATTTTTTTTTTATATTATCTTGCTTGTTGCACGTACTACTAGAGGGCGTTGCCACTTTGATAATAAACAATCGGTAAGTATATTATAATTTACTTGGTGGTAGAGCTTTGTGCAAGCTCGTCTGGGTAGGTACCACCCACTCATCAGATATTCTGCCGCAAAACAGCAGTACTTTGTATTGCTGTGTTCCGGTTTGAAGGGTGAGTGAGCCAGTGTAATTATAGGCACAAGGGACATAACATCTTAGTTCCCAAGGTTGGTGGCGCATTGGCGATGTAAGCGATGGTTAACATTTCTTACAATGCCAATGTCTATGGGCGTTGGTGACCACTTACCATCAGGTGGCCCATATGCTCGTCCGCCTTCCTATACAATAAAAAAAAAAGAAAATATACTGGCAGAGAAAAGATTGTTCTGTGTCATTACTTATTATATCTTATTACTTTTGTTTTGGATCATTGCGTCATGTACTATTAGATAATTGTTAGGCTTATGTACGCTTGTATATATTTTAAATTACATTGTTTTTTTTTTATTATGAAGAAATTTCTAGTGAAATATGCAAATTGTACAATTTATGTTAATTCAACTTTTACATTAGATTAGCGTGGCATTCACTAAATATTATTTCAAATGATAGAGGTAGCATAGAAGTTTATAAAAAGCGTTGCAAAAAGTCATTGCATTTGTATCATGCAAGGACGGGTTTAATACCTCACAAATGTCATTAGCAGAATTCTCGGGGGGAGGGAAGCGGGGCGGTCAGCGACCTTTCGTTTTACCTTGCAGTTCGCATTCTAGGTTGTGTGTGCGATATATTATCTGTGCTGTGCGGCTTAGGTTACATGAACTTTATCGCAATATATTTCTATATGTGAAGGGAATTTTTAAAGGTGGAATTATCAACTGATTCTACGTGCAGCTGGTGTGTGTATTGCTTTATTATTTATTCTATTACATTTTTTAACTATATGAAACCATATGAAAGTTACAAATAGAAGTGTAGTGTAGTCGCACTATATGTGCGTATGTACTTAGATACCTACAGTTTAGACAGAAATTCTAATTGTGTTTTTTTTATTTATAATAAACTATAAAAAAAAAACAATCTACTATTTTAATATAACTGTCTCGCAATAAATTGTATACAGTTGACAATGAAATAATTAATCGGATTACTAGTCAGGGAATCGATAGCTCTTAGGTATCAAACTAATGGAATTACACGATTCCGACCCCGCACGCCCAATTACCGGGGATTCTGCGGGTGTGCTGTTACAGATGACCAACATTAAACCAGGTACAATCGACCAATGAGGATTGAACCGTACTGATATATCGATAAGAATGTTGAATTATTTGACCATATCATTTCGCATGAGGTGAAATTGATTATGATTCGTTTTTTGTCCATCTAGTAACGAGTCCACGTAACGTTTATATTGTAGGACAAACATACAAAGAAATATTATTTCTCTTTTTTTGGATCAGTATCTTTGCTTGCGTACGAAAGTCGCATCACATAGAAAAGAATAGTTTAAATCGCATTTGCAATTGTTTGTGTTTATACAAATATATTTTCTTATCTATTAAGTAAAGATGTATCGTTTATCCAATTGGTCATTTGTAATCAATGACCCGAAAGAGTTGGATCGAGTTTGCCGCTTAGCACTTAAACAACGTTAAGTATTTGAGGATTAAAATGGTAACACAACCTTTGATGCTATTTGGAATTAAGTCACTAATTCACAGCGACACATGTACAAGTTCGATTTCGCATTTTATTCAAACAAATAAAAAGTAATGTGACAGCCAGTAAATGTAACACGGCTGGGTAAAAGACCACCTCCACTTTTGAAAAAGCTTCATCAAAAACATACAAGCGTCCTTACGATAATTTTTTGTACCGCCGAGTCCGAAAAGATTAATTATAAAAACAAGTACCTACATGAATTCAAGTGCTGTCTGTGTTGTTGCCTCGCCTAGGCATCACGACTTTTATTGAAATATTAAAATACAGTTTTTGTAGAATATCGAGTATGAATGTAAACGAAAATTTAATAATTTAATTTTAGCTTACGATTAGCAAATGTCTTCTAATCAAGACATACATGTAAGATATTAAATAACTTCTGAAAGGCACTTGTGAAAGATCTTTTAAAACTTTCACAGCGTATTGTTCTAAGTTCGTTTGAAATTTCACTGTTTTATGATTTTAATATTTAATCTGGAATATACATTTATTTTCTATTATATTGCTTAAAGAGGACTATTGATATAATGACTTTAAATAATTTTATCTAAAAATGTTTTGAATTGAAAACTTCTTTAGGCGCTTTGCGCTGGTTTTATGTAGGGGATTCTCTTGGCTTCGCGTCGCCGGCATGCTTATATGTTAATATAATTAAACCGTTGAGAGTACAAATAACTTAAGTATTGTGGCAATTAATGAGGGCAATAATGATTGACATTTATGTAAACACTAACAGTATATACAAATACGTGGAATTGGATAAATATATTTAACAGTTTCAAGTGTTCGCTTTTATAGGCAGGCCCTATGACTGCCTGTTATTTTACATAATATACGTATATATTTGTTTTATATATATAAGTATATTATTATTAAAATTGTCATAGTTAGGCAGTCAAAACCGTCAGATACCTTACATTCAAAGATTACGTTGAATGTTAGGTAGTATACCTACCGTAAAAAACTAATGCCTTGTAATTCCGTGTTCTTGTGTAAAATATGATGAGCGAGAGTGATTGCAGGATCAAGATAAGTAACAGCTTAAGTTCCAGCGCTTTCGAGGATGACGAAAAATGGCATTTTGTTTACCTCATTCGTAATGCTCTTAGAAAGGGATTTAAATTATTTTAGACATTCTTAAGTTAAGGTTTTTGGCAATCTTAACACTTCCTTAGAATGTGGTTAAAATATCTCAATATTAATAAATCTGCTTTCTCATCCGTTATTTATCGAGGAATTTTCGGCATATTAAAGTTTCCATCGCTAAGCAGCCGTAGCGTCAATATGGAATTCTTATGAATCAGATGAACCCATATCGTACTCATTGCAATTAGGTTCTTGTTCTAAATAAATTATTGTTCGTAATATGTCTAGGGTCTCAGTCTAAGTCTCCAATTTAGAAAGTTGTAATGAAATGCAAACAGTTCGCAGTGTGTTCGCCAGGATTTCATAAATAGTAATACATTTCCACTTACTGCAGTTTCGAAGCAGTAATGGAAGTGTACTTCACAACAATAATATCAAGAGACCGAAGTTTATTTCAACTTCATTGTGCATTAACTTCTGCTGTGGATAAATTTTAAATGAATTCACCGTGGAGTAATTTGGTATTTTTCTTGTTTTTGAATTAAATGAAACCTTTGTTCTTCCACCTTTATTAAATATTATCGTACAAACACTTGATTTATAATATACACATCGACATGCTTAAAGATGCGTATTGTGTGAAGCAGAGAATTCAGTTATCTTTTTTAAGTTTATATCTGTAGACATCCGGTGAATGTTTACAATTGGGCAAAGTCCACGTCTGATTTGTTCAGTTTCCAGAGCTAATCTATCATTCCGTTCCGCTGCAAAATTGCTGTTAATAACGTGAGGGCAGCGTGTTTCGGAATTTCTCATTCATCATCATCAGCCTGTCTTCGTAAAGTACTGGACGTAACCCTTTCCTGCAGCACGCCACTGACTGATCTTTAGCTCTTATTTCTCAACCGCGTGCAGTCATATTGAGACCAAACAAGTTCTTATTCTTTTTTATCTTTTTTTTTGCAAATTTTCTGATTATATCTTTTACATCCCGTGTCTGGTAATATCACAAGTGTAAAAGCGATAAAGCGATTAAAGTATGATAATAATTTAAATTATAATAAATCAAGCAATCAAATGTACGACGATCGCTTTTTAAATGCCTGATTGAAATTGAACATAAATAATAGAGAGCAGAAACATATAAAATATACCAAATATTGATGTATAAGTTTTGTGTCATATTGTTCTAGCTACCGGTTCTGATGGAAGCCATAAAATATAGTAAAGCATATCATGCCCATTCTCTATCCGATCTATTCCGCTCGCAATGTGTTTAAATTTTTCACGCGCTTTTTAAAAACATGTAGTTATATTTTAAATATAAAAAATAAATCCAATTTTTATCTACATACAACTTTTAAAATTAATATTTTAATTATTTTGAACTAAAATTGATTACTTTTTGATTATAATTAAATAAAACAAAAGCTGAAATTACATTACTTTGCCATAACATATAAACCTGAATATTTACGGCCTTTTAAACATTGTTACGTGATTAGTCGGGTATTAGTATTTAACGTCAAATCAATAATCACAGAAAGGGAGAAATCAGTGTTTAACTAATCAGTCGCGGAGGAACGTATATAAGCAACAAAGTCAAAGCATAAAGATACCCTGAGTATCTGTAATAGTATTTATTATTTTCAATTTCTAGTTTTTTTTTTATTTATTATCTTTCACGATCACACAAGAAAAATAAATAAAAATTTTAACAAAACAAAAACCGACTTCATAGGAAAAACAAATTAATATGCACTAAAAAGTAAAAAAATAATTGCGTATTCTTCTATAATTTGATAATTAACTTACTATTTTCTACTCAACAATATGTAGGACGAATGTGTAGTGTGGTTGATAATTTATTTACAATTATTGTTACTTTTGAAGTCGATGTCAGCCAAGATAGGTTTATAACTACATACATAGTTAGTTATAGGTGAGATGTGCTTGTGTCGCACGCGCAACTTAACGAGGCGAATAAAAGTCAATTTGTAATGTGTATGTTTTTGTTTGTTTTTAAAAGATTCCCGTATTATTATTGCTAGGTATATTATAGTGTTTCCTTAGCTGACATCGACTCCAAAAATAACAATAATTGTAAATAAATTATCAACCACACTACACATTCGTCCTACATATTGTTGAGTAGAAAATAGTAAGTTAATTATCAAATTATAGAAGAATACGCAATTATTTTTTTACTTTTTAGTGCATATTAATTTGTTTTTCCTATGAAGTCGGTTTTTGTTTTGTTAAAATTTTTATTTATTTTTCGATTTTTAGTGAATCTGAAGTACACTCACTAATTTGTAGAATATGGGTAGACCTACTAAACGTGCAGCTCATATGAGACAGCGCCGTTTATAGTATTATTTAAATATATTAATCTAAAACAGTGAAACGTAAAGAAAAATGCATTTTGGTACTGAATTAATAAATATTAGTTAATATGGTTAAATGTATGAATATAAATTAACATGTTTTGATTAAATAGACTTAGTTGGTGGGGTAATTTAGTTGGGCAGCCATAACATAATCAAATAGTTATTTCTAGTAATAATTAAATAAACTGTATGTTTATAGATGTTGCGTTATACCATTCTTCACCATAAAATATGACGGAATGTCTGTATATTAAAAAAAGGGGAAGTATCTATATTATCCTAACTAATATTATAATTGCGAAAGTAAGTTTGTTTGTGACGCTTTCACGCATGTTTATGCGTGTAGTGGTTTCACTAAGTCGATTTAAAAAAATCTTTCACCAATGGAAAGCTACATTATCAGGGAGTAACATAGGCTACATTTTGTCCCCATATTCCCACGGGACCGGGAACTACGCGGGTGAAACCGCGGGAAAAACACTAGTAATCAATATATAAATATACATAAATATAACATGTATATAAGAGTACTTATACGATATATTATATAATTTTCAAAATTGGTCTCAACTTTTAGTAGATGTTCATTGTTCAAATATGTTTCAATTACAAACATAACATATATACTAATGCTTACATGCATAACTCATATTATAAAGAGGAAAGATTTGATTTTTGTTTGATTTTTTATTACGATTTAAATCAAAAACTACTCGACCGATTTTAAAAATTCTTTCACCCTTAGAAAGCTACGTCTTTACCAAGTAACATAGGCTATATTATATTTTCAAAAACTTATAGATCCCTTCTTAAAATGGAGCAATGTAACCCAACGTATTTAACTGTTGCCTATAAAAGTTATTATTTCGCGTGCGCTGCGAAAACTATTGACGGTATATAAAGAAGTGTTTTATACAATAGTACTACAAGTACTTGATTATAACGATGTTATGGTAGGTGAATGATAAATCTAGATAGCCTATATAAGATTCGGTCGTGTATCGTTAATTTGCTACTAAGAATTGAAGATTTCCGTTACTTTGTCATGGATCCTATAATCAGAATCTAACAAAACTATCATCAAACAACCCTTGAAGTATACTCTTTCCAATAAAAAAAAAATCATCGAAATCCGTTGAATAGAAATCGAGTTATTCGTCCATTTGTCGCGCACATACCTCATGCAAATTTACGACTTATATGGTTTTCTCATGGATTCCACTGTCAAAACTGGACCAAAAAAAAATGGGACCAATGGGAAAGCAAACCCTTTCAAATAAAAAAAAAATCATCGAAATCGATTCATCCAGTCGAAAGTTATGAGGTAACAACATCAAAAAAAAAAAAAAAAAAAAACATACAGACGAATTGATAACCTCCTCCTTTTTTGAAGTCGGTTAATTATAATTTATCACTCATAAAAAAACTTCTAAAAAACACCACTGAGGTTTGTCTTGCATGCTATTAATGCAAGCATCGATGTTTGCTTCTACTATAAATTGAACACTATAATATAAATTTATTGACAGGCTATAACAATAATAAGATTAGGCTAATTATGTGAAAACGTAACTACGCGGGTACATTTTAATATTGTATTTCATTAATCTCCTTCATAAAGTATGTTTTTAACTTTTGTTTTATGTTTTTATAACTAATAGATTTTTTTAAGTACGAACCCTCGTACTTAAAAAAACCTATTAGTTAGGTTATTTATTAACCGCGGCACTAAATACCGATTGGTTCTCTTACCGTAGCTGTTTTTAGCTTTTACCGTGCGTAACTGGTAAAAATATCCAATGTTATAAAACGTCAGACACGCGGCATTTCCTAAATACATCTCAAATTTGAAGCATTTGTAAACATGGTAAATGTATTTGATTATTTCTTCAATTAAGAAGGGCATGAACGTTACACTCTCGACGGTTCAGATCATCCGGTTCTTCGATTTAATGTTATTTACGTTTCAATCGATATCGTATAGATTCCATCAAATTTATAGCCTGGGGATATCGTTGTGGAATAAATTATTAGCCGTTAGGCTCAGTACGTGAGATATTCACGATTTTCTTCTCCTTGTTTCAGATTCTTCACTCACGTCTTCTTCACTTGTGTTGGCAGTATTGTAAGTTATCTTATTATAGTATTCACAAGTAGTAATTCAGTAGTAACAACATAATACGACTTCGAGTCGGTTTTACAAAATGCATTTTTTTATTCTTAAGATATCTAATAAATAACGAATTCAGTTATTTGCCTATATATCTATCCATTGCTACATGATTGTTTGAAATAGTCATCCGTGGTTGGTAAGATACTTGCCTTTCACGCCGCAGGTCGTGGGTTAGATTTTAACATCAGGGAGATGAAACAAGTATTTTGCTTAATCGAACTTTAGAGCAGAACAAACCAGTTGCTATCTGTCGAATAAATACTGTCCGTCTGTTCATCTGAGGATTCAAAAATCTGAGACGAAAAAAAAAAAAAAATTTTTAACAAAATGATTAACATGGCATTTGTTTAATTGTTCCGATATATTTCACTGAATCGTCGCATATTTAATTAAAATGATATACAGTGTTAAATAATATTATGACATAAGGAGATATACATCTTGTCTGATATATTCATACTAATTTTATGTTCATACTCAAGGGAGCAAAAACACTTGATGAATTTAATTAATATAATATAATATATCTATGAATAAATTTAATTAACCCAAGCAAAATATTTGAGTTCGTTTAAACGATTTCCTACGACGGGAGTATAATGATAAGGGCCTATTCTATATTTAAGATGCGTAACGTGATTTCATGAAAAAGAAATATTCAAATCAAATCAAAAAATATATATTTATAGATTCAATATTGCTAATGAAAATTCAGCCGAATTGATAACTCCCATGTTTATAATTGGCCTAGAATAATATCCAATTTCAATATGTTTTACATGTTATTAAAAGTGTCGGCGTGTGTTGTTATGGTACGCGTTATTCACCGTATTTCTTTGTTGAATGAGAATTTGAATGACGATATGAAGCTTATTTGTTATACTCGTTTCAAAGACGTCATCGTGCTTAATAAATTAATATTTTAACTTAAGCAACTTAGCAAAGATATATTTTTTTATATTATATGTAATAATTAGCTTTATTCATTTTATTAAAATTTACTATTTTTGTTATTATATATTTTATGTTAATATATATTTCTTTTTACAGAATCAATCCAACATCATGATGAACGAAGAATTAAAGCATAAAAAGTTTCAGAAATGAGTCAAAAAACTAGAAAGAAACTTATTCGTCAGGGCTACCTGAAGGAAGATTTATAGCCTTTAGGCTGCTTATTATGCTTTAGCATGTAGAAATATTGAACTAATACTACATATCTACGTATCGAAGGACATATCTTGAACTATATCACCGACAAGCCAATGTCAAACATATCTCATCAATTGATGCTAGTCACCTATTTGTGATTATAGATAGTTAACATTTTTGCTCAATATTTATGTAAACTATTTTCTATCATAAACTTAGATGGTATCTATATTAAAAAAATAAAGAAGCTTTTAGACATAAAAATAGAAAAATATATCGATAATATAAACGCTAGAGAGACGTAAGATGAAATACTACACCATGTTTTTTTTAAGAAGAAGGACATTGATATTGAAAGCTGTGCTGATACTGACAGCGTTATGGTTTATGGTTGCGTTACTAACCACAAACGGAGCCACGAGGAACGCTATCGGTGCACCGCCGATCGAATACGACGATGCAGAGGCGAAACCGTTGAAAATGGCTAAGCCTACGTCAACGAAAAAGAAGAGCGAATCTTACGGCAACAACTTATCCGACGGTAAGCACTTTCACGTTATTATTTTCACTGCACGAAGCTTTGGTGTAGGTTATAATTGATAAAACATTTAAAACAACGCATCCAACACATATCGTTTGGTAATATTCAACTAAATGCTATTTGTTAACGTCTCACTAATTGTTTTTTTTTCTTCTATTAATAAAGAGCATGTGTCATCTATAATCACGTGTTTACTTTAACATTTTATGTGAAAATAATGTATGACTAAAATTAATATGTTCTCATTTTTGTTTAAATTTATTTAATTACTATAAAATTCACCTCCTGTGCTATCTCGCTAAGCTTTATCGTCTATCACGATTTTATGACCGCTCTAAATCACGAGTCCATTAGAGTTCTCTCGCTAGTATTGTCCCAAGTTCCTTAGGAGCTCGACTTGCCGCGATTGTCTCAGCTTGCCCACGCAATAGAAATGGTAATGAGGGAAGACGTTACAGAGTCGAATGAATGTAAAATGAAACTATCCCAAGAGCTTTGTACTATTTCACTGCCTCTCGGAATTTCGTATTCTTATTTGCACTAATTCGGTTTCCTTCACCCAAGAACGATCACTTAAACATTATTACTGCTTTTAAATTGAGTTTATTTTTTGAATTTAGAATCAGAATTCGTTTTTTGTTATTTTATCTGATTTCCCTAATTTATACAAATGTATAAATATGCTGGAAGCGTCATATCGACTTCTTTAAATACAACACTTGAGGCAATTATTGTAATTAAGGTATATTAAAAGAGGTGTTATGGCAGATGTCCAGCATATACGTTGTTTTGGCCCATGTAGATAATGCATGATAATATTCCTTTATCAACTACAGCACCGACGCGAGTCGACTGGATGGGTCGGATCGCAGGCAAAGAAGGTAATACTAATTGCTTTATGCTTTCTTTGTACATATTATGCTATTTATATTTGTGATTGTAAATTATTATTTGTATATACATATTTGTTTTAAAAATAATAATTCATTGTTTTTTAATAAATTAGTACGCTTTTTATTTTAGATAAATTTATAATTCCATTAATAACAGTTCTTAATTTTAGTTAATTTTATTTCATATTTGATTATATATATAATATCTATATTTAAAGGCAATCGATATAAGCGACGCTCGTAATCTATCATGAAAACCCAAGCAGATTAAATGGCAAAAATTCCCACCATTTAAAGGGATGTTATTAATCGTTAGCATCGGGTTTAATGAAATATTTTATACGTATCGGATGTACCGTGCCTACGTTGCATGTCCGATTGAGATCTAAATAGTTTTGCGCTCTCTCATTAATTTACATTATCATATATGTATCTTTGAAAGAGGTATGGAGTAGAGGTATTACTATTATTCGCATCATTATATATCTCATGGATATTTTTAATGCTAGTAATACTTTTGATTATCTTCGGCTTAAAAAATAAACATAAACAATGTAATGAGTAAAATGGAAAAACTAAATTAAAAAATATATGTTGGTCGCATTAATCTAGCAGAATCTATCAACAACGTCGAACGTAAACAAGAAAAAAGACTTATTAATCGATTCTATCCTGCAGGGCTCGGCGTAATTGCCGCCCCCGGTTCGGACAACGCACCGGGCGAACTCGGCAAACCGGTCGTTTTGCCAACGAATATGAGCGACGATGCGAAGCTGGCGGTATCGGAGGGTTGGAAAAAGAACGCTTTCAATCAGTACGCGAGCGACTTGATATCGATTAGGCGGAAGTTGCCCGACCCGAGAGATGAATGGTAAGATACTGATTTCCAATACGGAGATGACACTGATTGTTTTCATATCTGCGAATGATTATTGTATGTGTCTTGTTGAAATCGCCTCAAATGTAAATATATTCTTAGTATTGGCAGTTTAGTTCAATTCGATTTTCGGTTTTATTTTAATGGATTATTCTTTAATAGGTGTAAGCAACCTGGACGCTATTTAGAAGATCTTCCACAGACGTCAGTAGTTATTTGCTTCCACAATGAAGCTTGGTCAGTGTTACTTCGAACAGTTCATTCGGTCATCGACAGATCACCAGCTCATTTGATAAAGGAAATTGTTCTCGTCGATGATTTCTCGGATATGCGTAAGTATGATATTTTGTTAGATAGACTAGTCAGATATTTTATAAGTATAAATTTGAATTTATTTTTAATTTCTAAATCGAAATTAAGTTTTTGATTAGGACAACGGTGTAAACTATATAGAAGCGATTCGTATTATACCACGAAACGTCAAAACATATTCCATAAATACTAAATTTTCCGTTAAACTTTAGTATCATATATTGAATGTTGCATTTCGAAGCATCGTTATATTTGTTTAGTCAAATAGAATGACATACGTTTCATTAGATTTTACTAGTCCAATCAATTTAGGGGAGTGACCGTTTTTGTTTCTAAATGTTGAATGATTAATTGTGATTAGTAATTATTTATTTTTACAAATATACTCAAACACAATCACACACTACGACAATAAACTTACTATACGTTATTCATTACAATTTTCTGAATAAATGTTGTGTCCATCGTCGTAAGCATTTGAAAACACATCAAGTACTTCAGTTATTTTTCTTTTACTTTGACATTTTTCTTCAGTACAAATAAAGACTTTTCGTTTCAGCACACTTGATGCAACAGCTAGACGATTACATGTCGTCACTTCCCAAAGTAAGGATAGTTCGTGCAACTCGACGCGAAGGTCTTATTAGAGCTAGACTACTGGGAGCTCGATATGTCACCGCGCCTGTTCTAACGTACCTCGACAGCCACTGCGAGTGCACGGAGGGTGAGTGGAATTTTAATGATATCGACATTATATATGGGAACCTTAAGTGTGAATAAGATTTCAGGATATAGAATATACACGTAGAATTACGGTGTTCTTATTTTCTTATAAATTCCTCATGGAAATTTATAAGTTGTTAGTTAAACTTGTCATAAATTTAGATTACTAGATAAGAATATCGGATGGCCTTAGAGATAAATTAAAAAAGCCAATTTATTTGCAGGATGGTTGGAGCCCTTACTAGATAGAATCGCTCGTAATAAAACGACAGTCGTTTGTCCGGTTATTGATGTTATTGACGATAACACTCTCGAGTACCACTACAGGGACTCATCATCAGTCAATGTCGGTGGTTTCGATTGGAATCTTCAGTTCAACTGGCACCCGGTGCCAGCTAAAGAGAGATCGAGGCATAAACACACTGCAGAACCTGTCTATTCTCCAACCATGGCCGGTGGTCTTTTTGCTATAGACAAAGAATTCTTCGAAAGACTCGGTACCTATGATAGCGGCTTCGATATATGGGGTGGTGAAAACTTGGAACTGTCTTTCAAAACTTGGATGTGTGGTGGCACTCTGGAAATTGTGCCGTGTTCTCATGTTGGTCATATATTTAGAAAGAGATCACCCTACAAGTGGAGGACCGGGGTTAACGTTCTAAAGAAAAATTCCGTTAGGTTAGCTGAGGTATGTCTATATTTAGTCAATAATACAAAATAATATAAAGAAAAAATTGCAAAGTTGATATAACAACTCATTATTCCAGGTATGGTTAGACGATTATGCGAAGTATTACTATCAACGTGTCGGCAACGATAAAGGAGATTTCGGTGATATTACTAGCCGAAAATCATTGAGGCAGAAGTTAGGATGTAAATCATTTGAATGGTACTTGAAGAATATTTATCCAGAACTGTTCATCCCTGGAGAGTCGGTTGCCCATGGCGAGGTTTGTATAAATCAGAAGACGCACAACTTCGTTTCGTTTTTTCCATATTCCATCTTTAATATTAATAATTATACCAAATTATTATGATCACCATTAGAAGATATGTATACTACTACTACTACTGCATTAGTACTACTACAATAGTAGAGTGCTAAAATTGTGTTTATTGTTACATTTACAAGTATTGTGCCCTTCAAAATTGTTAATTGTACAGATTCGAAATGTCGCCTTCGAAAAAACATGTCTGGATTCACCGACGCGCAAGTCGGATCACCATAAGCCTGTCGGACTATACCCGTGTCATCGGCAGGGAGGAAATCAGGTCTTTTGTCGTTTAAAATTGCACCAGTTGCGGCAGTACCACGTTGAAATGTCATTCGAACAATTTTTATTTCGTCCGTTTGTCTCCCTTTTGCACTCTGATTTCCTAGCATGTTTAAGCACGTTTCTCTAGCACGGTCTGGCACTGAATGAAATTTCCTTAGTTTTTTGTTATGTCGATTGTTAGATTCGTAACGAAGCGAACGGCCGACCTCATTGTATCGCCGGTGAATCAGTGGAGGAGTCTGTAGAAGAAGTAGAAACTATTATGTTACACTCGTGCCACGGCGGTGGTGGCAGCCAGGTATCGGATTGGAATGCGATTGACGTTTTTTGTTTTTTGGGTTAACTAAATGGCACAAATTAAAACTTATTCTTATATGATGAATAAGTGACTCATTGTTGTTTTGATAATCATTCTCATCTTCATCGCAACATTATTACTTGTAGAATAGCAAATACAATCATTACAAATTGAAATGCTTCAAGTAATAGTGTTACCAGCACGCTTGCTTTGGCACGCCTTTTAAAACTGTGGATGACATTAGATCGCGAATCCATCGTCGGATATGTGCGTCGACTCCGCCGCTGGACCCGAAGATATGAAAAAACCCGTCAATCTATGGCCTTGCCACGGCGAATACGGCAATCAGGTTTGTCAATGAATGCCTTCACTGGTTCACTGTTCTCTGTGCTTATGCTTTAATTTCTTAATGGTTATTGGAGCACATCATCATTAGTACCATATAGAATATAATTCTAAAATAACTCCTGTAATTCTCTATAGCTATTAAATCGCCACTACTAATCAACAAAGCTATTGCGTGCTGGCCGAGCCGTTCGTTATTTATTCCACACGCATACGTTTTGAATATCCTTTTATTTGTATGCTATACTAATACGGACGTTACGATAACTTTCAATGTAATAGCTTTTGTCATATATTCAGTTAATTCTAACAATTTAGGTTTTTTAATCTTCATGCCATGTTCGGTCACGCACGATATCGTATTGACTAAGGGAACATTCATTCTGTACTATATTTTATAAATCATCGTGTGAAACATTTTTTAATGATCTTTTCAATTTTGGTACTGCCGCTACGTTTATTTTATTAGTATGTAAGCTTCGTTATTTACATTATAATAACACGTTAGATTGTAATACTATTATTATAATATGTATGATAAATATGTATGTATGTCATCGACCTCAATACTCCTATATATTTTTGGTGAAGCTCCTCATGTATCTTACTATTATATAATATTTAAATAAAATGCAATTCCTGTAACTACAAATCCGATAAATATTTAAACTAGTGCATGAAATATAAACGCACGCCAAAGATTCTCGCTATTAACGATATTTAAGTAAAAACTCTGCTTTTGATAAAAATAAAATTTCAATATACTTATTTAAATATAGAACGGCTTAAAAATATATAACCAATGGAAAATACTTCGAGTTACATTTAAGTAACATTTGTTAGCTTTATATCTATACTTTATACCTAGCGTGTATATTTATTTGGTGTGGTTTTGGGGTAGGTACTAGGTACATTAATATACTTATTCGATTAAAGTTTAATAAACCAATACCGGTATCATTCGATAGGATAATTATGTTAAAATACTTGTAAAAATATTTTCAGTATTGGATGTATTCAAAGAATGGTGAGATTCGTCGCGATGAAACTTGCCTCGACTATTCAGGTCACGATGTTGTGTTGTACCCTTGTCATGGAGCTAAGGGTAATCAATTATGGCTGTATGACCCTAATGTAAGTAATATATAATGTTTGTATCCATATGCATATTATGTGTTTATGTTTGCATAAACTGGTATTAAATAATAGTATCCTCTTTAATAAAATCTCTTTATTTTTTTTATTGTTCTCAAATCATTTGATACGAATTGAAATTATATTAAAGCTGATTTTAATTATCATGTTGTATTTTTTCTAGTTTAACTTTTTTCATACTAATAATAATCTTCTACTGCTAACTAAGAGTCATACTCGCTAATTTATTTGTTTGAGGTATACTGACAATACAAATTATTTTATACGTGACATTACAGACAAAGTTACTAAAACACGGTTCGAGTGAAAAATGCATGGCGATATCACGAAACAAGGACAAAATAGTAATGGAAACATGCAATGAATCAGAAACGAGGCAGATGTGGAACATGGAGAACTTCAACGCGGACAGACTCAGTCCGGAGCTCACGGCCGAGTAGCCGGAGGCCTACGATGAAGTGCTCTTCATATAAAAATACCTAAAAACTTTCAAACGGACAAGATTCTTAAAGTGACTAAAGTGTATGAATCACTTGTTGTTTGACGCATTTAGTACACTAAAGTGTATGAAGTTAAGTGGTGTGCTCGAACTTTAAAAAGTTTTGTAGTTAAATGTGATGTCCGGATCACATAGCTAATTAGTCATTCGATTTGATGCTTAACCCGGCCTAAGGAAATCGGAATTTAAAAATCTCTAGTTTGAAACAGGTTTTAAATATCGAACGGAGATTATAAAATTAAATTTTAACAACCCTTCATCGAAAATTTCTTAGTTTTTTTGTTTCGTCACAACTTCTCATCTACTTCTTTATATATTGTAATAATAATAAAACAATTCATAATTTTTAGTTCATGTAATGATTTTTTATTTTATGTTAATGAGAATTAAACAAGATAGTATTGTATGTCAAGTATTAAATATAGGTATAGATTAAAAACTTATACTGTACATATCTTGCTACATATTACTATATTATAATAGAATTACATTTTTGAATAATTGTTATAATATTTATCGCGTCATTGATGGTTTGATTTCGAAAGATGCTATTGTGATTTCTTCATATTTTGTATTAGATGTAAATGATGTCCTAGAAGATGGATCTAGTGGAAATATTTATGAAATAAATGTAGGTAGGTATCGTTATAATATCTAATAATTTAATTACTATTCGTAGTAAGTGAATATTTTTGTAAAATTTCAAATTTTTAAGCGAATTTATTACAAGCTATTTGAACTGATTATTTTGTTTGTTCTTATATTAATTGATAAGTTTTATTTCTATGACGAAATTATATCCGATATGAATAATAAATCAGATTATTATCATAGTTATATGATTGAAACATAAGTGGTCCTAAAAGGGATACTTGTAGAACTCCTAGTTTTATAAATGTCTTCTTTTTACAATACTGCCATGTTTCATTTATTTTAATATAGTTTTCCTATTAGTTTAAATTACATAATTGTATTCTGTTGTCAATTAACTTACATTCAATATGTATAAGTTTTTAAAGTACTTGCAAATGTGTTTACATTTCATAAAAATGTTTTGATTTCATATAACTAGCAGTTGTTTTAATGAAATTAGGTTTAAATTACACGACATTCCCATTTGTGATTTTTATAAGATTTTTACGCGTAGAAAAATACTGCCAGTTAACTGTATAAATAGTATAGATAGCGTTACGAAAAAAAAAAAAAATATCGTAGAATATTTTTCTCAAATTTTATGTAAGTCGACGTAATTTCAATGATTCATATCAATATAAAAATGTTGAATTTAAAATAAAACGTGCCAGTATCATAATAGATGTACTATATTTAAAGATTTTTACATTTTTTTTTTAGTTTATGTAACGGTTTAATTTTTGTTATTGACTTTGAAGTTTGGCAATTATTTGTTCTTATAAATTTCTACTCGTCTTCCTAACATATCTTTCAAAAGTCTTTAGAGCTTATTTTATTTACTTATTTATTTTGTTTAAAGTCTTTCTTCTTTCTTAACCCTATATTTATCAAATTTAATATTTATTTAGAAATTTACCAAAACCATATCGCATTAGTGTCCTTTCTCATCTACAATTTTTAGTAAAAATCAATAAAAAATTTGTAAATATATTTCTGTAACTAGAATTAACACAGTTTGATAGATTATTATAAAATATTTTCAATTGTCCTAAAATTGACGAAATCAACTCCCTTGTCCTAAAATAGATGCGATTTTAAGACACGTAGATGATAATTCTTGTTGGGTTAAGATGTTATAAATGTGCCTTATATCTTTACGTAATATTGTATTTGAATGTTGAAATTTCTGTATATAATGCAATGTCTCTTGTATAATATTATGGCGTAACTTTAGATGATATAGTAGTATTTGTAAAATAAAGCATTATGTTGGATTTATATTTTGGTGTTTTATTTCATCTGAATATTTACATGAGAAAAATATTGAATTACTCAATTCATTGGAAATTTATTGAATGTTGTTTGTCTTTTATGACGTCACGTAACACGTATGAGGTAAACGATGCATTAAGCCTTTTATAGATGTAATCACAGTTATTAACATAAATATAAATCTGGATATAGAAAACATGTCAACAATAAATTCAATCATTTAATGACGACTCATTTTTATAAAAAAAGAGAATGATTATTTGAAAGGCTCCGATGAAGTCATTTTGATTTAAATTTAGAGAGCTCCATTTATTTTTTAACTAATGGTGATAACAAAAGTGGCTGACATGTTATTTTAGCTTAAAATGACTGAAGGAATGAAAACTGTGGTCTAGTTATAGACATATTATAATATATTTATTTTTGAAAAAAATAAAAGGAAATAAAAATTTTAATCAACTTATAGTAAGGATAACCGAGAAGGCAACTACTAGTTTCTTAGGTCCTAATCAGTGACAGTTTAAAATGTGAGGATAATTACGGGCACAAAGAACATGACATATCTAAGATAGTTATCATTGTTAAAATCAGCACAGTGTCACGCATGACTTAAATTTCTTGCAGCCCCAATGGCGATCAATATGTAGCCATGTGTCTAACAAATCTGTATTATTAATAGAGCTGTTACATTTAATTGGCGACTAGAGCATTTCATTAACGAACTAGAGTTACTTCGGATGAATCATGTATTCAATATCAGCTGTTACCTATACAAATATAATATTTGAAAGTGCGTGCGTGTAAGTGTAAGTCAAATATAAAATATATCGTACTCGATTCAAAAGAGTAAATGAAATAAAATAAATTTATAATATTTCAAAATGGCGCTTGTTTTTTGTGTAAAATTGGATTCTTAATTCAATGTAACAGAAATAATTGATTCACTAAAAAGTGTTAAAGATTTTTGTTTCATTTGTAACGTATTATTAAAGAACACATTATATTTACGCCTCGTAATCCATCCTTTCATATCTTCAATATCTGCGATTCAATTTTGACACGCTCCTGTTATCAACAAAATAACGATGTCGCCTTTTGACACATTAATCCAGTATTTACGTTTTGTATTCCAGACAGCCTTCCCAAAGGTTCTTTTCAGAACTATTTTTAAAGTAAAAAAATACATTTTGTTTATTTTTTTCATCTCAATGTTCAGAAGCTGTGAAAAATACCAAACAACGACAAAAATAATACGATTTATTGGTTTACAATTCAGAACAGATGAAAAACATTAAATTCACTCCCATAAGGATTAATTTGTGAAGCTCAGCTACTTATATATAACCTATCCTTATAAACAAACCTTCTAAACTCATAACAGAAGATACAACGCGTTGTATCTTCTATTATGAGTTTATTGTATGTTGGTTTAGTACTTTTGAATGATATAATTTAACTTTATTGTAATAAAACAATTTATTGTGATGAAATTAAATGCAAAGGCAAATGAAGCAGCATTATATTTATTGCCATGTTCATTCTTTTGACAAATGTATTAAGCAAGATTGTTAATATGAAATATAATGACTCAATTAACAACGAACGTTAGCGTGTTTAAAACTGACATCAAATTAATTAGCACCGACAAAGTACGAAAGAGACATAAACATTACATAATGTTAAATAAAAATTCAAACCATTATAATAAAAGTGTCTCCAGAGATAAGGGAAACAGTAAGAACAATGGACGCGATCTCGGCTCCCTCACGGATGGTTACCCCGCTTTGTAGAGTTGTGACTCAGTATTTGCGCTGCAATTTTTGTTCGTTGATATCAAGAATTAGCAACGTAGCCTCTTTGACACATTAATAGTATTTACATTTTGTAGTTCTGTTTTATTAAAGATTAATTAATTGTCTTTGGAATATTGCAATATCTTTGTTATATAAAACTCTTGGTCTAGTATAGTTAATCTAGTGCAGATTCCGGTGCCTAGATCAAACCACGGGTACTGGGTGGCTAAAAATTATTGGGTTGTATGACTCAAGTCCCGTACCTCGGATAGCACGTAAAACTGCTGCTCTCCCTTGAAAAGACTCAAACAATGAAATTGACGCCATCAGTATCATCTTTTAAATAATATGATCTAGTTTTAAATCAATCGTTTTAAGTCAAAATGTTAATTAAAGTAGTTAGTTCTGATAGTGACCGCAATTATTATTTTCAATGCGATTAAATCGACCAGAGGATTACGATACATTTCAATTTGTTTATTTTATTATAATAAGTAGGCAGTATATAAATTGAATAAATAATATTTTGCGGTGGTTTTTTTAGTCCGAAGTTAAAATCAATTGACTGACTATATTGTAGCTTTAAAAATGCACGTACTCTGGTTTATAAATAGATACAAACGTTATTTAATTTTATTAGAAATGACTTGTCCCTTAATTTATTAAAATTTAAAATTCCTCATTAAGGAATTAGTTATATACAATTCGGCCCTCCAGTTAAGCTTAAAGCTTATGTTAGGAGTGGGGAAGACGGTAGCCCAAGGGTCAGGATCGATCCTGAGACTTTTAAATCTAGACGTAAAGGAAGTTAGTCCAAATCGGGTATACCACTTTTAATCGTAAGCTATTGACATAATTGTGAATGTTTGAATTCAATGACTAGCCCACCATTTAGAAAACAAACAGCCGAAAACTGCGTATGCTTGTTGTCTATCATTATTCTATGATTATAAAGTAGTTATTCACTGTACTTTTCTTCGAAAATTGTTGACTATTTAGTTTTGATTACTAGGGTAGGCTGGGTAGGCATCTCGAAATTACTTTCGAGATAAAAGCGGTTGGGCAAAGCGGGTATACCTACTTGGAGAAAGAATTTCGTCCAATATCCTACGCTTCTGGACGAAATTATTATGAACCTATTGAGGCACAAAACTTGAATGGAGTCAGGATAACTGCCTTTTTCAAATGCAAGAAGATCAAAAAAAGACTAAAACCTTAATATTTCGAGTCACTCCTAAGAAGAGACTGATTAGATTATATTAGAATGCGAACTTGGTTTAGTTATTGAAGATTATAAAATGTTTATTTAAATCTAACTAAAAAGGTTTATTACGGTTATTAAATTAATTGATCGCTATATATATATATATGTATATGCCATATACCCGCTTTGCACGAAGAGCCGACCGACCCCCTTTGGGCCCTCCTATCCCCATAGGCCGGGTCAAAAATAATTATCAGGTTTTCCTTATTTTTTCATGAAATTGTAAGATTATAGAAAAACGTATAGAATTGATTATTTTATATTAATTCACACGCTATCCAATCTTTATATTATCTTTATATCCAATTATTATTTGCAATGCCTTTAAAGTTGAAAAAAAACCATATTTATTCACCTATGTTTTAACGACAATTATAGCCGGTTTTTTGTAACTTCATGGGTTTTATATAACTACTGTTACTTTTGTTGGATGTTCTTTATAATAAATAAATATAAAAAGCATGTTTTTTCAAAAGACAAATAAAGTTTCAGCATAAATTGTCATATTGCAAACAAAGTTGAAGAGGAAGCGCGCTAGTCGTTAGCTTGTTCTTAGTTTTAATGTAACTCATAGAATTTTACGGGTAACGAGGTATCACTTTAGACGCCATATGAATAAGTTTTTCAAATTACATTGTATATGTTTTAATTATATATTCGTGATATGAAGTTCTTATAAAACTTTTAGAAACCAAAGAAAAAAATTATTTCCAATAAAATTTCGTAACAATTTCGTTATCAAATTGGTTGGTCAGTGGTCACGTTATTATTATTTCATCATATTGTGGTGTCTTGAAAATCACTTAAAATTTTACTCCACGGATTGCCTTCCCAGAGTCCAATAAAATCATCGGTTTTTTCGAGTGAGGCAATTGAGAGTGCATCTGTTTATGCAATCACATATATATTAAAATAACTTTTGCACATTTTGTTTCTTCTTACATGTATGGGTTCATTTATTTCGCGAGGATATTAATAAATAAAAGCGTAATATGAATATAATATTGCTGTTTTGTTTTATTTTAGACTTAGAATACATAGTGTCTATACAATTGTCGTTATAAAATATAAAAAATCGAATAGACCGTTCCTATTGGTTAGACGCGCGACTACAGCGTCACATGCAATGAACTATTCTCTTGTAATCGATATCCAAACTGCCCGGTCGATACTCGATACTTTACGCGCTCTTATAAAAACTGTAATCTGTGTTATAGTTTTGTTATATAAGGGTGGACGATACTCCCTGGTGCATTCAGCGTATATGATTTGGTAGCTTCTGCTCGTTAGTGGCTCCCTTTATACTTCAATGAATGATCTGTGTATTGTTTAGGTTAAGATACGATGGGGCTAACATGTCCAATGGACAAAAGTCTCAAAAAAATTAAGATTAAAAAAAATATATATATAGGAAAACCGAAGACTGGGCTACTGCCTACTGCGCCCAGTCTACGTAAGCTAGTTGGTGCTGTTGCAGGTAGATGCTTAGACTCAATTCCCTATTGTACGTTACAAGGATTGTATAAAATATATCATGAGTTTAAAATATACATAAACAAGTTAAGCAAATTGAAATAAATTAGTATTCGGACGGTTAATAACATTTTAGTGAATTTATTAATGGGATTAGCTGCTAAGTATAAGTACTACCCCCTTGGAAGACTTTATTCTCCAGATGATATATTGACTATATTCATATGATTGCTTTATTTTTTTATTTATAAATATTTGATCATTTACTTCTCTAAAAGATTCACGTGCCGTTTTACGATGCATCTATAAAGTTGGTATATCTTCGGCGACGCAGTCATCGCGTTAATATTCGATCGCACATAAAGCCCGGGCTACCTCTTGACCGATCCTTTCTGTTGCTCGTAAAAACACTGCCCATGAATTAACTTTGACTTTTATTTTTTAAGGATAGCTAAAAGGTTTTCTGGCTGCTTTTCGTTTCGCGTGAAACATTTTCAGTCATTGGAAAAAAATATAGACGTTACAAATTATTGGAGTGGTGATCCGAAAATTTAGGAATTACTTCATCAATATTAGGTAACATTCACTCACCAAATTTAGACACATAAAGAAGAATGAATGAATTAAATGAAGTGTAGAATAAGTAACGAATGGATTGTAGCCTTTTAACTGTGCTTGCACAAGATGCTTATATTAGTTATATTAGTTAGCTGAAATAGTTTATTATTATAAGTAAAAATAATACAAACTCGACACAATAGGTAGGCTCTTTGCTGAAACGTTAATAAAATTATATTTACACTAAGCAACTCGTGTCGTAGATACCTAGCTACGATTAAATACATTAAAACATTAAAAAAAGATAAATTTAAGTAGATTATAAATGCGAATGTGAGTTTGTTGATCTGTTTGTTACGCTTTCAAGCTTAAACTACTTAACTGATTTTGAAAATTCAGAATTCAGTTCAACAAAAAATGACGAATAATTTAAGTAAACCGCTTTCGAATAACTTCAAGTAAATTCCACGGTCCATTATTATGAGGCATCATTGAAAAATTTTACAATAATGACGACGAAAATCGCTTTTATTTAAAAGCATCCTCACAAATTGAAGAGCGTTCAAAACAATCCACACGTGCTTTCAGACTAATGAAAATAATTCCCGACGGTCCGCTCATTATCGATTAAACTCTTAACTACTAAGTAATGTATTGTCAGACTTCGAAATTTCGTTTTATTACATTAAAACAATCAGAAAGTTTAATTAATTGAAAATTAATTTGAGCCAGTTCTAATGATAAGGGATTTAACTACAAGTTAGTTTTAATTTATTACTTTTATATAATACTAGCTGCCCGTCCCGACTTCGTACGGGTAAAATAAGGATTTTATTCCGTGCATTTTTCTAAATCAATAACGTTTAAATGTTCACTTATCGATCTATTCGCCCGTACATTACCGTGTATGGTCATTGTAGTATAGGGCATTGTTGTAAAGAACTACTAAAGAAAATGTTAAGGAATTGTTGATATCTTCTAAAGTCTGCTTTTTCCTGCCCTTATCCCACTACGTAGGGTCGGTACAATATTAATTTTTCTTTCACTTCTTTCTGTCACTCGTACTTACACCTTTCTTACACAATCCATCCACACATTCTTCGGCTTCCCTTATATCCATCAACTTTCATACTGATCATCCTTCTAGTAACATGTTTTTCATCCTTTCTCATGCCCATACCACGCTAATCTATTACTCTTTAACTTTTCAGCTATCGGTGTTACTTCCAGACTTCCTTTGATGTACTCGTTTCTTATATTGTCTATTCTAGTTACAACGCACATCCCTCTTAATATTCGCAACTTTGACATGCATTCTTTTTAAATCATCTTCTTTGGCTGCCCAACTTTCAGAACCATACATCATGACAGGTATTATAACGGTCTATTAAATCTTCCCTTTGTTCTTCAAGGACATTCACAAATCGTTCACCTGTCGCCATTTCATCCACCCTGCATTTATCCGGTTCCTCACATCCCTGTCAATGTTACCATCGATGCTGGTTTAATGAACATATTATCTTCTAAAGTATTCATTCAAATAAGTGTAATAGACAATTTTAATCTATATTAAGTGGCCAAGGTATTAATAATTATAATAAAAATTATTAACATATTTATCTAAATGAGGATTATAAAAAAACAGAAAAAAAACAAAAACGAAAAATATTTGAGATACTAAAAATAATGTACTACATGTTTATATTACTTATCTTTAACAAAAAAATAGATCGGGAGGCTATATATCTATATATCTGAGGCTATTATAATTAGGTCACAATTATTGCTATTTGTTCAAATTAGTAAAAACAGAATAGAAACAAACGATGATGATGTTCTTCTCATGACATGAATCCCTATGCAATTTAACAGTTTCAGTTGATTATAAACAGTCATGTAAATTCTTTTTTAAATGCTTCGAATTTGAGCTTTCGCTCAGAAGGACTGGTATATAAAATCATGCATAAAGTGAGCAAAAAGCGCACCATAGATATCGGGAGCGAACAGCAGGTACTACGCTTAGTCTAGTTTATCTACCAGAAACGTGTCTTAATATGTAATTTTTTATTAATTATATTTCTGATTTTTTTTACACCCCCCATGCGTCGGTCTTGCGTCTGAAATCTTTCCAATCGTGCCGGTTTGCCGTCCCATCGGATTATGAGAGTTAGGGAATAAAGATTGCACCTGTGTTTGCGCACACACTTGTGCATTATAATGTCCTGCGCAGTTGGCACACCTTTCTTAAGATTGGCCGCCGTGGTCGAAATTGGTCCGGAGGGCATTATTATTATTATTATTGTCACACTAAACAGCGTTGTCCTCCTTTATTCAACTTCATTCTTATTAGTTTGTATATTTGTATGGTTTTCAATGCAAAAGTATTAAATTAGGATACAAACAAACATACAAAATAACTAATTTTACCTCTTTTTTAATTGAAAAATAATAATTTTATTTCAAAAGCATTTTAATTATTGGATCCTTAAAAAAAACGTGAACGATAATAACTGCTATAGTATAAAACTGTGGTGCAGTCTGGTATTAACGCCCGCCAAAAAGCGACATTTCTCTATTTTATAAAACGTTTGAGTTTTACAAAATAAATAAACCATACAAATATATATAAAGCGCACAATAAATATCGGGAGCGAACAAAAGTAAGAAAAAAACACGATATCATTAAAAATGATAGATTACAAAATTGAAACATTTTAAACGAAATTTGTTTGATGGCGCATTGGAGGTATAAGCGTTAGTTAACATTTCTTAGAATGCTAATGTCTATGGGCATTGATCACCATTTACCATCAGGTGGCCCATTTGCTCGTCCGCCTAACAAAACAAAAAAAAAATTACAAACAAACATACAAAAAAAAAACAAATTTATCTCTTTAAAATATGTAGTAGTATAGTTAAAGAACGAAGCCGCGGGCAACAGCTAGTTTATCAATAAAAACATCATGAAATCGGTTACTATGGCAACTGTTAATGATGTTTGGTATGAGCTCTCCAGTCTTCTACATATAAAGTGAATGATAAAATATATTATGTGAAAAATCTTTTGGATGAGAGTTAAACAAAATCAGCTTTCTTAGCTGACCTCTACTCGGCGAAAGGAATGTTCCTACCAAAATTCAAATCTCTACGCTTTCCCCCGCGTGGGATCTCCACCTTGTCGTGGTGGGGGGCTCAGTACCTGTGGTAAGGTCGGCCATGGGGAAGCGAAGCGGAATCCCGGGTGTGGGGCGCTCCTCGTGGGCCTCAGGAGGAGGCTTGCGTTGGATGCGCCCAGGGGGCGTGTGCGGGGGACAGGTCTGTCTGTCCCTCGCAGTCGGGAGTGATCGCGGGAGGAGAGGTGTGTCGGTGTTGCGTTGCCGCACGCCCTATCTCCCGCGACCAAATGGGGGCGCACCATTTGTGCTTGTGGTGGGGCCGCAGAAGAAGAGGAGATGCGGTGTTGTCAGGTTGCCGTCCTCCCTGTCCTCTGCGGCCGTCAGGGTGTTTTGGCGGCGGAGCCAAACATCTTAATCCGTCGCCAAGGAGGTTGTGGCCTTCGGGCTATCCGTCGGGGTGTCAGGGTAGAATGCTCACGCGACCCCTTGGCACCCCCCTAAAGACGGTGAAGTATACGCTGTGGTTTTGCAATGCATTTCCACAGCGAAAAAATAAAAATAAAATATCTACGCTTTATGGTTTCAGAGATATGGTGATGAGTCAATATATTACTGGAAATCTCATATATAATTTTATATATACAGATTATATATCTCTAATCAGAGGCTTGTATAATAAATTTCATGCTTCTAACATCAAAAATGACGGACCCGCTATACAAACTTTCAACCCCTAATTCATCCTCTTGGAGGGTAAATTCTCAAAAATCTTGAATTACATATTAACTTATTTCCAACCAAAAGCTATTTTATAAAATTTCATGCTTCTTACATAAAAAATGATGGACCCGATATACAACCTTTAAACCCCTATTTTACCCTCTTCGGGGTAGATTTTCGAAAACCCTGAAATACGTATTTACCTATTTCTCACCAGAGGCTTGTATATAAAATTTCATGCTTCTTACATCAAAAATAACGAACCCCCTATACAAACTTTCAACCCCTATTTCACCCTGTTGGAGGGTAAATTTACAAAAATAATGTATTACATATTTATTTATTTCTAACCAAAAGCTTGTATATAAAATTTCATACTTCTTACATCAAAAATGACGACCTCCCCATATAAACTTTCAACCCCTATTTCACCCTCTTAGGTGGTGAATTTCGGAAAACTCTGATTTGTGTACTTATTTATTTCTAACCTGTAAATTGTGTATAAAATATCATTCCTCTAACTTTGAAAATGAGGGATTTACATACTAAGTTTAATCCTTGTTTCGCCCCTTTAGGGGTGGAATTTCCAAAAAACCGTTCTTAGCTGACCTCTACTCGGCGAAAGGAATATTTCTACCAAATTTCAAATCTTTACGCCTTTTGGTTCCAGAGATATCGTGATGAGTAAGTATATACGTGGAAATCTCCTTTATATATATAGATTTGTATTCTTTGCTTGTAAAAAAAAAATAATTATAGGCGAAAACACTACTACCACTTTGGAACGCGTTTGGGTCTACTACCAATTACCATCAGGTGGAGTAAAAAAAAGATACTTATCCGAAGATTTAGGTTCAAGCTCAAAATTTCAATGCTTGCTATGAAGGTTTTATGTATTTCGATTGTATTTATATGAGCAGTTCATTTCATGCTTAGCAGTGAACATAAATATTGTGACTGACCTGAATGTATCAGATGAAAATCAAATATAAAAAAAAAAAACTTAAAATTAATTATTACATTTGGTAGTGCTAGTGGAAGACACAGTTTGAATAGAAGCTATAATAGCTCAACACGGTACTGTAGTTGATTAGAGCTGTCATATTAGATCCTGTGTACACTTACATACAATTAATATCCAAGTTTCACAACAATAATGATATCTGGAAGTCCGTTAAAAATAGGAAACAAACAAAAACCCTTATAAACTAAAAACCTTTATATAATATTCTTATATTTATAGCCTCGCATAATTATGTATTTCACTCACAATTCAATTAACTTTTGAACTTCATTATCGATCTTCAATTATTTATTACGTATTGTAAATGGGATGTTCATCAAACAAGATTTTCACACAAGCGAGAGAGTAATAGCTATTGAATTATAAATCAGGCGTGAATAATTTAATATCGTCTAGAGTTTTGCAAGAGTTGTTCTCATAGCAAATTTATTAATAAAATTATAAGATCCATTAAGAATCATCACTTGATATTATTGCAGTGTATTTTAGAACTGCAAAAAAATAGAAAAGCATTTTTAAGGCCGATTTGTGTGTCGGCAAATCTCCATGGCTTTCGCTGAGCGTTGGTTTCACGTCTCCACGCATCATGGAGTCATTGATTGCTGATGGTACTGATGAAAGCACTTAAAACAAGAATAAAACAGCAGTACTTGTTATTGTTGTGTTCCGGTTTGAAGGGTGAGTGAGCCAGTGTAATTACAGGCAAAAAGGACATAACATCTTAGTTCCCGAGGTTGGTGGCGCATTTGCGATGTAAGCGATGGTTAACATTACTTACAATGCCATTGTCTATGGGCTTTGGTGACCACTTACCATCAGGTGGCCCATATGCTCGTCTGCCTTCCAATACAATAAAAAAAAAAGAAGTGTCCCCATTCGGAACTTATGACGCTCGATAAAATAATTCTTTTGTACTCAGCCGAAAACTGCAAGCAAATTACTAAAAGCTAATTACTAAAGCAAAAATCTTTTACTATTTGAATTATAAAGCCTTCAGAAAATCGAAAAACACTTTAAAATTCAACAGAAATTGGAATTAAACAGAGCAAAGCAAAAATATATGCTGTTGACATTTTTTGAATTACAATTTTTTGATCGCCAATATTATTGTGAGATTTTAAAAATTCAATCCTCTTTTGCATACAAAAGCCGTCCCATTTCCTATAGATTCTTTCCAATTCCCATCTATATCGATATTCGCACAATTTCCTGTCTCAGACACTAATCTAGTTCGTTTCTAAAACTTTTCAATCGAACGTAACATTTTACCCAATATATTCATGAGGCCGTGACAAGAATGGCAATTTATAGACACTGAATTTTACGTAGTCTTTGCGCTTGACTTGCATTGGATGTAAAACTTAAATAACTCTTAAAACAAGCGAGATAAGGTTTAATTACTTAGAAAAAGAATTATTTTTTTTTGTGTTTTGGAAAGGGCATAGTAAAAAATTTCGAGAGAAAAATTACGTTGATACTTTAAAACTGTGTATAAATTGTCGGTATTGTGGAAAAAATAATAGACAAGTAAGGTAAATAAATGATTGTGATAACTATTCTGTATAATTTGCGGGGCAAACCAGACCCGTGGTTAGTTTAGGAATTGCTTATATGTATAAATGTAATTATTTTAATTACACGTATTAGTGCAAATACTTCGTAGACAAAGTAATTACAGTCCACATTAACGTTCCATTCATAATAAATGAGTATATATATATATATATATTATACATTATATTGTGTGTACCCATATGTTTTAAGTTTTATAACAAACCAATTAGATTATGTTTAAATCTAAATCATTTGAATTTTAACTATTTTTCATATAACTGAAGCGTCTATTTTTCGAGAAATCATGAATTATCCGCTATAAGATTTGAATTTAGTTTAATTAGTTGATTATGATGACACAGACAAACACATACTTCATCCTTTCGACGAAAGCATTGAACTTTAAGGACCACAAGTGGACAATTCATTAAGATTATATATAATAAAATATTTTATATCAAAGCAAATTGAACCAAGCGAAGACATTCAATTTTAAAATACATTCCATCGATATTATAATCGTGTATCAATTTTGAACGGAAAAGATATAATTTTTAAATAGTATTAAAGGAAATAGTGTTTTGAATTTCTATTTCAGCATATATCGCATTTCGTAATGTCCGGTTGAAGTCGAACGTAATCGAATTGAAGTAGTCGATGCGGACCGAGCCGGTATAACGAATTTTCCTCTGATACTCGATACGAACATTTGAAGTAGAATTGAGAAATTAATTGATATACTAGCATTGGTTTTATAACTTATGGCGTCATCTATATTTTTATAATTATATTTTATTAAATATTCATTCTCTTAATTCAAATTACTATTTACTATACATAATTAATAAACACAAAATAAACTTCTAAATTAATAACAAACAAAATATTTAAAACATCTACAATCTATTCAAACTATGTTCATGACTTCTTCAAATACAAACAAATCGTCAAATATATAAAATAGTTTCAAGTAAATTTTAAAGATCATTTTCCAAGAGTATTTAAGAAATAAGCGATATATATGTATATTGAACAAAATAATTATACTTTTTACAATCTGACCATGTAAGTGTGTTAAACATATGACATAAAATTATGGGGTATTTACGTTATTGTCATTTCAATATGATTATTGTTTGCTTTTCAAAATAAAAATAACATCGCGAATTTTGTACATGATTAAAATTGATAGTTTTTTTTTTATTTAATTAAAAGTACGTAAGACCTAGCTTTCATACGAATACGGTCGCGTAATATGAACTCGTCAAGCCAAATTTTTTGCTACTCCAGTCTTTTCGAGTATTTTGGCGATGTTCGAATAGTCATTGAACACTGAAACTTTTTCATTTACGTTCTTGGACGCAGACTGAATAATATATGAGGTGCCCTAGCCGCCGAGAATCCTTTCGGCTTTAAGGATTTTTAAGCTTCCCAACTGAATTAATGGCGTCTTACTTTGAAAGATTTTCGATGGAACCTTATAAAAAAGATTCCTTATCAATATGAAATGAGCTATAAACGTTTGAACGAAATATTGGGCATACGTTTTTTCTTATTTATTTTCATATTGAAGATGTTTTCATTACGCAAATAAATAATTTGAACAAATAAATAAACAAATGAATAGACACTCATTTAAAATCCTGCGTCGAACGTATAAGTAGGTATACAATAATAATATTTTTAATAAAAGACAAGCAAACCATAATCGTCGTCTTAGTAGCTACGTACAATGACTGTCAATTTTTACTATCAATATCAATAACAAAATACGTTTCATATATATTATGTTTTGTTATACAACATGTTATAATTATGTCTCATTAAATAATGCCTTGATGTAAAATATAATATTTCACGTTTTCAATTTGAAAACATCGGTATTTTCCCATGGAGAACGAACGTTGTTCGGTTCGACCATGAATATCGCATGAGGTGCGTACTGGCTTTATTTAAACAACTTAAATAAGCGTTAAAAATGTGTTATTCACAACTCGGACCTGAATTTAAATTACATTTGAAAATGGAATATAATCGAAAATTAAACAGATTATTACAAATTCATTATATCGAGAGAACTTTTTGGTTTTGAAATGTGCTAGATTTTGTTATAAACATTTTTTATAGAATATATAGGTGACCACGTGATGGTAAGTGGTCACCACCGCCCAGAAACATTACCACAGTAAGAAATATTAACCAATCCTTACATAGCCAATGCGCCACCAATCTTAGGAACTAAGTTATGTCCCTGGTGCCTGTAACTACACACTCATGCTCATTCACCCTTCAAACCAGAACATAACAATGCTAATGATGTATGTATGTATTAATCAATTGTATTGTGTGGTTCCTACCCAGACGAACTTGCGCATAACCATAGTACAAATATTATATATTGGTTGATAAAAAAAATCATGGTAAAAGGCATACATAACTTCAATATGGAAATTAGTATAAAGTTTAAAGGGTAAAAATACAAGTCTGAAGTAAATTTCCTTGGTGGAAACGTGGAAATTTAAAAATCACTTTGCTTCAGGATTACTCCACAGCTGGACCAATATTAGTGAAAAGGCTTGAAAATACGAGTTAGGATTTTGCTTGAAATAATTGAAATGTCAAGTGAATTATAAATTGGTATTGGCTTTTATGATTCATACGCCACCATTATAAATAACGTGAATTGTGTTCTCGTATCGTTTTGTTTGATGATAGCAAATTTTAGTTTTATATTTTGGTCACTTATTCATTAAAATATTTCGAACTTCGATTTTTCACTTTTTGTCAGATGTCATATTAAGTCCAGCGTCGCAAATGTTTTTATGATGATGATCATGATCTTTAAATAGGTTTCTACGTAATTATTAGGGAATTTTAAGCAATGTAGGGTCTTAATATTTGTATCTAATGGAAAATAATGTAAGACAAGACCATTTACATTGATCTTCAGTGGATTAGAATGAGCGGTGACAAATACGTTGTCTTAAAATTCTATCCCGAAACGAACAATATGTAAATACAATTTTATCACGTATAAGTCTAAGTGTTTTTTGTTCAGATTTGAAATTAAGATCTACCTAGTTGTATAATGTATATGATAATACAAATATACATTTTATTCTATTTTACTTAATGATAGGTCTTTATACATGCCCACCTGTGTAGACACAACCAACCCAACACTTTCTCAACCACCAACTCGCAATACTTAGATTGGTGTGTTCCCGTTTTAAGTGAGTGAGTTAGACAGCCACAAAGATGTAATGTCCCATTACATCTTAGTTCCCAAGTTGATGGTGCTTTGGCGGTATGAGGAATGATTAACGTTTCTAACATGATGACTCTATGTATTGGTGACCATTTACCATCAGGCCTATTGACAATCTGTCTATCTATTTTAAATATAAAAATAATATTTCAATAATAATTCCCGTGCCCTTTACTACTGCAGGCGACAATTTTATAAACATACTATAATTTTAATGAGTGTTATAATAGTAGTAGCACAAAATTAATTATATTGAAATGTCGTTACTAAATCGAGCAGTACAAAGCTTGAGTCCTGAGGGAAGCTAGCCCTTAATTTATGAGGGTTCAAATGGTTGGATAAGCAGATTCCCGCTAATCAATTTTGTTTGTAGCAAGGTCAGGCCTGAGGGATATGAAAATTTATGTATCGACAACTTCGGCCTGTTTTTAATGACAATACAAAATTACACAGAAGTAATTATTAAAATTGTAAGTTTTGTGTGTAATAATAATATTTAATAGATAGACAAGTTTACAGGAACGAGACAGCCGTTTTTAAAAAAAAATATTTTATTTTTATATAAAAATATATTTTATTATATCTAAAATTGAATCGACTGAACAGAAGCGCATGCTCGAATCGAAATGTTACATTCTTAACTATTCCTTTTCCAGGATATATGATTCCAAAGCATAAAATAATACAATAGGCTGCATTCCGCTGATTAAGCGTTAACTTCTATTGTCTTCATGCTTTGGGCTAACATAACTAGATTTATGATTTATTTTTGTTGTGAAATATATATTGGCGTGAGACCGACTTATTAACCGTGACGGCAAACGGGATGACTTTCTTTTATGCCACTTACATATCACTTATCGTATCCCCTCACTGCGACTGATCTTTACCTCCTTGTGTATGAGATTTTTTTTTTTTTTTTTTTAATTTCATAGGAAGGCGGGCGAGCATTTGGCCACCTGATGGTAATTGGTCACCAACGCCCATAGACAATGGCATGTAAGAGTTGTTAACCATCTCTTACATCGCCAATGCGCCACCAACCTTGGGAGTTACTATAATAATAAAAAAAACATATTTATTTTATCAATAACATACAGATTATGTTTGTATTTGTATCCATATTTATTTATTGGTTCCCGGGATCTATCTTGAAAACGGACGATAGTGACGCTGATAATTATTCTACCATTCGTTTGACTTCTGCTCTTTGCTGCCATGTAGATACCTTTTAGAAGCTTCTATGTAAGTTCACCAATCAGCACGTTTGGGTTCATTCTCGCAACTGAATTTTAAATCAATTCCACTTAACCACTTGAGCCGTAACTTTGCGGATAATTTTAATGATGGTGACCATAAAATATATTGAATTTAATTGCTGTTTAGTACTCGAATTAATAACAGATATTAAAAAGGTTTTTTTACGTCAGCTTATTTCAACAAATTTAGTTTTCAGTTTATTTTGAATTAAGATTGATGTGTTTTGTGGAAATACATTTATTTATTCTATTAAATATTTACTTATTATAAAATAAAAACTCTTGAATGTTCTTGTAAATTTAATTCTGTACTGTAGTAAGCTAATTGGATCAGACTGCAACAAAAGCAAAAAGTGTTTCTACGAAGTAATCCGACTTGCGCACAGTTCTTAGTGATTTTGTTGTTCAATATCCACATTTGTAAAGAACAAAGGCGAAAAAAAGTTAAAGTCACGTGACCTTCGCATGGACAATGTATCACGCAAGGGATAAAAAATAATGTCAATTTATTAGAAGTCGAGGGACACCTGTTTCTTTCTCAGAGTTGTATAGTTGCCATATTAAACAAAAAAGGAAATTAATTTAATCTATAATGTCACATATTTGCAATTATAAATTTATGAATCACATTACGATTATTTGATAAATAAAAGGCAAAATGAAGGAGAAAATATACGGTCATGATGTATTATTAAAACAAAGGAGAGTAATATTTGGGCTGTAGTTTAGTTATGGTTATGCTGACGGTACTCAAGCGTCAGTTGGAAGATTTAATATTACAAAACCGTGGAACACGTAACGTAGATTTAATGGGACAAGAGTGAAAAATTGGCTATTTTTGGTAAGAATGACGTCAGCAGGAATAAATTCCGCCTATATCTTGAGGATTCGGTAAAAACTTGGATCGTTGATAGAAATCGCTTAGCAAAATTACGATGTTTTTTTTGCTCAATAATGAATATATTAAGACGAACATTGAGAGCTTAGTTTAAATGCTGATCCTAACCGAAGATTGTGAGTTCAGATCCAGAAACTTTATTTACAATTAAATGGTTTCGCTCCACATGTGTCGCACTAAATGTGTTAGCTAGCTCATTATGGAGCAGCGTGGTGGGAGCTCTAAATCTTCTCTCGCATTACATAATTGTACATAATCGAGATACCCTTAAAACAAATTCACCGAGAATTTTATTCTGTCCTAAGTTTTCGGCCATATTTCACGTTTAAATGGGACGCATTAACATTAATTGGGTTATTTACTGACTTTTTTCGTAATAATTACTTTCTTTTTGTTTTATATCCAACATGAGATGTTTTTTGAGGATTTTCTAAAACGGCTTTGTACGATGACGATCCATATGTATATTTTAATTTGTTTTAGGAAGATCGGATATTAAGTAGTGATTTGATATAAACAACTTCTGACACAATCAGTGTTCCTTCAGCTATTAATATGAAATCCCTTGAGTAATTGCCAGTCTAATTATGCTTATACTAGCTAATTTACAATTCATATAGGCACGCAATAAACTGTGTTCATTATGATGATTTTGGTGGTAGGTTGGTGATTGGTATTAAATAACCACAATTTCCTTTTCTTTGCCACTGAAATATGTTACTTATGTAAGAGTTGAAGAGATTGATATTACTTTTTTTTTATTTGCACTTACTAAAATACAGCAATACAATAAAACAAAGTTTTGCTATTAATTGATTGTAGGAAATTCATGATCAAAAATTTTTAAAGCACCATTTCAATGCCTGTTTGGGGGATTTAGCTTCTCCGCTCCAATGAAGCGTAAACCTTACGCTAAAAGTAGGGACGAATTGTAAGGCTGGGCAAATTGATTGGTTGAATGATCGACTCCGCTACTATTACAGCATTAAGCGGACAGTAAGCCGTTGCGTTATTGACACTTAATTTACAAATAAATATACTGGTAAAATCAATTAATCAATAATTTATAAGTACCTTTTTTGTTTTTAAAACAAGCAGATTTCGTTCCGCCGTTACAATTTTATTTATTAAATGTCAAAAATGTCCGTGTTTGAGAAGAACATTATAATATATTTGGATTTATTACATCGTGTTATGTAAGTATAAAAAATATATTAATATACGTATATAAGTTACGAACAATCGTTTGAAAGAAACTAAACGTATTTCACATTTAACTCGGTTCTCTGATTTCAAAAAGTATTAAAAGAAATAATGGAAACAAAGTATAGAAACATATTTTCTTTTTAACCTGAAGATTTGGAGCAGGTTGCCGTCCTCCTTGTCCTCTGCGGCCGTCAGGGTGATTTTTTTTGGCGGCGGAGCCCAACACCTTAATCCGTCGCCAAGGAGGTTGTTGGCCTTCGGCCTATCCGTCGGGGCGTCAGGGTAGAATGCTCACGCGATCCCTTGGCACCCCCCTAAAGACAGTGAAGTACACGCTGTGGTTTTAGTGGGTATTACGGCATTGCACTTCAGCCGTCGAGTCCCACATAACCCCCCGCTTTTCATCTTGCGGGGGGTATGCGTAAAAGCATATCCCCAGCGTAAAAAAAAAAGGTGTTGAGATCCACGTTTTAATGTTTGAGCAAAATAACTATTATTAAAAATATTAGCAAACTTCTTTAAATGAAAAAAGTAGCACGTTGAGATTATTATACATTAAAAAATAAACTGTAGAATAGACTCAAATTTAATTTACCGTACCTGTCTCGTTTGCATAATATCATTAGCGAAAGTTCGTCCATCTATAAAAAAAAGTTAATACCAAGGTTAGGTAAAAACCAAACACTAATGGGGAGAGCTGGCCACTGAATCCGCCGACGGCATTCCAACTTTTCCTTTGCAGTCATTTGTAACTTCCATTAGTCGATAGAAAAAGAGAAATGCTTGTTACTTTATATATAACGGTCATTTTTATTCTAACAAGAATCTAGTGTTACATTCGACGTTACAGATTTATCTTTTTTTTAATTACAGAGGTCGACAAAGATATAAAAGATTCTGACTCCAAATAACGATATAATTTATTACTAAGTTTCTTATTCTTATTTATAGTCTTCGAGTAACGCAATTAAATACGTGTAAAATTATTTCAAACATTTTCACATAAAAAAAATATATCGTTTCAATATAAAAAAGCATATACAGATTCAGAACCTCGAGAAATACTTAAAAAGGTGAAAATTAAAAAAGAAACTGAAATATACACACGCTGGAGCTTCCGATGAATAATGTTATTAGTGAAACGAATAAAAAAAAACGAAGGAGACTGCACGTATGAGAAATGTGAAAAATTCAAAGAGACAAGGCACGCCAAGCACTGTATGAATACACTCGGGAAATATACATGTCAGAGTAAGTTACATACAGAATGTAAAGGTGCATGCATACATGACGTCATGTGACGCTTTGTGAGCCCGTGATGCACTAAGCTAATGTTGAACAGATTGTTCATCCGTTGTTTTAAATGCAACCACATTATTATCATAATCGGAGCCAGAGTCATGGTAGACGTTCTTATTTTTCATTGTTATTTCTAACGAAGTACATTGTTTAAGATTTGCTTTGAACAGCGTTGGTTCAGCTGTTTTTTATTTTACGCTGTGAATTTTGTCTTTTGTATTTTTCGAATGTCTTGTTTGCTTTTTATATTAAATATTACGTTTGAATTATCGAATTTCTTTTATTGTAACCTCAAAATGAATCATTTCTAATTCGTTTTCAGGGTATATTATAAGGAATGTTTACGCTTCAAGTGTAATCTTTTATATTTGGCTCGTTGTTACAGAGTAAGTTTTTTGTATTTAATTAGCATTGATGGCGGCATGTACATATTTGTATAAGTAGATAGCAATTTGGAAGTCTAACTATAATTATTTATAATATTCATTTTTCTTATTGTAATCACGCCTCGCGTCTGTCTAGTATCGCCTAAGATACATCTCTCATTTTCTGTATCATTGAAAAGTAAGGTATATGTCTCATACTCGTATAAGGGAGTATTACGATATTTGAGAGTGTGAGTAATAAATTTTAGTAAATAATACATTGCTTCTCGTTCATATTACATATATCCATACATACATTGGTGGTAGAGCTTTGTGCAAGCTCGTCTGGGTAGGTACCACCCACTCATCAGATATTCTGCCGCGAAACAGCAGTACTTGATATTTGCTGTGTTCCAGTTTGAAGGGTGAGTGAGCCAGTGTAATTACAGGCACAAGGGACATAACATCTTAGTTCCCAAGGTTGGTGGCGCATTGGCGATGTAAGCGATGGTTAACATTCTTACAATGCTATTGTCTATGAGCGTTGGTGACAACTTACCATCAGGTGGCCCATATGCTCGTCCGCCTTCCTATACAATAAAAACATACGTTCACCGATCGTTCATCCGATTGAGTTGAAACAACAGCTGTTGTGGCACTTGCTTAAAGATTTGCCATTCTACCAACAACCTGAAACAAGTGGTGTGTAAGTTATATCGGATATTTAAAAAAAACCACAGGTTTAGTTAATTAGAATTAAATAATATTTTTATGCACTTTAAATTTTGAAAAACAAAATGTATCAGATTTTTTCTTATTTTATATATCGCTGATATTGTATTGTAAAAGGGTAACACAATGAGACAATACACCATTCAACGGGAACATTTTTGGAAATGGTCGTAACAAGGATTGAACAATAAAATTGCTCCGCAATTTTCATTCGGCTCGTCAGAAACATCTGATATTAGTATTTTACCAACCTCGCGGTGGGAATTGTGGGCTGTTCCATTTTTTCTTTAATAAAAATATATTTTCTAGGCATGTAGTTGATAAATAAAATTATATCACTTATCAAATTGGTTACTGTGGTTGCGTTTCAATAGTATCATAAAAAAATGTTTGTATGGGTCTTCGCTTGAGTAGTTGTGTAATGATAGGCATACTGAAATTAATTAATGTGTAACATCCTGTGAATGTCCCAATGGTAGGCTAAGGCCTCCTCTCCTTTTGACGTGACAACGTCTAATAAATCGATGAACGTTGGCTGCATGCGCGAAAAAGGATGACTCATTGTCCCGTTACGCCCATTGTACCGTTACGCTCATTGTCCCGTTACGCGAATTGTCCCGTTACGCGCATTGACCCGTTACGCTGATTGTACGCTTGCGCCGCATCTATCTCTCTTTCACTCGATTGGCCTATGAGTGCAAATAAAAGTAAATTTATGAATTAATTGTAGATTTCATTTCACTCCTTCTTTGTATACATACAGAATAATGATAATTCAATAAAAATGATTCAATTTTATTCATAAAAGTATGCAGTCATTTCATCAAAGTTTTGCTATGACGTTGTCACGTTGAACCGACTTTACAGACAACCATTTTTTTGATTAGAATTATTCCACCACGCTGCTCCAATATAGGTATCTATATTATTCCATTCTACTAGTGAGATAAAGTTACTCATATTTTATATTTATATTTTTGCTTCCTGTGTTTGCTAGTGAGATACAATAAAATCTTATATTCTTATTTATTATCTTCATGTATGTATCGCATAATTTATTGTATCCAGTTTTGCGAACGAAATAAATAAATATTTTCGATCTGTGATATTAATGAGTAGACCGCTGAAAAGTGTGCAGAGCTGAGCTGAGCGAGATTTTCGTAGTTATTAACTTTTGCAGATTTTAATGACAATAAAATGCGCGTGTTATGTAATCATTATTGTGAAATTTTATTGAAAAACTGTTTATTTATATATTAGGTTATTTGAATAATTCAAAATAACATGCTTATATAATATAATATAAATAAAATTATATAATCAACTCAATATAATTTTAATCGTCTGTCGTAGTTATCTAATGAAGACTTATGAGAGTTATAGTGACAAATTTACATTGTAAGTTAAATAATACAAATATTAATCAATAAGAGTATTATATAAAGCTAGCTTAGTTCACGCCATAGACTGTAGTGTGATATTTTTGTTTAATAAAATATTTAATATAGTCAAGATGGAGATAGAAGAGAATTCTTATTTCAAAATGTCTAGTCTTTGTTTAACCTTGTCTTTGTCTTAACAAATATGTAATTGTTTTAAATGTGCAAAACCACGAGATGTCTTATTCTCAGCAGATGCAAATGTAACATTCTAACATAGAATATAATGATGACTAACTCCAGCTAGCCTCCAGGCCAAGAAAGTTATATGCACATAAATTGCCTTTGAGTTTCTCATATTAGTCATACCCAAACCCAACCATTGTTCAGATTTATATAATCTCATAGACGTACTTGATAAGCGGCGGGTTGACTCTTACTTAACCCTTTGTTGTTTAATGTTTATAAATTATTTTGAATTCGTTTGTTAACTTTCCTACTTCCCCCTTTCTTTGCATGTCTACGCGTGCTTGCTCTCGATATCATAGATTCATTTCGCACAAAGAAATTTTGACGCACTTCGAAGAAATTGAATTCTTTACCAGTTCACGAATTCCCCTCCTCCTATAACCTGGGTCCCTCGTGGGGTCGACTCGTTCGAAGGGACCGAGGTTATAGGAGGGAGTGAAGAGACATCTTGCGGGCCGGCAAGGCGGGGCGGCTAGTGCAGATCATTCTTCCCTAATATAATGACTGTCGTCGCGTGTGGACTTTACTACCACTGACTAGTGAAGTAGAGTCATTTATCTTCAGATATAAAAAAATGACGCCTTTCTACACCATGTGGCTTAAATGGTTTTGTTCCTGAATAGTTTATAGATGCCTTAAATTAAATTAAAAATCAAATTCATTTAAAATTTGATTTTAATTTGTTGACAGGACTGCAATACAGATTATTATTATTATAATAAAGTTTGTTAAAAAAAATCTTGAATTAACCGCAACGTTTGTAAGACGCTTTATATTTGGAAATTTATTCAAGTGTATTATATGTATGGACAGAAACTGTTGTATTCCTTTACATCGGATCAAATTTTGTTGATTTCAGTCACGCGGCCATTCTTACTGAAAACTTCAGTAGCTAATTTCATATTCACACGGTATTCTGATGTTAAATTATTCAATATTATTACATTAACAGTAACATGTGCCAAAGAGAGTTTTTGAGTAAGTAGTCCATGTCTTTGGGTCTAAATGTCTATACCCAATGTAAGTGTAAAACATTATAATCTAACCTTAACTAACTACAGGATATAAGATATGTCATGTATGTATGAAGGTATTGATGTTTAGTTGTGCCAACCATTGGGGGACGTGGTCGCTCACTATGGGCCTGATAAGAAGGCTCAAGGTTCAAGGAATCAGAAATGATGAAATCCGCAGGCGAACCAAAGTAACCGACATAACCCGAAGAATTGCTAAATTGAAGTGGCAGTGGGCGGGGCACATCGCTCGCAGAACTGACGGCTGCTGGGGCAGAAAGGTTCTCGAGTGGCGACCACGAACCGGAAGACGCAGCGTGAGGTCCCCTACAAGATGGACTGACGACATCGTAAAAGTCGCGGGAAGCCGTTGGATGCAGGCAGCGCCAGACCGGCCAAAATGGAAATCCTTGGGGGAGGCCTTTGTCCAGCAGTGGACGTCTTTTGGCTGACATGATGATGATGATTGATATTTAGTGGAAGTATGAATAGTAGCAAGTGTACATCAAAATAACACAATAAGTAAATTAAATGCCTCTATATTGAATAAAGATTTTCTTTATTTTGAACGTCAACTTTTACATGAAGTAAGATTAAATAGTTTTTATCATCATAGCCCTCGATTTCATTTAAATTACCAAACCGGAGACACTGTTCCATTAGAATGAGGGCGGTGCATCGTTAGAGGTTTCGGTTATAAATACAATTTTCTCTGTGACGTGATATTGGAGCTGCAGCTCCGTTGTTACCACACGCACGATAATTACTACTGGGCTCGTTAGTCCCTGTCCCTTGTGTATGGTCAGTGACCCTAGCGCCATATCCTTCCTACATCGTTAGTATACCATAAGCAAGTTTGATTAAATTATTTGATATTTTATATATTTTTATTTTATTAATTAGCAAGTCGACATTTTATATTAAGAAAAACATTCTTATTGCTTTTATAAAACTATTATAAATAAATATATATCAATTATAAAATTAATCTCTAATTGTCGAAAAACAAAAAATCATTTCAACTTAAATAACAAAATAAACTGAATGTTGGCCTACACATAAACTTTTGAATAGCATTATAATGTAATAATAAATTTAAATATATGTTTAAAATATACTTTATAAAATAAAATAAAAATAGTGTGTAATTAGGTATTCCTAATAATTTTATTAGTTATCCCGATTCTAAAGGGATTTTAAAAAACTTCACTTGATGGTAGAGCTATGTGCAAGCTCGTCTGGGTAGGTACCATCCACTCAACAGATACACAACAGCATTACTTGGTATTGTTGTGTTCCGGTTTGAAGAGTGAGTGAGCCAGGGTAATTACAGGCACAGGGCACATAATACCTTAGTTCCCGATTGGTTGGTGACGCATTGGCGATGTAAGCGTTGATTAACATCTCTTACAATTCCAATGCCTATGGGCGTTGGTGACCACTTACCATCAGGAAGTGGCCTTGCTATTCCATAAAAAAAACTTCGACGGTAAAACCTAATATTATTTATGATATTAATATTAATATGAACCCAGGATCTTGGAAACTGCGGTGTTATTTAACCACTAGTCCAACGAGTCAGTCAAAAATGTATTACACGAGAATGCTAAGCGATAGTTAGTTTCATACAATCTTAAAGTTACCCAAAGTTCGCGTACGTTTACTCGTTCAAACTTCCCTGATTTTGTCTACGTGTTGTGGTGAAAAATATTGTTTCTAATTTTATTATCAAATCTTTCGAGTTTTCGTATTAATTAAAATTTTCATATTCATACATCTCACATATTATGTATAAATGTGCCAAATAAGCCCAGTGGTTGAAACACGTAAAATTTAATCGAAGTTTTTGGGTCCCAACCTGGGCATACTGAATTTTCATAAGCTGAATTTGTGTATATATTTCATTCCGTGATCGGGGGACAACATCCTTAATCTATCGGCCTATCTATGCTATAAAAAAACACTTTGTTATTACTTCTTGCTTGTTTAAAATGGAAGCATTGCAATTTTCATTGGATAAATTTTGGTAACAGATTTACAAAAGCCTTGAAAAATTAGAAATGGACATAATTTAAGTTTTCATATTTATCACATTTATTTAAGCATGTATAAAATACTTTTTTATCCCGTCCGGGTTAGAAGACTTGAACCAATCACTCGAAGAAGGTTGTCTTGAAGAGGTTATTATCAGTAAGATCGCCTTTATCGCCTTACATTTTGTATGTAATTTTTTTTGTCGTTAAATAAATTATATTTGAATCTAAATGAAGGATAGAAGAATATGTTGAAGAAGGATAACAAGTGTATATTAGAATGTCTTATTAAAATACATTCATGATAACAATCCAGATGAAACAGTTCAGTACATTCTTCTTAGTATTTTTTTTATTTTTGGTAAATAGTGACTTACTTAACTCTTAGAAATAAAACAAAATAAAAAAAAGACATTAAAAAAATATTTGTAACATTAAAATTAATATATATTTGTTTTTTTCAACTGCAATTGGCTCATAAAAAATATGTCAACACCATAAAAATTTAACTTTTAATAAAACCATTTAACTATTACAGGTTAAATTGTAACCAGTATTAAAAAAGTGTGAAAAAATTTCAGCTCAGTCGGTTGTGTGAAACTCGATTAAAATTCAGTTGCAAGATTTGACACATTCTAACATGTGAATTCAAATGAAAGCCTGGTAAAAAAAGAGAATTTTTTGACACACTATTTGCCCCGTGAAATAGTACTTTTTTTAAAAATATTTAATTTTAACGTATCTGTGGTTTATTTGAAATACCTGAACTAAAAAAATTTTCTTTGAACATCAGCGGGGTAAGAATAAAGTCATTAAATAATTTTGGTATCGTCATAGTCTCCGAGTAGAAACAATGTTGACATCAATTCCATCGCGAACGAAGAAATTTGGCAACTCTTTTCTTTGTCGCACCTCCAAAACATGGAATTCCTTACCAGCACACGTGTTCGCCTCTTCTTATGACCTTGATTCCTTCAAACGGGGTGTGAAGAGGCATCTTGCGGGGCGGCACGGTGGGGGCGGCAACACATTCTTCCTGACTGCACTAGCCGTCGTCGCGTCTGGACTCTACTACCACTTACCATCAGGTGAAGTCATGCCCTCCCGGGTATTATAAAAAAAATATATATGAAGAAAGTTATGATTATTGATTATGGTGCTTGAAAAAAATATTATTTTAATGTAATTTAAATTAAATTTTTTAATATTATATATTAAATCATATTAGGACTAATTCTTATGTTAGCCTATACCTATATATAGCCTATAACCTAAGTTTTTTTAAAATACTAAATTATTTTATAGAGCTGAGCAGGACAAAGTTTAAGTTTATAAGTCTTTCTTTATTTAAATATTTTATGTTAAATTAATAGCATTTTAATTATACCTAATGTAATTCTTCGTATTTACATAGAAGTGGCCCAGTAGATAAAACAGGTGTGTTTTATACCATAACATAAACTCTAAAAGAAATCACCACAGTAAATTACTCAGCAGCTGGATACTCGTGGACAGTTACTGTATATTTATATTTGGTAATTCAACAGTTAACATCACTTGGTGGTAGAGCTTTGTGCAGGCTCGTCTGGGTAGGTACCACCCACTCATCAGATATTCTGCCGCAAAACAGCAGTACTTTGTATTGCTGTGTTCCGGTTTGAAGGGTGAGTGAGCCAGTGTAATTACAGGCACAAGGGACATAACATCTTAGTTCCCTAGGTTGGTGGCGCATTGGCGATGTAAGCGATGGTTAACATTTCTTACAATGCCATTGTCTATGGGCGTTGGTGACCACTTACCATCAGGTGGCCCATATGCTCGTCCGCCTTCCTATACAATAAAAAAAATAAAATAACACATACTATATTAAGTATTATAAGACATGTAACTAAAACCAAAATTAAGATTACACAATTAGCTTAAACTTAACATTCATTGAATCACTAGAAGACATGGTGTGTAATCGTGTTTTTGCGTTGTATTTTTATCCTTTTAATTAAAGCATTTTTAAACACTGTTTGTGACATGCTGAACAAATCCATATCTGAGTTACGTATTCATAATATACATACATATACACATATATCTATGATTACTATTGCAATCCTATAATTTTATATAATAGCGTACAATAAGCTGTTAAATTGCTCGTAATAGCTGCCTCCTATTAAGCCCTGTTTAGCCGTAAGCCGCATAATTACCTAATGAACAATAGTAAAACATGCGCGCTAGGCTTATACAATTAAGCTTTCGGTAAATATGAACAAGACGTCTAAACTACCAATCACTCCAATTAATTTCTTATCTTTATCCATACCCGTCTTAATTAAATAAGTATGACCGACATACAAAACTCAAAAAAACTTGAAACATTAGCATTGTGTGGTATTCTCAAGCGATGACAGAACTTTTAATGGTTACATGACGAAAATGTCTTGACTGTTTTCGGCAAAGGCTGCCATTCTCAAGTCAACTTAACCATAATATGTATATGATGTACTATAAAAGAAGAAGGTGCTCGTAATTGCAGGTGTATCTTCTATTCCCTTTTTCTCATAAATTGGAAGGTCGGACGATCGGAATGATTGTACTAAGCTCAGGACGAACGACTTTATTACTTTTCGAGGTTAGGGAGTGTATACACTACCTTTACTTTCATCTTTGATGACTTTATTTTTGAGAATACCTTAATAGAAAATTCCAATAACTTTTTAATGACGTGACTTGGGGATTGAATCCAGGACTCCGTGAACTACCCTATAGACAGTGAATTGAATGGATAACGATCGTACTAGGAATTGAACAAAAATCTAACTAAGCTTCTGTATAATAAATATAATCTTGTATTAAGTTATATACTTACGTTTTTATAAAGAGTATTAACAAAATTAACAATAGGGATCTTAGTGGAGTTCTCTTTTTTATTTCATTTTAATGTTGGGCTAAAACCAAATGTATTTTCTGTTCTAAAGTCTTGGACTTGGGAATCTCTTATAAGTACACTAAATGTTCTCATATCAAGACAACATTTTGTAGACAATAATAATCTTACTTAAGATATAGTGATGTATGATGTGTATCATGTATGTAGATACAAAAGGTCACGTAGCACTATCAATGCGTTATCATGTACTCGGAGGATATATCCTGTTTTTGTCCCTCGGGTCACTGACCCCTTAAAGATATAAATACAAATTATTGCTATTTCGTGGTAGAATAAGGAAAATCTGTTGTGATAACTTGGACCAGCCACTGACATCACAGCTTCAGTATAAAAGTGAGTTAGAATATATTTTTTCTCATATTGTTACCGTCTCATATAAATAAACGGATAAATATTTTAAAAGCTTTACAAATCCTTCTATGTTTATTCGTTAAATAATTGTTTTTACTGGTGACTGTTTAAATAATTGTTTCATTTCAAACCCAGTTAATAATTGTTTACATTACTTTACTGATTAAATGACTTAAAAATACGATTTAAAATGTACTATAAAAACGTACATGGTTGTTTATAAGCTGCCCGTTCCAACTTCGTAATGATGAAATAAGAAATAATTATTTTTTTATGAAAAAACATGTTTACAATTCAAATGCAACTCAAACAAACACAAAATCATAAAAATTGTTTTAGTACGAGCTCAGCAACATACGCGCGTATCGAATAATTATACATATTAATATATTATAAATATAAAGTAGACGATTGCTAGTTAATTAATATTATGTCATTAACAATATTTTGTTAAGCTTTGAGAAATAATACCGTACGGCTAATGAACGAATTTACGCGCTTGTATGACAATTAAATAATTCGCATAATGAAAATTTAAAGCCTACTATCCATCGAAAACGTCATTTAAGCAAGGGTAGTAAAAGAAAGATAATTATGTAAGCGATTTTTTTTTTTTTTTTTATTGTATAGGAAGGCGGACGAGCATATGGGCCACCTGATGGTAAGTGGTCACCAACGCCCATAGACAATGGCATTGTAAGAAATGTTAACCATCGCTTACATCACCAATGCGCCACCAACCTTGGAAACTAAGGTGTTATGTCCCTTGTGCCTGTAATTACACTGGCTCACTCACCTTTCCAACCGGAGCACAACAATAGCAAGTACTGCAGTTTTGCGGTATAATATCTGATGAGTGGGTGGTACCTACCCAGACGAGCTCGCAAAGCCCTACCACCAAGTAGGGCGGTAAATAGATATCAATAATGATCATTAAATAAACTATAGCTTAATATAATTATTTGTAAGCTACACAAACTCGATTAAACAATAATTTTGTCGTTATCTTACAAAATGTCGTTATAGTCATATTTATGTATGATGTCAGTCATAAGTTAATATTATTGGAAACGATCAAAAATTTAAAAACAATCATTCACTTATTTACTTTCAGTTTTAGTTTTAGTTTACTATAAAGCCAGCTGGCCGTGACCGATATTGGCCTGGAAGATCTCAATTTTTTTACTTGGTAGGTCTTTGTGCCCGTCTGGACAGGTAACTATCACTCATCAGATAGCCTCCGTCAAACAGCAATTATTATTGTCGGTTTAATGGTGAGTGGGCCAGTGTGTTTACAGGGTCCAAGGTCGGTAACACATTGGCACTATCGGGAATGATTAATATTTCTCAGTGTCTATGTTTAGAGACGGTAATTAGTTAATGACCACACATCGAATGGCCAATAGGTCCGTTTGCCTATGAATTTTCCATTTATTATTATGATGAGCCTGCTAAAGTACACACACACACACGCGTAGTTACCGATTTGATATAATCTTCAATGGCGTGTCGATGGTATACCTTATTAATAAATATATAGTTAAAATAATAAATGCCACTACTACACTCTCGCGTCGATGATTTACGTAACAAAATTTGGATGTAGAAATAAAATGAAACGCAGATTAATACCTAATCTGCGTATACTACACTACAGATGTGTTTTCGGGCAGCGCTTCAGCCTTTTACGATCAAGCGATATACAATCCATCACTTGCTGATGAATTGCTTGCTTTTATACGGTCAAATTCCGATTACATAAAATATGTATGTATCACGTAAATTTAAAATATCTTCACAATTTGACGTTATTATAAAATAGTTATTTATATTACGTTTCTTTTATGTGTATATTTAATATTTATTAATATTTACTTGAGTTGTGTGTATGCGTGTGATATAGAATCGTTTTTATGTATTTCTGATTTGCCTAAAGGTTGGCTGGTCGAACATGCCTTCTTTCATTACGTTAACATAAATAAAGAAATTTTATTTTTATAAAAAAAAACAAAATTTAGTGATGACTTACTGTTACTTTTACTTGATTATATTCAAAATTCGAATAGGGGTGCTTCTTCTGACCCCAGAACAAAATACAATAGTGGTCGTCGCTGTGTTGTTGTTGTAAATCTCTTGTTTTGACAAACGCATAAGAAACATGGACGGCTTTTATCAAATGATAATTAAAAAAACGTAATAAGTAGACTAGACAGTATTGTCATTTTCTACACTTATGTCATTTTGAATTCGATACATTTAGTACAAATATTGTTGTTAATGCGAATTTAATTTGAAAAAAAATAAATAACCAAAACCTTGTACCATAAAATGAAAGCAATATGCGAAAAGGAAACCAAGTGAACGTACGATATTCAAAAAGTAAAAAGAACTCCGATGTTCCAAAATTCAAACGCTAAATACATAAGAGTGTAAAAGAGACAGCAAATTATGTAAGTTAACGATTCCATAAGTAAACGAGAGAAAGCAAATGGTGGAAGCGAGATATGACATTCGCACATATCTGTCTACGGCTCACTGCGCTTCGTTTTTCTCTGAATAGAGTCCTTCTACTGGAAATAAGGCGTACGGCTTCAGTGACATGAACTGGCTTTTTTTTTTAAATTAAAATATGAATGGAACGGTGTTTGTATTTGTTTATTTCAAAATATAACAGAATATTGTTGAAGTATTAACGTGAATGTAGGTCACAAAATATATTTCCCTGTTATTATATTTTTATCCTACATATGTAAGTACGATTGTAATACATTTTATGTGTTTACAAATATAAGTTATTGTATATAAGCTTATGACAGGTTTCGTGGCTTATTTTGATTAGGTTGTTTTGGGATAGATCAGTCAGAATACTATCTATTTTACAAATTAAATTTATTATTAGTATTCCGTTTTTTGTCGTGTAATAAAACATATTTACAATTATAGACAAGAGAGAACTTAAAGTCATCAGGAGGTCTTAAGGATTTCAACCGAAGGTTCAAATCGGGCAAGCAACGCTGATTTTTTACTTGAAGATTGTATTTTATAAAGAAACCTGCGTGTGTCGAATGAAATTCTACCACAAGTGTAATTAGTAACTCACATTAAAAAAACCTTGTGGAATATGCTCTTAGCCTTATCCAAGAGGAAAGACGATTTTTCTCCATATTTATAGCCTGTTATTTTTTTCTTTTTAATATAAATTCATACTTTTCCTTATTATATGTACTGTTATAATTATTTTAATGACGTCTAAAAACATATATAATTTGAACACTATATATATAATAATATTTGAATTCAACATGCATTCTAATTTTGAAAGTACGTTCAACTTCCACTGAGTTGTTTCAGTATTTATCATATGTAAGTCCTTGTTATATGTTTATCAATAAATCTCACAGCACACCGCGCTTCCGACCGAGATACAAGGAAAGTTGGTTCCGAAGGCGCGCAGTTTCCGAATAAGCTGAAAAGTTGAGCAAAGTTTGTAGTCAGTCGGATTGTTCCCTCTCAAACTCGGCTAACTACATCGACGTGTTTAATTCCAAATTCAAAAAGTTTGATTCTAAATTTTAAACCCGTTTTCATCTTTTTTTTCTTGGTTTGAATACGACGAAGGGATCGATAATGAATTAATATGTTTTTTAAATATTTTAAGAACAAATAAGCCAAAAAAATATTTTATCACACCATTTAAATTTATGTTATTTCTTTTTATTATTATTAATACCTTCACCTTTAAAACTGGAGCACAAGAATACTGAGTTATGCTGCTAAGTGGAAGAATAAATAAGGTGTGGGTAGTAGCTACCCAGACAGGTTTGCGCAAAGCCCTACCGTTTTTTTTCACTGCGGCCAATCTAAAAATGGGTTAACCAACTGCACAGGACATATTGTAGTACACAAGTGTGTACAAAAATACAGATGCATTTTCATAATCCGATGTAACAGCAATCCAACATGAGCAAAAATATTTCAGGCACAGGACCAACGGCTTTAAGTGTTTTCCGAGGCAAGGGATTGTACACTCATCTATTGATACCTGCTGCTACCGAGAATCTTCGACAGTAAAACCCAATATTATTTTATTTGGACCCCGTTTGACCCCAGGATCTCGGAATCTGCGGTGTTATTAATCTACTAGACCAACGAGGCAGTCAAAAATGAACGAGAATGCTAAGCGGTAGTTGCTTTCATACAATCTTAAAGTTACTCAAAGTTCGCGTACGTTTACTCATTCAAACTTCCCTGATTTTGCCTACGTGTTGAGGTGAAAAATATTGTTTCTAGTTTTATTATCGCATCTTTCGAGTTTTCATATTAATTATAATTTTCATATTCATACTTCTCACATATTATGTATAAATATGCCACATAAGTCCAGTGGTTGAAACACGTGTATTTTTATAAAAGTTTTTGGGTCCCAATCTGGGCACTACTGAATTTCCATGTGCTTTTGTGTTTTTATTTCACCCCGTACGCGGGAGAAATAAGTCGGATATTATATGTAGGATGCAAGTTTTTAATATGTGTATCCACCAACCCAAACTTCTCAGGAGAAGCCCAGCATTGAGTCAGTTATTAGAAAAAATAATATAATGTATTTCGCTATATGTTTCAAACTACACACGAGCTCGTTTGAAAACTAGTAAATTTCAAGCTGGCAAATTGTGAGAAGTTTGCATTAGGTCACAGTTGTTCCTTCTTGAAATTGACTGAAGTTTTGTTCCAAATTCAAAAATATTTGTATAAAATTTTTAATAAATAACTTTTATAAATTTTCAGTTAGAACTGAATCATCGTCAAAACAAATGCATTATTAATTAGAACAATATGTTGGCAGCTGAATTCGGCTTAAAAAATAAAATAAGAAGCTATCACGATTTAATTTATGCCATTACTTCTTTACATAATGTATGACGAGCCGGTTGACGTGGTTGGTAAGATGCTTGCCTCTGGCGCCGTAAGTGGGTTCTATTTCCACCCAGGACAGGCATTTGTATGCATGAACACGTCTGTTTGTCATGAGTCTGGGTGTAATTATCTATATACCTAAGTATGTATTTATAAAAGAAAAGTAGTATATGTAAGTATATCAGTTGTCTGTTTTCCATAGTACGAGCTTTGGTACGAAGTAAAATTAACTGCCGTCGAATAGAGGGGTGAGAGGGGGTGGGGAAGGAAGGAAAAGAGGCGGAGACCCCCTCCCCTTAGTTTTAGTTTTTTTAATTTTTAATTTTGAGAAAATTTTCGTCATTTTATGGATTAAGATTAATATTAAATGCTTAAAACTAGGGAGAACCTCTTTAAGCGCTTAGCGCTGCTTAGAGCTATACGGTAACAGTGTCAATACAAAATGGCGTCAGTGTTACGTTTTGTTCCACAAGCCAGCAAAAGACGGTAAGCACTACACAGTTTAATTTTAATATCTCGTTAATTCATTACGATTATTTTCAATGAATCAATGAATGCTGTAATTTATACATTAACTGTTATACATTTGTGTGCATGAAAACTATTGAAATGAATACAAAATATAAGTATTCACTTCAATTTATATAAAATAAAATGTTTCCGAACGTGTCAACTTAACCGCAGGTAAAACGAAACGTTATAACCTGTCAAAGTCCCTACCGGATTGACATAAGTATTGCAAAAATAATTGACTTTCAATTTTTTTTTCTCACAAACTACGCGTCTCTGAATGTGGAAACTTAGTGTGTGTGCTTATAATAATGTAACCTTTCTGAAAAAAAATATCAATCCCCAACTCGACGGCAGTTAATGTAACTCTTAGCCCGAGCATTGCTTAGTTTTAGATATCCTAGGACATTATTTCATTTTATTATAAAATATTTAAAATTTGATAGGTATCCGAAAAACGTAGTTTTACGTATCAGTAACTTAATTCGCTTCATAATTGAATGTGTATTGTAAATACTCTTACAACCATACTCAACGTTTTTAGTAACAGCCTGTGAATGTCCCACTACTGGGCTAAGGGCTCTTCTCCTCTTTTAAGGAGAAAAGTTTTAGAGCTTATTCCACCACGCTGCTCCAATGCGCGTTGGTAGAATACACATGTGGCTGAATTTCAGTGAAATTAGACACATGCTGGTTTCCTCACGATGTTTTCCTTCACAATCAAGCACGAGAAGTATTATAATCACAAATTAAGCACATGCAATTTAGTGGTGCTTACCCAGGTTTGAACCCCCGGTCATCGGTTAAGATTCACTCGTTCTTACCACTGGGCCATCAGAGGCGTTTTACCTTATCAGTCAGATAACGGTATGCTAATATCCCTTAGTATTTAATTAAATCAAATCTGTCACTTAATGGTATGGATCCAGTTTAATTATATTTATCTTCTTTCGTATTTCATCGTATTGTCATTCACTTAACAACTGCTAAGCAACGTTTATAAGTAAGATCGTAAATGCCTTGTTAATTAATAAAGTCATTTATTAGATAGAAGATAAAATGTATCTAAGATGGAATGTACATTAAAGGATATAATTTCAGTTAGTTAAATACATTTAGTGCTTATTTAATTTCTGAATGCGGCCATTTGAATGTAAAGTTGAATTTTAACGGCGATAATAAAGCTATTTGTATGGCTTTTTGATAAAGTATTACAAATAATTATCCATTCCATTCCACTTTGAGATTATCGTTACCTCGATATCCACGACGGTTACAAAGGATAACTTCGTAGGATCATCGCCTTTGAAGAAGAAATCTTATAATGCCACCATCGTTTTCGACGGCCGATAAGGCTATATACCACCGACGTTAGCGCTTACTTACTATAAAATGACACTGTGATATTTTAAAGCATTGTGAGGTTAGGTTAGGTTACTTCATCATCATCATCAATAATCATTTTGTAATATTAATAGATAGGCGGATACATATGTGACTCCTGAATTCCTGATGGTAAATGGCTATCACCCATAGACATTGAGGCCGGATCAAGTATTTTTTTGTTTTTATTGCATAGGAAGGCGGACAAGCATATAGGCCACCTGATGGTAAGTGGTCACCAACGCCCATAGACATTGGCTTTGTAAAAGATGTTAACCATCGCTTACATCACCAATAAGCCACCAACCTTGGGAACTAAGATGTTATGTCCCTTGTGCCTGTAATAACACTGGCTCACTCACCCTTCAAACCGGAACACAACAATACCAAGTACTGCCGTTTTGCGGTAGAATATATGATGAGTGGGTGGTACCTACCCAGACGAGCTTGCACAAAGCTCTACCACCAAGTAATTATTATTTATATTACAAATGATTGTTTTTTTTTTTTAATTAACATGTTCTCGTCTCGTAGTTCTGTAAGTCACACCGGAGAAGTTCGGCATTACGCTACCGCCTACTTATTTTTCATCGACTAGCTATCGGTTAATACAAGAATATAATTATGTGGAACAAATCATTTGACTCGCATTTTATTCGACACGCCATCAATTAACGCCGACGCGATTAGGCCGCACGTAACAGAGCGATGACCATCATTTACCTTTTCGTCATTACTGAATTAGACCCCTCAAGTGTCGCCATACTTGTACAAATGACCTGCAATGTGGTGCCAATAGCTTCCGGTCCAATAGCGCTATAAAGTCGATGGACAACCAGCTCTATTTACTTTTCAATAGGAGTTTCAAAGAGAAATGAAGTTTGAGTTGTACTTAATGAAGCGAGCGTCTTAAAATCGAATTTAAGTCTTTAGACAATCGAAACTTTAATATAGTTTTACGAATGTAAATTTAAGATAACTTTATTATACTTTCGTTTAAGATTTCTTAATTGGAAGAAGTGTTGATAAATCTGCACTTTTAATAATTTGTTTCTATCATTTTGTTTTAATTACATAAGATACCGCCATTTAAATGATTCCTCTGATATTAAGCAGTCAATATTCGCAATGCAAATTATATAATACATTTTATATAACTGTAATCGGAAATTATTCATGGCAACTTGTTAATATTATGATATTTTTACCGGAAATTGTTCTGGTTCACTTACCGTTCACCATCATAATTATAGTGACGGTAGAATAATCGATAAGTAGTACCTAGACTGGCTTGCACAAAGCCGTATTACCAAATAAATATATAGACCATTGTGAATCATGACAGATCAGTTTTTTTTTTTTTTTAATAATGTTAACTATCGCATACATCGCCAATGCGCCACCAACCTTGGGAACTAAGATGTTATGTCCCTTGTGCCTGGAATTACACTGGAACTTCAAACCGGAACACAACAATACAAAGTACTGCTGCTTTGCGGTAGAATATTTGATGAGTGGGTGGTACTGACCCAGACGAGCTTGCACAAAGCTCTACCACCAAATAAAATAAATATTTACATATGTAACAGCTGATATGCACTTATAACTGAAATGTAATCGCATTCAATGGAATATAAATCTGTGGAAATACTCCGTCTAATGAAGAGCCTCTTATAAGCATACGCATCTGGGGCACGAAGCAGAAGTGTCGCTCTCGGAAATAAAACAAAAGACAACCGAAGGCTATTTTACGAGTAAACTTCTTGTCATTCGCTTTGCCAGTTGTAAATTAACAATTGTATAACTCATAAAATATTACTGAATCTTCTTATGATATGGCTAAAAAATTTGGCGTTACTTATGAATTAAATGTATAAAGGTTTCCACAGTGCGTGCTATACTACGGGCGAGAGCATTTACGTAACGAGAAAGCCTTGGTGCGGTGCGTTGCCGTCCGTGGTCGTGGGCTACCTGTGAATAATACTCGAAATCACTCACCGTAGGAAGCCACCTTTAGGTAGCAAATCTTGAGTTTTCTAACAGTAGATATTACTTTAGTCATTGTAATTATCTAATTCATAGTATAATTATACTTGGCTTCGATATAATTTTGCATAGATCAATATATCATCCAAAATCTAATATTTCTGGATGAACATAAATGTACATCAATTTTGTATACAGTTCTTTATTTTTTGAAAATTTCTGTTTTAAAAACTATTATAGGATTCGTTTTTTTTAAACCTACTAAACAATCTTGGGAAATTTATTTTTAAAAGCATTATATTTTAGTGTACAATTGTACATTATTAATAGAAATATTTATTTATAAAACATTAAAATTTAAAATTCAAATTCAAGTAGACACAATATAAACTATTTTTAATGTTTAGCCTACAAGTTATTAAACTGTATAATGCTTGGAACATACATACCGAGAAGAACGGGCAACAATCTCACATTCACAATAACTTTAATGGCGACAGGTAGCCAATATCCAATAGCACACGCTAGTACTGAAAATGGAATCGGTTTTACGTTTGCAATACCCTCAGGCAGCCATTTGTACAGTTCTGTAGTACAGTGCTTAAATGTCTGAGGGAGCTGAAACAATAAGTATAGTCTTGGGAATGTAGCGTTGAAAGTCTTGTTTACACTATAAGACCCTTTCGATACGAATGTATTGAGTTCTCCGTTTCGTCTACACTTTACTCGTGACTCTGTTCATATAGATATCGAAACTGTCATATAAAATCAAATATCAATTTGAATTAAGTGTTCAGCTTAAGGAAGTGCGCCTTTTTTTTGTTTGTTTTTTTTTTGTTTTAAATACAAGTATGGTTGTAATTACTGCTGGTGAATCTTATATAAAGAGTTTCGAAGCGCACCTATGTATATTATATACTAAAATTATTTAGTATAGATTTTATTTCTTTTTTATTCCGCGCAATGTAAGAAGCGTAACAATTTATCAGTTAAAGTAATTTGTTCATTCACTTCGAAGCTAGTATGGAAGAAAAGCTTACTGTTTTAAAGCGACTCCAAAAATAATCTATACTCATTGATTATTCGAAAGAGGCTAAACCGATTTCAATAAAACTGTATTCTATTATAGATAATTCTATATGTCGTTCCTGGACACCATTATTTCATAATTAACAGACCAGGTATATGTTTCATAACAGCTAAGAAATCTAATTGTTTACAGATGATATTTACGTGGACATCATAACAGACTTACAAACAAATATCTTTTTTTAAGCCTAAAACTGAAACAATAACCTCATAATGAGATTTATACAAATTTAACTTTAAAATAATTTATTTAATAAATTTCATTTTACGTACAGATACGTAGCCGTTTCGTTTTATTTATATCGAATTTCTGGAAGGTGAAAACTGTGGTGAAATTTTATTCCCGGGCGCCGGTTGTTCTGTCACGTTTCAATGTATTTGCATATTGAACGTCTTCCTAGTATTTTTCTGATATTTTATCAAGTTTTTCATTTCATTCTCGTATACATTGTTCACAAGTCTAACATTGAGAATGTATTTTGAACCTTACGACTGAATATATAAATTACACTTTCGATTGTTAAAATTGGAAAGTAAAAATAAGCATACTGACTTATTGGGATGTGTCGATTGATATGAATGCGTTATTTTTGTAAGTTGGATTATTTAATTTTGAAAAAAATTGTCGCGAGATGGTCGAGGCAAGCACCACTAACTTATTATGTGATTAATTTGCGTTTCTAATTGATAAATCACACGAAATTATCTGTCTAGTGGTAAAGGAAAACATAGTAAGTACATGTCGAGCTAAATTTACCCTACGAGGTTCCATCATTTTCCCGGATTGGAAATATGTGAAGCAAGTTTCTAATTATGTCATTAAGAGGAGATGAAATCTTTGCCCAGCTGTGGGATTTTTAGAATACAATAAATAAAATACAAACAATTGAATATAATATGACACACGCTGCTAACAGACAAAACAGCAATGTATATAGAAAGTTTTTTTTTAATATGTTAGGTGCGGTCGGGGTACCCCGAAACGAAGTTCTTTGCGACATTTTTTTTAACTTAAAATGTAGATTTTAATTGATTTTATTAATAAATTATTATCACACCAATTAAACAAGCTCAAAAATTCGGCGTAGGTCTTACGTCTATATGCGCTCGCGCTGTACTAAATTCGAATGCCCAACGTATCGCATTTGGTAGGCATAACGCTATTTTGTTATGCGACACATCCTATAATTTCACTCTACTGTAAGCCACGTAAAATAACTTCCAATTATAAGACGATATGATTTAGTACTAGTCACTGAGGTATGACATAAAATATTATATTTAAAATCCAAATCCATTAACTTAGGGTACGAAATTTATGAATGAGCATGCTCTAAAAAATTCCGATTCCATTAAACGTTCAAAGGCTCTTAGTGCTCGATAGCGCAGAGAACAGCTCTCGGAGGCTGTTCCTCTGCGGTGTAAATGTAAACAGACGTTAAGGACTTGTACACAGTGAAGTCACGACAGACTAAACACTTCTGTAAAGTGTTTTTAGAAGTACTTATTATATACGTTAAAGATAAAGTATAAAAAAATGTCCTAAGCGCTCAAAGATTATTAGCGATAAAATTATTGATTTTTCCAATGAGTAAATTATTAACATAGTTATATTTCTTAAAAATTAAACCTGGAAACAAATATAAGAGTACAGTCGATGCAACTGCCTGTACTGTCCCTATCTAGTCTGAACACGCCTTACGTCTTTTTCACATGCGATTTTTAATTTTAAATCATTTGCACTAATGGACAGACAATACGCTCATATAATAATGCTATATAATATATATATATATATATATATATATATAGAAAAAGTACAAACTCTATTTCCCTCACGCTCATAACTCGATGTGAAGGCAAATCCGACGGCACCAGAAAAACTTTAGGCGCAGGACCAACCGCTATGTGATACAGTGTTACGACTACCACTTATAAGATTTAGATTAATCAATTCAAAACAGAAATAATATATTTTTTAAATCTTCTAATTTCATAATATATATATAGCGCATATTAACTTAATTGAACTTGTTACTTCAAATATTTAACTACATATTTAGTTCGTGCTAATATCTTTGAAATGTCCCTTGTAAGTTTATTACGACCCCAAAGCCATAGATCACTTGATTCTCAGCTAGAATGAACCCTATTGATACGGCCATAAATCGTTCTCCTCTCTATAAATATCAAAAGGGTTTTACTTTATAATACATCTTCTCTTCTAAATAGTTATATATAATAGAGCAAAGTAACACAAATCAACATGTGGCTTGTAAATATGTACTTTGTAAGGCTTTGTGCATTTTGGCGTGTAAGACTCATTTTTTAGTATAGCGGATCACAGGTATGTTTTGTTATAAAATTGAATAAACCAGTGTAATTACAGGCCGTGGGGAACGTTAGTTTAGAAGTATGGTGTCTCATTAGCCATAATAATATTTCTTACAAAGCCGATTTCAAACTTAAAAAAATGATACATACAAAAATGTTGTAATTAAAATTAACCATGAAATTTTATTCACACTGCGTTCAAAGACTTTTTGTTTTTTAATTTTAAACGTAATAACAATATGCGTCTTAACATGTATATCTATCGTGTAAATGTTATGCCTGATCGTTGCATGTTTATGCAATCGTCAATGATGCACCCATGTTTAAAACTGTACATTCACTTCATATATAAATAATTAGAAGCCTTCATATTTTTTCGTTAAAAATCATAAAATAATAACAGCCTCTAAATGTCCCAATACTGTGGTAAAGTCGCTTTTCCTTCGAGGACAAAGTTCGGAGCTCTAATGCTGATATGTGGAAAGACATGTGATTTTCAGAAGATCCATGCAGGCTTCCTCACGATGTTTCACGACCACCGATCACGAAATGAATCATTACCACAAATTAGCACATGAAACTTTAATAGAAGCACTATTAAGCTCGCGTTAGTAATGTAAACTATACATGTAATTGAATCTTACTATTATTCTAATATTAAAAACTATAATGACACAGAAATATATCCCATATGTTTAACGAATATTATTCTTCATATTATCATGACTACAAATGGATATCATTTACCGAAAAATCCAGTTAAATTTCACGATGCACAATAAAACTATTATCCGTCGCAGTAAAAGTCTTACCTCAAAGCCCAGTGCAACGTGGAAAGTTAAAAATGCAGAACCTCTTAACTTTAGCAAACAGATATTTTTTTGAGGTTCGCGGTGGATGGTCAAGTGTGAAGTTAGTACGAGTGCGTGCTACCAATTTCGTGTTTTTTTTTAGAGAAATAAAAAAATAATGTCGCATCTGTCTCTTTTTAATTATTCTAAAGATTATTAAGTGTTTTTGTGGAAGTGTGTCCACTCTCGTGGTTCCGAAAGCACGTAAAGCCGTTGGTCTGGCGCCTGAACTCTTTACGGTCGTCTCGGATTGCCATTCCAACGGATTATGAAAGTTAGGGAATAGAGAGTGCACCTGCATTTGCACACACACTTGTGCATTATAATATGTCCTGCCCAGTTGACTAATCTCTCTTGAGATTGGCCGCCTTGGCCATATCAGTCTGGAGGACTATTATTATTATATAACATGTTGAAGCTTGATGAAAGCCCTTCTGCGTAGATATTACCCACACGTCGGTTATTTTATCACATGGAATATAACATCTCAGTTTCCAAGGTTGGTGGCACATTGGCGATGTAACTGTGAATTTTTACAGCACCTATATCTATGATCGCGAATCTATCAAACACACACACACACACACACACATATACACAGCCACACAACAGCGTATAAACTCTACGCAACGTCCTTGTTATGAAAGGCATAAATCCAGCACCGGGACTTCATTTATCCTTTTTTATAAGTATTAGGCGTTTTGGATGACGGAACCACCTCTATGATATATAGCATAGTGGATGCTTATCTGATAGTTAACGTCAAATATCTTGATTGCGTCAAATATTTGGGGGTTAGTTTAAAATTCAGATCCAAGTCAAAGCAAGCGATTGGTTCATCTCTTTCATATGGAAATTTGTGGACATATACAGTAACTACACTAGTGTAGCATTACATGTTTTATACTTTTGGCTGAAGAGCGAGCCAGAAGCTAGCAATATTTCAGATTTCTCTTGCGTGAACCTTATATGCCCCTCTGTCAAGTGATCTAATTTTTATTCTTTTTCTAAGACAAATTAAAATATGTCTAATTCGTTATGCCAAATTAAATTAGGTCAAAATAAATAGTCGAAAATAAGGTATCCTGGATAAAACTTTCAAGCTTTTCATATTGAGCTAAATATCTAATAATTCATCTCAAAAAAATCAAAATACAGTCAAATTTCAAATTCAAATTCAAATATCTTTATTCAATGTAGAAGTGTTACACTTACTTATTGATTGTCATAAGTCTACCACCGGTTCGGAAATAAACACCTCAGACCTGAGAAGAACCGGCGAAAGAAACTCAGCGGGATTTTTTTTTTATTCATCTCATTGTTTATAATATTTATATAATATATAATAACAATACAATAATAATATTCTTCTTAAATTAAAACAGCCTGGAGGCGATCGTTTCATTCCCAAGGTGTGCAATCATCTAAAAAGTCATTGATTGTATAATATCCTTTAGCACACAAGCGTTCCTTAACAACTCTTTTAAATTTCACAATAGAATATTTTTTTGAGTGAAATCTTATCTAACACGTACCCTCATCAATTCCGTTTCTATTTATGAAAATGTCACGTCACAAATAAATTATAGTATTGTTAATTTATTCATCGATGCATAAATATCGACACTTGTACATAATATTGAAACAAAAATCATAAGTTCACTTCTTGCTGACTTATTTAATTTCTTCGTTTATTTTGTGAATTTATAATTTTTATTTGAAAAGTCAATGTCCAAATTTTGTGAGACTGGTAAACTTTGAAATTGGAGCGAGGTTCGTTCTGAATCTAAGATTAGTTTATTTGTTTGTAACTTTACTCCTAGGTATACCACCGAGACTACTTGATGATATTTCTTTGTTTTATTATGCACATTAATTGCTACTATAGATAATAACGTATATATTTGAAATTAAATATACCTCAACATATCTATTTAAAGGACATTTTTTTATTACAAAAATTTTAAATCGAAGTAAAGTTTTATCGTAACTATTATATACCTAAATATTAAACACATATCGCTGACTTATTATTGTTTGACGTTAATAGTTAAGTATTAATAAAAGCAATACGTCCATGTAACTATTCCTTTTTACTAAATTATTCATTTGTTCTATTACCTGAGACCAAAAAGCACATAATAATATAAGAAAGTCCCTTTGAAGGTGAAAGTGACCTTAATTAAGATAAGAGCAAGACAATATTAACTTAACCGAAATTATAAAATATTAATAAACATTAGTTTTATTATTACACTTCGTGTTTTTCTTTTATAATAAACGAGGGCTTGAAGGTAAAATAATATTGAATATGTACAATGATTTTTACATTTTCTGCTCAATATTGAAGTAATAGTATACTTTGAGTATAAGTATATACTATATATATAATAGATTATACATTTTGATAATATTACAAATAGCTTATAAACTATTTGTAATATAACCAAAAATATATAATCTATACATTAATTCATACATAAAGATGACTGTGACGTCATAAAAATAAATATACTAAAATATTTGTAGTTGATTAATTACAATATTAAAATATAATTTATTTAAAGAATATTTATCTTGGCTTCTTGGATCCTCTATTATGATCCCGCAAAACTTGCATGCCATTCATGATGATTGGGATTAATTAAGATGTGATAGTGTAAGTGTAACAAACAAACAAATGAACTTACTTCCGGATTTTTAATATTAGTGAGAATGTTCTACTAAAAACAGCTTATGATTGAAATAAAAGAGGTTAGGGGTCTAAATTGCATAGGTCCTCTACGTGGCTTAAATCCTGACCTTTATGTTACGCTTTAAATAAAATTCGTGTTCTATTTACATATAGTATCGTACAATACCGAGTGTTGCCTCGTTAGCAGAATACCGTGTAGTTTTGTTCAAAATTTTCGCTTTTTCTGAACATATTCCTTTTTCAATTTTTTTTCCGTTTTTGTGAAAAGGATAGAATATAATAGATATGGAGCGATCTAAAACAGGGTTTAAAGCGCGTTTCAAACGTTTTTAGGTTATATTTTGGTGTGTTTATTGAATACGAAGAGCCGTCCAAGAGACTACAATATTTGACTTTACTATGACTAATCAGCTTATCCATATAATGTTTGTTTATAAATTAATTTAACTAATCTAACATTTTATTTTTTGAATTAGGAATGTTTTCAATAACTACCATAAAATACGCACACATCAAAAGTTTATGTATACAATTTATGTTAATAAAAATATTACAGCAAATAAATCTATAGTCTATGTCTACTATTGGATTATGTAGGTACCTACTCAAAATATAATAAAACAGTTTTAATTAACTACTTTTAGTTCTTTTTTCCTTTGTCTTAAACAATAAGTCGTACATTCTTATTGTTTTTGAGCGATTGATTTTAATTTTTTTAGCAAAAAAATATAACTCTATCAAAGTAGAAGCTCACATAAGCTTAGACAAAATAGTCATAAGCACAATTTATAATTGGATTTTTTTTTTAGTTTTTAAAATCAAATGAATAATATCATTCGTCATCATCAATCATCAAACTTAAAGCTATGAACTTCCATAACATTAATGCTTTATATCAACAGGGTGAGAAGTTTTAGGTGAATCTGAAATTTACAAACATAGCAATAACATTTGTATTGAGATAAAAAACTATGATCGAGGCCGATATGGACTACGGCTACGGTGACTCATCTCAAGAGAGATTAGTACAAATGTGCATGACACGCTCGTACACAAGTATATGGGCATACAAAACTACACTATTTTCTCACTCTTATAATCCGATGGCGTGCATACACTTCCAGCGGCCCGACTTGATGTTCGTACCAAGCACCCCAGTACTGCGGCCTTATATACACTAGATCAACAATGCCTTTGAAAAAAATAAAATACTTAAAGCATAAGCACATCAATATAGCTTGTTACTGTAAGTCCATTCTCAACATTACACAATGTGAGTTCTTAGAGAATACCACTGTTGGTATTTCGTTCAGTATTCGTCTGCATAAAGGTAGGTTATTACGGCATCGAATATGATTTATGAAGTGAAATTTCTAAGACGAAAACCGCAGCAGACGACACAAAGCTTAGTGTATGAGCAAAGATTATGCAAGCTTGTAAAATTAAACGATATTAGATTTGGTTACTTAAAGGTCTTTTGACTTTTGACTACGCCGACAATCGAAATAAGCTGATTTTCTTAAGGTTATATTATGTAAAACTGGGTAAAACCCATACAATATATGTATGCTATGTGTTGATATACTTAATTTTATAATATAAGTAAGAATGTGAACAATAATTATACAATACGACTTCCGTGGTATCTTTTGCGTGTATTCCATAATCGCCAATAACTGTTTTTGGGAAAGTAGACGGGCACATGATGTTATCTGACGCTAAGTGGTCACCACCGACCATAAACATTGGCACCATTAGAAATATTAATTATTCTTTATATCAGCATTAAACCACCAACATTAACTAAGGAACTAAGATGCTACCATCAGGCAGATTAAAATGGGATTACCTTGGAGTTACACTGAGCCCAACGCAAAAGAATGAAAATCGGTTAATAAGCAAGAATTTTATACAAGAACAATATATAATGTACATAAATTTGTCAATTAAAAAGTTTAACGGAGTATTAAATCTTCAGTCAAATAGATATACACTTAATACTCCTAGTTTACGGATCTAAGGATGCGGATCTTTCAAATGTTTAATTAAATTGAAATTAAAGAAGTCTTGTCATGTTGTACAATGAGATCTCATGAATTTGATTTAAAAAGATATGTTTATAAAGTGTTATTTTATTCAATTTGAGTTTCAAGAGGGTTCTGAATATAAATTGCTTGTGATTTTTTTAATACTTATATTATAGATTTAGTTATTAGTTTATTTAAAACAATTTTAAGCATCGATACTGTACATAATTAAATTTCTCAAAAAATAAAATAAAATTGCTTGATTACATTACTTATGTTTAGTTAAATTTCATTTATTCATATGAAAAAATAAAAATAAAATAGCATTTGGGCCACCTGATGGTAAGTGGTCACCAAGGCCCATAGACAATGACATTGTATGAAATGTTAACCATCGCTTACATCGCCAATGCGCCACCAGCCTTGGGAACTAAAATGTTATGTCCCTGTGCCTGTAATTACACTGGCTCACTCACCCTTCAAACTGGAACACAACAGTACAAAGTACTGCTGTTTTGCGGTAGAATATCTGATGAGTGGGTGATACCTACCCAGACGAGCTTGCACAAAGCTCTACCACCAAGCAAATTAGGAATTCATCGTTTAGCATTTATGAGTTAAAAGCTCAAAAAAAGTTGGGAGATCTCAGAATTATTAAACAACACAAGCTTTAGTGAAAACAGATGCTCTTCAATTTTCACAAAGACTTAAATAGTCTACACACAATTTAGTGGCCTATATACTATAAATAGCATGATAAATTTATATAAATCACTTTAAAAAGAGCAATTACCTTATCATGAAATAACAATATAGAACAAAATGAAGTTGTATTTTAATTAAGTTGTCGTGCTTGAAAAAAAAAATCTAATAATTTATTATTCGGAAGCAATACATCACTCGACTAAGCCAGTCTGTGGAAGCGACCTCCATTGATGCGCCCATTAATCATACTCGTCCCGGTAAAAATCTGCAAGGATTTCACTCCATATTTTTAATACTGTCTCCTTACTTAGAGAATATTAAAAATGACTTTTTTGACAAGGGGTGTAATATATATTCAAGTTTTACAATATAACTTATAATTAAATTCAAGTTATTCATTCATGAAATGTAATACAAAAGTATCTATCACTTTCGAAAGATATTTGGTGTATGCTAGATTTTTTTTTATTTCACTTTCAAAAGTTTGCTTCTAAAACAAATCTTTACTATTTTTTTTTTATTGTTAGTAAATATTCAAACTGAGACATTTCATTTTCTTCTATTTATTACTGGCTTTGCCCGTATTAACGCCATCGGCCGCTTATGTCACATCGTATGTAGCGTTACAATGCTTACTTAAGACATGTACTTTTGTGGTCTCTCCAAAAAGATGATGTGATAACACCAATTTTCAATTTATTGGATCTCGTCTCAAGTTATATCAAACTATTGCAGCGTCAGCTTAGTGTCTAACGTTAGTATAAATGCCAAAATAAAAAAAAAAACATCCATCGATTATTGTTGTGTTTAAGACAAGATATATTATCATCAAAAATAAATAAAAAATTGAAGTTATTTTAAAATTATCTTTCATATTAAAGACCTAGGTGAATATAAAATGAATGTGTATTTAAACATTTAATTTGACTTTAAGTGAATTTATAAAAGCGTAAAAATATAATCTGACTGTATAAAGTTCTGCCACAAAGCCGGATACTGTTAGCGACAGGCTTTGTCAAAATGCAAAATCTCAACGCGAACAAACGAATGTTTTGTGAGTTTAGCCACAAGCTTGTAACGCGATTGGTCATCATAATAATATTTATAAAGAAATATATTATAACTTTGTTCGTTTTTATAGTGAACACCAACTCTCCACCAACACTTCAAACAAATAGCCGTGCAATGAAAAACTTATTACACTTTATGATTTTAATTTATGACATATATGATATTAAAAACACAATTATCTCAGATTATTCGAGGTATTGTCCAGTTATACCTCGTATTCTTAGTCAGCTACGTTAAGAGTTAGCTTGACTCTATTATATTATATTTCGCATCAATTTCTGACGTCACTGCTACATTGTAATTAACAAAATAAATATTTAATTATAGTGTTATCTGTAAATTATAAACAATACATATTACGTCATTCAACGAATGTCCACTGTATTGCAGTTCTGTACTCCTGAGGCCGTAGCCAAGTTGACGTTCTACAATTGTAAACGCTAATAGAAAACTAAAAATTGTAATATGAGAATGACCACGTGACTTATCGTTGAGAGATGTCATTCTCATACATTTGTTTAGTTTTCTATTAGCGTTTACAATTGTAGAATGTCAACTTGGCTACGGCCTCTGACTACATAATATATGGAAAATGTTATGATGTTACAACGTGAAGGTATAACGAACAGACAAACATACTTTGTATTTAGAGGTTAGGATAATTATTTTAAAAAAACTAACATGTACAATGCAACTATTAATTATAACTGATGATGATGTCCTCCGACCCGATTTGGGCCACGGCGCCCAATCTCAAGGGAGTCAACAGCAGGACATAATCCCAATAACTTTTTATCAACCCGACCTGGGGTTCGAACCCAGGATTTCGGTATCTACGGCCTTACATCTGTAACAATAATAACGCAGTCCAGAAGTGACTATATATTTTATTTAAAATCTATATGAATATGGCACTTACTCTAGGAACTGTACTGTTCCATCATTTCTATATAATAATAATTACCACCCACTTATCAGATATTCAACTGCAAAATAGCAGTAAGTACTTGGTATTGTTGTGTTCCGGTTTGAAGGGTGAGTGAGCCAGTGTAATAACAGGCACAAGGGACATAACATCTTAGTTCCCAAGGTTCGTGGCGCATTAGCGATGTAAGTGATGGTAATAAATTCTTACACTGCCAATTTTTAAGGTCGTTGGTGACCACTTACCAACAGGTGGCCCATAATTATGCTCGACCGCCTACCTATACTATTAAGAAAAACATATTCGATTGTGTGCTTTTAAAAGCCCTTTAACAGAAACATAATTATATTTTATTGTATATCCTTATATTATAACGATGATTTAATAATAATTATTATTTATTTGATGTGTCTAAAGTTGATAATATATTTTTGAAATACAATGAATGAGTTTCATTTCATTCAGACAATTCGTTGAATTTCAACAATTAATCACTGTTAGAAACTATATAAAGTGGAAAGTTCAACACGAATACAGTTAGACAAAATGAAACTAGGATAATTAAAGTAGGAAATACATTGAAACTAGTTTACTCAATGTAATTTGGACTATATCTAACTATATTTAGACTGCGAAATCGTATATTACAATGATTTTATTGCAGTTTAAATTATTTATTAAACTAACAAAACCCGGTGGACTTTATCCTGTCTGTGGATCAATCCCTTTATTGAAATTAATAAGCAGCGCAATCTAGCGACGAGACACAAAAAGTGGATTGATATTTTTTTTACCATATAGATAGGTGGGTAAATGGATCGACTGATTGTATGGTATAAAAGATATTGTTATTGTAAGAAATATTTTTGGGGGTGGTGAGGAACAGGGTGAAAAGTTCCTTATCCACCATTGAAATGGGAGGATCCACCGACCAGACGGGTGTTCTCTCTGATGGGCTATTGCCCGACGGTTGTTTTCGGTTTCTTGTATATATGTTCAATCGCTCGGATAACTTTAACATCGCGATTTAGGATACGTCAGTTTTTATTTCGTATTTGGCGAGATAGATGTCGCTACATATTAACCATCATTTACATCGCCGATGTTCCACCAACCTTGGGACTTCTTTGTGCCTATAGTTACACTACTTCAATCACTTCCTTGTGCCTATTGGCTTACTCACGCTTCAAACTGGAACAAAACATTATTAAGTATTACTGCTTGGTGGTACAATATATGACGAGTGGATAGATACCTATCTATAGCTTATACAGAGTCAATTCACGAAGTTTAGCACAATCACATACACATACAGACATCAAATTTTATATACATAAATGTACGGTTCAAATTGATTTGCAGAAATAATAGTAAAGCAGAAATTTTGATTTCCAAGAAATTGGTGTTTGGAAAAGTTTTCTTAGACAAGCCATTGATGACAACGTGAAATATTGAATCCCTCAGGAAGTCATTAAGGCTTGAAAGGAGACTAGAGAGTAACAACCATTTAATAAATTTCAATGCTTCAATAAATAGCTCCTTTTATATTTTCTTGTTGACGCAAGAAATACAGATATGGATCACATTTTGAGATCATGAACAATAGGTTTAAGAGATTTTTTTAATTTGAAATTTGATTTGAAAATCCAAATAATATAAGACAAATTGTTTTATCAACAAACAAAAAAAAAACAAATTGTTTTGTTATTTATGTTATGTTACCTGTAATTGAGGTACTACTTCTTTTTGTCTTTATTATATCAACTATGTATTTTCATGTGTTAGTATATTCTTTCTCTAGAAGAATTTGTTTTATAACTTTTAGTTCATTTTAAAAACGTTGGATATATAATACATACGCCTTACATATATTATATTTGCGTATACATATTACATACATTTATCCTGGGTCCTGGGTTCAATTCCTAGGTCGGGCCAATAAATGGTTATTGGGTTTTTCTGTAAGATAATTTAGTAGCAGCCTGGAGTCTGGCAGTTGGAATTGTGTTCACTCCCGTGCCTCGGAAAGCACGTTAAGCCGTTGGTCCTGCCCCTGAACTTTCTCCGGTCGTGTGGGATTGCCGTCCCATTGGATTATTAAAGCTAGGGAAGGGATAGTACACCTGTGTTGTGTCCAAACACTTGTGCACTATAATATCTCCTGCTAACTTCTCTTGAGATTGGCCGCCTTGACCGAAGTCGGCCTGGAGGACATTATTATAATTATTTTTTCTCAGAGAAATCTTAATGTCAAAAAACAAATTTGTTAAACCACTTTAAGAATTTTGTTTTCATTAAATGTAAAAACGTATTTTTTCCTTTACTAAAATATTTTTGGTTGATTTTATTCTATAAAATTACATTACATTTACATCTAATATCGGCTATGAAAGATGTTTATCTCGACTTGAAGTGAAAGGTGTCACTTCAAACTCCCTCTTTCACGCTTATCAAGACACATCTCACAATTTCTTCTGAATCAAACTTAACAGTCCAATTACACAAAATCATCAAAGAGATTAGTCGTATATTATTGTATTTAATACTAGATGTGACCTGCGGTTTCACCCGCGTATAATTAATAAAAATATAATGAATAAAAATCAGGCTAGAACCTTCCTCGATAAAAGGACTATACAATACAATAATAATTTTCAAATTCGAACCAGAAGTTCTTGAGATAACCCGGATCAAACAAACAAACTCTTCAGCTTTATATATTAGTATATATGTATATTTCACTTTACGCCGTCTTGTCATTTTCATATGCAAATAGAAATAGCTCAAGTTAGTAAACCCATTGTGGATATGTAGACTCAATCAGCTTATACGAGTATCAAGTGTCGACGACGTTATTACGTGGAACGTTGGACGCAGTGGAATTTACCATAGTAATGATCATGTGTAATTTAAATTTTCTTAATAATATTTATTTATTTTGCTTTAAGTACTATATAAAAAAAACATATATTATTATTTTTCCATAGAAAATATTAAAACACGATTTCATGAACTGATAGGTACTAAATTCAACAATATCTATTCATTTTGAAGACAATTGTTACAATTAATAAAAATTGACAAAGATAATAAAATTATTTCTATATTATTTACTTGGTGGCAGAGCTTTGTGCAAGCTCGTCTGGGTAGGTACCACAAACTCATCTGATATTCTGCCGCAAAACAGCAGTACTTTGTGTTGCTGTGTTCTGGTTTGAAGGGTGAATGAGCCAGTGTAATTACAGGCACAAGGGACATAACATCTTAGTTCCCAAGGTTGGTGGCGCAATGGCGATGTAAGCGATGTTTAACATTATTCTTACAATGCCATTGTCTATGGGCATTGGTGACCACTTACCATCAGGTGGCCCATATGATCGTCCGCCTTCCTATACAATAAAAAAAAATTATAACTGTCAAATTTATTTCTTTTCTGTGAAACTTTTTTCATGAGGACTATAAGGCCTGGACTATTATATATATAACAGGCTGGTAAAAACCTCAAAGGAATACCTTCTCCCAGCACTGGAACCTTTACAAGCTCTTATCTTTATAACTGTATGGTACCGCTGAACATGCTACAGATAGCTTGAACAGTATTAGTATAAGCTATTGGCAACTTGATGCAGGCTTTCATATGCAAATCACTAGTATGGGCAAAGCCATTCAAACCAATGTATATAGACCTTATCAATTCCAGCTGTTTAATTAACAGCTTAAAATCTCGGATAAGCGAATTACAGTCGAGTCGATTTTTAAGCGAAATAATAGTGATGTTGTTTATTAACCGACTTCAAAAAAAGGAGGAGGTTATCAATTCGTCTGTATGTTTTTTTTTTTACCTATAATTACATTGCACCCCCATTTGTGTTTCATTTTAAACTTGTTATTTTAGATATTCAGTCGTTTCAATATGTATAGCCAGTACTACACAATTTATTAGGTTTATATTTATCTAATAAAAATAGTCCATAAAATGAATATATTATCAAATTCAACTAAATCAGGGTATAAGCGGACTTGATTGCGTCAAACATTTGGGTTCCACGTTCAAAATTCAATGCTCGTGAAAGGATACAGGCATCGCTTTCATATGTAAATGGCTTGAAAGATCAAAGTTAATGAAATCATTGAATATCCAATACTTATTCATAAGTGTGTGGAGACGACATCTCTTCCAATTTGACGAAAAAAAAAATGTCATTAGTTGATATTTTAGGTCATTGCTAACGTTTCATAAACTACCCTAAAGCTGCTTTTATCTACCAATATTATCATGTATGCTATAATAAACATATGTTTTTTTTTATTGTATAGGTAGGCGGACGAGCATTTGAGCCACCTGATGGTAAGTGGTCACCAAAGCCCATAAACAATGGGATTGTAAGAAATGTTAACCATCGCTTACATTGCCAATGCGCCATCAACCTTGGGAACTAAGTTGTTATGTCCCTTGTGGCTGTAATTACACTGGCTCACTCACCCTTCAAACCGGACCACAACAATAGTAAGTACTGCTGTTTTGCAGTAGAATATCCGATGAGTACCACCCGTACCGACGAGCTAGCACAAAGCTCCACCTACCACCGAGTATTCTTAATTCCAAATCTGTTACTACTATTCTATGTATTATATACATTATATACCTACTCTAATTCGAAACCTCCAAGTTACAAAAGAAATGATAGTGTTAGACGACGTGTTTATTTTTTATAAGTGTAGTTTGAATCACTGACAAATACTTTCAAAAATTTATTTATTTCTTTTACAAGCAAAGCGTACTGCTATTTGTTTCAAATCAGCTAACGCTCTTAGTTCACGTTTTATTATTTAGCCTACGGTAACTGACATCTGTTTCTAATACACTATTTACCTCCAATATATTAATGTAGCTAAAGGTATGATTTTGCTTAAGGTTGCTTGAAATGATAAGTGACCAGTAGATCTTTTTTTATAAGAACAAACTTGAAACATTGTCGTATAATATCAGAAGATATAATATTTAAAGGAAAAGCTCCAAAATAGCGTGTTGCCGTAAATCAGTTTTCAATGTTTGAAACGTGGATAAGCGTGAATTTAGTTGTAATATAATATTACTGCCCTCCTTTTTTGACGGCTTAAAATTTAATGTCAAATGATTGGTTTAAGACTTTAAGTGTTAAAGTTCAAAATCTTATGAAAAAATACAATCACCAAAATCATTCTTAATCAACATTGTTCAAATAGGTTCCTATTTCAAATGAAATCTATTTTTTCAGTATTCATATTTTGGTCTCATTATCGTTACTAATGTTATGACCGAATACTGAAACGTCATTCAAATATGAAGTGGCACTTAATTATTTGGAACGCCATTAATTTTAAAATTTCGCATATTAAATTTGAGCAATTTTTGGCCATTAGTCATTCATTCTTTGACATAATAAAACTTTACCACGTAATATTTCTTAAAGCTGATATAAAATTTAAATAATACAAACCCCGACTCGTCGTGACCAACAACTCTTCAACTTAAGATTAAGAATCTTTTTAAACTTCCAACAATACCAGTGACTGTAAATTCCAACGGGTGTAAAAAGCGTAAAAGGAACTCTTTACATTGCGCTTCCGTGCTTAGAAGTGGTCTACTGTATTTTAAATGAGCTATTTCCCGCTTTACTCTATCTCTTAGAAATATCACAGGACACTAGTTCGCTAGACACGTGAATAATACTACTTAAAGATTAAGACAGCCGCAACGGCCCAGTGGGTAGAATACATGAATCTTAAGCGAAGATTTCGGGGTCTATTCCTGACACTGTTGTATTTTCGTGTGCTTAGTTTGTGTTTAATGCTACGATGAAGGAAAACGTCTTGACATTTGATAATGAAATGAGTTCAAATCATATGTTGAATTAATGAAGTCTGCTCAGAAGTTTCGAATTGCTTTATATTTAAAGCTGATAGATCTAAAAGAGAATTTTATAAAATCAGCCTTAAACAAAAAAAATACATGTTAAGTATTTATTATGAAGTATTACAATTACTAAGAATTAACAATAAAATAAATATTTTATTTTATCCTCAATTTACTTTAAACAATAAATATGTTGTAATGTGATATTATTTTCATCAAACTTATTGTATTAGATTTCTCATATGTCAGGATATTTTATCGATTAATTATAGCCAGAATCTCATTAAACCGTATATATACTTCATATATATACTTCATCTTACGAGGCTTCGACGGCGGGTTAATATCATTTTATCTAAGGATTAATTTGGCATGACGCCTGCCTTCCCTTTATTAAATTGCTTTTAGAGGTCAATTCTAATACTGATTTCCAATAAATATGTATATCTAATGTATAAGATAAATTTATTAAACCAATATACATAAAACTTATATTAAAAGATGCAGTGTGTTTTGGAAAATGTTTTAGTAAATAATAATAATATTGAATACTCAGTTTATTTTTGTAAGGATTAGAATCGTAGTCACATTGGAACCGTTAAACATAAGTGGAATTTTGACGCTGCTTGTGTAAATATACCTATTTTATGGCGATCAGCTGAAAGGTTATATACCTTCTAGTTCAAGTGATGCAGCGCCATCTTGCAGCGAGTTACGACAAAGAATAACATAAAAACCTTCTTTTTCTTTTATATTTTCTGCTTTTAATGTAATCAATAAACTATTGGATTATATAATGTGTAAATTGTCTTTTTTATGTGAAATTTACAAAATAATTTTGGAAATAAAAAAATTAATTTTTTTTTTTTTTACTTAAGTGTTTATTAATATTTTATCTTTAAACACAACTCCATATACTGTCCGTCTTTAATTTATTATTTCTTTAAGGTGTATACCTATTATAATTTTTGAGAAAAAATATACCTATTAATATTCAGAAATAGTTTTGTTTTTATGTATACAAAAATACAATTTTCAAACGCAATTTGTAACCGAATTTAGCAAAACAAAGCTGAAAGCCGGCACAGGGTTGGTTCGGAATAAAAGAATGAAATCTTTCATTCGGTTTGCGGTTGGGTTTCGAGGTTGCTCCGTTGTCGCGGATCGTGATAGTTTTGCTGAATAACATGCCTTCCTATATTCGGTTGAGTGATTTATTCGCTACAAATGTAGATAACTGTTAAATCAAAACACAACTAAATAAATGTATCCGTAACTGCGTAAATGATTTTTTTTATTGCATAAGAAGGTGGATGTTTTTTTATTGCATGCATTTGGGCCACCTGATGGTAAGTGGTCACCAACGCCCATAGACATTGGCATTGTAAGAGATGTTAACCATCGCTTACATCGCCAATGCGCCACCAACCTTGGGAACTAAGATGTTATGTTCCTTGTGCCTGTAATTATACTGGCTCACTCACCCTTCAAACCGAAACACAACAATAGACTTGCTATTGCTGTTTTGCGGTAGAATATCTGATGTGTGGGTGGTATCTACCCAGGCTTCCACAAAGCCCTACCACCAAGTAAATATTGTATATGAAATGAAATATGTTTGTATAGGTAATCATTTTTAATAACTAGCATTCTTCTCTGTCAGTTTGTTTACGTGTTTGTTTCGTTTCGATTATGCAATCGATGTTACTTTGATAATTTCTACACTATCTTGTATTATACAAATCAAACCCAAGAGTTGGCTATTGGCTTATTGGTGCAGAAGTTCATGTGATGCAATGCCATCGAGCAATGGCGAGTTGAGGTTGTACACACGGATTCAGTTATTCAATCAAAGTAATTATATACATTTTTTACAGATTATAGGGATGATCGCAGTTTTGAAACTGGGATAAGAAAAACTTAGCTATTCTATATTCTATTTTTCTTAATAAAATATACTTATTATTCTTAACAAAGGAGATGCTTTATTTGTTTTTTTTAATTAATTTTGTGCTGGAACAAGATCCAAGCCTTTCCCTCAAGAGCAGGATCTGTCTTGATGAGAAAGCTTGTCAAGCAATGAGACGTTCACAGACTATTACATTACTTTATTTCTATACAAACAAATATATAAATAATTTATATAACATAACTGCGAACTGAAAAACAAACAAAGCATGCCCATTATAACAGTTGGTTTTGAAATTCTAGGTAAAGTCTGACAAGCAATTATTGCTTGAAACCTCGTACAAGTCCAACAAAGAAGCGAACTACAATATATAATGGAACTCAGCGGAAACAAACTTGTTTATGCGATGTAATTGTACACAACTCGATGCCCTTTTTATACGTGATTTGTTTTTAATAATATACTTTTTTTAACTTCGACAAAATTTAAAGCGTACTTTAAAATTTGGTAAGATAATACCTCTCATGTCGAACAATTGTTCATTGCAGCGAATATAAAGTTATAGATAAATTTTATTGATTGACAATTGTGAATTAAATGTAATTGTGAAAAATAAATCTATTTAAGAGAAAAAAATATTATAAGAAAAATAATCCAATAATACAAAAATAATAAAACAATTGAGGTTGAGATGGCTCAGTGGCAATGGTAGAATACGTGACTCATCCTTGCACACACACACACACACACACACACACACAGCATAATGGCTATTAGCTTGCTATTAGACATTAACAACAATTTCACAAAAAAATGTAACTAAAAAAATCAGTCCAAAATGCTTATCAAATAGATGAACAATGATATATAATCAAAAACACAAAATATCATGTTGTAGCAGACTTGAACGTACTACCAGAAACCGATCGAATACAAGCAGAATATACTTAAATCTGTTTTGGTTTCGGCTTTCCGACAGCTAAACAGGCTGTCGAAGGCAGTGCTTCTGTGGTAAGCACTTCGTAAAGGCTTGTTTCAAATGCAATGTTGCTATGTCTATACACCGGAAATTAAATGCAGGTGTATGTGGCGTTTATAAAGGAATTTATTTAGTGATATTCAATCAATTATACAATGACTTATAAGAGTAATTTTGGCATTTGAGCGAATTATGAAGTTATTTCAATAACTAAAATTACAAGCTTAACACTTTATAAAATTGCATAAATGTATTTTATGTTTTAATTATAATAATTGTTCTGGAAAATATATGGTTTCCTGTTCTCTAAGAAAATTGGTAGAAAATAGAAAATGACAATAATTACTTCAACGTTTCGGCCGGATATTTTTTTATTTTATTTTAATTAAATAAAATAATAAGTTACTATTGGAGTCCGTGTTCTAATTTAAATTCACTTTAGCACTGATCCGAACAATAATTTTAATACGGAGTTTTGTTTCTATACTGATTTCTGTACTGTAGCTGATTCCTCCATTTATTTATAGGAAGGTTTGCTTATTCCACGATACTCAAGGAAGATTAGTGGAAACACATACTTGTATCAGACACATGAAATTTCGTGGAGTTTTTGTAAAATTGAAATCATTAATATCTCTTACAGATCTACGTGTTCTATTCACTGGGTCGTAGGGACTTTTAGTATTAAAAAAATGTACGACAATAGTACATATAATTTAATGGAAAATAATACTAAATAATGTCTTATGATCTTATCAGTTCCGGATCAACGACTACCCCGAGCGACAAAAACTTGACATTGGGCCCCTACCCGACCGCATTTGAGATAACACACATTTATGTAATGTCAGCATATAAAGTATCTTATCTATGGCATTTCTTGTTTGGTAGTCCTCAGAGTTGACTGTTTATAAGCAGTATGATGTACATAGTTTGGACACATTGTATAGTATCTTCAAATAAGGGTAAAAATATTAGTACTAAATGTATCTGAGGAATTGGTGGTAACTGTTACTTTTAGATTAACGTTAAAATCGAAAACTGAAATTTTTATTTCATATAGTATTTTAAAACAAAACATTGGATAGTGACGGCGGAGCGTGGCAGTGCAATTTTTCATCGGACTTACTGACAGTTGCCGACCATTTGTCTAGCGTCTATCCTCTCGTGTAGCATGAACGCTGTTTGTTGATTTGTCTTAGCTATATTTTATAAGTTATTTATTTTCATACATTTATCTGGAAAACATAAAGCCGGGTTTCAGAGTATTGAGTCAATCAAACTCAAAATTGGACATTAACAACTCGTATGGACCATTGATCTTCTACAAGTTATTCTTCAGAAAGTATTTCAGGAGTTACATGACAATAGTATTCGCCTTTCTGCCATTAAACAATTAGCTACCGCAAGCCTCTACATCTACGTCATCAACAATCGGATTATTCACACGAAGCGTTCTACTTCCTCATTTTTCATAAGCACAGCCAAAATGTGAAGTGTCCTTCTAGCGTCTGTGTTTCCCGAGCATTATCCGGGTATCTTTAAGGCAGGCGTGTTCCATCTTAGGCTGCAACAATTATTTCCATCAGGTATGATTGTGTCCAAGCATAATCCCATAACCTGTAAAATATATGGCGAAAAAGTCTAAGAGCATAAACATACCTAAATTTTAAATGGTCAGCTCCTTGTTTGGGATGAGAACCCTAAGGGAAAAGGAAGCCTAAAAGTGTTCTAATGATTTAAATGCAATAAATTGGTAAGTACAAGCAAAAATTATAACACATCGTTAGAAGTTTATTCATTTGTTTATATATAATATCTAACATAACATAATTAAGTAAAGCTAGTTTTAATACACAAAACAAATAAAATAAAAGAAAAAGTTAAATGCATTTCTAATTATAGGAGTATTACACGACATGAGAATAACTAGTTCATATAGATTTTTCTAAATTTACCGTTTAGTTTTTTCAAAATTTTTTAATAAATAAAAATAACCAAATATTATTTTCTTTAATTAAAAAAAAAACTTATTTTCCTATTTTGATACATATTACAAGTTATTTATATACTCGTAATACGGCGAGTTAAAAGAAAGTTGATTGTGTTATTGTGACCTAAAATCAGGTATGTGCTAACTGTCAGTATATAGTGACAGTTTGGTTTGTTGTTTATTCATTTGAAACAGATCTAAAAGTAACACTTGTATATCATCATATATATCATTTTAGAAAGTAGAATCCTGTAAAAATACACTATAATTTATTTCCAATGAAATTGTTCCTAGGTATTTGACTGATTCAAACCTTATACATTTCATACGTTAATAAATTTCAAAGAATTTTCGATTTATTTCATGCTTTATTATTTTTGATTTATGGCGTTACTATAAATAACTTTTTCGAATTGTCACTGTCACTTCTCACTCGTACAGAACAATTGTGCACTCTTGCGTTACGTTGAAATATTCTGTGTCTATTTGGTAAAATAAAAATTAAATGGATGTAAAATTTTGAAAAACATACATAATAATTTTTTTTAAGAAAAATGGATGTTACCCGCCTTATTGTTAAAAAATTGTCATACAAAAAAAATACTATTAATTAAATACAGAGACGCCTATAAAATAAGAAAACTCGAAAGAGCAAAAAGAAAGCCAATCATCATGAAATTTTGCATGCACTTTGTTATTGGTACATAAGGGATATACTTAACATGCGTCTTTCCCCTCCCACGCAGGCGAAGCCGGGTGCGGTAACTATTATAGATTACAATAAAATTATTAGTAAGACTGCGCTAGTTACAATGTTATTTGGTTTACTTTAAAACAACTGAATTTAGAGGATGCTCCGTGGTAATGAGACAAAGCCTGAAGACGGTGATAATGAAATGAATACCACAACTGAATCTCAATTTTATCTTAGCTTTTGTCTAGTATTCTATATATAAATTAAGAAAGTGCTCGCTTTTGATAATAAAATCATAATATATTTTATACATTTTAAATCAGACCACGGGATATATTTATATATTCATTGATAAATAAACATCATCGGTATGTTCTTCTCAAAACTTCGTCGTAGAGGTTTGTGCAAGTATATATATAAATAAGTACCACCACATTACTATATCAATACATCAAACCTACAATAAAGTGTGCGGTTTTTTTATTTACTGGTATAATAATTTAATATAAAATATATTATTTATTTGCTCAGAGGTCTCAGAACCTGTAGCATTTAAGACAACAAATGCAAAAGTGTTTGTTCGCAACGCATTCACGTCTTAACTACACAATCGATCATCATGACGTTTTGCATTGACGTTGTCTGGGAATCAAAATAACGATAATTTATACCGAAATTTATGAAACAGTAAACTTGTTTAGTATCAGGACAATATCTCTTAAGTTTTAGTTTTTTTTTACAGCATAGATGGTCCACCTGATGATAAGTGGTCACCAACGCCCATAGACATTGGCATTGTAAAAAATGTTAACCATCGGTTACATCACCAATGCACCACCAACCTTATACCGTAATTACACTGGCACAAGGGACATAACATACTGTAACATTAATCTTCATGTTACAGTGTAAAATTAAAGGTATTAAAATGGATTCTAATTTAATTACAATTGACACAATTATATCTTTAGAATAGAATAGAATAGAATAATATAACGTCTATTACTCTTCTCGTGCTATTCTTATTAATCTTTAACTGGTGAAACAATATTAAAATATGTTATATAAAAACTTTTTACAGTCAGAATATAACTTTCGCACGTCGTGTTTTTAAACTATTTGAACGCGATGCATCGTTAGCTGAATGCCTTGTGCAGTATTGTAAAAAAAAAATGGTATCTGCGATTGTGTTGCCAGTCTGAAATTTATGTTATGTTTCACTAAAATGGAAATCGTCATTGTTTATACGTTTATTAATAGTACAAAACTTCCACAGAGTGATGTGATTTGTGTGCACATTACTGTTTATTTTGTCATTACTAACACGAGTTATTTAACACAAGAAAATATTAGATGTTACGTTTTAAAATTAAATTTAAAATGAAAAGAATTAAATTATTCAACGTTTGTACCTAAATATCATTTACTGTATTCTATTTAATTAAATTCAGTCTATATTGTATTTACGAAGGATGAAAATCTTGTCAGTTTTTCTTGGTAGGAACTAAATTCCGGGAAGTGCCAAATTTCGACCCAGTCGGCCTTTAGAAAACTAAATTTAAAAAAAAAAATCGAAATATTAAACAGAAACAATAAAGAATATATTTACAACGGATAGTCCAAAATATTTTCCATGTATATATCACAAGGTCGTGAACTTCTACTTCTACTTCTTTAACAATATTTTAATCAATTATTTCTCTTTTATCGTAAAATATTGGGTAGGCACACGTGTTTCCATATAAAGTCCTAAGCCCGCCTGGTTACTTTATTTGTATAATACATGTCAAATATCGTAACTATGACTCTAAGTACTAGACTCACTTATTGTACAGAATATGTTTATTGCAGACTTGCAATACATTGTGCCATTATAAGATAAGGTCCTCCAGACCGATTTCGGCCACGGCGGCCAATCCCAAGAGAGATTAGCCAACTGCGCAGGAGATATTATAGTGCACAAGTGTGTGCGCAAACACAGGTGCACTCTCTTTTCCTTAGCTCTCATAATCCGATGGGACGGCAATCCGACACGACCAGAAAGAGTTCAGGCGCAGGACCAACGGCTTAACGTGCTTTCCGAGGCACGGGAGTGTACACACTTCCAACTTCCAGACTCCGGGCTGCTACTGAGAATTTTCTGACAGAAAACCCCAATAACTATTTATTGGCCCGACCTGGGAATTGAACCCAGGACCACCGAGTCTGCGGCCTTATATCTAGCCACGAGACCAACGAGGCAGTCGCCATTATAGTAACAGAAGAAATCGCCAAAAACAATTGAACAAAAGGTTCATTGAAATTGTTTTGTCATGTATTTAATTTGTTATACATTTTTACGATGAATGAAATCATCAAATGGATAAATGAAAAATTAACCAACTATAGGCTATGAATAGGTTCAGAAACTACTACGTCATATTACCCTTTAAAAGTACCTGTTATGTGTCAAATACGTTATTCTTGTTATCTGAGCCGCAGTCGAGTAAAAAAGAACACTTTTCTAAAGAAAATTGCTTATCCATTTTTGATATGTGTGACTAAGGAGTGAAATGCCCTGCGGCGACTGGCTTCCCTCACACCTCTGCAATGGCACCGCATTCAAGCAAAGACTGAATAGGCTTCTACGCAAATGTGGTCCATCTTTGAGTGCGTCATTACTATTACTGAATGATTCATGTTAGGCCACTCTCATAATAAAGGCAATTGAATCGAAAAATAATAATATCAAGATTCACAATCAAAGAATCTATCGAGCAATAATCACACAAAAATACCCTTAATATCAAGTAATGTCACAGCATAAAAGCGTCATTGCAATTATGAAGGTGTTTTGTAGTCAATTACTTGAAACTGTAATAAGTGCTACCGTAGAAAAGCGATTTAGTTTAAACCACGTATTTTCTACGGCAATTTGTTTTCATCTTATCTTTAAATCCTGAGTCTTCCAAATTGAAATTAATTGCTTTCCTTGCATTGATTCGAGAGTTGTTGGTTTTATAATTCAAAATGGCGGACATTCTCAACTCGGTTGGATTTTATGTGTGTTACCTCAGAATCGAATAAAAATTTTTTGGAGGGTATACTTTATATTTGGTACCATTACAAAAATTACCAACCCACAGTGTAAAAATAAAAACATAACGGATGAATTTTGCTATGAGCTCGTATTGCACTATTTCCTTTTATTTTAATGTAATAACGTATATAACTACAATTTATGTAAACTTATATCAAAGTAAAGAAGCAGAATTGAGTGAGTGTTCTACGGTTACAAGTAACATACCATCGTAGTTCCTAAGGTTCGTGCCGCGTTGACGATGCAATTTCTTGTGATATTAATGTTTATAGGCGGTAATAACCGCGTCCAACCCCGGGGTCTTTGTACCAGTCTACATAATTATTTAAAAAAAATAACCAGTTTAAATTAAATATTTGGTCTTTTTATATGTATATTACTAGCTGTGCTCCGCGGTTTCACCCGCGTATTATTATTAATAAAATATAATGAATAAAAATCAGCCTAGAACCTTCCTCGATAAAAGCAGTATACAATACAAAAATATTTTTTAAACTCTAACCAGTAGTTACTGGGATAAACAAACAAACAAACTCTTCAGCTTTATATATTAGTATAGATTAATGATGTAACAATCAACGCGGCGGATAGTTCTATCACCATCATCATCAACTTTTCGTCATCCACTGTTGGACATAGGCCTCACCAATGGCACGCCACTGAGCTCGATCAGCTCAACATCCATCCGCTGCCAGCCACTTTACGTTTATCGTCATCACCTAGCCGGAGGGTGGCCTTTTTTCACTTGAAGTGTATGTGGGGTGTAAGGGGGGTGTGTGGGGCCCACCGGCACTGAAGGTGGAGGTGGTGAGAATACCCACTAAAAACCAGCGGTATCCTCTCCGTCTGGTCTAGGGGCGCCACGGGATTGTGCATGCTACCGTGACGGCCCGAGGGTCGGTCCGCCTGTGCGGGCCTCCATTTCTAAGGGGTTTCGGGATACTGGGAACCCCCATACCCCCAGTGGCTATTAAGGCGGGGGGAGAAGGTGTGCATAGCGCCGACGCCTCTTCCCCGGTCTTCTTCGACGGATCGAATCAGCGTAGGCACTTTCCTCACGCTGCTCTCCGCGGCCTCCTTCTGCGACACTCTCACAGAAGGAGAGCAGTTCCAACCAGCACGAGCGTGATTAACGCCATGCTCGACAGCGGGAGATCTCCTTCGACTAACGCCGCCAGGGTATGCCTCTGAGGTCCCCCACGCAGCACACTCCGCCTCTGGACAAAGCGCACCACACACGTGGCAGGAGGGTGAAACCTCCCGCCTCGCTATCTTGTGCAGGTACTTACCGAAACAGCCATGTAGGCGGAGGACGGCCTACGCTACGTTTGCTAAAACATAAATATATCTTTTAACTATTTCTTCTATAAAAACAAAAAAAAATGTGATAAAAATGAACACATATAAGATATTCCGTCATACAATATAAATCAACGAGTTGTAATCAAATATGATTATACTAAATTGAGTTCGAAAACTGAACTAATATTTTAATAAATAATTCAAATATTTAATGTAAATATTTTGAATTGAAATTCGTTTAGCATGAATATACCACGAATCAATTTTGCTATTAATAAACTTTTCATTTGATTCGTAGTATCCTATTTGTGTGTGAAATATTATGATGACTGTTTTGTTTTCAATTTAATGTAATACAATCCGTATATGTAATATGGATTTAAATACACGAATGCCATTTTCTTTTTCAATAATATTCTGACTCATATATAAATTATTATTATATAACATGAATAAAACAATCATGATATTGTATTGATAATAAGAGTTACTACACACAAGGGACATAACATCTTTGTTTTTAAGGTTGGTGGCGCTTGAACGGCGTAAGATGGTTAAAAATTGCTATAGGCGTTGGTGAGCACTTTTCTTTAGGAGGCTTCTTCGTCAGTCTGCCAACAACATTGTTGAAAATTTGAAAAATCTTCTTAGCCAATGCTGATGTTAAAAATATTGAACACGTGAATCAAAAAATATATTTTACACAACATAAATTAGTAAAAGCTAAGTCGACTGTGAGAACAAAAATATACAACTGCCAAACAATTTGACGATGTAAATGGTTTTTCTGTTTCACGACCTCCCATGATTTGATATAACCCTTTGCGTCAATAAGTAATATTTTTTATCAGATAACTGTTAAACGGGTTTTCGGTTGTCAGTCAAATATTTGATTGGGTAAGTTTTTATTCGAATACATATGTCTGAGTAGTTCTTATAAATCTTACCTACACTAATAAATGAGATGATTATTTTGTAATGCTAACCTAAATATTACTTTCTTAGTGCGTTTCTTAACAATATAGATACCAAAGGTTATTTGATGGTTATATCATCAAACTTTAACGTCTCAAACGTATTCACTCGGTGGCAAGCTCGTCTGGGTAGGTACCACCCACTCGTTATATATCACCACTCATTGTTGCGTTCCGGTTTAAAGGGTGAGTGAGCCAATGTAATTATAAGCACAAGGGATATGACATCTTAGTTCCGAAAGTTGGTGCGCATTTTTTAAAGAAATGTATAATGCCACTGTTTATGGACGTAGGTCTATATGCTCGCCCGCCTACTTGTACTATAAAAAGAAAAAAAAATTAGACTGTTTACACGGATAGTCGTAATACTATTTACGGATCTAAGATTCCACATAAGGCTTCTTAGTGGATGTGCGTACGTCACAATTGGCTTCGTTAAACCCGAACGTTTTTCGAAACAGAATTGATTGAGAATGATTGTCTTGGTGATGTAAATTGTGGTTTTCTCTGGCCTACCGTGGACACTTAAGAACTACAATGCTATAATTTTTAATTACTTATATTAAATATATATTTTATAATACTTTGTTAAAATTTTAAAAAAAATGTGTATTTTAACTTTTTATGTAATTCACTTTCTATAGAGTGGTTCAGCGCAAGTAATTTTCCAGTGGAAAGTACGTCCCCGAGACTCGTTCAAGCTCTTTGTTACGAACAATAGCGGTTGATTCAGTACAAAACACTCGTATAATTCTGTAACCAAACATTGTACCTTCGCTGATATCAAACATTATGTTAATGTATGTCGTAATTCAAATATTGAAAGCTTTGTTTTATATATAATCTACACAGAATTAATACAGATTACTAAAATGAATATTATACAATTAAATAACCACTCGGTTGGGCTAATGTGTGTATAATGGACACATGAGTTTCAACCAAAGTTTGCCGGCTTAAATCCAATTACAATTGTTTTCATGTGCCTAGCTTGTGTTTATAATTCATTCTGCTCGGCTATGAAGGAAAACATTGAAACCTGCATGTGTCTGATAAGATCCTACTACATGAGGGCTTAGTTCAGAAATGGGATATCACATTTCGTTAGTATTTTATTTAAACATTTAGATTGGAAACTAAATATAACATAGGTTGTAGAAACTTGATACACTTTCCGAAGCCTGATAATAAATCAATATAGATTATGCCAATTGTTGTGTTCTATTTCGAAGGATGATGGAGTGAGAGTAAGTACACGCACAGGGGACATACATAGGTTATAGGCATTCTTAGGTTAAGGTAGGTGGATGAAAGTAAAGGTTAATAATTCGTACATCACCAATTTCTTTGGCGATGGTGACCACATACCATAGTGAACATGCAGTCCACCTGTCGTCCAAAAAACCGAATGTATATGTTTGACCGATCCTGTTTACGCATCATAGGCGTCTTAATAAAGAAACACACAAAAACTCTTTCAATTGCATTTTGCAATTCTTTTTAGTCAATTAGCTAGTACTAATTGAAAAAAACAAACTACTGAACTCCGAAAAGAAAATCGTTAATTTCCGTAAGAAGTTTCTGAATCGTCGCAAAATTTACATTAGATTTTATTAACTGGAAGTTAGCACAAACTTTAGTTCAGCAAATTCAGTCCATTAAAATGTCAGGAGCGAAATCAATTACAACAAGATCTTTCTCTAATTATCTTTTATTTGAATTCACTTCATTTACTTTAAGTAAGTTAGTTAAGTTAGTCAGTTTTTAACTAAAAGTAACACTAAACACAGCGTGTGACACAGTTTATTATTTAAAAATAAAAATATACATTTTAATTTAATAAAAATATAAGTAAATAATCCACATATTAATTGAATAACAAAACATTAAAAATATTCAGTAGAATTTGCGTTCTTTGAATATATAATTTAATGAAATACAGTCTTCATGTTTCTCGTCATTTTATTTAATAAGCTTCTATAGACAAGTATCATATATTTAAAGAAATTTCTCCGAACGACCCTGTCTTGTCTTAATTAAACGCTAGGGGTTCTCTTACCCTTTAGAAAAATCTTTAGGTTCATTACTGATATTTAAAAATCCCGCTATGAAAACAAAAACTGTTATTCAATTATGAGCTATATGCGAATGTGTTAAGGTTCATCAGAATTCGTTGTTGTTGAAATAAATTCTTGCCGCATCACGCTATAGACGACGACAAAAAAGGATGGTCTCCTCAGATTTACTTTGCAGTAGTGTCGTTAAAGTAAATTGCGGTGAAAGAAGGGAAACGCTAAAAGGGGTAAACGGAATACAAATTTCAAGAAAGTGACTTTCTTTTTCGTTGTTAAGTAAATATTTCGTTAGAGCGTGAGAAGGTTATTATTTTATTCAAAAACATCCGATGTTTATATATTTTATTTTTCGGTCAAATTAAAGAAGCGATTAAGATTATTCCTTCCTACGATAAACAGTAATAGTATGTATTTTTACTTAATAATTTCGTTAAAAAGTTACTTTTTACTTTATTAATCTCCTTACGTGTGTCATATAATTTTTTTAGTCATTAACACGCTGCATTATAAATAAGATGTTATCTCTTGTTCGCCTGTCGCCTTCGCTGTCGTTCGTCACTCACCCTTCATACTTGAACACAACCATGCTTAGTATTATTGTTAGGCTTGCACAAAGCGATTTGCTTATTTATTAACGACCATCGGCATTCAGCGGCCATATGCATTTTAAGGTACAATATACGTATTTATTTTTATATTAACAGATTATAACACTAGCTAAAAGCCGAGTTTTGGGAGGGCTCGCGTAGTTTTTCTGCCTGGTAATAATTTTTAAGGCAGTTTTTTTATATTTTAATAAAATTATTGGTATGGGTGTAACATTTACGTCGGTAAATAACTCATACGACAAATGATTTTAATAAATATAATATTAAATACTAAAAATTTCTTACTACATTTCGATGAAAATTGATTTTAAAAAAACATTAATTACGTTTTATTATTTACGAAAATAAAGCCATAAAGTCAATAATATGATATATTTTCAAGCTATCTGTATCATTAAAAAAAAACTATTTCTTTTTAAATAATATTTAACTACAGTTAAATAAATGTTGAAAACATTAATTAAACAGTTTGCTTCATTGGTATCGCTACCGGTAAAGTAACCGACCGTTCCAATGCTTCCATCGCTCAAATGGATTGAAGTTATTTTTAAATAAAATAGTTCTTTAGTTGCAGCGAAGGCTTTGATGAAACAGGATGTTTCCGTATAATGAAACGGAAGCAAAACCGATAACCGCAAAGCGAACTATACTATAGACACGTTGAGAATAAATTCAACGTTTTCAGAATCTCATTTATTTGAGATTTAAAGACGTAGTTCTGTAAATGCAAAATAGTTTTATTATATAAAGCTTTTTGAAAATATTTTATGTAAAAGTTTTAGTTATTTTAAACTGAGAATTCTGAATGTTTGTGCAAGCAACTTTCATCCGTTTCTGAATATTAATGCCTTACAGCGATCGTAAATCAAGTGTTACACACTTATGTTGTTGTATCTCTGTTCGTGTGTGTGCGCGTGTGTCCTTATACATGATTGTGTGAAATTAATTTCTTGGTATTCCATTTTCAAAAATATATAAATATTTTATGAACTTATCTTTTTTTGTCATATTAAGAAATATTTATTTGGTTGTTGTATAACCTCGTTATGAATATTCTTTCGAAATACTTGAAAAACTGTTTATATTAAATTATTTTCAATGAAAGGAAAATAATTAATTTATTTTATTATATTCAAAATTTATGATTCACAATAACAACCTATGTATATCTCTTAAATTCATTTATGCTTAAAATAGAAGTAAAATAAATCAACGAAATATATAATTCTGAGCGAATTTTTTACCTCAATTAAATTAAGCCGGAGATTTGGTTGATAAATCACAATTTCTTGTTTGGCGTAGCGTGTTGGCTTATCTGTAACGACGCGACGGCTTAAACTTTTCTGAGATATAATTTTGATTATATACAAAAATATATAAAAAATAAATTAAATTGGATGGCTGGCACTCAACATGTCGTTAGTTTGTAAGATTGAAAATTATTACTTTTACTTCATCACCTCTATCTATCTCTATCTAGGATCTAGTTTTAAATATTTGGTTTCTTATTCAATTTTGAAACAACCTCCCAGATCTCAAAAGTATATCAACAAATAAACATACTTGTACAAAAAATTAACAGCCTGTAAATATCCTCCCCTATATATAAAGCCTCCCCTATTTCCACCATTATTGTGACCACATTTCAAGCCAAACTTGCAGGTTTCCTAACAACGTTTTACTAAAACGCTCATTAATTAGTATTAAGAATAAAGAATTATTATATTATATAAATTGCATTATAATAATTATTACGTAAATTACGAACAAACCGACACCTATATTCATAGTCAGTCAGAATTATCATTCGCCAAAGTTTGTGCAATTTATCGTTAAGTGTCATCTTTTATTCCCTTTTTCTCGACATTTTGTGCTGCTAATATAATCCAGCGTGTAACATGGCATTCTATTTATCTGATAGACATTATCTATACAGCCATCAAGAACGAGTATATACTTTTCTAAACCAAAAAATAAATAGAAAAGGCAGCTATTGTACTCACCCACTAGCGCTAAGAAATACACGGGTATCGATGTTAGGTGGTACAAATAATTTATGAAACTAGCCTATAGCTACGAACCCACACAACTGGATTTCTATACTATAATAATCGATTTTCATTCAACCTTTCTGTGACGGTGTTACATAATTTCATCTTTATATTGCCCTCCCTACCGTCCCCTTGCTCGTGTCCATCAGTTCTCAAGAGAGCTTAGCCAATTGCAATAAAAAGCTAAAATAAAATAATCATCGCGTGAAATTACAACCAAGGTTTAGCTTCCATCTTGAAGAGGAGTTCCACAGGATCTGTTGTGTATGAAATTATTAAGGTAAAATTCAAATAAAAATTCAAACATTTGATTTCAATATTCTAGCAATGAAGTAATAAAAAATAACAATTTACATTCTGTTTTCGAGCTTTGTTTTTATTTGAATGTTGACTTTGTATTTAACAAGATTTCGAACGTTTTTGTGTAATCCCAATTTATGGCTATGTGCAAACAACTGAAAAGTCGCTAAGCAATATTTATTAATTTGTACAAAATTTTACATGGATTTACTTTTGTATATTATTTTTAGTTCGTGTTTACAAATAAAAATTATGATTTTTCAAGATTGATCAAGATATTAGAGTAGAAAGCCGGCCTAGGCTTCTGATATAGTAGTAAAATTAATAATAGTCCTGACTTATTTCGGCCACGGAGGTCAATCTCAAGAGATTAGCCAACTGCGCAGAACAAATTATAGTGCATAAGTGAGTGCTCAAACACAGGTGCACTCTCTATCTATTCGCTTACTCTCATAACCCGATGGGAAGGTAATCCGATACGACCGGAAAGAGTTCAGACGCAGGATGGTAGAGGAGCACTTCCAACTTCCAGACACCGGGTTGCCACAGAAAAATCGACAGAAAATCTCAATAACATTTTATTTGCCCGTACTGGGAATTAAACTCACGAACACCATATCTGCGGCCTTACATTACTTGGTGGTAGAGCTTTGTGCAGGCTCGTCTGGGTAGGTACCACCCACTCATCAGATATTCTACCGAAAAACAGCAGTACTAGGTACTGTTGCGTTCCGGTTTGAAGGGTGAGTGAGCCAGTGTAATTACAGGCACAAGGGACATAACATATTAGTTCCCAAGGTTGGTGGCGAATTGGCGATGTAAGCGATAGTTAACATCTCTTACAATGCCATTGTCCATGGGCGTTGCTTACCACTTACCATCAACATTACCATTTCTATGAAATAAAAAAAATACATGTAGCCACTAGACCAACGAGGCAGCCAGTACTAACAATGTTCAACTCGTATCGGATAATCACTTCCAAATAAATATAACATCGAGACTCTACAACTCATGCTACTAGCGGACTGGGCTGTTGATTTTATAGTGGTTATTCTGGCGCATTCGGTTCCGGTGTGACCAACATAAGAATAAACGAAGTTGACATATATTCTGAAGGGATATTATAATAGAGAACAAGTTTATGCCCAAACACAAATATATTTTCTATTTCCTCACTCAATACACGACAGGAAAGAGTTCAGGCGGCGGATCTACAATTGTAACATGGACATCAGTTATAGCTTATATAATTATATTTCGCGATGTACTATCCTAAAAGTGAAAAGTCTATGAACACTGATGGATTGCTTATTCAAGTTTTCCTGGTTCATTTCACCTACTGACATCGTTTTCACCAGAGGCTAACCGACTGTGATAGTACAATCAACAACTGTGTTCGTACATACATAAACACTTCTAATCCTTCATCCTAATAGTTTGATGAGACGGCAATTCGGTACGATCATACAGTGTTCAAGTGCTAAACTAACGGCTTCACATGGTTTCAGACTCAAATGATTTCAGTCTTAATTTATAATTTCTGAGAGAAACCCAATATTTTTTTCACATGTCAAATAAACTCAAAACAAATTGAGAATATGATGTCTCAGGAATAAAAACGCGCATTAAGGCTTTGAGGTTTTAATACGTTTGAAAAGCTCCTTATATCGGGTGGGTTTGCTAAGCACGTGTAATCTCATTGCTTTGGTCAGTTATTATGGTGGTCTCTGGTATGCGTTAGTAAGAATGTTTCACGAGAAACTATATAATTTTAATTTAAATATAAAATTTCTTCAAGAAGTTGTCGTTACCGATTTTTAAAATGAAACAATTAGTCGACACGACAAAAAGATATCTTGAAGTGTAAAAGGACCTAATCTATAAAATTTCCATACTGAAATATTTGTCATCAAATTGTTATATTAAGCAGATAATTTACATTCGTGTTAAGTTACTTATGTAGATATAAGTTTAATTTATGTTCATGTAACTGTAAATTAAGTTACGTATATATTCGCACTATTTACAATTCGCACTATATACAATTTGCAAATAATTAAACTTCACGTTAATTTGTAACTTATGTAAATATAATTTACAATTCAGATCCACTCTTGACTTTGGCAAGTTCTAAATTCTACAATTCATGTGATGTGTTTTAAACGTTTGTTTTATGCGACATTATCATTCTTGCGTGTGTTCTTGTATGTTTGTATGATTCTCAAAAGCAGATCAGTCATTATTGATTTGTCTTTCGAATGCAGGTATTGTTTAACTAACCACTCGCAAGACCATAAGTATTGCTACAAATATTTCAGAAATGCAGAGCAACTCTTCAAAGAAGTTACATAAAAAATAAAAGCTACCGTACAGTTACAGTCTGTGAATATCCCACAGCTGGGCTAAAGCCACCTTTTATGAGGAGAAGGTTGGATGGTTATTCCACCACGCTACTCCAACACAGGTTGGTGAGATACACATTTCAGTGAAATTAGACATCTCTAGGTTTCCTCCCGATGTTATCCTGCACCGTCAAGCACGGGACAAATTATGACAAATTAAGCACATGGCAATTCAGTAGCCTTGAACCCATCCGGGCTTGAACCCACGATCATAGGTTATGATTTACGCGTTCTAACCACTGGGTCATATCGGCTCTACCAAAGCTATAGTACAAACAAAAACAGACCATTTATAATAAACTAATTTCCGCCCGCGGCTTCGCTGTTGTGTGAAGGGATCTTAGTACCCTATTTCCTTTTCTGTACCCTTGAAAATGTGTATGCAAAATCACATGATAATCGGCACATTAGTTTAGACGTGAATGTGTAACAAACTAACAAACTTACTTTTGCATTTATAATATATTAGTAAGGATACGATAAAGAAACAAAAATGCGGGTCTGTTATATTATTACTTTTAGCAATATTTTTATATACCTGTAGGTTGTTTGGTATAAATTGCTTTTAGTAATAAGAACGCCTATATGTACAGCTCCTTAAATACTTTACTTTATAACATTGTTTTCTTTTATTTGTATTATTATTAGGTACACAGGTGGGCCGAAATTTTATTCAGTGCGTTTAGTCGAAATCTGTATTCAATGAAGGTTAATATAATTCTATCAAACACATGATGGTTCATTGTAAGATAATGTCATTTAAGTGATATGAGATTTTATAGACGTCAAGCCAACGGAAGGAAGATCAGGCTCAGAAACAACAGTTTTATATAACATTCATAGATTTTTTTAATTGCTTTTTCATAGACCTAGCTGGATATAAATTCAGGACTTTAAGGCGGGCAGCCTTATAAGCTACGATACCGGCGAGACAGTATAAAACTCACGTATAATAAATTATAATTAATAAAACAGCAGTGAAATTCATAGCCCATTTATATTCACACAGCTGGGCAAAAGTTTCCTCTCCTATTAGGAAGAAGGATTTGGAGTTAAAATGTTCACATAAGACGGATTTGCAGTTTCATGTTTCATAGCAACGCTGTTCTTACGCGACTTGGTATAACATATTTTAGAATTATTACCGAAATAAATTCCTTCGCGATGTTCTTCAGCGAACACAATTTGTTTTAAACGAAAGGTATAAAGTATTAAAAAAAAAGCTTTATAAAATCAATAATTTATATTTATTTAATGTGTTCCAAATTTAAACTAAGTGTAACGACTGGCACAAGGGATATCATTCCCAAGATTGGCGCTTTGGCGAACGGATAATATTTCTTGCACGCAATACGGGCGGTGGTAACCACTTATTAATCATGTGGCCAATATGCCCGTCAGTCTACCTACATAAATAAAAAACAGTTCAAGCAGATGAACCGTTTCAAAATGTAGTTGCAAGATTTGAACACATATTCATAGGAGCTATAAAGCAGAGGTGGCAAATGGCTTGTTAACTTAATCTATACCTAAATATTATAGTAAACAAGCAATAATAAACAATAATAAAAATTATACATACATTAAAACTCCGTAATTCTTGGCTGAGTTTGAATCCGTATCTTCGATAATGATTCATGCGTTTTAACTACTGTGCCATCTCGTTTTTTATTCGCCATCAATAGTTGTATCTTAAGTTACCGCCAAAATTTTAATTCAAAAAATCAATATTAAACCGTATTATCTATAAGTCAATATCGAGACAAAATAAATAATTAAGTTAATTATAACTCAAAGGTATGAATAATATAATATTCCCAAGATGCTCAAATACACGATAATTATAATAAAGATGATCACGTCATAATGAAACTCGTCTTGTCCCCGACAAAGTTTCGGGATCACCTAATCTAGCGTCATCTAAACCTCGCTTAATATTCCGCGTCACACTCCCATCGATCCACAGATTAGGCGGTAATGCCTGGATAATATAGCAAGTTTTAAGCTATATTTGCTTAGCTATCATAACTTCTGGTAATTATAAAAAGGATTGCCTATCATATTATTGCTTTTGTGCTTAAAATATCTGTAAACTGTCGTATCTGTTATAGTTAAGATTATTTATATTGATTACTAGCTGATACCCGCGATTTCGTCCGTGTTGCTTGATATATTAACAAAGTTTTCTTATGTACGAAGGAAAAAACATAAAAAAGATCGCAAGCAAAAATATACTTTGTTTAAACATACATCACTGGACACGCAGTGCATATACAAATCGTTGTTTCTTGAAACTTTAATAACTTTTTATAAAATGAAGATAGCGATATCTTCATTTAATCATTTATATTTTTGATAAGGGCCAAGTGTCTAAGAAATAAAATTTAGAAAATTTCATTGAAATCTATCCAGTAGTTTTTCCGTGATGCGCGCACAACTGCAGACCTCTATAAATATATTTATAGAGGTCTGCAGTTCTGCATTTTATTTATATAGAATATAGATTATCTTCGTAAGAAGACTTTGTAACTCATTTGTGAAATGTTAACACACCGTGATATACTATTTTGATACTTGTATCCTTTAAATTTTATATTTATTACAATCAATGTCGCATATCACTTACTGATTTCTTATTATATCTGATTTATTATAGCAGATAAGGGGCACTTATATTGCAACAAGCCATTTGTACACTGTCAATGGAATCAAATATTTACATGTATTCATTGTGAAGCCTATTAACATAACAAATGATGCCAAAATACAAAAAAAATATGTTTTATAAAAATTACAATCTCATCATATGTATTGCGCTACATACATATTTGATAAAAATTACATTTTTTTATACAGCGTTTTGTCGGATGAACTATAGTTCGTTCCTGTAAGCAAACTTTTCAATATGCATACGTAGCAGTTTGCATTTTAAACTCGTACTGGGCACTGCAGGATCATTGGCTGTTTGTAAATTATCTATGCGATATTTTTCTAATTTAAATTCTAAAGTAGAATAAATTATATTTTTATTGCATTAACAGATAAATTTAATATGTAAGTCAACACAAAATAGAATAAAATTGATCAATGACCGCATATTTGAAATTCATTCTAAATATATGTCTATTTTAAATGAGTCTATAATTATATTGCTTTGGTAGTCCGTCAAACAAATGGTATAATCATTGAAACACCTTTATACGGACGGATAGTTACTTTGTATTTGAATAAAATTTTAAATCCTTAAGTAGTTTTTGAACTATAAAATTTACATTACACAGTAAGTAGGTAAGTAGGTTTTTTGCTTTTGAACGTACCTTATTAAATTAATTTTATACTTAATAGTAAAAGTTATTTGCATGATGTAGGCTTTAATCAATTGTAACGGATTATCAGTTACAATTTTTATTTATTTTTTAAGTGTTGTATTGAATATTAAATAAGTATACTAATTAACATTATAAACCTCACTTTCGTTTTTCGTAGTCATACCACAACGATATAATTTAAAAAACAATTTTATATTAAAGTGCCGTAAATTGTTCACACCAAGCAATTTTTGCTTTATCTTTTAGTTTTTTTATTGTTTTGTTTCTGTGTTCCTCGTTCGAAAAAAAAATATACTTAAAATATTTATACACATGCGGGCGTGTGAATAACGTTCCAGTATATTTAGTTCAAACCTTATAGTGTATTACACATTTTAAATAAGTAGGTAGTATCAATGATTTGTTCGTAATATGATTTTTAAATAAGTTAAAGACGAAACAAATATCATTCACTCATTCAAAATTCCTCATCCACTCCAATATCAGTCGTAAATTATCAAACTACTCCGGTATAATCATAGAATGTTTCGCAATTTCTAGCAGTAATTGGTTTTCAGACTTCAGCGAGATTCAAATTTGACGTTATAATGCAAAACGCTTTGTTTGTTGATTCAGTTCCTTTCCTTTTAATAGAGGCTGTCTTATTTCTGTTTGTTGGACTGATTAGTTGCTTTCGAATATTATTCATCGCAATTTTTAGATTAAAACAACGATAATACTTTTTTATTTAATAGAAGATAGGCGGATGGGCAAATTGACCAACTAATAGTAAGTCATCATTGCCCAAATATAATGACATTTTCAGAAATATTAACCATCTCAGAAATCGCCAATATGTCATGAACCTTCGGAATTAAGATATTATTCTCAGTACACTTCGCTCAGTCACCCATAAAACCGGAAAACATCAAAACTAAGTACAGTTGTTCTGCGGTAAAATACCCGATGAGTGATTAGTACGTACTAAGACGAGCTTGCACAAAACTCTACCACCAAGTGAGTCACAATTCATATGAGACAGCAGAAGTATGTATGTAAGTATGTATATAAATTCCAACGAATATTTAATGAACCGTTTAGTTCCAAATTAAATTGCAATTCGTTTGCATTAATTATATTTACTTAAATATTGATAGTATTTATATTTTGAAGGCTCCTCGGTATGTCTGTATGTATAAATATGTTTGTTACATGATATCTCCACACATGAGGGATATCATTAGATCAGTGGCTAGTCATAAACGCTGTCGATCGGAGGTCCTCGATTCCAATTTGAGTTTGGGCCATTAATAATATTTAGTTTTGGCCAATGACCTAATAATTTCTGATATATCTTCGATTATGTCGGTAGCCCCCGAACCTGTATTTGTCCACATTTATTACTTAATATTTCCATTGCAGATGGCTACTCTTAACTAGTTATTCTAAAATTTATATATTAATGGTATACAATAATGATGTGTTATTTTTTTTAAAGTCAATGAACCTTTAGAATTATTAAATTTACATAAATCTATTCTGAAGGTATTTAGCAAGAGGGCGCCAGCTGTCGTTAAAACGGATGATAGATTACTGCAGCGCATGTTGCTCGTCTGTTTTGCTTGCTCCACTACTGATGTTATCTGTGAAACTGATAATTCAATAGTTGATGTTAATTTGGATAATATTATGATGTAATTCAATTAATTAACTTTTATTTTATTATCGATTGCACTATTGTATAGCTGGTGCTAAACAAAATAATGTATCTGTATATAATAAAAATGTAACAATATTAGTTATTTTATTTAAAATAGGTCAATTAAGTTTTTTGAATAATTAGTAAAACTAAAACGTTAGGATAATGATAAAATAGCAGCTGGGGGTGTGCTCGGGGCGCCTTGTAAATACATAGCTAATAATATTATGTCGTTGTGATACGTGGCCTAGTAACAGCCAGCGACGGCGGCGCGGCGGGTGTTTATTGTGCATAGCGAGTGTATGTAATTGTACGGAATATTATTATATATGAAATTGAAAAGATCATCAAAATATAATTATTCGCGCTCCAAGATTTGTATTTTAGCATCATTTTTTAAAACAAAGTATGGTTCTTTTACTTCATAATATTAATTAAAATATTATGAATACATTTTTTATTTCGAATTAAATATTTGTTATCAAAAAAAGTCTAGTCCTACCTAGTTGTTTTCATTGAAGATCGAAATAGTATTTTTGAATAATCGATGTTTAAATCCTTAACTTTTAAAAGAAAACGATTGATTTGAGTATAGGCATTGGCATTGTAAGAAATGTTAACCATCTCTTACGTCGCCAATGTGCCACCAACTTTGAGAACTAAGATGTTATGTCCCTTGTGAAACATTAATATATTAATCATAACTAAGACACATTATTGAATGTGTAGTATTCTAAATTAAAATTACTCGGATTTTAAACATTGATGTCTAAAGTTAATTATTTGTGTGTGATGCTGTGGCTTGCGATTATCGTCTTTGATGCGAATGACACCCATAGGCTTGCTGATGTTTTTTTGGGAAGAAATGTTGTAGGTATGTAGAATATTGGTTTTATTAAACTTTATGTGGTTTACTTGTAATTTCAAAAAATGTTTTACTTAAAATATTCAGTCTTAATTAAATCTGTGATATTTCGTTACTTAACTGTTAGTCTCATAGTTGTAATGTTTAAACAGTTATAATTAATAGAAAACTCGTCGTTGAAATCACGGACCATGTAATTCGCGCTATTCGCGTTTTACACAATATTTGTTTTACAGGTCAAATATTTGCTCCAATGTTAAAAAGCGCTCATTTGAAACCCACAAAAACATTTTTCAGAATAAAAAAAATGTCCATTTTCTTTAATGTGGTAAAACCTAAAGTGAGGACGTATTTTATTTTCGTACCAAACTTTTTTATTTTTGAAGTGAATATTTGGTATTCCTTTCGTACATATTTTCTCCCTTTGTTTTATTTGCACTTCGTCAACGTGACTCTTGATTTACGTAAACATTTATATCTGATTTTGAATTTTTTTATTAACTGTTCTTTTTTTAAATATTGAATTCTGATATTTCATTTACGAATCTTTCTTGGATATAAAGAGATAACGTATACCATTTTAATTTAAACTAGCTGCCTATTCTTGCTTCGTACGGGTAAAATGAATTTTATTCCTTCTGTTATCCAACCAATTAAATAATTATTAACATTCGCTAACTGATACATTATATATATGGCCGTACTGTTTTATAGGTACGTGGTAAAACACTACGTATTAAACACTCAAATTTTAATTATGATTAATACTTTGTATCGTTTGATCTAAACTACGTTATTTTTTTCCCTTTTCTTTAACTGTAAATGTCTACTGTAAGTTGGATATGAAAGATAGCTACAGTTTCTGGTTTTTTCAAGACATTTTGGGAGTTTACAAACCTCTCATATTAAGTTTTAGTATCGTTTTAGTAGTGTTACAATTTTGGTAGTTTTCACTGTAAAAAGCTTATGCATCAATAATTTATATAAAACATAATATCCTTAATATACTATAATATATCTCGTATCTTACCTGAAACTTTCAACTAAAATAATATGAAAGTAGTATTGAATTAGTAGTTTTTGCGTGAAATAACGAATTAGGCGGACTTATAAAATTAGTATGACAAAGACATATTTAAACATATTAGTATGTCTAAACAAAAATATGAAAATAAGTGAAATATTTTATAATAACGATGTTAGCCCACCGAACTGAGACTTATATAATGTATAGAGTTTTTCTTATATTATGTATAATGTATAGAGCTGACCAAATATTTTTTAAAAGCAAATATCAGATGTATTCATATAATTAAATATATCCTTCACGTATTAAATTAAAAACTTCCACAAAAAATACGTTTTTCTACAATATCAAGACATAATTTGCATACAATAAAAGTAATAAATTTACATAGTATTATTTGACAAATGATATAATCACAAGAACTACCTATGTAACCATCCTTTTGTTAACAATAAAAAATCCGTCTTGATTAAACGTTGAACTGATTATATGAAAGAGGTGTAATCCCGCTAGCCTCTTCTGGAGCACTTACATCTTTATAACAGAAACTCACTATCAGTCTTTATTGCAAGTTGATATTAATTATTTCTTATTAGTAATTAAAGTTAGCTAACTTAATATATTAGTAAGTAATAGTACTATACTAATTACATTTGCACCGATATGATATTGGCATTTCTATAATTGTTTACTAATTTAGTTTTACATATGCATTTTAGCATAATTTTGTAGTTTAGGAGACAGTTTATCAAATTTAAAATTTTCTAATTTCCACTTCTGAGAATTATCGCCCATACATCGTTCGAGTATTACTTGTAGGCCAGTTTTAAATCTGGCTACTTTGAGACAGTCTTCAGTGTGCATGTGGCGAATATATTTAGTCTGGAACATTAATACATGGTTAGTATTTAGTAAGTCATATAATAATCAAATATACTGACTATTAAACGTTTATCTTCCTGTAGTCACTTGGTGGTAGGGATTTGTGAAACCCGTCTGGGATATTCTAAATAGAAATGAAAGTTGAGTGAGCCAGTGAAACTATAGAATATGGGGTATAATATTTTAATTTCCAAGGTTGGTGGCACAATGGCGATGCAAGAAACGGTCTATGTTTCTCACAACGCCAATATGTATGGGCGACTGTGACCATTTACCAGCAGGTCAATTTTCCAGTCCGTCTATTTTATAAAAAGAAAATTAAAACGAATTAATTTCACGTCTTTCTATAGAATTAAAATACTATATTACTAATCTTTTAATATTTTTATGCTTACCTGAGGTTCATATACCCAGACTTGAGTAATAGCGCCATCTTGACAATTAAACAAAGTCACAATACTAAAAAGATAATCCAAGCATAAATGGTCAATTCGAATTTTACCGTCTTCCGTGTAAAGCCAGAACTAAAAAATATTTTTTATTATATTGCTTCATTTTAATAAAGAAACAGTAAGTATATTTGGTTATGCAAACCTGATTGCCTCCTTGGTGATGGCAAGGTAAAACTCTGATGGTACCAAGAGAAGACGGTGAAGACGTCGATGAAGAATCAAGGCAAACTGCATTATTACGGATATTGAATATCTGTAGACATTCATTATTTATTTATTAATTATATGTGAACGCTTAGCAAAAAAAATATAAAAATATATAGTCGAGAAATATAGCAAGAAAAACTCAAAAAATGTCATTGATGTACTGTTGCAAAAATATATGTGTAGGAGATAAAGGAAATGAAATTCAAAAATCTATTGAAAGTATGGAGAATTCTAAATTTTATTTATATATTTATATAATAATAAGAAATTTTTGGGTATAAAATTATATGAGTATAAATTTAAAAAACGGTTGATATGACTGTGTGTGCTCACGCATCGTATGACACGCTCGCAGTTATTTACAAAACAGATAAAATTGTAAAAGTATCTAGTTTTCTTCCTTATACAATAAGTATCGATATTTGTCGTTTAATTGAAGCGAGGCCACTCTTGGTGTTTGATAATTGAAGAGATAAACTTTAAAAAAAAAACACCAAATTGATAAGCTACTTAGTCATGAAATCAGCTAGTTCCAATGTACCTGTCCACTAGCGGCATTTTTATTGGATATTTTCATTTCAGGATACACATTACGCAGATACCAGTCAAAGGATTTACATTTTAACTTATCACGCAATTCTCTTCTCTTAGAAATGTCTCCGTAATCACCTTTTAGATATCCAATTCTTTGATAGTAAAAATTTGCATATTCATCGAGCCAAACCTGTTATCAAATTGAAAATGCTAGTACCAAAAATGATTGAATTTAAAGCACTGAAATGTTCTAAAGTAATACAATTTATGAATAATTTTTACCTCTGCCAATCGCACCGAATTTCTTTTCAAAGATCCTTTTGTGGTGTGGTAAGGAAATTTATCACGAAAAATGTGTCCTACGTGAGAACAAGGAATGATCTCTAAGGAACCACCACACATCCACACTTTGAAAGATAACTCTAAATTTTCTCCACCCCATATGTCAAATTCTTCGTCATAATATCCCAAGTCTTTAAAGAATTTACTATCTATAGCAAATAGACCTCCTGCTATAGTGGGTGTCTTGATTGGCAAAAACAAATGTTGTCTTTGCGCTCGTATCTCATGCGGTATCGGTCTCCATATAAATTTTAAATTCCAATTAAACCCGCCTATCTGAAGATACTCAGGGTCCTGTGGTATATATTGAAATGTTGTTGTATCGATATGATCAATTACTGGACTCACAACCGTTTTTGGGTTTTTAGCTATTCGTTCTAAAAGGGGCTCTAGCCATCCTGAAAATTACGATGGTTTTGTAACAATTAAATTTATAATAAGATCAAGTGAAAAGGAAATACATAATAATACGACAGATAGATGTTTCACATCGCAGAAACGAAATAGTTTTAAAATTAAAAATATATATAAAAAAGGAATGATCTAATCTATGGTAACCTCGAAAGAGTAAGCTTAAAAAAATGCATAATATCACGAAAGACTATTTTTTTTATTAAAAAGAGGTAAGTCAAATGGAATAGTTTTCTACGAGGTTTGGATTTGTTTTTATGATATGATATTATTTTAAGATATTATATTGAATATTTTAAAGTAATGCTAGAAGGAATATGTTAAAAAATATGTATTAACACAGATGGTACGCTACGTGGTTAAATGATTATAATTGTTCAAGATAAAATAATTCAGCTGGTGCTAAATTACTTAATTTTAATATTTTATTTGGTGAAATAAATGACCTAACAAACTAATTTAAATTACTTATATAATTTTTTTATTATATCCCCTTGTATACTATTCCTATCCCGAATGCCTAGGAGTACAGGCCCTTACAGACGAGCCAACTGTTAAGAGTGGCTCGGTCTCATGACGCCGCCCGAGAAGACGGAGTCGGTACAGGTTTTTAATGGATAAAGCGGCGCTTTTTTAAAAAAAGGGGGAACATTTTTAGACCTATTTTTAGACTCGCTATAAATAGGTCTAAAATGGAATAATAAAAATTCAACCGTCTTTAAAAATAACAAAAATAGAACTGAAAGTGAAAATTGAGATATATTGGCCAATGTTTATACTGCTATTAAATTTTTTTTTAGAGATTACAAAAATTTACGTAGTACCTACATATAAAACGTAATTGATAGACATGCGTTTTTGTAATTTTTTAGTCGGATGAATTTTTTTTAAATTTTTATCTCAATATAAAATATAATTACTTTATAGTTTTATTACCTTCAGTACACTCGCAATGGCTGTCAAGAAATACGGCGACTGGCGTTAAAACCTGCTTCATTGCTATTATCCGTGCTCGAATGAGTCCTTCTCTTTGTTTTGTACGTATTAAATGAATTTTAGGTATTTTTTTTATGTATTCTTCTAAACGACTTTTGAGATGTGCTAAAATAGAACGATACAAAATACATTGATATTTCTATGTGAATGTTATTCTTATTTTATTTTAGTATGTGATATAAAATTCATATAGGTACATGCATCGTATATAACGGATTAACAAATATAACAAATTGTAAGTTACAAACAATTACAACATATTCATTTGTTACCTATTTCAATGTAAGTATTACACCCATAGTACACACTATTAAGTCTCTGAATAAAATATTGCAAAGAAGATGATTGCTATTTAATAATACAAAAAAGGAAATTATTTTATAACTATGTTTGCAGTCCTTTGGCATAAAACAACGATTTCGTTATAAACTTATACTACTTACACATGGTAGAATAATCATCGACCAGAATAATCTTCGTCAATAGATTCTGTGGCGATCTATTTATTACAGAATGTATAGTACGTAATAGAGTTGACCAAGCTTCATTATAAAAACAAATTACTACAGTTACTTCTGGTAAACTAATTGATAAATTTCTTTTAAAGCACCTAGAATAAATCAATGTTAAAATCACATTTTTAAATATACTATATCCACCATTTTAACACATCAAAGGTTCATGAAAGGTCGTACCATTCGTTTCTTAAATCCGGCAAAGTACGGTCAACGGGTATCAGATCGCTAACGAATTGATTAAATGCATTATCTTCCCATCCTTTCTCAATTAGCATTCGCATTGTGCCTTTGATATTGTCTTTTACGCGAACAGCAGTCCCGAGCATACCTGGAATTTCGAACATTTTTATATTAACGAGCAGGCAGAGAAGTTTATTTGCTTTATTTGAAATGATTTCTGACGCCACCGTTCGTGGGCCTTTTGATAAGGCTTTTTGATGAACAACGAGGACATTTTTATATTCCCGAGACAATATTACTTGTATTGAGCAGAAGATAAGCTGTCGCTTTGCCAAATTTTATTAAAATTCATCATTTACGGAATACTAATACAATAAATGTATCTTGATACCGTTAAATTCAATTGACATAATGTAGTCCACTCGTAAATATAAAACGTGTTTTATTTTTGTCTACGGAACTCATGAAAAAGTATCCATAAAGTGTTATTTTTTTCATACGATACGCATTCTGCAAAATGAATCCTCGAAAATTACAGCGATAAAATTTTAATTATTTGAACAAGCAGTACGTTTGCTACTCTCGAGCTTAAAAACATATATTTTCCGCTGCGTTTTAAGCTAAATATACAGCTGCATACTCGAATATTTTCCTCTTATAACGTTGCTCTAATGATATCTGCATTCCCAGTTATTGGCGTAGTATGAAACTGCAGAAACTCTTTTAGTATAAATATTTATATATTTAATCTTGTTAAGGCTGTTTGTATAAAAGTTATAACAAGCTCCTTACCTAACGGAAACTCCTTATTCTTTATTGCTGATAACTTATCTTTATATAATGTATGAGAGCTGCTGTCACCCAGAAGTTTCCAAGCTGAAAGAATAATAATAATAATAATATAAATTTTAATTTTGAATATGGTTTTATTTTTCTCTGCATGTTACTTAATATATTAAATTATTTTAAACATCTCATTTGATTAATTAAATACAGTACATTATCTTTACCATTACCTGTTCATGTAAATATATTTATTCGTAATAGATAGTGTAGGTAGTTATAAAAACAGTTAAATGTCAGTTTACTCGGTGGTAGAGCTTTGTGCAAGCTCGTCTGGGTAGGTACCACTCAGATATTCTACCGCAAAACAGCTGTACTTGGTATTGTTGTGTTCCGGTTCGAAGGGTGAGAGTGAACTAGTGTAATTACAGGCACAAGGGACATAATATCTTAGTTCCCAATGTTGGTGGCACATTGGCGAAGTTTTTTGGTTGAAGTTGAAGGTTGAGGTTGAAGTCTATGGGCATTGGTGACCACTTGGTGACCCATATGCTCCGCCTACCGATACTATAAAAAAAAGTTATATGAATGCTAACATATTAATCAATCATGTTTCTTTGTGGTTTGGTTCAGTTTATATTAGGATTAAAACGTCCTACTCTCCGTCTTATGCCATCGGAGCAGATAAGACAAAGTTCCAGCAGTGAAAGATTATATACATATATGTAATATATTACGTTTGAGGAGGTAAACAGGCAGAAGGCTTACCTGATAGAAAATGACTACCACCGCCCATGAACACCTGCAACACCGGAAGGCTTGGATATGTGTTGTCGGAAATGTCGGAAAATACATGACTATATACAAAACTATTGCCGAAATTTTATATATAAGATACATTTCTGATACCATTATATTATAAAATTAATGTTTTCCCCTCCTCTTATGGCCTGGGTTCATTCAAACGAGGCGTGAATAGGTATTTTGCGGGCCAGCAAGGCAGTGGTGGCTAGTGGTAATCATTGTTCACGACTATACTAGCCGTCATCGCGTATGTACTCTACTAACATTTGTTATCAGGTGAAGTAGAGTCATTTACCCTCCCGGGTAAAAGAAAAAAACAAAAATGGTTCACTACCACGCATAGAAATTGGTGCCGTATCAAACATCACATTATCAATACGCCGCTTGGGAAATAAGATATTATGTCTTTCGTGCCTGTGGTTACATTGGCTCACTCACCATTCCAATCGGAACTCAAAAATACTACGTGTTGCTGTTTGACGGTAGAATATGTGACGAGTAGGTGGAACCTAGCCCGGGCTTGCACAAAGTCCTACCACTAAGTATTAATAGCAAAATATAATTCTTAAAGCTTTAACATTGTGTCCGGATTATGCTCATTATGCAGATGTTGAAATAAATAAGACACTCATGTGAAGCAAATTAAGTTGCTAAGACTTACCATCAAACTGCATTGTATTCTTTTTGTTATTACTGATAAAAGGTTGCAAGGCTTTCTCAAATAGCTGTGGACTCGTCAGTATTGAATTCGGTTTAAATTCTTTATATAAAGTAAATAATATAACTATCCATACTATCGTAAGTGAGGAAAATATTTTCAAACATTTTTTTAACATTTTTACTATTTTTTAATGATTTGAAGCAAAAATCTAACTTGTAATGAAATAATGCGAATTTGAGCGACTGGATGATTTCGAAGGAAATAATGAAAGAGTTGTTACTGTTATGACAATAATAATACTCATTGAGTGTTCACTGGCATATTCTCGACCAAACGATAGGGTTGTGATTAAATAGCACATCGAGAGATTAATATCGATAACATCGAAGTCTATATATTTTACATATGTTTTTATCTGGATTGTATGCCTGTCATTAGCATCACTGTATGACCTTAACACGTTTTTTTTTAAATCACTTATATAATTTTTTAACTCACTCACTTGGTGCTAGAGCTTTGTGCCGGATCGTCTGGGTAGGTACCACCCACTCATCAGATATTTTACCGCAAAACAGAAGTTCTTGATACTGTTGTGGTCCGGTTTGAAGGGTGAGTGAGCCAGTGTAATTACAGGCCCAAGGGATGGGAAGGGATTGTTAATCATCTCTTACAATGCCGTTGTCTATGGACGTTCGTGACCACTTACCATCAGGTGGCCCATATGCTCGTCCGCCTTCATTACATTGCTCCATTTTAAGTAGGGATCTATAAGTTTTTGAAAATATAATAAAGCCTATATTACTCGGTAAAGACGTAGCTTTCTAAGGGTGAAAGAATTTTTAAAAATCGGTCGAGTAGTTTTTGATTTAAATCGTAATAAAAATCAAACAAAAATCAAATCTTTCCTCTTTATAATATGAGTTATGCATGTAAGCATTAGTATATATTATGTATATGTTTGTAATTGAAACATATTTGAACATCTCCTAAAAGTTGAGACCAATTTTGAAAATTATACATATATATATTTAGAATCGTATAAGTACTCTTATATACATGTTATATTTATGTATATTTATATATTGATTACTAGTGTTTTTCCCGCGGTTTCACCCGCGTAGTTCCTGTTCCCGTGGTAATATGGGGACAAAATGTAGCCTATATTACTCCCTGATAATGTAGCTTTCCATTGGTGAAAGATTTTTTTAAATCGGCTTAGTGGTTTAGGCGTGAAAGCGTCACAAACAAACTTTCGCATTTATAATATTAGTTAGGATAATATAGATACTTCCCCTTTTTTTAATACACAGACATTCCGTCATATTTTATGGTGAAGAATGGTATAACACAACATCTATAAACATACAGTTTATTTAATTATTACTAGAAATAATTATTTGGTTATGTTATGGCTGCCCAACTAAATTACCCCACCAACTAAATCTATTTAATCAAAACATGTTAATTTATATTCATACATTTAACCATATTAACTAATATTTATTAATTAAGTACCAAAATGCATTTTTCTTTATGTTTCACTGTTTTAGATTAATATATTTAAATAATAATATAAATGGCGCTGTCTCATATGAGCTGCACGTTTAGTAGGTCTACCCATATTCTACAAATTAGTGAGTGTACTTCAGATTCACTAAAAATCGAAAAATAAATAAAAAATTTAACAAAACAAAAATCGACTTCATAGGTAAAACAAATTAATATGCACTAAAAAGTAAAAAAATAATTGCGTATTCTTCTATAATTTGATAATTAACTTACTATTTTCTACTCATCAATATGTAGGTACGAATGTGTTGTGTGGTTGATAATTTATTTACAATTATTGTTATTTTTGGAGTCGATGTCAGCTAAGGAAACACTATAATATACCTAGCAATAATAATACGGGAATCTTTTAAAATCATACACATTACAAATTGACTTTTATTCGCTTCGTTAAGTTGCGCGTGCGACACAAGCACATCTCACCTACAACTATGTATGTAGTTATAAGCCCACCTTGGCTGACATCGACTCATTTATAAACCACACAACACATTCGTACCTACATATTGATGAGTAGAAAATCGTAAGTTAATTATTAAATTATAGAAGAATACGCAATTATTTTTTTACTTTTTAGTGCATATTAATTTGTTTTACATATGAAGTCGGTTTTTGTTTTGTTAAAATTTTTATTTATATAATATGTAGTGATAGTGATGTAGTGATTAGGACTGCCCTAATTATATAAAAAGAATCAAACTAGAATAAGTCTCCGTTCATCAATTCAGGGAAAAAAATGTTTGTTGTTATAATTTACTGTTCTTCCACAATACCCTTTCTTTGGTTACATTTTGTGATCGTGGGAATAATAACTACTCAAGTAAGATATTTGTGTTAACCGTAAAATTAAGATTTTATTTAAAGGTAGGGTTTTGAGCAAGGTAGGTTCCAACTCACACTTTCCGCACAGCAATACTTTGTATTGTTATTGTAATTAATATTGTAGTTTCCAAAGTTAATGGATGACGCTGAAAAAATGGCCAATATTACCATCAGTCTCCCTATTAATATTAAAATAAGATTAAACTATAATGTTTAATTACAGTGCTTTTAAAAAAAAGATAAATTGTTGAAACAAATTCGTACCCAAAATATTTTACTTACTTAATAGAATTAAATGTGAATTTGGTCGCATTTCAAAAGTTTTTTCAAGAACGCTAATGATCTTCATTGTGGAGTTCCGGGTTATTTTTTACCACTCGTTGCTAATTAAGGGTGGAGAAATGTGAAAATAATTTCGTGCAAAATGCACAAGAATCGTACTCGCTGAGTGGACTCTCGCCATTAGCTCTATTAGTTCAGTGTAATAGAATTGAATTAATTAACATTCTGCAATAACTATTTAAGTTAATATTACATTTAAGAAAACGATAGTTTTTTTTTCTTTTATAGTTGTTTTTTCGAAATCCATACAATATTCTTTTTGGGACTCTTTCTTCAAATTATATAGTTAATACATTCTTATTTATATATAATTAAGCGATTAAATCTCTAACTCCTATTGTATCTGCCAATATGAATATATATATATTATAAATCATTTTTATTCCTGTACTAAATTTTGCAACAATACAGATTTGACGTTACAAGCCACAGCTGTCGGTAAATGATGATCGCAGTTAGCGCAAAATAAAGACATCGCCTCGGCTAGTTGCCATTCGCAGTCGGCTAACGACCGCGTCGTTAATCATACAAATACAGCCTGTCGCTCACTTGACTTGGCAAACAAAACCAAGTTATTGTACAGTCAGCAAAATGCTTGACCGTTTTAAGTGTATCACTTATTATATTATGTTTTTACTTTAAGAATAAATAGTAATTGCGGCTATAAATTAAATTTTACATTAACCTGTGGATACGTGTGTGTGTGTGTGTGTGAGTGTGTGGGGGTCTTTGAGTAGACCCGTTTGCTATACTAATCGGTTATGTTTTTGTGTTGCTGTATTTCGGTTGAATGTGATAATGTAAAAGTACAATTACGACTATCGATATGTCACTAATATCCTAGACTACATGGTTGGTGCAATAACATATTGAAACAAACTCATATCATAAAATAAAAATCAATTTCAAATCTCAATTAAGGGTAATAATGACTTAATAATATCTATGTTTTATTGATAGCAGCTTAAGCTTGTCAGCCACCAAACAGAAAAAAATTACTGACAAACAAATGAGAAAAAAACTGTGAACTGTTTTATTATGATAAAATTTAAAACTATATTATATTTTCTGCTAACTGTACTTTCTTTAAGAACTTGACAACGATCGTAAGGTAACTGATTCACTAGATAGTTTCGTATAATAATTTAAAAAAATACCATTAATCAAACTTTTTAAGTATATAATAAAACAGTTAAATATTTGGATTATAATAACAGTAATAAATACAGTATATTATAATAATGTCCTCCAGACTAATTTTCGGTCACGGCGGCCAATCTCAAGAGAGGTAAGCCAACTGTGCAGGAGATATTATAGTGCACAAGTATGTGCGCAAACACATGTGCACTCTCTATTCTCTAGCTCTCATAATCCGATGGGACGGCAATCCGATACGACCGGAAAGAGTTCAGGCGCGTACTAACGGCTTAAAGTGATTTCCGAGACACTTCCAACTTCCAGACTCCGGGCTGCTACTGAGAATTTGCTGATGAAAAACCCAATAACTTTTTATTGGCCCGACCTGGGAATTGAACCCAGGACCGCCGAGTCTGCGGCCTTATATCTAGCCACTAGACCAACGAGGCAATCATACAGTATATTATGAATAATATGATCAAACTAATGATAAGTGATCATCATTGTTTATAAATATTGCCAGTATACACATTCTTTACAATGAGCCGAATAACATGAAGTTGTGATAGCTGAGGTCACTCCTTCAAACATAAATACAGAATGATTTATGTACACAAATGTACCATATAAGAAATATTCATCAGCAGGTTACCCCCATGACTTTAACCATAATAAAATAAATCCATTAAAACTCAACGGAGAACGTGAGTAGAAGAGAAGTATCGAGAATATTAAGTATACCTATAGTAACAGCCTGTGAATGTCCCACTGCTGGGCTAAGGCCTCTTCTCCTCTTTGTGAGGAGAAGGTTTTTGGAGCTTATTCCACCACGCTGCTCCAATGCGGGTTGGTGGAATACACATGTGAGAATGAAATTTGACACATGCAGGTTTCCTCACGATGTTTTCCTTCACCGTCAAGCACGAGATGAATTTTAATCACAAATGAAGCACATGACATTCAGTGGTGCTTGCCCGGGTTTGAACCCACGATCATCGGTTAAGATTCACGTGTTCTTACCACTGGGCCATCTCGGCCCTTAAGTATACCTATAAGGTCGCCAAAATTGTATGCTACTTTTATTTAGGCTGTATCCATGTTTCTGTATTTTTTTCTTTTGTGGTATACAATAAAGTACAAAATTTCTTGGTGGTAGAGCTTTAAGCTAGCTCGTCTGGGTAGATAGCACCAACTCAGCAGATATACTACCGCAAAACTGTAGTACTTGGTATTGTTGTGTTCCGGTTTGAAGGGTGAGTGAGCTAGTGTAATTACAGCCACAAGTGACATACCACCTTCCCAAGTTTGGTGAGGCATTGGCGATGTAAGCGATGGTTAACATCTCTTGCAATGCATGTCTATGGGCGGTGATGACCACTTACCATCAGGTGGCCCATATGCTCGTCCGCCTACCTATGCTATAAAAAGTAAAAAAAAAATATACCATATTTTTCTCAGCTTATCGCCACCACTATATCATATAAATATATAAATATACTATATCTCAAACTAATAAGGTAAGTACTCGTTATAAGTAAGGTAATTCAAGGCAGTGTTCACACCGGATCAAGAAACGACGCGTTAATATTTCTTTATGAAAAGGATAATTATGGTACCACCCCTTTAGCACACCCTAAAAGCTTTTTATTAGTGGCTAAATACTTAATGTTTACTTTACATTTAACGCGTAACTTGGATAAAATTATTATGAGTTCATTAGATTTAGTCAAATCATCGTTGAATGTTTTATTAAAACGTGAAATTTTCTCGGTGGATTATTGTTTATTTGTTTTCGAGAATTAGTTTTTCTTTTTAGAACAGTCTTGAGGCCATTGTTTCATTTCCCTTTAATTTCTAGTTCATCTTTAGTCTATACTTTTAATGTTTGCAATTATGTTTGAAAATTTTAATCGAAACAACTACCAATAATTACGTATGAGAAAATTGAACCATTTAATCAACAAAAGGATGGAAGCTAAATATCTTCAAGCTATGACTAAGGACACGATAGTATGCGCAAGCGATCCTGTGCCGATCCTTGTTAAGACGGAAACGGTACTTTTATTAAGTATTCTGATGTTCGGGGCGCACTCAGGGCTTTGGACCCGTTGTTTGTTTAATTCGATTTCAATCTTTTCATATACAATTATAAACTGTTACGCTCAGATCATTAAAAACTTATTCGAAATAGTGACGTATTGTGTGCTGAATTGCATTCTCATTAAAATTATTTCATAAAAGGAAAATGATCATTATCGTGAATAATAAGAATTTATATGAGTACGGATTTGAGATGTGAAGAACCAGTACATTTGAATTTAATTAAATTTTGTCGGCTGTCAAATATTTCCTTGGACTATTTCGCTTTTTCGATTATTGCAAGGCTTATTATAATATTAAAGCATGTTTTGAATTTGGAACTGGGATATATTTGAAATTACTTTTTAACCGACCATAAAAAAAGGAGGAGGTTATCAATTCGTCTGTATGTTTTTTTTTTGACGTTGTTACCTCATAACTTTCGACTGGATGAATCGATTTCGATGATTTTTTTTATTTGAAAGCTGGTGCTTCCCCATTGGTCCCATTTTTTTTGGTCCAGTTTTGACAATGGAATCCATGAGAAAACCATATAAGTCGTAAATTTGCATGAGGTATGTGCGCGAACAGAACAGAAGAGACATCGACTCCAAAAGTAACAATAATTGTAAATAAATTATCAACCACACAACACATTCGTACCTACATATTGATGAGTAGAAAATAGTAAGTTAATTATCAAATTATAGAAGAATACGCAATTTTTTTTTTACTTTTTAGTGCATATTAATTTGTTTTCACTATGAAGTCGGTTTTTGTTTTGTTAAAATTTTTATTTATTTCAAGTTTTGTTAATGGCTCTGAAAAATAATGCATTTCTTCACATATGTATGTATGCCATTCATTATGTATATATTTCTAAAAAAAAAATACGTACAATTTTATCTCAGGGGCCCTAGACAAGTGACTTTACGTTAATGGAATAGAATAGATAATAATAACCAATGTATGAGATTGACATTCGCGTTCGACGTTTCGAGACGTTTCGAGTCGAACGTGAATGTCATGCTCATACATTGCTTATTGTTTTCTATTCTATTCTATTAACGTAAAGCCACTTGTCTAGGGCCCCAGTTCATGAAACGTTTAAAAAAAAACATTGTCAATAAAATGGATTACGATGCTTCTATAAAAAAAGTAGTACGTATTAGGGTAGTAAAATCACTTGACGCTTGTAACACGTCGTAGGCTTATGAGTCAGTGAGTTTAAGGTTATATGAAGAGATGGTAGTAAAACGAAAACGAAGACCATAAGGTCACTTAGACTACTAAGTTTGAATCAGACTATGCTACTAACTTTTCATGAGCTGCATTTATATTTCACCTCGAGCACGACTCTGAAGTATTGCAAGAAAACGTGCATATATCGCGAGAGTATCTGACTCAGGTATATCCTTAAACTTATTTTTAAAAGGACACTTCGCCTATTTGAATGTTGACCACCTTCTTAATTTTTGTATTAGAAATTATCATAAAGAATATTGAATTTTCAATTTAATCAATTTTTTTCGAATATAATTCTATGCGTTATGTGTCATTTGACTCATTCTAAATCAAAATGACACATAACGGATTCTATCACGTAAATCAGCGGCTATTGTTCGCGACAAAGCCTCTGAAACAAGTTTCAGGAAGTGTGTTTCCCTTCAGGAAATTACTTGCACGGAACTATTCTATAGAAATGTAAACATATTACCGCTTAAAAAGTCTATTACGTGGGACACACAATGTACAGTTTCGTATATTTTTTTAAAACACCAAAAGTATTAACGGTTAAAAGTTTTTTGCAATAGGATTTTTAGTGAAATTTGTTATTTTTTTATAGGAATGCCGACGAGCGTGTGGGCCACCTGATGGTAAGTGGTCACCAACGTCCATAAACAATAGAAATTGTAAGAAATGTTAACCATCGCTTACATCGCCAATGCGCCACCAACCTAGGGAACTAAGATGTTATGTCTCCTGTGCCTGCAATTACACTGGCTCACTCACCCTTTGGGTTGGATGATTTTATTCGCCTAAAATCTGACCTCCCTGTATATAGAGATATAACTTTTTGAAAATTATTATTATCATATCTTATCATATACACACAATATAAACTATAGATACTGCGTTAATTAAATTATAATTTAAGTTGCCTCGTTATTGAAAGACTCAAAGTTTTGGGATCACCTAATCTAGCTTCCTCTAAATCTCGTTTCGTATTCCGCGTCACACTCCCACCGATCAACAGATTAGGAACTAATAATAGTTTGATTACATAAAATGTTATAAATATCGGCAGTGAATCTGTGAGAACCAAGCTAAAAACTCTTTAGAAAATTCGATCCTGAAATGACAGAAAGAGTTACACGAAATTGACTGTTATATAATAATTATAACTTTTAAGGGATACACGCATCAATTTTAGTTTTATTTAATATAGGTAGGTAGACTTTTTACTGATTGTAGGGCTTTGTGCAAGCTCGTCTGGGTAGGTACCGCACTCATCAGATATTCTACCGCAAAACAACAGTACTTGGTATCGTGTAATTAATTATAATTATAGGTACAAGGGACATAAAATCTTATTTCCCGTGGTTGGTGGTGCGTTGGCGATGTAAATTATGGTTAACATTTATTACAATGCCTATGTCTACGGGCGTTGGTGACCACTTACCATCAGGTGGCCCATATGCTCGTCTGTCTATCTATTATATAAAAATACTGATAAACGGGTCATTTGGTATGTGGTCGTCACAGCCCATAGACAGCGGCTCTGTAAGAAAACCTAACCATATGCGTCCAATGCAACACCAACCTCGGGAACCAATATAATGTACACTGACTCATTTACCTTTCAATGAGCCAGTACGCTGGCAATATATTGGTTCCCGAAGTGTCCCGGTATCCCGATGTTTGGTGATAGATTATCTCATGAACGGTTGGTACATACCCAGGAAGGCTTGCCAAAAAGCCTGCTACTAAGTAAGTACCATCATGATTAGGTTCTTAACATTTAATGAGTGAATTTCGAAGAGAATTATTCTAATAGTTAGCCTTCAAATGAAATTCCTAAACATTATTAAAAATAATTATTTTCTTTACTTCTTACTTAATTTTAATTTGTAAATTTATTTTTTTATTAACTGAATTAAAGATAAATTTTAGCTATTTATTTAATCCATTATATTTTAATATGAAACTAACATCATATTATTTATCAAAGAATTTAGCATAATCAGAACTATAGAAGATAGATGGTGAATTTCACCCAACATATTGGAGGGTTGGAGAGAAATGGGTTCGGCATCGCGTTCTGAAAACTGCGCCCTACAATTTGCATCAGCAGAACATTACCGCCCGTATTACTTTACGCTAAGGACGAAAATCCTTTAAATTTGGCCACGGACGTAAAGTGGTAAGCGTAAATTGGAGAAAGGTTAACAAATATGTTATAGGCGTGATGTATTTATGATTAAACAATAGCTTTTTACCGCAAGGGCTTTCAGAATTTGTGGTTAAAAGTTTAGTTAAAAATACATTTATAATATATCACCATATTAAATATAGTTTATTTTATTTTACTTGGTGGTAGAGCTTTGTGCAAGCTCGTCTGGCTACCCGCCACTCATCAGATACTCTATCACAAAACAGCATTAGGTACTTGTCATTGTTGTGTTCCGGTTTGAAGGGTGAGTGAACCAGTGCAATTACAGGCATAAGTGACATAACATCTTAGTTCCCAAGGTTACATTGGCGATGTAAGCGATGGTTAACATTTTTTACACTGCCAATGTCTAAGGACGTTGGTGATCACTTACCATCAGGTAGCCCATATGATGGTCCGCCTACTTACCCTATAAAAAAAATTTGTGATTCTTTCTTACCATATCCGATAAAATATTATTATTACAATATTCAAAAATAAAAAGTTGTGTAAATAAGTTAAAAAATTAACTTATTTGAAATTCACAGTTAGGGATCAGATGGCAGATTGGAAAAAAAAAGAAATGTAAAAAATTAAGACGATACTTAACTTTTATATTTTATTTCATGAACTACTTACAAGAATTCATTGAAGCATGTATATGTATATAAGCATGTAGCTTCTTAATAAAATTCTAACACTGTCTCTCAAATCGACAAACAACACAAGTTTAAAGCGGTGACACTAGCGGTATGAAATTTTTCATAAAGGATTTTCATTTAACGTGAGGAAAAAGGAAGGATTTTTGGAAATTCTTGAAAGAGGTTTAGCCTGTAAAGGTATGAAACAAATAACTACGTCATTTCAGCATTCAAAAATGTAGAAATTAATATAAAAATTAAGATATTTATTCGATTCGACCACTGACGATCTAAGCATCGCAGAGGGCAGACGTATTCACTACTGTATTAAAATATTCAATTTGTTTAAAAAAAACTTTTCTCAAAATGATACATAATTACCAGTGTTAAAGTTCAAAGTCGTAAAAGTGTAAAGTATCTCAAAACCTTGTGTGTTTCGTGGAAGACGATCGAGCGGCGCGTGCCCAGCACCGCGCACCCCCGCGAGTAAAGAGTGCAGCTGCAATTTTTCTATCGCTTCACACTGATACGAAGATATTCGTACATAAAACCGGCCCACTCGGAATGCAATACAATGAGCCTGCAAAGAACTCCGCCTAAGACAATATTAACAAGCGAAAGCGGAACCGCTAGCGGCTCCGTTCCTAATCTATCCACCTACAACTATGGCCATGATGAATACTATACAAACATTGGTCTAAGGAAAAGAAAAGAACGAACTGAAGAAAATGATTACAAAAAAGATTTTAAAAATTTAAAAACAGACATTATGACCTTTCTCACAGAATTTGATCGGAAACAAAACGAAAACTTCAACTGTATAAGAGAAGAAATTTCAGAAATAAAAAATGAAATCAAAACAATAAAATCAAATACAGAAAATGTTTCACAACAGCTAAACCAAATAAACAATGAAATTGAAAACATGAAACGTAATAATACTTCAATCCAAAATAAAATAGAACATATAGAAAATGAAATTTCGCATATAAAAAATCGCCAAAACATAGTAAACCCAAACACCGAATCGCCCCGCTTACACCACGAAGACCTCATCCTCGAAATCAAAGACCGATGCGACCGTGAGAAAAATATTATCGTTGTGGGTATTGCTGAAAAAAATGATAAAAACTATAACTCAAGAAAAAATTATGATTGTGAAGAGGCTACGAAAGTAATAAAATCCCTATATGAAAATTGCGCTAACCCAAAAAAGTGCATCAGACTAGGAAAATACATCCCAAACAAAAATCGGCCTTTGAAACTTTTCTTCGAAACGACAGATACTCCTAAATATTTATTACGCCATCGGAATAAATTACCTGAGAATATACAAATATACTCGGACTCAACTCCAATGCAAAAACAATACTTGGAAGCACTAAAGAAAGAACTAATTGAACGTACTAAAAATGGGGAAGAAAATCTCATTATTAAATATATAAAAGGAGTCCCTACTATCATTATTAATCAATCGAACCAAAAAAACTTTTAAAGGTTTCACCACGAAATAAAATTTATACGGAAAGACTAAACCACCAAATAGTAAACAACTACGAAAGTATTCAATATCACCCATCTTCATTACGATTTTTTTATGCTAATTTACGAAGCATACGAACACCTGGGAAATTAGATGAAATAAAGTGTATAATTAAAGCTATACCTACGACTACCCACTTATTGATATTTACTGAGACATGGATTACGTCGAATTCAGATGCAAAATTATACCAGATACCTAACTTTAATCATATTTACAACTTTAGGACAAATTGTAGGGGTGGCGGAGTCTCGATTTATGTACACAATAGCATAAAATATGAAATAACCGAGGATTTGTGCGATGACGGTAACCATTACTTATGGATACTGATAAACAAACTTTCTTTGAATATTGGAGCAATCTATAAAAAACCCGGAGAATCAAACACAGAAAAATTTTTAGAAACATATTCCTCGCAGCTACAACAAAGAAAACGAACGGTTGTGTTTGGAGACTTCAACATTGATCTACTTTCTACAAAAAATCAAGTCACCAAATACGTTAATGAGGTTAAAGAATCAGGTTACGAATTTTTGAATAAAATTGACAGGCTTTACAGTACACGTGAAACCAACACTACGAATACCATACTAGACCATGTGTGTACGAATGTAAAAAACCACTCATTTAGCCTTTCTATAGTGGATTCAAGCCTATCCGACCACAAACAAATATTCTTTGAAATAGGCAGTTTAGCACCACAAAAGAACAAAATAATAAAATACGACGTCCTTGATTACGAAAATTTATACAACAGTGCTTCTATAGCAAACTATAATAACTACAATAATGAATATAACTACTTAGAAAACTTTATTACAGAACAAATAAACATGAATAAAACAAGCAAGACAAAAATCTCAAACCCTCCTCAGAAAGACTGGATAAATCGTAATATTACAGATCCAATAAATTTACGTAACAGCCTATGGATACAAGTTAAGGCCCAACCAAGAGACGAAGGGTTATACAATAAGTTCATCGAGGTACGAAAAAGGGCTAAAACCTTAATTAAAACATGCAAGAAAAACTACTACCTTAAGTTATTTCAGAATTGTTACAAAAATAAAAAAAAAATGTGGGAATTGATAAATAGCCTGGCCTTAAACAAAACCCGGGATAGCAGTGCTCCTCCCAAACTAACAACGACCATAGGATCAATTACCGAAGGTAACAAAATTTGTGAATATTTTAACAATTTCTTTTTATCAATAGGCAAAGATTTAGCTGACAGTATACCGAACGCATACCACACAAATTGCGGTAACACTCTTATGTATGACAATAACTACACTCACAGCATATCATTAAGCGAATTCACACCCTGCCACAGTAGTGAAATATCAAAATATATTGACAGCCTTGATAACAACTCAAGCTCTGGTCTAGACGGTATCAGCACCAAAGCCATTAAATGCATAAGAAATATAATTACTGACAAACTGACTGACTGTATAAATAAATGTTTTGAACGCGGTAGTTTTCCCACAACTTTAAAAACTGCTAAAGTCCGACCTATTTATAAATCCGGTAGTAAAACAGACCCAAACAACTACAGACCAATATCGGTTCTACCTGTTATAGCCAAGATATTTGAACGTGCGCTTTACAACCGTCTTGACAAGTATCTAACAGAGAAAAAATTCCTAATTGACCAACAATATGGCTTTCGTACCAAGTCGAACACTCTCACAGCTGCAGTAGACTTGATCACAAAAATTAAAATCAATATCGATCAAAAGAACTTCGCTCTAGGGATTTTTATAGACTTAAAAAAAGCTTTTGACACAGTAAGTCATTACAAGCTACTGCAGAAGCTCAACAATATCGGTATAACAGGTAAAGCCTTCAGCATGTTCCAGTCATACTTAGAAAACAGACAACAAGTAGTTAAGATAGGTAATTTCACTAGTACCTCTCAAAGTTGCCCACAATATGGCTGTCCCCAAGGATCAATATTAAGTCCCTTACTTTTTTTAGTATATGTTAATAATATTAACAAAATCGGGTTGAAAGGGCAGCTGACCCTGTACGCAGATGACACAAGCCTTTTCTACTACGGTAAATCTATACACAACATCGTCACTAACGCTCAAGAAGACCTTCACTTGCTAAATGAATGGCTAAAATATAATTTATTAACAATAAACACCGCAAAGACATCATACATAATTTTCGCTGCAAAAAATAAACCAATACCTGATTTCACACCACTAACCATTAATAATGAAATAATTCAACGTTCCAGCAATGAAAAATATCTAGGCCTGTGGATAGACGATAAACTTACCTGGAAGCCTCACATTGATCATGTCAACTCAAAACTTACATCACTATTAGGAGCACTACATAGAACTGCTTACTGTATCCCGAAAAAGGTACGCACTGTCATCTATAATTCCTTAGTTAAATCACACTTAGAATATCTCATCGAAATATGGGGATCAGCAGCTAAATCTAACCTAAGCCAATTACAAAGAACCCAGAACAAAATAATTAAAACACTGTTTCAATATCACTATTTAATGCCAACAAAATTATTATACAAAAAAACTAAATTATTCAATCTTAAACAACTGTTCACATATAATACTTGTGTTTTAATAAAAAAAATTGAAACTAATTCTTTACACACTAACATAAAACTACATAAGAAAAACATAAGACACAACTTAAGAAATAAAATTAAACTACATTTGTTAACACCTAGAACTCAATACGGTAAAAAAACGTTGTTATTTGAGGGAGCACAGCTATATAATCAATTGCCAGATGACTTAAAAACAAATGAAAAACTTAATGTATTTAGAAAAAAACTAAAACAACATGTACTTGGATTATTATAAAACCAAAGCAATAAGATTCTTAATTTTAGTAGAAAAATCAAATAGAAAATAATATAAAAAAAAAGTAAAAAAAAAAAAAAAAAAATGAAATTTTAATAATAAAAATAAACGAAAGAAATATGTAGATGTATGCGTTTAATAATAATATAAATATTGTTGTTATTATAAATTATATGCGTATGCATGTATGGATGTAGGTATATGGGTTTATGTATATATATATATATGTATGTGTGTGTGTGTATGTATATATGTATATATATATATATATATATATATATATATGTATATGTATATGTATATGTATGTATGAATGTGCATGTGTATGTATGTGTACGTGCATATGTATGACACGAATTTTGGAATTTTGTAACACTCTGTGTATGTGTGAATAAGTGTATACATGTATCTATACATTATTTTAGTTATAGCTCATTATAAGTGAACTATGTTATGCTAAAGTTCTTATGAGTAATAAAATTCTTTAACCACATACTAATTCCAACCGAAGGGTAAAAAACGCCTACCCAAAAAATCCTATTTGAGAAAAGTTAGATTGTTCGTAAGATGTTGCCGAAATGCCGGAAAATCCCAACGGGTGGCAGGCCAGAATTAAATGAAAATCTATTTGCCATTGTTTTATTCCTGGGAACAAATAACCATCACCATTACACACAATATTGATTCAAACTTTCTTCGAAACTTAGAATATGTTTTGACTCATTTATCAATCAATACATGTATAAAATATATAAAAAGAAACACTTTAACTGTACTGGCACAAATTTATAGAGATTAATTATATTATAGAAAGTTTATTTTACGTTGTCCATACGTTGCCATACGTTGATACGTTGCCATACTTGGTGTACACACATGCTACACGTTTTTGAAGAATTACAAAAGTCGTTTTGTTTTTAATGATTCACAGTATATTCTTAATAACTGCGTTCATTGCGTTCTTAGTGGTGCTTATTATTGTGATGGCACGCCGATGAGTTTACATCATGTTCACGTGGTAGATATACGTATATTCAACGGTTTTTTAACCGACTTCAAAAAAAGGAGGAGGTTATCAATTCCTTCGTACGTAGCCAAGGAAACACTTTAATATACCTAGCAATAATAATACGGAAATCCTTTAAAAACAAACCAAAACTTACACATTACAAATTGACTTTTATTCGCCTCGTACGCGTGCGACTCAAGCACATCTAACTATGTATGTAGTTATAAACCCACCTTGGCTGACATCGAGTCCAAAAATAACAATAATTGTAACTACATTATCAACCACACAACACAATCGTACCTACATATTGATGAGTAGAAAATAGTAAGTTAATTATCAAATTATAGAAGAATACGCAATTATATTTTTACTTTTTAGTGCATATTAATTTGTTTTTACATTGAAGTCGGTTTTTGTTTTGTTAAAATTTTCAACTTTAAAACTAAAATAATAACTTAGTTTAAAACTAAAATTTTCAAAAATTGTTCAACCTACATTTTCTTTCGGAATACAAAAGTCCCTTTACTTTTAATAAGTTGACTATTTAGTCATCCCACTTCTAAGCTACGAAGCGAGAAGAAAATTAAAAAAAAAAAAAAAATACACAAGAAATTAGGCCGATCTCGAAAATACATCAAAATATGAAAAATAACAATTAATATATCTTTTGAAGCTTAATAGAGAATTTGCACTAAGTTTTTTTATGTAAAATATTTATTTGTGTATGAAATATACCCAATAAAGTTTTGATCATAAGTCAAATGTTACACGTCGTTTTTCAATCGCGTCAGGTCGATCGATGGAATCAACGAAACGGTTAATTTATCATGTAACAACTGTGCCACGTTTTTAGTTTAACCCAATAAACTACCAGCAAAATATTATGTTTAGTTGATATGGCCCAGTGGAAAAAGTACAGGTCTTAAAAACTGATTTTGTTATGTTCGATAGGCTTTCCCGGGTTTTATTCGTATTTATATTCTGTATTATGTCGTGTGTAATTAAAAAAATACTAAGACCTGTATCTCCACCAGTCTCAAGTAAAAAACATCTTAAAAAATAGATAAGAATAATACGAAATAAAAATAAATAATATGAAATGTTTTTTGTTTTCTTTGTAAAGGTCATTATTCTTTGGAATCCTGATCGATTCACTAGGAAAATTTACTTAATATAATGTATAATTTTATTTAATAAACTGGTTTTAGGGGGCAGTTCCTTCCCAAACAATGGATTATTATAATACGAGCTATACTAGGGAATTTTCACAAATTATTTTTTAGATATTTTATTTTTATTTTTCTATTATTTATGGTTTTAAATACTGTCAATGAATTGAAATATAATAGTGTTTAGTTCAGATATTAAACTATAATCCATAACATAATAAGTATCAACTTAACTGAGCTAAAGGTTCGACTAACGCTTTGGTTATTGTTGAACAGTTGATTTGGACATTGAGTTGGAGTTTTATTTGTGTCAAGATAAGAAAAAAACAAACGTAATAATGTGTTAGACTCTGACGATAAAAAGATCGTTCCGTTCTGCTATCACGGTGAGCCGTCATTTGCTCAATATATTTTAGATTTCGTATTTGCTATAACAAAACACATATGTCAAAATAAATGGAATAAATAATGTTCCATTCAAAGAAAAATCAAAAGCAATGGGCTGTGATAGTAAGAAATAAATCTGATGCTAGAATATCTTCGACAAAAAACGAATGCCTTCGTTACATTGATTTATGTTTTTTTTATCGAAAATATAACTTTTAACATTCGGTAAGAATGTGTTACTCTTACCATAAGAGTAACATGTAATTTATATTTTGTGGCAATTATAAACAATGATTCGAGTATTCATTGATTTTTTCACAATACAAAACCTTCATGTATCAAAATTCAAATTACTTTATTCAACATTGAAGTATTACACTTGCTTATAGATAGTCAAACTAGAAACTAACACCGCTTCGGAAAAGAAACACCCAGCAGAAGAAGCTCAGCGGGTTTTTATTTTTGTTTTTTTTTTGTCTCTTTTTTGTATTGTACAAAAGAATAAATAGAAACAGCCACGCGGCGATCGTCTCATTCCCTAGATGTGCTATAAAATCATTAATTGTATAAGCACCTTTAGCACACAAAAGATCCTTTACATTTTTTTAAATTTCGCATTTATCAGATCTTCTCATCTCGTGCTGGACGGTGAAGGAAAACAGTGAAGAAATCTGCATGTAACTAATTCGACTGAAATTCTGCCACATGTGTATTCCACCAACCTGCGTTGGAGCATCGTGTTGGAATAAACTGCAAACTTTTTCTTTAAATAAAAAGGCCTTAGCCCAGCAACGAGACACGTAGTTTCTTTCCTTTTTATTTCATATTGCAACGTTAATCAATACTTAAAGCATTATAATAAAGAACCTTATTAAAGCGGTTATTTAAAACATACACAAGAAACCATTATTGAAATATAACTTGAGTAAAAATAGAGCGGCCTTGCCTTTTAGCTTGAATTTTGGTCACGAACCGCCATGGTTATGTTTATTCACAGAGTCATGTTTATTTTTTAAACTAAATGTATAATATATATATATAAAAATGACCCTGTGTATATTTATAATCTAATAAAAGCCCAATAGTATTCAACTACAAAAAACAGACATACAAATTAAAAAAAATATATTGATCGTTGACGGATTATTAATTATTTCGATTTAATTATTATATTTTTGCGATTTTGCATTTAATATACTTTTCAAAATATTATTTAATAAAATGTAGCGATCGTTTAGCTAAGCACATCTATGATCATTAATTTAACATTCGAACGAAGAATATAATTTTTTACTTAATAAAAATAAATATATAAATTTTAAAGGTAAATCACATATTTTTAGTTTTAAGTACGAACTAAATACAGTCCTATGTTGAGTTTACGTTTTTTTTTAATTTATATACTGAGATGGTTTTCTAAAGTATATTATGTTAAATGTTCTCATGCTCAATTATCTAACATATTTATTATTAAAATAAAATGACGTTTTATGTAACAAATAATAACAAGCGCAAAGCGCCTCTCCAGTATTGCCACGCCAACGGCGTTATGTCTACATGATCAATGTCACAAAATATACTGAGCGAACGGAGTGCAATATACTACAACGGTGACATGTTCGACACGGAAAAATATATTATATTTGCCGAGCTATTTTATAACATTCAAGTTATTACTTGAGTTTCGACGTAAGAACATATTTAATGTCAGAAAATGAACGGAAAATTTACGAATTTTAATGTGCTTATCTTTTAAATGTTATAAATACAATAGGCATTGTGTTCGTGTTGTGTCGTTGTCATTGACTAATAAATGTTTTAAATGGGTGACGTATGAATATTTACAGAAATATTATATTCAATAGCAATGTTGAAATTGAAATGACTGGCGTCTCGCGTCTTGATGTCGGTATTAATAACATAATGAAAAGTAATTATTGTAGCGAAATACTTGAATAAGAGATACAGTGAATAAGTATAGATGTATATTATTCCTGTATATTTAATTTTTACCGCATTTTGTTTTAAACAAAAACTCTATAAAACATTCATAGAAAATCAACATCGAGAAGAAAAGATAATTGTATTTTTATAATATAAGGAAAAGAGGTGGAATGCTATTCTATTTTCAATGAAATTGGTTCTGGCTATAACAATGAAATATTTTGTAATACACTTATAACTACGACTCATTTCTTTATGAATTCAATTATTATAATAGTCCGTTTTACGTACATTTCTCAATTGTATTCATTTAATAGTCGCATTTATTGTATGTAATCATGTACTTAATAAAATGTATATATTTATTATTAATAGAACACCAAAACTTGTTCAAGCTGAATATGCCTGTGATAAATTTGTGTTTAACATATAAAAAAAAAAAACATTACATACATTGTATCCAACCCATATTACTCTAGGCCAATCGTAAACAAGATTTTATTCATGAACAATATTCTTCCCAAAATATATATAAATTATAAAATATATTTATAAAAAAATATATTTATTCAAAATTAAAATCGCTCTTAAGAGCAATAGAATAAAGTTTAAATTGTCAAAAAGGAATCGTTTTCAATTAACGTATATACGAGTCAAACAAATTAGCTCCATATTTTACTAAAGTCGGTTTACGGTAACAGCAGTGCTATTCTGTAAGAACTGACTTCATTACTCACCAGTGAAATGTTGATAACCGACTTATTGCTGATATGCTATTTTGATGTGTGCATCTTGAAATATAATCATTATTATGGTCAATATCGTGTACAACTTCCTGACATTTCAGGACCGTTTTCTGCGGTTAGTTTCGATTTTGTTCGAACAGTTAGTTATTTTTTTATATGTAACAGATTTAAATAAATTCATTCAAATTCATAAATTGTTTTGGAGATATTTTTGCTGAAAACCTATAAACCTTTTATAATGCGAGAATAAAAGGACCAAATGAAATCCTTCATAAGAATTACATTAAGTTCAGTGGATATGAGAAGCGCATGGTCATCCATACTAATGTTAGGTGGACCGAATACCCTTGTCCCCTTCACATTATTATGCGCATCTACTAAATTTTTCTTAAGTACAAGTGTCCGTTGAGTTACGAATAATGGATATCCTTGTTACATTATGCTCAGAGGATTTTAAAGTTGGTACTATTTAAGTGTGTGTGTGTGTGTGTGCGTAAATGTGTGTGCCTGTCGGTGTATGTGTGTGTTTTCGAGTATGATAATATTTGTTTTTTTTTTCTTTATTATATACTATACTTATAATATAATTAATGTTTTTAAAAGAAACCCTTCATACACAGACGTGGACTTAATACATTAAAATATGGCATGCAATTTCTTACGCTAATGCGCAATTAATCTGTTTCTGGCAGACACAACAAATCATACAGCGCTTCCCTTGCGATGTCGCTTTTATTAATTACAGCTACAACCACCTAACAGGGGGCTCCGAATACTTACGTAATGTTCGCTTATATCTACGACTATATTATATAGATATTATATAAATATATGTAACAATAATTATGATAATGTATTTTATCTGACTGTTTTGATCATGGAGATATCCAAAACAACATCCACAGATCCCGAGTTTTTGAAAATTTAACGGGTTTTTTCGTTGAAAAATTCAGTAGCAGCAAGGGGCCTGGAATTGGAAGTATGTACACTCCCGTGCCTCGTAAAGCACGTAAAGCTCCTGCGCCTGAACTATTTCCAATCGTGTTGGATTCGCCTTCTAATCGAATTATTAGAGTGGTACTTGGTGGTAGAGTTTTGTGCAAGCTCGTCTGGGTAGGTACCACCCACTCATCAGATATTCTGCCGCAAAACAGCAGTACTTTGTATTGCTGTGTTCCAGTTTGAAGGGTGAGTGAGCCAGTGTAATTACAGGCACAAGGGACATAACATCTTAGTTCCCAAGGTTGGTGGCGCATTGGCGATGTAAGCGATCGTTAACATTTCTTACAATGCCATTGTCTATGGGCGTTGGTGACCACTTACCATCAGGTGCTCGTCCGCCTTCCTAAGCAATAAAAAAAAGAGGGAACAGTGAGCACCTGTGCGCAACACATAACAGTCAAGAAACATAGTCCGCTTAATATTTTATATATATAAAATATATAGTATATTTATAAAATATTCTGAACTTAAAAATTCATTATCACATGTTAATAAATTGACTTGACTTCGAATGTAACCAGCGTTAAATACAAGTATTAAAACGTCGATTATTTATTACATCTCAATAAATCGTAACTCTGCTGCTGTATGATAAATGATGTTTGATCCCTTCCCTGCCAGAATCATTTGTTATGATAAATTGTAACAACGAAATATATCATATTAAGATACTGCTCACTACCAACCTCGATTTGTGTTCTGAATACATTTTGATTCTTTGACTATAAAAAAATAGGTCTGAATATAATTTGGTTAGCCTGATCGGCTTTTTATTTGACTAGAGACTAGAGCAGTTTTTAACATTAAAAAAAATAGTTTATTGAAAATTTTTGCGTAGAATAAACTTTTTATAGAGCTCGTTAGCTCTATAAAAAGTTTAATTTTGTTGATATTTGAATGAGATAATATTATTTGATCGTTATTCGGTACCTACCTCATTGTAATATTAAATATACTACTTACACTTTACTGGAAGAAATCTCTCAAAGAAATAATATTTCTAGCCAGATTGTAATCTGTCGAAAATATTATGTACGGTGCATGTTGTTTAAGATGTTTTATTGATTAAGGGTTGATTTGTTTAAAATTACACAAATCAACCTAAATTAACATAATTGTTTACTGTAAATTGTATACTCTGTTCACAATTTGTCTATATTTACATAGTAGTACAGTATGTGTATATTCATGAAATAACAGCCCTTACAATTTCACGGTGACGTTATAACACAGTATAGTGATCTATAAGGTCCTCCAGACCGATTTCGGCCACGGCGGCCAATCTCAAGAGAGATTAGCCAACTGCGCAGGAGATATTATAGTGCACAAGTGTGTGCGCAAACACAGGTGCACTCTCTTTTCCTTAGCTCTCATAATCCGATGGGACGGCAATCCGACACGACCGGAAAGAGTTCAGGCGCAGGACCAACGGCTTAACGTGCTTTCCGAGGCACGGGAGTGTACACACTACCAACTTCCAGACTCCGGGTTGGTACTGAGAATTTTCTGAAAGAAAACCCCAATAACTATTTTTTAGCCCGACCTGGGAATTGAACCCGGGACCACCGAGTCCGCGGCCTTATATCAAGCCACTAGACCAACGAGGCAGTCAAGTGATCTATACTGTAATTTAACTAACAGAAATGTTAACATGATTTTTCTCTTAAGACATCCACATAAAACGATTTCAAAATTTTATATCTTTCATATTATCATACTTCTTTACGCAGACATAACCCTTTACTTTGCTAATGAAGACCTGTCTTGGGATTTCATGGCGTATGGGGACACCGCGATACAGCTAAGTTAAATGGAAAAGTTATAAGCAGGCCCTTTAACCCTCTAGGCTGGTACTTCACTACATATTGCCTTGAAAGGCGCTCACTCGCAAAAACTTTTCCAGTAAAAGAATATGTATAGTGAAAACTTTTAAAAGCCAATAACAATCTACGGTATATGATGTGTACAGTTAGTACTAAACTTTATATACGATTATATTTTAATATTAGTTTTAAAATTCGTTCATTATAAAAGTTTTTGCTTTGACCATTACTGCTCCGCGCATCGTATGTGATGTTATATAATATATATAATTAGTTCATTATTGTTTTCTAATCAGTTGGCGTTGGCTTTGTACAAGCTCGTCTGGTACTATCCATTCATCAGCTGATATTCTACTGCAAAGCAGCAGTACTTAATATTGTTATATTCCGGTTTAAAAGGTCAGTTAGCCAGTGTAACAGGTACGATAATGATAATGATGATGATGATTAAAGCTCTTACGTTCCAAGGTTAGTGGAGCATTGGCGATGGAAGTGATGGTTAATATTTCTTACAATGCCAATGTTTATGAGTGATTGTGACCACTTACCATCATGTTCACCACCAATCCGCCTACTCATGAAAAAACAAAGTGGTAGATATGTAGTGATAATACGTATGATTAGTGTTCAGACGTTAATTAATTAGAGACACAAATGGCACCTGACGCTAAGTGGCATTGGCAATGTTAGAGACCATTATTTTATAAGCCATTCCTAACACCGCCATTGCGCCGCCGCAATAATGGGATCTAAAATGAGTCCCTTGCAAACTGTTCTTAAGTAATGGTAATAATACTGGCTCTTTTACCCTTCAACCCCGTACACAGATATACTTGAATTGCAATTACACTTTAGTATAACTAATGAGTGGGCAATCCGATCCTGCAAGCATTACCAGCAAAAAACGGTAATTACTAACTAGTAACTTTTTAATTGAATCGCTAAGCTTAAGTTACAAATTAATCGATATTGAATATTAATTATTAATTTTTCTATTTTATCTTCTTATATTAAAGATAGCCGAGATGGCCCGGTGGCTAGAACGCGTGAGTCTCAACCGATGATCGTGGGTTCAAACCCGGGCACTAAATTTTAATGTACTTAATTTGTGTTTATAATTCATCTCGTACTTGATGGTGAAGGAAAACATCATGAATGAACCTGAATGTGGTAATTTTCACTTAAATTCTGCCAAATGTGTATTCCACCAACCCGCATTGGATCAGCGTGGTGGAATAAACCTTCTCAAAAAAAAGAGGCCTTAACTCAGCAGTGGGACATTCACTGCTTTACTTGCAGACGTGCTTTATATTAAAAATATAACAGTGACTTGAGAAAGTACATATTACGTATTTTTGAGTAATAAATATAGAAGTAAAACCATGTTGTTTTAATTGTAGGCATCTTTGACTTTGTGGATATTGGTTTGTATTAGCTAAGATAGTTTTAAGAGGTTTTAACAGACCATGACATAATTTACCACAGATAAAATTAAATGAAACATACCCCAATGTTAAGAAAATACCTCATTTGCAATTTAAAGTCATCTAAATTTGTATAACTACGAGCATGCTACATAGCCTTTGTTTAGTTTTGTGAGTTAGGAATCCCTACATTCTGAGGAGAACAAATGAAGCTTCAATAACTTAAGGTCTTGATCATACATTAGCAAATAAAATTCATTTATAAAAGCTATTCGTGTAGAAGTGTCTTATTGGATTTATTTTACATTATTGAATATTAAAGTACTGCGAATAGAATGAATGATTATATTTTCCCGCCAATTTGATGAACCAATCTCCGTCTGGATTTCAATTCAAAAGACATTTTATTTGCCCTAAGCCAGGGTTGCCAGATGGTATAATTGGATACAAAAATATGAATTCAAATTTAGAAAACAGTCGTGAAATATTACAATGATACGTGATGTGCGACAGATACCATGATAACTATGTAGATTTACATAGATTTTTTTTTATATTTAGAATCAATTAAGACAATCCCTTTAAACCGATAATATCAATTATAATCTTTTCAAAACATTATATATAATACTATATAAGTATTTTAATCGGTGGTAGAAACTTTGTGCAAGTTCGCCTGGGAAGATAACATCCATTCATCAGATATTCTACCGCAATACAGCAGTACTTGCCACTTGGTAATGTTGTGTTCCGGTTTAAAGGGCGAGTGAGCTAGAGTAATTACAGGCACAAGGGACATAACATCTTAGTTCCCAAGGTTGGTGGCGCATTTGCGATGTAAGCGATGGTTAACATGATTCTTTCATCTCGCGATCAAGAACAACTATATCGAGACAAAACCAAATTAATCAGAAGCATCATACTTTATATTGAACGAAGCGTAATGTAACTGCGTAATATTAATAAGCATCATATTGTGAACAGCAGAGCGGTTATATAACAACTCACTTCATTACTCACCCGTTAAATCAAACAACATATGAATCTGAACCGAGAATCACGGGAAACTCACTAAATCCTCATCTGCTTAACTTGATTTCATAATTCCTCTCGCGTCCAGCAGTGAAAGAAAACACAAACCATTAAAGCACAGTGGTGGAATTTATTCTAACACATTCTATACAAAATGAAAAGAGGTTTTAACCCTACAATGCGACATTTACAGATATTTATTACACACAGGACAGGCACAACATTTACATCATTTACCAAAAAAAAACGAGTTAGTCATAAAACTAGATCAAAAGTACATTTTCGAATCGAATTAAATTAGAAAAGGGTCCGTATACATCAATTGTTTTACTCTTATTGTAACATGAGTCACGTATGAAGATCGGCCGAGCATGCAGGGTGACAGTGAAATATGTGTATTGTAGACTTACCTTTAGTACCTACGTTAAACGCTTTGCATACGTTGGAAACTTAGGTGCGATTTTAATTATATACTGTGATGCCTTATAATTAGGAACACGCTGTATACTACCAAGTTTCTTGACTTTAATTGAACACGGGATTTTTAAAGCCTTGTGCTTTTTACAAATGATTTTTTGTACTGACACTTACAACCCTGTTTGGTAAAATAACTGATGAGTGGGTGATTACTACCCAGATGTGCTTGCACAAAGATTTAATGCCAATTATATATATATACATAAGTGTATTTATAAAGAAATTAACAAAATTCTATATTAGCTTATGCTAATATTGTTCAGCCGTACAGTGAAAAATTGAATGCCTTTGAATGTTCCTACATTCAAATTTAAAAATTATTAACTCAATTGTTCAAAAAATCCCTATCTGAATTTCCCTTATACTATTAATTAAATTTGATGTTTTCTTAATTAATAAAGAAATATTAAAAGTTAAAATACAGAAAAAAATAACGTATTATGGGATTAATACCTACTCTCATTAAATACTAATTAATTTTCTCGTTCATTGAAATCGAGCCGCTGAAAATATAAATTATTTTCCTTCCTTTCATTGGTATTTGTTTAATTAAAATATCGAAGGCAAAATATCATGTAAATGAGAACTTATTTTAATATAATATTTCATTTTTTCGACGGTTGATTCGTTAATAAGGCTAAACGCGTCTTAAATATTGTATTAGATATTTGTTATATGATTTTTTTTATATGTGCTTCTGTTTGAAAATGGAAAACTGGTGTCCATTTCTGTATAACATGTTATTATTTCAATGAACCTGAAATCTTAAATCACACGCTCAGTGCATCCAAGTCTGTTTCCAAGAAGTACATTGTCATCCAGATAAATACTTTTTTATTTATAGAATAGGAAAATGGGTCACCTGGTAATAAGTGTCATCATTCATCAGATATTGGTGATGTTGCGTGCGGAGAAATATTAAAGATTCCTTACATCGCCAATGCGCCACTAATCTTGGACAATAAGATGTTAATTCCTGTAGCTACACTGACTCACTCAACTATCAAAACGGACCGCAACATATGTATTGCTGTTTAGCGGTAAAATACCTAATGACAGGATGGACCTACCCAGGCGGGATTTTACAAAGCTCTACCATCTAGTAATGTTTTAGAATAACATACAATTACACCATATTTAACATCTAACTAACATAAAACGCCTTCATTTAGGTCCGCATGAAAACAAACAATACTGTTAAAAAAAACAAAAATTAAGTAACAAAGGGACTAAGTATAAAAACAAATAAAAATTTGTTACCGAATGCAAACACCGTCTGTTTTCGTTTCCAAATCTGATTACGGAGCGCAATTTTATTTTATCAAAACAAATCTACAAAATGGAGAGTTTCGCACCTTTTAACTTTACTGTGGCTGTGGGATTGGCTCACGAAACACATTATTCATTTAGCAGATTATTCATTTAAATTTTACACGAACGTGTACAACTTAAAAGTTTTAATTAGCTTTATTATGTTTCAATTTATTTATGTTTGATAATACATGACAAATGTTAGAAATATATGAAAGTACACTAATGTTTTTTTTTGAGACGAAAACAAAACTACCGTATTTTTTAATACTGTTGACAGTTGTTGTACAAAAATAAAGTAAAAGTTTACTATAATTCAACTACGTAAAAATCGCCCTCTGCAAACGATGAACCCAATTATCGAGTTCATTCAAAAAAAGTATCATATTGTGAGCAATGCTTATGCCGTCGATTAACTTATGTGGTATGTCAAGATTTGTGACGTCATGTATGATTTCTTGGCTGTGAGTTTTGATGTGGCGGACAAAAAAGAACTGAAAAAAATATATCTGTGATATTCAATATAGAATTAACCGTTATCTAGAGTTAATATTCAATCTGTTGTAAGTATAGCAGATATTTTAATAAGGTGGCTTATTGACCAGGCTTCCTAGGTATTACAAGAAAGAAAAATATTTTTAAAACCAATTTTAAATTTTGTTGTTACAATTATTTAAAAAAAAGAAACGATTCCTTAAATCGTTTGTCAAACAAATATGAATCATAGAATGTTTGTAACATTTACCGTACCGTACACTTAGAAGATATACTGACACAATTCGGAGAGTCTCGTGTACTTGTGAGTAAATTTATATAGTCGCAACATGTCTCTTGTGACCACAAACACTTGTATCATTGTTAACAAGTTATGTACTAACAATAAATTCGAAATGGGACAAAGTCACGTATGTCAAAACCTGCGTATTGATACTTACATTGTAAAGCTAAGCTAAGTTAGTTTTGAAGTGAAAATCTCTGGAACTACAAGTCTGATTTATTAAAACTCACTCACTGATAAAGTTTACAGACTTTGTAACATCACATCGGAGTTTAATTATTATAAGTACGCACTATGTTGAATGTTTCGGACTTAAGCTTGGTTCGTACCGAATCTCATCAAAATCAAAATTTGACAACCGACTTATGATGATATCTGATGTGCGTAGTTTTATAATTTTATAATTATTATGGTCAATGTCGCATATCATTATCTGTAAGTGATATGCATCAGAAATGATATGCGATAGAAATGAGTTTTGTGCCTCTTAAATTCCTCTTTTGTATTTTTTAAAGATAAACTAAATTATTCTTTTCGACATACTCTTATTTAATTCTGATCAAGTTAAAATGTAGTTGTTGGGACATTTCGACGCGTTATCTTTGTTACGAGTTCCAACATTGACAACGAAACGCGATGATACTGACTAGTCAAATTATTATTAATCACAAAATTACTGCAGTTTTCATGCTTAAATTTGAGAGTTTAAATACATTGAATTCACCAGATATTTATATATCACTCAGTCATTATATAAAATGTAATTAAGTAAATAATGATGACCTATTTAATAGAAAAAATATCATTCGTATTTCGAACGAGTATTTAATTAAAAAAACCCATGTTTTTTTTTGCTAACCGCTGCGAGTATGGACGTTTATAAAATATTCAAATAACCAAAGTAACATGAGTAGTTCTGTCCTGGATATCTGCTCCACCGAGATACGTTTAAGTGCAAATATAAAACATGTTTTAGCCTCGCAGTAAAGTTTTACGATGATCCGAAACACGCATTTTTATATTTTTCGAGGTAACATAAAAATCTTATTTGACCCGCTCATTCGTTACGTAAGAAACGTTTATGAATATTTTCAACGTAAAGTTCTAGTTTTACGAAACAAAATGTATTATCTGGTAGTAAATACTTGACCCTTTTAGGTACATATGAAGGTGGCGTGTTTAATACAAAAGCTAAATGATATAAAAGTTAGAACTGAAGTGGCTCAGTGGGTTAGAACACTGAAATGTCAACCGATGATTATGTGTTCAAATCCAATGAAATTGTTTACTTAATTACACAGCTTAATTTGTATTTCAAATTAATTTCGTGCTCTGTTCCTGGATGAAAATCTGCCACATTTGTATCCACCACAGCATTGGATGCGTCGTGGTGGAACAAGCCTTTTCCACAAAAGAAGAGGCGTACCTTAATAAGATTTCCTAGCAGCTTAGAATATAAAATAATGACAATGAAATTAGGATTTTCTTAAATTTAACTTTATGGTATTGAATTGAAAAGTATAATATGTATATAAAAATAATGTGGTGTACAAAATTAATTAAAAATAATATAGTTATATTTTAGTCATATCGAGTTTCGAATTCTTATAGAATATTTCTTCTGTACGCATTAAATACGGTAATGCCAAAATGGCATATTCGTTATTAAAAGTCTATGACCCTTATAAATACACTGCTCATACATAATACCTTTTGTCACGGCAAATAAAAGAGTTCCCATGAGAGATGTCAAAAAACTATATCTCATATTTTGACATATACAGCCAACGTTCCATTATTCAAATGTGAAACAGAGACGGTTATATTTTTAATATTTTCTTCTCATAAAGTATAGCATATAAAACCATTCGTCACGTCTCTACTATCTCTGTCTGTCACGTGGTTGATAGGATAATGGGGAAGCGCTCCGGAATTTTAAGTGACCCTTCACTTTATTACGAAAGATGAAAAATATATATATATTAAATTTCTATAGTCAATTGAGTTGGTTGTGTGAAGAGCATAATTAATATTATTTACAGAATAGATTCATAAAAGGAGCGGACTATATCTTAAGAGACAAATCCGTGGTTTTGCTCTCGTGGAATTCGGTTTGTGACAAAAATCAATACTTAGCTATGATTGAAGTTATTTTAATGTTAGTTAGAAAATATTAGGAAGCAACGTGGAGATTAGATTGTATTGAGCTGCAACGTAATAGTTTGATCCTACGGCACGCATAGAGGAGATAACAGAGATAACTTGGAGAGGTTTCCAAAATACCAATACATAAGCAATTATAAAAATATGTTTTCTTAAATTTTAAAGTCTTTCTTGTTTTTCTTTGTTTGGCATCACATAAATTGAACTAAAACTATATATTCTGATAACATAAATAAATCTTTAGCTATGTCTATTGAGTGGTAAATTATGTTTTTTTACATATTAACTACAACCAAACTCAAACGCGGACGCACACACGCAAGCACTTATTTTGTTCTGTTCAGAAAAACAGCGTAGTATACAAAAATAAAAATATCAAAGTAGTATTTATTATACTGATGAGCCGGTTGGCGTGGTTGGTAAGCTTGCCTTACACGCTGCAGGTCGTGGATTCGATTCCCACCCAGGACAGACATTTGTGTGCATGAACATGTCGGTTTGTTCTGAGTCTGGGTGTTGTTATCTGTATAAGTATGTATTTACAAAAAAAAAGGATATGTTGTATATCAGTTTCAAGCAACGTTTCCATAGTACAAGCTCTGCTTAGTTTGGGATCAGATGGCCGTGTGTGAATAATGTCTCAGGATATTTATTTATTTATTTATTATTTGTACTTGTATTAACTACTTTGACATTTTTACATATCCTTCATATAGTATCGTATATCATGTACATCATTGTCATCATCATCACTAAATAAAGTATGTAATTTAAGTATCAATAATTGTTCAATAATGCCACACATAAGACTGTAGAAATTAAGTAAAAAGCGAGTAGTATTACCACGATGAAATCAACGGAGCGCTCGACGACGCCCTCGTCGCATATCGGGGGATTTAAACAAAGTGCCATAATCGTGCAATTTTGCAGTTTAATGGCACTCAATACGTGCGCTGCGACGGAACTCGCTGAGATAATAGCTGTATGAAGTGATATTGCTCACGCTGTTTCTGAATAAATAAGTTTGATACTTTAAAATATTAGAAAGCATCTAAGTTTTTCTGGAACAGTAATCGCTTATAGATGTCATAGTAATAATAATTCCTAGGTGGTAGAGCTTTGTGCAAGCTCGTCTGGGTAGGTACCACCCACTCATCAGATATCCTACCGCAAAACATCAGTACTTGGTATTGTTGTGTTCCGGTTTGAAGGGTGAGTGATCCAGTGTAATTACAGACACAGGGACATAAGCGATGGTTAACATCTTTTACAAATTTTACGATGCCAATAGGCGTCCATCCAGGGCGGCCATCAGGTGGCCCATACGCTCGTCCGCCTTCCGCCTTGCTATAAAAAAAACTATTAAAAAGCTTAGCTATTTCACTGTCTCTGTAAGTCTTAATAATTAATCTACATATCTTATAAAGTAATTGGGGAAACAGATCATGCCCAAATTATATTTGGCGAGAAATCTTCACGGAAAATTATTTTGAAAAGTTAATTCATATAGCGAAGGCAAAAGTTTTTCGGATTCATTCTTTCACAACATAAGCTAATTATAACTTATAAAGTTTTCGTAATTCGATTTTCAAAAGCGATAATGGCAGAATAATCTTATATACTTTGTTAATTAAACAGATATATAGACTTTCATGTATATATATATTCGTCCTTACATGCGTGTATTAAAACGTAAAGTGACTGTATAGGAGAAGATTTGGAAATTGCACTTGCTCCACAGTGATAATGGAAGATTTGCATTCGACACATGCACATAGTGAGGAATCACGCATCATCGTATTCGAAGGTGGGTGCTTCCTTCCACCATCAAATACGAGGCATATTATTAGCATAAATTAGGTACATGCAAATTATAAAATAGCTTGAACCCGCAAACTTCAGTAAATATTCATTTATTTTATAGTCACTGGGCTGGGCTGTCTACGAATTTAGAGGTAGAAATAAAAGCTATACAAAAAAATATATCTGTGCTGCTTAAGTGAGTATAAATATTATATACGGTCCTATAATTTAAATAATAAATTTAGAGCCTCCATTCCTTTCGCGATTCTACCGGTTTAAAGCGTATTCATAAATTGAGAAAGCGTTGAATTCAGTCGACTTCAGTTCCACACCTGAAGAGAGGCTGAATTTTCTTACTCCATCTATGTCTTGGCACTAAATGTATTTTGTAATAAATGTGAATGTGGTATGCGTTTGTAAAGCGTTGCTTATAAAGTGTTAAATACGTTATTTTTATAAAATTCCATATATCCTAGTCATCATAGCAGAAGTGTGATCACGGTTGCAGATGTCAAGGACTAGTCAACTGTCAAAGACATAATAAAAAATGCTGTATATAAATAACGATTTTTACTATGGAGTCGAATACTCTTACTTAGGATGTATTTACTTAAGATGTATTTACTTTGTGGAGTCCAGGGAAACTAAGATATTTTACCTCTAATGTAATTCCACAGACACAATAAGCGACTTTTCCGAACCAACATGACATTAAAACCTTCAAGAAGAGAGCGCACTCTTTAAAAACCGGTAACGCACCTGCAAATCCTCGGATTTTGCAGATGTCCATGGGCGGTGGTAGTCACTTTCCATCAGGTGAGCCTCCTGCTCTTTGCCCCCCCCCCCTAACCTAAAAAAACCAATAAGCCGAAAAAAAGTAAAAAAATATATACATTGGAAATGCAGGTCGTAATCCAACTCATTAACTTTAAAAGAGAGAACAAACAAAATCGTTCAAGTTAAACGATCATCTATAAATAGATGAAAGAAAAAAAAATTAGAAAGTTGAAAATAAACCAATGTTCAGACTTTTAAAACATTGACCTATTTCTCAATTGTACTACAACATGTTTTTGGTTAGAACAATAGGTGTCGTTGCGGGTCTAAATGCAGGCCATTAAAAGGGAAATAATTTCTGAGTCCTGGCCCGAGTTGCAAGCATTGTTGTTAGAACTGATTAATTATATTCATGTATGTAGGATATTTGCATTTACTATGTAAGAGAGATTCTCTCGCTGGATTAGATTTCGTTATATGAATATTCAGTTGTAAAAAATTGTAATACAGTACAGCAGAGCTATAAGAACCAGTAGAATATTGACAAGCGACTTATGTTGATATACTATTTTGATGCGTGTACTCTTAAAGTAACAGCCTGTGAATGTCCCTAGCTGGGCCTCTTCTCCTCTTTGTGTGGAGAAGGTTTTGGAGCTTATTCCACCACGCTGCTCCAATGCGGGTTGGTGGAACACACAGAGTGGCGGTAGAGCTTTGTGCAAGCTCGTCTGGGTAGGTACCACCCACTCATCAGATATTCTGCCGCAAAACAGCAGTACTTTGTATTGCTGTGTTCCGGTTTGAAGGGTGAGTGAGCCAGTGTAATTACAGGCACAAGGGACACAATATCTTAGTTCCCAAGGTTGGTGGCGCATTGGCGATGTAAGCGATGGTTAACATTTCTTACAATGCCAATGTCTATGGGCGTTGGTGACCACTTACCATCAGGTGGCCCATATGCTCGTCCGCCTTCGTATACAATAAAAAAAAAACACGTGACAGAATTTCAATGAAATTTGTCACACGCAGGTTTCCTCACGATGTTTATGTGAAACGTTATAATTATTATGGTCACTTTCTGACAAATAACAAATATGTATTGCATATATGTCATTGCACTAAAATCGTATTTTTTTTTAAATAGTTAGTCTAACTGGCAAATCGATCAACTAAAACATTAACCGTCCCTTATATCGCCAATACACCACAAACTAAGATGTTGACCATTATACCTGTAGTTAGTAACTTACTCACTCTTCAAACCGGAACACAACAATACTATCTATTACTGTTTAGCGGTAGAACATGTGGTGTGTGGTACCTACCCAGACCACTCACAACTCAATAAGCTGCACAATGTAAACGTTCACAAATACTAATTATTATATCATTATAGTAAAGTAAAGAGCAGATTCAATAACACAAGACCACGGTCAACGTTCAGCCACATCACAAAGGCTTTCGCAAACGTCAATCTAGATTACGAGTGTGGCTCTGAATCTTATTTTGGCCGATAATCCGTCTCACAGGAGCACAGGCATCGTTACGTATTCACCGCCAACCCGGATTTATCTCCGAGTATACATAGAATATAGATTTAATTATGGAATTAAGAAAATGTTTTTTAAAAATAATGTTTTAGCTATATGTAATACCTATTATAAAAATTAAATAAGGTACTTTATAATGCTCAATGATCGATATTTCCTGCTATTCTTTGCTCGAAAAAATATACATTTTTCAATAATCTTACATTAAATTTAATATATTTGATTATATCGATGTAGAAACTGTAAGAAATATTTGTAAAATTAGTGTTGTAAATTGTTATATTTTAAGCTTTAATGGTGTCTTTCAAAGCTAGAAGAAGGTTAGTCGTTTTCTTATATTTTTATTACCTGATTTAAAAAAAAAACTGATGCAATGTACAGAAACACGATTTCTACTGCTTTATTATAAGTATAGATGTACATATAAAAGAGCTAGTAGTTTATTCAAAAATACAAACAAAAGGATTGTCTTATTGAATGAATGCTCCCCTATAGTACGGGCCTCGCTTACAAATCAAACAACTCATCAGGCAATATAAACATAAGTTCTTCTATTCGAAATCAAAGATGTTATTGAAGTACGAGTTTTTGGTAGCAGTGTTTTTCGTCAAATATATTATCCTGGAAGTATATTTAACGATTTTTTTCATCTACTGGCTGGGTTTAGTCCAATGTTCCAGGTTCAAATTCCAATGCGGATAAATAAGTAAGTTATATATTATAAGGACCAATAAATAAGTTATTCGAATTTTCTGTTAAGAATTCTTAGTAGCAGCCTGGAAATTGATTGTTGGTGGTTGGTGTACCTGAACTCTTTTCGCCCCATTCCGTCGAACTAGGACAGTTGTAAAGACCTACATACAGATAAAGACTATAAGTATTATGAGCAGTAGCAAAATTAAATCCTTTACAAACACCATTACACACACACACACACTATTAAATTAAAAAAACAAATATATTCGTTATGGTATAGAGCTTAGCCTGTGGCTTAGCTTTGTCTTAATTTTTTTTATATATGAATTTCTCGTTCCATGTTTAAATATTAAACCTCAGAATGTCTTTTGAAAATAGATCGTTCTATCTTTAATAAAGAATCAGTAATCACTTCATAATATGTCTAAAGAACTGTTCAATTAAGCGTGAAATAGGGTGACGTCATGTCAGCCAGTGAGGCGTTCCGAACCGAAGTCTATAGGATTAATAACTGCCAAATAGATCTCTTATAACGACATGAAAATATCCAAGTTGATATCGAATGGATTTATAGATATCAAGGAGTAGATTGGTTTCAAGTTGGCTCCTTAAGGGAAAAATATTTTTATTATCATTAATACAATGAATAACATACAATATTAGTAACTATAATAAAATAGAACTTTAGACGGGAATGCAATACAAGGAATCATTAATTATTTATAAACATTTATCCGATACTCCCTATAAAAGTGACCCCTACCGAGCTGGTAGGGCCATAGGTTGTACGCTTAAAATTTCAAAGCAATAGGATAAAAAATGAGAACAAAACAAGCATTAGGTTAGGACTTATAAAATCAAGTCTGCGATATGACACAAAAATTTATATTTTATATTTGGATTTTAATGCGATCATACTTTGTTTTATTTCACACCTACACAAAAAAAAAAATCTACTAAATCTGTAATACCCGAATATAATAACGTATTAAGTAAATATATCACAATAATAATTTTATTTCATATATCATTTACTTGGTGGTAGGGCTTAACAAGCCCATGTCGATAGGTACCATCTTCTCTTCACGTATTCTACTGTCTTACAGCAATACTTAGCATTGTTGTGCTTCGGTTGGAAAAGTGAGCCAGATTAACCACGGGCCAAAAACGTCTTAGTTTTCAAGGTAGGTGCGCATTGATGACGCAAGGGATGGTTAAGATGGGCGGTAGTGCCTACGAATTTGAAATTAATAGATTTTTTTCGTCTAAAACATTTTTCCTTTTCAAACGTTTATTCAAGAATTTGGAGGCGTATACCAATTCAAAAAACCATTAATATTTGATAATAAGGCTATACCGGTATAAAACTACAAAGTTAACGCTACCTATGTATATCAAAGTCATGCCCTCCATTACACCACTAATCGTATGGGATTCCGTTGATGCCTTTAATTAATAGCCCACGTGTCCCTCCCCGATCTTCTGAGACGATGGTATTATGTCAAAGGACTTTGTCTTATAAATTACAACACAAAATTAATGAATACATTAGAACCATTAGGTGCATGAAGCAATTTATTATTTATTCAAATTCAGAAGCATATTATACAAATACATTATATATAAATGTTGCATTTAAATTTGAAAACGATTCATATTTATAACAATCACATATTAGGCCATCATTATAACTAGAATCAATTTTATATAGATTAACATAAATGAAAATATTTTATTTCTTTTAATAGTTCAGAGAGTATTTCGTGTATTTTTTTTGTTTTATCAAATTATAAAACCAAAATGTTCGTCATAGTATAACTTCCGTGTTTTCCACACACCGCCATCTATTGAGGAATATATGTACTGCATTCGAACAAATTCTCGAAGGAAAATTACATGGAAATATTATGTTGTTAAGGTAACAGTTCCCCACTTAACACAAAGATGGCATATATTTCGAAAATATAAATATATTAAAATTAAACAAATAATATCTTTACTTAGGAATCTATATAATTGGATGTTTTGTAAATGTTAAATTAGGTTCAAATAGCTATAATTGTAAAAACTGATTATTTAATTATTTTTTTTAATTTCACAACACACAATGTAAATTAAATTAATTATAAAAAAATATTATTATATTTTGCTTTTTATAACAGAAACTTACAAAGTAACTTTAAGCTTAGCTGCGACGGTTAAACTTATTGCAATGAATACTAATAAATAAAAAAATATGAAATATTTATATATAAATAAATATAATTAAAAACGAAATTGCTCAAAAACTTTCCATAAACTATTGGAAAACAAGTTGTTGTTCAAATAAGTGTCCATCAACAAGTCCATCTATTACATTACTACTGACAATGCTATGCATGATTAGAAGAAGTTATATTCAACCTAGGTTATTCTGAATCAAATACATTTCTATGCCTCATTCATGAAAATTGCCTTCATCCATTGAACCTCTCGACTCTATGTCGCCCTGTCATATCGATGGCGTCTTCGCGCATGCGCGGTACGCATGTGTTACGCCATTTCTGTGTAGTGTGTACAATGTTGAGTTTAATCGCTTAGATAGAATCTGTCAAGCCTTAATAATAAGCTTCTGTAGATTTATATGAATTAAATTGCATTTAATAAACAGTTAACCTTAGTTAGATCAGTGTAAAAAAATCAATCCGCTAATTAATATTTATTTTTTTCATCTTAATAAATAACGCTATTTTATTGTCAATGAAGTATATTAGGGCGGGAAATTTGTGTGGATAAAGAAGATTTAAGAGTCCAATATCAACAGGTAGGTCTTTATGTTTACTATTAGTTAGTTAAAAGGTAGTAAAACAATTGGGTAACGTGGGAGTTACTCCAGACGATACGCGTGGGTGGAGTATTACACCGTAGACGGTGCATCAATAAATAAAGAACTTGATGTTATATCACTGGACTGTTAGATCACGGTCACATTAAGTCACGCTAATAAAAGCCCTATTATTTATAATTAACAGTAATTTAGTAAAAAAAAAATATGCTTTTTTTAAATTTAATTTTGTGACTGGATGATAGAGTTTTTAGTACTAGCAATTTAAATACTCTGCATGTTTGAATTAAAAAACCTCATTTCGTGATTAAACTTTTTTTTATCACTAATTATTTGTAACATTTAAACATAACAGCATAAATGTAATAAAAGTGAGCAAATGTTATTTCAAACTTGTACATACGCAAATATCAGCACGCTTAAAGCGAACGGAAACTTTTATATTCATTAAGGGTTGTTCACACAAAATCGATATTGGCAATTAAGTGTTGCTTTTGGGTCGGTGCTCCTGTCCTACATACGACGGTGAAAATTAACTGTATATGGCGTTCAGTGTTCTCGATATTATCAGAAAATTGAATCCTTGTTCATATAACTGTGAATATTAATAGACGGTTGGGCGGAATATTGTTCTTCGAAATGAATTATTTTACCAACTTGAATAATGAAATTATTTTATCTATCCACTGACGTCATTATAAGGCACGATTTTAATCGCAACTTTTTCTTTATGATTTGAACTTTATTAGGTTTATTGAGTAAAAAAAATAATTTATATATCTAGTGTATATTTGTAATAACAGTTTTACTTTAAAAATTAAAACAATTTAAAATTGGATTCATTGTACGCTTTCAAATAAAATTACAATTACTAATAACAATATCTAACATTCGTGTATTTTTAAATAAAAAAAGACATAATACTGAGGGACAATTCTACTACCACATTCTTACTTTATCGCAATCGAATCGAAGCGTGATCGTTGCCGTTCTTTGCTTAGGAGGTGCTTTCTTATTAGTCCAAGATTTTTAGACATTCTGCATAAAATCCCGCTACTCGATTTTTTGGTTGGATTATGTTAGATGGCACCTCTTAAGTATAAAATCGAATTTTTTTCATCCCAGACCACGAGCGTCAGCCGCCATCTTGAAAAACGTCTTTTCACAAATATATCAGAAACGGTAAATTTTACTTTAAAAATAGTAAAAACTATTTTTGTAGAGGATAATATTTCCTATCTTTTTTATTAGGTAGTATTTTCTCTATTGTTAATATTTCGAGATATAGTTAGTTAAATACACCGAACTTTGGTTTTCGTAAAATAATGTAATAATTTTTGGAAATACGAAAAAAATTGTCAATGTTTGGTGAACCAACTAATTTTTGGTGCTAAAATTCCTGGACTATATTATTTTATTTAATTATCGACTATTGGTATAAAAGTTCACAAATAAGTTTGGTTTTGACACAACGGTAATATGTTAACATGATAACCTCGGTTCGTTTCCGATCCGAATAAATATAGAATAGTCAAAGTTGGATCGAAATTGGATCGAAATTGAATTGGAAACGTAACGCAATCGTTATAGATTCGTATAGAAGAATTCGGCCCCTGTACTGTATAAATGATAGAGAAGTTTTGAGTTGTGATTTGCTTGATGTTCCTATGGAATTTATGAATATTATAATTGCATAAGATTAATACGTCATTTTGGATTAACTATCACAAATAAATACACATAAAATATTAACAATACTTACTGTACAAATCGTGATCGCTTGGAAGGGTAGCAAGAATGCTAGCAACATTTTCCCTTTGAACCGCAATTTCGATTCTCTGGCCAAAAATGAACCAGCCCTCCTGTCAATCAAATCAAAAATTAAAATTGTAATATATGACTGATGAGGAAAATTTGCATTCAAAAGAAAGTTGTGAGATAAGACTTAATTAAAGGCTAAGCTCGGAGTGTATATTTTATATAATATAGAAAAGGAATCGGCCAGAGATTAAGTTGCTCCAGTTTTTTCATAATTATAAATTGAGGTAATAAAAATATCTTATATAACGATACTTTATTATAAATTAAAAAAAAAGAAATTGTTCATCGTTATTATAAAAACTAGAGGTCGACGATTTCGCCAGTCAACTGATATTTACATAATTAATAGAAAAAACATGAAAAAACATATTATGTATTTGTAATTTTTTTAAGTATAATTTGTATCGGTTATAATTTTTAGTTACGATGTCAATTGCATAGATAAAGTGAATTTTAAATGTGTCGTTTTATGCGGAATCTACAGCTATTTTGGTGGTAGAGCTTTGTGCAAGCTCGTCTGGGTAGGTACCACCCACTCATCAGATATTCTGCCGCAAAACAGCAGTACTTGTTATTGCTGTGTTCCGGTTTGAAGGGTGAGTGAGCCAGTGTAATTACAGGCACAAGGGACATAACATCTTAGTTCCCAAGGTTGGTGGCGCATTGGCGATGTAAGAGATGGTTAACAGCTCTTACAACGCCAATGTCTATGGGCGTTGGTGACCACTTACCATCAGGTGGCCCATATGCTCGTCCGCCTTCCTATGCAATAAAAAAAAAAAAAAAGCTATTGCGTACAAACGTCAATTTGTTTTGAGTATCTTTAATTATGTTTGTTAGAGAAAAGTTTTAATGAAGGCATTTTTTTTTATTTCAAGATTTATAACAGGAAATAAGTAATAAGATAAGAGAGAATATTTAATTATTTTTTAAGAGTTTCTTTTTTCATAATAATGACGATTACAGGCAGTTAATTATAAATATCCAACGTGGAAATAAAGCGCACGAGTTTGTAAAATATTCAAGGAAAACCTTATACTTTTTAAATAATGACTTCCCTTATCCTATACTGACTTTCATCACGTAGCTTCCTGCTATAAGATAAGTATTTATATTGAGGTTTTTAGTGATGCAAGTAAAAAAATATATGGTTCTGAGGATAGTGTTCGCTTGTATGATATTACAAAGCTATGTAAACTTTATAGTTTATGTTACATTTTCTTCGTTCGAAAACTAAACGCAGTAGTAGGTCTTTGTACAAACCCGCCTGGGTAGGTTCCACCCACTCATCGGATATTTTACTGTCAAACAGCAATACTCAGTATTGTTGTTCTGATGCATCGATGAGTCAGAATAACTACAGGCACAAGGTTGGTGGTGCACTGATGTATGGAGTGGATATTTCTTTCAGTTCCATTGTCAATTGGCGGTGGTCTCGTGGCGGTGGTGATCGCAAACCAATTATACAAATATGATTAAACATTTTGACTTCAAAACTATAACCTTATAATATCAAATTAGCCATCGTTTTAAATACATATTTAAATTTATTTCGTGTACCTTTTTGTATATCATAGATAGGCGGACGAGTATATGGGCCACCTGATCGTAAGAGGTCACCAACGCCCATAGACATTGGCTTTGTAGGTGAGGTCAAACATCGCTTATATCGCCAATGCGCAACCAACTTTGGGACCTAAGATGTTATGTCCCTTGTGCTTGTAATTAAATTCGCTCACTTACCCTTCAAACCGGAACACAACAATACAAAATACTGCTGTTTTGCAGTAGAATATCTGATGAGTGGGTGGCATTTATCCAGACGAGCTCGCAAAAAGCTCTACCACCGAGTAAGGATCTGCTTTTTCTCTTTCCTGATACATTTTCATAAAATATAACTATGTATTTAAGCCGAACTTTTTAACTACGTTTTAAAACATAAAACCTTACTTATAAGCGTTGCTTAGCGGATAATTAGAAAAATATATGTGTCTTCTTCTTTTGTATGTCAAAAGAATAATGAAGGAAAGAGAGAAAACAGTGTTTAACTAAAAAGCTGCTAAGTTAAGAAGATCTTAAAACTTGTACACTATTTTAAAATTAAATAAAACTCAATTTTATGTTACATGTGTAATAAGTCTAGTAAAACAGAATATTTCAATTATTATAGCAAATGGAAAACATTTTTCTTGGTGTCTGACTTTTTGGACTAATACAGCAAATTTAATTAAATCTGTCGGTCGGAATTTCGTTAAGTTTTTAGGCAGCATAATAAAGTCCAACTAAGTTGTATAAAAAAAAAACACATTTAATTATTTTGTCTGGACTAATAATCCGATGAAAATAATATTGAATTTTGTTTCAAAAATTAGGTAAAACACAACGCAAAAAAAATATTTACATTAATTTTGACATGACATGACATTTATAGCTTTTATGAATACATCACAAAATAATTTGCTACGTACAATGAAAACAAATCGCTATTAAGAAGGTGATTAAATACTTGGGCCAAACGTTATTTCATTTTCGCTACGGCGACAGGAATTTCTTTCATTTCCCGCCGTCAGTCGCTGTCTGAACTCCGTAACGGGAGGTTGGTGCTTAAAAACTGCTTTTAAATTTTGATCAATTTAAATTATTAGCCCTTAACATGGATTTAACAAGGCACTTTAGTTTGGACGAAGTAAGTGTTTAATTTTACGTAAATATTTCCTATTTTGTTAACGTAATTTTTTTATTAACTTGTGATTTCAATTTTCGGTCCAATGTGTTATAGGTTTGAAAGGGATTTTCTTATATCGAATTTGTGCGTATTTTAAAATATTTTTATAAATATATAAAATTTATAAATATTTTAATACTTGTGTCCATGCTTTGCATTTTTCGATTTATTTTTATTTGTTTGATTTGTCTAATTAACCGTCATACTAAAAGCATTTTATACACAATCATATACCCGTATTTCCACATCATCATTAAATTAATTTAAGAAAAAAAGTTTTTTTTTTTTTAAATTGGAATGTATATTTGAATAGTGAAGGAGAATAATAATCAATTCTCTATTATTTAGTAAAAAAATATGATGTATTTATAACTCAAAGAGTTGGGTCAAAGCGAGATCCAATTATAGTGTCCAATTATTCGTTTGGCAATTTATTGAAAAATCGCTGAGGTATTACTTTATACAGTTTGAAATTAATTTCATTTGTATTTTAAGCGAAATTATTTTCCTTTGATATAAAATCAATTGCACTTAATTGGGCTGCGGTTTTGTCACATTTCTCTTTCATATACTAATGTGTTTAAAATGTTTACTAAATTATATACTGAAATAACTGGTCGAGGAGAGTGACTTTAATTAAATACATCGATTATATTATTTATATAATATATTATACAACATACATAAAGTGAAACAAAAATAAGATGATATTTTTATACATTTCGGTTAGCTAGTAGTATATATATATATTATTTGTTTTAGTCGTCAATGCGAAGCGGAGCGCTTGTTGCAATGGAGGCGGAGCCCGACCTCAGTACTTTCGAAAACAAGTCAGGACTTGCTGAGGATATGAAGTTCCTTGCCTCGATGCCTGAACTTTGTGACGTCACGTTTCTTGTAGGTGACACAAGAGAACCGGTATGCGCTGTCAAAGCTGTTCTGGCAGCTAGAAGCAGGTAAGAATAGTATTAAAATAAGATTACAATTCCTTGTCGCTTCTTAGGTGTAAGGTTCAAATGTGTGCTAGCCAGCAAAATTATAAGCACAAGTTTATTAAATTAATAAAATAAAGAATGGTTTATATTTTTTTCAAAGCATATTAGGAGCAATAAAAGGAGACTCTTTTTTACTTCTCTTCTCTAAAGTTGTATCTTGCCAAAAAAATGTGACATTAACAAGAACCGCATGCTTACGTGTGTTTAACTTGAGCTTATAATTCATCTCGTGCTCGTTGGCAATGGAAATGCCGATAACCGATACTGATAGCAATGGAGAAGCTTCATGTTACAAGATCCAAACATTCTACACAAGATGAGACACAGGCCTCCTCTGTGATCAGAAATTGGTCATTTACATTTTAGTAGTACCAGCCTGTGAATGTCCCACTGCTGAGCTAAGGCCTCTTCTCCTTTTCTGAGGAGAAGGTTTAGAGCTTATTCCACCACGCTGTTCCAATGCGGGTTGGCAGAATACACATGTGGCAGAATTTGAGTGAAATTTGACACATGCAGGTTTCCTCACGATGTTTTCCTTCACCGTCAAGCACGAGATGAATTATAAACTCAAATTAAGCACTTGAAAATTCAGTGGTGCCTGCCCGGGTTTGAACCCACGTTCATCGGCTAAGATTGACGCGTTCTAGCCACTGGGCCATCTCGGCCCACATTTACATTACTTTACATTATTTTACTATGTCTATTGGAAATAAATTGAACTCAACATCTGGTGATACATTGCCCCACTTAGATACATAAAACACGAAGAAAAATGTATATACATTTTTATAGTATTGAATAAGACACCCGTTTAGCACTCGTACTTTATAAAACAACTTTTCCAGAAATTTAGGTACCATTTTTTTACTTAAAACATTCAGATTCGTTGTCTTGAAATAATTTGTTTCTCTTTTAAGCGAGACTTAAAGGCCTTATAATAATTATGTATAGAACCTTTTAACACATGTACTTAGGAGCTTTTTGCTCGAGTGTCTGGAGTTGGCTTAGAAGGTTAAGTGGGACTTACTCGTAACTATGGTACAATCGATAAACTATAGGAATAATGCTTCGGAAAAATTATCTTTGGAGAAATAAATTTAATATACAAGTCGTTAGTGTATTTGATTATTTTATATAATCATTTTATTATTCTCTTGCGCTTAGCCTGTTTAGCGTGACAGACGTATGTTACGTTTTTGATTGGATGCGACAAGTTTGGTATTTAACTGCATGAGCTATCCTAGTCATGTAAAAAATATATTAAAAATAATGCTGGAAACTGCACCTCAAATCTCAATCCGTGCAGTGCAGTTCAGTGCTAGAAACACTTAGCGTAAGAGCCTAATAAAATGGAATAAAATTGATCAAAGATACATTTTACTGTATTATCGTATACTTAGACGAAGGAAAACAAAAATACCATTTAATTCTTGAAAACTGAAAGTTGTTCCTTAAAAGTGGAGTGTCTGATGTCTTGACATTATTATTCAATTAAAATCTAAGAAATTAAGAATATGCTAATTTTTACCATCGTCGAAATTCATACTCAACGCTTGTTTTAATATTAATTAATAATTAAAATGTATGCTTTCCCGTATTTGGATTTTAGATCTTGAATAATATTACGTTTTTGACACTTCAGTTGAAGATAAGTTCTAAAGCTTGAATTATATTAATATACATGATTACTTACATATATTACTTTTATATATTTGTATAATTAATGATCTAAGAGGACATCGGGCGTCTAACGAAATGATTAAAATTCAACGTTTTTTTTTTTGATTAATTCTAATATATGTTATTGTAAGAGTTTATAGAAATTTAGATAATAGCTTTGGTACCTAACAGTTAAAATTATATATATTAAAAAAAAACAGATCTTCAGGGGCGTGCCGTGCCTTTTTGGTATTTAATTAGCAATTTTTTTAACTGCCTCCACGATATTCTTTCCAGAGCATCACATTCTAAATTTTAGGATAACGTTGTATGACCACATAATATATGTACATGGAATCAAAATCTTGTTTTATTTTATTGGTGTAGACATCAGCTGGTGTCCATTTTTTATATATACGACTTCTATATTAAGCCAGATCTTGAGAACCAGTTGTCTTCCATGATGGGCTGTTCTGTTTGAGGTTGTAAATAAGCCTAAATAAAAAAATTGCAGAGTATTTCAAAAAATGCTATATCAAGCACCAAGCCCTCAAAGAAAGAAGGAACCGGCACCGCGGGAAAACAAACTACGGCTCTTTTTGAAGCGATCGTCGGAGCCTCTCTTGAATCTTCAGAATGCTGCCCAACAGGTACTCTAATTGTATTGATGGAAACATTAATTCAATGCAATCATTCGATTAGAAATGTTATATCAACTAAACATAACGACTAACCCAATATTACGTTATTTGGAAATCATTCATTCAGAACTAAGTCTCATGATTTATATTAACATATCAACCAATAAATTTAATCACGCACCAATAAATTGTATGAGCTGTTGATGATTAAATTATACAATGAAAGGAGGGAGGAAACGTGACAATTATGCTTTAATTACAATAAGGCTTATGTTACTGTCAACTATAATTCTTCATAAAAAATAATCATAATATTATTTTTTCTAAACAAAACCTCATTACTTGTGCTAACTGATAGAACGTCATTTGTTAAAATTGGAATCATATATTCTAGATTTAAAAATAATCCTAGACGTTTTAAATGGGGTTATTTCGCTTAATCGGTTTCTTTAAAGAATTAAAATTTTTAACGAATTATATTTTTATCATGTTCACTCCAGAGATCGACTTTCGCGCAGCAATTGGCTCCAATACAAGAGGTAAATCAAAATTGACGGTGTGGTAGGAAATTTTATTGAAATGGGTTAAAATATTTCATATTAATTCACTTTTGAAACACAATTGATTGTAGTTTACGAGTTACTTCAATACTGTACATATTGGATTTCTTATAATTTAATATTGATACTTTTAATAATGTAAAATTATTGCATGTTAAACTTTTGTTTCTTTGCAATCTCAATTATGGCGGGACATTTTATTATTTGAATAGTATTGTTGATTTTCAGTGATTTTTTTGGGTTTCTTCATTACAGATTGTTATCAATCAGATCATACTTCATTTCTTATATTTACGCACATGTTTAGCACCAGTGGCATGTTCTGACTGTGCTTAGTTATAACTTAGGCACAGGATCACTTTTTTATATCAATGCTTCTTAATAATTTAATTCGTTCAAGTTAACATCGTTAAAGTTTTCTGTGTCGTTTTTTCTTTACTGAGCAATTTTTGATTTTTTGGCAGTTCATTCTAGTAGAACGATTTAATTGAGATATTTGTATGATACATAATTTACATAATATATATACAATTATGTATATTTTTCAACAAAATATATTATTTTTATTGTTGATTACAAGGCTGTAAAATGAATATTATATATTATTATAAGTCATATATCACTCTGTTATATGAAATTATTTATTCGTTCAGCCTTCATCACAGCAGCATCAGACGTTGATCATTGAAGAATTTGAGCCTGACGTATTTCGTCAGCTGATTGAATACATCCACACTGGTTGCGTCACTCTACAACCAAGAACGCTTCTGGGTAAGTTAAATTTGTTACATTTTTTATTTAGTCATTGAAATATTTACTTAGAACTGGATCCGTCTCAATGTAAACTTTAATGTTTAAATCAATTTGCCAATACAAATAAAATGAATCATTCGTTGTCGTTCGTTTCATGTAAATATAGTTTTCATCTTAGCGTTATATAGAACTTTGTCATATAAAATGGACTGAAACACATCTTAAATGCACTTCAGTATTTTTTATTTCTTTTAAGATTATCTGTACTATATTATAAAAAGGAAATATGTGATTTTTTGTTTGGCTTAACATAAAAACTACTCGACTGATTTTAAAAATTCTTTCACCATTAAAAAGCCACTTATTTCCCAAGTAACAAAGGCTTTATTATATTTAAATAAAATTAGAGATAACCCTACCCTACCTAAAATGGAACAATGTAACCCAAGGTATCAAACTGTTGCCTATAAAAATCATTATTATAAAATCGTGTTCTATGTTGATTATGTACGTGTAAATTCCACATTCAATTATGCGGAACAGACTTTTGGTTTAGAAGTTATGAGTTAGGGTATTCAAATTATCTAAGAAAGAAAAATAACACGTTTTGAACAAACTTTAACTGTCCTACGGTTTGTATATTAACAAAAACATTCTAATTTAATAGTTTTTAAATTTTCGCGGATGAACTCGCGGGCGAAGTGTTAGTTACTTGTAAAAACAAAACTAAACTGAATGTAGTTGCTATGATAAAAGTAAACCTTTTTGCACTTGAATGTCTAACCTTATATTAACCAAAACTAAATTCGAATATGATTTATTACTCTCTTAGTATTTGTAATCAATAGATAGTCAGACAAATATTTTAATATAATTATATTTAAAAACGTTAATCAAATTTCATTTTATGGCAATAAAAAACCAATTTAAATTTAAATTTCACGCACTTCAAAGTAAATCAAATTTGAGAGAGAAATAAAGAAATGGATCTCAAGACTCAATTTCCGATTTAACGACAAAGGGTGCGATTTTATTGATAGCATTCTAGTTTTATAGCGAGGAGAAAATGGAATTTCTTTCACAACCTTTCAATTAAGGCGTCTTATAACGGAGTTCTGAGTACCTCGACTTCAGAATAGAAATATGATTAAACCAAAGTTTTATTAAACCTTGGAAAATGTGTTTGATTGCATGATTTGTTCGGTTTCATAAACGGATAATGTTATTAGAAAGTTCATTGATTTGACGACGGTATTAATGAGAATGTCGCGGGCTTGTAATATATGTATATAAGTGAACTATACGTCTTTTAAACTTTAAAGTCTTTATAGTAGCATTTGCAACAGTTCAAACGAGCTCAATAAACATATTGATCATATCGAAAGATCTGTGAGTTAAATTGAAGCAAGTATCAGTAAATTGTGTTAAATTTGTATTAGCACAATAAATTTGTTTCCTTCATCCTGATTGGCAGAAAAAAAATCATTATGCATCTAAATAAATAAAATTGTCTATAAAATAATTGTATCAATATGCAAGTTGGAATAGTATTAGATTATCGGTATATATAAGTAAGTTAAGACGGCACTTAACTAGATTAAAGGCTCGCTACGAACTAACGCGATCGATTATCGGATAATGTTGCTACGAATAACACTTTGATGTTAGGATGTTGGACTAAATCTTCTTATACATCGTAGAAATGTATTAACGTTACTTGAGATTTGTATTTAATTTCATTTGACAGAAAACAGTCTACGTATATAAATACATAGTTAATTATTATATACTGTATATCTGTATAGCTAATAAGTACTCAAAATGATATACAATATGTATTTAGTTGGTGATAGGTTTAATAAATGTTGGTCTTGGTACCTACCTATAAGACCTTATCCTACTCATCATATATTATTGCAATAAAGTCATATCTAACCATACTTTTTTATGTCAGTCTGAGTGAGTGAACAAATGTTACGGTGAGAATTCAAAAATCATAAACAATTTATGAGTAAAAAGAAAAGTTCTAAAAACAAATAATTACAGTTATAAAACAGGCTTTTGATGTGTTCCAAGAATATCGAACTCAGATTTTTTTTATGTAAAACTCTATATCACAGGCTTAATAATGTTTTAAATCACTCCAATAGACACTCCATAATAAAGGCCTAACTATATAAAAAGCCATTTCATCCAGTCCATTGCGGCATGAAGCCGTTAAACTAACACACCCCTATTTGCATTTATATTACCGGGGCTAGGGAACAGTTACAAGTTTACAACACAACAATTTAGTTGCTTTAAATCAGACCATATTAATTGCACGGTATACAATTGTACCAAACATTGCTGGTAACAATGAATTTATCATATTAGTATGTCACCTTCAAGCTTAATATAGATGCATTTTATATAAAGGCATTCATAGAACTCAAGTTAGATGTGCGGAAACATAAATAGAACGAGGACAAACAAACGATGTACGAAACCCTGTCTGTACAAATAATTGTCTTGCGCGAGTGTTGGATTCACATCGTTTGATGTAGACGTAAATGCAAACTACATCCAACTATATAGTGCTAACACAAGGTTTACATCATTAATATTTAAATCAAGTTCAAATAAATGATTTTATTATTTAAATCAATTTTATCGTTCAACAATAATTGTACTTTTTAGAAATGTGGATTAATTTATTTTAAACGGATTACGGGCATTAAAAATACTTTCAAGTAATATCAATCTTCGCGAAAGAACTTACGTTTTACTTTGAATTCGTTAATAGTTTATTTTGACTTAACGGTAAATAAAGAAATTAGCACTAGCTATGTTTGTGAACACACTTGTGCACTATTTACTAAACATAAAAAGGCAAGTTATTACATTACTCCATTGTTTGTTTTCTGATTTTCTCTTTTTTTTTTGAAGCCATAGATGAGATCTAGTTTTCTAAATGAAAAACATTGACAATAACAAAAGAAAAACTACGATTTTGACACATACGTCACACACACACAGTCATGGTTTTCCCAAAGTGTCAATATGATTATAGTCTACTATTATACTATAGCGTAAACTGTTAAGTGTCATTTGCTTAGATTATTTGTCTAGAATGTTTTTTTCAGAAAGGCATTTTCATTTCATTAAAATTTTACTACTTAGCTCTTGTAGCTAATTCAATTATTCCATCTTTCTCTTATCTCACCAATGGGACAGCTTAAATAAGTTTTTATCAGCGCTTAAATGTTAAAGAAAATGAAATTTATCCAATTCACTGTCACCTTTGAGATTAGATTTAAAATGTCTTTCGACACTTGCTTCTTTTTCTCAGGATTATACTTCAAAGCCGTGCACGAAATAAATAAGGTTGAAATTGTAACACACATTCACATAGAAGTAGCACAGTACCAGTACATAGTATTATCTTCATTTAATGAAGATAATATTATAATAGGTTCAGAAAATATATGGTTTTTCTAAGAGTCATCCTAGTTCTTCACACTATTAGTACACAGTAAATATAATGATGATGGTGATTTCCTCCTGATAGAATTCGGCCACGCTGGACATATAACAGTGCACAAGTATTTGCGCAAATACAGGTGCACTCTCAATCTCGTAATCCGATAGGTCGACAAAACCGGACCAAAGGCTTTAGAACTTTCCGAGGCACAGAAGCTGCTACTGGACGGGAAAGCTCAATAATTTATCGGCCCTACATATGGTTTTAATCCAGAACCTTGAGATGTATAGGCGTATATCTACATACATTACAAAAAAGATAAAGTAATATAATAAGGCATTTATTAATAAATGTCCATTCATTATAATGATTACCCTTGAACATAACTATTGGCTATTTATTTCATTACCGTGAGATAATACTTTATTACAATTTCGTGGGTTTATGATAGCGTTATCGGATAACGATAAAATATTTTATTAACTACATTCGGAGTAATAATAATAATATCTATTTGTTATTATTATTACTTGCTGCTATACCACATGTTCCGTACAGCCGTATGTTCCAATTTCACTCGGCTATAGCTGAAACTTTTCATTTTAATAAAGCCATAAAAATAAAGAAGAACACAATTTTTTATAACTCTTAACCAACATAGCTTCTTAATTAATATACATAACACTTATACTAATAGACATAACGCGTTTCGGTAATATAATATTAAAATATAATAGAAAAAGCCTTTCATCATTTAACCTCTTTAAATTTAGACGCAATGTATATCATACGAACTATTGATTTCAATCATAAAGTTGGAGCTAGATACCTAATATGTTGGAAATAGATTACCTAAGATTCTGTGATATTACAGTGATATTCTGTGTTATATTCAAAATTAAATTTAAATCTAATCATTGTGGTTTATACTTAGACCTATTCTTATAATATTAAACATGTCTTATATTAATGCTTGTATCCTAATGTCTTGTATGACATAATATTGAGTTGAAACTATGTGCCGCTGTTAACCATAACAGTGCTCTACAATGAACGTTTAACGATTGAAAAAGGCATTGAAAATTATGCGTTTGGTCTCTGTCCAATCGAAAAAAGGGTGCACTCGCTGTTTCGTACACTTTTGCTTTATAATATCTCCAGCTGAAATCAACTCTGTCTTTGAAACCCATTTAGAAATTCGTATAAAAGATAATTACAGAATAAACAATGTACTAAGTCTAGTTACAATGTAAAGGAGAAAAAAAAAGTAAAAATTAATCTTAAAGATTTTCAATATCTTGGGAGGGCATCATAACTTTTACGAAGTAATTTCCATAGTTTGATTTATAATATACCAGTGATTCCTTCGCAAGAATTTATAAATAATGAATAAAAATATTTTTTCATATTTATTTTTTAATTGTGAATAATTAATTCTTTATACAAATCGTAACAAGTTTTTAAGTCTTATTTAATAAGCACTTTGAATAAGCTTAAATGAATCTACTTCTCTTGGTATGTCTTAACTTTTCAGTCTTGTATTTTACAAGGATCTTAATTATGGAAATTTTCTTAGTATGAGTTATTATACTAATTGCGTGTAGTCTGTGGAAATAAATTGTTCACTGAATAAACGCGTGGGATGACAAATTATCTGTAATATATGTCTGTAATTCGCTTAATTTTGTGTGTATATGATACGTCTATAGCTCAAATATGTATGACAACTATATGTTATATATGTACATAATATATCATAACTAAGTAAGCCATGAAATAATGAACAATTTTGTATTCCCCACAGTTTTCTTCGATTATTATTTTGTATATTTTGGTCTCGTAGTTTTTGTACCTTATTTTAAGGCTTATGTCTCTAGCGATCAATGCGAGTTGACCCTGTTTCTGTACCGCTCCTCAAAAAGCACGCGAAGTTCCTCGCCTAAATTGTATTCGATTCGATTCATATCGTATTCGATTCTTATCTCATAATCATATGATCATTTGGAAACAGAATGTGTAAATGCGACTGTGAACACGCAATTGTCTTGACATGAAAAAAATATACAGGTAAAACAAAAGTCAAAATTCAGTCAAAATTCAAAATCAAAAGTCAGGTAAAAATTTGTCAAAGTTATTTTTCTACAGACTTCTTGTGCACACTTTAAAAATATACTCGTAAGTTAATATGTACTATTAAATTTAACCTTATTTTGTATATCGTTTTTGTTATACAAATAAATAACTAAACATCGCTTAGTTGAGAACAAAGATTTCATTTCATGTCGTCGTATAATGTATTTATAATGCTACATATCATGTGTAGTATGAAAGGTTTTCCTTTATGCATTCTCGTGCTTTTAATTACTTTAGAGTATAACTTGATTAGTAACAGCAGACAGCCGGTCCTAAGTGCCCTGTACGTATTTTCCAACTTCGTATTTCTCAGTGAGATTTTCATTTAATTTTCATTTTAATTCTGTAAAGCCTTGTCACTGGAAACTCGTCTAAATCGGATTGTAACCAAGTTGCTTTTAAAATGAGTTTGAAACGAGTTGTTCATTTACATTGTTCTTATTTATTCGTAGAGATTTTTATCTTAGTCTGTTAATAAATTTAAACCTTTTGTTACAGTACAATACAAAGAAATATTAAAAAGAAAACATGGGTATTTATGACTTAGTTGATTTCGGTATAAGGTCCTCCAGACCGATTTCGGCCACGGCGGCCAATCTCAAGAGAGACTAGCCAACTGCGCAGGAAATATTATAGTGCACAAGTGTGTGCGCAAACACGTGCACTCACTTTTCCTTAGCTCTCATAATCCGATGGGACGGCAATCCGACAAGACGGAAAGAGTTCAGGTGCAGGACCAACGGCTTAACGTGCTTTCCGAGGCACGGGAGTGTTCACACTTCCAACTTCCAGACTCCGGGCTGCTACTGAGAGTTCTCTGACAGAAAACCCCAATAACTATTTATTGGCCCGACCTGGAAATTGAACCCAGGACCACCGAGTCTGCGGCCTTATGTCAAGCCACTAGACCAACGAGGCAGTCAAAGTCGATTCCGGTATACATTTAATACTTAAAATGTATTTCATTTGGGAACAAGAGTACCGTATTCGAGTTTTCCATCGGTACTTCCCCGTAGAAACTACACATATTGAGACGTCATATTCCATAGACTATTCATCTTTTTTAGTACTACTTAGTCATATACATGCAAACTTCGCACTCTTCTTGTTATACGATATTAATCCAAACAGATTAAAATCAATTTCGTAAAGACTTTCGTTCCATTTATTTATTACAGGAGATTCGCGCATTCCTTTCATTTGTATTAGTTTCGTATTTAAAATTTTAGCATCTTATTATTATAGGTGTAATGAACGCTGCTGATTACTACGGATTAGATGAGCTGAGACGAGCATGTGCTGGCTTCGTCCAATGCTGCATAACTGTGGATACAGTTTGCGCCTTGCTAGCCTCCGCTGAGAGGTACATTCAATACAAGTGTACCAAATCATTGGTTCAGAAGGTATGGTATAAATTATTGTAATTTTGGAACAGAGAAAGTTAGTTTTGCAGTATAATATTGATTTAATTTTAGCATTTTCAGGTCTTATTTTAATTAAAATCTTACATTATGCGGACCCGATAAACTAGCACACCGATAACTAATATACTGGCAATACTGGCATATATGGAAAAAATGTACTGCATAATGTGAAAGTATATTTTGTTGTTAAAACTGAGAAACAGTTAATATTCATATTTGTTTTTAGGTTCTGGAGTTCGTAGATGAACATGGTAATGATGTTTTAAATTTGGGTTCATTCACTTTACTGCCTCAACATGTTGTCAGGTTGATATTAGCAAGAGATGAGCTCCGAGCAGACGAATTTACTAAATTTCAGGTAAGAGTGTATGTGTGTATGTAAACATACATATATGTAAGAATGTGTTATCTCGGAAAAAGTTAACAAAGTAACTTCCTGTAAAAGTCCTGCTGTTGTATTTAGGCTTAGCACATAACTGCGAAAATGTCGAGAGGACGAAGTCACGGAAGTGTCGCTGTAAAAATCGATTGTTTACGACACGACTGCGTTGATCATTTTTTCTGGTTCTAATATGGTTTTCATAGAACCACTATACTGTTTATAATATGTAAAAGAAAATAGAGTAAGCGATACATTTTGTATAATGGTTTTCGACACGCGGATTTATATAGTATTTTCTTTCATTGCTCACATCATTTATACATTTCCAATGCACACATTAATTATAAACATAAATAAGGCTTACATGCCATGTTAAAGAGTTCGTTAATTAAATAATATTTTTGTTGTAGGCGGCGTTGATGTGGAGCAAGAAATGCTGTGATACAGATCAGAACATGTCTTTGAAAGATGTAATCGGAAATTTCCTGGAATACATCCAGTTTCATAAGATTCCTGCGAATGTCTTGATGAGGGAGGTACATCCACTTGGCTTGGTACCATATTCCATCATCATGAACGCGTTGGCTTATCAGGTTCGTAACGTTATTATTCTTTGTCTTTATTGCATAACTTAGAATAGTTGATAGTTTTCTAGCACATCATTTAAAATTGAGCAATTAACGGATTTGGCGAATGTCCAGCTTATATTAGCTTATATAAGTTCAATGTGTTTTGTATAACACTTAATTTTACGTCTTCTTTCTTATCACATATAATATAATATAATTATATATACATTATATTATTTAAAAAGTACAAATGAGATAAGGTAAAGTGGAGTGCTGAAAACACTAATGTTGCAGGCAGACCCGGCCAGCGTAGATCCAGGCAAGCTATCACCGGCGCGAATCCGGCGCGCCGGCCGCTCTATGTCAGTGCAGTCCTCGCTTGACCCCTATGGCTCCAACACCACCCTTTCCTCGACCGGATCGAGCGATGGACCGTCGTCTGACTCTCGGCACAACTAACGCGAGGGGAACGTCCCCCGTCCCGCGCCTGATCCCGTCCCCGGACCCTCCACTGCACCTACCGCACCTATGCCAGACAAGCCTCCTGAGAAGCTTGGACTCTTTTCCTCAATAAAGCGTGCTGCGAGTAAAAAATTCGGTGATCGTCGTTCTCCAACTCCTAAGACGCGAGAGCCTCGATCAAAATCGGATTCTATAAAACATGCAGCTTTGACGAGACAGATCTCTGAGACGGTGGCAGCGTCGGGAGATCCAACTTTCGAGCGCTGTGCTCCTAGAAAGCGCGATAGTGAAACAGAATTTCCTGTCAGAAAGTCTGCTTCAGAAATCTCTGAAAGTTTTCCATTTGTTAGAAGAGCACTTGCTGAAATCGAAAATGGGCTTAATTATTTTAGGAGATCTATAACTTCAGATGTAACTGAGCCGAAAATAACTGTGCAAAAAGCTGATCAAATAAATACAACAGTAGTAGTTGTCCCAGCAGCTGAAGATGATCCACCAGCATCTCCTCCACCACCAATGACTTTAAAAGAAAGGCGCGGTTCTAGAGGATCGCCATGTGCTAATCTTCCACCGCTTATGATACCATCTATAACACCAGAACCATCTCCTGGGCGCTTATCACCAAGTCGTATTTCACCACAACGACCAAAGGAACCAGCTTCTGCACCAGTAATAGGCAATCTGCCGAGGAGATCCCGAACGCGATCTGAAATGCCTCCAGATCCACCACCACGCTCACCTGAGACACCACGTCCGGCGTCTGTATCTCCAAAACATACTTTTGCCTTTAAAATTGTTCTAAAAAAAGTAGAAAGTACGCCGAATACATCATTCGATCGACCAGAACAATGAGAGTACCTCCTTTAAGCGCGCCGCTGTTAGGTGGTGGAGTACTCAAGGTTAAAACGCGCTTTTCTCCTTTTCTAGTAAAAGCTAGCATAGATTAGCTAGGCATGGATAAATTAAAATCCAAGAATAAAATATTTCTAAAACTTAGGCGACTGCTGAAATCGACTTTCTATTCTTATGAAATTAAGGGGCGGGCCCTTTTGTATATTGATGTTCTAGTTGGAAAAATGTGCTAATTGTAATTGATATTTCGTAATTTATACTTCTGTGTATATGGGATTATATAAAGTTTTCTATTGTCATTCATGGTCAATATTTTGAATTTGTAATCATATCACGAAATTCATAATTATGTTAAGCTTGACAAGAATTTCACAATAATAGAGACTTTCTCTATTAGATTAAATGGTTGATGTTTATTAATAAGTGTTTTTTCTATTCTATCTAATGATTAAGAAATTGATTGAAAAATATTAAATGTGCCTGTTACTCACTCTGTTTTCTATTCCCATCACAAGACTTGTCCTAACATTAATCTTCTTAGTCATATATTGTAATTTTATACAATCATTATCTAATCATTACCAATGTATTGAGTGTATTTTTGATGTTATACAAGTGTCTGATGTTAAAATATTTTTATAAGCTGTATATAAATGAGTGTTTGAACTTCTAATATTGTATGATTATAATTACATAAGTGGTCATCTATATAATAATGTATTAAAATTAAATATTTAATTAAATTCCTTAACATTATTGTAATATGTTATATGTAAAATTTTTATCCATGTTATCTTTAAAGACTTTTAACACAATATTTTGTGTTAGTGCCATTTAGATAGGAACAAATGCGTCTGATTTGAAGGAGTTATCACAATTTTATTTATTAATGTCTTACTAATCATCAGTTATGTATATCTTCTGTTTAAATAATAAGTTTTTTATGTTTCATGAACTTCAGTCATTAGCACAGTTTTGGTCATTTTTAACGCTGATCAATGTTTTATGATCACCGCCTATTTATGTGGGATACGAAATTATGTTACTTCCTAATACATAATATATTATGCATTGGTCAACTAGCGGCATAAGGCTTAAATTTAAGTACACCTTGTAGTACATGGGGGTCTAGCAATTAAACTTCTGTCACTACTGGTTTGTAATTTTAAGCTAGATTGACCCCTTGTTGATACGATACAATCTCCTTAACTAAATTCCAGTTTCCTTAGTAATCAGATTTGTAAATCTGAATTTACTCATCGTTTTAAACTGAGTAACTGAATAAAAAATAGATTTTTTTTAAATACCTTGGTAGTAGTAGTTTGACTTTGTGATTACTGTTTACATATTAATTGTTTTACTCCAGTTTCGCTGTGGTTGGTTGATTTGTCAACTAAGGAATGAGTACACAGATGTGAACTTAAGCTTGATGCATCGAAATTCACGTTAATTTATCTGTCATATAAAATAATTTATAGTTAATAGCACCTTTAATTACCGTCCACCAGAACATATATAACTTTATAAAGCAAAACTGAATACAATCTTTTTTTAATCTATCGGTTTGAGTTTAGTGATAGCTCCTTTCTACTGTTATATCATGTCATGTATGTAATTGGTTATTTTATGATAAAGGTAGCAAAGTGTCCAAAAATACAAGCATTTTATATAAATAGATTTAATGCCCTTCAGTGAGATCATTACATAGTTACCGTTTTAATAATAATTATTACATGAACTTTTATATATTTTGCGCCTTGTTAATCAAGTCGTTATAAGAGTCCACTAAATTGTGCACTATCTATACATGTAGATTATAAAATGTGCAATCTAAGTAATTAAATATTAATTGATGTATTGATGTTCTTGAGCTGGACTGTTTTAAAGTATTCATTGTACCGTATGTTGTTTTTTCTAACTTTATTAAGTAAATAAAGCAATGGAAATGATAAGGCGTTTTAATAATTTACACCTTGTTTTCAGATAAAATTCTTAAAAAATATGTTTTATTTTAATAATAATAATTTAGTTTTCCAACATCAACATTAAATATTATGATAAATGAAATAAATATTTTGGAATGTCGATTCGGCAAAATTTTTTTTTTTTTATTGAAACAAAATTTAAGTACAGTGCAAATAAATTATCAGTCTTACTTATAATCGTTGCTTAGCGGGTGATTAGGTAAACAATGCTGATTGTTTTTCTAATTCAAATATAATGACAAAGAGCAAAATCAGCGTTTAACTAAACAGTTAAGCAACTTTTCTAAATAACAATGTATATTTTCAAAGAAGTGTATAGTTTACGACTCAAATATATCACAAAATTACATATAAGTATATATCAAAATAAAAATAATGACTATAAAATATATACATATATACATAGACATAACTATGCAGAATATTAACAGTCCAATGTAGATAACATTGAATAGATATAATTTTTCCTATTTAAAATAATCTATGACAAAAAATAACCAGCCTTGTCAGTGGAGGTATCTATAAAAAGAATATTTTTAATGCGTTAAGTTTTATTTCTAATTAGTTGTCGTCGACAATTTCATCTGCCCTATAAGTCTTTAAGGCTGGAATTCCGAGATCACGGAGTTCGTATTTCCACTGCCATAACTATCCAAGTATCCGATAGAGTTTAAAAGTGTGGAAGAATAGAGAGTACAAGTGTGTTTGCACCCACGCTTGACTTTTTTTTTTTGTTGCATCGGAAGGCGGACGAGCATATGGGCCACCTGACGGTAAGTGGTTACTAATGCCCATAGACATTGGCATTGTAAAAGATGTTAACCACCGGAACACAACAATACCAAGAACTGCTGTTTTGCAGTAGAATATCTGATGAGTGGGTGGTACCTACCCAGACGAGCTTGCACGAAGCTCTACCACCGAGTAAACTACTACTAAATCATCTTCTAGCTAGGAATTGAACGCCATGGCGGTAATCATCAAAACTATCATTCCATTAACTGTGCGTAGACAATTAAGAGACCAAATATATTTGTATAAAATAATTAATAACATGGTTGACTCTAAATATCTTCTAAGTAACATATTATTTAAATGTCCTCGTCTTAGTGCTAGAAATTATTCATTGTTCTTTATACCCTCATGTAGAAATAAATTTACAAAAAATGTGTTTTTGTACCGTTCTTGCTTAAATTATAATAATAACTTCCAAAAATTAGACATTTTTTGCCCAAAAATTGGTGTATATAAAAAAGCAGTTCGTGATATCTTAAAATGTTAACTGTTTCTAAATTGATAATGTACTTATATGCTGTTTTTATTTTTGTTTTAATTTTAATTTTAATTTAAATTGTAAATATATTTTTGTGTTTTACCTTTAAGTGGAAACTTGATTGATTTGTGTTTTATGTTATTTTTGTTTTATATTACAGTGTTTTTAAAATTGTTTGTTTCCCAAATAAATAAATAAATAAATAAATAAAATAAATAAATAAATAAACATTATTATATGTAACGACACTAATAAAAGTATCTCTAAAATATATTTTAGCATTTTTCCAGTTTAGTTTGATACCACGCTTCAAGCAAGAAGGTTAAAAGCATATTTAACGACATAACATAATATTGATGTTATACTGGGAAGTGCACTATCATATAAGGCTAACCAGGCAACCATCACTCATAATGCACGTAAAATAATAAATCAATAATGTAACCACGACACAACACAACTTTCCACTCTACGCCATTTTGAATTTTACGCACATTTTCTAATATATACAATATACATACTCGATAGCTTTGCTATGATTTGAATATCGAATTTAGTTTAATATTAAATAAATTCCTTTTTTAATTTGTTAATGTATCTGTCATTAGTTGGTTTGAAAAATAATATATTAGAAAGTGCGTGAAGTATTTTTTTTGAATTCGAATTGATTTTAATGAATATATTATTATTATGTAAGTAAAATATGAAATTAAAATAAGTTTAAGCAATCTTGAATTTTTGCTTGTCATGCATATAATTCACTCATCTCGATAAATATAAATGGAAGGCCTTACTTAGGGATTGTCGACTTTTAATACTGGTTAGTGTGAATATCGATATTTTTCGATGTAGGTACTTTGATTTCCAAATAAAAAATAGTTATATTGTTTTTGCTTTGATCGTTTTCTCCTGGTACATGAGACATTCGCTGCTTAACCTAAATAAGAATAACGCGCGTTCGGTGAGAGCTTATTACTGTTTATGGCCTCCTGGTACATAAGGCACTCGCTCCAATAACCAAGATTTGAATCATCCGCGTCAGGTGAGACCAACTCTCTGTGTATGATCGCCTGGTATACGAGACACTTTCTCTTTAACCAAGATTAGAGCTTTCCGCGTTTAGTAAGACCTTCTCATTGTTCATGGCCTCCTGGTAAATGAGATACTCGCTCCCTAACCAAGATAGGGGTCATCTGCGTTAGGTGAGACCTTCTTACTTTAAAATCTCAGACTTTTATCCACCATTCATCTATATACAACATTCATCCTTTACTCATACTTGCGTGTGAGCGAAGCCACGGGCATTAGCTAGTTAAACGTATAGTATCGAAAATTAAAAAAAATGTGTTTTACATATATTATTTTATTTTTTAATCCGTTATTTTCAATTCCGTTGTTCCTTTTTTTTCAATAAGCTACTACCCTATTAAAATATATTACAAACGAATACAAACAGATTTCCCTATTACAAGGGAGCGTCGTGCGACACCGACATACCTGAGTTCGCTGCATATAACTCAATGCAATAGGCAACAGTCGGTAGTCGGCATTACATTACATATGCTACACGTGGGCCTACCGACTATTTACAACTATTACGCGACAACGTTTAACCGACTAATTGGCAATAACATAAAAGATTCGAAATCTCTGAAACCGTCCATTTTGTTGTGTTCCTATAAACTATCAATCATTATAATTTTACACTATCATTTATAAAAGGCAGCTAAAGTTTCAGACAATTCAACTTAACCCATATCTTATAGCTTTTTTAACTAAGAAATGTTCGACATGATTCACGATTCACGATTCATAAAAACATTGTCATTTTTGCCGCAGTACATTAGTGAAAATCGCACCTAAATCAGTTAAGTCGTTCCTAAGATTAGCGTGCACAAAGACACAGAAAAACAGGCAAAAATCTAACAATCATTGTTTTGGATTCTATTGAGTTGATAAAGGCCCGCAATAATAGTATTGCTCATATATATACATCTTCTATATATATATATTTTGCATTTAATGTTTGTAGTATAAAATAATTTTATTTTCGTTATATTAGACTTGAAGAAGAAAAAACCAAGCGTGTATGTACTTAGGGTAACGAAGTAGATGGATTGCTCTGACCTCTTTGACCCTTGAAGGCCGACATTATAAGTTAAGATCGACATCGAGCGACCCGACACATCCGACACTATCATATACCTAATAACCGCCACGACTTTCATAAACTATGTAGACTATGTAGTTACGACTTTATCACAACTACCTCAATGAAATCCTATAGTAATGGAGTATAACTTGAGTATTATGGTAGTTATACTAATTAGAAATAAATTGTTATGTTACTTATTTATTTTTTGAACAACAAATTAGACAAAATTTTTCGATCGTGATTTACATTTGTGAACACTTTACGAAATATGCTTCAAATACAATCAATCATATCATTATTGAAATGACGTATATCAATAGTCAATTTAAAATCTTAAATATGTGTTCTTAAGTATTATTATGAAACGTTAAGTAACAACCGTCAATGTACTACCTTTTCTCGAGGAGAAAAATTGGAACTAATTCCACCGCGTTCTTCGACTGCAGGTTATAAACAATTTAAAAATTAAATTCGTTGAATTGATTCATATCAAATATTTACTAAAAGAACGTTAATGTTTTTGTACAAATAAATTGTTTTTTGACTGCCTCGTTGGTCTAGTGGCTTGATATAAGGCCGCAGACTCGATGGTCCTGGGTTCAATTCCCAGGTCGGGCCAATAAATAGTTATTGGGGTTTTCCGTCAGAAAATTCTCAGTAGCAGCCCGGAGTCTGGAAGTTGGAAGTGTGTACACTCCCGTGCCTCGGAAAGCACGTTAAGCCGTTGGTCCTGCGCCTGAACTCTTTCCGGTCGTGTCGGATTGCCGTCCCATCGGATTATGAGAGCTAAGGAAAAGAGAGTGCACCTGTGTCTGCGCACACACTTGTGCACTATAATATCTCCTGCGTAGTTGGCTAACCTCTCTTGAGATTGGCCGCCGTGGCCGAAATCGGTCTGGAGGACCTTAAATTGTTTTAAAATGTTCTCCTATTATATATGTGCACATGCACATAGGAGCTTATGATGGTAAAGTCAGAGAATTAATAATGTTATTATTAGAAATCTATACAAGCTTTTTTTAAGGGACTATAAGTAGGTATGTATATTGTAATAATAAATTGATGTTTGCTTTAGTGTTAAGTTCTTGGTTGCCTCTGCTAAATTGACCCATCCATTATCAAGGCAGTATGTTTGGGCAATATCCGCAAAACGTCACTCTTATAGCAAAGGGTATCGACAGTGTTCAAACACCAATAATACATAAAGTAGTATAAAAAAAAGGATCAGACAAATAAGATCTTATATCATACTTAGTTTATAAATAGCTATATTAGCAGCTTCAATGTTTTTTTTTAAATAATTAAAGATGACAAATAATCAATTTATACATTTTATTCGCAACTTCGTCAAAGCTCATCTGGTTAGGTACCACCCATTTACTATACCGTATATATCACCGCATGCAGGAATGTATTGTTGTATTCCATTTTGATGAGGAGGTAATTAGCTAATAACACTAAATGCACAAGGGACATAACACATTTGTTTCCGAGATTGGTGGCGCACTTGCCTACGCGGTTAATATATATTTTTTATATTTCTGGGTAGGCAAATGACCCCATTCCACCTGATGGTAAGTGGTAAAGTAACAGCCTGCGAATGTCCCACTGCTGAGCTAAGGCGTCTTCTCCTTTTTTTGAGGAGAAGGCTTAGAGCTTATTCCACAACGCTACTCCAATGCGGGTTGGCAGAATACACATGTGGCAGAATTTGAGTGAAATTTGACACATGCAGGTTTCCTCACGATGTTTTCCTTCACCGTCAAGCACGAGATGAATTATAAATTCAAATTAAGCACTTGAAAATTCAGTGGTGCCTGCCCGGGTTTGAACCCACGTTCATCGGTTAAGATTTACGCGTTCTAGCCACTGGGCCATCTCGGCTTAATCTCGGCTTACGGTAAGTGGTAGTAGAGTCCAAAAGCGACGACGGCCAGTAGAGTCATCAAATATGAACTGTACTAGCCGCCCTCTCCATGCCAGTCCACAAGATGCCTCACGCCTCGTTTGAAACATCAAAAAAAAAATCTTACATTGGTATTACAAGTATATGGGCGGTGCTATTAACATCAAGCGGTTAAATTTATTCTGTCTACCTAATACCTACTATAAATAAAGTTCACAGCTCTCATATCCTTTCGACAGAGTTCAACAAAGCATTTGTCGTGGTCCTAAGAGCTGAGAGTTTTCTTCCTTCATCATATTTTTTTAATCTTTATTCCAACTACATTGTTGCAAATACACTCTTAAACAATTCCGCGACCGCTGTTCGAGGCACATTATTTTTCTAAATGTATAAAGTAGTAACGCAGCAATTAAAAATTCTATGTTTCTTCATTTTAATCGCTTCGCGTTCTAAACGGACGTAGTAATTATTGTTCGTTGAGGGAACCTTTGATTCATGACATTCAATCCAGTGATTTTTAAGTTTAAGATGTCCAGTTACTGCGGATTTGTTTATTATTCAGGAAATAAGCCATTCAAATAATGAAGCATTTAAATTGTAGAATAAAACATCTAAATTTATTGTATTAAAACCAACGTGTAATTAACTATCCCACAAACACAACAAAGCTGTATAGAATACCGCGAACACCACAAACTTTTAATTATATGAAACGTAAAACTTCAAAAGCGAACATTGTATTTAGTTAAAATATTAATTTCGAGTTACGATGTAATCATCCTAATGGTTTACGCACTTGATTTGTGTTTATAATTATTTACGTAATCTATATAAATAAAATGATAAAGGTCTGCAGTTGTGCGCGCATCACGGAAAAACTACTGGATAGATTTCAATGAAATTTTAGAAATTTAATTTTTACACACTTGGCCCTTATCAAAAATTTATTGCAATATCTTCATTTAATAAAAAGTTATTAAAGTTTCAAGAAACAACGATTTGTATATGCACTTCGTGTTCAGTGATGTATGTTTAAACAAAGTATATTTTTGCTAACATAATAAAACTTTGTTAATATATCAAGCAACGCGGCCGAATTCGCGGGTATCAGCTAGTCAATGATAAAAGGAAACATCGAGAGCTATTCTCCATGTGTTGAATACAACTCTATTACATATACATGTATTTATATTACGTGTATCCATTAATGCCTTTGCTATTTTAACAAAGTTTAGCAGTAAAATTTAAACAGGCTATTCATATTTTATTCTGTGAACTACATGAAATAAATTATAGTTATAGAGTATAGAGATAAAAGTAAGAATTTATTATTTCCAATGCAAATTTTATCAGTAATTTATTTAAGATTAATGTGTCTAGCATTTAGATAATCTCTGCAAGTGAACTTGAAGAAATAAAATAAACTGTTTCATGTTTCATACTAAGCTATATAAACGATGAAATTAAAAGGAGTTTCTCGCTGTTTCTTTAAAGAGGTCACGTTAGCTAAGATAAATGATATTATACTTTGTACATGAGTGCTGTATGAAATAAGTCCTATATCTATGCATTTTTATCATGTGGAAAGTTTTTCTTATAAGCATTTAGAATATAAATCAAAAGTAAACTTATTAAGTTTACTTACTTAAATAAGTTTTTGATTATCATGGTACATGTAAAAATCAATGTAAAGTTACCACCGTTTCGAAATATATTCCGATTTTACCGAAAAAAATACTAGGATTTTGGTTGTTACCTTTTTTCTCAACAGAAGTACATGGTCGACTTTATATTTATATTTTGTAAGCATATTGTGAGACAAATTTAATGAATTCTACTTTATTAAAGCAAATCCGAAAAGTTTCGAGTTCCAAGACTACAAATAGGAATGTAATTATATTAGCAAACCACTGCTGCTTAAGCGTCAATAGCATGTTAACTATAAGGCCATCTGACTTTTTTTATGAAAGAGGGGGCAAACGAGCAGGAGGCTCACCTAATGGAAAGTGACTACCACCGCCCATGGAAATCTGCAACATCCGAGGACTAGCAGGTGCGTTGCCGGCCTTTGAAGAAAGAGTACGCTCTGTTCTTGAAGGTTTTTATGCCATATCGGTTCGAAAAAGTCGCCAGCGAAAGCTGGTTCCACAGAGTGATTGTGCGAGGCAGGAAATGAAAATGAAATGAAAAACCTAGAATAGAAGTTGCTTTTAAATCGGAATAAGTTTTTGAATCAGAATACACAGGATGTTCAATTATGAATTATTACAGTCAAAATAGATATTTCATTATTTCAAATATTCTAGAATGCTGAGCCTCACTTATACGCAATATAAGTAATTATTAACTGTCGCGGGATTTTTATAAAGGCATATTTTCAAGCTGTAACTACCAGTTGTCAACGTTACCATAAATTAAATGTAACCAGAAATGCTAATACTTTAAAAAACTAGAAAACCAAATTTACGGTTCATATCCTACATTTTTATCTACGTGGGTGAATGTCATAATCATAGCTTTGTGATATATAAACTTGCCGTAAAAATAAATTATTCTCATGTGGAACTTGCAAAGAAGCCAGTAACATATTCTGAAAGCATCGTTAACAAAGATGCAATCATTTTCGATCTAATAAAAATGAATTCAATATCGAATTTAATTTTTCGTCATAAAATACAATTCATTCAACAAGTCGAACCAGCTTATTACTCGAGAGGTTTCTTGAGAACTCTGAATAGAAAATATTCTGCACAAGCATATTTCTATGTATAGATAAATACTATGATACTTTTAATTACTCGGTACGCTTATATACTGTAGTTATATATGTATTACTTTCAATGTTGAATTTATATTATTTGAAAAAATAATAATTAATATGATTTATATTTAATACTTTCGTTTAAATCTAAATAAATCACCGGCTCGGGTTGTGGATTCTACCAAAATAATTATACCGGAAAGAAACTCTATGGTTACTCATTAACAGCAATTAAATTAATATTTATACATAATAAAAATATATAATATATATAATTCAATGTTGTTTATGTATATAATAATTAAGGTTATCAATGCATTAAATTAATTTGCATCGCTTTGCAACTTTTTACTATAATTATGAACTTTTTTACAATTCTTCTAATTTAAACAGATATCATAAAAAATAAAAGACAGTAAACTTCCCTCGCGCATTTCTCTTATAACACAAACATTTGGAATATGATAGAGCAATAAATCATTTTCAAGCGTCACAAGTTGGAAGTTTCATCAAATAAAACTGATATTGTCAATAAAACTTCCCAATTGGTACCCAGTTTCATTCATAGAGTTGTTTATAGGATGGATATTGTTTGCACATGGTGCGGTACTAAAACTTATACCTACTGTGATTTGATTAAACTCTCCCGTTTTTATGACGAAGACAAAGATGGTGTCATAAAATTTTTACACAACGACGTGCAACGGTGTGATTTGATTGTGGTATAAATCGGTTTTTATTTCGAACCCGAAGTAATAATCACTCTTGATTTGTTTTAGTTAGTAAAACGTTATCGTTCTGAGAACTTCATTTTGAAAATCGATGTTTATTTTTTTAGTAACTTGTAATCAACACCGTTACAGAAATGGTCGTACTATATAACTTAGTACAAAATAAGGCCATATATTATGATTACAATTTTTATTATTAATAATGAATAGACATAATAGATATAATGACAAGAAAATAAAAAGTAGATATATAATAAAAGTATGGACAGTAAAATAAATTATTATTTAATATTAATGTGAGAAAATCATATCATACGAATGTGTTGTGCGCGGTTCTATGTGCGTGTGTGCGATGAATTTGAATTATTTTTCTATTCAATTGCATTTTGGATAAGTGGCAAGATAAGTCAACTATACAGCAATAAAGTAAAGTTATGTCGACGTGTAAAATTTACACACAAAAATAGAACAAAGGAATCAATACTCAGAAACTGAAAATATTTTTTATGCGATATTAACCACAACCGAGACTCCAAGCAAAAGTGAATAACGCCAGCCTGGCCCGCTGATGATCTTGGCAGGGATTGTCCACCACAGTGACGATCGTTTGATCAAAAAGAGCCGCAGCCTCTCCTGATCGTGCGCCGTCCTCGGCTGCACTGAGAGCATCTTCGCCGTCGGGTCTAGATACATCGGATTTATTGGTGACCCAGCTGGCTATTGCCCAGCGGTTTCAAGTTGTCAGCGGTCATCACCATCGTCATTATGGTCGGCATTAGAATCTGTTAAAGGAATTAAATAGTTTTTTAGCAATTCAAGTATTAAAATTGCCTACTCTTTCATTCATCGCACATACATGGCTCTCTATCATAGTAATTTTATAAATATGCTTTTATACAAAGCTAAGGAAATCCACTATCACATAATACATATAATAAAACTTTTGCTACAAGTTTACGCATTTATAAAATTTAGGGAGAGAGCCCTACACGTGTCAAGAGCTCACGTCTTCCAGGACAGGCCTTGCCATGCGTCCATAGGACAAATCATCCAGGACAGATCCTGTCATGCATCCATAGGACACCAGCATCACGCGTCACACGCAGAGACTGACAAGTGAAAACGCTGCTACGCTGTCTTGCGTTAAATTATAACGTTGTGTTTACCCACTATTTAAACAAATAAAAAAATAATTACGTTCTATGAAAAAGCTATAAAGCCGCAATCAAAGGTTGTCGATATACGCAAGCGATAATATTTTATAGTCCGCAAGTTTATTTGTAATCAGACTAATTTTATTCTTGTAAAAAATGTAACAATAATATAATAATCTGTTACAAGATTAAATTAATTTTTTATTACATTTATATTTTATTAAATTTCCAATCACAAACCTAAGATTATTCACAACTATTTCATAATAACAATTTATTACTATTATAATAACAGACGTTTACAATATTACAGTTAATAAGAGTTGTTCTCCTGACTGAATAATTCTCTGCTTTCATATGATTACCTATCATCCTGGCATGTTTATAATTAGTATAGATAAATAAAACAATATCATTGGGATAGTACTAACAAAGTGCAGTAGAGTCAAAGTAAAGTAACATCCTGTGAGTGTCCCATTGCTGAGCGAAGGCCTCTTCTCCTTTTTTGAGGAGAAGGTTTGGAGCTGATTCCATTATATAACAGTGTATAGAATAAAATAAAAAAATTGTTGTCTGTAAAGTCGGTTTACGGACGATAGTTTAACGTGATAACGTCATAACAAAACATTGATGAAATGACTGCATACTTTTATGAATAAAATTGAATCATTTTTATTGAATGCGGCGCAACCGTACTATCAGCGTAACGGGACAATGAGCGTAACGGGACAATGAGTCATCCTTTTTCGTGCATGCAGCCAGCGTTCGTCGATTTATTTAATGTGTTTCGTTTTTAAAGCTATCCAGTTCCCCGTTACGAGTACCTAGTTATAATTAAATTTCTTATGTTTAATCGTATTACTATCAATCAGTCAGAGAGTGAGGAAACTGCACTTCCATGGGTTGGAGAGATTACGGCATAAAAATATTAATACCTATCCATTTTATGTTTTGCCTTACTTAGTAAAAGCTACAATAGCCAGACTTCGATTTATAAACTCATACATCAAAATAAATCATCGTCAATCATACAAAATTGAAATGTTCAATTTGTCTTTTCCATTGTGTAAACAAAAATCTCTTAACAAATCGTTTTCCCGATTCGTTAAGAGACTGAAAGCTGTCCAATCACTCTCTCAATTTGAAATTCATGAGCAAATCCAGTTTAAATTGAGAAAGATTTCCAGTTCAATCTAGAAAAAATAACTATTACTTTGCATTTTAGACTTGAATGAAGGTATGTTTGTGAAATATATCATAGTTGCATGTCATAGAGAAATACGACTTAAGCATTAACCTGATTCTGAAAGCAAATCCATTATGCATTGAGAAATGATATCTATCGAAGTGTAACGGACATTACTAACATTTAAAAAACTTATTTAACTGATTTTTTTTACATTACGATCAAATCCAGACAAGTAATAGGAAATACAGCAACAGTCCTTATAGTCTGGATGCTGCAATCTACACCGGGAGTCATATCCAAGAAAATTAATCTCTTAAACTTTTTATTCCTTGTAACACACAAGTGACTACCAGCTCTTGAAGTTTTACTTTAATTAGCTTAATAGAATTTTATGCATTAAAGAATAATTCGTTTAAGTATCAACAGCGCTATGTAAGATGTTGATGATAAATATTGTGTAATTTTTATGTGTCTATTAAAATACTCCAATTTTGATTATGGAGTGAGTGTGTCATTTGCTTCGTGGTAGAGCTTTGTGCAAGCTCGTCTGGATAGGTGCCACCCACTCATCAGATATTCTACCACAAAGCAGCAGTACTTGGTACTGTTGTGTTCCGGTTCGAAGCGTGAGTGAGCCAGTGTAATTACAGGCACAAGGGACATAACAGCTTAGGTCCCAAAGTTGGTGGCGCATTGGTGATGTAAGCGATGGTTTACATCTCTTACAATGCCAATGTCTATGGGTGTTGTTGACCACTTACCATCAGGTGGCCCATATATACCAGGAGATCATAAACAGTGAGAAGGGTATAAATATGGAGGGTGAGGATAGCGAAAAACGAATTAAATAAAACACAGTATGTATATCAATCAATCACGAACGAATGCCGTAGTTAGAAAGAAGGGTCCCTTATCGAATTTTGATAATGGGACTATCACGGGCAAGCTAAGCCCCTGGAACGCATTTGTGTAAAATTAAATACCTACTTATAATACCTTGCACCACGTGATATACATGTATATCACGTGGTGGTAATTTGACGAAACGTAAATGAACCTAAATTTAGTTCTTAGTTAATTTAACGAATAATTCAAATTAAACGTTTTATAAAACATTACGAGAAGTCAACGAAAAGTAACAAACATTATTTTTGATATAATTACGGACAGAGAGAAATTATCCGAAGCTTGTCAACTTTTTCATTTTTTATATCAAGAATCAAGAAAGGTTGAAAGACCGCACACTTTTGCACCTGCTATTTTTCTTCCTAATTAAATTTCTAACATTACAGCTCTGTCCCTGTGAGACAGCCTTTGTGGCGTTACCTTTTGCAAATAATGTTAAAACCCGCCATGTTGATTTTAACCTCGCATAATAAATTACATGAAGTGAAAGTTATTGCAAACAAATCCTAAATATACTTAAGAAAAACAAAACGCTCTTTTCTTTTTAACAAATATTAATTTAAATATAAACGCTTGCTTTTATATTTAAATTTTATTTATTTAAAAAAAAGTATTGATATAAAATTAACAAATAATAATAATTTATTATAAGGGTTAGGTGTAATTTGAGATAACACTCTTTAATCATTAAAATTTCTCGTAGTGTGATAATTCTCTCTATTATATCAATTCAATTACATAGCATTTCAACTTGATGATGAAATATTACTTATTAAAACTCCAAAACTCACACGCATACTCATAAGCACTCACATAGATATAAAAGTATCTGGTACTAAATAATATATCTATACTAACATAAAATAAGACACCCGTACTGTTAAGAACATCAAAAATAAAATAAAACCCACAACATTCCATTTCAATAGTATGCGTGGAAAAAAATAACAAATAAATAATATGCCACATTCTATGCCATAATTTACTTTTTTGAATTTATAGTTTATAGATATTTTTATGAAAATATTTTAGCAGAATGTATAATATTATATAAAAAAATAAGTTACAGTTGATACAATTATGTATAATATGACACAAATGATTTTGAAATATAGGCTTTACCTCAATGTATCAGATTAGCATTTAGCATGACATCGATTGCACCTTCCTTACGCGTGTTAACTTTATTCAATAACATTACTCTTATCTTGAAACAATCATAATATATTTGTACGTTCACAATCATACATTACCAACCTTCTGGGAATAGTACGGTCAACATCGCAGAACCGAGTGTTTATTTAATCGACTTGAAGTATTACGATAATGGCTTTTTGTGCAGAGTAACATTTACAAATTCGAGATAATAGACTTTTTAAATATACGCTTATATAAATCGATCTTTAAATTTTCAATCCCTGACACTTCAATTCACCCTCTTTACAGTTGATTGCTAATAAACCCTTTTTTATAAATAAAGTAGCAGCCTGTAAATAGTCCATAACTTCATCTTACTTTTAAACCAATTATTTCGTGGTCCTTTCAAACCATACACCTAAAACGTAAACAAAAAGAAGCTAACTATTTAAGCTAATAAATAATTAATGTTATTACTACTTACTAATCAATATACTTTTCTCAGTCAAGGATTAACAAACCCTTATGATTATGTTCTTCGAAATTTAATTGCTTTTGTAAGCACGACCGCACCATCCAATCTTCTTAGTGTTTTCCCCATTCTACGTGACATTGCCGAAATAATATGTGCCCTGTTGGCATTAGTAAAAGCCATTAATCTTAGATTAAAACACATTGATGATATTTGTTTTAATTGTAATAATAAACTTTGAACTTGAATATAAAAAAAAGTTATTTAAAAATTAATCACTTTTTTTTTATTATTATCTATGTTCATTCAGCCTGGGCACATCTGGCGGAACGCGGTGCTAAGTTTTCTATGTTAATTAATTAGCCCCAATTAAATACAATATATTCTAAAACAAACTAAAAGGCTGGTCCTCGAGATTAGTAAAGAGAGCGAACAGACACATTAGCACGAATCGTAGTGACATTCAGCCGCTTAGTCAAGAACATCACTCTTCACGATACCCTTGTTATTAATAACTTTAGTACGTAATGTACGGTGAAGCCTATGCTAGTAGGCTATGTGCTGCACCTTCTCATGTATATTCTATTTTTTAGAGATATTTAAATAAATTACATTTCGAATGATCTGTGTTTGCACTAACCTATGTTTAATAACCTTCACTTGTATTGTAATGTTGCATAAAATAGAGTGTCATTGTTTGTAAACAACATGCGACGCGTTAGATGTAGGAGACCCTTAAAATGGAGGCTTAATATAAGTCGAACTTAATAAGGTTAGAAGCATAGACTAGTATTAGTACAAATTAATTTAAATTTTATGAATTAAAAAGATTTGTAACTAAATATTACAGCTTCATTTGATAATGATGAGATTATATTCTTTACTTAAGACGTCGTTAAATTTAATCATATACTGTCAAGTTGAAGTTAAGCTCTTAATGTAACTTGAGTGTAAGAGCTTAGCGAATTTAAGATTAAAAATAAGAATATATAGAGGGTAAAACCCGCAGATCTTAACTGAATATCACTGGTTCAAATCGGGGTAAGCACTTATTTTCACTGTACTCAACTTGTGTGTGTGTTTGTGTGTGTGTGTTTGTGTGTGTGTGTGTGTTTGTGTGTTTTATGCTATAGAAGAAACCTTCGTTACTAAAGTTAAAAAAGGTTGAGGAGAAGTTGTGTTACTAACTTAATGAAGTGATGTGGTGGAATAAACTCCGAACCTGAGTTAATAAAGCTACTAATTTTCCCTCATAGGATATAAAAAAAAACTTTACTTTACTACTTTTACGGTAATGAGAAGGGATTTAACAAATAAGAACGACTCCAGAATTTATGCATTAATTTTATTTACTTAAATAACTAATTATGTCTCAGACTTCCGCAGTCAAATAAGGTGTCAGCTTATTCATCTTCCTCAGAACTTTTTTACACTAATAAGTCTGATTTAGCATAATTAAATATACTTCCCCTAATTACAAACTCTTTTAAGCATGACTTCGTACATATAGACATATTAGTTAATTTGTTATTATTATCGACTTCTGGTCCTTAAAAGCATTCTTTCTGGCTTTACACTGAATTTACTTCCTTATTATTCTTGAATTAAAATTTAAGCTGTTCAAAATATATTATTTGAATTTGTAAAGTCAAGAACGCTAACTGATGTAGGAAAATACCGCGTGAGTATGTCATCTCCTTAAGTGAAATAATATTGAGAAAACTTGAACAAATACAACACATTCGTTTATATACACAAATCATTCGTTTTTCTTTTACCCTTATTTTCCTTATGTATGTGTCTGAACATCCACTAAAATTGTATTCTATTTAATTTTAACTAATAAATTTCGAACTAATAAAAGACTAACAAAGAGACTTATAATTTGCTTAAATCAATAATAGCGTTAAAAAATCTGACAGTATTTCGAAGTGCTAAATTCAATTTGTAGAGACAAAAGACAAAGAAAGTTTAAAAATGTAATTTACTCTAGTGGAAGTCAAGCTCAATCTTTTGTCAGAATTTTTCCTTGAAAGTATTTTTTTGGGTAAGTAATGCTTACTTCTTTAAATTTATCTGCATATGTTTATATAGCCTATATATTTTTTTGTATATTACACTTGTATAATAGTCTAGTCAACAAGTGCCTTTTTGGTCAACTTTTTTTAGCAGTCTCTGAAAATTATGATTCAGGTGTCATTTGATTAGGAATGGCATCTAGATTTGGTAATTTATTTACAAATAGTAATACATTAGTCCTGCGGATGGTTAGTTAATTCTATAATTACAGGTACAATTGACAGCTGCATACAGTACCAGTCCCTATGGGCGAAGGTAATAATTTATCTTAATGTGCATCGTACGACATAATATAAATACTGAATATGAATTAAAAAAAATTAAAATAGAACGCTAACGCCGTTCACGTTGCATTAAGTAATTACTAACCTTTCAATGTATACTAGTAGTCCACTGAAATGTTAAAATTTAAGGACCTAATATTGCAGTTGTTAGAGGACGCAATTTTATTTTTGGGACATGTGTCAATAGCTCAATATGCTCTATGGTCTATGCTCAATGGGTCAATAGAAGCTCAACCCCAAGTTTGTGGGGTTGCCGCCCTTGTTGCGCCCCGGCCGCCATCTTGGAAAAAGGGGTGCAAACACCTTTTTCGCGATATCTCAGAAACTATGCGTCCTACAAAAAATTCGTAAAGACATAATTTGTAGCAAATCGCTTTGCCTACAATTATATTCATATAACTTTTTGACCTAAATTTAAAATTAAAAAGTTATAAGCATAAAAGTGAGAAAAATTCTGTAAAAATTTTCTTTTTTGCTCTATAACTTTTTTATACATTTTACAAAAAAATTACCCCAGACAAATTTTATGGTTGGTATGGATGGTTTTTTGAGGAAAATTATTTTCTATATTTTTTTTTTATTTCAATCATTTAAAACGCTGTTACAGCGCTGCAAACTTGACAGGGTTCGTCAATGCTCATGAGAATCCGGTCAAAACGCAAGTCACATTTCACACATTTCCCAAAAATAAAATTGCATCCTCTAAAAAATGCAAAGCTAATGTAATATTTCAATGCGACTATAGTAGCATTATGTATAGAGGAAATTGCTTAAAGAATATTTATTGCTAATTTATTTATAAAAAAAATCAGCTCAATACCTTATGTAACCATTCGAAACCGTGAACAGTAGCTAGCTATTTATAATAGTAAGTTCGTAAGCGAAAATTCAATTTACTTACTACGCAGGGAATAACCGAGGTAACAATGTTTAACGAATCGAAAGATCGGATGAATTTGTAACCGATATTTGTATAAGACAAAATACCGTTTCTGTTCATGTTTCTTATCAATATTACGGGTAAAATCAACTTGACAGTAGTATATGTCGGTTTGAATAAAAAGTCGAAAAGCCCTTTAAGTCTATGCCTGTAAGATTGTCATAATCTATTTGATAGAAAATCTTTACTATAAAATATAATCAAATGAAAAACTTAACAAAAAAAAATCCTTTGCATAGGTTATCGAGATAACACAAAACCCTAGCAATGAATAGTAAGGATGCTTAGAGAGAAGCCTCAACAAAATTAAATAAGAGAAATATCCTTAAGCACAGAGAATCGGAATTGTGATTCAAAGGGGAAATGCTTCTAGCATTCTTGCCACCATTCCACGCGGTCACGATTTATATAGTTATTATGTTTAATTTTTATTTGTATTTATTTAAGGTTTTAATGTAAATAAAAATATTCTTTAAAAAAAAAACAAAAAGTCAAACCAAAGACAAAAATCTTTATTCAATATAGAAGTCACATTTGTTTATTGGCTGTCAAAAATCTAGAACCGGTTTGGAAATAAGCACATCAGAACTAAGGAGAACCGGCGAAGGAAACCAAGGGGGATCTTTTATTCTTATATTTATTTCAATTATAAGGAATAAGCTCCAAAATCTTCTCCTCCAAAAAAAAGGAGAAGAGAAGAGGCCTTAGCTCTGCAGTAGGACATTCACAGGCTGTTACTTTACTTTACTTATAAGTATTATATAAAATATATTTATAATTTTTATGAACTCTTGCTAATAACATTGGGACGATAGAATAAGAATTTAAAAGAAAACTAAAAATCTCTTGTTGCAAGAAAAAAAAGCAATGTTCGCTGCTTGAAGCTTTCGAAATACTAAATTGAAAATTTCATTTTTAATTTGTAAAATCCACGCCAAGAAGCTATAAATGAAACATTTAATTTAATAAGAAATGAAAAAAATAATAATAGAAAGTTTATGCAAAGTAATTTACAGTGACCTACATTAAGGAACAATTATAATCTTTATTGCTCTTGTTCTGTGCGAGAATTCACTTACGAACTGCGGTTGCAGACTACAGTTTCGATCAGACTATAGCCACAAGTAAATTTACATAGAGAAATGTTTTGAGCGAAATCAAACCTTAGCAAACATTGGGAAAACTGTTATTATATCACAGTGTATTTTCAACGATTATTAAGATATTGATTCATATTTGGATAGAAAAAGTGACCGTTTTTTATAAAACCGAAAAATAAATAAAAACTTGTTATATAAATTTTTCCAAATATATAGTGTTTTGGCAGTCTGTTCGCTTCTTCATTAAACACACGTCAGCATAATTATTTAGAAGAACTTTATTCACCTTTCAAATATTAAAAAGAGCCAATATATGATTCATAGATGAGAACAAAAAGTAATAGCCAGTGTTTATTATATGCGATAATTGAATTTAAATATGACTATTTTCGTTATGAATATTTTCATTGTAATTTATCCATATTAAAAAAAACCTACTACATATTGCCACTTCCCTATTGAAAGAACTAGCTTATATTCAGAAATAAAACGGGACTTCAATGAAATTAATATATTATTTGCTATCATAAAATCCTTTATATAATTTGGCGCGCGATGCTTGTAAGATATTTTATAAGTGAATTCGTTTCCCGCCAAAAAAGGAAACTGTCATTGTTCTTGCTTACAGATAAAAAATGTAGAATATTGTTGTTTAATATGAAAAATGACAGACACTCTTCAGTAATATTTAATAATAATACATATTATGTACAATATTATATATCAAAATATTATTGACTCTTATACTATTATATAAAAAACACTAAAACACAGAGACTTGTAACATGAAAAATATCAGTTATACCCGGCAGCTGTATTTATAGACTACGTTACGAGACTATTAATAAAATATATCAAAATAAGTAGGTCATGTAACGCCTAAATCTGTTTACATGCAGTTCTTTTTCTTAGTTATATTTAAAAAAAAGTTGGACAGACTGGCAAATCGGTCATTATGGTAAGTTCTCACCAGCTATAGACATTGGAACTACGGATGTATTTAATAGTTTAATTAGATATTTAAAATCCAATTAATAATTTATTTATACAAGATTATGTTTTCATTAACCATTGAGATCAAAAATATAAATGCTAATTTTGTCTACGACTATATTATAATTTTTAAAAAGAGTAACAGCCTCTTACGGTTTTTTTTGAGCAATCCATATTCAGTATTGGTATCGTTTAAATAACATATTAGTTTTTTAACTAATGATTCAAGGGTTTGTAACAATTGCACAGAAAGTTGACTTAACTCTACTGCATTCTGTACCAGCCAACCTTGTTCAAATGCTGTTCGTATGCGCAAAACTACCCATTTTTTTTAAATAAATACAAATACAATGGAATAAAATACTTCATTATTTTTTAATAACAAATACGAAATCGAGGTAAGAACAGAATATTATACTTAAAGTTATAAGAAGATGGAGTTAAATAGGCTCCATGGGGAATTGACAAACGCAAAATGGGAGAAAATACAATGAACAGTAAACCACAGTTTCCTTATAACCTCAGAGTCAAAATTGAATTAGCAGTAACCTCATTTGCTCCTTGTTTTCCTCGAGTTATCCCTGCCTGTCCATAAAATTTCATTCCGGTCTTTCTATGAGCGAAAGAACATTTTCCGATGTGACAACGGTCCACGAAATATAATACAATAAATTGTGGGACAAATTGAACCTTGTGTTATTCCTTTCGTATTATTTGGTTGTTTGTACTTTGTATATAATTATTAAAACGCTGATAGCATCGAGAGTTGAAAACGGGGTTTTTTATTTTTTAAATGTTATACATCCAGCATTGCTTGCTTTCTGTGATTTTACTATTAGTTTTCCTATTCCATTCCTATTTAATGCCTCGACATTAACTTATGTTAGAAGTTAAATAATCACGGGAAGGGCCGCGGAGGCGTTATATTTACACGATCCCGCAGCCTCTCCGATCCGTGCCGAGGACGGCCATCGCAGTGGTTTTAGTGGGTAAGAATCCCACATAACCCGGTCCCACCCCCAAGGGAGACGGGTACCTTTCTGAAGGTTTACACTGCGTGAAAAAAAGGAGTAAAATAATCAGAGGTTAGCCTTACATTATCTAGCCACCAGACCATACAATACGGCAATAAGTCATGAGGAGTTACATAATAAATTTTATTCCTACTTAACTAGTCATCATATTTTGTGACATAATACATCTTATTTCTTAAACGAGTCTTTATCATTCGAGGACGCTCGAACTATGAGTCAAGGCCTTTCATTGTGCTTGTATTCATTAAAGAGTGTAACTAGCGTGCTGAAATGAATTTTTTTACTCTTTATTAATGTTATTTAATAATAACGGATGCAAGTTTTTTTTAAATGGATATACTTAGACACCGTTTGAGCGATCACCATAATTGTTGCTTTGTGTATTTTTTTAATGGAAAAAGTTTTTTTATCCAAATCAGTTTCTATACTGTTTACTTTTAGCCTTATTTATTCTCTTTTTAAATAGATGTGGGCTAGGCTACCTGATGGTAAGTGGTCACCACCGCACATAGACAATGGCGGTGTGATATGAAAACCACTCAATATGCCGCCGATGCGCCTACAACAACGGGAACGGGAATGTTAGGTTCCATATGCCTGTAGTTACACTGGCTCACTGACCCTTTAAACTGAAACACAATACTAATTATTATAAAGCATTATTTTATAGTACACTATGGTATACCTTATTTTTCCAAAGCCTTTTTATAATATAATTTTCTTTTATCCATTTTATGAGTGTATGAATGTAATTCGTATTGTGTATCATAGTCAATATTGTATTATGTTATCATAGTAATAAGAGTAAACGTTCTGCGTTAAAATCTATCTTATATACGTAAAACACCAATAGGTATACCAGTTTTAACAAATAACATTCAAAATGCTCATATTTTATCTGTTAAAAAACATTGCGAGAATTCTCGAGATATTCTAAATTGGAACAAGATGATAAAAGAAAATAAAATTTTATGTTTTGCAATAAAATCTAATTGTCAAACAAATTTCTAAGCATTATATAACTTTCGAATTTTCAGAAGAAGGTAGTCAATAAAATCCTTTGAGATAAATTTATAATGGCACAAGTAACTGTTTATTGCCGTCTATTAAAGAATACTCTATTAAAGTTAGGTAATTTGTTTTAATAAATACAACATTATCGTATAAGTTCTTGTAATAAGAATGTGATAACGACGCTGTTTTGATTATAAAACTTAATATAAATATGACTTTTTTTTAAAGGCTTGGCTGGAGGTGCGTAGCGTCTCATTAACTCTATAGTTCAACCAAGGTGCTATGGCGAGCTGTTTTTAACCGACTTCAAAAAGAAGGAGGTTCTCAATTCGATTGGTATATTTTTTATGTATGTACACCGATTACGCTGAGATTTATGATCCGATTTACGTGATTCTTTTATAATTTGATGCGAAATAGTTGCCATTTGGTCCCATAACATTTTAACTTAATTTGGCCCAGTAGTTTTTATTTTATGATCATTTTTAGCTTTTTATTAACTTGCAATGTATGTAATTTGTTCGGGTGGAATGTTGCAACTCAATTTTGAAGCAAATACCTTCAACCAATTGAGCTCAAATTTTATATACACGTTCAGTTTAGATTACAATGCATGGTTAACTGTATGACGTCATTTTAAACCCAATATGGCGGCACACCCAAGATAGCGGACTAGTTATTTTTAATGCACTCCTATAATATGGGTATCAAATGAAACAGTTTGCTAAGAATAACTCGAAAAATAAAGTGGCATCATTCTAAATCCAATATAGCGGACTTCTAAAGTTTGAAACTCAATTTTGAAGCAGATATCTTCAACTGATTGAGCTGATATTTTGTATACACATTAAGTTTGGATGACAATACACGGCTAGCTGTATGACGTCATCCTAAATCCAACATGGCGGCACACCCAAGATGGCCGGCATAAATTTTTAACATATTTTGCCCCAGTAGTTTTCATTTAATGAACAGTTTTTATATTTATGAAAATTTTTGTTTACGTGGACGATGTAATTTTAGTTTGTGTACAGTTTTTTTAGGAGTTTTCATTTTGATTGATTATATACTATTATTAACTCGTGTCCCGATAAATGGATCTCAAGCTACCTGGCATTCAAGCCAAGCAAGCGTGCGGAGTAGAGTAACTCAGAAATATCACCAAAAGAAAAAAATAAAAACGAAATGTTATAGTCTACCTGATGTTATCTAGAGAAATTCTAGTTACACCTAGTAGTTTACAGAACAACCTATTACAAACACTAAAAAGTAAAAAATAAAAAACCACGTTTAAAAAAACCGACATCAAAAACTAAAAAGTATTAAATAAACTTAATAAAGATTTACTTTAATATACCTCTTACGCAAACCTTACAAATACCTTTAATATTAATAAAATACTATTATTTGTATGTCCAACCTATTGATAGGTTTGAAGTCGGTGCCAAGCCAAATATCACTAATAATTCGATGTTTCAAGTCAATGAAAATAAATAAGGACGATAATTTAAAATAGAATGCAGTGAAGTTATTATTTATTTAAGTAGGCTTATTACAGGTAGTTTTTAATCGTCATTTTAATATAAATTAACCGGATATGTTATATAATAACAGGGCTTAATAATAACATACATCCTAATTAGAAGAAAGTAATCTATATTATCGATTTATAAAACACAAGTTTTTAATTATCTCTTGTTAAATAATGGAGGCATACATTCATGTAATAAAATGTCAAACGAAAAATAACGTTCGAATTCCTTTACGCATACGTTACGACATAAATAATTCAATGACCATCGACCGCTTGTAATCAACGGCTTTGAACTTTACACAGTATTTGGATAGCATACAAAACAATACTGAAACATATTAATGCTAAATATTTTTGTTACCAATAACATAACCTAATTGAAAAAAATCTGCAAAATAAATAAATACACATAAGTTTTATAAGGAGATAAAGACGTATACTATAATATTAACAACCGCTCGCATCTAAGCCATTTTCTGCCTTGCACAATCATTCCGTGAAATCAGCTGGCGACTTTTTCGACAACTTTCAATAAAAGAGCGAACTCTTTCCTTAAAGGCAGGCAACGCGCTTGCAAGCCCTCGGATGTTGCAGGTATCCATGGGCGGTGGTAGTCACTTTCCATCAGGTGAGCCTACCGCTCGTTTGACTCCTCTTACATAAAATTCGTAATTTCATCCGCTTCTGTATATCTCTATTAACAGCATGACGAGCGTGAATTTCATGTTCTTGTAAACATTTACAAATTGATCGCTTTTTCCTACCGAGCAATTAATAGATGACTATCACTCCGCTTCGTGTTCAAGGTATCCATTACGTAAAACCATTAAAACCAATAATCACACGCACACGCGCACACACACACAAACTTGCATGGGTAGTTGCGTACACGTCGATACGCAAGAACATTTTGTTTTTGATCTTTTACAAAGGTCACTACGTTCCAATTACTACTTTTTTTTTTTTTTTTTTTATAGCCCGGGAGGGCTAATGACTCCAAACGCGACGACGGCTAGTGCAGTCGGGAAGAATGATCTGCACTAGCCGCCCCCGCCTTGCCGGCCCGCAAGATGCCTCTTCACGCCTCGTTTGAAGGAACCCATGTCATAAGAGGAGGGGAACACGTGTGCTGGTAAAGAGTTCCATGTTTTGGAGGTGCGACAAAGAAAAGAGTTGCCAAATTTCTTCGTTCGCGATGGAATTGATGTCACAGTTAGGCGGTGACATCGAGAGCCAGCACGCGTAGATTTGTGAAGGAAAGGGGAAGCAGGAATGAGGGAGAATAGTTCCTCTGAGCACTCGCCGTGATACATTCGATAGAAAGCGCTGAGTGCCGCTATCTCTCGACGCAATTGTAAAGGCTCGAGGGTGTTGGTGACCTTTACGTCGCCAATAATGCGAACCGCACGTCGCTGCAACCGATCCAAGGCCTCCAGTAAGTACTTGGCGGAGCCATCCCAAAGGTGCGAGCAATATTCAACGCAAGACCGCACCTGCGTTTTATATAACAGGAGCAGTTGTTTTGGCGTGAAAAAACGCCGCACCTTGTTCAGGACTCCGAGTTTACGTGAGGCTGTTTTTATAACAGCCTCGATGTGATCCTTTGGATTGAGGTCGCACCGAACGTCGATCCCCAGTATGGCGACTTTGCTTTGTACCTCCAGCGTAGTGCCACAGAGGGAAGGAGGAGGGGAAAATGGTGACTTTTTCGCTGTGAGAGCGCATACCTGTGTTTTCTTGGCGTTAAACTCAACAAGATTGTCAGAGCCCCATTTGGCGATGAGTCCTAACGTCCTATCGAGTTCAACAACAAGATCCCTCCGCACCCCATGGTATCCCCCATGCACTGTACTATCATCTGCATACCAATGTATGTTCCCGAGAGAGAGCATATCATTGATATGCAAAAGAAAGAGTGTGGGAGATAGCACAGACCCCTGGGGGACCCCAGCATTCACTACATGGAATTGTGAAGCGCAACCATCGACTAAAACGCGAAGGCTACGCTTGTGTAGGAAGCTAGCAATCCAGGTGCAGAGCTGAGCTGGCAGACCGTATGCCGGCAGCTTGGAGAGACGACTTCTGTGCCAGACCTTGTCGAAAGCCTTGGAGATATCGAGGCTGACAGCCAACGACTCCCCATACTTGTCGATAGCTTCACCCCAGAGGTGTGTTACGTACGCTAGAAGATCACCTGTGGACCGTTTTGGTCGAAACCCGTACTGACGATCATTAATTAGACAGTGATCTTCTAGGTAATGGATCAGTTGGTTGTTTAAGATCCGTTCCATCACCTTACAGAGAACTGAGGTGATAGCTATTGGCCGATAATTTGCCGGGTCTGATCGATCCCCTTTTTTGGGAACCGCTTGCACATTAGCTTCTCTCCAAGAATCCGGCACACGTCCTGTAGAGAGAGACAGTTGGAACAGGCGCGTCAACACAGGAGACAGCTCCGCTGCACACTTCATCAGCACTATGGCTGGTATTCCATCGGGACCGCTAGCTTTCCGTACATCAAGTGATTGCAGCTCTGCACGCACATCACGCTGCCTGATTTTGATGTCAGGCATCGTGTGGCCACAAGAAGGGATAGTTGGTGGCAGCGCACTACAATCATTGATCACGGAGCTATCCGCAAAGAGTTTTGCCAGAAGATCGGCTTTCTCCTGCGGACTGTGAGCTAGCGATCCGTCCGGATACCGGAGCGGTGGCAGCGAAGGTTGGCAGAAATTGCTTTGCACAGATTTGGTCAGACGCCAGAAGCTACGGGAGCCCCTAGGATGTAAAGCAAGGTCATGGCCAATCTGTACAATGCGCTGTGCATCCGCTCTTGTGTATGCCTTCCTACAGGACTTGGAGGTTTTATTGTAGGTTGCTTTCAGTGAGTCAATGTTAGATGCCCCGCTAACGCGGCCATTGATCCACGCGCGATATGCCGCCTGCTTAGATGACACAGCATCGGCACATTCGCGAGTGAACCAACGGTTACGCGTACCCTTACTGGTGAGGTCTGAGTTAGGAATGTAGTATTCCATCCCCAACAGGATTGTTGGGGATGGAATACTACAGCAGCGGCGCTAGCTGTCGGGTCATTCTCACTGAAGCAACGTTCCTTCCAAGGGACTGACGCATAGTAATCGCGCAAACCGTCCCAATCTGCCGACTTATAGTGCCAAACGCGACGTTTGCATACCGTTGGTGACGGCAGCTTGGTCTGTGGCACTTTGGTAGAAATCAGGCAGTGATCCGAAGAACCCAGAGGAGCCCGAACCTCAACCTGATATTCCACCGGGTGGCTAGTCAGCAGAAGGTCCAGTAGAGAAGGCGCTTGCCCGTCAATGTCTGGGATCCTGGTGGGCTGATCAACCAGCTGGGTCAAGTCATGCGTGAGAGCGAAAGCATGAGCAGTCCTACCAGCATGGTCAGTTTTGAGGGACTTCAACCACGATTCATGGTGAGCGTTAAAGTCCCCCAAAAACACCAGTTCTGCGTTAGGAAACTGCTCTTGCGCAGCATCTGCCACCCGACTAAGATGGTCAAATAGCCGGCTTGTCTCCAAGTCACCATTATGGGATCTGTAGAGGCACACGTAGACTCGACTCTGACGAACCAAGTCCACACGCACCACTATCATGGAGAAGGAAGGGTCCTCCAAGCAGCGCAGACGGTGACAACAAACATCCGTCCTGACGAACAAGCATACTCCGGCTTTCGCTTTGAAGGATTCTTCAAGCATATAGCCGGGATAATTAAGGTAGCTGGTATCGACAGGACGGAGTATTTGAGTCTCCGTAAGAAACAACATTGCTGGCCGTGCTGTCTCGAGATGGTGGTGGACAGCATTGAGGTTAGCGTGGAGTCCACGGATGTTAGCGAACTCAACCTCAAACAGCGAAGGTATGGTGGGGGTGTGCACCGCTGTACGACCGTTATTCCTTATATGCACTGTCATGAAATAGGGGGGGGGGAAGAGGAAGAGACGTGAAGCGAGCGTCGCATTGCCACGATAAGGATGGTCAAAGTGTGGAGCTGTGTTTCCCCAAGAAGCTGCCAGAAGGGAAAATAAACTGATCCGCCGGACGGAAGGGCCCCCGAACCCTCCCGGTAGTGGCCGCCGGGACCCCACCGTCCGGTCACCAACCGGCACGACGGTCCACTCCGAGATTATGCGTAACCTGGTGGGGCAGCCTCGCGAGCTGGTTAAGAACGCTTGGGCCCCTGTACTCTGCCACGGGCGGCCAGCGGAACAACCGTTTCTTCGGGTCTCCCTGACCGGCGGGTCAATATAATTTACGTACGTATTTACTAACAACGTGGATTGAAAATCGATTATTATTTTGTTACGTATTCCATTGTATCCCTTATCGCTTAATCGCGTATCGATTCAACCCTTTCAATAGTGCAGAACCAGTTTTCACCGGTCAAAGTAAGTAAATTTTAATAGTATCATCTCCGGTGTATTGTAAGCGATTTCATTGAAGGGATAGAAAATTTTAAAGCTAGTATCAGTATAAAAGAATGAATAGTGTATCGCCAGGAATGGCCAAGCTAGATCGTTTCTGATCAATAGTCTATTGTGTCACAATCTTTGAGTAACTTTGTGTGAATCTTATATACAATCGTAAATGTTATTTATTCGTAAATATTTCGTTCTACATAAGGTGTCTGGACTTAAACTCAAATTTTTCGGTTAAGAATTCACATGTTCTACTGGGATTTGGCTAAGTATATTAAGGTTTTTAACGCCGCTGGTGACCAACATAAAGGGATGAGTGGCAAGCTTATTCTCGTGATCTGAATTCAAATATCGCGTCGGGTTAGAGAACGTTACCGCTTTTTTTGTAAAGGACTTCTCAATAGCAGGCAGACTTAGGAAACAGATTTTTTTGGAGAAATAGAAAGATATATTAGTTTTTATTTGAAGGTAAATACTATAACTAATCATTTTGATTTATAAAAGAGGTATTTTTTTGTGAAATGTTGCTAAGTTACACCTAAAAAAATTAAAAAAGTAAAACAAAAAGCCTTTTTTAAACCTTTTTTAAATACAAGCTTAAAGTCAAATCATTAGAGTCGTTTCAGATATACACGTTATAAATTTATATACATATATATAAGAATTGCTCATTTAATATTATAAGACAAGATGATCTCCGGCGTAGTTGTTACGTGCATGAATAATACATAATATATAATTGATTTTCGGTAGTAGAATAATGCTGCCATAATTATTTATCAAAGGAAGGGATTATTATAATTAATATTAAAATCTCAGCTAAAATATTTATCGGGAATTATATTTTTATATTATTTTTTTATCAAATAATTGATACTTAAGCATATCTATCCAATATATAAAGCTTAAGAGTTTGTTTGTTTGATCCGGTTAATCTCAGTAACTACTGGTTTGAATTTAAAAATTATTTTTGTGTTGTATAGTCCTTTTATCATGGAAGGTTCAAGGCTGATTTTTATTTATTATATTTCTTTTAATTATACACGGGTGAAACCACGGGGCACAGCTAGTAATTAAAAAATTATATAAAAATATATGTACGCTTCAAATAATTCAATATAATAAAACATAAGAATAATTTACTTGTTTTTGGACAGAGTTAAGCAAGCTTATAATTTTAATTATTTCCTTCACGTCTCTGGGGCTAAAAAGGTGGTTTCTTATTGCTTTAAAAGGAAGATTAGTAAATTGACCTTAAACTTGGAAAGCTATTTGTAAATTCAATAAAACTTATGACGCTTGGTCTACTCTATTCGTAGCTTAAAGGCTTATTAGTAAACTTATTATTTTTCATAATATTACTTAAAATAAATATATTAATAAGCATTCAATCTCAAGGACTAGCTAAATAAAAACACAAGTACACTGTATATTTACTTGCTTGTTTAATGCGCTTACTATACAATCGGATTCGATCGGAAACAGATAAAACTGGACCAATGACGTCGCGTGCTTTAGGAAGGATTGTAACAATGCCAACAATACGTGATCTATGTACTTATGTATAATTTATCTACATAGACAAAGTACACATACTATAATAATAAGGTCCTCCAGACCGATTTCGGCCACGGCGGCCAATCTTAAGAGAGATTAGCCAACTGCGCAGGACTTATATTATAGTGCACAAGTGTGTGCGCAAACACAGGTGCACTCTCTTTTCCTTAGCTCTCATAATCCGATGGGACGGCAATCTGACACGACCGGAAAGAGTTCAGGCGCAGGACCAACGGCTTAACGTGCTTTCCGAGGCACGGGAGTGTACACACTTCCAACTTCCAGACTCCGGGCTGCTACTGAGAATTTTCTGACAGAAAACCCCAATAACCATATATTGGCCCGACCTGGGAATTGAACCACCGCGTCTGCGGCCTTATATCAAGCCACTAGACCAACGAGGCAGACACATACTATAAACATATAATTAAAAGGTTATATAACAATATAATCTTTATAATATTATACCCGCAAAGACTACTTTAACTTCTAATTTATTATATTGAGAGCAAATGCGTTAAGGAAGTAAATAGCCGTGAATTTCAACGCTCAGGTAATTCTATTGTGGTAAATTTTAACGGTTGGCTTCACTTTAGGTCAGAATATAACATCAGCTTCTCCGTATTCAATATTTGAGCAAGATTTCAACAAACGCCACTCCTATCGAACTTAATATTTTGATATGTTAATGCGACAGTTAATTAGCGTAATTATTAGTATAAAGTAAAAAGTAAAAGTAAAGTAACAGCCTGTGAATTTCCCACTGCTGCGCTAAGAACTCTTCTCCTTTTTTTTCTGGGGAGAAGGTTTTGGAGCTTATTCCACCACGCTGCTCCAATGCGGATTGGTGGAATACACATGTGGCAGAATTTGAGTGAAATTTGACACAAGCAGGTTTCCTCACGATGTTTTTCTTCACCGTCAAGCAAGACATGAATTATAAACACAAATTAGGCACTTGAAAATGCAATGGTGCCTGCCCGGGTTTGAACCCACGATCATCGGTTAAGGTTCACGCGTTGTAGCCACTGGACCATCTCGGCTTACAATTATGCACCAAGAGAGCCAGATCTAAAGTCATGACGCGAAATTAAAAACTACATAATATTAAAAATAGCTTAATTACTTAAGTTAATTAAGCTTAACACGGCGTTGACATATATTTAAAGGTATGGATCTCCCCATTGCAAGTTTGTACATGAGAGAAAAACACACGAGGAAAGGATGCTTGCCTTTATTAGAACTTTCGACCAGAAGATAAAACTAAGTCACTGACTATTCTAGTCAGGAAGAATTTTATGGACCTAGAAATATAAACGTGTGAAGAATAAGAGGTTCTAACTTAATAACTATTTTATTTCACATTTTGAATTTGACATTTCCGTCACGTGCTCTCCCGAAGCCCAACGTTACATTTAGTTTTATGACGTCATTTTATATCGTAGTATTCAGAACTAGGTTGTTTAATTATGTATAATTTTTTTATCGCTATTTTAGCATATTTTATTACATTATGTATTTACATACATATTTTAAACCAAATAGGTTTCTTATATCATAAACTAAACCAAATTATCACTCCACCTAGTAAATTCAACGCTTACTAGTTATAAATTATATTATATTGATATAAACAAGTACATTTTAATCAATAGAAGTCCATAAAGGACGGCGAGTTCTGAGAACTATCGACCATTTATTTTGAAATCATTAGTGATACTCGAATACCAATCGATACTTATAAATGCATGGAACATGAATTTTCGATTATGTTTACTTGAACCAAATGCAATATCAGGAAAATCATTCGTGACCTAACGCTATTACTACGAAATTATCATTCTATTCACTCGTATATTTTAAACTCAAGATATTTTTAATAGGACCGCGAAGGTTCATATTAAAAGATGGATTATTTTTCTACTTATTTAAAATATGGCAGCCACACTGACAAATGGGCCACCTACAGGTAAGTGGTTACTTGGTGATAGAGCTTTGTGCAAGCTCGTCTGGGTAGGTACCACCCACTCATCAGATATTCTACCGCAAAACAGTAGTACTTGGTTTTGTTGGGTTCCGGTTTGAAGGGTGAGTGAGCCAGTGTAATTACAGGCACAAGGGACGTAACATCTTAGTTCCCAAGGTATGATGACAATAAAAAAAAACTGTCATTGACAGTAGCACTGTTAGAATAATAAAAATACATAAATGACGATAATAAAAATACATAAAATATATAAATGACGATTCATGCTATTAAAAAAAGTCAATAATAACATTTGTGTCGAAACAAACTATTTTCGCTTCCTGAAAATCATTAAGCGCTTTGTTTACACACTTGTGTATTAATTGTTGTCGCGGACAATTACTCGACATTCAAACAGCACTCTCTAACAATAGAAACCACGTTGTTCGTTTGTCTATTATGTACCCGTGTACAATCAAGGGTTAACTTTAAAGTTATCATATAATAGGTGTGATTTATACTTAATCAAAATTGTTTAAATATTTTAATTAACAAGTAATTTCTTTAGACATAAAAGTTTGTAATTAATATAGGCACGAGAATATTAGCGCATTATCTTTGATTAACTAAAATACGATTCCTATATTCTTTCGAACTTATTAAATTCATAGTACTAAAAACCTTTGCTTTTAATTATTAGTTTTGTCATAAGCATTTGTTTCATATATATAATTTTGCGTTTGTATAAATTACTATTTTCAAGGTTTCTTCGAGATAACTTTTTTTTTTTAAATAAATTTTATTATTGTACTAATGAATATTGTAATAGAAAACCTAAATGGAATTATACTTTATTTAAGTAGGTTCATATGAGTATTCAAATAATAAGAGAGTTATAAAATGAGAAATCCAATAAATATAAGAATAATATTTTAAATATATTAAGTAAAATTACAAAACAAATGAATTATTCAAACAATAGAGATAGCGCTATAAAATGAAGTGAAGTGAATATGGAAATCTTGGAAGACGTTCATGCCATCTTCAAACACATCACATTCCATAGAATGCCATTTCATTTTAATAGATAATAGCAAATATATTATATATTTGCTATTAGCTATGCGTATAGCGTATATATTCGCTGTTAGCGGTATGCGTACGGAAATGGAACTGGACTTATAAGTTTTATAATCACTCAATAACTTCACTTGGTGGTAGAGCTTTGTGCAAGCTCGTCTGGTTAGGTACCACCACAGTACCATCAGATATTCTACCGCAAAACAACAGAGGTTGGTACTGTTGTGTTCCGGTTTGAAGGGTGAGTGTGCCAGTGTAATTACAGGCACAAGGGACATAACATCTTAGTTCCCAAGGTTGGTGGCGCATTGGCGATGTTAGCGATGGCTGGTGGTTGGTGACCACTTACCATCAGGTGGCCTATAAGCCCGTCCGCCTACATATGCTATAAAAAAAATAATCAACAAAAAATATTATTTTATTTTATTTCCAAATGTTATTGTACACAAAAATAATTATACATTCTTATAGCACGTACTTAGCAGGTTAAAAACGTGCTTATCAATCTTATTGTTTCATATCTTCCAGGAAACATTTTTGATAGAAAGTTGTTTAAAAAATTTAAAAAGATATATAAAAAAATTAACATTAATTTTATATTTATTCATTTATCCAATTAAGTTGAGATTTGATTTTTGAGTTGTTGTTGATGTTAATTGAAGGATTTTTGTTTGTTACTATCAATGCATATAATAGGTGGCATGTTAGTTGAATTGGAAGAAGTCGACTGGCTTAAATAACTTGTCGTTATATTTATTTTGTTAATAAATGGTAACAATTATATTGTTAATATGATAGAGGTAGTAAGTGAAGTGGTGTGGAATGGACGGTTACGGTGAATTGAAGCGAGGAGGGTAATTTGACTGCTATCAATTAATGTTTGAAATGTAATCTTATTCGCATTTATTATGACATTTTTATTACTCGATATATTCGCTTCATTTCCATTGTGAATGAATTGTAATGAATCTATAAAATTAAAAACTTATCTAACAAATTTTATCTTATTATAATTTAATACATGTTTAAAAACGCGTATCTTACAAAAAAATATTCGCATCTAAGCAAGTAGTTAATTTTTTTTAAATGAACGACGAATGTAATGGTTAATTTTAAGTTTAACATTGTCCTCGTTTAAGTGATGTTTTGTTTCTATGAGAATAAATATTTTTTTAAGCAGAAAACATTTCCCCAAATAACCGTCCCAAAAACGGCGTTTTACTTATTGCTGGTCTCTGATGCTGTATCTGTTATGGATAAATGGGCTTCGTAGTCTTCATTAGATATTGACAATAATCATATAAATTTGGACAAAGATAAACGAGTTAACCTTTGGGCGTTAATTGAACGTACCGTCCTCTGGTATTTGTAATTTTACCTGTTAATATATTAAAATTACTCAAATCGTTTTAAGACTTATATTTTAAAATACAATGACAATAAGTATTCTGAAACTATATTTTGTCTAACAATATATGATTATGACTAAATTATTTCTTTATTATTGAACCAAGCCTTAAAAAACAAAACTGTTGTTTGTAATATGGATATATAACAGTGGAATTCCTTATATCGTAGTTAAAAGGATTAGTTCTACACGTGATAGTAACATTGATTTAATTAAATTATGTATAACGTTACCGTTTCTCAGAACTAACGTGCTGTTGCGAGTAAAGCAGGTAATTTTCCAATAAACATTAATAATAAATTAGTTTCTTGACTAAAGAACAGTGGAATCAAATGCGTTGATACTTATACAAAGAAACTGTTAACAATAGAACACATGACGTCTATTCAATGTTGGACGTTTATTGTTTTGAACTGGAACGGTCTGAGATTCTTGATAATGGCTATTATTTTCCTGATGCCATTTAAATCATTGCTTTATGATATTTACATAATAATATAGAAAATACTTACTTTATATTTATTAACTAGTTAGTATTTATCTATTAATCTAGCTATGCAGCCACTTAAGTTTTTACAGTTTACTCGAACTTTCGTCTTTTTTATGTTGAATTAGTTGAATATTTAATTATCTTTTAAATTATCTACACTTCTTTGACTTTGTAAAATATGTGTTATCGTTAAGAAATAAATATACTTTTCCAATTATATTAAATAAAATATTAAAACACAATATATATGAGGTATAAGATAATTGAATGCTGTTTTCCATCACAGGATACGCGCCAAAAGGTGGATCTTACCAAAAATTGCAAATGTTTTTTTACATGTTTTTTTAGAAAAGTCAAAGTCAAATTCAAAGAAAAGGCTAAATCTAGAAACTCTACAGATAGTGTAGTACACGCTTTGTCTACGTAGTAATCGCACACCCATTTCTTCACTTATTCTATATTTTGTATTGGCGTATTCCAGTTAGAAGGTTTACTTATTATTTAAAGTTTCAGTTGAATTTCAGAACCTAGATTGGCTGTGGATTAAAACTACTTTCTCATCGAAAATAATAAAAATATTTAGTAATTTTTTGACATTGGCAATAATGTATTATAACGTATTACAAAAAAAGTTATTTTTTCTTGAAGATATGCAGTACGAAACAGATAAAATGAGAATAAACAATTTTATATATTCACGACGCTTTGTAGATTACTTTCGTAGTCGCGTAGCTGCTACACGAAGCTACGAAATATTATACTACGATTTATAAAGTGTATGTAGGATAAAAACTCCCAGATCTTTTCATTATTGCAAATTTAGAACAAATTTATGTTTTTAGAATAAATAATAATAATATTAATAAATTAATGTAGCAAATTAATCAACTTACTTTTAAAGTATTCCTTATAAAACAAGAATAATTAACGAGATTCGTTCATTTTTATAAATTTAGTTCATCAACTACAATTATTTGTCATTTTAGAAGTGATATCTTAATAGCCGATGACAGATGCGCTAGCATAAAAAAACCATAATAATTGGTTTAAAATCAGGAAAAAATAAAACAAATTTCAAACTTATGTCAGACCTAGACCTTACAAATACGTTGAAGTATAAAATACTGATTACAATTTGAACGAATCTGATCCTTTTAGTGACTCGATGTTTGTGACCTAATTCAGTTTTCTAAGAATCTCTATAAATCCATTACTAGCGATAGTGGTTACTAATTGAGTTTAAACTCTAAGAGACTTTTCTTAATTGTAATTCAGAGGGAAAACGTGTGACGAGAAAATTTATCAGTATTTATCTAGCATTTTCACTGAGGCGACGTCCATTAAATTGTTCATTTCATTTTCTTTACTATACTGAATTCACTATATGAACTAAAAGTGAGCTATAGCTGCTATATTATTTTTATTTTGAAATGCCCTCGTTGGTTTAGTAGTTAGCTATAAATTTCAAACCCTTGAGTTTGAGCCCCTGGTTGATTAAAAAAAAATATTGCGTTTTTCTGTCATAGCATTGTCAATAGAGAAAGGAGAAGCAAAATCTGCCAAGAAGAAATTTTAAATTGTGTTAGTTCCTGGATAATCGATATGTACTAGTAATATATATATATATTTTTAAATTATTATTGGGCGTTAAATTGAAGACTAAATAATATTAATTGAAGCAAATATTGAAAATTAAGCCCCTTTGAATGGTCGCTACGATTGAAAATATATTCAAATAAACTTTTAATATGTAGAGGATTTTTCAACGTTGCCAAAAATACGACTACACTGATGTTTTCTCTCTGACTACATTGACATGATGTGAAAGTTATAGTGTGTGTGTTTATTTTCATTAAACTATTTCTTGTATATCAAATATTATTAGCCTATAATGACTTGAAAACCTGAAAGAAAAAGCAACTAGTATGTCTCATACGTATGTTTCATGAATTCATTAAAAAAAGCCATTAATTTGTTTATATTAATTAAAAATAAATAAATAATAGAGCATCATGTATGAAGATGCAAAAACGAGAGGCGTTTAATTTTGGAACATAACGTTCCAAAACTTAAATGTATACTTCAAGATTTACTCTTATCTTCTTCTATTTTAGTTTAAAGCAAAAGGTCAACATAAACCAAAATGTTTTCTGTTATACCTTGGAAATGATTTTTACGCAAATGATTAAAAAGTATAAAATAACTATTTATGTAGTAGGTATGTATAATTAACAAGCACTTATAATCACACTTCAAATCGAAATCCGCTTGAGCTGAACGTGAGAATTGCACTTCGATGTTCCCAACGAATTGAATGGCAAACATCACAAATACCAACTTGAATATTCTATATCCCCTAGGATACTGAGTGCCAAGGTTTTGAGAAATTCAGCGAAGTACTCGGGGTTTGACTCGCAGAAGTGACGAAAAGTGAATTCGTGATGACGCACGCGGTACTGTACTCGTAAAATTTGTCATTTTGTCAACATTTTATCTGTCCTATTATTTGTTAGGCTCTTTGCACATGGTGCACAGCTCCACTGGTGCTAAGTGACATTTTATGAATTTATATAAACTTGTACGGCAATACCTTGCTGTGGCGGAAATTGATGACTTCTTAATACTTTATTTTTATTTTTAATCAACATCATAATTATTTTATAGATTTTGTCCACTGTGATCTCCGGTTTACTATTTGATGTGAGAATTTGCGGCATACGCGCGGTTTTGTTATGTATACACGGTATTGCGGTGCGTAGCTGTTGCGGCGCTATGTATACAAGGCCTTATATAAAATAAAGCTGTCATCAGACTTTTTATACGCATATTTTTGTGGGTTGTTTGTACAACATTATAATTTCTAAACAAATTTGATGGATTTTTTATAACTTTGCCTATAATTTAGAGATATTGATGAAGCGATAATAGATTTATAAAATAAGGTTTTCGATACATTTTATATTAAATTTATAAACATTATACATGTAAGTAGGCCAAGGTTGTAGCACGAGTGATAGTTTTATTAGTATTTCATGAGTTCTGGCGGAGCGAAAAGTTCAAACAGACGGGCAGTTCGTTAGTGAAGTATCGAGTGAGTGCTGAGCGAGATTATTCCTTATTCAATGTAAATGCAAATGAAGTCGCAAGGGTGCAATTCGAAATATAAATGTTTTACTTATCCTAAAAGATGGAAAGAATTATTTGAGTTACATTACAAACATTTTTATCTAAAAAAAGTAAATAGATATATATATATATATATATATATATATATATATAATAACGGTATAAAAAAAGCAATATTCGAAGGTTAAATTTTGATTATAATAAGACTGATAGACATCAATACTTTTCGATATTAATTTTATATTATTACTGTATACTATGGTTTTTTTCACAGAATTACTATACTGTTTGTGATATCTTATATAATTACAATTTATTTAATACAGTATATTTTTCTACTCAATTTGTAATTTTTTTTTATTTAATCTATAAAATGGTTACTTTTCTTTGGAATTAAGAATAAATTTAATGTAAAAAAATGCAGATTTATAAATATTATCATCACAATCTCAATTATGATCGCTTAAATTAATATTCAATAATTATATTCATAAAAATAATAATGTCCCGAGCGTTTGAATGCCAATCAAAAGCATTGTATAGAGGCAGTAAATTCTTAAGTGAAACGTACTAAAGCTGGAAAAGGTTAATTGCCGTCACTAAAACGAGACTGATCGTAACTCTTCGTATAGCAACGAAGATATTATTTTTTTATTAAAAACAAGCAGTTATCCCCGCAAGTAACATTCTTACACGTTTATGGAAAATAATATCTATATCTATTTTTAATTTTATTTATATCTATCTATCTTTTGATATCTTCTTTATACAAGGTTCGGTTTGCCCACCTTTGTGGACCTCCATTTCTAGGAGGGTTACCGGGTACTCGGCCAAATATCGCCGTCAGGAATGGCTTCTGGGACCCGCAGCACACTACATCAGGGTATGGTGCACCGTGGCGCACCACACTCGTGGCAGGAGGGTGATACCTCTCGCCTCGCTATCCCGTGCCGGTACTTACCGAAACAGCCATGTCCGGTAACCACCTGCATATTTAACCTAAAAATCCGATTACATTATTATCGGATTTTATCAAATTTAATAACATTAACTGAAAATATTTTCTGCAAATATGAATTGAATTTTATAATTCGAAATTGTATATTACAATATTTTTTTAAGTAAGAAAAACGTACGTTGTTCGGTCAGATCAAATCAATTGTACGGTTGGCACTTGTTTGTAATAATATTGATTCAACAGATCTGTATTTTAGTACAGTAAGCACAGGTCAGTAGATTACCTTAATTGTTTCCTAATTAGTGTACTTAGTTCTAAGCAAACAAAGTTCTTATAAATTGCAATGCCATTAATGTTTTCAATCTACAAAGAGCAGCATTCACTGGCCAAAAACAGACTTAGCTGATAAAACTAACTTAAATTGCTGCATTATGATTATATAATGGTTAAAACAGCTTTTGTTGCCCGCTCCAAATTATTACCTTCTATTTACTCTATAAATTGAAAAATAACGAATGTATGAAAAATGTTCAGGGATATAGCACCGGCTTCATGTATTATTTACATATATATATATTTACATTTACATATAAGCATGTATTGATTATTATTTATTACAGCAACGCATGTCTAGTTACAACCAATACTAACCAACTGCACAGGATATATTTCAGTGCTTAAGTTTTGTATTCCTTAACTCTCATATTTGACGGTAATCCGACAGAAAGAGAGAAATAACTGTTAAACTAAACAGCCATTGAGTAACATTTATGAGTAAGACTATTTATGTTTTGTTGTGTTAAATCCATTGTTAAAGCCTAATGAGATCAGATGTGCCTAATGGAGATTAAGTCTTAGTCTCAAATAATCCCCGTTGATACGATCTAATGTGTCGGTCTCTCTTTCACAAAAGCTATATAATGGATTCTTTTAATTCTATGTAATCATGAAATCATACATTTATTACTATTTTCTTCTCATTTTATGTTATACATAATGGTACATTGACAAATAAACGTTATAGGGTACTAGGGTTACTATAATTTTTTGAGTTTTCCACTTCAATGTTTATAATAAAATATTGTACGTATGAATAACAACATTATATTATTAAGGGGAATGTTTGATTATAGACAAAGCTTGATTAGAAGAATATATTATAATGATGAATGATGATAATGTCCTCTAATCTTTATTTTTTTTTTAAATGAGACAAAAATTGATTATTCAATACATTTACCAATAATATAATTTCTGATATTAGAGTATTTTTGTAACGATACGATTTTGGTTTTATATTCTAGAAAATTCAACCTAGCTTTGGGTATTCATAAGTCATATGCCTATTATAACTTGATGCGGCTAATCTGTGGCTACGCCATTGTTGCTTAAGAATTTATTCTTAGCTGATTTATGTGGGTTAGACAAACCAGTATTCAACTATTCATAATGTTAAACAGTTTCTTGGTTTTAACATATTATACTTAGTCTGGCCATAAATACTGTTACAATTAAAAATAAACAAAATATTACATTTGAATTTGGAATCTGTAATTTTTATATGATTGTTCATTGAGTTTTGTCATTTTGGCGCCAATACATTGTACAATATTTTACGATATTAAAATGGAGTGAGGTGATTAAGAGAACCGAATCGCTGTGATTGCATTACACAAAGTAGGTATGGAGCCAAATGCAATTTTTAAAACTCTCCAAACGCTTGGTATTAGTAAAATGTTTGTGTACCGGGCTATTAATAGGTACAGTAAGACCTCCTCTGTTTGTGAAAGAAAAAGATCTGGCTGTCCACGTAGTGTTCGTACGAAATAGGTGGTCAAAGCAGTAAGGTAAAGAATTCGAAGAAATCCTGTCCGAATGCAAAATATTTTATCTCGGGAGATGAAGATAGCACCTAGAACCATGTCGCGTATTTTAAAAGATGACTTTGGACATGCAGCCTATAAGAGACGTACTGGTCATTTCTCAACTGATAATTTAAAAAAGAATAGGGTGGTGAAATCGGAACAACTACTACACCGAAAAATTTTGGGTACGGATGAGATTTTTTTTACAATTGAGCAACATTTTAACAAACAAAATGACCATATTTATGCTCAAAGCTCTAAGGAAGCTTCCCAATTAGTCGACAGAGTGTAACGTGGGCACTATCCGACTTCAGTGATGGTTTGGTGGGGTATGAGCTATGAAGGAGTGACTGAGCCATACTTTTGTGAAAAAGGTATCAAAACCATCGCCACAAGTGTATCAAGATAGCATTCTTGAGAAGGTAGTGAAGCCCCTTAACAACACCATGTTCAATAACCAAGAATGGTCCTTCCAGCAAGACTCGACACCGGGTCATAAAGCTCGGTCTACGCAGTCTTGGTTGGAAACGAACGTTTCAGACTTCATCAAAGCTGAAGACTGGCCGTCGTCTAGTCCCGATCTTAATCCGCTGGATTATGATTTATGGTCAGTTGTAGAGGGTACGGCTTGCTCTATACACCATGATAATTTGGAGTCCCTAGAACAGTCCATACGATTGGCAGTGAAGAATTTTCCCATGGAAGGAGTGCGTGCCTCTATTCATAACTGGCCTCAACGTTTAAAGGACTGTATTGCAGCCAATGGAGACCAATTCGAATTTCGAATAAGCTTTTTATATTTTAAATTGTTTTATAGTTATATATTAAACTAACACACTGTAAAAGTAATAAATGTTATTTGCAATAGAAAAAATATTTTTTTCCTTTGTATCAGTATTTATGGCAAGACTAGGTATATTAATCATTTATGAGATTTAATGTACAGGATAATTTGTAAGGACCTAGCTAACATCATAAGCAACAACTTTTGTTCAAAAATATAATTATGTCAATAGGAATGTGATATTGACTATCGTAAGCCTGTAACTGCATAGTATGTATAAAGGCTAATTAAAGCCTTTAATTTGTGCATAAACCTGATATTTGTGACGAGTCCCATGCTCGTGGTGAGCGATTCCGAGTATTGACAATGAACACCAAACAAATCGTACACGTGCTTGCCTGCATTTAGTCACGTGACGATGAGAAATATCAAGGTTAGGCAAATATCTGTAGTTTAGTGGGCAGCCTACAACCTATCATAATTATATAGGCATTTGGAATCGTGATATTCATTGCGTATAACATACATCAATACGAGGAATTACATTATGAAATCGTACTAGAACTACGTAAATGAAATATTGATGTACAGAATATAAGAGCAGAAGTGATTAGAAAGTATGAATCAAACGGGCTTGACGATCTTAATAAATTTTTCTTTTGATAAAAAATAAAAACAATTAAGTACCAGCTTGAAATGGTCAATTGCCTGGGATACTTTTGTCTTCAAACGAAGACGAGCCCAGCAGCTTCAATAGAACTTCGCTACTCCAAAGCTGAATGAAATGAATTGTTTTATTGTGTATATATATACATTACATACATAAATATAGTAATAAATAAGAAATACTTTGAAAGATACACGAATAAAATCACTGGCCATAACTACTCTATCACATAATATATACCTAAACTTACAAAGCAAATTTATTTTAGTAACAGTATATACTCGTATCGTAAGTCTATTTTTTCTACGGTCAGCCTCTTTACACAACAACTTACTAAAATATATTGAGTTTGAAGAGTAAACAACGGAACATTGACCGATTAAGGCAAGCTAAGCCCAAAAACAAAGATCCAATAACAGGGTAAATATCATTATTGTATACCAAACAATGCGGGACATTAAGCTTTATTTTGAAAAATATTGATAATTAAACGTAATATTTTGTTATTGTAACGTAAATCCATATAAAAAATAAATTAATCATAGTCATTTTATTTGTCAATAGTTTGATTTTAAAACGATGTTTAACGGCTGATTAGTTAAACAGTGACCTCTCTTTCTGTCATTATTGATTTTAAATTTGAAATAAGAAGACATCATTGTTAAACAAATCATCTGCTTTACAATTATATTAGGGTCATAATTAAGGCCGAATGTTTTTGAAATTATTTTGTTTGTTAAAATTTACTGATTATGACCATAAAAGGTTACTGTGGAAATCCTTGGGGGAGGCCTTTGTCCAGCAGTGGGCGTTTTCTGGTTGAAATGATGATGATGATGATGAAGGTTACAGGGGGCCTATAAAAAGTTACTTGGTTTTTCCGTCGAAAAAAAATAAATCATTATTGTATCATGCACAGCGTTCGCGAGCTGCGAATCTCGCTTGCGTACGTACTCATTCATTACACTACGCTGAGGAAACTATAGCTTCGTGTACTATTTTTTTTAATACACATAATTTTACTAACATGTAAGTATCTACAAATGAATGTCCATCAATAGCATCGTTTGACCTAAGCTTAAGCTATGATTATTGCGAACGAGTGACTTAAACATGTTATTAACGCTTCTGGAAAATCCTGTCGAAAATGTATACAGATATGCAAGTCTAGAACTCGCTTTAAACGTAAACATAGTGTGTAAACATTACACATAATACATTTTATTTCTCTACTTGCAAAAGAAATACTACGTCATAAAAACATATTTTGTAAAAATGTCACGGTCGCGTCGAGGCAATAAGAAATAAATGCAATATGGTTTGTTAAGTTATTATTAAAACAAATTCAAGCGTTTTACTAGCAATTGCATAGTATGACAATGATTGTCATCGAAATGAAACATATCCTTCATGTTTTCTTTATATGCGTTGGTATTAAATATGATTCTTATAGAATCTTATATTTCATTACTAAATTATTGTTAAAATAAAAGGTTTAAATAAGCGATCAAATAAAAAATTTACAAACTAACAATAATCAACAGAAGCAAAAAAGTGCTTTTTTTATATGCGATATTTTGAATTTTTTTTAGATTTGGAGATTGCAATAAGTTTTTGCCGTGTATCGATCGGTCTTATTACGAAAAATCTAAAAATATCAAAACAATTTTATCGATATCGTGACGCAGCAGATGCTTATTTATATCTGATGACGTTTACAATACACTTTATGCGCTGAAGCGCTGATGCATAGCTTCATATTTGCATAAATGTACGGAACAAGATCGAATTCTCATCTCTTGATATAAATCATTCAAGCTATTGACGCGCTGAAAATTGGAAGCTTAAACAGCTCAGCACTAGACGAACGATGTAAAGGACTTGTTCGATCCTGACCTCATTTCTTAAAAGTATAAAATTTAGAAGTTTTCTAATAAAAATAGGCAAATAAATTAAGTTTTTCGCTTCTCAATCTTTTGTTTATTCTTACTTCCCATATCACATAAAAAAAAGAATAGTTGAAAAATATATAACATGTAATATATAACATATTATATAATATGGAATAAAAATAACCAAATTGGTGTTGTGTGAAACGACTCTTATCTTATCTAATCCTTCCCAGCAATGCACTTTAGTAGCATAATCAGTTCTTCTCTATAAGTTATGTTATATCTCAATCCTAAATAAAATATCACTCTCATACTATTCGGACTCTGATGAATCTTCTTCTAAATTATGTACGTTATACGTGACCTAGCAATGTCGACAAATTTTCACGATCAGCATAATATTCCGACTTTTCACATGGAAATTAAAATCAAAACAAATGAATTTCTATAGTAATAAGTTTATCATTGAGACAAACTTTAAACTATATTAAAATAAATTAATGGTCCTTCTAACCGGACAGAAATTGTAAAGAAAACAGCTTGGTTAGTAATAAAAAATCGCAATCGCGTTTAACGCCCGAGCCGTCTATTTGACCGAGTGCTTAGCGGGTTATGCAATATATTATTATATAAAGAAAATAACTGGAACTCTTGTATATATTAATGCTATATTAGCAATAATTTTGCATTTACTAGTAGTTCCAGTTCTGATAGCTTAACATATAGATGCGAGTTTGTGTGTGTTGTATGAGTGATGAGAGATGCTATTTGTTTTAGGTAAGTCTTAGCATTTCAAGGTAACATTCATCTTTTTTTTTATTGTATAGGGAGGCGGACGTGCATATGGGCCACCTAATGGTAAGAGGTCACCAACGCCCATAGACAATGGCATTGTAAGAAATGTTAACCATCGCTTACATCGCCAATGCGCCACCAACCTTGGGAACTAAGATGTTATGTCCCTTGTGCCTGTAATTACAGCTATATTTTGTTCATACATTTTCTTTTACATGTTTAATCCCGTTGTCTTCGTAATTCCTTATTTTTCAACTATTTCAACCTTTTAAAAAAATAATCGTTATATTTTTGTTTTGTTTCGAAGTCAATAAATAACCTAGTTTTAGCTACTAGTGATAAAGGATCATAAACGGCTTTGTTACTTTTAATAATTACCTTGTAGCTTATAGTGCGTCAAAGTTAGTCAACTTAACTACTTCAGTGTTTCGTAGACCTTCGTGATTTAACTAATAAAATTTCCACGTTTAGTTTCCAATTTGTTTTATTGGACAGGCTTATGTTATTATATGAGCGTAAAACTTGCTTCCAAGTGTAATCTATGGGATTAATACTTTAATTTGATGTGATAAATGTATAGCTTCTGATAGTTTTATTCGAAACACATAAATATCAAAATGTGCTAATTTTTTATTAACGTTTACGTATTGATTTTTAAATAAATAAATAAATACAAGCGGTTTTGGAATATTTATTAGTTTCTATGTGTTTGTAAAGAGCATCATGGATAATCATTTCAATTAATTTATTTCTTTTATAAAAAAAATAACTACCTAAAATCTTAATGAGCACACGGCGTTAAATTCAACACATTCTTAGTTGGCGTTAGCGCAGAGTCTTTCAAATAAAATACATTTATAGAAAATACAAATTTATTAAAAAACGCTAAACTACTAGACATAGATCTATAATTAATCAATAGATATAGATCTATGTCTCATACTCATGGATAAATAAACCTTAACGATACAGCTTTTATTTTTATTTTCGATATCATAGGTAAATAAATAACCCACCCATAGGAACTCACTGATAAAATGTAGTCACCACCGCCTATATATTGATACCGTTAGAAATACTAATCGTCACTTACATCGCCAATGCACCACCAACCTTGGGAACTAAGGTTTAAAATCCCCTGTAATTACACTGTAATTTACTTGGTGGTAGAGCTTTGTGGAAGCTCGTCTGGGTAGGTACCACCCACTCATCAGATATTCTGCCGCAAAACAGCAGTACTTTGTATTGCTGTGTTCCGGTTTGAAGGGTGAGTAAGCCAGTGTAATTACAGGCACAAGGGACATAACATCTTAGTTCCCAACGTTGGTGGCGCATTGGCGATGTAAGCGATGGTTAACATTTCTTACAACGCCATTGTCTATGGGCTTGGTGACCACTTACCATCAGGTGGCCCATATGCTCGTCCGCCTTCCTATACAATAAAAAAAAAAAAAAAAACACTGACTCACTTACCCTTACAGAAACACAATAATAAGTATTGCTATGTGACGGTTCTGCAGATATCATTGGAGCTTCTATGCGATAATTTTGTATGCGATAAAGCTCGTAATCTTACGGCCGAATACTGAAACGTCACTTAAATATTAAATGCAACTTAATTATTTGAGACGCCGTTAAATTCAAATTACGCGTACTAATTTAGGAGCTTCTCAATGTTAAGTAGTGTTTAACTTTGAGTGACGTTTCAGTATTCGGCCGTGAGACTAGTATTCCAAAAATTAAGTTCACTAAACTAAACTAAACAGTAAATTTCTTCACCGTCAGATGTTTTTAAGAGAGAATAATGCTCTGATATTTTTTTATCTTTAGTCTACCAACACAAATTTATATTTACGACGCATCTTCGATTATTAAGAAGTATTGCAATAACTTAATTAAATGAGCAAATTTTCGTTCATCAAACTAGACCAGTTTTAAATTATTTCAATGTCTGCTTCGTCGATTACCTAGATCGTGTATATTTGTCTTGATATGATTGAAGGAATGTTATTATGTCGACCACGATGTGGTAGTGATTTGGTAATGCTTAAAAATAAGTATAATTCATGCAAGTGAAATAAAACACGAATAAAACCACTGAATTTTTTTTTAAAGATTTTTTTATTGTGATAGTAAATAGACGTTTTAAGAATATAAATAATTATTTTACAATTATATTAGGATTTATGTAATTTACAAACGAGTAATGAGCATTACGATAGTGATCATAATAGATATGTACAAATTTTAAATAGGACTACATTTTATATACGCAATCTAATATCATGTAAAAGCTACGCTATATTTTAAATACTTTATTACATTTTTATGTAATTAACTAAAATAAAAACTAAACATCGGCTATGACATAATTAAGTAACTAATTGCTTTACTAATAATAATTGATATTTATATGTAATCTAATTAATGAAACGTAACGCACGGGTGAAATATATTCAATAATAATGAATATAATTGATAACAATGATAACAATAAAAGTGTTGATGATTTAATATCAAATTGAATACAAAATAATTCAATAATTAATTCAGTTACGATATAAACAGCAAAATGAAACTAGCAATTAATATTGGCACAAGACGACTATGAATTATTCAATAGACTAATTACAGATGTAATGAGGGATTTAATATTTCACTAACAATAAGATAGAAATCGTTGAAGATATTTTAAACTCACTATTTGAATAAGGCTATTCGATAAGTCTATGATATACTAAAAATACGAATAAATTCTCACATCACACCTACATCTACGAATAGTCGACTGTCGAAATATCACACACGCAAATAACACGAAGCAACTCACTCTAAGGGTCCTCTCAGACTGCAGACTTAATCAACTGACTATTAAATCTGTTAATTACCGTAAAATAATTAAAATCCTTATATTCAACGATTTGTAGATTGTAATCTAACCTACCACACTGAACTTTTTTGATTTGACGGATTTAGTTTTAAGTCTGAGGGCGGCCTAAATACACACGTGGAAATCTTTTTCGTTTGTGATATAATATAGCTTTACAAACGAAACGCAAATATCATTTTACTCGTTCTAATAACAATATGAAACAGAATATTTATTGAAAAACGTACATCGCTAATAGCTTCTATTTATACTTGTGTTTTACATTTAATACGACAAAAATATTACTTTCCATAATGGATAATTAAATGAAACAGAAGGTGTATGAAGTATCATGTAGGTATTGCTAAGAAAAATCACGCTTATATCATGTATGTACTATGTAATTACATATGTACCGATAGCTTAACTATTATAAAAAAAAACTAATCAATCAAATCATATTAAATTGTCGCTTCAAATGAAACTATGAAGAAATTTTATCAGTAAATGTTAAAGAGCGTTTGATTCGGAGTAAGATGCATAGCCATATATTAATGTATATAAATTCTGGACTTTTTGAATAACAGACATCTAAATCCGAGAATGGTGAACTATAAATAGTGGAGGGAATAACATAGTCTTAGCTTCAAAACTGGTATCGGGGCAAAATGTCCCACCATTACCACTAACCCACTACCCATACCATCTGGTCCCTTAACACCAGTTAAGAATCTTATAAGAATACATCAATTATGTGTAATTTTCAAATATACTTAATTAGTGCCATTTATCAAAAAACGTTCTTTATCTACAATATATGAATTAATTGACTTATTATTAATAGAATAATTACAGTAAAGATACAGTTGATAGTAATTAGATTTTATTATTTATTTAAATAGAGGATTCGTAAACATCCAGTTATGACTATTCAATACATGAACATACCGCACTGCGGTGACTACTGAGTCATTTACAATCGGATGTTATCTTATAGAAGTCATCACTCGCTTATTTATCTAAAACATCATGTGTGCAGATAATACAATTCATTGGACCAAAGTTCAACCTTCAAATCTACGCTAATTTTCACTACATAGATATATTTAGTCTTCAAGACAAATGCAGTTACATCTATGTATAGACAATCGAAAACTATTTCACAATAATTAATCATTTCCATTGAAATGCACTAAAACTAAAATACTAGATGAGACATTGAAAGATATTTTATTACATTGCACTACTTATTCTGATACTTACACGAAAATTGCTTATGAAAATACCATTATAGACATTGTTTAATTTATAGATAGTATTATTAAAAGTGGCACAGTTAAAATGTTGACAGATCGTTAATTTATTGTGCAGATCTTAATAGACATGTTGCAATAAGAATTATAGTATTGATTAATTTATGTGTACACTCAATAGAGATATGGTTATCATGGCCTATAGTAAAACTATTAGAATATACGAGTATGAAACAACACCCATCGTCTATGGTCCCTTATCAAGACAGACTTCAAATAGCGATACACAACACCCTTACATGTGACTTCAGGAAGTCTTCATAATTCGTTGTCAAGCAAAATTGCGATGTTTTAAAACGGTCTTTTAATATAAATGTTTAAAATAAACTAGCACAGCACACACTCAAAGAGAAACACGATTTTGTTCATGAAGTTCAGTGCGAAAACGATGATATATAGAGTCCATCCTTTCTTTTAAGGACTTTGTGCGGGACTTGGCCAAGGGGGCCTCATCTTTTCCAGCACGTATTTCAGCTGGAAACTTGTATGGAAATGCTACAGGTACTCATCTATTTGATCGTAGTCCTCGTCTGGAGGTGAAGGGCCTGATACTGATAGGATCGGTAAGCCGAAGTGCTTTACCGTGTCCACACTACAACAGCTGTCATCCGATTTTGCTTCTTCGTTGATAGTTTCTTCTCGTGGTGCCTTGACTTTACATAGCCTTTCTGATGAATCGCTCATTGTCGTAAGGGGTATGTTATCCGCCGATCTAAAATAAATACGATACATAAAATACTATTTATATGAAATGTCTTTATTTTTTTAATAGTTTTTGGACAAAATTATAATGATTGAAACAGTCATGAGGCCTAGTTATACATATACAGTTAATGGTATAAAATGACTCCTTGATAACAAAGTCAAGAGATGTTGTACAAAACAAACTGCAACAACCCAAACATACCCATCAAAGGAGGTTTCTTTACACTCTTAAGTTGCCACAGAAGTCCAAAAGTAATCTAAAATCTTGGAAGTCATAAAAGGAAGATATCACCGAGATAAAAACTGACATACTTTTTGACGCGAGCAGATTGATAATAGATTTTATTTTACCTTGCTTTACGGCACAATTTCGATTGCGACCCGTGTCGCCTGAGGAATTCCCCTGGATCAAAGCCTGCGAAGCTAGTGGGCTCGGCGGATACGAAGATAGCGGAGTTGACGCGTGGACGATTACACCGTGCTAATAGGCGCTCCTCACACTCCAGGCTCTGAGTGTGTGTGTGGGACCAGCGCATGTGCTGAAATGGAGGGAAATATTAATAAATATGCAAGAAATGGATTTTATAACAAATATGGAATGTAAACCTGCCCATTTTGTAAAACCATTTTGCATTTACGTGCTTAAGGTACCAATATTTTATATTTTTACATTCGTGAGAAGTAGAAAGTTATGTAATATTAATGTACGCTTAAATTTTGATGTTAAATATTACAGAAAGTTGCCGTTATACAATCGGAATTGCCGTATTCCAATTAGAACTAAATTTTGTTGGACGGTTTGACATTTATAACGAAAGAAAATCGGGGGCAAAATTCGAAGCGCTTCTAATACTGAGGCCCCTAGCCAAGTTGACATTCTACAATCGTAAACGCTAATAGAAAACTAAACAAATGTATGAGAATGACATCTCTCAACGATAAGTCACGTGGTCCTCCACATACAATTTTTAGTTTTCTATTAGCGTTCACAATTGTAGAATGTCAACTTGGCTAGGGCCTCTGATCCGAGATTAATTTCAGCTTTTCATAGCAGATCCGAAACTAAGCTATTCTTAGCAATACATTTTTCGATTTCTATTTTCAAGTTGACTTGTAACTTGAATTTCGAAATCAACTTAACAATGATACTAATTAGGTTGCTAATAAATAATCGAACTGATTTTAATTGAATTAATTACTAAGAAAGAGCTCGTAATAATCGATCATAACCGAGTCGAACATAAAGTAATATTTCCACAGCGAAGTATTCGATAAAAACGGATATTTTTATAAGTTGGTTGTGAACTTAATATTACTTAATTGCATTTATACATGCGATTCGGTTACGTCGAATTTCACGATAAAATTAATTAATAATAACGTGTTTTTTTATTAGACAATATGTTCGTATCTGTCTCGTTTTAATGATGAATATTTTCGTTAATTGATAAGGTTCTTGTTTATAAGGTAATAATACCAACGTATTAGATCTTATAGTTGGAGTTTCAATGACATTGTAAGGGTTGGCTTATATTTCTTTTACTCTAAAGGTAAAAGTTGATCATTTATATGAAAATATTAAACCTGTATAAATGAGATTTCTTTCAATTGTACATTTTCGTATATGATTGATTTCGTTTTCACGAACTATCAGTGAAACTGATGACTGTACAGATATTTTAAGGCTTTTCAACCAGGCAGCATTCGTATTTTAAAGTCATTACATTATCCAAATAAAATTATTAATAACCCAAAACGATTGTAATAAAGTTCATATTCCTGCGTATAATATTACGATGCTACCATGACAGGATTGACATTGGAAAACACGCGATCCGTGAGTTAGTGTGAAGGAAGAAAAACATAAATCGCTTAATGTTATGACTAAAACTAGAAACGAAACAGAAATTAATGTAGAATATATTTTTTTGTTCAAGATACTACTTATGAGAGCATTAATTTTTTTTAAATTCTTTAATGTAATAATAATGTAAGGCTTAGGTATCATTATTAATTTTGATATTCTATTTAATTTCGATATTTGCAGTTATTTTTTTACATTCCTTATTTAAATCTTTTCATATATAATTTATGAAATTGCATATTATGCCTTAAATACTAATATTCTGTTGGTAAATTTAATTAGTTAATCGACTTTAAAAAAGGAGGAGATACTCGATTTTTATTTTTACGAAAAAGGTACTATGCAGGATTTTATGATATAATATTCATCATAGACTACATAATCTGAAACTTAATCTTCAATAAAAAATCAACAAAATGTTTTCAAATCACTCCAATTCATAAAGAAGTGCAAAGATTCATAAATATAGAATAGTCCGTGAAATTGACAAATACGTAAATTAGACATAAAATTTAAGCATATTTATATGTACTGAAAATTAAACTTACTATAAATTGGTCCAGTTTTGTATAAAAAGATTGTTTTTTTTTTACATTCATTACATTGTCACGCATATAAATTTTAACACTCGTACATTATAAAGATTGCAAATACGACGTGATTTATTAGCTCGTGTTTTGTGTAATAAATATAACAAAGCACCAAGAAAAGAAAACATTGCATGAAGTGAAAGCAGTGACGTGTGCTGTGCTTTTGTTTATGACGCGACAAATATGGAACGCTGAAGTTGCATTCTGCACAAACTTAACCTATTCATAATTTCATTGTGCACGTTAGTCACGTTCGTGCTGAAGTGATTTCTTTTTTTTCCTTCTCTTCGCCCATTTTGATGTCACGAGAGTGGACTTTAATCCAATATCCGAGTAAGTGCAACTTTGAAAATGAATTTGTAAACTATACTTGATTCCGAGTGAATACCTCGAAGACCCTTTGCTTATCAAATGACTCTATTTTCATATTCATATAAAAATTATATATATTTTAGAGGGTAATAGGATATACAAAATGACACAAGGATGACTAACCATAATTTCAAACACAGAAAGTCCATTAAAACTTCTACATCGTCTTTAAAAATGGAAACCATTTCGTACTAGTTGAAGTATACACGAAAGAAATACGGTGAGAAATGTTATCATGTAAAGACTGTAAGTTGAATACATCAGAATAGAAAACGAAGACTAGTAATATCCAAGCCTTCGGTGAACAACAAATACAAACCGAAAAGCTGCAAATACAAATTCAAAAGGTACGAAAAAATAACCGAAACACGCTTGAGGCGTTGATAGCAAAACCATGTGAGCAATTGTAAAAAATCCAATCGTGATGAAAACCGCCTGTGCAAAAACCATACAATTTTTGAGCGTGCATGTTGGAATAGCAAATACGTGTAACGTGACGCGACTCGTAATTCGGAACACACTAGTAAGCGTGCTACGGCTTACTTGGTGGTCGCAACCGGCACACCGGCATTGGCAGTGAGAGCAAGCCCGCGTCCTAGCGCGGGCGGGGCTCCGCTAGCTGCCATGGTTTTGGTCGTCTGGCGCTGCATGCAGCAGTGCAAACTGACAGCCACAGTCGCGAGCGCTCCGGCGAGGATATTGGAAGCAACGGTCCAGAAGACAGCACACGTCCTGCGTACCACATCGTTTGAGCAACGAAAAAATCTATTACAGTTACCAATTCGCGCTTTCAATTATTCTTCAAGCTACATTATGAATCTAAAAATGTATTAATCAAATTTAAAATAGTTTAAATTTAGAACACTAATGTGATATCGAAAGCTTCTAATAAAAACATAACTAGCAAGCGGTAATGTTTTATTACACATAAATTTCGATTCGGTGTATAAATTATTTACATTATTTTTCTGACTAAATTGGATATCACATAAATAACGTACTCTAAATGTGCTCTTAATGTACTCTTATAAAATATGATATTCGCTAACAATGCTTTCCTTAAATAATTTCCGAAAGATATATCTTTCAATTTACCAAAACTTTAAAAACTTTATTATTGAAGTTGTTTTCTAAAACAAATTGTTCTTTAAACTAAACTCAGAACTATAAGTATCACATTTGAAACGGCTCGTTTACTTTTGTGTTTTATCATCCAAAAAATCACGTAAAACTTTGAAATCGTCGAAATTTATTAACGCTTCAACGACTTAAAACATGTTTGTGTATTTAAAAACTAAAGGAATTATACTTTTAATATATTTGAAGCAAGATTAAATTAGTTTCCATTTGTTATATAGATCTCGTTTAATGTTTTTTTTTTTTATTTCTCCATTTTATGGCCACCTGATAGTAATTGATCACCAACACCCATAGACATTGGCATTGTAAGAGATGTTAACCATCGCTTACAACCCCAATCCGCCACCAACCTTGGGAACTAAGATGTTACGAGTATGTCCATTATGCCTGTAATTACGCTGGCTCACTCCCTCTTCAAACCGGAACACAACAGTACCAAGTACTGCTTTTTGGGACTGATTTGCATTAAAGTTCGTGTAACGCAAAAGAGTGTAACACTAATGGACTACACTTTTTATTCCAATTAAAACGAGTGTTTATGGAAATATTTATTTTATGGATTGGAATACCTCGCTTGGAATTTACACAGTACATACCATATTGAAAATATGTAGCAATTAATTAATAGGCAATTATTATTTTTTATTGCTTGCTTCGTAGAGAATGTTTAGTGACATTTTACAGTGACTAATTAAACACGATACAGTTATAAAATCCAATGGATTGCTGGTATAAAACGAAATGTCATTATAATAATTATTATAAAAAGTTAAAACGCTCATTAAAACATTAAGTAATTTGTTTTTTATTGTATATAAAAATAAAGTGTTGATGTGGGAGTGCGATTTATTTTCATGTATACAAATTAATGTTATATCTTAAAGGCAATAATGTTCTGACTGGTGAATTAAACACATCTTAAACTACAAGACATACTAATTTAATTTAGGTTTCCTTCGTGGATATAGAATTTTAATGGATTATGTAAAAATTTAATTAGTATTGAATCTTCAAATTCATCCAATAAATCTGTTCAATTTGTCAATCTTTTTAAGTATGACAGTGTATAAAACAAGTGAATTTTATGGAGGAATTCTTAAAATAACAATTTTTCATTCATTATCATCTAGTATGAATGAAAAGAGCGTAGGTAACGCTTGAAGTCAAATTATTAATTATGTTTCATTTTCTTTATTTTAAATTGAAATAGTTCTAAATTAAAACCTTAATATTCCCAAGTTACATAGCGTTTTAAAATAAATGTTTAATACTTGTGTTTGTTCATATTCTATGTTTGCCCTAACCTACAATTGTTGTTGGTACTTGCGTGTCGGATTCGTATTGAATAATTTAAGCAAGAAAAGAAAACAAATGAAGATAAAAAATACTGAGCAACTAAACCGTATTATTATATTATTATTAAACTGTTTTTATAACGTATAATTATAAAACTAATATTTTTACATTCCTTGTAAATAGGGATTATTATTGCAATACAAAAAACTTTTACTTTACTATTGCAACATAATATAACACCAACTTAAAAAGATTTTCGACGTATTCATTCGATCCACTCAAACAATAACCATATTATTTTCTTTCCTTCTATTAAGAAACGAAATGTATACAAAACATGTAAAAATATAAATTAAATATTATACGTATGTAGACAGTTTTTGCGTGTGACGTACTTGCTTAAATATAAGCAATTATGATTCGTGCTGGGCAGCTCATGAGGAAACATTGTAGAGATCAAAATGTGCCACCAGTATCCACCAACTTGCATTTGAGCAGCGTGGTGGAGTAAGCTACAAACCTTCTCCCCAAAAAGGAGAGGAGGTCTCAGCCAAACAAAGCGACATTTGCAGGCTGTTACTTTAAGCAATTTATAATAACGCACTAGCTATAATTCAAAGCTTTTAATATACTTTGACGGTCAGTAAAAAAAGATTGTAAGTTGCACTGGGTTGTTTCCACTGCGTGAAAAAAAAGGTTGTTTAAATTAAAAATCAATAATTACTGAACGCTATACGTATTTAAAATGTTATTGTTATGTTTTTAAACTTAACTGTGATCAATATTCGTCAAGTTCCTTAGAATGAAGTCATTAAATTTATATGACTTTTTTATTATCAGCTCGCTTTTAGTTGCTACGCCATACACCAATTAGCGTAAACATTATTTTTATAAAGTTTTTAAAAAGTGGTAACATCCTGTCGAAATTTAAGCCTGGCAGTGTTAATAGCCAATACAGTAAATAAAATAACGCACAAGTACGGTTCCTGCAAACACGAGTATTCTTACAATCCTATGGGACGTCAATCCGACACGATCGAACAAAGGCACAGGAACAAGGGCTTTACACGTTTTCCGAGGCACTATACACTCCTGGTATCACTTAACGAGGCAATAGAGTCGACGCATATTATGCACTAGCTCACAAGATAATAGATTTCTATTCTATGCCTATGTATTTTATTTTATTTCATTCAAGTATTCGACATTAATGAACAAATATACAAGCAGACCATTTCTCATTTTACTAGTTGGACTATATGAATAACAAGTTACTGCAATAGTTATAAATTTTATGTATACCTTCTTTGCATTTTAATTAAATCAGCTACGGAGTTAGAATGAGAATCGGTGATTCTTTCACCTTAATTTATTAAAACGTGAATGCATTATTCATGTTGCATTTAATTTTTTTTAGTACCGATATTTATTTAAAAATGGAATTTATGTTTTAATGATAATGTTTAAAGATCTATTCTGATTATGTTCTTTATCAGATAAATAAAATTATGATAAGATTAACCGTTTATTTTATTCTAGTAGCGACACTTATGTAAATATTCTATCGAGCTCTCTTTTGACTTAATACAAAAGCAATTATTACTATTAAATCATAGTTAACTTAAGACGATTTAATAATAATTTCTTGATAACTCTGTTATTGAGAAAGGATTTCTTTATTATAGCTTAAACGGATTAAATAAATGTAATGTCCGAGTATATGCATATTAAATACATTAATATTCGGTAATGTATAAAGTACCTAATATTATGCATTATTATATTAATTTAATATAGTTATGTTAAACTAGTTGGTTTATTTCTTTTGTCATCAAAATAAATGAAATGTAATATTAATGTTCACTTTGAAAAATTACTTACATAATAAATAATTTGGTCATATTTTATGAAAATTTAATTAATCCATAATTTTAAATTAAATTATTATTTTTATAAATTGTTATTGTTATTTTTTGACGTGACAACGTCTTATAAATTGGTTTGCCGGGTGACACTTCAAGAAACTGCGTTACGCTCCGCTCACGTTATGCGCTCACAATGAGAGCGAGTGAGAGACACGCGTCCCTTCCACTCGGGCATGGTTAGCCCGCCTAAGAGCGAGAGAGACAGAACGCTGTTTCATTGTACGCAAATGTATTGCAAGTTATTGTATGTATATTTGTATATAAATACGTATGTATGTGTAAATGTAAAAATAAAATTTTGTTAATATGAATGTCAGTGCGAGATTCTTTGTATAAATTAATGTTTTAAATATAATTCTTTGTATAAATAAATGTTTTAAATTGTTACTATTATTTCATCCTTCTTCCTACTATACGAATGAATATTCACATTAAAATTATTTTACCACTCAAAGTCGTTGTCACGTAAAACTTTCGCCCGTATACCGACTTTACAGGCAACCAATTTTTTATTATATTATACTATCCTAACAAGCTGCTGTGAAATTATTTTGATTTACTTAATTGTGAAACCTTGATAGGTTTTAATTTTTTGTGATGTGATATTTTTTTTGGGTATTTTATTACTGTTTGTCTTCCTTAAAAAAATGATTAATTAGTAAACTATCTTGCATATAAGATTTTTTTTCATATTATAATTATGTACCTAAGTATAATATACCTTATTACAATTGAATAGAATTATAATTGGTATTCATAGACAAATTATTGATTTCTAATATTTATAATTTACCAACGGCTTTTTAACGAAGTTATCTTACTAGACCAATATTTTTTTTTTTATTGCATAGGAAGGCGCACGAGCATATGGGCCACCTGATGGTAAGTGGTCACCAACGCCCATAGACATTGGCGTTGTAAAAGCTGTTAACCATCTCTTACATCGCCAATGCGCCACCAACCTTGGGAACTAAGATGTTATGTCCCTTGTGCCTGTAATTACACTGGCTCACTCACCCTTCAAACCGGAACACAGCAATAACAAGTACTGCTGTTTTGCGGTAGAATATCTGATGAGTGGGTGGTACCTACCCAGACGAGCTTGCACAAAGCTCTACCACCAAGTACTATAAATATTATAAATATCGTAAAACTCTTCGTATATTGACTTCGTATTATTAACTGTAAATGTACTGAAGTTAATTTATATTTATAAATTAAAAATTTTATCCTTGAAATTAAAAAAGGAAAGCATAATGATGTTTCAGTAAATAATAATTAATTAATCAATGTGATAATGAAAGGATTGCGTGATAAATACAATAAAATAAAATAAACATACGACTTGCAGCTAATGTTTGCACGATCTGGTTTTCAGATATGGAATAAAAATTTAATTGAGAACTAAAATACAATGACAATGCTATATAAAAATTAAATTCTGAATTAAATTATGCTGATGTAAACGAAGTACGTTGGCAAGTGATTTTGTAATTATTTTCATTATAATCAAAGGATATAAGCATCAATATTGCATATCAACTTAAGAAACCTTTTGTACTTTGTTAGATAGCTCGACATATCAAAGCTCATGGATTACCCGTACAACTTTGTACGGGTAAAATAAGACATTAAAGCTTTCCTTTTTCTACCTTCAAAGAACAAATTCTTTATAGTTTATACAAACTTACTTCTTCTATTTCCAACATTATAAAGTTGTAATATCCAAAAATCTCGTCTTAGTGGATGCTGATGTTATAAGATGAATTTATGGATAGACGTGTGGATTTTCACCCGAACAATTTTTTCACGATTATTTCCCTCAATGCCGAGCACAGATAATCATTAAAAAACAAATTGCATGAAAATATAGTATCACTTACTTGGATATCAAACTCAACTTTGGTAAGGATTTTATTATGTTAGGTAATCAGAAATGTTTTTGTATTACCGTTTTATTAATTTTAATAAATTTACAAACGTGATCATGTCAAACAAAATTTATTTATTATTAAAAAGAAATTCGACAGTGCTAATGTTTTGTGTTATAATTTAAAAGCAAATACATAAAAGTATTATGGAATAAGTTGGTTTGTATAATTTTTTTTATTTACGCGATATTTTTTTTATCATCATAATTATGTATAATCTATACTAATATATAAAACTGAGTTTCGAGTTTGTTTGTTTGATCCGGCTAATCTCTGGAACTACTGGTTAGAATTTTGGAAATTATTATGTATTATATAGTCCTTTTATCGAGGAAGGTTCTAAGCCTGATTTTTATTAATTATATTTTTATTAATTATACGCAGGTGAAATCGCGGGGCACAGCTAGTAAAAGATAAAAATATGAGTTATGTTAATAATGCGCAAATGCCTTGATTGTAAAAGTACTTAGCACTATATAAATGTAACAATGTCTTTTATAAGAAACATTTTTTACATCTCAAAAGTTAAACATAAAGTATAAACTACTCCCCAGTCTGCAGATAACAATACGTCAGCTGTGTTTGTACGAGAGTTCTATGTACATCTATCTAGATTACGACGACATTTAACGTCGAAGACGTATCGTATATAATTTAGTTTTGACTTACTTCATCTTACTTATTTAATGTTTATCCTTTCAACCCTTGCTATAATATAATGTTTTTCTTAACTACGTTGGCCAAGTGGTTAGTTTATTGTTCAAAATCTCCAAGGTATTTGGTTCAAATTCTGAATCAGAGAAAAATAGAATATTATTTAAACAATTATTTTTCCATAACCATTTTTAAATCGTCATGTTATAGGATTAAATTAAATTTAAAGTTACCGGTTCGGAATTCACATACAACCGAGAATTAACAAGAACACACACATAAAGATTCACACACACACACACACACACACACACACACACACACACGATGAAAATAACGTATCGAACTCTGTTAACTTTAAAAAAGTAAACGATATAATATACTAGTGTTTAATTATATTTCAGGTAACTGGTTATTGAATTAGCAACGAATTAATCAATAACCAATTTCCTCTGCGACAATCAGTAGCTAAAATGAATACATTAATTTATTTATTCCGTTATCTGTAGGATTCATCAAAATTTCGCTAGTCTACCGCAACAATGATTTACGTTGTGTGTTTCACTTTGAAAGATGAGTGAACCAGTGTAATTACTAGTACAAAGGATATTTGAAAATAGAACCCACGGATGGCAGAGCACTGCCAACATGATGTTTGTTCAGTGCTATCAGAATAGCATATACATAGTAAGTATTGTGTGTCAATTTTTCAATAAACTGCTTTTTCGCATTAGAGCCACGTGGTATACGTTCCAAAAGTCCTTAATTATAGGAACCCAGCATTCAGACTTTTACAGTTTTACTTCTAATATTATAGTTTATTAATAATTATTATTAAAACTTAGTTTATATATCTAAATGTCGTAAGCTTATTATATTAAAAATGTTTTGATGCAGTTTTATAAATATAACAACAAATACAACAAACAAATTATACTTATATATATTTATATTAAAAATCAAAAGCCATGAATGGTGAAATAGCACTTTTTTAAGCAGGAATGCACTGCTACTTTGAATATAAACGTTTTATAATAATGTAGCTAGTCAATGGCCACCGAACAAAAAAGAACAAATCACAGACAGAGGAAAAGTAACTGAAATGTTATATCTGTGCGTATTTTTATATAGATTCGTGCAATAAAATCATAACACGAACTTGTATGGAAATGTAGGAGCTAATATATATTCCACTGCTTGCTAAAGTTCTCCCTATGAGAACTATTGTAGCGTATTCGTATGCTTCACTGCGAGTTTGCATATATGCTTGTGGCAAATCCTGATATATACAGGCTTTCTCACTATGTTTTCCTTATATACCGAACGTATGAATTGTAATTATTAGCAACAGCCTGTGAATGTCCCACTGCTATGCTGGAATACACATGTGACAGAATTTCCGTGAAATATGATACATGCAGGTTTCCTTACGATGTTTTCCTTCACCGTCAAGCACGAGATGAATTATAATCACAAATTAAGCACACGAAATTAAATGGTGCTTGCCTGGGTTTGAACCCACGATCATCGGTTAAAATTCACGCGTCCTTACCACTGAGCCATCTCGGCTTATAAGAATTTTAGGCACAGAATAAATACTTGAAAGCTTATTGGAGCTTGCCCTAATATGAAGTTGTAGTTTTCGGTTAAGAACTATGTTTTTATCTATAGGGGGTTTATCTATGGTTTCTATCTATTTTTTATCTATCATCCTCGTCATGAAACAATATTCAAGGAATGCCATTATAGATTTTTTATTGTTCTGATGTATGTGAAAGCCACTCGGAGACTGTGATGAAAATCGATGATTAGAATGAGAAATAAGAAAAACATTGGATATACACGTTTAATGTATATGTATGTGATATATGTTGTATGTAAGTATATTATATTTTCTTTATTCGATTTTCTAGGAACGTTTTAAGGCAGTGTTATTCAAAGTTTATCTTAACGTGATTTCCTTAAAAATACAAACGATTTGTGACTTTTTGATCATTTCATATATTTTAGATATGAATTACATAACATTAGATAAATATACCTATACTTAATAAATATGAGTTATACTTAATATAAAACAGTAATAGTAAAACAAACACAAACAGTAATATATGTTATGAATTCAAATTTATATTATGCTAATTGTGTATAATTTTATAAGATCATAATTAATATTTTTCGTTTGTTATCACAGTGTGAGAGAAAACTGCACTATAGTAGTTTTATTTTTAAACGACTGCGACCAAACCAAACCACTGCAAGGTTCATGATCCCCAACGGGGTCACGGTCTACTTTGAAAGGCAGTGCTATAAAATATTGACACTAGAAATTTTAAGAATGAAACTGAGCTAATTCAACACCAGCGAAGCAGAAAATATCGCTCGTATAATATTCATTTTGGAAGCAATTTAGTGTTCCTCAGAAATCCCATGTCACTTCATGTTATCATCCTAACTCAGTTTTATGAACCAACTCGAGCTAAAATATACATCAAATTCCCTTGAGTGTTTATGAAACGGAATGAACCATATTTTTCGAACTTACTTAAAACAATCCAAAATACTTATTTTGTATAAAATATTCAAAGAACTCGAGTAAGAGCGTTTTCATATAATATGTTGTTGTACTTTCTGTCTCCCTAGACTTATATGTTTGTTCTTAGCAAACGACAATGTGTATAAAACAGGCGTAAGGTAGTTTTGTGTGAAAATACGTAAATCAGCATATTATTTCATAGTATATATGTTAGCTTATCACTATATATGTTAATACTATATGTTAATGTACAGAATGTATTGCGAGTGTTTTTATTTACCAATGATAATGTGCGCTAGTTAGCTGATAGTCTCAAGTACGACTGAAATTCACATACTCATTATTAATTTGAAATTCAATCAAAGGTTACACAATAATTGTAGCTAATCAAAGTTTAATTGAAATAAAGATTATACATGTTTCAAATGTGTTAGGTACACGAAGCGTGATTAGAGGTGCTGGTTGGAAATGGTCTCATTCTGCGAGTGTCATGGTGCAGAAGGATTCCGCGGAGCGGCAGCGCGAGGAAAGCGTCTCCGCTGATTCGATCCGTCGAAGAAGACCAGGGAGGAGGCATCGGCGCTATGCGCACCTTTTTCCCCCGCCGTTAATAGCCGCCGGGGCTAGGTGGGCTTTCTGAATCCGGTAACTCCCTTAGAAATGTAGGCCATCACGGTAGCATACGCAAGCAACCCCGTGGCGACCCCCGAACAGTTGGAGAGGATAGCGCCGGTTCTTTAGTGGGTATTCCGTGAGGTGAGCCGCACATATGGGTATGAGGTATTTTCCCCCACTTTATGTGGAGGAAACAGGTAAATACGTTTTTCCAGCGAGAATGCACCTAGCACGAAAAACGAAGTCCAATCAGCATGCATTTTCAGAAGAATGTAACTGTCCTGTATATTTATAAGATAACATTATATTTATAAGATACATAGAAAATTTTCCAATAAAAAAAAGCAAGAAGGAAAAAAGCTGTATATTCCATTATCATATACAATTTTAATTACAAGAGTGCGAAAGCGGTAAAAAACCTGTATAAAAGCACTAAAACGACAGGTGTCGTGTCCGTCGCGACATTAACATCAAAAAGTGATTGACCCAAAACTGGAAGATTATCGACAGATAGCATGTTGGAATCCATTTTCAGTTCTAAATATCGTGTCTGTTCCCTTTGATAAAATATATGAAATTAGTTTCCTAAGTGCGGTACATCTCGTTGAGTCGAAACAGATATTGGAATCGAACACAATACATATGGAACGTAACGGAACAATCTCGGTGTCGATCGGGCCCACGCAATCTGAAAAGCGCTTGAAATCGCTTGTATGTTATATTTACATTATTTCCAGGATAAATATAAAATTCCAGTAATTATTTTTGTAACCATTTTATCTAAAATGAAAATCGTTATTAGTACCAGAATGTGTTTGCGAAAGAGATTTATTTTGACATAGTTAAATTCCAACTTTGCCAAATAGCTATACTTAACCATTGGATTTGTCGCCTTATTAAAAATAGTTTTTCCTATTATTCTTTAAGTTAATCTCAAACTATGTTATTATTAACACGATCAATTTAGCTGTAAAAATATATTATACACAAAGATTACAAAACAAAAAGTAAAGTGGATACAAAAATAATACACTAGTTAAGACTTTTATGTTTGAATTCGTTAATCGACATTTTAGTTAACAATTTACAAAACTGGTTATCCTATAATAATAGTTTTAGTTCTAATTTACGTCACGTGACTGTGAACAAAGGATTTATTATGATGCAACAGCGAAAACATAAACAAATCTTAATGACGTATAACGTCCAATTATAGTTAAAACTGACAGCAATTGGAATAAATCCAAGCCACGTCAAATTAAATTAAAACGATGCACTTTGTTTATATCCGGAGTTGACGGTTACATCACAAAAATAGAACGTTATGATTCATGCAAATACGATTTTATTTTGAAATTATCATTTCCGCCGCGACAAAATGATCTTTAAAAACCATAATATTTTGAAAACGCAGTTACCTTATAATACGAAAATCTGTGAATTTTACAAGGCTTACGGCCGAATACCGAAACGTCATTCAATCGTCATTCAATCATCATTTCGCATACTAAATTTAACATTAACGGCGTCTCAAATATTTAAGTGGCACTTAATATTTGAATGACGTTTCAGTATTCGGCTGTTAGCCATTTTTATTTTTATTTTTGTCGTAATTTATGGGTAAAGGTGATAATTTTAGTTTCTTTCGCAATGACATACTAAAAGATTTTGGATACAAAAATATATTATATGTATAAGTATATGACAATCTGAGATTACTAGGTGTTTTTTTTTTATTTCTACATATTGCTCCGTTTCAGCAATGTTATTCTCACAACAATTAAGACACGTTTCACGTCATTTAATAATTAAGTTCTTTCGAGGATTTTGAAAAAAAAATGTCTTTTTTATATTTAACAGAATAGCCGATAATATTAATACACTTTAGTGCGATGAAAATATGTCATTAATTTAACTATATGAAGAGCATATTTTTTTAGGTCAACAGCCGCTCACGCTTGATTAAATTGTTGTAGGGCGGAGAACAATTTTTTTATGTCGCAACTTTATAAATAAAACAACGTAACATGCTTTGTCTTAAATGGTTGTTAAGTTCTTTGATGGCTCTTTAAGGGAGATTAAGCTGTTATTACCTTAGGCCTTTTTGTTCTATATTTTAATAATTTGATACGTGAACACAATAAAGTGCTTATAAATTTTATGAAAAAAACATATTTTTACAAACCCATTTAAGTTTTATCGAAATCTCTTTTTAAGTAAAATAGGACAAACTTCAATGTAGCCCAGCAATAAAAATGCCTACTCTCCTAATACCTATAAATTAGCACTTCTTTCACCACACTATATTGTGGCTTGGTGGATACGGATGTGTCATAATTTCATCTGACATAGGTATTTCCTTTATAAAAAATGTCATGTATTCCTTTCTATATATATCTTGCATATTTCCTCGTGATATTTTCTTTCGTCACTAAACAAGACATGAAAACTGATGGATGCTTTCCCGAATTTGATTCTACGTGTTAAAATTTAAATAAGTACGATCCAACTGATTTATCTACAGACCCATCGACTTATCCGCTTACAACTCTTGCTAATAATAAAATATAATGTTCTATTTACAAATATATTTCATTAAAAAGAAAGTTAATAAGGTCGAAAATCCTCTATCATTTACTGAACAAAATATCATTGCCTCGTTCAAAATTGGACATTAAAGAAGACTTATATTCAAATATAGTTTCTAATGGAGTATTTTATGGCTCATCAAAATATCCGCTCTCCAAAATGAAATACGCCTAATAACTGAAATGTAACTGAAGGTAATTACCATATTTAAGTAATAACTTATACAAATTGTTACTTATACTTAATGTTAATGGCAGGTATATTGCCGTAACTTGGTAACGATTTTTTTTTTACCTTAGCCCAAATTAAGAAATATTTAATTTAAAATAAAATGTTCTCAAATGCGATTTAATCTATGTAAACAACTTATGTAAATAACTTTTTTTTGGTATTTTTTTATCGCCTAGTAGAGAATCGTATTCGCGATTCAAAGGTAAAACATTGCTAGCAATCTTGCCACCATTCCACGCGGTCACGATTTTTAATTAATCACTTTTAATTTTGACTTGTATAGGTAGGTAAGGTTTTAATGTTCATAAAATATTATATTTAGACAAGTCTATTATATAACATAATATATAATAACTAATATAATTTTAGTGTAAGAACAAATTCTAAGCTCACCAAAGTAAAATGTAACGTGACAGTACAAAGTGACAATGCTGCTAGCATTCTTGCCATCATTTCATTTTTTATTTATTTAATGAATTTTGATTTAAAAACATATCAATCGTAAGTAAAACCTTTACTTAAAAAAAGTCTTATTAATTTGAGTACATAAAATGTTCGCTGACATAAAATAATTATCTAACGATAAAACAATAATATTTGGCAATAATAATGAAGGACATACATGTTCCCAGTAATTAACTGTAATCACTGATTCAATTACTGGACGGTTAATAGTATGTACAATGTCACATGTGGTTCATTGAATCGATGCATAATTAGATTGCATTACAAACGCCGCAAGGCGATTAAATTCAATAGAACTATATTATCTATACTTATGTACATAGAATATTAATCATAATTGCTATTTGTATTTAAAATGTTGGTCAACAGAATCAATATCATAATTTATTCAAGAACACTTATATGACAAGGCCTTTTCTATTTCAGATTACAATACAAATCATTTTAATCAATTAACGGATTTATTTACATCTGTGTGTAAATTAATATCAACTTAACGATTTACTCTATTATTAATAGCAATCTTGTATGAATTAATAGATATTAATTTTAAATTTATTAACTTACATATTTAAAATAATCTATGTATAAATATATCGCGTTTCACAATACGAATCAAAAATATAATTCGAAATCTGAAAACTGAGAAACGACATCATAATGTAAATATGAAAAAGACTATACGAATAAGACATACAAAGCCAACTGGCTGTTAAAAGAGTTAATGGTCGTGTTTAGAGTGAAATCTTTTAGTGGATTTACGATCGGACGAAAAAATACGACACCGTTAAACGCGAACTAATGGATTTTCAGTTCCACTCGTTAAAATATAAATGTTTACGGCATATATTGTTGATACAATAAATCTAATGTGCAATAATAATAATTATGTAATATCAAAGTAAATAGTAACACTGTCTTAAGGAATGAAACGCTTGAGCGTTTTATTATAAAAAAATGATTGTCTGTTAAGTCGGTTAACGGACGATAGTTTAACGTGACAACGTCATAACAAAACATTGATGAAATGACTGAAATCGAGTGAAAGAGAGATAGATGCGGCGCAAGCGTACAATCAACGTAACGGGACAATTTTTCGTGCAAACAGTCAGCGTTCATCGATTTATTAGACGATGTCATGTCAAAAAAAAACACACACATAATTGGCCAATACTGAAACTGATTATAATACATGTAAACAAATTAACTATCTGTCTACACTACTACATTTATTATAATCTAGGAAACCTGCCAGTTTCATAATCAGATATTTTTTTATGTATATGCTGCTCTTCAATATTCATTTGAAAAGGGAACACAAATAAACAAATGTAGTCGATATCGAAAAATTCGTCAAGCTAATATTTACAACAGACTGTGATCTATGCCCGGCCATATTTCGTACGAACCAGCTTGTACTCATATACAGATCGCCATTTCACGCTTACGATAACGGCCTCTCATTCAGCATCCACAGTTATGTTACTTTTATATTTACGCAATCATTCCGATAGGCATCACACGTTACGATCAAATTGGTATTGAGTTTTACGTTTGACTGTACAGTGTTTTAGTACGCGATAAGATTGTATGATATTTTCCTTATATCTGTTACAGATTTTATGTTTTTATGATAGGATTTATGTGATTCGTTTTTTTTATTAACTCAAAATATTTTAATTATATGAATTTATATTGTAATATTTTGTTATGTTACTTTTGGTTAAGTGGGAACTAAATAACTATTTATATCAATTTTAATCTGCATTGATATTTTGAGTGCATTTAATTTTTTTTTTAGATATAAAAGCCTTTCATCAACGTTTCTCAGATCATGTTATCAGAAATCTACAAGTTCTAATAACTTTCGAAAGCTTCAAACTTAGTTAAGTCAGATATCTTGGCTGACTGAACTTTGAATGAAATATTAATCTAACCGAGGAACTATGTATGTAAAGCCAAGCCAAGTCAAGTCAAGTATGAAACAGCATAACTACCAATGATAACATAATTACCTAAAATATCTGTAAAATAAAAAAGGTAATTTTGGATTGCGTCATAGTTACCTACCGAAACTGCCCATATTTTTTTAAGAAAGCTAAAGATTTTATTGTTAACTTACAGTAAGTTAACAATCACATCTTTAGCATTCTTCTTTTCAGTGACTGTGAATGTCCCACTGCTGAGCTAAGGGCTCTTCTCCTCTTTCTAAGGAGAAGGTTTGGAGCTTATTCCACCACGCTGCTCCAATTCGGGTTGGTGGTATACACATGTGTCAGAATTTCAGTGAAATTTCACACATGCAGGTTCAGGGCAGACCCTCACGATGTTTTCCTTCAACATCAAGCACAAGATGTTGTGAAGCACATAGGCGATGTTGTTTTTTTTTAATTTGAAGAACTATACAATGCCACTGTCTATGGGCGTCTTACTATCAGTCGGCCCATATGCTCGTCCGCCTACCGATACTATCCTTTTCCTTAAATAAATTATTTCTATTGGCGGATGTGGCCGTAACATAATCCATTTCATTTTCCCGTTTCTAATTTCAAACAATCTGTGCTGAAAGAAATATATTTGATGGGATATGTTTGTAATAGTATTCAATATGTTAAAAAATATAATATACAACATAGTATTTATGTACCTACTTATATAACTGTTCGTCCTGTTAGACTTTGAAATAAGTATGGAATATTAATTTCCTAAATAATCTTAATAAATAACAAACAGTTATTTATTTTTACATACTTATTTTAATATTTATCATAATATTTATTTAACGATTCATGTGTTTAATTTATTTTATTTAAACATCAAACTATAGTAATGGTAGTATCGCCTTTAATTAAGTTTTTTTCGCAGACTTGTTACAGATCTTAGGAAGCTTAAAGTGTAAAAGTAATGTTAAAAGTTCACAATAAGCAACTATTGCCATTACTCAGCGAACAAAAGATGTGTTGGACGACAAGTGAGCTACAATTAGCGGTTTACTAGTTCACAACAATGACATAGCATAATGAGAAGATTAACATTTCAGTGTATGAACTTATAATTAATGAACTTCGTCTGTACTTTTATCATTAGCAACTTTCTTAGTATCAGTAGCTTATATGATGGATTAGGCTAAAATAGAGTAACAAAAATAACTTCAAGCAAGAAGCGTCGTCTTAATTAATAACAACAATATATACAACATTATTTATAAAGCAATACACGGATAACCTTTACAGTATGATACATAATATTTATAAATTATATTAAAGCTTTAAAAAATATCCAAATTTGGTTTATTTTTTAAATGTCATGTTTTTTTTTCAAACTAAGACATGCAATAAGCATTACAAAAATCCCTTAGCATCTTCATAATATGCAATTTTGTAGCAAATTTCGAAATAAAAATTCAGCTTTTTACTCTGTTTATCGGTAATAAAATGATGGTATAACCATTTTCTTGGTAGTTCGTAGGAACATATCTACGACTCATAAATTGAATTATTCTTTCAAAATATAAATACATTGTATTTCTTTAAATAATTTGCAGTACCTAAAATATTAGTAGTTTACTTTTTAATTGAAAAATTGAGATGACTGTTCTTTTTTTAAACCACAATATTTATTGCACCAATTTGAATATTACACATGGCCTATACAAAACCGCAATACCACGAACAGAGCCGCATTCTGAATTAATCTGATCAGAAAACAACAAAGCAATATAGTATCACAAATACGTATTTCGCATCATCGGCAAAAAGGTAAGGTTTTATAAAATATTCAATAAAAAAAAAAAGAATACAAAAGAGGTTACATATAACCAAATGCAGGATTTTCTCGACCTTTACTGTATAGAAATGGTGCAATGCGGTTGAATAGGAATCACGCTAACCCTGTCTTTGTACTGCAATCTTAAACCTTTGCCTAACCTTGAGGTGTCAAGTTCTAGCAGTCAGCATTATGCGAGCATTTGCGTTATATCCGACATTTGATATTTTTTTCTCACTAATTGATCGCACTACGAAGAAATTCTAAATTCATTAGCGTAACTACATCTACTTTCAAAGTGTGCTAATTACTTAAAAATAGTCTTACATCCGAATGGTTTCCGATATCCTAATAGGATTTTGCATAATAAAGAAAAAGTTTTGGATAAGATTATTCTTTAATATCCACAATTGCCAAATCACTAACAATTAATTACTTTAAAATTAAATATGGATCCAAGTTTATTAAAATTATTTCTAAGCAGAAAACAATTGAAGCTAATAATTGAACATTCATAATTACCGAACATGCTGAAGGTGCTGAATGAGCTCCACAAGTGCCGCCAGCTGTTGCAGCAGCTAAAGCGCTGCTTCCTGGCACCTGAGAAGTAACACAAATATCATTAAATGTACATTATTTATCATCCTTATCCATTGATTCTTGAACATAATATACAATGATTTTATTTTTTATATTTTTTTTACAAAGATGTTACTAAAGATTTGAAGAAATGGTATAAAATGAAAGAATTTAGTGGTAGGACTGGAATATTCACACTAAATTATTGGGTATGATTCCATGATGTTGATATATAAGACTACAGTTATAGATATAGATACTTAAGAGGTTGAGAAATACAAGATAAATGATTATTAATAGTCATACGGTTATTACGGGAATCGTTAACTATAAAGGCAGCCAAATATTATTTTTTAGTAGGTTTTACATATAAGTTATTAATGTGTTACTTGGTGGCTAGCGATTACAGTTAGGTAAAGTAAAAACACACCATCTATGTATCCTATGGCGTTGAATTTGATGGACGCGTATCGACCTGTCAAAATTGTATTGATGATGGAATGCGTATTATTAAACTATAATATATATGTAGTTTTAAATAATATATATTGAATAATATAGACATAATACAATTAGAAAATTACCTTTAATTGTTCTTGCTTGTAATCTGGCTGATAGGGTAGCAACATACGGATTTTTCCCCATCGATTGAAGAACAGAACTATAGCACCTATCCATACAATAAGTACTAATACTACGATGCCAATCTCCACACCTCGTATCTGTTACAAAATAAAATTTATTGTAATTTAGATTAAACAATACAAAATTATGATCGAAAAAAATAATAACTATCAAATTTCTTTTACGGTCAGTTTTTTTTAATACTTCAACAATACAATACATGTGCATAGACGAAAAAATCATGAATAAAGAAGATAAAGTATAATTTTTAACAATTCTCATTTGTTATACTTTTGTTCTTCTAGTCATTCAATCATTGCTATAAATTAATATTTTTATAGTATATTTTATGTATTCACTAACATACGTCATTATAACTTCTAGCATAGTTTAAGATATTTATCATGTTCAGTAGAAACATCTTATCAATACTATTTCCCTTTTAAAATATCGAAGATCCTATAATAGAATAGACGCTTCAGTACCCAAAATAATCTGTCAATAAAACGGTATACCAGTAATTAAATTCATTGGCTTTTATACCTCAAAATTATTGTGCTGTTATTTATTATGAATTCGGTCACAAGAAATTTTAGTATCATTAAATTAATTTTAGTATAAATTTTCCTAAGTTTAATATTAGTGAAATTGATTAAAATAATATTAATTTATATTTTTGACAAAGTAACTAAAATTTTGTTTCTATATCAAAGAAAATTTATTTAATAGAATGAATATTTCCGAAAGCGAAAATTTCGACGGTAAAACTAAAATATTCATCCCTTTTTGTCGCTATTGAAATCAAAGAGAATTTTTTGAGGTAGAAATTCTCTTCGATAAAAGAATTTTATATTTTTTCACGTAAGCTAACAAAGTTTTAATAGATATATATATGTAAGCAAAATTTCACTATGACGAATTGTCTTTGCATAATTTTTATACGTTTATAAGATCAAATCAAATTCAACAGAAGAGTATCGTTTTTAATACTAACTTCTATTTATACAACACATTTCGTCAGACGTGACGACGTCATACAAACAATGTTCAAGTGCTAAGGTAAACTAAGCTATTATCATTACCGTTGGAAATGTGGGTGAAGGGTCAGGCGGTGACACTGAGGAGCGGGGTGTCCCCAGCCCCCCGTCCTGCTGAGGCGACGTCCGCGGAGGCTCTGCACAGACACGATACCGGCATTACTTGATAATGCACTATTCAATACCCATTGTTGTATTAATAGTGGCACATGACATTCAGATAAGGCTCACAACAGTTAGCTTTGTGGCTTGACAGCTGACCAAATGTAAAGCGACTTTGACTTATCTGAAACTACCATTCATATCTGATAGATAAAGCCCAACCAGTTTAATTAACAAAATATATAAATTCCTATAGTTATAAAATGGAAATTACTAATATAATAATTTTATCGCTTACAACCGCTCAAAGCAAATTACGTTTTTGAATACGTAACAAACATAAGCGAAGTTATTGCCACTAAAATATAATACGACTCCGCTAGAATGCATTTAAATTTGCTAATAATACATCAATAGAAATATATCTTTAACTCATTGAAATAAAATCAATCTGCTTTCAATTTACATAGACTAAAATAAAATACGTTTTCTTGTTACAAAAACATAAGCTCTATTCATATTTTCGTTACAATTCTTGACATGATATTGATGACAACGTACAACAAATTAATTTAAAAAATGTGGCTAGTTTAAAATAAGAAATATTTGCTTAACAATTTTGAAAACGGGAGATGAATAAAACAACCAATATCCCGAAACGGTTTGTTAGTGAATTCACTGAATAAACCTACAAGATCTTGTATTTACATTTGCAAAATGTATTTTGTGGTCAAAATCGTTTATTTACTACGTGTTACGGAAATGAAAACCCGGCTTAGAGACAGTAAGAGCGAATACTAATTCCGTTATAATTTGCACACCTGACAACTACTCACCAGCTTATAATACACAGGCACTCAATAGGAAGGGTTCACAAATGTTGCAAGGAAACTTGTTACAGATTTATTTTGTATCTATACTAATATATATAGCTGATCAGGCTAATCTCAGGAACTAGTGGTTCGAATTTAAAAAATAATATTGCGTTGTATAGTTTATCGAAGAATGCTCAAGGCTGGTTTTCATTCATTATATTTTTATTAATTAGATGTGGGTGAAGCCTCGAGTCACAGCTAGTCTTTTATAAGCATCCACTATTTTTCTTATTAAATTATAGCAACATTTTTAAACCATAAAAATGTCAGCTTAATATTGGAACTGTAATTATCTGATTAAATTAAATTTTAAAAAAAACTTAACAAATTAGTATATAATATTATGTTATTTACTGCGTCTTAGTTCTTATGGAAATCACAATACTTATTCAACCGTAGTAAATAGTTAAGTAACCTCTCTCACTTTGTTAATTGTGGTATAGGTACAGTTTTTCTTAATAATAAATAATATATTTATCTTATGGTAAAATATTGTATGATATGTTTTTAGTAAGATTTACCTATCATAAAAATAATAATTCCACGTGATTGAAGTCGTGGTTTTAAGCTAGTATTCAATATAATATTCTAAATTAATAGTTGTCTTTAAAACATGTAGTATTAAAAAGCTACGTGATACATAACGAATACATGAATTTTGTGTTTTTTAAAATAGTACATGCTCGTTATTCCATTTACTTCCTTATATAAAATTAACCAGGATTTTTGACGTGACAACGTCTTATAAATTGGTTTGCCGGGTGACACTTCAAGAAACTGCGTTACGCTCCGCTCACGTTATGCGCTCACAATGAGAGCGAGTGAGAGGCACGCGTCCCTTCCACTCGGGCATGGTTAGCCCGCCTAAGAGCGAGAGAGACAGACATAAAAAGTGAAAGGCACGCGTCCCTTCTAAGTATAAATACGTATGTATGTGTAAAGGTAAAAATAAAATTTTGTTAATATGAAATTCAGTGCGAGATTCTTTGTATAAATTAATGTTTTAAATATAATTCTTTGTATAAATAAATGTTTTAAATTGTTACTATTATTTCATCCTTCTTCCTACTATACGAATGAATATTCACATTAAAATTATTTTACCACTCAAAGTCGTTGTCACGTAAAACTTTCGCCCGTATACCGACTTTACAGGCAACCAATTTTTTTTTTTATCACAGATCGTCCAATCAAAACAATCGGGACGCACTCAGAAATCGGATTCCACTCAAGCTAAAACAGCTTGTAAATGTCGAGGCCAATTTTAGATGTCGGTCATAGCACTCGAGGCGTTGTAACACATGTTCGTACGATGCAGTTAAAGTTAGATTGTATCCGTGTAAAAACTTTTTATTTTGCCCGTATAAAACTCGGCATATCCGTTCGTGTAAAATCCCATGTCCGTCTCCGTGTCGCAAACAATTCTTGTACAACATTTTAAAATCCGAAGCGGTTTTACTTTAGAATATGCGACTTACAACATTACAAGAAAGCAAATAAACTCTATGAAATATTTTTTTTTATATAAAACAACTAAATTGATAAATGAAGATAATAAATAGTTATACAAAATAATTATCTTCATGTTGGAAAAATAAAGAAAAACATTCACTTTCCACTAGTTTTCTACATAAAAGGAATTCCCTCGAAAGCTAAGATTCTTTTCATCCGAACGTTTTTCTTTTCTAAGAAACCAATTTTCCAAGTCAGATACTTTCAATATTATATCGAAACTTTAACTTCGACAATACACACTATGAAATCCTCTTACGAAACGATAAAATATTATCACAACGTTTTAAGAGATTGTTTGTTAAAAAACGAAATATAAACTTTATTAATAATTTTGAGTTGTTTTTATAATTTCCTTACGACTCGATCTGTAAAAAGTTATTGAGTTTTTTTCTCAATAAAATCAAATCAATATAAAAATGTTTACATTCCCGTACTTCCTAAAGTATCTAAAGATTCTTATCATATATCTGGACTTTCTCTGGTCGTGTCAGATTGCCGATTAATCGGATTATCCGACTAAGGAACAAACCCGAACCATGGTTTGAATTGATCAAGATATTATTCATTTACAATTATCCTTACTAATACTATAAATGCGATAGTAAGTTTTTATGTTTGTTGTGCTTTCATGTTATAAACACTCAATCAATCGATCATCATTAAATTTTGCATACACGCTATCGGGGAAACAGATAATGATATAGCTATCATAAGCTTACCCACACTCTTCACACGCCCCTGATTCCGCGGACCAATATAGTACAATTGTAAATGTATTTTGTTGATTTCATGTTAAAGTGTAAATGCAATAATAATAGAGCTAGAGCTTATTTACATAAAAAAATTATAATATAATTTCCTTGACTGTCTATAAATTCACATAGCAGACTTCACAACACTGCCAATATGCTGTCAACTGTAAAAACTAACTTATCCCACTATCCCTTGTCTGTCATTACGCTGTCTCACTCACACTTCTAGCCAAACGTCACGTAGAAACAATTCCTGCTTGGAGGTGAGATATTTGGCGAGCGTGTTGTACTCAAAGCGACTTACATTACAAGCCATTTATAGAAGTAAATTATATTGTAATACAAAGACAAAGGAAACTACATACATCCTATATTACTTGGTGGTAGGGTTTTGTGCAAGCTCGTCTGGGTAGGTACCGCCAACTCATCAGATATTCTACCGCAAAACCGCAGTACTTGGTATTGTTGTGTTCCCGTTTGATTGGTGAGTGAGCCAGTGTAATTACAGGCACAAGATGTTATATCTTAGTTCCCAAGGTTGGTAATATAACATCTTGGTTCCCAATGCGCTATTGGCGATGTTAGCGATGGTTAACATCTCCGAGGTAGCCCATATGCATGTACGCTTACCTATTCTATATCATAAAAACATTGTCAAATAAACTGTTCTCTTTACTATTCATAAAAAACTCTTTATACAAAAGCGTCGATGCTTATATAGGTGATTTAAACCACAAAAAACTAGACATAACTTCAAAACTGGGCCATCACAATTATGCCTACATAAAAAGCCATTAGGGAAATGGCAGTTTGAAATAAGACCAGTCTTGTTTTACATCTACACTGCATCCGGAAGATCACACGCGGTAAATGAACTAACTGGAACTGTGCCAAGCCGTGAAGATTTAGCACCGCGAGTAACTTTAGATCAACCGTGCATTTCTAATCGATGTTATGAGAGTTTGAATGATAGGCCGTTTGGTGTTGTTTAAAATCAGTCATTATTTTCAAAAGCCGATTCCACTGCCGGACAGCTGGATTGGAGGTAATTTCATCACGTTGCTAACAATCTAAGTAAATAAAATAATCTCAAGCAATATTTAAAATAAAATAAATGTAATTCACTGTATTTGTTTTTATTATTATTTAATCTTTTTTAATTAGTTTTGCAAATATTATTCTTAAATTTTAGTCATTTTAACATAGGATGTTTTGTTGTTTGTTTTTTGTTTTAGTTCTTTAAGTCGTATCATTTTAAATTTGGAAAGTCATTAATTTTAATCTTACTGTAATAGCCGTTATTTAGTTACATAGGATGGATGCTGTGGTTTTCTGTATGTAACTAAGGGAGGACGTAGACTTGTAACTCGCATAATTTATATTTTGAAGCTTATTATGTGTATTCCTTGTTGGAGATCCTATTAAAATAAAATAAAATTAAAATAAAACAATACACGTACTTTTATCTTCATTATAGAATACATACGCTTAGAACATTTTTTATGGCATAGGTAGGCGGACGAGCATATGGGCCACTTGATGGTAAATGGTCACCAAAGCCCATAGACATTGGCATCGTAAGACATGTTAACCATCGCTTCGCCAATGCGCCACCAACCTTGGGAACTAAGATGTTATGTCCCTTGTACCTGTGATTGCACTGGCTTACTCAACACAACAATTCCAAGTACTGCTGTTTTACGGTAGAATATCTGATAAGAGGGTAACCACCAAGTATAGATTAAATAGATTCGTTTAAAAAAAAACATATGTGCAATTTACACGTGGTAGAAGTGAAACCTTCAAAAATGTTGGCTTCAACTGTATAATGCTTCCCGTCTCATTTTGTCCCACGTTAAATCTTATGAATTTATGCGTCTGTCTCTTTTTCGTTTCATCGACTTTCAAATCACAACGATGCTAAAGAAGTTTTCACTTCAACAATTTCAACTTATTAATCATTAAATAATCACTTAGAAATAATGCGGAATATTGAATTATAAAATTTTGATTGGCTTAACATGGTGGGTTAGCTATTATTCTCGACTTGGAAAAGAGCCAAGCTGTTGAACGTGACGTATACTTTAGATGCATTTTTAGTCAGGGTTACAAAAGCCGCAATACTATATTTATTATTTATATTTAGCTTTATCGTATTAGTTTAGATCATTGAATCTTTTGTCGAATTACTGAGAAATATACCTACATGATTGACAGTCAAATAAATTTAATAAATTTATTTATTTTTTTATAATTTTTCCAACAACTTCATCATTAAAATTAAATTTTACGTTATAAAGTTTTCAAATGAAATTAATTTTTTAATAAATTTAATAAAAATTGAGTATATATCTTTTGTTTGAAAATGACAATGAGAGTTTTATTAGCACAGTATCGTATCGTACATATCAATGAAAAATATATTTGATAACTTTCAGACATACAAACATCCAAACCGGTTTACTACGAATCGGTAAAATATATATAAAATGAAAAATAAAAAATAAGAAGCACAAAACACTATAACTCTCCTTAAAGTCTGCTTAAATTAATCTCCTGTTAATTTAAAGTAATTATTATTATACATAATATGTCTGGTTAATAAAATGAAAATGTTTAAAGTAAGCTACATAATTAGAAGAAGGCGTATAATGTAGTTCGTAGTGTAGCAACGTAGAAGATAAAGTTCCGATGAATCTCTTTAACAAGCGGGCCTTGAGGCGTTTACAACACACTCTGACATTAACGAGAACTATTAATAAAGTCAAGTAAAGGAGGAAATCAGTTCTGATGAACTCGTTATATTAACATTATAATCGTTATATTATATTGTTGAGTTCTAAGATGAAGTTTGAAGCTGAACGCTTCACCTAAGGACATCTCAAGGTTTCAAATATATTGCAAAATATTAATCGATTGATTTTGTTTTGTTTCCTTAAAATCCATCGATCATTTACTGATTTGGAAGGTATTTAATTATTGGAACGAAGTACTTTTATGCGGCTAATAGTAGTGTGAAATGACAGTGGCCCAAGGAAATATCGTTCATACTGTATTCATACCAAATGCTACAAAATGCGATGCGTAGAAGGGCGTTTTAGGAGGTCGATATAAAGGAGGTTGAGCTGCTTTTTGGGGTGACAAAATTACAGTCATATAATCAATTAAAATCTACATTTTAAAACACTTTAACGATTCATTACAAATTAAGAGAATAACTCAAATATTAGTGACTTTGGTATTTTTAAATCATTTTTGTTGTATTTATATGTGAGAGTGAAGGGGGTGGCACGTCTGTCGCTAGGTACGGTATGCTTGTCTTTGACAACTAATATGTAAAAGTTCATGAGCATCGGTTGAGAAACTTGAAAGTAACAAACAAAATAAGTATCATTCTTAATTTTTTTGTAATAGTAATTGCATTTTATTATGTTGTGTATTTTATACAATGACATTTGTTTTTGTATGCTTTTAGTACAAAAATTTTACATTGTTGCGTCAGCAGTACTTTTTACGTGCTAAATCTAATTATTATAATAATGTATCAACGACAAGCGACGCATGATACTATTAATTGACCATATTCATGTTAAAAGGAATATTTCGCAGAATAATTAAAATATGTAAATAAGTGTTTCGAATGCTGCCTTCATTTGGACGTTCAAAGTTGTCACCTGTATGTGTATATAAAGTATCAGCCTGTGAATGTCCCACTGATGGGGTAAGGCCTCTTCTCCTCTTTGTGAGGAGAAGGTTTTGGAGGTATTCCACCACGCTGCTCCAATGCGGGTTGGTGGAATACACATGTGACAGAATTTCAATGAAATTTGACACATGCAGGCTTCCTCACGATGTTTTCCTTCACCGTCAAGCACGAGATGAATTATAATCACAAACTAAGCACATGAAATTCAGCGGTGCTTGCCCGGGTTTGAACCCACGATCATCGGTTAATTCATGATTCACGCGTTCTTACCACTGGGCCATCTCGGCTTGTGTATGGCTTATGTATGGAGAGATGATAATAGTCCAAGGGTCGGACCTGCGACTTATATATCGGTGGCCCATAAGCCATTGAGCTTTTGGCGTTTCCGTGTCTTCTTCTTTTGAAAATCAAATCAATAATGACAAAAAGGGAGAAATCTATGTTTAAGCAAACCGCCGCTAAGCAACGGGTAATAATTAAGGCCGTTATTTTCGTAAAACGTTTTAAAACAGCTTATGTGTAGTTCAATAAAACTTATTTCAATAATGGAAACAAAAAAAATAACTGATAATAAATATTATTTAAGCACTTTTTCGATTTAATTTATCAATATAATAGTGGAAATTCATTTAAAACGTTTCAATTTTTGAATGAAATCCAAGTAATTACGTAAAACATTAAAGTGAATGAAAACATTCACAAAGTAATTGGAACAAATTAAACGCATATTTATTTGATTTTAAAGCTGTGTACATACAGCTGTTTTTTTTTTAAAGGCAAATTATTATTAATATGAGGTCGTCTCATAGCTCAAATTTATTACGTGTATGTATTGATTAAATTCCCATTTGCAATTACAGTTACAATATAAACTTTAAAATATATTTTTTTCTTTTAAAGGGTTGGTATTTTCATTGGTTGCATCTGCTTGTATTTCTTCAGAAAAATCATGAGAGGCTTAAGTTGCAGATATAGATTTTTTTATAGTACAGGTAGGCGGACGAGCTTATGGACTACCTGATGCTAAGTAGTCATCACCATCAGCTCATAGACAATGGCAATTTACATTTCTATTAAAAAAATATTATCGCCAATGCGCCAGCAACCATGGGAACTAATATGTTATAACCCTTATGCCTGTAATTACACTGGCTCACTCACCCTTCAAACTGTAACACAACAATACCAAGTACTGCTATATTGCGGTAGAATAAAATAGATAGAAAGTAAATATAGACATCTATATATACTTTGGGGTAAGATAAACGGCACGACGCTAATCCACTCTAATACCGACTCTACACCGCCGCTCTCCTTGTTGAGTGACGCGTATACTATAAACCTTGTTGAGTAACGCGTATACTATAAACCTTGTTGCTTCTCCGAGTGTGTGTAGTACACACATACGTATGTAGGTGTACACACTGTGTACACCTACATACGTAACAAAATCATATTGATCCGATTGATGAAACTATAGTTTTATTTATGCCTCGCTGGTCTAGCGGCTTGATATAAGGCCGCAGACTCGGTGGTCCTGGGTTCAATTCCCAGGTCGGGCCAATAAATAGTTATTGGGGCTTACTGTCAGAAAATTCTCAGTAGCAGCCCAGAGTCTGGAACTTGGAAATGTGTACACTCCCGTGCCTCGGAAAGCACGTAAAGCCGTTGGTCCTGCGCCTAAACTCTTTCCGGTCGTGTCCGATTGCCATCCCATCGGATAATGAGAGCTAAGGAAAAGAGAGTGCACCTGTGTTTACGCACACACCTGTGAAGTATAATATCTCCTGCGCAGTTGGCTCACCTCACTTGAGATTGGCCCCCGTGGCCGAAATCTGTCTGGAGGACCTTATAGTTTTATTTATACAACTTATACAATACATTTATACAAAATATCTATTTATTGCATTTATTTTATTAAAAATCCTTTATACACAATTTATTTTTACTAATCAGCGTCTCATTTCGTTCTCAAGGTGTCTCCAATATTAACTGATAATTTATGTTATATAATATAAGTACTATTGATGGAAACACTATATTATATGGTTTGAAATAATTCCCTTTGCAATAAGCAACAATGACGCACAATGACATCGTATTATTAAAGCCTATGTCATTGGAAGTGCATTCCCCTGACAATAGTATTAGATTATATTCTGTAAGTTTATTTACTAACGATATCCATAGCCTAGATGACAATGTTATTATTTGTTTATTAATTAATAGTAGAATTATGTAATAGAAAAAAAAATCCAATTTGACGTTACATATTATAAATAAAAAAATAGAGTAAATTTAACATGGACATACAAAAGATTCATAATAAATCCGTTATATAAATCAGGCTTCAAATATGATTCCATAAAATGTTCTCAAGGCATCCGTTTACAATTCAATTCGTCTGTCCAATTCAATTTAATCCAATCATTGTTTTGCAAAGATCTTGCGTATAAAAATTTGCAGAACATAAATATAATTTTAATAATGAATCTCGACCCCGAAAAAAAATAATGAATAATAATAATTTGTATACTTGTGCTTAGTATATATTGCGCTGGACTATTAAATATAAGTTTTGTTTTTATAAAGATAATGATTATTATTGCTCATAAAATATATATATTTTTAAGTGACTATACACGTTTCACCATTACCAATGAGGCAGTCCTTATTTTTGTTACAAATGTTAAAAGAGACATGAGCGTTAAAAGAGCGAAGCACCACTGAATTTTCATGTGCTTAATTTGTGTTTATTTTCTCGTGTTCAGCGGTGCACGAAAACATCAAGAATACGCTGCTACTGCAACCTGCATATGAAACGCATATTGAAGCAGCGCCGTGAGGTAAGCTCTTCCGAAAAAGAAGGAGGTCTTAGTCCAGCAGTGGGATATTTACAGACTGATACTTTTACTTCTGCTCTTCTTTCTCTAACTTTGTTTAAGTTAAGTTAAGAAGCAAATATAACAAGAAATGTTTAATATAAAACGCATTTATATAATTACTGTGAATATAATTCAATGCTACGGAGCATAATGTAATTTGCATTTGTGCAACGTAGGAATTAAATGCAGTCGCTCACTAAAGATTAACTTTTTATCTATGTAATTGCAAATTATTCAAATGGGTATGTGTCTCGAAGTTTGAATTTTGTCAAATAGATTAAGTATTCAATATTACGATGTTTGAATGTGTACATTATACAACACACACAAACACACACACACACACACACACACACACATATATATATATATATATATATATATATATATATATATATATATTATCTATTAGGTACTACCAAAACATCACAGATTTTACCGCCAAATAGCAATACTTAGAAAATTGTTGTGTTCCGGTTAGAAGGATAAATGAGCCAGTAATTACAAGTAAAAAATCATAACTTATTAACTATTGGTAATAAAATGGATGGTTAATGTTTCTTACGATGCCAATATCTATTTTCGGTGGTAGCCATTGACCATCAGGTATACCATTTATCAGACTGCCTACCTAATACAAAAGGCATTAATGGCAATAAAAATATATTTTTTGTAAGTTTTACGCGTAGATTTTTTGTTAGTTCCTTAATAAATTACCATTCTTAATCCCATTCAAATAAAGGCTATTTTTAATTAATGATATTAAGCGAAGTTAAGCTGCCGTTCATGCTCAATTTATATGAAATACATCAAATTAGATTTACAACAAGATGTAACAACCCGCACTGGAGATGTAGTGACTCAGTTTTACTTACATTTCTGAGAACAATTAACGTTTCTCTAATCTAAAGTTTTAATTGAATTTAAATAATTGTATTTGAGATTTAAGCCCAAAATTGAAAAGGCGCTTTCTTTTACTCACTCTCACAATCGGATGAGACTTATTGGCATGAGAATGTAACACTGACAAGTTACTAACACTAAGTTGATCCTAAGAATCATATTGATTTACATCCCCTAGTATAGAGAAATCCTTAGGGATTCATTATTAGGCATGTATCTGTTTTTATAAATAACGTCTACAAAAATAATATATTTTTAAAGGTCGTTTCTATAACTTATGCTCACACTGGTCTGACGAAATCCTAACTAGACAAATTATTTTATTATTTACATGAACGTATGTACGTACATACTAACACCATTTATTACTAGGTTATTACACACGAGTCAAGTCCATTTGCACGAGTGCTACCCGTTGGGACGCTTGATGTACACGCATGTCTTGTCACGCAACAGGTGCACTATATAACAAGGACTTTATATACATGTGTAGGTGTGACCTAATTTCAGCTTTGGACGTATAATAATGATTTAATTCGAAGGAATTAAACTAATATAATTCAAAAGTTCGGATGTTTCAAACTCAATCACGGATTATACGGTTGAATGAACATAGAAATTATTTGGAATTTGTTCTCGTTTACTACAAACGCTTTTCCTGAAAGTATTTTAGTATTAAAATAGTAATGTACACTAATTGAATAGAGAGAGTTAAATTTAACCATATTACGGGATTTTAAATATTACTAAACATAATTGAATTTCGGTTAATTGAAGATGTAATTCATATCTAATTGGTGGTAAGGCTCCGGCTAGGTGAAGTGACGATATACGCAAAGTGTCTGGCAGCGGATGGATATTGAGAACTGAATATCGAGCTCAGTGGCGTGCCATTGGTGAGGCCTAAGTCCAACACCACGAAAAGTTGATAATGATGGAAGGGCTCTGTGTAAGCCAGTCTGGATAAGTACCACCCACACAGATATTCCGCGGCAAAATACCAATATTTAGTATTGTTGTGATCCGGTTTAAAAGGAGAGTAAGTCAGTGTAACTTAAGGCACTAGGGCACCACGTCCTAATTTTCAAGGTTGACGACGCGATGTACCGAATGGTTATTATTTCTTACATTTATGTCCAGTGTCTATGGACGGTGATGACCTTCTACCATAAGGCGGCTATCTGCAAGTATTTACATTGCATACCTATTTCACAATCAAATAATGTAGAAGTCCTACAGTCATGAAATAATTACTAAAACTGTTTTTACTTTACTTCCATGACTACATAGTTCAAATATTTTTATATCTTTAAGCAATTTCCAACATGATTTTCCTAACATATGAAAACTGTTTTCGAGGTAGCTCTACGCGTTATATGAACAGGTATATCGTTAAAGTTACAGGAATGATTAATATGTTGACTGACGTGAAAAGCGTTCCGCACACAGAGCTTATGACGGTACAAAATAAATAACTTGAAGATAACCGTTTCACACGTAACATACATAAAGCATCAATAAATCAACAGTAAATGGCCTTCACGACGTAAAAGTCGCAGGACCGTCCCTTTGTACTATATTTAACTTTTTTTATAAAATAAACATTACATACTAAGGGGAAAAAATGTCCTCCAGACTGAATTCAAAGTCATATGAAAGCATAATTGTATTGTCTTTTTCTTGACAGTGAGGTTAGGAAAGAGAGAGAGTTTAGACTTGTCGATATCCATCAATGTATACTATACAGTGATGGAAATCGTCGTTCCTCAACTAAGAAATCAGATCGGAAATGTCAGATACACGAAGTTTTGCTATACCAACTTTCTAACTCCAGGTAACTATTGAGAATTGACAGAAAAACTATGATATTTCATTTAAACAATTTTGACATAACATTTGGATGATCAGGATCACCATCAATGTAAGACATTGTGCAATTTAAAACAAAACATAATAAGTTATATCTCAAACAAATTTATTTAACACATTTTAGATTAGTTGACGACTTTAGACGTCATAGCAATTACTAAATTATTGTCTAGTGTACTATCCCTAGAAGTGTTAATAAATAATTTTAATCAATGCTTACCTGGATTTAGAAAAAAATATTTGTAATTTGTAATTATTTGTAGTTTTCATTTGATTGGATTTGAAACAAAATCGTCATTTAAATGGTTAATAATACGATAGATTCTAATCCTTTTACATTAATTACCCATTACCCCTGCCTGTCCCTGTTAGGTATATTAATACTGTTGAATGGGTACAAAGAAATACTGCTTTTCGATTAATTTAACTATTAATGTTTTGATAAATTACTAATAAACGTAAACGTAAATTAAATTGCTGCCAACGTGACTGCGATACGTTGTGTTTTTTTATAGTACAGGTAGGAGGCACCTGATGGTAAGTGGTCACCAACGCCCATAGACATTGGCGTTGTAAGAGATGTTAACCATCGCTTATATCGCCAATGCACCACCAACGGTGGGAGCTAAGATATTATGTTCCTTGTACACACTAGTACTGTAATGACACTGGCTCACTCACCCTTTAAACCGGAACAAAACAATACCAAGTACGGCTGATTTGCGGTAGAATATCTGATGAGTGATTGGTATATACGAAGACGAGCTTGCACAACGCTCTACTACCAAGTAAATAATACTATAATGAAAGGACTAGCTTATACTCAGAAATCAGACGGGACTTCAATGAAATTAATATATTATTTGCTATCATAAAATCCTTATATATGATTTGGCTCGCAACGCTCGTAAGATAATTTATAAGTGAATTCGTTTCAAGCCAAAAAGGGAACCTGTCGTTGTTCTTGCTTACAGATTAAAAATGTAGAATATTGTTGTTTAATATGAATAATGACACACACTTCAGTAATATGTAATAATAATACGTATTATGTTCAATATTATATATGAAAATATTATTGACGCTTACAATAAGATAATAAGAACTATAGACTGTATACCACCAGTATTTTTGTTACCATCTAATATGATTCTGAATTCCAACTGCCGTCTGCCAGTCTTTGGACCATTTGTCAAAGTAGCTTAACCAATTTGCCTTAAACCTGATCGCTCATTGGTCACCCATTACGTCATCAGTAGCCACTAACCAACGACAACTCAGATTAGATTCGAACGAAATTAGTTAATTTGACTTTAAATTTCGTTTGAAACTCAATTTAAAGTCAAATTAAATACAGACGATAAAATTTAAACTACATTGATTACTCTCGATATGGTAAATCAATAAGATCGAATAAGAAGGTTTTTTTAATCTATTATTTTTAGACGGACAGGTAAATGTGCTGTCATGTATAAATTGGTTAGTAGTGCTATAATAAATATACTCACAAATGCGCCACTAACCTTGGGAATTATAAAGTTGTGTACCTTGTACCTGTAAATACAATGTCATACGTACCCTTCAAACCGAACAACATAACCAAGTAGTGCTCTTTGGTGAAAAAAATTACAAGTGGGTGGTATCTAATACCATTTTTTTTACTTACTGCGTAGTAACTTGAACTTTGCAAATTGTAAATATTTGTATTATTGTGTTCCGGTTTGAAGGGTGAGTGAGCCAGTGTAATTACAGGCACAAGGGACATAACATCTTAGCTCCCAAGATTGGTGGCGCGTTGGCAATGTAAGCGATCGTTAACATTTTACAATGCCATTGTTTATGGGCGCTGGTGACCACTTACCATTAGGTGGCCCATATGCTCACCCGTCTATCTATACAATAGGTATCTCTATATTGCGTAAAAAGTAATTTTATATAAATTGTAATTTTATCCCGTCAATTAAAAATAGAATGTTTTCAGTTTTTTTATGTGATACATTAAAATGGATTGTAATAAATTCTAGTTTTAAGCGAAAATATATAAGGCTAAGGTTAGCGTTATTATCGCCAACTTCGCCTAGATTTCAGATTAGCATATTTTATTATTCATTAGTCTGTTGTAGAATCACTCATGTGGAAATTAGAGTAGCCGCAACGGGTGCCTGTGATCACAAATTTCTACAGGATAGTATACGATTATAAGATTTTACTTGGTGGTAGAGCTTTGTGCAACCTCGTCTGGGTAGGTACCACCCACTCATCAGATATTCTACCGCAAAACAGCAGTACTTGGTACTGTTGTGTTCCGGTTTGAAAGGTGAGTGAGCCAGTGTAATTCCAGGCACAAGGGACATAACATCTTAGTTCCCAAGGTTGGTGGCGCATTGGTGATGTAAGTGTTAGTTAACATCTCTTACAATGCCAATGTCTATGGGCGTTGGTGACCACTTACCATCACGTGGCCCATATGCTCGTCCTCCTTGCTATGCAATAAAAAAAATAAAAAAATATTAATTTCAATTTACAAGCTAAAAAAATTCCAACTATAGATATCTAATTATACCCTACATGTATGTATTACATTTGAATGAATCGAAATGGAATTATTGCATTACATTACATAAACGGCTTTATGAATTTAGTTGATAAGGTAAGCAATGCACTGTCTTGTTCTTCCGAATGTCAATTTACTGATGTCAGAAAGAGAGAGATCAGTGTTTACTAAGCTTAAACAGTCATTAAATAACGTATATAAGAAAGGCAGATAATTTTAGACTAAGGAAAACAATTGTTTCATTCGCAATGTATTAAAAATATAACACCCACAACTATAATAAACAAATTGGATGCTATACGATGAGTTTAAAAATTCTTTTAGCATACAACTATTGTTGGTTGAGTTAATTCTTGATTTTCACATAAACTTCCAACTTCTGTAACTGAGATATTTTATGAAAGTTAGACTTGTTCAAAAATCTGTTTGATAACTGAAGCGGGCATAATCGTTTGTAAAGCTTAGTAGATTATACTTAGATTATTCATATGAAAAATTATAACTTTTTTTTTAATATACTTAATATTTTACAAAATTATCGTTTACCAAAAGACGTTGAAGAAAGTTTTCATATTATATTTAAAAAAAGGAAATATAATAATAATAATAATACCTTGGGACATTTTTCACACACGGTCATCTGATCCCAAACTAAGCAGAGCTCGTACTATGGAAACCAGACAACTGATATACTACATATTATACTACTTTTTCTTTTGTAAATACATACTTATATAGATAATTACAACTAGACTCAGGACAAACAGACATGTTCATGCACACAAATGTCTGTCCTGGGTGGGAATCGAACCCACGACCTGAGGCGCGAAAGGCAGGGTATCTACCAATCACGCCAACCGGCTCGTCACAATATAATATAATATGACCACGGGGAACCTTAAAGTGCTTGATTTTTTATAAATAATATCACGTTTGCTAAGCGATTCACAGATAGTGCCAAGTAACGTAATACATAATGATCCTCCCACGTAATAAGAATTCGTGTGTTCACTAAATCCCTAAGGATTTTCAAGTCACGTGTCAATGCTAATGTTCTACTTGCATGCTCGTCGCCGTTTTTATTTGACACGCGAAAATAAAAGGTAAAAAGCTTGGAGAGGTCATTGACACGTTTCAGCAGACGAAGGTATTAAGGATCGAACGTATCTGCGTGAAAAAGCAGAGGTGATTGTGATGTGCAATCAAGAATACAATTGCGGCTACGACAAACTACTATTGATAAATAATTTGTAACTGGGTTGTTTTAAATTGATGGATAGTAGAGTAGTAGATAACCTGATTGTAAATGTATACCGCAGATTTTGAAAACTACTCTAGTTAAGTTTTAAACAATCTTATGAACTTGAAGTTTTGACGAACTGTTATGACGTCATCACATCATCCGAAAATCTATTCATTATCTATAACGTAAAAATATATTCACATCGATATACAATCAACTAAACATACCTCGTTTCTTTACGTTAATTTGTGCTATATTAACTTACTAGCTGTTGCCCGCTGTTTCACCCGCGCGCAACCTATATCTGTACTAATATTATACAGTGCTAAAATTTGATATTTGAAGTGAAAACTTCTTTAACATCGTTGTGATTTGAAAGTTGATGAAACGAAAAAGCGACAGTAAAAAGAGACAGACACATAAATTCATAAGATTTAACGTGGGAGAAAATGAGATAGGAATCATTTTTAAGGTTTCACTTCTACCACGTGTGAATTGCACACAATATATGCTTTTTTTGTATGTTTATTACCTATAAAAATTGCCTACCAAAATTGCAATAATATAATCCAAGGGATATTTCTTTTTCTATAATTTTGCCTGCGCATGTGGAGCTGACAAAGAAAATTGTTTTTCTTTTGTCTACTTCTCCCTCCATATAAACGTCGTAAGCCCTTAATATAGCCAAGCGAAGCCGGCCCGGTGTAATAGGTATAATGTAACCTACATTATAATTTTTGTATTTTTTTATGTAAGGGGGCAAACGAGCAGTAGGCTCACCTGATGGAAAGTGACTACCACCGCCCATGGACATGTCGACACCAACAATTTATACTACGCTAACTCGAATTTTGGGAAATTCGTTTTTTTATGCTAAGTTGCTTAAAATATGATTTTTTATATATATTAAAAAAATCGTGAAGAAATATACAAAAATAACGAAGTTACACATTTTATACAAGGCTCTAAAGGTACTTTTTGAAATCACTCGATTTAAATGACGCCAACTATAGTTAGCGGAGTGTGCGCGGGCAGGTGACGCGCCGCTTGTTCGTTTACATTAATCTAACCCTTAGTTAGCGTAGTTTAGTGCGTTCGATTATACTTGTTCGTTTGTAAAATACACTACTTAGCGAATTTTACGTTGTAAATAATTATCTAAAAATGTATGTTAATTAGTTTATTGATGGTACTTGACTATTCCTTTTAATTTACATGCTTTTTTTAAATAAAAATCATCATATTATGATATCAATACATTATACTTATTGTTATAGAATCGGCATTACCTGCCGAAGTTGATAATCGTGGCTTAAATTCGTGGCATTGTATAATCACGTCATGTTTAATGAGCCTATTTAAGAGCATGCTTATTAGGGTTTCGTACCCAGAGGGTGCAATGGGACCCTATTACTTAGACTCCGCTGTCTGTTCGTCCGTCCGTCCGTCAGTCTGTCCGTCTGTATCTCATAAACCGCGATAGTTAGACAGTTGAAATGTTCACAGATGATGTATTTCTGATGCTGCTATAACAACAAATACTTAAAAACAAAATGATATAAATATTTATGGGGGCTCCTATACAACAAACGTGATTTTTTTGCTTGTTTTTGCTCGATATTGATATCGGCAACAGGTAGACGCTTGAAATAATTCACAGAATATTTAGTTTTATATTCACTTTCAAAATAAATAATTAAATTAAAATAAAACAAATATTAAGGGGGACCTTCATACAACAGTCATAATTTTTTGTCGTTTTTATAGATAATGGTACGAAACCCTTTGTTTTCTATATCCAATTCTGCTAGCCGAGATATAGTCAATTATGAAAATGATGTAGTATTACAAGAAATACACATAAACGACTTGGGGCTCCTAATACTCCGTTTAATACGAATTCACCAAAAGTATTGACTTATATCCAAAAACCTTCTCCATTGACATTAACTCCGTCAAGTATCAAACCTTTGTTTTCGGTGATTGCTAATGATCCTTCTGACAGCATAAATAATACTCCCGTACCTTCACCCTGTTGTAATTTTTCAGAATCTCCAAAAAGATTAAATGATACTTTGGTGCCGACTTCTTCCAAAAATACTGTGAGTGTTCTCACACCTGAAATTTGTACGTCCACCCAGGAAAATCTTTCTGATTCGCATATACATACCGCCCTTAGCAATAACATGTTGTGCAATTTCCTCGCCTGTAACGTTCAATAATAGTAACCATTCTGCAGTACCCCAGAAAATAATAAACCTAGGTCGAAAAAAAGGAATGATGTGGGTCTCAAACGTCTTAAGTTTGAAGATGAGTGGATAGATAGAAAGAAAACATTTATGTAACAAAAGTTTGGAGTATACAACATCAATAGGTAATCGTCTGGGTAGGTAATATCCTCATCAGATATTCTACTGCAAAACAACAGTACTTGCTATTGTTGTGTTCTGGTTTGAAGGGTGAGTAGGCAACTCTAATTACAGGCACAAAGGACATAACATCTTAGTTCTCAAGGTTGGTGGCGCATTGACGATGTAAGCGATGATTAACATCTCTTACAATGCCAATGTCTATGTAACCGTTGGGGACCACTTACCATCAGGTGACCCATACGCTCATCCGCCTTCCTATGCAATACAAAAAAATAGGAAACCCAAAAGCAGTTACATCAGTTGCGTTAATTGTCTGATAGATATGTTCTGGGGTACTGGAAATCACGCCAAACAATGGGAAATCATCGCTAAATATGTGATACCAAAACGTAAAAAAACTGCCACTAACGTCGAAAGCAAATATAGTCGTCGATCACACACTTCGCATTATTAGCTTCGCATAGATTCTGACAATGCCATCATACTACAAAAAGTTTGGAAACAATGTTTTTGAACACCTTTAATTTAAGTAAAGATTTTGTTTATACTGCAATGATTTTACCGACGTTACTGATGGTCGGCACAAAAACCATAACTATGTTATTTCAATCGACATGTCGTATTATAATAATAATTATTATAGCTCAACGAAAAGTTAAAGAATACGCTAACTTGTGCCACAGTTCGATGTATAGTAAGCTATATATAATTTGACAGCTTTTAATACGATATTCGCCAGTGACGCATGTACCGTTTAAACAAAGCTAACTTTAATAACTTGATATTTAGCATAAAAAATTACAATATGATGTCTTATAAGTATATATATAAACCTAAGGTTATGATAAGTGTATAATATATTTTAAAATTATTATTGCAATGTAATAAAAATAACACTTTTTTAGCACTATGCTCCGCCGTAATACACTACGCTAACATTAGTTAGACTTTTGTAATATGTTAAATATTATTGAGGAATTACGTGTATAAACGGCTAACTTGCGCTAAATCAAAAAATATAAATAATTAAGGAAAAATAAATATGAGAAAATATAATGAATAAATTAACTATTAACGGTACCAAATTTGAAATAAGTATCTTAATTAATATAAAAGTTATCACGTTTCTTTCTTTAAACGCCTCTCCTGTAAAGTACACATTTTAGAGTTAGCGTAGTATAAATTGCTGGTGTCGATGTGCAGCATCCGAGGACTTGCAGGTGCATTGCCGGCTTTTGAGGAAAGATAACGCCTCTTCTTGATTAAATTATAAATATATTCTTTTTAAATTATAATACAACTACCTACCTAATAATAATTAGTGTTTGCAAGTTAATAAAAGTTTAAACTTTATCGAGTTCATTTTAAATTATTTTAAATATATTAAAGTTTTCATCATTATTTGAATTCGATGCTGTTATTTAGAACTTATATATAGAACGATTATGTAGAACTTATATTTAGAACGATTATGTAGAACTGATTACATAGAATTAGTTGTAGTTTAAACTTAAGTATATCGTTACATAGTATTACTTTATCGTGGTTTATAAAATATGGCTTCTAACATATAATATTTCTAAACTTATGCTAATCGCCGAAGCGTCGCTTTTGTTGCTTTTATTTTTTTTATCTTATATATTCGTTTGAGTAGTTTATAGCAAAATATAGAAATAAGTGTTTCATGTGATAACAACTTTTATTTTATTACAAACTAGCTGTGCCCCGCGGTTTCATCCGCGTATAATTAATAAAAATTTAAGTAATAAAAATCGACTTTTGATAATTTGTAAGATTTTATTTTCATACAAAATTCATCATAAAAATAAGTATCAAGCAGAACCAATAAATAACAAGAAGTCATTGAAGTTTGAACGTTAATATTAATAAATATTTTATAAGCCAAATACATTTATTCAAAATCGACACAAAAATATCTAAAATATGTCCAGTTTGAATTGCAACTTACTGCAAGATAATTCATGTAGTGTAAAATAAGGAAATTTCTAACTTACCCAGCGTGCGGAAGACAATAGGCCTGCTTCTATATTTGTGGCCACCCCAAAGAGCAGCGACAGTCACCTGATATTGCGTATCTGCCTCCAGACCACTTAAAATAACTGCGTCTGAGTTGCCAGCCACTTCCAACACCACTCTGTAACTAACGGACGATGAGTCAATTTCGTTGTTTTCTATCACCAAGTAGAAAGAAGAAGGGGAAAGAAGATCGAAGCTTAGATGTGACAGAGTTAGAAGAAGAAGAAGACAACTGTGATTTTGTTGATTCGTTTGAACATTTCTTAAAGATGAGTATTTGTGATAAATGTTAAGCATTAAGCGGTCAGCAATGTCATTGACCAGACCTGGCTAATCCCTTAAAACCTCTAATGCTGCTTAAAACTTTAAGAGTTCTGGTAAGTTTAAGATTGCAATAACTTAAACTAACTAATTTTCCAGGTTCCAGTATCTTCAGATACTAGTTATTGGATTTGTTTATCGAATGTCATTAACCTCATAATCGCAATTAAAAGATAAAACATTGTAATTAAAGTAAGTATAACTATTGTGGAATCCAAATTATCGATTGTACATAATTACTTTTAAAGTTTACACACACAAATTTATATTTGTGTTGTGTTTTATATGTATGTTATGGTCGAGATTAATTAAAATTAACGTATATTTCAAAATTCATTTAATAAATGTGTGAAAAAAAAACACTGATTACATGAAACTCATATTTTGACGTACAAGCGTAACACGTACAACCCGTTGATTAAAATCCAATGTTAAATTGGTTAACAAATGATTGCAAGTTTATGACCGGCCAAGTAACTCTGTATTTGAGGAAATACTCCACCCCCAAGAAAAAAAAGTGTTACTTTTCTTTGAATTATTATTACAAAACAAATTTCACAGGTAAAGAATGCTTATTGCTATTAAAATAAAATGATTTAACTCAATCTGTGATTTCGCCTTCAATGTTAATCAGCGTCATTGTAAAAACTAACCTTACTGAGCGATCTCAAAGTACAATGAAGCTGTTTACCAACCATACGTTGGTAAACAGTTTCATTGTACTTGTACAAAGCAAATGTGCTTTTTGCTCAGGAAGTTGGCAAATTAACTGCCTTTGATTTCTGCCCTTTCATTTGTCGATTCTATTGTGGTGTTACTTCAGTAGCTTCCGCATTTGACATGTGCCTTTGTGGATTGTGTTTGATGTGACACTGATGAGCGCGATATTTTGGAATAGTTTATAATAAAAAATTACAAAAAAACCACTAGTCTTGTAGTTCCAGCATAGTAAGATAAAGGCGCTTGTCGTTGTCATGAGTCAGGGTCAACTGAGAAATATTTTGTATTGAGTGAAAATCTGTTGTATGTATTTTCCTTTTCGAAATGTTAATAAGTTGACAACAAATATCACCTATACCATATTGTTTAACATAACATATTTTTCTGCTTCCGACGAATTTATAGAGTAACACAGCATTTATAAAGTTAACATAGCTATTTGCGAGTTACCAAAACTAAGTATTTCAAGGTATCGCTTAGTCTATTTCATCAAAATCGTTTGTGTGTATCACAAAAACTTTAAATTTTAAAGTTCCCGTACGTATTTTTAGTATTAGAATATAAGTTGCCGCTATTAGCTCATAGATGGCGGTGTGCCAAGCACCTCAATTTCTGAATCGCGATGTCTAGATTTTCCGTCTCCCGTCCCCTTACGCCATACATATTAGCTATCGAGTTTTGCTCAAATTTGAGTTGTCGCTATTTAGTCGTCGCTTCGTCTGATTTTTCATTAATTTCACTATGACATTGAAAGTATTATATAATTTGAAGCTTTAAATTGCAATTATTAACAAGGTTATAATTTTGTTGTTATAGAGGCTTAAGTTATTTTTATGTTTTGAATTTTCTGCTTATTTTATTACTTTTTATTTTTAAGAATACCTTTTTTTAGTTTTATAATTTAATTAAGTTTTCATTAAATTCTTTAGTTTTATCCGTTTTATAATTTTATAGTTTAGTAGATAGAAAGTCCTGGCGTCATAAAATTAGGAGAGCCGACCCCACACAAAGTGGAAAAGAGCAAGGAAGAGTTCTACTAAAAAGTAATCGTATTAATATCAGTACTACGAAAGATTGTGTGTATTGAATACATTTTTACTTCTTATCGCCTTATCACTACTCAAATATAATAATTACGACGCGGACGAAGCCGCGTGCGAAGCGCTGTCACTAATAAAGGCGATCATTTATAATTATCATTAGCACCGTGTTGACTTATCATTACTTGTTATTAATGTACCATAAAAAACGTAAACTGAAAATATACATACAAGAGTTTTTAAATTAGCATTTAGATCAACGAAAATGTTGAAATTATAATTAAATGTAACAAAAAATTAAAGGTAAAAAGGTAAAATTATTACACCAGTAGGTCAATGGTCAAACACACAAAGGTGAATACGGTTCACTGGTTTGTATTAATGTAACAATGTTGTCACTATATTATATTAATAATTTTATTTTGACGTAAATCGATGAACGCTGGCTGCATGCACGAAAAAGGATGACTCATTGTCCCGTTACGCTGATTGTACGCTTGCGCCGCATCTATCTCTCTTTCACTCGATTGGCCTATGCGTCCGAGGAGTAGATTGTTTTGTTATGACGTTTTCACGTTAAACTATCGTCCGTAAACCGACTTTACAGATTACCATTTTTTTAATTTTATTTTAACACCACACACCAAAGTTACACAAAAAACATTTAAAAGTATCACCTCAATCGCTCTATCAATATTTAATCACAAGCATATGATTATTGTCGAGATGGTCCAGTGGTAAGAACGCGTGAATCGTGAATTAACCGATGATCGTGGGTTCAAACCCGGGAAGCACCGCTGAATTTCATGTGTTTAGTTTGTGATTATAATTCATCTCGTGCTTGACGGTGAAGGAAAACATCGTGAGGAAACCTGCATGTGTCAAATTTCATTGAAATTCTGTCATATGTGTATTCCACCAACCCGCATTGGAGCAGCGTGGTGGAATAAGCTCCAAAACCTTCTCCTCACAAAGAGGAGAAGAGGCCTTAGCCCAGCAGTGGGACATTCACAGGCTGTTACTTTATATGATTGATGTACTTACTACTTCTAATACAAATTGTTATAGTGTAAACAAATGAATATATTATAATCTTCGTATGCTAAACTTGGAATAATATTTACATTTTTATTTTAAAAGCGAATAAGAGTATATTGTTTTCGCTCGTAGTATTCCGTTATAAAATTCAAACGATATTTTTATACACACTTAAAGAAAGTTATTGTTCTGAATATATTATTTCAAATATAAATTGAATTCATATTTATGCCTTACAAACAAATTGATACTTTGTGTATTCATTTCCAATTAATAAAAATTTGCATATCGGTAATGTGCAACTGATTCGAAAAAAAAGACGTTTCATTTATGGAACAGATTTTTTTATTAAATAAACAATGATAGCATACTTTATTACAAATATCCATCAACTTTTCTATTCTCAATTTTGTACACAACAATATCTCAATATATTCTTAAGTAGATATTTCCGAGCTTTTTTTTGCGGTAATTTTAATAGATTAAATTAAAACTATATACTTGAATGTATATAGTAATAACATAATATGTATTATACACAAAAAAATATACTTTAAAAGTCCAAGAAAATATGTAATAATACATTTTAATATTGTAACTTTATTGGATTTATTGGATTTTATTGTTACTCATTTCTAGCTAACAGGTAATAGTATCTAGTTTAGTTATAAAATTAAATTATTTTCATATCTAACAAATTATTACGGTAAGTAATTATTTATTGAAAAGTTTTTTCTTATAATATATGTAATTGGATTAGCTGATAGGCCACCTGATGCTATATGGCCATCACCGACCATAGACATTAACGACGTAATCAATATTAGCCATTCCTCACATAAACAATGTGCAACCAAGCGTGATAACTAAGATGTTTCGTATCTTGTGCCTGATCACTCAACCTACAAACCGGAAAACAACAATACCACACGTTTCATGATAGAATATATGATACAAACCAGTAAAAAAAGATATACGAAATTTGATTGAACAAACTATGATTATTTTGTATTTATATTATACAATGTATATTTTTCAATTTATATTAACTGTTTATGTATGGTGGTTATTTAGCTTGAAATAACTTGTTATCCAAATTACGCTCTATCGACTACGAAATGTTATATTTATCACTTGACTATGTTCAGATTTAAATAATGAATGTCTAATCCGACACAGATAGGCGATTTTCTGGTCCCTTTTATATGAAAATTGCCTTCATCATCGATACAATTTTATGTTACCTTTCTTTCTCTCGAGTCTAATAATATTAAAAGAGTTTGCTTTTGAGATTTGAAGTTTTGTGTAAAATAAATAGTTTTTATGCGAAACAATAAATATTAGTTAAGTCAAAACAATATTTAATTATAGTAATAAGTTTATTTTACCTGAAATTTATTATTGCAAAATTGTAAATATTATATATTCATAATAATTATATGTAGGTATAAATTATAACAGTTAACAATATGTATGAAACCAAAAGAATACTTTTTATCCTACTTCTGAGAATCCCTAGATTACTAATATTAATTATTTATTTATTTACGAAGTCATTCTACCAATATAACTTTTTACTTATTTCGAATGAAATTTTACATTAACATAAAAACTAAGCCATTAGTTTTTTAATTAAAAGATTTACAAAATTAATTTAATAAGTTTATAAAATTTGTATGAATTTCAAATTCAGAATAATATAAAGATTTACAGGAAATCCACGCTATTTCCTAAACGACTGGATTAAAGTTACGCTTTACGTTGCAGAAATGCAGCATTTATTCAAATTCTAAGATGCGACAAACTCGGTTTGTAGCTCGGGGCTATTCATCCAAGCACCTGTGACAGAATCACATCTTGTTTGGTATACGAATGTCAAGCTATTTAGGTTGCATACGGTTCAAAAAATCTCAATTTTAATCATACATTGGTAGGATCCAATGATAAAATACATTCTAAGTTATATCTTTTATAATTAGTGGAATAGTTCTGATGAAATATAAAGTTAAATAGATATTTGCTAAAAATATTTAATATATTCAATATTTGATCAATACAAAAAAATGATTATACTTAAAATTAAAACATCTATACACTTGGGTCTATTATGAGTGTGTTTAATTGGATAGAATTCTATTACTACAATTTATTCAATATAAAGCATAAAAACTCTTTTGTTTTAAACAGTCTTATAATAGGGGGTTCCCAGTTATTAATCGCCATATATTTAAGAGACCAATTTTCGGTTACGATTCGCTTGTTACAAACATGGACATAAGGAGATGGCTCATCTCCTTAACTTAAACATTTTAGTAAATGACTTCTAAAGTAAGGAAGGATAACGAGTCAAATGCTACTAATAGATTATAAAACTTGACCTTATCCCTATATGAATAAGGAGGCGGACGAGCGTATGGACTACCTGATGGTGGTCTCCAACGCCCATAGACGTTGGCATTGTAAAATATGTTAGACATCGCTTATCACCAATGCGCCACCAACCTTGGGACCTAAGATTTTATGTCCCTTTTGCCTGTAGTTACACTGGCTCACTCACCCTTCAAACCGGAACACAACAATACCAAGTACTAGGTATAATATCTGATGAATGGGTGGTACCTACCCGAGACGAGCTCGCTCAAAGCCCTACCACCCAGTAAATGTGTCATCATGTGATCCAAGATGTTATTTTTGCCTTGTAATAAAACTTCCTCATCCTTCAAACCAGAATGTTCTATGATAGAATCATAAATGGGTGATACTAATACCGACGGCATAAAAGAAACCTCACAGCGCATAAACTATAAATATATTATATTGTTTTGACATATTAATGTCTGACTCACATGCAATACTATAGCAATTATCAAATAGCAATTTAAAAATATACCTGGAAATATAAAACTAGATACATAGATAAAACTATTTCATTACTTTAATGATAAAATGATTTATATTCATGAAAGTATCAATTTTCTATACACGGGTGATTAAAAATAATAATGTTTATTCGTTTCATGAATCTAATCGCAATACTACTGATATTAGATCTATTACCTAAATCATTTTTTTATAGAACTGTACGTAATGATAATTTTAAATCACATATACGGTACTGGTGGTGGACCAAAAGGTGGTAGGTCGGACCAATTAAATGTTATTAAGATTTTCTGCCCGGAGTCTGGAAGTCGGAAGTGTGGTACACTCCCGTGCCTCGGAAAGCCGATAGTCCTGCGCCTGAACTCTTTCCGGTCGTGACGGATTGCCGTCCCATCGAGTTATGAGAGTAAGAGAATAGAGAGTGCACCTGTGTCTGCACACTTGTGCAGTATAATATTATGTCCTACGCAGTTGATTAATCTCTCTTGAGATTAGCCAACTGCGCAGGAGATATTATAGTGAACAAGTGTGTGCGCAAACACAGGTGCACTCTCTTTTCGTTAGCTCTCATAATCCGATGGGACGGCAATCCGACACGACCGGAAAGAGTTCAGGCGCAGGACCAACGGCTTAACGTGCTTTCCGAGGCACGGGAGTGTACACACTTCCAACTTCCAGACTCCGGGCTGCAACTCAGAATTTTCTGACAGAAAAACCCAATAACTATTTATTGGCCCGACCTGGGAATCGGACCCAGGACCACCGAGTCTGCGGCCTTATATCTAGCCACTAGACCAACGACGCAGTCAAAGACCATTATTATTATACTGACGGTAGCGCTTTGTGCAAGCTCGTAGGTACCACCCAGTCATCAGATATTCTACCGCAAAACAGCAGTACTTGGTATTGTTGTGTTCCGGTTTGAAGAGTGAGTGAGTGAGTGAGTAGTGTGTTAAAAGTAATAAGATGAAATTAATTTTATTTATTACTTGAATTGTATCAACTTTGTACCAATTTATCAGTGACATGAATTGCATGTACATTGAAAAAAAATTATAATATTTGTCAATATTCGAAAAGCTTTATCAGACGTTCAATAACAGTACTGAAGCCTTACGCACGAGTCACGGAAGCATGCTCAAGCGATTCCGTAGCGCTCCTCGTTAAAACGGAAATGGTAGCATTGGTTTTTTAGTGGGTATTCCGATGTCCGGGGCGCGTAAGCACTTTATGGTATTCCTTGTAACTCCAAACAGTTTTACTGTATGAATGTAGTATTTTACTTGGTAGTAGGGCTTTGTGCAAGCTCATCTGGGTAGGTACCACCCACTCATCAGATTTTCTACCGCAAAACAGCAATACTTGTTATTGTTGTGTTACGGTTTGAAGGGTGATTGAGCCAGTGTAATTACAGGCACAAGGGACATAAGATCTTAGTTCCCAAGTTTGGTCGCGCATTAGGATGTAGCCGGTGGTTAACATCTCTTACAATGCCAATGTCTATGGGCGTTGGTGACCACTTACCATCAGGTGGCCCATTGCCACCTTCCTATGCAATAAAAAAAATAAAAAAAATGAAGAGTGAATGGACCAGTGTAATATAGTCTCAAGAGATTTCATCAACATCTGTTCACAAGTATACATCAGCTTAAATCACAGAAGTAATGAAAGGTACAGAAACTATATTATAGAAATTAAGACTAAAGCATTTCAAACATTAAATAGTACCAAAATCATCTTACCTAGCGTCTGAAGGTTTGTATGTGACGTCATACTTTTCCACGAGATCCGCCGTCGTTGACCAGGAGACGCGTACCGTGGTCGGGTTCAAAAATGTAACTGTTATATTTTCGGGCACACCCGGACCCATCGAACCTGTAAAAATATCACATTATAATACTAATCGTCCCTGCTTTGCGCGTGTAAATAAGATCAATAATGTATTTTGGATAAGATTTGCGGAAAATGCGTTTTTAGAGAGCGTCTGGGACGCTGTTACTGTGACAAGTTTCGAGACAATCGGACGGAGAATTTACATATAGGCAGCGATATATTAAATTCAAACTTAGAATATAATGTAAGTATTTTTATTGCTTAGATAGAAATATCGTTATTTTAGTATAATTTATTATTTTACTCGGTGGTAAAGCTTTGTGCAAGCTCGTCTGGGTAGGTACCACTCACTCATCAGATATTCTAACGCAAAACAGTAGTACTTTGTACTGTTGTGTTCCGGTTTGAAGGGTGAGTGAGCCAGTGTAATTACAGGCACAAGGGACACTTAACATCTTAGTTCCCAATGTTGGTGGCGCATTGGCGATATAAGCGATGGTTAACATCTCTTACAATGCCATTGTCTATGGGCGTTGGTGACCACTTACCATCAGGTGGCCCATACGCTCGTCCGCTTTCCTATGAAATAAAAAAAGTTAGTGATCGACGTCGACATAGAACTAAATACTAATTTCGGCAAAAATGTACCGAGTTTAAGTAGTAACTATTATCTATTAAGTCGATATATATCAATAAAATTCTACGACTGTACACGCTCGAAAGGATTTGCATAGAAAGAAGAAGAAGCCATCCTTGACCTGATCGGCGTTCGGTTAATTTTACCGCGCTTACCAATTCAACAATCGTAGTTGATACGGAGATGATAATGATTTGGGCAAGTGGTCCGTGGTGGTTAACGTATCTGTCGATCAATATTAACATACAAACCTGAGTGGTTTGATCTGTAAAAGTCGGTAATCAAATGCTATAAATGAAATGCTTTACACTCAAAGTAAACTGACTAAGGGGCTCTACATTACACTATGAGCTCTAACACAGCCTTATTGACATTATATTGAGTCTTTGTACGTCTCCGTACTAGACATCCAAAAATACAAGAAAGTGCTAAAATGTGACTTTTATCACTACGATAAAATTTGCTCGGTCTCATAAGTCCTCGCACTATTAGGTTCCGTTTGGTACAAACGATAGCGCGATTTAAATTACAACTATCGCCATCTAGCTGCAGGATCAATGAAACCTTAACTACACAGTTTTGTGTCAACAAAAAATATGAATTGCAAGTATAAATAAACATAATATAGGTACATACAAAAAATTAACTTATTTCTATATTAATTAAAATGTGCCGTTTAAAATTAATATCGGGGAATTAAATGAAATAAATATGTTAATTGTTTTATCTGTTTCGTACACGACTGAATGAAAATCACAGATTTATTTTCTTATTAAATTATATCTTAACATCAATGATTTAAAAAAAGGTATAGCTATACGTTTTACTATAACTAAATAAACAAAAAAATATTTAGCGACACATTGTTTTACATGGTATATAAGTAATGTTTCATTACGATACCGTGTCGTATGAAAGATATGCCGTATAAAAAAGGGATAGCTAGTATTTGTCGCTAATGTGTATATTACGCAGATGAACCAAGCCGCTGTTTTGGTTTTGGCACAGACTAACAAAAACAAATAGACAGAAGGTGCTTTTTCTATGCTTTTTTTATTAACGAACATAGTACTTTATATGGAAACACGGTACACACGGTCACATATTACAATAGGTGAAACATCAGTCACTAAACCGGGCAAAAACCTGTATTATTGGCCATGGCGCTCTCTATATAATTGTTAAAATATTTAGTTGGAAAAATGATTACATTAATATAAGTTTATTAGATTAAACAAATGTAACGAAATATTAATATTGTGTCTGCGTGTGTATTTTAAATAAAAAAATATATTAAATTCGACGACGACTGTGTTTAACATGAGTATATCTTGCTACACGTCCAATACAAGAAGAAGTTCGGTATCAATTTTAATCAGGGTAGTGATGATGCAATCGTCGTCGATATAGTTTAGATTAACTATAATTATAATTAAACCAATTCCATCCAATAAGCTTATGCTAATAACATAATATAAAATTGTACGGTTGGGGGACCTTCGCCAGGAACGAAGTTCTGTGCAATATTTTTTGCAACTCAAACCGTGTTTTAAAACATAGATTTTCATTCACCAATAATATACCTAAAAGCACCTGAACCTCTTTTATATCGACCTCCTTAATTCGAACGCCCGAGTCATCGCATTCTGTAGCAGTTGGTAGGCACAGTATGAACGCCATTTCGTTGTATGACGTGACCTTGGGCCACTGCCATTTTACTCTACTGTAAACCGCGCGAATGAACTTCTAAATGCTAACAATAAGCATTGTTATTAAAATAGTTCACAACTTTGAACACGAAGTAATTCACCACCTACGTATTTAATCCTTTGATTTGTGCGATTATAATTTTGATTCAAATTAAAAGTACAGTAATATTTTCAATCAAAAATTATACAATAACGAAAATTGTGTATAAAGTTTCAGTTTTCATTTACAATTTATTCAGAATTCAGTTTGATCGAAATTCAAATTAATAAAATTCATACCACTGCTTTTGGTATAATGAAAAGTTCCTTCACAAAGGTATTGCGTTCAATTTTAATTGGTTCTCAATGATTTTAAATACCATTCGTACCCATTCATGACGTAACAAGGGAAATCTCTTTTTTGAGTAATAAAATCGTTTAAAATCAAAATGTATTCAGAAGAATTATATTATATTAACTTTGTAAATGTTACAGTTATAAGTTTTAGGTAAGGCTACTATCGGTTAGGAATTTATAACATCAATAAATTATCTTTCCACCAATTAAATTATAAATTAAAATATCATCTCATTAGTCAATAGTCATTAATTGTTGAAGTTTTAATGGAATTTTTTTTCAAGTCCTAAAGTACAAACAAATTCATAGTAAAAAAGAGCTAGTATTTAATACTATAATTCCATAAACATAGACTATGTTTATATTTTGCCAAAATGAGACTTATATTTTTGGATAGTATATAGTATTTTTAAATTAAGTGATTGTAAGGTGATACTTGCAATTAAAAAAAAACAAATCTATTGTTTTTTTTTATTTTCTCTTTCTGTTCAGGATAATCCTTAAAACTATTAAAATTGTAAATAATTGTATGATTATGAACTGTGTTTGAATACAGCTTAGACTTATTTTTACCAATTTTGGTTTCAAAATTTAATTCGAAATACCCCGTGATTGAATAGCGTTTTTATTATTCCTTGTTATAAAACCACTTGTTAAACAATGGGATATAGTCCATATAAAATAAGCCTATATAAAATTTTATTTGGCTCCATTTATAAAAAAAGCTTCTAAATGTCCCACAGTTGGACTAAGCTGTTAACCCAATACATCTAACCACGAAACCATTTCGGGTTGTTTATACTTGTGATTATATTATAAAGCATTATCGTTATGCAAATTATTTCGTGTATAATTTTGTTATCATAAAATAAATTATTTCTTTCGCATATGCGAATTTATAAATATACAATCAATTTGTATAATAGCTTTATATCCTTTGACGGAAATAACATGACCTAACCTAGTATTCCAGTTTTTTAAATGTCCTGAATTCTCAGAACGGTAATATGGAAAGTAATATATTATAAAATTGTTTGCAATAAAATCATAGAACTTGTCCTACTTTTATATAATTACTAATACATTTACATAATATTATGTACTTGGAAAAATATACGGTAATTATTTTTTTGTGTTGACGGTAAATTAATTGTGTTTTCAACTTCTCATTTGAAAGTATAATATAATTTGGTTTAATTTTTGGAATTATGTTGGATAGACCGCAGACGAGTGACGACTTTGCTTTTAACATATAAAGAAAAAAATTATAGTAGAATGAAAACCATTGGAAAAGGAAGAAAATATAACAAAAATATGATTATATATTACAAATTACGGGCGATCTGAGGTCATTTGAAAAAAGTATAAATACAAAAGCTGTAGATATTTTTGTTATCTAAAACTTTGCCCGTTAACTTTTTTTGTATTGGACTTGTAGTTTTGCTGGAAATTGAGATAAACGGCTTTACAACTTTAATGTTACCATTTTACCCATCAGAAAGGCTCGATTTTTATTGAGTCTTTGTACGTTCCGTACTAGACTTCCAAAAATATGAAAATGTATTAAGTAGAAATTTCTTTCTTCTTATACGAAATAAATGGTTACTGATATATTTTATACTAACTAAAAATTTCCACGCCACTATAGCGTCCCGTTTTGTACAAACGATAGCGCGATTTAAAATACGACTAACGCCATCTAGTGTCAGGGCAACTTAAGCCTTAACTACACAGTCTTTGGTTCATTCATTAATGTAACAGAGAAAAGTATTGTATTATATTTTTCACTTCTAATTTGGAAGTATAATAGGTTTAATTAGTGCAAGCTCAATTTTGTCCATTTCTCTAAGGGTCATTCATATCTTTGATGACAGAAAAAAATTGTTGTGTAACTATTTATTTCCAATTAAGTTTACCAAGCTAGTATAATTTTAAGGCTAATTGTGTACCACATCCGGAAAAACCTTTTTGTAAGCGCTGCGTGCGTTTGTGACGACAGTTTTAATACTAACAATAGCCGGAGAGGTTGGACATGTAAGCATTTAGTTTGATATGACCCTAAATCAAATCTGGCAACCCTACTCACAACATAACGTTTATTATACGAATAACAATAAAATATTATATTTTAAAAAAATTAGAGATCCCTAATATCAAAATACGCAACATTTTGATACTAGATTAGATAAAGCGTGCGCTGTGAAAATTAATGACTATATATAAAATAGTGTTCTATATATTAAGAGTACTCACGATTGCTCACAAAAAAAATCCGCGATGGTACTTATATGCCTAATTATTATTAGTTGGCGATTAGTCGTGGGACAAATGCTATATATTTATAATAAGAGCAGAGATCCTTTTTATATATGAATTACTTAATTATAAAGTTTTTACTTAATTACAGCTTAGTTATATTAGTTTTTTAAATTACTTAATTACAGCGCATTTAAATTGATGGATTCGTTTTTTTCTTTACTTACGATAAAAGCAATTTGAATAAGCTATATACAAACCAGCGTCCACGAAGCGCAGAAGTAAGGATAGCGCAAGAGCGACGGCGGCGGGCAGCGCGAGCGGCGCTCGCCGCATGTCGCGCCCACGCGGCCGCTCATGCCATGCCGCTTCTAGAAGGACAAACATACAAATTATCATCATGATTTGCAGCCTGACTTAATTCATAAATTAATAAATATACATCACTATTTGTGAAGTGTGATAACATAAAACTGAACACATAGTTACAGGACATGTAAAAAGTAAAAACGCAACGAAACATTCGAAAGTATTTACAGTTCTAAGCTGTAGTGATAAAGCACATGTAACATTAAAGGAATGATCATAAAAATATTGTAATAGTAATACGTAGTAGTAACAGCCTGTAAATGTCCCACTGCTGAGCTAAGGCCTCTTCTACTTTTTTTGAGGAGAAGGTAAAACACAATACTTATAAATAATTATTATAGTAAAATCTAAAAAATAGAATATTTCAAAAACAAATTTCAAAGCAAATTAATTGTCTTAGTGTTCTAAGCAACATAATTTCAAAGCTGACTAAACCACAATATTGTTAAACTATCCTAAAATAAGTTAAGTTTGACCTTCATAGTTCAACCTAAGTTATCTTAATGACTTGCAACTATTTTGAATGAAGGCAAAGCTATGATTAAGTTAACGTGACAACAGCCACGTTCTTATTTTAATTAACAAGAGGCTTAGACGTATAAGCCTCAGAAAGCTAATTTGATAGAGCTATTCTCTTACACCTAACTTTTCACTCCTTCTTCATTTGAGGCGAGTTTTAGTAATATTGAATAGTGGTAGAGCTTTGTGCAAACTCATCAGGGTAAGTACCATCCACTCATCAGATATTCTAACGCAATACAGCAGTGCTTCGTATTGTTGTGTTCCGGTTTGAAGAGTAAAGTGTAATTACAGGCACAAGGGATATAACATCTTAGTTCCCAAAGTTGGTGGCGCATTGGCAATATAAGCAACGGTTAACATCTCTTACAATGCCATGGTCTATGGGCGTTGGTCACCAGTCACCACTTACCATCAGGTGGCCCATATGCTCGTCCGCCTACTCATGCTAAAAAAAACTAAAAAAATCGCGTATATCTTATTTTTATGAGGAGAAAGAAGAGGATAGCTTTATATGAATTATACCCGTTTGAAGTTGGCAGATTAAATAAGAATATGACAAAATCCTTGTTTAACCTATAAGGAACGATGTGGACGGGTAGATAGTAATTAACAGAGCTTTACTTGGCGTGAAGTCTTTATGCTAACCTCAATTTGTGAATTGATGGATACTGGCATCAATTATTCTACCTCAAACAGAAATAATTTGAATAGCTTTGTTCCGGTTTAAAGTGTGAATGATCCAGTATAATAGGGACCTAGCATCTTGAATCTTATGGATGGCCGTGCATTAACAATTTGCTCAAGAACAAATCAATGAATAAAATTATTATAAATCTAGGGTTTGAATTATAGCTACAGTCCGAAACTAGCGAGATATGAAACTCATATTATGTTTAATAATACCAAATAACAACTAAGTAATTAGATCTCAAGAAACATTATAATCTATACATTACTTAATCCAGAGTAATTTTAATAATGATTACTCAAAGTCACGATTTTCTACTGAAATTAATAAAATTAAATAAATTCTGTTTTATGTTAAGCCGAAGGAATAACGGCAGGCGAATTTATAAGGGCATCAACTTTAACGGCTCAGAGAAGGGTTTAGTTATTTACTTCTTAAACAGAAAATATAATGAAAATTTTGTTAAGTAAGCTCTCGCCATAGTGACATTGATCTGCTAGCCAATATACTTCCAAGATAACTCTTTTTTATTTAACTGAATTTTATACTGTTATAACCGGTTTATTCTATTTGGGAGATATGGTATCTGAATCCAAGTCAATATCAAAGTCAATTAAAATATACTTTATTAAAGTAGTGTCACAAGCTAAAGTAGGCCTCACAAGCATTTTTGAATCGCCATTTTACAATATTAACCAACGTTACCAACGATTAGTAATATTGATTCTACCGCGAAGAACCAACAAAAATCTCACTACTTATTCTTTGTAAAAATCAAAAATTTATATGTAATAATCTTATACAATTATATTTATATATCCTTTATGAACAATTATGAATACTAATTCAATCATTTCTACAATCCTGTGCTATAATAGGCTTTCATTAAAAAATAAATAACATGAGCTTTAATTTAATGCTAAATGTAAAATGGTCTGATTCAATACATGAACTACATAATATACTGATGCTAGTATTCTATATTACTCTGTGAAATATTATCATGACAGATATTTTTTATTGTATAAGTAGGTGGACGAGCATATGGGTTACCTGATGGTAAGGATTGGCATTGATGTTAACCATCGCTTACATCGCCAATGCGCCACTAACCTTGAGAACTACGATGTTATGTCCCTTGTGCCTCTAATTACACTTGCGTACTCACCCTTTAAACCGGAACACAAAAATAGCAAATTGTGCTGTTTTGCGGTACAACATCTGATGGTACCTACCCAGACGAGCTTGCGAAAAGCCAAGTGAGTAAAAATTCGTTGGCGTCATTTTGAAAATTAATTCAAGCGTAAATAATTACTTAATTGATATTTATAATATTAAATACTCTATTTGGACATGATAGTGTTTTATTTAATCAACATATTTTAAAGGAAACGTGTTATATATTGTTGAATTACTAAGATAGTTATGTAATAATTTGTCAGAGATACAATTATATAAGTACACATATAATATAATTAATTACATTAATAACATTCGGAACCACATAACATATGTACATAAAATAAAAGGTAACTCAAAATAATAATTTCAATTTTGTAAGGTTCATATTACAATAATCCATTTTATATTTATTAGAGTTAACATTATTTTAAGCATAAATTAACTGTATCCGAGCGACATGTTGCAGATTTTTCTATAGAAACCCGAGTGACTCGTAAATCTCTAGTATAATATTATAGTCTGGTATATATCTATTAATCTTATGATACAGAAGTGCTTGTAAGAGACGACTTGAATAAAATATATTTTGATTTATTCAACAACCAATTATTTCACAGACATGTAGTCTGATGAATCACTTGATCTGTAGCTTGTGTTAATTATTATTTGCCAACTTACATCGTATATTTAAATAACCTTCCAAGTCGTAGTTAAAGAGATAATTATAATATAACTTCATAAATACACGAATAACTTTATTTGTTACGATTATTATGATAAAACATGAAACCGCATGACGGAATAACACATCACAAAGTACAAGCGTAGTAGCAACAATAAAATTATCAAATAATTAGAATTAAGGTTTAAAAAAAGAGAAGAAATACATAAATATATACCTGTATAATAAAATCATTCAGTAACTACTATTAGTTAAAATATATTTGTTATAAGGGTTAAATTTGACAAGAGACATATGAAATATCTAATTATATTTGGTACTACTATTTAGAAATCAATTTTTATTGTATTAACTTTAATTGAATAAAATATAACATTCAAAATTAATATCTAATATTAAATAATATTGGTGCAGAGAGGCAATAGTGCCAGCGTCATGGGTACAATGCCACAGGACAATCTTTTAGACGGCGTTTTTTCTTTAAAATATTATTGTGTATTTTTTTATTTAGTTTAGTTTTAGACTATAATAATAAATATGGTATAAAAAAAAATTGGTTGCCTGTAAAGTCGGTATACGGGCGAAAGTTTTACGTGACAACGACTTTGAGTGGTAAAATAATTTTAATGTGAATATTCATTCGTATAGTAGGAAGAAGGATGAAATAATAGTAACAATTTAAAACATTTATTAATACAAAGAATTATATTTAAAACATTAATTTATACAAAGAATCTCGCACTGAATTTCACTTTTTATGTCTGTCTCTCTCGCTCTTAGGCGGGCTAACCATGCCCGAGTGGAAGGGACGCGTGCCTCTCACTCGCTCTCATTGTGAGCGCATAACGTGAGCGGAGCGTAACGCAGTTTCTTGAAGTGTCACCCGGCAAACCAATTTATAAGACGTTGTCACGTCAAAAAATTTATTAATAATAATTAAATTTTCACCGTTGTTTTATAACCGTACAATTTTACCTTCATAGTTTATCGACATCGAATGTGTATGTAGCGACATCTATCTCGCCACATTCGAACTATGAACAGACGTATCCTACATCGCGATATTAAAGTTATCAGAGCAATTGTACATATATACAAGAACCCGACAACAACCGTCGCGGGCAGTAGCGCACCAGGCACAACACCCGTCTGGTCTGAGGATCCTCCCGTTTCAATGGTGACCTTTCCCAAATGTACTGAGGAAGCGCGCGCGCAATTTGTACAATTGTTGTGTGTCCCTTCGAATTTCTGCGCTCTCGCCGCGGCTGGGGTTTATCGTCACAAGCTGTTACAGATCCAGATACGTGCGTAATAGACACCAAACACGTGCGTCTATCCAATTATGGACATCAATAATGGCGGAAGTAACTACCGATTTTTTAATAACGGATATTGTAAGCCGTTGTGGCTTATTAGTTACATACTACACTGTAGACTAAGCTGATATAAATGGCCAGTTATTATATTCTTTCATCAAAAAGTATGTTCTTTTAAAATTGCACGCACATTATATAATTAAAGAGAATTTTAAGTCATCATTAGAGCTATCAACTAAAATCTACAAAATAGCCTCACTGACATGAATAGAGCGATCCACGTCACACAGCCTGATCTCTATTCAACGACACGCTTTATGTCGAGCGATGAATAAACATCAAACAAACGGTTTAATCGCGGCTGGGAATTTATAATTTTTATTCGCTCTGTAAAAGAGTCGGAGACGGTGACAATTTTCAGATTTGCGAACATTATAGTATTGTATAGCCTTTAATATACGAGGATGGTATTACGTGATATGAGAGGTTGGTATATTAAAATGGTAACGTTTACTTGGTGGTAGAGCTATGTGCAAGCTCGTCTGAGTAGGTACCGCCCACTCAACAGATATCCTACCGCAAAACAGCAGTACTTGGTATTATTGTGTTCCGGTTTGAAGGGTGAGTGAGCCAGTGTAATTACAGACACAAGGGACATAACATCTTAGTTCCCAAGGTTGGTGGCGTATTGGCGATCACTTACCATCAGGCGACCGTCATCATATGCAATAAAAAAAAATTACATCCATTCGATGCACGCCAACGATCCGTTACTAACAATAATGATTAATTTTGCAATTTCAATTTCTATCTTGTGTTATATCGAAAAATGATTCTAAAGAAAGTCGAGGTCAATTTCGCAGACTAGATTATCTCGGGTTCAGTCAATTTCGACGCGGTCTCGCTTACTTCGTTACTTAAATCGTTCATATGAACTATACTTGTATATTGAATTTTTATTCAGCTTTCCTATTGGTTACTTGATTAATAAACGTTGCGGATAACACGTTGATCTTAAACATGATTGGTTAAAATTCAAGTAGCCTCATTCAAGTTTTCGTTACCTATAGGCTATAACTAAGACTTAAGACTTTTGTTTCTCGTCTGAGTGGATCCCAGGTGAATCCTTTACACTACTAACAAATTTCAATACTATATAATTTGCATTGCAGTTAAAATAGTGAATCAATATAATTACAGTCACATGAGACATAGGTTATAAATATATATTGGGATATATTGGCGATGTAAAAATTGGTTTATAGTGGTAACAACTAACCACTTACTACTAGTAGGTCTGACGCTCTCTTATGCTGTCTGCGGAGGAGACATCGACACAAGATAGCGTCACTTGTGTGATCGTAGCACGTATGCTACAATATAATACCAATATATACTTAGCTGGTGTATAAACGAAAACGAAAATGTTATTTATGCTACTCTCCATATTATATACTTATTGGTTTTGTTTCATTATAAATTCTTTACTTTAAACCCGTTTTTCATCATGCCACAAAATATGTTATAATACAAATTTAACGCGTATGAAACCACGGAAAGTAATTATTCATTAATAAAATCGCGTTTATCAAAAGTTACATGTGAAAGTCGTCGTAATACGCATGTAAATCAACCCAACTAAGACGGTATTAAGAAGCACTTCTAGTACAAAATCGGATTTGTAAAATCAATTTTTTCAGTAGTTGTTCTTGTTATTGATTGCGAATCGTATGCATTGATTTTGTTATTTTCCCCTTTAATTGAGATGATTAAATTATAATGCTATTTGTTTAATCAAATCTTTTTATTTTATTCATGTGTTGTATGTATGTATGTAGGTATCGTTTTTGAATACTTTTAATAAAAGTAAAAACTATGACAAAACAAAGATCTTTATATTTTTAAGGTTCCGTGCCTCAAAAGGAAAATACGGAACCCTTATAGACCGTTTATCTCCGGTGGAGGTATCGAGTTGAAATAAAAACGCTATACTCAAGTTTACGGTCTCTTGAAGCTGTGAAAAAATCAAACTTCTGAGTTAACGTAAAAAAAAGATACGGCCGTTTATGCCTCAAAAAACATATGTTTCGACACTCCAGGAAATCAAAATTCATAGGGTATTTCCCGTTGACCTACAACTATGAAATTCGGCAAGTAATACCGTCACTATACTACAAGTATAGGGAAAAAACTGAAACTATACATTTGTAATTAAATCATAAAAAAGAGGGTCTTTATGCAAGAGACGGCGGTTCAAATTTTGAATTGAGTTAACCGAGACATGTGAGGTATCGTATGAAAGGGTTTCATTGGCACAAGCTTAAACAAAGCGTTAATTATTTTTATGATGTATAGTTTTCGATTTATGACGAAGAATAAAAAAAAACATTTTCCACTGTTACTGCATACCTGCTTATTTAATTTAACATTTTGAAAAAAAAATCCGATAAAGTATTAATAATGTTAGAAGAATTGGCCACCAGTTCTATTTGGCTTATAGTGATACATAATTATATCAACACAATTAGTAGTGTGCCAAGGAATCTCTTTGCTTGTACTCAGGCCATCTATCTCTCTGTAACGTTGAATGACATATGTTTTTTTTTATTTTATATCTCCGTTTCACGTGCTCAAAGTACACCCATACCTATTTCATAGATTTTGCCATGTTGCTTGGTCAGTGATTCTCTACTTAGAGTCTTAACATATATGTATAATATAAGCACGTATAATCTACTTCAATAAATGAACTAATTCTTGGGAGCGCGCCCAAGTCTAGCAAAATTTCATCATTCATCCATCCATCGCGTCCCTTACACGCCCTCTTGACACGCGATTTCATTTCTATGCTTTTTCTGTCTCAAACGACTGGTATAGATTTTTTTCTGCCTGTTCTTCTTGCTGATTGACAACTACTGAACGAGTTTTCATATGGTTTTCACCAGTAAACAACAACAAACAAAAAAGTGTTAACCATTCGAGTTATATGCGTCGTGGGACGATTTTTGAATTGGAAAGATACTTCACATAATATTAAAAAGTCATGGACTTCTCAACGTATTATATAATTATAAAATAATAATATCCTGGGATATTATTCATACACGGCCATCTGATCGCAAACTAAGCAGAGCTTCTAATATGGAAACCAGACAAAACTGATATACTACATATACTAATTTTATTTTGTAAATACATACTTAAATTAAATAATTAAACAGACATGTTCATACACACAATGTTTGTCCTGGGTGGGAATCAAACCCACGACCTGCGGCGCGAAAGGCAGATGTATGTATGATATAGTTGAGTTGAGTTTAGTATTTTAGACATCCTATACAAACGATATGCCCAAGTATCGTTGGCCAAATCGTCAAAGGTTAAGCGTTAAATTATATGGCTGATGGAAGATGGCCATATCATTAAAAGTCGGCGTATCACGATGTGCCTGTCCATATTATGGCCAATCCAACGTTATTATATATTACGATATACGTTCTAAGTTGATCCGTAATCTCCTCGTACAAAGCCGAACAGCTAACTTATAGTTATAAATAAAATCAAGTTTGCTCGAACATTTCTCTCCCTGACTGAGCTAATCTCATTATTACATACACCATGATCATATTTAAAATGCAAGCCATGTAGGGAAAAAATCTTTTTTAACTTTTTCGTTTGTCACTTTTAATGGCTCTGCAGTCATTCCCTCATTGTAGCGTGTTCGCGTATTTGCATTCATTGTGAACACTGCAATATGTAAAGTTTTACTTGATTATATTTGCTTCATTTGCACAACGGCAAATAATGTAAAAGTAATCGTCGCTTACTTGGTGGTAGGGCAAGTAAGAGCAGGTACCACCCACTCAGCAGATATTCTCCTGCCGAACACCAATACTTATTTTTACTTACTATTGTTGTGTTCCGGTTTGAAGAGTGAACAAGCCGGTAAATACAGGCATAAGAAACATAGACGCCAGGCGATACATGATATTATATTATTAATATTAAAAATGCGAAATTTGTCTGTCTGTTACGCTTTCACGGCTAAACTACTAAACCGATTTTGAAATAGTTTGGTATAAAGCGAGCTTGGACACCAAGAATGGATATAAGGTATTTTTAATATCATATGCCGATACCCCAAAAAACTGTCTATGTCTATGGGCTGTAGTAACCACTTACCCAGTTACAGCTGGCCCATTAGCTCAACTATTTTATATGAAAATAATAGTAATATTATATGATATGGTTCTATATGATAATTGAGAAATTTCTTATCAAATGGTAGTACTGATTGAATTAATTGTCATTGAATGAATGTGTCATCTCGCCCACTCTCTCTTTTGTACCTGTAATCTCTGATTGATCGTTAATTTTCTGTTATACTATGCATCTACGCCTGTTATGTGTTAGTTATTAATCATTGGAAACTATTTTTGGTAATGATTTGTCAATATTTGATATGTATAAAAATTATTATGTACTGTTTGTTTCCATTAAATAAATAAATAAAATAAATAACGTGTATCTTGACTATAAAACTGTTAAGTTGTTTCTTAGTTTTCAATTTATTTCTATAGAATAGTACAACTGTTCTTAGAAATGCATTTGTCATTATTAAAGGTGGAGCCTCATTTATTACGAAACGATAAATGGAAATGTTTTCTACCCGTCTGTAATCAGACATAAGATTCCACGAAAGTTCATTGTTTAAATAAATTAGTATTTTTATTTTGCTCAAATTGAATACAATTTGACGTCATAATGTAAAAATGCAATTTTCTTTGAGCGTGAGCTTGTTCCGTGATTTTTTTTCTTTAAATTGCAAAAAGCATAATTTAAATTATTCTCTTTTGTTCATAATTATAGCAAAATATTGCCTTGAGGTAAATAAAATTAGTAAGTAGATTTTTTTATTAAATTTATTAAGTTTTTATTAAGTTTAATCTATTAAATTTATTTTATAATTACGTATTTTGCTCATTATGTATATATGTTTTTAATCTGAAATAAAACCGACTATTTATTTAAAGTTAAAGTTTTCTATTCAATTATTAATTAATTATTAAAATAAACGACAGTGAAGAATGAAATACAAAAGAACAGTCTATTATTTCACAACATTCAATATAACTTTGCATAGTAAGCAAAAGCCTAAATAAAAAAAAACACGGTTTAAATTTTTCTGTTTGACGCAGTGAGCATTACTACTAACTTTGCGTTAGCGCTATCGGCCTCGATCCCTACACGTGATAAATATTTGAATTAGCTGAATGTGTATATTTCACAGTGTAGGTGTTTTTATATATTGCTGATTTTTTTTCCCTTTTTTCTGCGTGACTTAATGGTTTATGATGCAAATTTCATCATCAAACTTATTCGTAAAATCTAGTTCATTAGTCAACAGCTTATAAATGTCCCACTGCCAGACTAAAGTTTTTGACCAGAAGATTTGGAGAGTATTATACCATCCAGGTGCCTTGGATGGAATTTTGGATGGAATAGAACCTCCATTGAATTTTCATGGATTTATATGAATTTTCATTTACTCGCACACGGCGGTGAAGGAAAGCATCGTGAAGAAACCTAATTTCAAAAAAACCCGACAGCGTGTTTCCACCAACCCACATTGGAGCAGCGTAGCAGATTAAGATCTACTCGTAAACCTGCTCCTTAAAGGGAAAGAAGAAGAAGCCCAGTCGTGGGACATGCATAGGCTTTTACTTTATTTCACTATTTAAGTATATATAGTATCTAAACTCAGCTAAGCACGATTTCAGCTCAGGTAATCTCTTTGATACAAATTTCTGTTATAAAGCATCGTATTTTAGGTTATAGTGCATACACATACTTTCATATACACTAAACCATGAATCAAACACATTCTGCGCGTAAACGAAATATCTTCGAATCTGCTATGCACAAAATTTATCGATACTGCGTTGTTTGGTTTATAAGGAACATACAACTTTGATCTTTAAACCAACTCGATAGTTTATTTTTCTGATAATCTATTTTTTTTCAATAATTTGGTTTCAATGTTTAGTAATGATAATTATGATGTACACTGAAAACGCAGGATAATGATCAATATTTTCTACTTAAAAGAAAAGGCTTACTTGTTTATACATAAATATAAGCAACAAAATTATGTATAGTTGAAGTTTCATACGATATCATATACTTACCTAGTTTAAATATAACACGAATTACGAATTAATAAAAAATATGGAGGCTTCCTATTGCCTATACTCTGTCTATATTTGTTTCGGTAGTAAAAATAATTTACATCTTTAATTATTTTTATTTAATTTATCACAGCCATTGTTTTGAAATTATTAGAGATTTTTAGCTATTACTGTATAATTTAAGCAAGAAATTTCTTGAGGATGATGTAGAAGTTATTGTACCTGCATACAAATTATTTTGGCATGTCAATATGTATATAATTTTACTCGCCTAAGCGTGACAACGATAACGCTTTGTATTAGCAAATATGCGGTGATGTCCTAAATATTACGATCACATACACTATTAGCTACAAATTTTATTAAAACTTTAACAATTAAGTACTATCTTGTACTTCTAATATGTTGCAACTAAATTTTAAACAAGTTCTACTCGACAAATTGAGCGAAACTTTTGCACACTTGCCTGATGCCGGTGGAAATGCAATATAGTTTAATATAGTGTAACAAAAAGAGATGTCACTTTAGCAGTATCAAACTTGTTTATTTTACATGACTTTCTAACATATTGCTTTTATACAACACTGTTTCGTAACATTCATCAAGTAAATTAACGGCTACGTTTAGTAATTCAGAGAATTTACTTAATTTATTGCACAAGCGAAGTCTCCTTAGTTAATAATAGAATAATTACAGAAGTTACATTTAAATTAAGGCATGTTTGCATAAAATATGTATCTTTTTGTACCCACGAGAACTGCAAATTAATTTTTATTATTCATGAACAGCTTAAGAAAAACTGGTCAACTCAGAGTGATTTACTATGTAAGGTAAATGTGTTCATAATTAATTTTGAACAAAATTATAAACAACTGAAAAACAAAACAGAAAATATTATTTGAAGATTTTATGAATTTGTTTATTTTAAATATTTTTAAAGTTATTTTTAAGTCGTCATTCATACGCATAGACATTGGCAACATAAATATCCAAAAGGGATTGCACAATTAACATAATTTATAATATAGTAGTTTTAACTCGCTAGTCGTTTGAACCTGAATTAAAAAGTTACTTGGTGGTAGAGCCCTAAGTCTGTCTGGGTAGATACCGCCCTCTTATTGCTTATTCTAACGCTACACAGCACCACTTTATACTGTTATGTTCCAGTTTGAACGGTGCATGATTCGGTATAAATACAAGCACAGTGGACATAACTTCTTAGTTCCCAAGGTTAGTGCCGTATTGCCGATTTAATGTTTAATAGTGCCTATGTCTATGAGACAATTCTATGTAATATATATTTTTTATTTTATTAAATTTAAAACAGTACACTTAAACGAAAAATGTATTTAAAATTTCTAAAACAAACACTAATCATTTTGTCACGATATTAGAAACACAAATAAAATATCTGGCAAGCAACAAACGTTCGAACGTGATACATGCTTTTCTTCATAAACATAATTATAATCTCAAATTATTTACTTAAGCTTTAAATTAAACACAAAACATAAAAAAACATAATACGTTATAGGCTGAAAACCTTATCCATTCACAGGCTATAATATAGAGCATACGAATTCAAAGGGCGTACGAAACGGTAACAAACGTAATCCCTGAAATAAAACGCATTTCTAAAACTTCTTCTCACAAAGGAACATATTATTTCGAAAAACCCAATACGAAGATTGAACTGGGCGTAATTTCGGCCCATAATAATCATTGGATCCAAATTGGTTCTCTAAGAACTCTGATAGGTAGCCGTATAAGAAAAGGTCAATATGGCAAAGAGAATGAGGATAAAAGCCTTAAACGAACGCTGTGAAATGTTCTAGCTTGTATCGATTATCGACATGAATCCGAATGGACTATTTATTTTTACATTACAGTAACTAACGGCCGAATACTGAAACGTCATTCAAATATTAAGTGCAACTTAATCATTTGAGACGCCGTTAATTTAAAATTTCGCATACTAATATCAATGTTGAGTAGCGTTTAACTAAGTGTTTGTTACCACTGTTTGGATTAGAAAAACATTATCTACCACGCTGATGTAATTTGAGTTTATGATCACAATTTATAAACAAATTAACCCATTAACCGCCAAAATAAAAAAAAAGTGATATTTTTACAAAACATTTATTTTTATATTGTTTACAAATCAAATAAACATAAAAGAAAGAAAAAAGTAGAAAAAAATAATCAGGGTCCTTATGAGGGGGGTGTACTCGATTGTGTACAGCGGCGTATTATAGATGAAAATTTTCGAAACATTGTTTTTCAACACACAATGTTTTAAGACACTTTCTACATTGCCAGCGAACTCTTGCGTGACATACAACACATCGTAAGGGCTTTCCAAGTTTTTGAGGATAGTGTCCTGTACCGTCTTGAGGCAAGCCTGGGACCGATGATGACGAAGGTCGAGCCTTATTTTGTGTTTTCTGGCGTAAGTAAAATCTCGCAATGGTACGTCGGAACAGCAACTGATCCATGCTATCACTGTGACTAAGAACATGCAAACGCCACGCATTTGCGATAGCCATATCCACCATATAGGTAAATAAAACCCACCACCACTTTTTTCCATGAATTGCAATCCTATAAAGTGATATAGACTGATCCAACTCATCCACTCCTCCCATATTTTTATTGTAAGTTTGAAAAAGTTTGGGTATATTGACATCCGTTTTTTGATGCTGTACACGTGACCACCGTTTTACAACTCCTAACGGTTCAATGGTATCATAATTTGAGCCTATTGTGCAAACACTATTATCCTTCCATCTCACTAACAATATTTCATTTTTCTTATCAAACCTGTAATCATAAGAAGCACGGTCTTGTTTTTTCATCTCTTTACTACTTTTTAGTGGACATTTCTTCGTTCTATTATCTCTTATTGTTCCAGTCGCACGATATCCTTCTTTTTTGAGATCTACTAAGAGGTTATAGTTAGTAAAAAAATTATCAAAAAAAACTTGGTGATTAGATGGATCAGTCCCCAATTTTCTAAGTAACATTTTGACTACTCTTGATCCTAAAGGATCACTAGAAGCTTCGAGAGCTTTTCCACAATTCCCGTAGAACTTGCTGCTACCCAGTTTTTATAGCCAAACCGCACTGGTTTTCCTCGGATAAACTGCTTAGCAGGATGATGGCCAAAATATTTAACCATCGATTCATCTATTGAAATATGTTCGTGCATCATACCCCACTGAAGAAATTTATTTATTAGAATATCAGCTAATGGCCGAATTTTAAACATTTTATCCTTGGTACTACTTGCTTCGTTGTTGTTTACGAAATGAATATTCTTTTTTATATCCCGAAATCTTTGTCTGGGCATGGATCTCGATACCATTTCGACGCCTACGTCTTCATCATAAGACCAATACAAATCTTCTCTGGGTAACTTATGATACTCAGATAATATCAATATGCCTAGAAACTTTTTCAAGTCAACAGAGTCCAGTTGGAAAGTGTGTCTATTGTTTTGATTAGCATATAAAATTGTATTTGTAATTATCAAGCTAATCACTTCTTCATCAAATATTTTTTCAAATATTTGTACTGGGGTGAGATCTTGAAATTTTTCTTTTACTAGTTTCTGTCTATCAATAACATCCGTTCTTTCTTGAGTTGTATAAGAATAAATTGGTGAACACTTACGCCATACTGGCTGATCTGGCTGTTGACGATGACTTCTCTTTGACTTCTCAGCCAAAGGCTCATCATCGCTGCTGTCGGGGTCCCCGCATGGAATTTTATCCTTATTACTCCTAAATACCTCTATATTACCAGGCACATCCCGGGGCAAAGATGCAGTAAGTTGCTCGTCAGCACCTTCTTCTTCATCAGTCACAACGCTAGGTTCTGGTGGTATAATCGCGAATTCATAATCAGCCTCACTATCACTATCTTCTAAAACAGCAATGACTGCTTCCTCTAAGCCGTTGTAATAGTCAGAAACGTTAAGATGTCTCGAACTCATTATAATAATAACCTGAAGAAAAAAGTGCAATAGTTATATGGATGCGGCCGCTGTACCCAAGTAGGTACAGTAGTGTTTCACGTACGACTACTTTGTAAATATAAGTTGAAAAACATTAGTTTAACATTTATTCTATACATAAGGACGTACACTACAAATATATATACATAAAATAAATTTGGGTATATGTAAACACTATGAAATAATAAAATGGTTTACTTACCTGTATTTAATGATTATATTCCTTAATTATAATCCTCTCAGTGATTATTTTGCGAATAAATGAGCTTAAATCGTTTATTATTTCAATATACTGTATGTCTTCTATTAAACTGAGCGAAAAAAACAACACTAACTTTTAGAATTTTATAACTACCCCCAATTGTTTTGCTGTACCCAATCAGGTACAAAGGCGCCAAATGGGTTAAGCACTTTAAAACTCATTGATGCCTACCCGAATTTGAATATGGAATATTTTGTTAAGATTCATTTGTTCTAAGTACTGAGCTATATTCACTCTATTATGGTATTACTTTACTTAATAATATCCTTATTTTTCAAAGATTAGCAGTATTAACTTCAAAAAGAGCATTATTAATGTAATTAGCTTAAGGATTCAGACAAAGTTTAAATATGGTTACAAATTCAATTATTTTTTACACCAAAAGGGTGCTACGGTCGCCTTAGCTTAACCTTGAACAAAACATCAAAAGTTTTATAAAAAAAAAATAGCGACACGACACTTGAGCTACGACGGGTAACTATAAAATTCATTGCATTTACAAATAAATAAATTAAAACTTCATTGTAAAAAGTATTACTAAAAAAATATTACTATATATTATTAAAGTTTTTTTATGTGTTTATATGAAGGCATGTATTTAAAGACAGTGTCGAAGATGAACAACCACATTATATTATGTCGATACTTTTGTTGACTGTTGCAATGAATAAAATAAATATTGAACTATATCAGGTTGTGTAAATGATCGAGGAGCTTGTACTTAGTAAACGTTGGTTTTCATTCTGAACCAGTAGTTTTACATTAAATACAATCTTAAGTTGACGATTCAATAGTACTTGTGTGATCCTACATGAATAAACTATGATATTTTTAATATTGATTCCATTGAGTTAAGAATATTAACGGCTTCAAAAACTGAAATATACTCTTAAATTATATTTTAATCGTTCATAAGTCCGGTATAACAAAATCTGGTAATAGAATCTTAACGTTAATATGTTTTACTTCGGATTTACGTTGATTCCCGACTCGAGACCAACAGATTTCCGTGTTGCTCAATTTGCATCTTTAGTATTTCCATTTGGTTTTCGGATCTTGTTATTTGCAACAACGGGCTCACATTTCTTTCTAAGTATAAACACATTATTTGATTGAAATATTGTAATACTTATTTTTAACATAAAATTAATTTTATAAGTCGTTGACGTCAGTAAAGAAAAATATTTGACTTTAATTTGTTTCGTTAGACGATTAGAAGTTTTAGTTTTATACGTAAAATAAAAAATAATGTTATTATTTGACTTCAAAAAAGGATGAGATTTTTATTGGAATACGTAATATTATAATTATTAAATTAATCTAATAAGTGTTTTTAAACCACAATAAATCGTCGGTGTTGCTATCAATAAAAAAGGAAAAAATGCACCATTCATTATTATTAATGGAATTACTTTGCAGTCGGCTATCAAAAGTCATACTATAATTCTACATAAGAATATTTATTTATATTGTTATATGAATATTATATTGTATTCTATATGTGATTAAGAATAATTACACACATTGATAAATCGTGAATATAAAAATTAAGTTTATGTACGTTTAGGTTTATCGTGTATTCTAAATTTAAATTACCTAAACATTCGTCTTGAACTTAGTAATTTCAGACAGTGAATTGTTGAATACATTATAAATGAAGGTATTCGATACATTGAATACGATTGAATTGAATAACAAATAAAGTTGAGTAAATATATTCTATACCTATTATACCATTCTTGAAGTTATCTAAGTATATGGATGTATATGGAATCTAAAATTATATATCAATGAACATATTATATATTTAAGCATCTTAATTATGAAATAAATAATTCGCATGCCTTCAAAAGCTTTTTAATTGAGAAAATCAAACTCACAGATATAACAAAAAAATCTTACAAGTAGTCTCGGAAAATCAACTGATTTCTCTTTTGTCGCGTTATTTCCAGTGGGACTCTGAGAGTAAGAAAGCGATAGAATGCAAACACTGATAGAATGAATAAACTTATGACGTATAATATCTCCTTTGTTTAAGTAGATTTCTAAATTGATCCCCGTTGCCGAAATTTTATGAATTTTGCCAAAAAAACCGTACAAAATAAATTATGACTGAACACGCTAAGCTACTGCTACATTCATTTTACTATAATATGTATATAGCAAAAAGTTATCATGGCGTCAGTTTGGCACAATGACAGTGAACCTGCCGTTGACAATAATGGCTGGTGGCTATTTTTATTTAACAATTTTTTTCTAGTAAATTTACTCCGCAATATTTCGTAAATTGATTTTTTATAAGCGAAATATCAAGTCCTCGCCCACCAGTAGGTCTACATAATTTAAAAAAAACATGATTTTTTGTTATTAACTGATTACATATTGTTAAATGTTGTTTTTTAATGTAATTAAAAAAAATACTTAAAACAGTTGCCTACATGTAAACTTCTTTTAAAATAAGAATAATTAAAAACTATCCACGAGTTGACAGATACACAGAATACTTAACAAATCAATTGATTTTGTTGTCTTTTTTTTCAATAAAAAATTAATCAATTTCACTGTTTGGTTATATCATACGCTTATTCAAATCACAAGAGTATTTTCCAAATACTTTAAAATCAAATCAATCGCGAAAAACGGGTGGAATTGGTTGCCTGCATTTTTGCAATCAGCTAAAAGTCCAGATTTTAATTATAACTCCAAGTACAGATTTTATAACCCATAAGGACGGTAGATATTGTAATCATTGACCCTCAGTTAAAATCAATTATCTATATAAATAAAATGATAGAGGTGCGCGCATCACGGAAAAAAACTACTAGATAGATTTAAATGAAATTTTATTTCTTAGACACTTGGCCCTTATCAAAAAAATTGATTGCGATATCTTCATTTAATAAAAAATTATTAAACTTTCAAGAAACAACGATTTGTATATGCACTGCGTGTTCAGTGATGTATGTTTAAACAAGGTATATTTATGCTTGCGATCTTTTTGATGTTTTTTCTTTCGTACATAAGAAAATTTTGTTAATATATCAATCAACGCGGACGAAGTCGCGGGTATCAGCTAGTATAGTATAAATAAACAAAAGTGAATTATTTACTCTATAGATATTCTATCAACTACAGAGCTACTGGTTTGTTTCCAACTAAATTACACAATAGTCAAATTACGAAACCACAAATTCAACAGCACCAGTCAAACTCAACACTTTGTTCGCGGTATTCAGTTTTTCAATTTAATTGTTTGTCAGAGTTTGTTGTTCGTGCTCGAATTCTACGGTGCGAGGATTTGACTAATTTGCTGAGTCTAAATATGTACATAAAAAAGGTATTATTTTCTTTTTTATCCCTTTTTTAGTATTTAAATTAAGTTTAATTAAAATATCTATTTTATATTTTTTTATATTCGCGTTTTAAGCATGATCATATTTGTATATTGTATTTCCCGACATTTCGACTGAATTGCATGCCGTGTCCCAACTTTATCATAAAAAATATTTGTGACATCGAATTTTTTATTATAATTTTATACAATTCATTGAAACAGGTTCTGCTTAGCACTTTTGTTAAAGTTTTATTTATTATACGACGGAATTAAATTATACATAACTACTTAGTATTGCAGTATGGCGGTAGAATCATTATGATCATTGTGAATGGGTGGTACCTGCCCATCAGATACGAGTTTGCCCAAATTCTACTACCGATGACTACATACCAAGCAGTTGGCTTTCATCTTTTAGTAATGACACCGTGACCGAAATCGGCCATGAAGACTAAATCATCGCAATATAGCTTGAAAAATAAATGTATTGCACGAACTTATTATCATTACTAAATGCTTAGTTTATTTATTTAGAAAATAACTGACATTCTAAAGAATAATTTATTATTCGTGCCTTACAGCGATAATTAGTATTAATAACGTATAAAGCGTTCCTTTTATAACGTAAGCAAGAATTAAGTTACGCTTTTCGATAATCAACCCCTGAGGGGGAACATTAGATTGGCGTTTAAAATCTAAAGGTTAATCTAGCGAAGTCGTAAACAACTATCACATACGCGAACTTAATTAAATGTTAATAAAATAATGTTATAAACATTTTGTTTGATAACTAAGGCCACATGCAGTGCATTGACAAAATCCGATTTGCCGAAATTAATTAAAACTTTACAAATATAAATTGTGATCCAAACCCATTACATATGCATTTTCAAAGTTTTTATTAATTCTTTTTATCTATATATTATGTACATATAATAAAATTGTAACAGGTCGATGTCTGTAAATTAAAGATATTAGAATAAAACTTCACGGGTTTAATAATTATTCTTTATTAAAGCAACAGAAGCCAAAACAAGAATTTTTAGATATTTTTTCTGTCTGTCTGTACCTTTTTACTGTATATTTTTATTAATTATACGCGGGTGAAGCCGCGGGGCACAGCTAAATATAAGTAAAATTTCAAAATCATAACTCTAATAGCTTTTAATGGTGTGCTTCAACCTATTGTTGTGTCTACTCCTATAACAAATTATACACCATATTAAAAGTAGAAGAAAAAATAAAAAATTATATTTTCAACTTTAAAATATAATCTATAAAAAGAAAAATGAGCGCAATATATGATATAAGCGCACATATGTTCGCGTGGATATTGTACATAAACCACCCCCTGGGAACTCTTTCGTTCCTTCGGATAATAAATCCTATCACATACGTTAACAAGAATATAATTTACCACCAAACTGAGTTTCATATAAATCCATATCAATTCACTTTTATGAGTGAAGAGAAACCACATTTATTATTAAAACATTCCATTAATGAAAATAATAATGGTAAACATTTTGCGCCCAGAGAAACGGAAATTCAATAAATAAAGTAAATATTGCTTCTATAGTGACTGCACTATCGTGATTCTCCGTAGTCAAAATTTATATAGGAACTTATAATTTTAATATTAAACAAATCTTTCTAAGCGAATTTAATCATAACTTATAGAAAACAAATTTTATTTTGATTAAAATTTTTGTCATAGACTAGTGACTGGCTTATAAAAACCGTATGTTCTGGGGTCGAGTCAAAATAAAAGGTTTCTCCGTCGGAAAATATTCATATTATATAATAATATAGTGTGTACTCACATGATTCGGAAATCAAGCAAAGAGGCACACAACCAATGTTATTCTGGTGCTTTCATACTTATAGCTAAAAGAAACCTATTTTAGTTTACCCTTATACGGCTCTTCTTATACCCAACTGGTAATGTAGTCATTAACCTTTCGTTTCGTGATAGTCAATAATACTCTGTTTAGCCTGGCTTCATTTATTACCAGTTTTGGTGACAGTTTTCTGAAAGAATATTCCGTTATTGACTTATTATATTATCAAAAAGAAAATATTATTAATCCACGTAGTCTCTTACAAACACTTTTTAATCGTTATTGTTTATTAAATTCCAAGTTACCACCTAGAATGCTGATTGTATTAAGAAGAACTGGCACATTTTCCGACTAAATAATTTGTAAATTGTTAATTTAATATAATTAAATTATTATTTATTTATATAATATTTATGTTAATCAACTGATTTACAAATTTAAACTTGAAATGTTATAATTATTAAATGTACTATTTAATATTGCGTACTTATATAACTATAAATGTTATTTGGATAAAGCTGCTTGGACTTTAGGTCGAGTTCCAACGCAGGACTCATCATGAATAATAATTGTGTATACAAATTATATTGTAAATTCTATTAATTATAAAAGAGCTTATGTGCGAGTTTCTTCTCACTACATGCTGCTCTTCGAAACGGCGATACAATAAAATAAAAATTTGAATTGGTTTGATTTGATTATGATATATAAATCAAAATAAAAAAATCTTCTACAAAAATCATGAACACGTGTGGCAAGAATTATTTTTTTCTTTAGCCGAAAAATGGACCATGCTATAAAATTAGTATTATCTTTCACAAATATTTTTTCACTGTTACTCTAAAGTCCAAGCATTTCAATTTTCAACTGAAAACTGCACAAAGACATAATTTAAATTTAGAAACGAATATTCTCCATTCATTTGCTTCAGCATTTTCCTTTGCTAGTTTTTCATTAAATGAATGCATTTATTTCATAAAAATATATATACCTATAGATAAATACTTTTTCATTATTATTTATTTTTGTATTTCCACGTGCTGAGGGACGTGCTGTCCGTGTCTTGTATTTTGTCTAAAGATTCATTTACATTATTATAATTTGACTTTAGGATTACTAATTTATTATTCATATTATGCTAATAATATTAAAGTTGGCATAGGATTCTACGACGACGACGACTTCTTAATTGACTCCTAATATTTGTTAGTTCTCTCTCTTCGTGTTATTAAAGTTTGTGGAATTTAAGATTCCTCTGATAGTTTGGATGACATTCGGCTATTCTGTCTACAATCTGGTCCTCTTTAAATTTATGTTGTCATCCATCACATTATTGGTCACCATTTGTGCCTTCTTCACCAATGACCTGTATCTTCGCTGTTTTTGGAGTAAAATATCAAATTCGATGAAATAAAAAAAATCAATATTGTAAAATAATTAAGACGAAGTGTGAAACAACGTGATTCACGATTATAATATTTAAGTGAAATTAATGCACGATGTTAAGACAATGTTGAGAACGCATGAGAAATAGTAAGCTAATTAGAGGAGACAGCTATGCATCATCATATATAATGTCAAAATAATTGACAAATCACTTAATAAAACAAATCCCAAACCATAGTTGTTTTATTCAATCGTTTAATTAGCCAATTCTTTTTACAAGATAGCAGATAGGTTCTGTCGGTCGCAGAGTTTTCTATTTATCTTCCGCGAACTCATTTAATCGGTCTTTATTAGGAAAATAAATTCGTAGTGAAAGAAAACGTTATTACTTTCACGCTACTAGTGGCGTAAAACAATTCTGTACCGACATTTAAAAAAAAGGTCCAACCTCATAACATTTTATTAATGTTGTTGTTTTTCAGTGGACTTATGTCATATACATAGTTACAAAGTATGAAATATATTTTTTTACTATATTAGAAGAAATTCTCTAAGCCTATACACACATATTATGTATGAGATCTATGTAACCTATTGCGAACAGACCCAAAATATTTACTCTATACTGATTAACTTCCGATGAAATAAAATTAAACGTATTTTAAAACATGAGAATTTAAAAATAACATTTGTTTGACAAAAAAATTGAACTACTTAAGAAAGCTACAATACAAATGTTTGATATCAAATGCAAATCTGAAATGAGTTGTACGATTATTCATCATGGAATATTCAAAAGAAACCGTGCCTTAAATAACGGACCATCAGAAATGTATGCGACCTACTACTTCTGTCATTGAATATTTCCATAACCATAGCTAAAGGAAAACTGTTCTTATTTGTATAAAGAAAAGGCTTATTATCATATGATTAAATTTAATAATTTAAACAAATTCTAAAACAACTTCGAATTTCGAAGTGACACAATGCACAATTTTCCTTATTAATTCAAATTAATTTGAAAGTCACTATTATTTCACATTTTTGACAAAATATAGGCTAATTTTTTTAGTATGTAATGTAGACTACTCGACGAAAGCAAAAAAAAATAAAACTAGACCAACAAGACAATCATAAAATTTATAATATCTTATACAATTCATATAGAAAGGTATTTAGTATTAAATTAAACTATTTCATATAGCATGGTAATAAATAAAATGACCCAAAGTGAGAGTGTAAACAATATAAACAATTTCTATCACTCACTATATATATCGTGTGTTTTTCACAAAAAAATAACTTCTAGAAATACTGACAATATCTTCTTACGAAATTCTTTAAAATTTTCCATTGCTACTGAGTGTAGACAAGTTACCCTGGCGGATAAAGCGAGGTTTATTCCATACGAACGACACTGTAGATACAACTGGGATAATAATTGGTAACACCGGTTCCCACTCGTACTCGATCGAGCGTAACGTGTAAACTACACAGCGTTAGAGATACTATCCAATTAGTTCTTGGACAATCCAAATGTTATTATAGATAATAGTGTTGAACTTCAAGATACTAATATGACGACTGTCTATTGTCGCGTGATGTAACTTCAGGCTTTATAGTGCGGGTTGAGTCATGTTTTGTATAATTTTCTGTCTTTTTAAAATTAGTTGAAATATATCTTAAGCACTTAATAGAAAAAGCATAGTGACCTGTGTTACCGAATCTGTTATTCTAATCATACATATAATCATTATAAATGTGATAAAATAAATATTTAAGATTATTTAGTTATCAAATGAGTAGTTCAATAATTGATAAACTTAAAGCCATTTTATTCATTTTTAGTTGCAATTTTGGGAGTATTTAATTATATTACTCAACGCCAAGAAACATATTATGCTTGCTAACAATTCGTTAAAGTTCATAACGACTAATTTTATAGGATAGACCCAGAATAGAATCAAATATAAAACAATTAAATCCAAGAGACGGCTTATTATATTACAATAACTAGTTTATTGATTTGTTACGCTTTTCATATCATAACTACTCAACGAATCATCATGAAATATAGCATTCACGTTTTCATGGATACAGAAATACATATTGGGTACAGAACTCCTATCTCCTCCTTCAAACGCAGTTGAAGCTACGAACGGAAACAAGTATTATTATATATAATGGTTTGCGTGGAAACCTATACGTGTATTGGTTTATGTCCTACAAAGTACATAACACAGGAACTAAGCAATTAACTCAATTAACTCGCTGGACCAGAGAGATGGTGGAACACTCGATGATAAACCACCGTAAAATTGAATTCCATGTTAACATCGGAGGTAATATCGATTAAACGAACTATTTCAAACACGATTTAACAACTTTCATAAACAAAATAGAGAACTGCTTAATTATATATATGTTATCTATAATAGATTAGCTGTGCCCCGCAGTTTCACCCGATATAATTAATAAAAAAAATCTTCGATAATAAAATAGGACTACAACACAAAAATATTTTTTAAATTCAAACCAGTAGTTCCTGAGATTAGCTGGATCAAATAAACAAACTCTTCAGCTTTATATATTAGTATAGATATAGATAATTGAACTAGCAAAATAATGGGCCAGCTAATGATAAGTGGTCACCAGTTCATCCGCACTGTAAGAAATGTTAACATTTATAACTATATATACGTATTTATAGCCCTCGTGACTATAATTACATTGGCTAACTCATCGTTCAAAACAGAATACAACAATACAACTTAGTACTGGTTAGATATATGTATATAACGACTACGACTGGACGCAACTGGCGTTTTTTTGGGTGAAATAGAACATCACTATTTGTGTAAGCCTTGTTATCTGTTTGGTTAACAGTATCCTGTACTTGTTTCTATTATTCAAACGTCGGAATTCGTTTTCTATTTTTGAATTCTATTTTTTTATTTTTTTTATTGCCATTTAGAATGAACTGAAACGTATATACGGAGAACTAAAAGAGTCACATATAAATATAAAGGAAGATCATAGGATACTTAAAAAGAAATTTTAAAAATATAACAAAACTAGCCTACCGTATCTGTGTGATGATGTGTGTGGTGATAGTGTGTTAAATGATGGATAATTTATATCTCCATAAGCGCATCGCCAGTAGTAATAGTATATTAAAAAATAATAGTAATAGTCAATTTTAGGATTTTATGCTCACCAGGGTTTCACATAACTTACATTAGTATGTTACATCATATTCAAACGCTAAACAGTAATACTTAGTACTGTTGTGTTCCAGTTTGAAGGATGAGTGTACAAGTGTAACTAAGGGCTTTGTGCCCTCATAACATTCACTTTGCCAAGCCTGGTGGCGTATTGGCTATTAAAAAAATTAATAATTCGTAAGGCACCAATGTCTACAAGTGGTAATCACTACCCGCTACCCACTAGCCCGTCCACTTATCTCTTTTACATCAATAAATCAAGTGGTAATCGCTATACTTTTTTCGTATTTTATTATCAGCAACTTCCAATGATTTCAATTATACAAACACAGGGATCAATAATACGCGTATATACATACGTATGTGTTAGTTGTATATGCTTACGTACATATGTATCAAATAGATGTTTGCTCGTAACGATAAACAATTGAATGTATCCAGTAAATGAGTAAAAACAAAGCACGAGCGAAATAAATGTAACCAGTTAAAGCCTTTAGGCATTCCCCCTAGACTGAGAGGGCACTGTTGAAAATGTTGACAAGACATTTAGGTTCCAGGTGTAGAAATGAATACATATGTGTTCTCGATAAATCTATTTATATACAAAGGAAAACGAACTTATATATAAATCAACCAAACAAGTGTTTTTTTTGTCATATCACAATTACATACTTACAGAGCTCTTACAAAATTAAAAGCAACGCGTTATTTTTTTCAATTTGCCTTACCTTTACCTAAATTACCTTTGCGTAATAAAACTATCAAATCACGATATTAAAAAAATGGTAAATTGTCCCATCATATTAAATGCACAATAGATTCGCTTACCTCTCGTTCTGTATTTTATGCGTTAATAATATCTTAATTAACGTAGTCACCGTAAACATGTATTATACATATACTCGTATTTAGTGCCTTTTTTAATACATTAATGTATTTTGCAATAGTTCTCTAGTTCTATACCAATTATTTATTCTAATTTGTATAAAATGTTAGGGTTTTTGCATTGAAGCGTAAAGCTCCTTTGACTTCGACTTCATTTATTGTTTGTAATTTATTTGATCCGTGAAAATCATTATATCATACCATAATATAAGGCTTCCAGATCGATTTCGGCCACGGTGGCCAATCTCAAGAGAGATTAGCCAACTGTGCAGGAGATATTATAGTGCACAAGTGTGTGCGCAAACACAGGTGCACTCTCTGCTGGTCTCTTTTCCCTAGCCCTCATAATCCGATGGGACGGCAATCCGACACGACCGGAGAGAGTTCAGGCGCAGGACCAACGGCTTAACGTGCATTCCTTAACTCCGGGTTGTGTATTATATAATTTTTGTATATTTTATGACTTTTGTTTTCATTTATCGAAAGATTGAATCACAAGAGAGGGTATTGGTTCATGAATTACATATTCGAAATAAGTCAATATTGTTAATATTTTCTTGTCAATTAAGTCTAAAAAAACAGCCCTAAGAACTGCTGTTATGTGCGCTGTATTAATCCGAAGAAAAGTCCGCGACAATATATCCATATTTAACCGACTTCAAAAAAAGGAGGAGGTTATCAATTCGTCTGTATGTTTTATTTTTGTGTTTGTTACCTCATAACTTTTGACTGGGTGAATCGATTTTGATGTTTGTTTTTTATTTGAAAGGGGGTGCTTCCCATGGGGTCCCATTTTTTTTAGTTCAGTTTTGACACTGGCATCCATGACAAAACCATATAAGTCGTAAATTTGCATAAATATGTGCGCGACAAATGGACGAATAACTAGATATCTATTCAACCGATTTCAATGTTTTTTTACGAAGGAAACACTTTAATATACCTAGCAATAATAATATGGGAATCCTTTAAAAACAAACAAAACTTACACATTACAAATTGACTTTTATTCGCCTCGTTAAGTTGCGCGTGCGACACAAGCATATCTCAACTATAACTATGTAATATGAAGCTATAAACCCACCTTGGCTGACATCGACTCCAAAAATAGCAATAATTGTAACTACATTATCAACCACTCAACACAATCGTACCTACATATTGATGAGTAGAAAATAGTAAGTTAATTATCAAATTATAGAAGAATTCGCAATTATTTTTTTACTTTTTAGTGCATATTAATTTGTTGTTCCTATGAAGTTGGTTTTTGTGTAAAGAAGGAGAGACACGGTTTATCTGATCATCCTTTAAACATAGCTAGTTACCCTAATTTACCCTTCATACAAGTCAATCAATCGTGTCGCTAGTTAAATTTACTTAAAATTTTTCCCATCTAAAAAACCAAACCACTATACTGTAACAAATACGTCCGATCGAAAAAAAGGCAAATTTAAAGCTTAATGAATAAAAATAATATAAAGACTATAATTTTCTAAATAACACCTTACAAATTTCTTTTTATAACAGAGCTTATATCAGACAGCACTAAATTCCCTGTTCTAGTTGAAACAGAGAAGAGCTGACCTTTCATTAGATACGTAGTCGCTTTGTCTTGAAATAAAATACTCTTCTTATATTCTTACAACTCTTTGTGATAATTTACTCTTGGTGCACTAATTTTTTTACTTCATCCTGAAAATACTTGATGTAAACTAATTTTTAAGTTAGTAAAATTTTTACTTTTTATATGGCCGTAAGAATCTCGAGTGGCTCGCATTAATTTACTCGGAGGTAGAGCTTGGTGCAAGCTCTTCTGGCTAGGTACCATCCACTTATCAGATATACTACCGCAAAACAGCAGTCTTGATACTGTTGGGTGAGATTTTTGAAGGGTGAGTGAGCCAGTGTAATTACAAGCACAAAGGGCCACCTCATTTCCCAAGGTTGGTGGCGCATTGGCGATGTAAGCGACGGTTAACCTTTTTTATATTAAAAATGTCTAAGTTGTTGACTACTTAACATTAGTTGGCCCATGTGCTCGTCCGCCTACCTATGCTATAAAAAAAATAGGCTTCCGCAGAAAAACTAGTTTATTTTAAAGTTCTTACCCGTAAACCGTTAAATCAAGATACTCATCACTTCCATAAAACAACGAATTGAAAATTTTTAGACATCATATTGTGCCCATTATAGAATATGTTTCGAATTATGAAAATCTAATAAAATTAAAATAACTTCCCTTTGATAAAAATATTTTCCCATCTAGCTACTTACAGAGACGTGTCTCGCATTTGTAAGCTTTCTGAAGTTTAGAAGCGTCGTTTTTTCTTAAGGCCCTTCGCTTGTGTCTCGCCGCGCTGAATTTTACATTTTTGGCGCTACTGTCGCAATGATCGAGGCTCGGGCACTGTACACGCACACATATACGTAGGCAGAGTGGAGTCGTTGAACTTCGGAGTCTCGCAAACTAACTTTTACTTTATTGTCACTAATTTTGAAATGTTGTCAAATACTTGTCAAAAATTTTACTTATTATAATTTTAGTTGCACAATACCTACAAAATATAATTAGGAAGACTATATATGCCTGGGCACGTTAGCTAATAAAATAAAACGACGATATAAGTAATTATATATACTAATATTTATAAATACTTAAACAACCCGTCTTGACAGGTTTTTCCTAAATTTTAGTTTTTCCGATAATTATCCGGGATCCGTACTCCCGACGATCCCGATTTTTCACAAGAACCCGGGGGCCGCCGTCCCGAATCGAACGATCGGCTAAGCCGTTTCCAAGATTTTCGTGAAAAACAGCTATTTTTGGACTTAGAATATATTCTAAGAATAGTACGAATTCACCTAAGCGAGCGCATTTTATAAATACGATAATATACAAATTTTCAAATATTGACCGATTCCGTTCGTTGAAAAACATTTTCTTTACAAACATTTACTTTAAAACTTTTACTATCAACTTATAACGCGTCATTACACAATGTATATAATATAAATTGTCACTAGATTTACCTATAGGCATGCGTCATATATATGAATCTATTCACAATCATCGACCTTACTAGAAGTACTTAAAGACTATATTTGCCTGGGCACGTTAGCTAATAAAATATAATTTTAAGTTTTTTTTTATATTATTGCTTTATTTTTATTTACAATAACAAATGATATATTTGAAGTTTTATCCGTCCGATATATCAAAACGAATTAATATAAAATAAGCACTCTCTTTCTAACCAATAGGAATAAAGCGGAGTAAAAAGGATAGCATTATGATACGGAAATCTATTACACAATCTTCGACCTTACTTATAGACTATATTTGCCTGGGCACGTTAGCTAATAAAATAAAACGACGAAATAAGTAATTATATATTATACAAATATAATATTATATTATATAAATATTTCAAATTAAACTTCTAAAGAAAAATCTATAATTCCTGTTTTTGTTCAAAACACTATTTATGAATATAAGCACGTTGTATAGTTCTACGTTATGAATGAAAATAATAATTTGAATTTTTAACAGGCCGAGGTAGCCCAGTGGTAAGAACGCGATCGACGATCGTTGGTTCAAGCCCGGGCAAGCACCACTTTGTGATTATAATTGATCTCGTGCTTGACGGTGAAGGAAAACATCGACGTTATCGCGAGATTTACTTGTGTAGATAAACAAGTAAAAATAGTTTGATAGCTTTATTCTACGGAAATCTATTACACAAATAACGACCTTACTAGAAGTACTTAAAGACTATATTTGCCTGAACACGTAGCTAATAAAATATAATTATAAGTTTTTTTTTATATTATTGCTTTATTTTTATTTACAATAACAAATGATATATTTGATGTTTTATCCGTCCGATATATCAAAACGAATTAATATAAAATAAGCACTCTCTTTCTAACCAATAGAAACAAAGCGGAGTAAAAAGGTTAGCATTATGATACGGAAATCTATTACACAATCTTCGACCTTACTTATAAAGTACTTAAAGACTATATTTGCCTGGGAACGTTAGGTAATAAAATAAAACGACGAAATAAGTAATTATATATTATACAAATATTTCAAATTAAACTTCTAAAGAAAAGTCTATAATTCCTGTTTTTGTTCAAAACACTATTTATGAATATAAGCACGTTGTTTAGTTCTTCGTTATGAATGAACATAATAATTTTAATTTTTAGCAGGCCGAGGTGGCTCAGTGGTAAGAACGCGGCAATTTTCAAACTAAGTGAATACGAGTACGATACTCTTATATAAAAAAAATAATAAATAATTTATTTAACAACATTTACTCTTAAAAACATAAAATATATAAATACATAATATAAAAAATTAAAAATCCAATTTACAAAATTAACCTTTTATCTATTCAAATTTTCAAACTAAGTGAATACGAGTACAAATCTCGCTCTTATATAAAAAAATAAATATATATTTATTTTACAACATTTATTCTTTAAAACAAAATATATTCGTTAATTATTATGAATATAAAAAATTAAAAATCCAATTTACAAAATTAACCTGGCCTAACCAAATACCTACGATCTTCAGATCGATAATATCCAACAGCAAACTTGTTGTTCCGTACTATGAAATTCGCTTTCTTTTTCTAACCAATAGAAACAAAGCGGAGTAAAAAGGATAGCTTTTTTCTACGGAAATCTATTACACAAATAACGACCTTACTAATTAAGTACTTAAAGACTATATTTGCCTGAACACGTTAGCTAATAAAATAAAACGACGAAATAAGTAATTATATATTATAAAATTATTTCAAAAAATTATATATATTTATAAAAAAATTGGCAATGTATAATTGTATATGAGAGTGTTATAATTCTGTAACTAGTTAGAATTTTAACTAGAGTTATATTTTTGTTTTTTTATCAAACTACAAAATATACAAATTTATTATCAGTAAAATTACGTATCAAATTATAAAGCACTGAAACTACCAAAAAAAAATAGAATACATAAGCAGGTGCGCGTCCTAAAATTTATGATGAACAGTCTTGTCACTTGTAAAATGTTCAAATAAAATATACTAAATACGCTATTTACGCAACACTGATCGTGGCTGCGCAAACCGACGTGCTCTCACTCCGAAGGCGCTCGGCCAACTGGTCTGTGAGAGCTATCTAGTCGCGCTTGTATGAAAATTGGACCCAAAAAGCATATTGTGATTGTTTTTAACAAAATAAGAATATGTTTATTAAGAAATGAAGACTTCAGATACTTCATTATAGTTTTAACTTTATTATTTGATAAAATTAATTTCAAAATTCTCGATGATTACGATAACTGAGTCCAAGTACGGGAGTGCCATTAACATTTTTTTAGTGATTTTCTGATTTTTTTTTACACTTATCCATGAACATTATCTTAAATTCGAAAGTTCCACAAATAAGTTAAACTCATTGGCTAACTGTGTGATTTATTTCAAGGTTGTGGAGCATCGTTTTCTATATAATTCTTACCAAATCCCGACCTTCGATTGCCAGAGAAGCCTCTTAAGCATGCAGAAGTGTGCTGCTATGCAGTGAGTTTTGCCAGATGTGTACCTTGTACTCTTAATATTGATTTCTTGTTGCATATTTTGCTATTTATTATGTATGTTTTAAAAAAACATATATAGTCATCTTCCCTCGGGTTTGTTCAATTGCATTATGTTCCAAAAGCTTTTTTGAAGCCTCCGTAAAGAAATAATGCTATTTGTTGATTTATCTTAATTAATTAATTATATTTACTGTTGTGTTATGTTTATTTTTAATCTATTTTACAATAAGACGTCTTTGTAACGATTAAATTGTAATGAAAATATTAAAAATTTTGGTAAAATTTTTGTTTAGATGAATATTAATGAAGTTTATATATTGTAGACAAGAAAATTTCAATTATTTATAATTGGTATTTTTACTCTATATATAAAAGTTCGCATTTTATAAGCTAATCAGACGGAGACTCAGAGCATTGTTACTAAAGAGATATATTTAGATTTGTTTTGTCTTAAGAAAACCATCATTAAAATCTTCTACTGTTATACTGCAAACGTTCAACCCGTAGTATATAAAAAAACTAAAAGCTATGTATTCAGAAGCGCGTACTCCTAACATAGTATTCACAAAATTTAGATTCACAAAATGACCGTGGTCATTTGCGAAACTAAGGGATATATTACGTTAGTAGACTACCGAGCATTGTTCTACTGCTCGAGAGTTGTTCCTAATGCTTCACATTTTGAAACCAGATGTAGGGGAATTGTTCAAAATATTTGAAACCTGAATACGGTACTGGATGCAGAGTTGCTTGAAATGTAAGGTTGAACATTTTGAAATTGATTGTACCAATTCATTGGTGAATCTAATGAACACCATGCCGGTTATATGTTTAAGCTATCTTGACTTCGTCAGCAATTCAAGTTTCAAACCCCTTAAGTAAAATGAAATAAATAAATATTTAAAACAATTTCTCTTATCACATTATTATTTTACTGCTTCATATATTCTTTTTATGTTGGTCCCAAACAACTTTTTAATACTTTCGAAAAAGTGTATTCCACTAGACCAAATAACAATGATTAAAGAGCAATTTTTAATAAAAAAAATTCTTTAAATAGTATACTTTATGGTACTATATATACTTGGTGGTAGAGCTTTGTGCAAGCTCGTCTGGGTAGGTACCACCCACTCATCAGATATTCTACCGCAAAACAGCAGTACTTGTTATTGCTGTGTTCCGGTTTGAAGGGTGAGTGAGCCAGTGTAATTACAGGCACAAGGGACATAACATCTTAGTTCCCAAGGTTGGTGGCGCATTGGCGATGTAAGAGATGGTTAACAGCTCTTACAACGCCAATGTCTATGGGCGTTGGTGACCACTTACCATCAGGTGGCCCATATGCTCGTCCGCCTTCCTATGCAATAAAAAAAAAAAAGTATGATTTTGGGAATGTTATTTATTAGTGTAATGATAATATCGCAGTAGTCACAATTATTCTATGACGTACATCAAGGTACATATTATATATGAATGTTAGTGAACATAATTATACTATGCCCCATAATCAATATCAAAATTAATTCTTGTAACAAAATGGCGATAGCGAATATAAATAAATGTCATACGAATTCAATATGGTATATGAAAATTATTAAGATTCATTTGAAATAATAATTAAACGGCGCTTATCTTGAAATTTACATTACCTTACCGTAGAATTTACAACTCATTAACGTCATGTTAAATTTTAAAGTCAAGTCATTGCATTGGAAAAACAAAAACTTTTTTGTAAATTATACCTTATTTACTTATAATATATGGTTTAAATATATTTTGAAATCAGGATAAAATTTTCTAAAACGCTGAATTTTTTTTTTTCGCATTTTTACACTCGTTTCAAATAACAGTTTATTCGTTTAAAAACCAAACATTTTTCAACTCGGTTGCGAAAACGATTTTTTTTTGTTTCTGTCACGTCACGTGTTACCAAATTTCAATTCCATGTCGAAATCGCTGTTGTTTTCGTGTATTTCAATTTCAAGTTAGTGAATAAACTAAATAAAAAATAAAAAACACAATTTTATTTGAACATGCAAAATACATAGGGAATTATAAAAGTGACATTAAGATTTTGACGTGACAATGTCTAATAAATCGATGAACGCTGGCTCCATGCACGAAAAAGGATGACTCATTGTCCCGTTACGCTCATTGTCCCGTTACGCGGATTGTACGCTTGCGCCGCATCTATCTGTTACGACCTTGTCACGTTAAACTATCGTCCGTAAACCGACTTTACAGACAACTATTTTTTTTACATTCTGAATTTGAACATTAGTTTTATTAGGTTTTAAACAAGAAAAATATTACAAGTTTAGTACATACTCATTACTAGATGGGTTCTCCATACTAGTAAAATTGTATCGTGGATATCAAAATATTATAAAGAGACAGACGGTCAAATGATAAACAGTGGCATGGTAGGAAATATTAACTATACCTTACCCTGTCAGCGCCTACGCCTACCGTGAATTAAGTGTTATTTGCCCCGTACCTGTAATTATACTTTCTTACAATTTCCCAAAAAATTATAAGTTTGATATTTTTAAATGTCACAGTATGAGAAAAGTTTACTATTATAATTATTTTAATTCAATACTACCTTATGTATTTAAGATAATAGTGCCCTTGTATCCGACCAGGTTACTAGGACTAATGTTTAAAACTGTCAATTTGATTGACTCCGATTTTTGTAGCATGTTTACACACACATACACACACACACACACACACATATTTGATGTAAAATATTTCGAAACTAATAGTATAAAATAATAAAAATTCAGTGCCAAAATAATTATTTATAGCAAATAAACTAACTGTATATCTATATTAATATAATAAAGCTGAAAAAATTGTCGGTTTCATCCGGCTTATCTCAGGAACTACTAGTTCGAATTGAAAAATATCGAGGAAGGCTCTAGGCTGATTTTTTATTCATTATATTATTATTAATTATACGCGGGTGAAACTGCGTGGCATAGCTAGTATTTAATATTTTTATAACCACATATAATTACAATGATGAAATTATTTTATCTGTGAAGGATCTTTTATATCTGTTAAAGTATTTTTTTTAAATACTCTCGCTTAACAATATCAAATGTGGTGTATCATTTAAAAGTCAGTACAATATACAAAAATGTTATACTGTTCATTTAATCGTATTAATACTTACTATTATTTTTTACGATTAAATTTAAAATTAATTTGGGAAGAAATTTATTTGACAAATAGGTACGAATTGAAGTGTTGACAGAGGAATAAATACCAAGCTTTCATTTCTTCTTTTAAACATCCTTTTTGACATCACAGGACTGCTTTGAATGAAGTGCTTAGTTGTTTTGCCATTAAAATCTAAGGGAATAGATAGTGAATAGTAATGATGTCCTGCTAGTCTCCCTTGAGAATAGCCGCCATGATCGGCTTCGGTCAAGAGTGACCTCACGTCATAAGCTAAATGTTTTAAGTGATCACAACCTATATAACTATAGAGTCATAACAATTGTCTCACAAATGTACCAATAAATTTCTTCTAGCACAACAGTTTATTGCCCCCATAGTGAATGTAATTCACCTCCGATCTTCCGAAGTACATAACAAATCTGCTAGTTTTGCGTTCTCTAGAGCCTACAACAGAGATAAGAAATACGATTACGAATTTCATAAAATAACATCCGTGTACTTGCATATGGGTATAATTCGTGGTCGCGAAGATTTTAGTTATAACCTTGTTAAATTAATTTCAACTGATGCATCAAAGTCGAAACAAATAAGTAAGGATCTATGTAAGTGCGTAATATATATAAATAAAAATTTTAACAAAACAAAAACCGACTTCATAAAAAAACATATTAATTTGCACTAAAAAGTAAAAAAATAATTGCGTATTCTTCTATAATTTGATAATAAACTTACTATTTTCTACTCATCAATATGTAGGTACGAATGTGTTGTGTGATTGATAATTTATTTACAATTATTGTTACTTTTGGAGTCGATGTCAGCCAAGGTGGGCTTATAACTACATACATAGTTGTAGGTGAGATGTGCTTGTGTCGCACGTGCAACTTAACGAAGCGAATAAAAGTCAATTTGTAATGTGTATGTTTTTAAAATATTCCCGTATTATTATTGCTAGGTATATTATAGTGTTTCCTTAGCTGACATCGACTCCAAAAATAACAATAATTGTAAATAAATTATCAATCACACAACACATTCGTACCTACATATTGATGAGTAGAAAATAGTAAGTTTATTATCAAATTATAGAAGAATACGCAATTATTTTTTTACTTTTTAGTGCAAATTAATATGTTTTTTTATGAAGTCGGTTTTTGTTTTGTTAAAATTTTTATTTATTTTTCGAGTTTTAGTGAATCTGAAGTACACTCACTAATTTGTAAAATATGGGTAGACCTACTAAACGTGCAGCTCATATGAGACAGCGCCATTTATATTATTATTTAAATATATTAAACTAAAACAGTGAAACATTAAGAAAAATGCATTTTGGTACTTAATTAATAAATATTAGTTAATATGGTTAAATGTATGAATATAAATTAACATGTTTTGATTAAATAGATTTAGTTGGTGGGGTAATTTAGTTGGGCAGCCATAACATAACCAAATAGTTATTTCTAGTAATAATTAAATAAACTGTATGTTTATAGATGTTGTGTTATACCATTCTTCACCATAAAATATGACGGAATGTCTGTATATTAAAAAAAGGGGAAGTATCTATATTATCCTAACTAATATTATAAATGCGAAAGTAAGCTTGTTTGTGACGCTTTCACTCCTAAACCACTAAGCCGATTTAAAAAATTCTTTCACCAATGGAAAGCAACATTATCAGGGAGTAATTTAGGCTACATTTTGTCCACATATTCCCACGGAAACAGGAACTACGCGGGTGAAACCGCGGGAAAAACACTAGTAATCAATATATAAATATACATAAATATAACATGTATATAAGAGTACTTATACGATTATATATATATATATAAATATATGTATAATTTTCAAAATTGGTCTCAACTTTTAGGAGATGTTCAAATATGTTTCAATTACAAACATATACATATATACTAATGCTTACATGCATAACTCATATTATAAAGAGGAAAGATTTGATTTTTGTTTGATTTTTTATTACGATTTAAATCAAAAACTACTCGACCGATTTTAAAAATTCTTTCACCCTTAGAAAGCTACGTCTTTACCGAGTAATATAGGCTTTATTATATTTTCAAAAACTTATAGATCCCTACTTAAAATGGAGCAATGTAACCCAACGTATCAAACTGTTGCCTATAAAAGTTATTATTTCGCGTGCGCTGCGAAAACTATTGACGTTATATAAAGAAGTGTTTTTTACAATAGTACTATAATTACTTGATCATAACGATGTTATGGTAGGTGAATGATAAATCTAGATAGCCTATAAAAGATTCGGCCGTGTATCGTTAATTTGCTACTAAGAATTGAAGATTTCCGTTACTTTGTCATGGATCCTATAATCAGAATCTAACCAAACTATCATCAAACAACCCTTGAAGTATACTCTTTCTAATAAAAAAAAAATCATCGAAATCGGTTGGCGTGATATTGAGTTATTCGTCCATTTGTCGCGCACATACCTCATGCAAATTTACGACTTATATGGTTTTCTCATGGATTCCATTGTCAAACCTGGACTAAAAAAAAATGGGACCCCATGGGAAGCAACCCCTTTCAAATAAAAAAAAAATCATCAAAATCGATTCACCCAGTCGAAAGTTATGAGGTAACAAACACAAAAAAAAAACATACAGACGAATTGATAACCTCCTCCTTTTTTTGAAGTCGGTTAAAAAGGAAGGATAGTTGGAATCACCTAACTATCGTTGTTCTGATATAGCGCAGATAACACTTACAAATTCAAATTTTAGAATTGAAATTTTTATCTATTTCTTGCAAGTGGATGAAGAAAAGCGTCACAACATGTGCTATGTGAGTTTCTACTTAATGTGTTAAGGGTTATTACTAAGTAGACAGCTTACGTAGACCCAAACAATTTTTAAAATACATATTACATATTCATAAGACGAACTTGCACAAAGCTTGTCTGGGTAAAACTTATTTGAATAATGTATTGTTTTTTTTCATTTTGATTCCGAAACTGATAGCGAAGCTATTAAAAAGACAATTATTTTTATTACAGATATAAAAGCCTGGTCAATTAGTGTAATTGTACCAATTAAAAGTAAATATACATACAATACATGTAATTGCTTTAGAACGACGACATACTCGTACTTGATATTCGATATTTAATCACGTCGATTGGTACTCTGATTTGAATATAGGTAGCAGTATTACTTAAAAGTAAATGTAATTGATCTGTATGTACGATAAAAAAAACATATATGAAATAAAAAAAAAAATTGAGCCGTTTCAGGTTTTAATTTATAAATCAAAAACTTCAAAAAAACATAACCCAAGTCCATGTGACCTTAAAACGTAAAGACGTAAACTTCCCACAAACTTGGTACTAAATGCCCATTATTTTACAGATTAATAAAATAGAATAACCACCTGAAAATGACTCATTACTTTTAACATCACTCCTCCAGAGAAGAACGCCCCCACGCAGCTCCAATAATAGATATGTGGCACATTTTTATCTGACTGACCTGACATGATCCATTAAATAAACAAATATTCATAACAAAAAGGGTAGAAATTCTTTTTCCTGTTAGAAATGGAGGTTAGACGGACGAAGTTGTTATTAGTAGGCACTTGTCCCTTCAAATGAGGATAATGAAGCTCGCGAACTCGGTATAAAATTCAAACCTCTAAGGGTCATTTAAATGTATTGTTTTAATTATGTTTACATGCAATGGTATTTGTTTGGATACAACATTTACTTTTATGGCTGAACAGAGAATCCTTTTTGAAATAAAAGCAGCAAAAAATACGATTTGCAACATTTTGGTCTTAAAAAGAAAGGAAAGCTACTCTATATTGCCCTCCTTCTCATAATCCGATAGGATGGTAAATCTGAATGATGGAAATCCGCCTAGAGGCGGAGGACCAACATCTTTATTTACTTATGGAGTTACTCATTACCAAAGTACTTACTCCGGGATGAATCTGAGAATTTATTGACGAGCCGGTTGAGTGGTTGGTAGATACTTCGCTCTTTTCACGCCTCAGGTCGTGGGTTCGATTCCCACCCAGGACAGACATCAATTTGTCTGCATGAACATGTCTATTTGTCCTGAGTCTGGGTGTAATTATCTTTATAAGTTTACAAAAGAAAAGTATTATATGTAGTATAACAGTTGTCTTGTTTCCATAGTACAAGCCCTACTTAGTTTGGAATCAGATGGCCGTGTATGTATAATGTCCCAGGATATTATTATTATTATTATTGACGGATAAACTCAATAACTTGGCTCTTAACTATTAACTTATCTTGTGGTTTGAACCCAAGATCTGTGAATCTACGGCCCTTAAAGGCTAGCTACTAGATCTACGAGAAAGTCTTGTACTAAACCCCGAAGAAAAAAATTTTAAGTCTTACAAATTAAAAGTATACCTAATGTAAGCGTTTTGTAATGTCCTCACTTATTATGTACATAATTTGCTACTTCATGACATGTTAAAGGTGAATAAGTCAGCCTGTATGTCAAAGCTTCTATTCTAGTCGGCAGCGTTTGTTTTATATATCTATACATATTTCAATAATAACAATCTTTTCAACTTTTTTATTTACAAAGATCACATCACAAAGTAACCACTGGAAATTACAGTTTGAAGTACCAAATCACTAGGATCCCTTGTAACAATAAATACGTAAGTTTGTTTAGTTTTGTACTTTTTTGTGTAAGAAAATAGTTTATTAGTCGAAAAATGACAAAATATTTTGATAGTGATGTAGCAAGTTTAAATTAGTTGCGGAACATCCAATACGTTTAACCTAAAACAATAAAAAATGCTCAAAGGACCTCCTGAATTTAGTTACTTTATAGTTTATGACACCCGAATTTAGTAACATTATATCTTATATTTATGATAATTATACTCGTGCTTATTAAATTGGTTAACTTAAAAAGGGACAAAGACATTTATTCTATGGAACCCACAATCATGCGTCACTTGGACTTGATAGATTTACGTAGAGAAGTTTTATATTTCCCCAGCGACTAAACCGGAACGTAAAAGTGTCAGTCCTTTAACAAGGTCCGTAAAATAAGTTTTAAATAACTTTAATACATGTTAGTGTGTTTTTTTTTAAACTACGTATCTGTCTTGGCGTCGCACGGGTATAATCTAGGAAAAAAGTATTAAAAGACAAACATACAAACTAATCCACAGGTTTTGTATTATATAAATAATTGCTGGACATAATGCTGCTAAATGAAAAAGGTTCATTCTCAACTTTGAGATCACCTAATGAGACCGACAATAATTTTCACCAAAGTAAGATATTTTTCTCTAGTTTTTGAAACGCTGATTAAAGTTAGATTAAATGAGATTGGCTTGTGATTGGTCAATAGTAGCTTATGTTACAATAGGCGTCCAATGGGCGTTAAGTATTTAAACAGGTTGTATTATCACCAAACATGTAAACGTGCACAAGCTCGATCAGTTCTGTCAACATCGAACTTCAGCTTGAAGACCCGCCCATGCTAATAGCTGAATTCAAATAAAAACTGTAATAACAACGACATATAAATCCCCTTACAAGTGAATCCTGATAACATTTTTTCATACATTTATTATTAAAAACGAAATGCATATCTATAATCATAATAGTCATGTGACATTACCACTAATGGATTTTAGTTGAAATGTCAGCACAAAGAGGAATTTAGGTCAATAGTAAAACTAACAGTCTGCTTCTATTTCCGTTATAATCGATCGACATCGACCTATTGCACTAAATTCGATGTGACTTTTGTTTGTTGGCCTAAAAATAATAAAACACTGGTAGGAAGGAGTGTCGGCCATCAAATATGCATAAGTCATCCTCACGCGAAGGCAGAAACGTGTTGGAACGGATTGCGTCCCTAAAACAATTCAAACAATGTTATATTCTTTTTTTATTTTATTAGTTTTCGGTTTTTTTTTTTAATTTAACAAAACAGCTTAATGGCTCATAGAAAACATTCCATTTCCTTTTAATTAAAAAAAACCTTTCAATTATATTAAACCTTTACACAACAACATTAATGCATATGTTAAAATAAATTTAAAACACATTTCATATTAATATAAAAACAAGATTATAAAAATTATAATAAAAATAAAATAGAATTACGTTCGTAGATTATATAGACAAACTGACATCTATTAATGTTATAAATAATAATAATAATAGACTTTATTTGTTAATCAAAATGTTAATGAATAAATGTTATAATATTACGTAAATTTGTATCATGGGAACATTCAAAATCCGATCCGTTAAAACGACTCGGCCACGAAGAACCAGCAGGACATTTTTCTGAGGATCTATTGAGATCTTATGAGGATCTACTGTTCTACCTTTGTAAAATGTTATATTAAATATTGATTTAAGTTTTAAATATGTATGAAGATATATATAAATAATTATATTAGTGCTTTTTTAATATATTTATTTTACATATAAATCGGAACCATTTTTATAAGTGAAAAGATATTTCAACTTACTTACTTACTTACGTATTAAAATTACGTGTAACTGATAAAATATTTAACACCGATGTTGAGGCGTTGCGTGCTGCGGCCTACAGCTGTGTTCATACCAGGAATGTTTACCGTGGAAGTCATTTAACCGGACTGGGGATATTGTTATGAATGAATTATGTTCAAGTGTTGATAGTCCACATTTATAATATTATTAAAGTCAAGAACATGTCGCTATTATATTTTGGACTTATGTTCTGACTAAGTTATATTTTGAAGACTACTTGAAATACGAAAATATCAACTAAAACTATCCTTTTAATATTTGAGCCCCCTTCATATTTGAAACACGTTTCAGTATTCGGCCATAAGGAACATATTAATTAAGTCGGTGCCACATTGGCGATGTGAAATTGCTGTTTCAAGTTTATCCGTACTTTTTTTGTAGCATTATTTCAAATAACTCCGTAACATATACATATAACATTTAATTATTACGTAATACGTTACGTCACCCGAAAATAGTCGGCTATAGTCATTTGTTAAGTTTTGAAGCTTATTCAACTGTTCAACTGCGAATACAAACGTGGCAGGATTTTATCCGACACATGCAGGTTACAGAATTTGAAAACAGAATTAAACACGTTAAATCCCAGCTGTGTGTATCCGTATTTGAACCTACTATCTTCACATTCCATATATTCCATACACCTAACCTATTTTAGTCATGTTTTCCGAATTCGTATATTCGATATTTAAATGTTATAATAATTAATTCACTTTTAGCGCTTAGCTTAGCTGGAATAGAATTATTTTAATATTTATTCCCCTTTTCAACAACACATAACAGGTGTTGACGTCAGATGCAGTAATGTAATAATATTTATTTGCACCACGATTAATTTGTAAACATGCCGTGTTTGTGTACTGAAAATGCCTGTCTGTTTGATTACCGGCTAAATATATTTACCGAAACAACAATATACGTTAGTCAACGTTATACAAAATTATGGTAAATAAATCAATTTAACGCTTGAACATACGCTGTTTAAATCAACACTTTTTGTAAATAGAACGCCGCTCTACATTGTTGTTAGTCCTTTGTCTCGTAAAGTGTTTTATGATATTTTTACACGGTAACTGCAATATTCTTTGATATTAAATTTGACAAAGTTGTAAAAGTTTTCAGAGAAAGTACTATATTATTTTTATACATAATAATCCTTCTATATCGCACCTTTGAAATGGACTACCTATTTTTTCTTAGCTGACCTATTTATTTTATATTAAGATAATATTTAGCTAAGAAGCATTTGGTAAATAACTATAAAATATGGTGGTAGATTATTAGTACACTGTAAATATATTCCTATACTGAGAAAATGCTGTACTGGTCAGAAAGATAACACACAATAATAAATCACTGGTCAATTATATACTTAGAAGTTAAATTATATAATAAGTATATCATTTTTTTATAAATAATTTCTTAATAATATTTTAAGTCATAAATACAGGATAAAATGAGAGAAACATTCGAAACACTCGCCGGTACTTGCCCGGACTTACGACCGCGTTCTGGCGAGAACTCAAGTCCTTGGCCCCCGCTTCTACTGTTGTCCTTACGTTGTGTGCTGTATACTATTAACACAGCTGACTCTGCAATATAATATTTATAGACGTATAGTTTTATTATTATACACTACTTCTGCCTCATGGTTTAGTCGGCGTGCGATTTGTACTACGCATGGATTATTATAAATTGTGAAAACTTATAAAGATCCCGGGAGAATTGAGAAGAATCCGTAAAATTGCTATTAGTTATAAAAAAAAAATATACCGGACTGACAAAACAGTTATGCGTGGTCATAGATAAAAAGCAAAATACGCATTGAAATGAGAACATCTTACTTTAGTGGGTTATAATAATTATTTATAATAATAGTATGAAACAAAATTGCCTAAAACAGTAGTTTGATAGACTTAACGAACATTGACGAAATGAAGACTACTTTGAAATACTCTCTATAATAAAGCAAATATATTTAATAAGAGAGAAATAAAGGTTTATTTTCTAGTCTTATTAACATGCAAAATAATATAGGCAATAGCCTTAAATTTATATTAATGAATATGAAAATGAAGTTAATTCTATTAAAAACACAACAATGATCTATTAAATTGCTTAAATAAATGTATTAATATAAAAATATGTACATGATGAATATTATGAATGAAATCACAATATATGTTTGTAATGTTCTTGTTTTACCGAAGAACTCGTGAGCGCTACTCCGTATTCGATGAAAAATGAAGTACATTAATAAAATGATTGCTTGCTTAAAATGAACTTGGTTTCGACGAATTATGATGAGGCATTTTTCCATTAGCCTTTACTGACATCGTTTTTTTTAATGAAGCCAATGAAGGTCATTTCAATGGTATTTTGTTAGGTTTTATAAGTATCTTTTTATTCAATTAATCATATCAATGACATATTTAATTGTTACGAAACTGACTAATTTCCTTAATTAATAAAATTAACAATAATGTTTAAATTTAAATAGGTAAGTGAACTGAATTGAACTGATGAGGTATAGTAGTTTTTTTTATTAAATAAAAAACAAATTTGCTTGGTGGTAGAGCTTTGTGCAAGCTCGTCTGGGTAGGTACCACCCACTCATCAGATATTCTACCGCAAAACAGCAGTACTTGTTATTGCTGTGTTCCGGTTTGAAGGGTGAGCGAGCCAGTGTAATTACAGGCACAAGGGACATAACATCTTAGTTCCCAAGGTTGGTGGCGCGTTGGCGATGTAAGAGATGGTTGACGGCTCTTACAACGCCAATGTCTATGGGCGTTGGTGACAACTTGCCATCAGGTGGCCCATATGCTCGTCCGCCTTCCTATGCAATAAAAAAAAAAAATAATAATAATTACAAAAAAAATATCTGTACTTCAAATAAAAGTATATTTCACAGAAAAACTATACTTTAAAGTGGACCTTTCAATCAGTTAACTTATTAAAAGTTAAAAGAATTTTCGAATGAAATATATTGTTATCGATGTAAGACCGACTCAAATATCAAATCGTAGATATTATATCAGTTGCGGCTGTTAGACGAATTCAGGTTATGAAAATCATTTCAGATATCCTCACCCTTATTATCAGAAACTCAAAGTGAACGGGCAATTAATGAAGAATTAATTAAGCACGCTAATCAATCACCTCTCAGACACGCGTCCTTATCAGGCTGTTTCAGGAGCAGGCGATGCTGAATATTTAAAAATTACTTCAGTACAGCAGCAATTATAATTAGTTTACTGTTCATATACATTTTCCAATATTTTACATCAAAAAACATTAAGAAATTTTTGCTGTAATTCGAAATATGAAATTGACTAATTCATTATTTGGTGTGAAATTGTATCTGGAGTAGGACAAGCAATTTATATAGTCAGTTTCTTATTGAGATTTTTTACTTAATTGAAATTATGTGTATGCTTGTATTTTCTATTAAAACGTAGTTTTAAACTATTTCATACTATGATGACGTCCACCTGGCTAATTTCAGTAACGGCGGCCAATTTCAACCAACCAGTCTGGATACTCTCATAATTTGGAAAGATATCATATCAGCGCGACCGGAAAATATTCGGGCGCATGGCTGATATTACGTGCTTTCTGGCTTTTTAACAAAATGTATCTCCTGTCCTGAAGGTCTTATCTTGAATAAAAGTCTTAACAAACATATAATTTAATAAATGATATATTTAATTCAATACATTACTTTTTATATAGTCATATATGATGTTTTAAAATGTTCAATGAACCAAAAATAACTTGAAGTGAGATTCACAAAGTTGTTCACTCTTTTCCTTGTTCGCTTATTCGCTAACAAGCTACTGCGTACATCTTCAAACTTGAGAGTACTTTTAAATTTTTAGTCCACAAACATTTAATGCATAACCATCTTTATGAATGTAAATGCACTTAACTTCAAAATTTTGCCCAGAAATCTTTTCGTTCAGTTTTATTATTTTATTGACATTTTAGTTCCACAATATTTTCTTGAGTTTAATTGAGTTTCGTTCAAACTATAAAATTCGCAATAGGCTATTGGTTATTTAGTTCAAATACCAAATAAAACAACAATCCGTAAAAGTTGGCGAAAAGCTTTCTTTGTGAGGATAAGTAAATATATACATACATATTATATGTATATGAATACTATATATGTTGAGCTGTGTGAATTAAAGGAAATGTTTTCCACATCCTTGATCTTGAGGTTTATCTTCTGGCTCTCGTCTGAAGATTTAAATTTTATGAATATAAATGCACTTTACTTCAAAATTTTGCCCAGAAATCTTTTCGTTCAGTTTTATTACTTTATTGACATTTTAGTTCCACAATATTTTCTTGAGTTTAATTGAGTTTCGTTCAAACTATAAAATTCGCAATAGGCTATTGGTTATCAAATACCAAATAAAACAACAATCCGTAAAAGTTGGCGAAAATCTTTCTTTGTGAGGATAAGTATATGAGCTTATTCCACCACACTTCTCCAGTGTAGATAGATGGATTCACATGTGACAGAATAGCTACGTCTATAATAAACCAAGCACGTGAAAAGTTATTGGTGCTTACTCAGATCATAATCTGTGATCTACAGTTGAGATTGGCCTGTTCTATCTAGTGAGCCATCTTACATCATAAATAGATTTTAGTTATATTTATCATTTTGTGTCATCATCACCACTCTATGATGCTGTTCTATGTTTATGATTCTAGTTTGATGTTGCTGTTAAAGTACTATCCTACTTTAATTTTTATCTTTAAGTTCCTGTCACAAATGTTACCTTGAAGAAATCGCTGTTGCAATAAAACCTCTTCCTGCTAAATATCCTGTGATATAACAATGGGCTATTGTGTTTCTGTCCAATAAAGTTTATAAATAAATAAACACGTTATCATTATAAAGAATTTAAATGAAACTTATGAAATATATTCTCGAATTCAGATGTATATTACATAAAATCTGTATCTGTATTTATAAATTTTCAATGAAACAAACTTCGGTTCGAAAATTTAATCTTTTAGACGAAAGCCAGAAGATAAACCTCAAGATCAAGGATGTGGAAAGCATTTCCTTTAATTCACACAGCTCAACATAATATATAGTATTCATATACATATATGTATGTATATGAATATTTGCGTCTAAAATAAAAACATTCTTGAAAATTTCCATATGATCCACGTACTAAAACGAATTTATAAATTTAGTACAGTATTGTATTGCTACCGTCAACAGAAAATTGGCCCTGCATAATTTCAGCTTTATCATTTCGCTGAAACTGACTTAAAATTTAGTTGAAATATTTAATTCATTCATATTAAAAGTTGAAGGGAAAATAGCTTATAAATAAATAAAGCGTTTGCCTAGTGAGATTTTGATAGGCTGTAAATTACTTTGTCTTTCATCGGGATACAAGTTGGTTATAAAAACGTAATAAGTAATCGTAAAACGCTCGCTAATAACCACGACTAGTTTACGCTTCATTCGTTTTCTGTTAGCAAATAGAACCATCAAAATGGACATCGGTTTAGTTCTACCAGTCTTTTAAATCAAACTGACTTGATGAAACGTTTCCATATGCAATGAAATTCGGAAATCAAAATTAATTCATAATCACAGATGAATAATTACAGCATAATAATTATTGTATTAAAATTAATTAAAGAATTAAAATTTTATGGTTACGTTTTTGATTAACATATAAAATTAATTAAAATAATATGTAATTCAAAATTAACTTTAATGTCTTTAATATAATTAACAATAAAATAATGGTTTAGATAAAATAAATTAACAAGATTCGTTTTTATATCTATGCATGTTGAATGTTACTAAAACTTATTTTGGGTATAATAAAACGTATATTTTATGAAATTTCACACATTCATTGGAAACGAATCCCTGAAATTATGGAAACATAAATAACGTCTGTTGAGGAAACGGGAAACACAAACAGCATTGCTTTGAGGAGAAATCCAATACGCGATGAACTGTTTATAGGAAAATGTGTTTTCTTTGAACTGCCAGAACATATTTAGCGAAAGGTTACAAAAGTCAATTACATGTTTGTACGAATATATTATACACAATGCACATCGATTATACCTCCAAGGAGTATGCCAAAAATAAGTTTTGTCATGGATTTTATTTATAATGTTTTTTTTTTTTCACTTATAAAACTGTAATTTATACTTATATCATTAGGAAATAACTTTTAAATACGAAATAACTTATAAAAAATTAAATGTCAAAGTAAGATTTACTATATAAATTCTTACTTACTTACTTCCGGCATCATCAACCAATTATTACGGTTCAAATTTTATATAAAATAAGTTAATTTGATACTTATCAGCGGTACAGCTTTATATTATTTAATTAGTATACTAATAAAGCAGTTGTAGCATGATGAAATTAATTGAAAACCACAAAGAGTTACCAACAATCTGATCACAGAATTCTATATTAGAAAAATTGTAAGGTATAAAAATATTAGAGAAATTCATAATAAAAATCATAATAGTTTTTTTTTCGACCAGATAACAATAATTCTGTAAATCCAGGTGCTTCTATTAATCCCCTCAAAGTATTGATGTCATCATAATTAGCAATTTGCCGTATATAGATATCGCCCAAATGAATTCTACATAATTAAAACAAGTTTATCCGACCAGTATATTACGTCAAGCATTTATGACGATGCAATATATTTATATACTTATCTAAGCTATTACAATTATGATAAACTGAAGATTATTAACTCTGACCTGAAAAGATCTTTTTGCATTTTTTCTGTATTTTTTCCATAAAAATTTCACAATCAACATTAAAAATAATCTATAGTTTATTTTTAGCAAGGGTTTAATGGAGGCATAACATGTATATACATACATAGGGTACATAAAATAGATTAACATCATGCCACGGCCGCAGGGGGTGGAGTCAAATCACGCGGTGCTGCTATTGATAAATGTTTCAATTTCAATACCTTTTCTTACAGAATTATGGCCTTACACCGTCAATGCATTTTATATTACACCAAGAAGACCAATATAAAACAAGTACACTGAAAATTAAACGAAATAATGAACGGTGTAAAAGGGGTCAACTCGGGGTATTTGTCAGACTAAAAAACCCGCCACTTTGGCTTAAAAATCTACCTTTCAAACCACTGAACTCTCTACGCTCAATTATTGATAAGTAATGTCATATTATTCAAATCCGATATAACTACATAGTACTTGCTGCGTCATATTCATGTAAAATAAACGATCAACGTAATTGAAATTTGTAATAACGGTGGATATTCCTCTAATTATCGCTAATAGATTGTCGATACCGGATCTAACCCGGTATCGTTCGTGAAGCTATTAATTATTCTAACGTCCGATATTGAAGGATTTATGGTATTGACCTCCGATGTTATGCTAACATCTGTAATATCAACGCAGAATATATAAACACTGGGACAAAATTGAATCATAAATTTTTTTTTCAATAAAAAATAACTCAGCTTATTTTATTTTATAAAATTTAATTATATTAAATAAATAATATAATTAAAATCTATGCAGATTGTAGAATATTTTTTATCCTAATGTTACAATACTATATATAATATATATGTCAGAATGATGTACATAGATTGGTCGCAAAATTTTCCCTTTGTAAATAATTATTGTATAATTATTTCATTTATAATATTAATTATACCACTGTTTCTAAATAACAAAAAAAACTCATTAGCTGCTTTTCTAAAATTCAAATTATATCAACAACAATTTAATTTATATATTCCGCTTCTGCTATCAACAAATACTAACTCATTCTATTAAATTATATAAAAAAGACACATAATGTGTCTTATTTATTAATGTTTATATTGAGATTCGAATTTATTTATATATACAATCCGTGGGATTTTTGTATAACAATTACATGTAGAAGTATCTATTTGACTTTGCGCCTGTAACTTGGTGTTATTATTGGTATATTATTGTAATCAACACTATATAAAATAGTTTTAAAAGTAATTTTATCCTACAAATGTCTTATTTAAGACATCAAGATAAAATGATGCAATATATGAAATTCACGCCATTAGGGGAATACTTCTTAGGCTAAATGTCACACATAAATCATATCACACATAATATATTCACATTCAATTTGCGAAACCTTTACGAAAACTTTTCTGTAAATGTACAACCAATTTATTTACATGAGAAGCGATTCGCATCATCATTTTTGACATATACCTAAAAAGTGGGAGATATTATCGAGGCTTTGTTCCAACCACATGTTTTTTTTCCATTAATTGGACCCTCAAGGCAATTAATGTGAATAGGCATTTGGTGTTTGCGTTCCATCTCAAGTTACATCAGAACTTTAGTCAGTATGTGACTGATTCAAGCGAAAGTCTATGTAACGTAGAAAAACGAGTAGATATATTTCTGCCGGGCAACGTTCTCCTCTGATATAAAGTTTAATATCGTTATAAACACAAGTTTCTTACACAAAAATCCTATGGACAGCCCTCATTTTTGTCTCAATAATAAAAAGTGTAAAGGTTGATGAACATATCGTGATTTTTCTATCAACAAAATAATTGTTCTTTTATGTTTTTGATCAAACATAACCCTTGAAAATGTATTTTATTTATACAAAATCAACCAAAATATTAGTAATTTTGCTTTCTACTCCATATCAATAGATAGTTTGTAACTTATTCCACTTTGCTCGACTGTGATTGAAACTGTCTTAAACAGTTTGCCTCGCGACGTTTAATTATTGATGACGTCAATAATCTGGAGCATAATTTATAATTTAACAAAAGCCTCAAACTCATTTCAGAAGAGAAAAAAATACACCAGATCATATTTTTACATAGTTATCCAACAAATTGTTAGAATAAAGAGGTAATTTACAAAATGAAAACGCTCGTTAAATTTAGCTTTAAGAGCATCGACTTCGAATAAAAAAGTAAAAGAAAACGAAAAGGCATCTTAACCATTCAAGATGAAACAATGGATACGGTATTAATCAATTTTTAGTGAAAATAACAGAATATTTATTTATATAAAAGTTCAGTATAAAATATTCTTGAACAATTTTGCCTTGGATGGTCACGGCGGCCATCCTCAACAGATAACTGATACCTACATAAAATTTACTAACACTGCTACTATACTGACTATTTACTTTACAGAAAAAACTAAATATTTTATTTGCCTGACCTGGAATTTAAAACTAGGTAAAAGAATCATTTTATTTTTTACAAGACAAATATATTACCAGATTTACGATACGGGTAGAATAAAGATCTACATGTTAATAAACACGTTTATATCGTAATACGTACATTTAACTAAATAAAATTGACGAGTCGGTTGGCGTGGTTGGTAGACTTGGCTTTCGCCGCAGGTCGTGGGTTCGATTCCAACCCAGGACAAACATTTGTGTACATGAACATGTCTGTTTGTCCTGAGTCTTGCTGTAATTATCTATATAAGTTTGTATTTAAAAACTAGTATATGTAGTACATCAGTTGTCTGGTCTCCATTCTACGAGCTCTGCCTAGTTTGGGATCAGATGACCTTGTGTGAATAATGTCCCAGGATATTATTACATTATTATTATAAATAAATATAATAATAATTAAACAAATAAAATATTGGTGTACGCGGCGAAAATCAGTAAAGCTCTCAGGTGCCAAGATTTTTCCGACATCTTCACCACAATCCGTTTGAGAATATATCGCGTTCAAACAGACAGACAGAGCGGAATGTCTAATATATGTAGTAATAATCCTACATAAATAAAACTGTGACAGTATACTAACACTTGTTACTTGATATGTTAAGACCGAAGAACAAACACGTAAAAGTCAAGAACGTTTTTGTAGCGAACAAAGTAATTAGAGGGTCCGGAATCTGATTAACTTTCGGAGTGCAGGAAGCAATTTACTTTTCGCTCACGTTTCTCCGACGGAACCGCGAGATTCGAAGCGCCATGTTTTTTTCGGTCTTTTCAAAGTAAACTAGATACTTAACCACAATTAAGATGTTATAAAATAACTTTTTATAGTCAATTTTATACGATGCTTATAAAATAATTTGACTTAAATTTCCAAATATTTTATAAATTACGTAAATATTATAAGAAAAAAACATTGACTATAATTATTAATTACAGTTTAATAACTATGTAACTAAACTATACCACTAGCAAACGATACAGATATACGAAAAAAACTAGATTGTTTTTAATATGTGTATACTTAAATTATGTTTACATTTGTCTTCAAGCACGAGATCACTCTTAATGCAAATTAAGCACATGGAAAATCAGTAGTGCCTGAATTTGAACCTGAAATCTTTGGTAGAGCAAAATAAAAAGGATCCCTTAGTTAGTTTCATTCCATGTTAATTATGCTGTACACGAAGTAAGCTAGTCACGAATGCACTTTATGTCGAGTCAATCTGTCTTTTTGAATACCAAACATAGCAGCATAAACGATTTTAATAGACCTTAAAACACGAACTTTACCTTTGATTTTTAACATGTGTAAGATCAACTTATATGCCGGCAAACGGCAAGACGCTCTCTTATGTAATTTACATCGCCTCTCTGTACATACTATTTATATACATTTATTTTAGGAAGAACAAGAGCAATTGAACTTCCATATATTGTCATTTGCCCAATATGTATGATGTATAAATCACAGACACGCCTCCAAGTAGCTGGTCTTAGTTATCCCTTATATCTATAATTACACCATTTAAACCTGATAACAATGTAAGCTGTAATTGCTTATTTGGCGATGGAATAAATGGTATTAGGTTGTACATATCCACACCGCTTTGCACAAACTTTACTTAGTGGTGGCTTTGGTAGGTACCACCCACTCATCAGATATTCTACCGCAAAACAGCAGTACTTGCTATTGATGTGTTCCGGTTTGAAGGGTGAGTGAGCCAGTGTAATTACAGGCACAAGGGACATCGCATCTTGGTTCCCAAGGTTGGTGGCGCATTGGCGATGTAATGGTAACATCTCTCACGACGCTAATGTATATGGGCCTTAGTGACCACTTACATCAGGTGGCCCACACGCTTGTCCTTCCTATGCAATAAAAAAAAGCCTAAATCGTGATACATTTTTTTATTCGATAAATACAGTATTTTAAAATTCGATGATTTTATATTCATTTGATGTTTGATTGAGAACGATTGACTGGTTTGGATTCCGTTAATATTTCGCTTTGAAAATCAACATTTGCTGAATATCATGGCGCCAATAGCTATTTGGACGAAATGTGTTTAAATTCTTCTTTATCAAAAATATAATGGTTATACCTATAGAATAAAAAATAAGTACTTATTTTTTTAATATATGAAAGAAACAAGAGATCGCTTTGTTTAACTAACCACATTTAATGCAATAGTCAATTTATATTTAAGTCCAACACAAATAATTATATTAAAATAACAAATTCACTTCTTTAGTTTAAAAAAAAAAAACAAAATATAATCCATGCTTACAAATTCCGATAGAAAGAAAATAATCATTTACTTGCAACACTTTTTGCTATAACGTAAATACAATACTGTTTATAATTACGCTATCACGTAAATCGTATTAAGAATTTCTAAGTACTATAATTGAAAGAGTTGCGTCAATTCCAGGTGTACATTTGTGTTTGTGTTCAAACAATAATATAATTACTTTATGCGTATCGCTGACCTTACTTCCCATTAGAACGAGACTGACTGACTAAAAGCACAGCCATACATTTTAATTGTTGTTATTTGTATAGATTAATATTATATTTATCAATAAGCATTTGAACAATTATATGTATTGGATTATTTATTATTATGGAAAATATATATCATTTTATGGGTGATAAATGTGTAAGAGGTCAAAAATTCATTTAAATAAGTATATGAATAAGTTCTAAACAAACACACACGTTTTTAACTATATTTGAGTCATGAGCATGCTGGGTACACGTGAAAAGATATAAAGAAAAAACACTTTTTTTTATCTTAGTCGTAGCATTGTAATGGCAACGAAAATTCTTTTTAATACGAAGGGAAGATTATTATCTATCTTTTTTATATCTTTTGGTATTTGTTTATTAACTAAACATGTTCGAAATAATATATCAACAATACTATTGCCACTGTTACAGAAAATCAGTTTTATAATTGTCCAGTCGAAGCCGGTTTTTATTTAATTGTGTAAGAAATCGTTTTATTGTGTATTATTTAATGTTTGTTTATTGTTGTTTTTTCTATTATTGACTATAGATATATATTAATATAATCTTTTATTTATATTGTTTCAAAAAAACTATATGAACGTTTAAACGAAACAAAGCATGCGTAACAGAACATGTTACCTTTACATTCAAATTTTATTATAATTTCAACTTAGTTAGCTTAATCCCATTGATACGAAATACATTATTCATTTTCCCAAATTCCGGTTAAATCTAACGCTCTCTGAATGAATTATTTAGCCTAAAACAAATTAGTGTAACCTAAAATCGAATTAAGCTGATACCGCACAAGAGTTTTGAGAGTATTTGATTACAGAGTTTATTAGAAAATTGTTAATATGATGTTATATTAACTTCAAAAATATCTAGAAAATATTAAAACTGAATTGTTAGAAATTAAGCAGCCTATATGATTGTATATTAAAATCCGGGACTTAAAAAAAAATAGCTTATACTAATACTAATAGAACTAACTCTCAATATTCTATAGGTCTCTTTTGCGAATAGGAAAACAGAGTGGAACAAAACGTGATATCCAAATATATCTTTAAGTTATTACAACTTTAGAGATTATGAATATTATTATTGAGTTTTCTCCTCCCAGAATGTGTTCTAGACGTGTGCTTGCTGTGCTTTATATTTATCACAAACTTGGTGATCTTCAAGCAAGTCCGTTCATTTTTTTTATTTTTTTTTTCATTTCATAGGAAGGCGGACGAGCATATGGGCCACCTGATGGCTTTACACCCACTCATCATATGCCAAAGAACACTATTGTTGTGTTCCGGTTTGAATCTTAACCGGAGCCCTTAGTCTATTGGCCTTGTGCGTCTCCGCTTCTCACACTTTACAGAGATAAATGTGAATACTTGTATTAGTAATTAAAAAAATAATTAAAAAAGTCAAAAGTGGTTACTACTATTCTTAAAAAAAAAAGATTTTTGTCTGTTATTAATAATATTTCGTACCGAGTCGATGCCTATGGGCAAAGATATTTTTCATTTACAAACCTATGGGCCTATAATACCATCCATCAGTTCCATCAGTTTTTAAAAAACCTTACATTAGAAACATTATAAAAATATACGCTAACATTTTAATTTTTATAAATTATTTTTATTATGTATATATGTTACGCTTATTTTAATTCAACATAAGTTCTAGAACATTCCACATGTCAAAGTGAAGTAAACAAACTCCGCTCAACACATTTCGGCGAACATTATTTTAACACAAACTTTCCTTTCTCTCACTCATTATCTTGCATAATTAATCTGCGAGGAAATTGTTCCCTATACAGCAGATACATAACAAACTAGTTGAATATTCTAACATTACCAAGAAATGTGATAAAATTTATTAAAAATATATAAAATGTTTTTATTAGATTAATATAACAAATAGTTGCGTGTTATTTAAGAGTAACGAGTTATGTTAGTAATTATATAAATACATTTTTGGGTTTAGGTGAAAATTTTGTCAGTGCAGGGAGTAAAATTATTTGATCGAATTTAAAAGCAACGCTGCTTTATGTAATATTTGAACGAAACGTTTCTGACGCAAAAAGTTTCCTTATAGATAAAACTTTATTATGCTAAAGTTAAAACAATAGAGATAGAAGAAATATCACCATTGCATTATAAATTATTCAGAACAATGTTTCATTGTTATCTATTAAGCTATAATATATCTTTACTAATATTATAGCTACTTATCCAATGATCATTAAAATAAAGAAGAAAATATAAGGTAGGACAAGAGGGTTTAATCGCAGAACCAACCTAATTTCTAAAGCAGGATGATACAAACACTACCAACTCATACCTACAGGCCATTTTTGGACAGAAAAACCCAATAAATCTTTATTGCCTCGACACGGGGTGATATATATGGGTTTATAAGCTAGCCACTAGACTTACATTTATAAAACATGGATTATGCTCATAATTCAGATGTTTATTGGGCACAGGTGACTAAATCAGGTCCTATTTACTCGGCACATATTCGTGCTATAAATAAAAAAAATCGATTGAATGCGAGTCGGACTCCCGTAGAGAGGATTTCGTAATATTACGTTTCCCGGTAAGTCTTGAATGAGTCCTTATATTTTATTTAGGTAGTCTCTAAAGTAAAGATAATGCTTGATTTTCACTTATTATCTTGAACCTCATTAAAAATATTAAGTCATAACAAAGAATAGTTCCTTTGAGATACATATCATGAGAATATTTTTGGATGGAATTTGAAAATATATAATTTTTATTTATTCTAAGAGAAAATGAGCTGTGACTGATTGACAGATAAAATCAAAATTTAGACATCCTTTCATCAAAAGTATTCGAGAAGTTCGAGAAATTCGAGAAAAATCGAGAGAAAGAACTATTTTATATACCTACTTAAGCAAATTTGCGGAGACACTGAAACACATTTACACCAACAAATACATAAACTATAATAATATCACTAACACTTCTACACGTGTATCGGACGCATTTAATTTAAGAGGCAATGTAATTACAAAGACAAGAGCATGTTGTAATGACGTTCAGTTGCAATGGTCCAATGTTTACTGGTTAAACACGAATTGTTATCTCAAACCGTATTTATAAGGGAATATAAGTACCTTCACGGACGGGCAAATGGGTCACCTGATGGTAAATGATCACCTTTGCAACAGACATTGGCGTTGGGAACTGAGATGTAACTTCTGTATTGCCTTTAGTTAAACGTTGGAACACAACAATATATTATTGCTGTTTGGCGGTTGAGTTTGTGATAAATGGGTAGTATCTACTCGGAAAGCTCTACCTAGCTAGGTTTTACAAAATTAAATGTATAAAAACTTTATTCAAATACTATAAGATGTAAATTATTATTGAAATAGTATAAGAAGTAGCTTATTACCTACTTTAAAAAGAAACTGAATGAATTACTCCTTTATAATCTTTAAGAAATCAGTCTCTCCTTGTGCAGCTAAATTGTATATTAAAATTTTATTTCGAATTTCATTAAGGGATTATAAGGATTTAAGGAAGATAAGTTATTAGGTGTCAATTGCCTGGATTTCATTTCAAATCAACTTTCAGGAAAATTGTAACTTTTCAACAAAGCAATTAAATATGTTTGGGTTGAAACGAATTAGCTTCGGTGGCATATGTTGAGTGAACACGAGACAGCTGCTAAGGTTATTTACCAATATAAAGAAGGCCCAGTTAATTTACATGAAAAGGTTTTTACAATGGAATTTATGCTTTTAGAATTTTTTGTTTCATAAGTATCTTATATAACTTAATATTAGTAAGGTAATAAAATAAAAAATTCAATTAAATTAAAATATTTATTGTATCTTGAATTAAGTTTTACAGCTTACTTGTGATAAACATTTAGCACTTCGTTCGTAAAAATAAAAAGAAAATTTGTTAAATTTATTTATTTTAATTACTTAATTTATGTTATTTTGTTAATTCATTTTACTTAAAAAAATAAATTTACATTTAATTAGTCATTCATTAGTCAGTCAACTTTAAAATGTCATACTAATTAAACAAAGTCAATTTGATTAAATAACTTAAATTTAAACTAACTAACTAAAAAGGTGGCATGTAAACAGAAATGTCAAAAAAATGTATTATTTTAATGCTAATAACTGTATAAGATTTGTAACTCGATGGTGATATACACTTTCTAGTTTTCTTTGCGAAAAAGCTTTGTAATTTGTCTTTAAATGTATTCTAAACTATGTGCCTACTGATTTAAATGTTGGATTTTTGGAACTGAATAGCAGAGCCATTTTTGTATTCTTGATAAAATAAGTTCCGTGTCATTTATGGGTAGCATCATATAATAGCAGTGAGTTTGTGACAATAGGTCAGAAATATCTTCTTCTCTGAAAGATATAGTTTCCTCATCTGCCAAACACAAGATGAATTAAAACACAAATGAAATACATGAAAACTCAAGCGTGTTTGTAAGTTTAAGTATAATAAATATATACAATCACGACCCAAGTTGGACTAAATAGCTTTGTAAGTAAAATAGACACGATTGTATATAAACAGAAAAATCACCATAGGATTTATGACTCTTATATACATATATTGTACGTTATACAATGTCTATGTTTTACGTACTAATCCATCAATTTTACATGAATCTACCGACCAGTTCGCATTTAGACGTATAAACAAGTTAGAAAATCGATAGCAATCAACTAATACACAGCCTATATATGGAATGGACCTACCCCTTACGTTTCATGAAATGTACATGACATAGTTTATTTAATAGCCATAGCCATAGTATTACCCCCGACATTCTACACAGTGGTCAAAAACATATACATACATAAACCTTTGTGTGACCAACAATTGTAAGATGTCATTTTTATCTCGTCATATATTGTAATAGCTGATACCCGCTACTTCGTCCGCGTTGCTTGATATATTAACAAAGTTTTCTTATATGCGAAGGAAAAAACATCACAAAAGATCGCAAGCAAAATAAACTCTGTTTAAACATACATCACTGAACACGCAGTGCATATACAAATCGTTGTTTCTTGAAACTTTAATAACTTTTTATTAAATGAAAATATCGCAATCATTGTTTTTTTATTAGGGCCAAGTGTCTAAAAAATAAAATTTAGAAAATTTCTTTGAAATCTATCCAGTAGTTTTTCCGTGATGCGCGCACAACTGCAGACCTCTATCATTTTCTTTATATAGCTTATATAGTGAAAATCCTAAACGTAAGTAAGCGTAACATGTTGAGAGTGAATTTAATATCATGAATGTCTAGACGTATTCGTAATATTATATAAACATCTATGATGAAATAATAACGAGAATATTAGTATAGATATCAGAAACAGTCGAGCGATGGCAACTTGTTTGCTTAAGATCAAAAGGTGGTATCGTATCAAATGTATCGCTACTGTAGTCACTGAGAAGCACAGCTTAATTATCTGAATATAAAATGTATTACACATAAGAGGTTCAAACAAAAATGACTTAGTTTGATTTTCAAATATATGCTTTAAACTTTTGCTAAATAGTGTTCATTATCATATTGCACTTACATATTGATATGTCGCAACATAGCTGTCATCGATTCATTAATAATATTACAAAGTTCAATAACATGTAATCTTTGATTTACAAAGGAATATTTAATATTGAGCTAAATAAGTATAATATACAAATCAAAATTAAAAATGTTTACAATTGAATAGTCGTTTTTAATAGGCCTTAATACATAGAGAGATGTTGTTGGAAGGCCTCTAGCCTTCGAAGCTACACTCGAAACGAGGCAGTTAAACCAACTCTTGACAAAAATGAGAAAACCCTTTTCTATTGGCTCAAAACTTTCCAGCCCAAGGAAGGAGATTTTTAAGTCCAGGACATACAGACTTGCAAGTTAACCTCTTGATCAACGAAGCAATGACTTTGAATTTACACACGAGTATCATATTAATTTCGGAAATTTTAATCAAAGCTATTTTTTTTTATTTCATACCAGCAACGCTAGAACACGTATTATCTTAATTACCACGACTCTTGATTAACGTTTATTATCACGAGTGAATATAGCGGCCAGTACATTAATATTAATTAACGCACGCCCTACCTACTACGTCTTTATGAATTAAAAATAAATGTAAAATCGAATATACGTATTATTAATTTTATTTCTTTATATATTTTTTGAGATAGTTACACCATCAACTTATCACTAAACACTTAAAATTAACAACTTAAACTCTTACGAAGTGATATGTCTTAAAGGCGTAAACAACATTAACCATTGTAACAAAAATACTATAAAACAAACTAACCTATAATTTACAAATAATAATACAAATTAAAAAGATACAACAAAATTATTATAACATTTTTAAATAACATATCATACACTATAAGATCGATATCAATATCTTGGTAGTAGGGCTTAGTGCAAGCTCGTCTGGGTAGGTAGTAGGTACCACCCACTCACACACACCCACAGATATTATTCTACCGCAAAACACCAGTACTTGTTATTGATGTGTTCCGGTTTGAAGGGTGAGTGAGCCAGTGTAATTACAGGCACAAGGGACATCGCATCTTGGTTCCCAAGGTTGGTGGCGCATTGGCGATGTAAGCGATGGTTAACATCTCTTACGATGCCAATGTCTATGGGCGTTGGTGACCACTTAACATTAGGTGGCCCATATGCTCGTCCGCCTTCCTATGCAATAAAACAAAATCAATCACTATTTTTCTATTTAAAAATGTGGATAGCGATAAGATTATTCTGCAAGCTCCTTTACCAATGCTCTGCCAACCGTAAGCCCGAGATACGTCTCTTGTGTATAATAACCTCGTACTGACGATATTAGAAGAAATAAGGCTTCTCACATACAAATAACGTAATCCTTTTAGCAATAAAACTATATGAAAAATGCATATATATATATATATATTTAACGACGCATGAATCCTAAAAAATATGGTCACATACAATACACTTGATATTACCGTTAGGACTTGGCAGAAACGAAATTAAAATATAAAATGTTAAAAACCGACTTATGCTATTTTACTTCTTGTTAAAATTATTACAGTCTACGTCAAATGTCACTTACGAAAAATTTACTTATCTGTGTTAAGATTCAAGTGCATTTTTTACCGACTTCAAAAAAAGGAGGAGGTTATCAATTCGTCTGTATGTTTTTTTTTTTACAGTAATTATTATAATTATGAGCTCAAATATGTTCTGAGACACATAGGAAGTCTGTAAGGCTTGTAACAGTTAGTAGAGTAGTGATTTTCGTTGATTTGTTTTGATTTGGAAATTATAATTTCTATAACAGTTTTTTAAGCTCTACGATTTAATATATAAAAGTTTATATTTATGTCAATATAATAAAAACATCGGAGCAAGGTGAAATACAGACTTGAGTCACATACAAGAATAACCAACTAATAACCACCCACATAGTTTTCTACTTGTTTAATTATTTATTCAACGTATCGATTCGGACGAATTGAGCTCTTTTTTATAACATTTCGAAGGACACGCGACTTTTGACCTATAATTTTATTCCACGCGTTTCTTTTTTGTAAATTGACCAAACGGTATGTTTATCGAGCTAGCAACTATTTCGACATGGCTTATATGATTTTCCCATATTTAAAAGCGTTACATATTACGCGTTATATGAAAACAAGTGCCTCTGGGACTGAGGGACATAATCGTCCTGAAAACGAAAATATATTATAACGTAGGTCCAGTGGATTTTTTTTAAGAAATTCAAATGTTTTCACTTGACAACAACATTCTATACCTCGGCATGCTTGGTCTTTAATAATGTGAGAGTTTAGCACAATGAGTTAATCATATAGGCTCGCCAGCTCTGTAGACAAATATTAGGTATAGATTTTAGAAATAAAGTACTTTAACATGTTTTTCATAAGAATAGCAATTCAATTCTCGTAACAAATAATAAGTAAGATATTAGCCTTCGTCAAGCTAGTGGCGTGTAGATTGAGTTAAGAGGCGTCCCATTGGTGAGGCTTATGCCCAGCAGTGGACAAAAAGAGTATTGATGATGATGTATTGTAGGTATTTGAAATTTGAAGTTTAAGTCTGCATATATGGGTACTTTTTCTTTAGCATCGTAATTCTAAAACATCAGAAATACATTCTTTTTTTAATCATTCTTGATCCGTTTTTTTTTTGTTTAATAAGAATCTATTCAGTATTTAGTTAGTTAGTTATTTAAGAATCATTTACAGTCTCTCTATAGGATTTTATCTTTAATAAAAATCTTGTTTATAAATATATATTATTTTTGATCCAGCACAGGTCAAAATAGTGATTTCTTAAAATGCTTGCATCCTCTGATCACTTACTTATAATAATAATTAGCCATACCAAGAACATAGTTAAAAGAGTTAAGAATAAATTCAAGAAAAGTGATTACTGAAGTTATTTTTTATAAATAAAGATTGTTTTCTATCAAGTTAAGTAATAGTAATTACACTTTAGTACTTGCAAAATATTTTAAGTTTCCTTAGAAGTTCAAGTCTTAATTTGTAATACGATGTGTGGTGTTACGTGCGCTGAATTCTTAAGTGCTTCGCTTACCGTCTTAACAACTTTCTGAACACTATTTGGAACAAATTGATCCAACAAGGATTCCATTGGCCTTTGATAAAATGAACGAAATTGACAGCTTTAAATACAAATATAACATAATGATTACCAACAATTCATATAAAATTAACGTAAAAAATTGCAATTGGTTAAATAATACTTCTAAAGATAAAAGGTTGTATAAGATGTCACTGGGCTATTTCCCAAGATTAAAATTATTTAATGAAATTATTTCAATCGCTTCTGGACACGACATTCTTAGCCAAAAATATTGGAAAAACATTTTTTGTGCCAGTTTGCCTATTTAATAAATGGGCAAAAGTAAAGTTTAACAAGATAATCTAAGTAACTAATAGAAAAATTCGATTAATTATTTTTGCTATGGTCAGTCTATTTACTAAGAAGGTTAGTTATTTAAATCGACTAGTCATCATGCGTTCTTGTTTTTATTGTTGTTAAAGAAATAAATCTAAAACTTGTATACTTATTATGATGGGCCTATTTATGAGATAAAAGGTATCATTTATACACCCAATTATATCAATTAAAATGTCCCACTGCTAGGCAGTTACTCGAATGCAGGCTGACTAACACGTCATGTGGAAGATTTTCATCCCACACATGCAAGTTTCCTCGCTATGTTTTCTGTCACTGCATAAACACTAAACAAGCATATTATAATTTAATGGTGCTTGCTTAGGTTAAAGATACTGTTAAGATACACTTTTCTTCTCTCATTTATTTTATAAATAGCAGATACATTAATTATAACGATGTAAATACATAAGGTTAATTAAGTATCATCAATTAAAAATATTTTTTTATAACATGTTAATTCCTTGCTTAATAAATAGCTTAGATAACTAATAAGGGCGATATGTATACCTATTGTATGCAAATAAGGCACTCAAATTAAACTTTCGTGGTTTTTGTAGTGCCATAATTTAAGTGTTATTTGGTTGTGTATACTTTTAAATAAATAAATAAAAATAAAATATATTACAAGAACAAAATCAAAATATATATATTTTGGAAAATCGTTCGTTAGGCGCTTTCTAATTTATTAAAGCGTTTAATTAGAACGAATGTTAATTAAAAAGTTCCGTCTTTCGTATAAAACAAACGCATGAATATTTTGTTAACAAATCCCTTAAATTAATTTTGTTTTCGTTGTTAGTCGTCATTCTTAAGACAAGATAATTCCAATCAAATAACCACAAATTCTATTAAGTTACATATAACATTTAAAGCTTACATATGCGGACATTTAATTGGTTTTGTTTGTTGAAATATATTTATTTTCTTTTCACATACCGTACGTTAATATTCTAATACTTTGAAAAGTAATGTAATCCTAACATCGCGTAGGCAATATTTGGATGACAAATATATTTAATACAATTAAAGGGTGGTACCGATTCTCTTGATGGCAGGGCTTTGCCCCAACCTGTTTAGGTACCACCCATATATCACATAAACAAATGCCAAATGGTACTTAGTAGTTTCAGTTTTAAGGAAGAGTCAGCCAGTGTAAATACAGGAATAATACATTCAGGACATAACATCTTAATTCCCAAGGTTGCTGGCGCAATGAAGATGTTAAGAATAATTATTAATATAATTCAATAAAATAAAAAATAAACCAACGTTTTTCTCTCTAAATATGCTAATAAAATAAATAAACTTACACCTATTAAATTAATTTGCAACATTTAGTGCAGTATTTGCAGTTTCAACCAGCCAAATATTCTTCTCAAAAATGCTGCTGGCATTTTAAGATTGAAGAAGATTTGGCTGGTTAGAAGATTTTGAAGCTTATTTCACCACGCTGCTCCTGTTGTTTGGTATTCTGATGATTCCAAATGCATCTGCAGTGTCCTGATACTGCACATGCATCATGGTTATGATTTTATTGTAGTATAAGTATAATTTACAATATGAACATTTTGAGCTAACGATCAAGCCACATTTTACGTAATAAAAACGAAATCATATTCGGTTCATGCGCTTGCAAAAAAAGCCGAGATGGCCCAGTGGTAAGAACGCGTGAATCGTGAATTAACCGATGATCGTGGGTTCAAAACCGGGCAAGCACCGCTGAATTTCATGTGCTTAGTTTGTGATTATAATTCATCTCTTGCTTGACGGTGAAGGAAAACATCGTGAGGAAACCTGCATGTGTCAAATTTCATTGAAATTCTGTCACATGTGTATTCCACCAACCCGCATTGGAGCAGCGTGGTGGATAAGCTCCAAAAACCTTCTCCTCACAAAGAGGAGAAGAGGCCTTAGCCCAGCAGTGGGACGTTCACAGGCTGTTACTTTACTTACTTTACTTCATGCGCTTAGGAGCTACGATGCCACAGAGTTCACACAAATAAAGTATATTTTTAACATCACTATTTCCCTCGTGCATTAATAATAACAGACACTTTTATTTATAATTTATAAATTTGCTTCGACAAAGGCAGTGTAGGACGCCCTGTGGCGAGGTGGACCGACGATTTAATAAAAGGCCGCCCAAGATCGGGATGGTTGGCGTTATATGAGGGAGGCTTTCGTCCAGTAGTGGACGCCAACGTTTGGAAAAAACAATAAACACCGAAACAAATGGAAAATTTAATTTAGATTTATTAATATTATCTACTGGCGCAATATTCATCTCAATTTCGACGTATTGAGTGTTTACACTCGCCGACTTGCACTGGATATTGCCCTGTCATCCGTTCATGCAACACGACAGCGTTACCGTGAAATCCTTTATGATGCTAACACATCTCACAAGCGTATTTATCAGCGTATTTTATTGATATATCGACTGTATTTATGTTAGATTTAATAGATCTAATGCTGGCCCGTCCGTGTTATAATGTAAAAAGTCACCATGCCTTTTCAAAACTTTTGGAGCTGCCTGACTAAATAGTTGACTGCTACGATGCGATATTATGTCTTTACACGTCTTATTACAAATTGGTAGAGCAAAATAGTAATTTTTTTTAACGCTTTTCTTAAACGAAGATGCCTAGCCGAGAGAATTAAAACTCTGCAATAGAATATATACTTGATCGATAAAAAAAAACCTCTGTGTAATGTATGTAACATATATTATGTTGTATTTATAGTGCGATAACGACTCTTGAAAACATTCCATTATATAAAAAAGTCGGTCCATTTGAAATCGGAAATGAATTAAAACCTTTTTGATTGAAGTCCGCACCAACTCCTTGAACTCAATTTAAGGGTATACGAAATATAAGTCTAAAACAGCTTTACAAAGTACAAATGTTAACGATCTTCGATCGCGGTTACAGCAAATCAGCCATCAACATATCTGTCACTCCATTTTACCAGTTCATTCGTTCAGCGTGTTAACGTTGTGACTGAAAACGTCAGCTTTTGAACACAGAAATGGTTTTCTATGTGGAAAGAAAATTACGATCGAACAATTCTGAATGCTGAAAAGTACCTATAAAACTTCGAAATTTTCTTGTACAGTGAAAACAAAAAACATTTTTCAAATAAAAGAAACACAAAAGCGAGATGTAGCCCAATGATCTGAATGATATAAGTTATTTCGATTAAGCTTTCATATCCGGTATGGTCTAGTGGCTAGGATACCTGGCTCTCACCCAGGAGGCTCGGGTTCGATGCCCGGTACCGGAATATGTTTTTGTTATTTTCATTTTTTGCTTTTATTATTATTTATAACTTGTCAACACTCAAATTGTTTTATAACATCCTAAAAGGCTAAGATAAATCAAACTTTTTTATGTAGGTATTTATTTCTTAAATAAAAAAAAACTATTCTTGAACTTATGATACCCTACTTAAAATGTTCAGTAAAACCAGCAGCTCAACGAGTACGGCTACGCGGACACCATAAATGGCCTGCGCCCACGCTATACCCTTTAACGGCAGTGCCTTACGTCACGAGCATAATCAAAAATACTCGAACTTCGTAGCGCTTTGTAATTTGAACTTGAAGATTTGAATTTCGTGGTTATATTTAGTATTTCTGAATTACATGAACTCGCGCAGTTATTTGCTTTCTTTTCCAAATCGACATCGCATCATCGGTTCCGCACGCCTAACGTTTATTTTCGTAGCTGATTTGCGAATTGAAGAAATATATTTATGCTGTGGCTATATTTGCCATTCAATCTGTATATTTTATATCGGACTAAAGTAAGTCACCTTGTCAGTAAATAAACTTTAGCAGAATTAATTTTGTTACGCAATAACATTTCCAATTAAAAAAACAACGAATTATAAAATAATTGAATTATTCGTATTTTAAAACTATTCCCATTATAAACATTACTATAAAATTATTTATTGTTATTATAATATTTTATAATATTATAAATATATAACTTACTTAATAAAAATACGATGTTGAAATTGTTGTATAGGTACGTCTCAAAAATTCGTCACAAAGAAACCTAATCCAAAATTCGATAAATTCAAATGACGTTCAGTAATCTAAATAAAGAATATATTTTACGCCATAGGTGAAATAAAACTGTCTGACAGTGAAACGTCACAAATTTTATCAGCAGCGAAATCTCAAACCCGTTTTTCGTTAGCGGTATTAATGTAAAATCTTCGTAGTTAATGGTATCACAATCTACGATGTAAGAATTATTAATGATTGCCTAATCGACTTGGTCAATAAACAAGCATAAAATAACTGAAATCGGTCATAACTGGGACATTTCATAGAACTCTAAAGCTGCTTTTGAAAATTATAAGGAGATCTCAATACTTTTATATTAGGCAATTGATCGTAATATATTAGTGTACATAAAATACAAAATGCATATTGAATTTATGTAAATATTATTACGATATAATAAAGGCAAGTAAAATTTATAAAATATTTACTAACTCATTTTTATTTCGTTAATTTCAATTTGGTTTTCCGAAAAATATATATTATATATATGTATAACTTATGGAAATTATATTTCTAATTATGAAATATTAAAAATACCAGATTTATAAACTGTATTTCAATGATAAATAATTAATCATTAACTTGCAAAATTTGAGTAGGAATTATTTAATTGTGAATAAGTTATGAGGGAAAAATGAATTCGCATATTAATAATTTAGTTGATGTTATTCAATCAATGATTGCTTTGACCTTAACCACAAACATAATTGTGCCTTTGATTAAAAATATATTTTTCACCACAATTCCCAAATGTGTTAATATTAAAAAAAACTTACATTTTTATACACGGTCAGTAAACAGCTTTAACTTTTATGAAAAAAGTTAATGTTTTTTTTAATCATAATAAGTTAATCATAATTAAAAAAATACATTTTCCTTTCATTAAGTTCAAAACATGTCAAGATTTTTAATATTATAATATTAATAAAAAAAAAAAAATTTATTCGTAAAGACGCACGCCATCGTGCCTAATATATCGATTACATTTTTTTATCTTTATTACTATGACTAGGTCATATTTTATTGAATTTAAAATGAAACCCCCATGAACTATTTGAGCTAAAATTTTGCAAATATTTAGGCCTTCTATATACTTCATAAATTATATTCGTTTCAATCTATAATTCAAATAAAGATTTACATAATAAAATCTATTTCATAATTTTGTAACGCCATCATACGAATATCGCGGTGTGTTTACACAAAAACGCCTCAAGGCAGAAATACTCGAACTAACTATTCGACTAGACGTAACACATTATTGTGATTCCTATACATAATCAACTTACAACATGAATACATGAGTGAAACGTAAAAGCTGACTCCGGGCACATTAATGGCACATGTCAGACGTACTAACTTGAGGCTAATAACCCAGATCATGGCCATTAAGCTTAGACCTTGACTGTAATAACACATTCACAAACCATCCTACATTCCACGTTGGCGTGATGACGTCATACGTCATGTTATATCTATTCCGAACTTAATAAAGGATAATATTGTAGTGTGATAGTCCAATGGATAACACCACTCAAAGTTTTATGTATCAAGAATGTTTTCGAAATTCGAATAATAATTTTACAAAAGTTTATCGCGTTTCTTTGTTTATGTAAACATACAAACGATCTTAGTGAAAGTTATGTATGATTATTATGTATGATTTTTGTTATATATGTTGAGTATAAAAAAGATTACAATGTCTCTATAAGTGCCTTTTATATACTAAATAAATCACTTCAGCATATTTATACAAATACACTTTTTAAATTAAAAAAAATATATTGAAATAAAAATTTCGATTGAAATTTCAAAACGATTAACCTCTATAAATAACTTAAGTTTTAAGTAATAAGCTTTGCCAATTACAATAAATTGAAAGAGTCAATACAATAACTTTAATTGCTTTCACGTGAACAGCTTACAAAAAGTTATGCAAAAAAAATATCAAGTTATATTAAGGTTAAAAGAAATAGTAACACTGAGCCAGAGGAAGATTAACTGATGTATGAGAGTTGATCGACTGCCAAAGAGTACGGAAACAGATTGTTAAATCATCTCTGCACTTTATCATGTTCCAATTTCTGAATATGATATACAAGCACTTTGCCCGCGACTTCGTCCGCGAAAATTTAATAACTATTATTTAACGTAAATTAGTCTTTTGTAAAAAAAAGGTTCTGTTATAATTTATTTACTTATTTTTTATATTCGGTTTTACTTTTTTATAAAAAATCATCAATATGTATTTGATCCAATTTTAATTGAACTGGACTTGTTATTGCAGCCAGGTTACTTATCTGTTCGAATATTGACAAAATTATAATAGGAATACACTTTACGTAGCAGTGTTCAATTATCCACAGGAAGTTTTGGTGACATTAATGAGCTTATAAGTAATACTACTTAGTTAAAAGCAAATAAAAACAAAAAAAGTAAACCAATTCAGTTGGACTGTCCTAGCATATAAAATACCTTAATGATTTATAAAGTCTCAATTCTATTTATTATCGCAATTAATTATTATTAGTAGTTTTCTCGAGATCAAGTTGTAATTTATTGCGACTGTTATAAATTCAAAGCAAATACTGCAAGAGCTTTAGAAGAATAATAAATGAATTTTTCTCCACCGAGATAAAGTTTTATTGGAAGTTTCTCACCCTCGCTATAAATTAATTTTAGTAAAATAGCAATTTTGTCGCGTAGTTTTGAAATACTAATACGTGCATTCTGTTTTAAAATACGAGACGTCGATATTTCATTAATTACCAATGCCGTATCGTTATGTAATCCTTATTTTTTCTTACAATTTCACAATGAATAGTTGTTTTTTTTAAATCACAAATTTTTTCTACCTTTTTCGAAATTATTTTTTAAATTATTGTACTTTGATTTCTTAATCGAAAACTAATTATCATTTACATCATTTTATTAGAATCTATAAAATTCTTAGAACTCGCTTATGAGTGACTCGCATATTCAAATCTAACTCATCTCTATAAAAAATATAGATATAACATCCCAATCTCCAGAGCCATTAAACTTGATTGACTATGATTCAGACGTAAAAGAAATAGACTAGCATAATATATTTTATTGACTATACACATACACGGTTATTTTAACGCGACCCATGGGATCTACACTTGCAGAAAGTTTTATTGTAACAGGACCGGAAAATAATCTTCTTTTGGTTTTATCGGATACTACTAATTCCGCTTGTGGTAAACAAGGATGGATTCATTTTCGACCTAAAAATTCATTTAGTGTGTATTTAATTGATAAATAGACGTATCATGTCGGTGGCCAGTATCACATTACTAATATCATTAAAAAGTAATAACAGTTTTTTAGTAGGTAGATAGATGATAAAATGGAACTTGTCAGCGTGGGAGTCGTGGGACTTACCAGGCTGATAATTAATTAAAAACGTGCGTGTAATAAAATATTTTATCTTATAATATGTATATACATATAAGTATATAATACGATTCTAGAAAATTATACGAATAAATAATATTAAACTTGTATTCACTTTTATGAATTTATTTGATGTATGCTCGTCCCTTACTTTGTAGTATGTGACTTTTTTGTTGACTGAGGGTAAAGCACTCATCACTGGTAGTTTGATTGAAATCTGTCTTGTCATTTCCGAGTAATCCATTCATATATATTTTTCTACCATGCACAATGTCCGCCAGTTAAATATTTGGTCAACGGTAAAATAATTTATTTATCTTTCGGCCTGAATTTAAAGGAACGTTTAAAGAATTAAATATTAATCTACTTTCCAACTTAGATGGAAAAATCACAAACAAAAAAGTAAAAAATGCCGTGTAGAGGCCGGCAGACAATAATAGAGCCCCTCTACCTAAATCATGGGTTGAATTCCTAATCTGACATTAATCCCTTAGTGTAAAAACAATATTGTCAGAGTGGTTGTTCAACTTAAGCTACGAAGGCGCTACTATCGTTTTACATTACATTACACACAAATATAAATATATACAATACATAATGTAAATAATTTCAATACATATAATACAAACAAACACAATTTTTCAGAACAAAAAATAAATATGAATGAAATGGTTTTGATGAGCGGGACATTTTTCTGTAGCTTATAAAATAATATAAACTGAAAGAACCTTTTTATTTTTAATCCCTATCAAGAAACAGCTATAATAATCCTGCTTCGCTCGGCAGTATAAGTATAAAAAGCATAATACGTATAATAATAATCTTAGATTGTGTTTTAATATTATCTTAAGCTCGTGTTTTTCTAGCCATAATATTCATATAACAAAAGATACAAGCTGAAACCAATCAAGATATTTATTATTACAACTCCACTGGGATTTTAAGTGTCGACGAACGGACGTCTGCCCGGTCAATATTAGAGGTTGAAAATGACTACTACATATTATCATTCCAATAGATGCGAAATATACACAAAAACGTAATGAAAATCAGTCAAAATAATGATATGTTTATACGTGTTAGTATTTATTTTCTTAACATAAAACAGTATAGTTTACTATAAGTTTTATTTAGAAGAGAAAACATACGGTTCTTTTAAAATCATACGTTATTTTTCTTTTTGAAATAATACGATATTATGAAACGTTATTCCTTATGTCTATTGTAATTCGTAATGGCGCTGGCGCTTAGTGTGTTTATGTGCAATAAAACAACATTAACACTAAACGTGACCATATCATTATCATTTCATTTGTAATAATGATTCCGTTTTCTTGGAAATCCGAATATCATCATAAGTTGTATTGGGTTTTCTTTTTTCCTTATTTAATATAAATGGTTAAAAACAAATGCTTTTACAATTTGTCTCTAAAGTGTTGGTTGGTGTTTAGTCTCTGAGGGCGTTAAGTATGAATTAATTATATTCGGAGCTAACCAAATTGCACCTAAACTAATTAATTAATTGCACTGAGATTTGAAAAATAATATTATATTCTAACACTATATTGCTGGTCTAGTAGATAGCTCGAAAGACTGCTAATTTCATCACACTATTTTGGTTACTCCGATCTAGCGAATCGAACTATATTTTGTTGTTTTTATGGTTACGGGGTTTGTTTATCACGAATTTATTAGTTGCAGCCCGGTGTTTGGAAATTGGCAAAGGAAACATTCACTCTCGCGCCTCGGAAAGCACGTAAAGCCGTTGGTCTTGCGCCTGAAATATTTACGATCGTGCAGTATTTGCCGTTCCATCGTATTATGAGACCGAGGGAATAGAAGCACTTTCGTTTTCTCACACAATAATTTAGCCAGTATTTCTTGAGAATGGTCACCGGTGCTGAAGTCTTTCCGGAGGGCATAATCATCATTATGCTGTTAAATCAATTTCTGATGCCCATTGCCCAACAAACGCTGCGTTCATTCTACCGAAATGTGCGAAGTTGAAACCATTACAAGTGTGCTTAAAAGACCGTTTCAAGTTTTGAAGTTCTTCTTACATTCGAGCTGAATGTTTTGAAGAGAGTTTACTTTTAGAAAATCTTTTTTTCCATTCTACATCATATTATACGCTCTTCCCTAACAAGTGTACAGTTACTCACTCTGTTTAAGGAGTTTATAAAACATTCACTGAAATTCTGTCGAGATTTGAATATTTAATTAAATTTTGAACATAATACATACATAAAGTTTTTATTTACAATAAGGTCCTTTTGTACATCTTCCTTGTTCCAATATTGTAAAATGTGTATTTAAGTTTCATTAGTGCTTAAAAATAGCGATGACGTTATGACATAAAAGAATGCCGAAATTAAAAAAATGAAGGGCCTTATACAAATTGATGAAATAGTGTTATCCAAAAATATTTACATATATTTTTTTTTTCAAACCCGAATTTCACATTACTTTAATGTTCGTTGTTATTATATTTCCTTTTAAAAAAAATTGAAGTTTGTTTTATCAATAACCGAATCAACAACGTTTTAAAATTAATTCCATAGTTGCATCATGAACTGAGCTCGTATTTTAACTTCATTAAGTGTCTGTGGAGCACGGCTAGCATGTATAATAGCAAAGTTTGGTTTTCCATACATAAACTTTGTCCAATAAATCACGTTTTGAAGGGAAGCGTTATACGCCGTATTATCAAACTACATTAAAAAATTTAAAATGTTAATTAATAGTATCCTTCTTTGGGCTTTCCTTGTAATTAAAAAAAAGTTAAATTCTTCTATTAATTATGTATTTGAATATTTGATTCCCTATTTTATTTCCTATTTATATTATAACTTGTTAATATAGAGAGAGAGAGAGAGAGTTAATTTAGTTCATAACATTCGGAAGATATTGAATAAATCGATGATCACCTTTTTTAAATTTATTCACTCTATTATTTCATCGTCGTGTGTACCCATTACTGTTGTTTTAATCATACAAACATTTCTCACGTAACATTAGTGTATTAATATTACACGAATGTTAACATTTTCATAGATTCACTTTTACTTTACTGTGATATCCTGTTCGTGTAGAATCAAAGTTCAAATTTATATTATTATAACCAGCTATGTAATTTTCCATACGTACAATTACTTAAAAAATTATATGTACCATTTCTGACCTCGATTTTTACCGTGATACAATTACCTAGAGTGGTGGTAGACCTCATATATATTTTATAAATATTACAGACAAACTTCATAAATGCCGTTAGGATATAAGGTGTGAGTTAGTTGTATAACAAGAAATGTTCTTAAGACATTTTCTTATAACTACAATTCAAAATGGTTATCCGCGCTGTCCTATTTCAATATTCCATTACCCCAGGACCGGATTTGAAGTCTTGGAAATTGCGCGGCAACGAAGACACATCTCTGGATCACTTTTGAAACTAGTTAAAATAAATTTTCAATGTTTCAATAGTCCGTTGCACAAACGAATAAGTTTTATAAATGAAATTTCTTTTTATTTCAATTAAATAATGGCTATTTCAATTAAAAGCTCTTCCAGGTAAGTATCAGCCACATATCAAATTTTCATCACTAATCAGCAATGATAATTATTATTATGTTCTAATTTAAAGGGATTAAGCCAGTATAACTACAGGAACATCACATTATGATTAACCAACCTTGTTAATGTTTCTTAAATTGCCAATAGTGCTAACCACAAACCATCAGAAATTCCATTAGCCAGTCTGCTTAACTTTAAATTAAAAAAGGGTGAGCTTATGTTTCTTTGTTATATCAAATTAGGATGAAATCTCAAGCCATCTCCTGTAACTTAATACTATGTACACTCCGGCTACATCCCATTCCTTTTTCATCCGAGTATAACACCCGATTCTCGAATTATATATCTGTATCCAATTTAATATTTAGCTTAATATGCTCATCCGTCACGATTGGTAATTTCAGAGTTATTCCGGTCACTTTCCGTGACATTGGTGACGCCTATATTTGGAAAGGTCTTTTTGCTTTGTCACGTACTGCTTTAACTAAACGAAATAATTGTAACCTTTATTTATATAAACATAAAGTTTATAATAGTGTAATTTGAATTAGAATTTACGTAGATCGTATCAACAAAAATGGGTATGTAACTATAATAACATTGTTTGATAGGAACCTAATAAATGGAGTTAAATAGCTAAGTTACCATTTAAGCAGTTGGAACTAAGTGCTATTATTATAACTGAATAAAGCTTTCTGCATCCGTCAGTTATACAAGAACTAACATGCAAGGCGAAATAAATCACTTGGTGGTAGGGCTTTGTGCGAGCTCGACTGGGTAGGTACCACCGACTCATCAGATATTCTACCGCAAAACAGCAGTACTTGCTATTGTTGTGTTCCGGTATAAAGGAGCCAGTTTTATTACAGGCAAAACATCTTAATTCCCAAGTTTGGTGGCGCATTGGTGATGTAAGCTATAGTAAAGTCTATGTGCGTTGGTGACCACTTACCATCAGGTGGCCCACATGCTCGTCCGCCTTCCTATGCAGTAAAAAAATTACATTTTTTTATTTTAATTAACAATAATAACAAACATAACCTTTGTACCTTTGATATTATCGAGTTAAATTTAGTTGTGTGGGAGTTGTCGAGGAAGAGTCACAAACTTTGGCATTTATAAAATTAGGCAAGTACGATTCAAATCATTTTATCAATGTAGCTGATATTAAAACTCATACACTTTTCAGAGAATCAGCATGGATATCTTCTTTCTGTGAGACCGCCAGGATCAGAAAGAAAAGGCAAAGCGTAACCGCGATAGAGCCGATCCCGCTCGGAAATGGCGTCAGTTTGGCTACACAACAGCATCCACGCATCTTTATAAGTTTTAAAACCCTGCTTGAAAAAAATAGATTTTGAAATTAATCGTAGAAAGCACGTAATTAAACATGTTCTTCATCACATCATATGTGAATATGAGAGTAAGGGAATAGTTAGGACTATCCTGTGTTAGCGATCAAACTTGTACACCGTAATATTTCCAACACTGCTTAGATTGGCTACCGTGTTTTATATGCGATAAGAGATTTATAGCTGTAATAAATGTAATGTATTACTTATATTTAAGAAATCAAATGTTATTTTTTTTTTAATTGTTATTACCTAAAGTTTCAATCATTCAGCATGATTGAAACTGTTCTGTGAAATGTTCTGCCGTGTATGTTGTCGTTAAAAATACATACTATTCAGTTTCAAGCTAGCCCTTCCCTTGCAATCTAAATCAGAGCATATATATTTTAAAAAGAATACGAAAACCATTCAGGGCAGTCATTCATGTAAATAATATTTGTGTTAAGAATGTAATGATTGATTTTATATTTTGATCTAAGTTTCGAAGTTTCGTTTCGTGTATACACCACCGTGGACACAATTGTATAATTGCGTTAGGTGTGGAGTCGTAACACATTTAAACGGTGCACTCAAAACCGATTTTGAAAATTATTTTACTTTGCGCCCAAACTAGCTTTGCTTGAAGCATTAACTATTATATTTCAATCATAATTTGAAATATTCTAAGCAATAAAAATAATATATACAAGTTTCTGAGTGACGTGCGAATCGAAACAATGAAACACGATGTAAGGATAATAATATTACAACCTTACTTTATATAAATTATTAACCAGTAAAGTTGCGTGCCAATTTATAAAAAAAAAAACAAGTCACTTATTGCGTGGGTATTTTGTGTAACCTTTGGATAAAGAAAAGAGAATTTATTTATTAATTATAAGTTATTAATTAGCTGCGGTGTGATGTAATTTTTTACACGATTTAAGAGAAAATAGCTCTACTTGAGCTTAATTATTTGTAATGTTAGTTAATTTGAAACTAATACAATAAAATTAACTATTTTATGAAAGTTATGATTTAAAGTTCCTTAAGAAACGATGTTAAATTTTTCTTATTTGTTTACTTAATTTTTATTTATTTGTTATTAACAATTACGAATTCTTTCAATAACCATTTTTAATTTTTATCTGCCGCGCGTTCCGTGATTGGTACATTATTTTATTTCTTTGAATGTATATTAGACCACTAATTATTTACAATAAATAAGGAAGTCAATGTTCGAATAAAACAGAATCATCAAAATCTGTTAACAATGCCAAACGGCAAAGTTATCAAGGAGCTAATACCAAAAAATAAAATAAGCCAGAATAACCTCCCAAAGTTGGCTAAAAATGTAAATTCAAAAGTGCTTACTTGAATAAAATATATTGTGACTATAAAACAACGTTTCGAAAAGATAAAATATCGCTTTGGTCATAAATTATTATGAGCCCTAATAAAAAAAAGCAATTGCGAAAAATATAAGCTCATATTACGCGCTTATCTTACGCTTATCCACCTGTTTATTTAAAATACTATACTATTTCTAAAAATTCTGGATCGCCTTTATGCAATACCATTTCTAGTTTTTTATATATATCTTTTGTTGACTGTTTATTGGTATGAAACAAATGTAACTTATAAGACCACTGATCTGGAGGTTCTAGGAACAAATACCGGATCGAGCCGTTTTTTTTTATTGATTATGTAGGCGAACTAGCATATGGGCCACATGATGATAACTGGTCACCAACGCCCATATACATTAGCATTGTAAGAATGTTAATTACCGCTTACGTCGCCAATGCGCCACCAACCTTGGACACCAAGATTTTATGTCCCTTGTGACTGTAATTACACTGGCTCACTCACGTATCGAGCCGAAAGACAACAATACCAAGTACTGCAGTTTTGCGGTAGAATATTTGATGAGTGTGTGTGTTACCTACACAGACGAACTTGGACAAAGCCCTACCAGTAAAGACGTTAATACGTTACAAAATCTTGTTTTAGAACGATTCTCAATAGAAGTCCGGAGCCTGGATATTAGCAGTGTCCCATACCTGGATAGCATGAAAAACTGTAGATTATATGCATAAACTATATCCATTCGTGTCTGATCTTGTCGGTCTATGAAAGTAAGGGAATTTAAGCTGCTAACACACTTTTGCATTATATACAAACGTCTGGTACATGTGAGTGAGATTTATGGAGAACGGCTAGTACGTATCAAATACGAAACACGACGAAACGACAATAAATGTTACATTTACAATATAATAGCAAGCAATTAGACTCGATTCTGCGTTTAAAACTTTGAGGAAAGCTCAAAGTTAGTTCAAATCATTTCCGAAGAATTTCTAAAGGTTTTGTTGCCCAGAAAATGGCTGAATCTAATTGGATAACCTCAACTCAATCCTCAATCAAGTTTTCGAGTGAACTTAAAAATAAAATAATTTATAATTAATTTTATTACGATTTTCAATTAAATATAGATAATAGATTATAGATTAAACAACAAATTAACATAATTAATATACTTATTTTATATTTAATGTATTATATTTTTAAATTTAGAATACCAACCTTCATAAAAATTAACTACATCCATGAAGCTCTTAAGTATATTTATGTCACTTCATTAAAATATACCGTAATCATTGAAAAATAACTTCTTCTTCGTATCATTTTTAATATGATTGAAAGGTATTGTCAAGGTAATATATAAAAGTAACAAAAGGGAATACTGACGTCATACGTCGAATAAAAATCACGTGACGGGATAGAAGACATAATAAAGCTCCGAGAACATTTTGTACTCACTAGAGAAACATATACGTCTATGTGTACGTTATCGTGCGTTCGTTCGTCTGTTTGTATCCTTTTTTTTATTGTATGGGAAGGTGGAAGAGCATATGGGCCATATGATGGTAAGTCACCAACGCCCATAGACAATGGCATTGTAAGAACTGTTAACCATCGCTTACATCGCCAATGCGCCACCAACCTTGGGAACTGAGATGTTATGTATTTCGTGCCTGTAATTACACTGGCTCACTCACCCTTCGAACCGGAACACAACAGTACAAAGTACTGCTATTTTGCGGTAGAATATCTGATGAGTGGGTGGTACCTACACAGACGAGCTTGCAAAAAGCTCTACCACCAAGTAAAGGAAACTAGAGAAACATACACGTCTATGTGTACGTTTGCGTGTGTTCGTTCGTCTGTTTGTGTCCTATTCAGTTTTCTAAAAGAAGCCTGAATAAATGAAACGTTTCGCTGTGGCTTCTTCTTGTAACGGTTTTCTTGTGAGTTGAAAGCTTCACGTTGAAACTTTATACAGCCTTATTAAAAGTTTGTTAAAACATTTTATCGAAGGAAACAGTAAATATCTTTTTGTCTTGGATTTTTATTTTTTAACAACTTATTCAGTTTACTTGCGCATGGATTATTATGAGAAGTAATAAAAAAACGTAATAGTACAAATTATACTACTTTACTTATAAGCCCTATAAAACTCTTCCTAAGTTGGCTATTAATATTACAGATATTGATAATCCATAACAGTAATATATACCACTGCTGGGCTAAGGACTCTCCGTTTAATGAAAAGGTTAGGACTTAGGACCTTATTCAAACACGCTGCTCTAATGTTAATGGTGCATTCAATAAAAAAATTCTATCATATGATAGAATTGACAAAAAATAATTACGTCAATTTTGTTCGGTGAGTGTGCCAGTGTTACGAGCGCATGGAACATCTTAGTTCTCAAAGTTGGTGACGCATTGGATATGTCTTGGATGGTTAATATTTCATGTCTATAGACAACGGTGATAATTTACCAAGTGGTGGGATGTTTGCCTACTTATTTTATAAAAAAAATATTCATTGACATGTTAAAATACAATTTAATGTACTAAGCGAATGTAGATAGCTTGAAATATCAACAAAAGCAAAAGCAAAATGGACACAATATGTTCCGTCCATTCTTGTTACCTAAAAAAATATTGTTGTTAAGCGAATAGAGGTCGTTTGTATGCAGTACATACAAAAGGTTCGAGTACAGCTATCGTCTAGTTGTTTTCATTTGATCGTGTTCAAACTTTTTTAAATCAAACGCTATGCAGACCGATATTTTTTATATCTACCTCAATGTATATGTACACTAAACACAACTAGAAATAAACTTTATTCTATATCACTATTGCTTTTTGAACATTTTTACGCTTATTTATTTGTGAAACTGTACGAGGAGTATGCCTAAGGCAAGGTTTAATCGCTACACGTGCTTTGGGAAGTAGGGCAGTGTAATACTGTCGACTTCTTACTAGACCGATAGTAGATTTTTTTTAACAGAGAAATACTCTAAGCTTATTTTTTTTTCCTCAGAATTTTTCCGGACCATAACTACTATCGTACTACCAACAAATCCGGACCAAAACATAAGTTGTTTACTTTGTATGGTCATTGTCAAGAAAATATCTTCTCATACATAAAAGTGGTCTTATAATTACGTCCAATATACAATAAATTAACGTCACAACAACAAACAATAACTTAATATTCAACACCTTAAGTCCAAGGTAATAGGGATTCATTTCGCTTGCCATTCTATTAACATCAAACACATAACATGTGGACGTCAAATGAAGCTCTTTTATTACACGTGTCTTGCAAGGGTTTTACAACAACCACATCCGTTATTAATAAAGCACTCAAAATATACTTGAATTTCAAACGGATTATATATAAGAACTGACGCTGATCTTCTAATTTTACATCTTTGTTACTCGCCGTTAATATACTATATTAAACTCAAAAGATGCTTACAGGATCTTATAAGAAATAATACTTATAAAGGATTTTGTTTGCTGTTATTTCTGTTCCATGTATTATGCTACGCTAAAATTTAAGTTACGCTTTATTTTTTATTCATAATAATATAAGGGTGTGTGTGAATGGTGTTTCTTTTTAATTTAATTAAAATGTTAATTTAGTTTTGTTTCTTTTTAATATTTTAACACACAGGTCCTTTAAAGTAACGTCCCACAGCTGGGCTAAGGCCTCCGCTTCGTTTTCAGAAGAAAGCTTGGAGTTGACTCCACCAGCTACTCCGATGCGGATAAATTTTCATCAACCACGTGCTGATTTTGTCACGATGTTTCCCGTCATCGCCAAGCACGAGATGAATTATAAACATAAATAAATGACATGAAAATGTAATGAAACTTGCCCGGGTTTGAACCCGGAATTATAAAATTTCCGTCTTCTAGCCACTAGGCCATCAGGACTCAATCCTTTGAATTAAATAAAACATTTTTTAAATGTTTTTTATATAATTAATATGTACTTATTTATGTTATTTACCGTTATTATATATTTAACTACATATCTAAGTTTGAAGCATTAACCTAGTATGTTATATTCAAACGCCTCAAAAACGACTTAAGCTCCGGAAATGACGTCGATCGTCTAATTTAACGTCATTACTACACGCAATGCAAGTCTACATTTTCATCTATATATAACATTTATGAAAATGATCATTTAACTGTACTTACTTAGTGTTGTAAGTACATAGTTGTAAGTACATACTTAGATTTTTTAATTAAGAAAATATTTATCTGAAAATAGTTCTCGTTCATTATATTATGTTGTTATTATATTGTATTGATTTAAGTCTTAAGTTAATGAATTAAAAAGGTTATAGGAATTATATCTTCTCAATAAATTAAAATATTCTCAGGTGACAAAATATACTCAATCTTAATAACATTGTAAATAGGAAAATTTTGTTTCCTTGTCTTTCCATGATTTTTAACGTTAACCGTACCAATGCAACTGATCTGTTATTTGATAAATAACAGCCTATGAATGTCCCACTGCTGGGCTAAGGCCTCTTCTCCTCTTTTTGAGGAGAAGGTTTGGAGCTTATTCCACCACGCTGCTCCAATGCGGGTTGGTGGAATACACATGTGACACAATTTTCAGAAATTTTACACATGCAGGTTTCCTCACGATGGTTTCCTTCATCGTTAAACACGAGATGAATTATAATCACAAGTTAAGCACATGAAATTCAGCGGTGCTTGCCCGGGTTTGAACCCACGATCATCGGTTAAGATTCACGCGGTCTTACCACAAGGCCATCTCGGCTTTTTCTCTGTTATTTGATTGATTACCCTAATTAATATTTTAAATGCGAATGTGAGTGTGTTTGTTTGTTACGCTTTCACTCCTAAACTTCTAAACCGATGTTAAAAAATATTTGATCATTAGAAAGCTACATTATATGTCCCGTTATCACAAATATTTACAGAAAATGAGAAATCAAAAATGTTATAGTTACGATTCGTGTGACAAGAATAATAATACAAAATAAATATTATTTCTATTTGAAGCATTTTTCTGTATAAGAGTATTATTGTTGTGTTCCGGTTTGAAAGGTGAGTGAGCCAGTATAATTACAGGCACAAGGGAGGGACATAAGATCTTAGTTCCCAAGGTTGGTGGCGCATTGGCGATGTAAGCGATGGCTAACATTTCTTACAATGTCATTGTCTATGGGCGTTAATGGACTACTTACCATCAGGTCGCCTAAATGCTTGTCCGCTTACCTATACAATTAAAAAAAAACAACGAATTTCTATTATCAACTGAGCTTTAAATGTGAGTGCTAAAAATTTCAACTCATCGGTTACGTGGAACAGTTTTAAAATTTCAGTTGAAAGATTTAACCCATTCCAAACAGGTGCAGTTAATAAAACCTTAATAGAACAAGGCGTGGGCCGTAAAGTACTGTTTTCAATGTACGCGCGAATAGATCGCTTGACTTCACTTGATTTATAACATACCTACAAGTACTTCGCCCGCGACTTCGTCCGCGAAAATTTAAAAACTATTTAACGAAAATACGTAAATTAAATTCTCCTAGTAAAATATTATTTAATTATAGAGGTTGCCTGGAAGAGATCACTGTAAGTGATAACGCCGCCTTTGCATACTTTTTTATGTAAAACTTGTACTTACTATTTGTTATATTATTGTAGTGTGTGCAATAAAGAATAAATAAACCAAAATAAATAAATTACTATTTGTTAATAGACTAAATGTGGGACAGTTTGTTCAATCCGTGATGTTACACCCGTCATAACTTCTAAACCAAAAGTGTGATCCGAATAATTTAAATTGGAATTTCACACGTACCTATTTAACTTTAATTATTATCAAACCATTTAAATGGGTAAGGAAAAGTATCATGCTACGAATATAACTACTATTCGATTCCACCTGCATTTTAACTTAATAATTATCCTGGGACAATAATAATCTGGGACATTATTCACACAAGGTCATCTGATCCAAAACTAAGTAGAGCTTGTACTATAGAAACAAGACAACTGATATACCACATATACTATTTTTTTTTTGTAAATACATACTTATATAGATAATTACATCCAGACTCAGGACAAACAAACATGTTCATGCACACAAATGTCTGTCCTGGGACCCCTGGGTGGAAATCGAACCTGCGCTGCGGCGTGAAAAGCAAGTCTTACCAACCACGCCAACGGGCTCGTCAATTTAAACAAAACTGTTCTTGTGGCTTAACATCAAAATATTATATGATAGCCTATGTTACTCGTTAAAGGTGTAGCTTTCTAATGGTGAAAGACTTTTTAAAATCGGTCGTGATGTTTTTGAGTTAAATCGTTACAAACAAACAAAAAATTAAATATTTATAATATTAGTAGAATTTTTTAAATTGTTAAAAGAAATATCAAATTATTTCATATTTAATGTAACGGAATCTGTGTATACGTTGGTAATCTGTTTGTTTTGACCAAATTGGTCAAATTTATCAAAGTTGACCAAAGTTTGCAATTATGTGTTTGCGTGGTTTTTTTATTATCCACTTTCTTGTAGTTCGCCGCTAGATGGCATTGGAGCACATTAACTTATATCGTTCAACCAATCGCCATGAAAATTTGTATTTAAATAATACATAAGCAATACAACGTTAGTCATGTTTTGCTAGTAATATTATAGAAGAAAAAAAAACTATTTCGCTGAGCATATCTCTTATTGCGACCGGATTCTAAATTGCCTCGTTTGTTCTCAACGACTAGGTACTGCGAAGAAAAATCTTAATAAACATGAATTTTTCTTTACAGTATTTTACAAGCCAGCGCAAGATATAAACGGAATTCGAATTATTATTCCAGTTCAAATAGACGTTCTATTAGTTGTATAGAATTCAGTTTAATACAAACTAGCATGCTAGTTATTTAGATAGAAAAACACTCGAACGTCAACCGACGTTGTATCAATTCAAGTAGGTATTCCATATACAATTCTACGTAGAAAAAGGGAATAGATAAAATAAAATGTTCAATTTTATATATTTTTCCATGTCACTGATTCCATTGGTCGATTTAATTGGTCGATTATTTGACAATGAATATGGTTTATGGTAATTGCTCTAAATGTACAAACCCAAAATGTATATTCTTATCTTTCTTATGTAAATCTATTTAGTGAAATAATTGAAAATAAATCAATAATTAATTGATCCAAATACCATTACACGTATACTGAAAAACAATAATATGAAGTATATTATAATATAATTTATACATAAGTAGGACAAAACCATGCGATAACTTCACTCTAATTGCACGCAATTATAGTAAAGGTACTGAATAAACAATAACACATCTATAACAACAACATACATCATACTAAACACATTGGACAGCGTATTGGATTGGAAGCTTCAAATTTTCTGAATAAGAAACAGAAACTTTCTTGGTGGTAGAGCTTTGTGCAAGCTCGTCGGGTAGGTAACATCCACTCATCAGATATTTTACCGTAAAACAGCAGTACCTGGTATTTTTGTGTTCCGGAGTGAAGGGTAAGTGAGCGAGTATAATTACAGGCACAAGGGACATAACATCTTAGTTCCCAAGGTTGGTGGCGCAGTGGCGATGTAAACGATGGTTAACATCTCGATACAATACCAATGTTTATGGGCAGTGGTGGCCCACTTGCTCGTACGCCTAACTATGCTATAAAAAAAAACTCTTAAATAAATACCGCTCACAAGACGTCATATCGTTATTATATAGTTGTTATGAAAAGAAAATAACAGTATTCAATATGATTCTGCCTAACACAATCTACCTCCGAAACATTTTATAAAAGTAAGTTTATCTGATATCGTGAACAATAATTTAACATTTATAATACAAATACAAAGACGTAAAACTAAAGTCACGCATAAATGGCTTCGTATTTGTCGTGATGGGAAAATGCCAACTGACGCCAGGGGGGTGATCAATTCTTTAATTAGTGCCATTAAACATAATTGAGAAGGTGTCTCCGCTATGTCACCTGGAGAACGGGTAACATCGAGGGATTCCCCTTTAAGGAAACAATACTCAAATGTACGGAACACTAATGTCCTTTGATTATTTAAGAAATTATTATTATTTTTTAATTATATATGAGGTTTACTTTTACGACTACTAAAAGTACGAAGAAATATATTAATTTACTGATATCTGATATGTAATGATGAATATAAATTAAATGCAAAAATAAACTAATGAATTACGAAACGAGATGAGGTTATCGAACTGGTGGCATTTTATTGTATCTTGCGCGAACACTTCGATAATTTTAAGCGATTTTATATTTAATCATTATTCTTTTCATTGAGTATTAAAGGTGATCATAGTAAATGTAATAAATAATCCAATCTTAAGATTTGGGTGTTTCTAGTTTCTATAATTATTATGTATTAACAACTTACTCCTTAGAACGACGCTGTATTAGCTGAAATGACGCGGCGCGTCGAAAAAGTCTTCAACAACGTTGAAACATTAACAGATATTTTTTTTAAAAACATATAAAAATGATCCTAATATATTTTTTGCCTTAACCGGCAACAACTTTAGTTAATTAACGAATTGGTATATTAAATTTTTAATATTTTTTTTAAGTTTGTAATGTCAATTTTTAAAATTATATTTATAAAGACAGTAAGTTGTTTAGAAATTTGCCCGTTTGTAGTAAAGCATGTGCATTTTTGTTTACGTTTATTCGTAAATATTTTCTTCCTCTCATGTCTTGAGAAATAATTAATGAAATAATTTATGTTGTTAAATTACTTTTATAAGTTAAACATTTTATTTGGAACTATATATTTTTAACCGAAGTTTTTATCGCATAGTTTTAAAAACAATTTAAATATGTAAACCACAAACAAAAAGTTAAACTTTTAAAATAGTTTAAGCAATTGTACATAATATATTTAAATAGTAATAAATATTAATAATCTTACCTCCCTGATGAATAAGTTTCAGTACGCCCGCCCAGAAATCTGTACCATATACTTCAAAACTTAAAGACACAGCGTTACAACGCACTCACACTATAATCCATGTACATACGAATACCTTCACACATTAATAAAAAAACATACTATACGGGCAATTTATCGAATAAGTATTTTATTGTGTCAAGAAGGCGCGTTCAAACATCGATATTAAAAATTTACGGAGAGACACCGAATGTTCGAATCGACGCGGGCGTTCCTGGCGCGAGCTTACTTCGGACTGAGGGCGATACGATGGGCGGACTTGTTACCATAGATTAAAATAACTGAACTTAACTGTATCAGACATATGTAAGTCGTACAGGTGACAGTTTTGTATAGTTATTATTTACATATATATATTTTTTTTATAAATAGTGAAAACAATCGAATAATTTTCTTTAAAATAGCGCAAAAATGCAAAATAATATTATAATTATTTTATGTTAAGACAAATAAAAATATGGAGTCGATGTAGACTAGAATATAAAACACATGGATCTTAAACGAAGACAAAACAAACGCTACTGGACTTCCATATACCTACCTAATTTTACTTTTTTAATTTTTCTCGCACACGTGACGGTGAACGAAAACATCGTGAGGAAACCTTCACGTTTTATACAAAATTCTGCTATACTCATGTGTATTTACGTACACGCAGTGAACAGTGTAAAACTTAAACACACCTTATTTTTAAGGGAGCATTGCCTAGTTGTTAGAATTATAGGTATTTAAATTTTTATATGAGTTATTATATATTTGTGTTTAAAATTCATCTCGTGCTTGACGGTGAAGGAAAACATCGTTAGGAAACCTGCATGGGTCAAATTTCACTCAAATTCTGCCACTTGTGTATTCCACCAACCCACATTAGAGCAGCGTGGAATAAGCTCCAAAACCTTCTCCCCCAAAAAGGAGAAGGCCTTAGCTCAGCAGTGGGACATTCACAGTCTGTTACTACTATTATATATTCATTATTGTCGATTAGCGATTTTAAACCGTTTTTTAAGATAAATTTACATTTATCTTTGTTAGAATGTAACTATACTACTAACAGTATAAAACCACTCTAACTTCCTCGTATAACTGAAGCCTAAAGATAGCCTACGTGAGTATTACGTGTATTCACTGCTCCGGAATGTCGACAGACAGCATCAGATGTAGGTTGACATTCTTGCTGAAATGCTCATAAAAATATCTGTCTATTTCAATCCACCTAACATTTACTATAGTTAAATAAATCAATTTTAGTATAAAGAAAGCGCGTGTATACAAAAGGCACAGTTTATGTTTATGAAGTCTCAGAATATCTCATTTATTTTTATTGTTAAAATGATGTATGAAATATAAAATAACATTTTCTATAAATATAGATTTTGAACATTTTCATTCGAAACAGTTTGCCTTAGGTTTGTTTTAAGAAAAAAATCTTCATGCACTTTTTCGACAATACAAGATCGTTTCTGTAGTGATATTCTGTAAGAAATCACTTCATAACTTACCCGTGAAATATTTACTACCGACTTATGGTGATACAGGTACTATTTCGATGCATGTATACTTGAAATGTTATAATAAATAGTTCACAACAATTTTATTTATATTAATTCCGTAAATATATACAAATCAAAATTAAAAATAGTGATTGTACAAATCGTTACTGCGTGTAATGGTCGCAAGAATGCAAGCAGCATTTCCCCTTTGGATCACAATTCCGATTCTCTGGGCGAAAAATGAACCAGTCCTCCTGTCATCAGTAGTGGCAATAAGATGGGGTGTAATATTTTTTATCTATAATTATTATGGTTAATGTCTCATAACACTTTTTCACATTTCACGACTGTTGTGAGTCTCGTGTTTATTCTTTTAAAAGCTCTTGAAAAGCTCTTATGAACTTGGTACGAGTATAACAAAATCCAGTTGTTTCACATGAAATGCTTCATTATTTTTATTAAACCATTGTTTGAATGTCGATACAAAATTTTATACCAACTCGTCTTAATAATTCGTCAAAATCAATAACCTTAATTATTACTTATGTCAGAGAAAAAGCCACTTGTAACCGGGTCAAGGACTGTGGTTGAAAGTTTTGATATGTTTTTCCATATATTATGTACAAATTTAATCAATAATGACTATGTACACAGTGTCCTATGTCATTAACGTCATAATATAACTTGTAGGTTAACTTATTACGGTCATTATCACTTTTGTATATATATTGATTTTATATATTTGTATATATACAATCTGTAAAAATGTTCTACAATGTGTAAAGATTTTTAGGAGGTGGGTTTGAGAGCTTCCACCATGCTGTTCCAATACAATAAAAAAGTCAGCGTTCAAACGATCTACATAAATAGTTGATAACAAATTATATCGGGCATACCGAAAAGGATATAGGGTACTTTACACCTTTTTCTCTGTTTAGGGACTTTCCTACATAAGCACGTCAATACCATAATCTCTCACACGTTGGCGCGAACGGAATTGATCATCATTACCTATTAAAAAATATTTATCTGAGAAAAATATTTATATAGCTTATACTCACATGTCAAGGTATAATTCGCAAGGTCGATGACACGAATACATCTATATATATAATAATTTGATTCAAAGAGTCTTATTAAAATCTCTCGCTTCAATATCTGTACTGAACATCGCGGGGCATATTTTCAGAACGATATGAAATGAACTCTCTTTAAAGTTTGTAAACGATAGTGTTTCCCGCGTCATGTTGTTTGTAATAATGTCCAATTTACTGTTGAACGGTTAACGTGTTTATTCCAGCAAATGAAATGCTGATTTTAAAACGGTGCTAATGGTATTCGGTAAAAGAATACGTTTATACGTGTGGGATGTTGAACGAAATATATTGAGATTTTCATCTCTCTATTTCTGTACGTTCTACAACGCAATTTATTTCCGTGAAAACGCTTTATTTCGAATTCATCTCTCATCTCATAATGAATGTTTAATCTACTTTATCTTAGTTCATTAATTCTTTGCATGAATATCGTATCATAATATAGTAAAAGGTTTAAAAATATTCTTTGTCTCGTAATTTTGAATATTTTAAATCGTAAATTAAGTAAATGAAAAGATTATTGGCACATTTTCTCATCTCTATTTCATTTCACCAATATCCTTGAAGTAATAGTAAGTAGTAGTAAGAAAACCAGGACATGCATTCTTAAACGGGACATAGGCATTAATAAAATTCAGAACAAAATAAGACCCTATCCGCCTCACTTTAAAACGATGAGATAATAATATTTAACCTGAAGATTAACTAATTGCATGCTTAACGCTCATTGGTCGCCTATAATATCATCGGTCGTCATCGACCAATAACAGTTCAGATTAAAGTTCGATTTAAAGATTTCTTTCCCATCAAGAACACATTTACAGTCATTTATTATGACAAAACACAACGCATTTTTTTTTAAACATATATAAAATATCATCTCAGAACAAGAGTTTTATTCTTAAAATTAAACAATATAGGTAGATCAAAAAAAACTATAATAAATCATGTGTAAAAATACAAACAAAGATATAATAAGAGAACAAGAAATAATTCAAACTATCTAAGTCATTAAAAAATATTTCCAGGGTACGCTTACATTATTTCGAATATATTTTATCAGATGTTTATTAAATATATTTGTTCCTCAATATTTTCGATTTCATCGAGATATTTCTTGAACATTTGAACATATTTTTTTTTTAACATAACAGGTTCTTCAAGTTAAATATGTTAATCTGACTTTGATCATCACCATTTCAGACCATCGATTAAAATAGTCATTGACTGACTAAAAGTCGTCACGACCTGCCGTCAATAAAGTAAATACCTCAGCCAAACTCTGCCTTTGATGTGGTTAATTGAAATTCTTTGTAACGCTAAAATTCATTTCAATTTCATATTGTATATTACTTGGTAGTAAAAGCCTCATTAATTAGCGCTATATCTCTTGATATTACTGTTCATTTGAATAATTAAGACTTTTAGGAAATTTTGGAAGATAAAATACTATTTCTAGTAATTTCTTTGCATAAAATGATACTAATATTTTATACAGTTTTAAATTATACAATTTTAATATTTATAAAATGAATACATAAAAACAATTTCAATGAAACGCCTGAGACTTTTATATCTTAAAAAAAATAAAATAATTATCACTAACTATTGCTTTACGTGGCAGACGCCAAAAAAGTCTCCAAACTATCGTCTTATTTGATCCGATTTACACAAATCCTTAATGAATTAGATATACCTCGTCAATCTTTCAGTGCATTGGTGAAAACTGTAAGAAAATTTGTTAGTCGTAGATAGACGCATCTTTTGCTTTGTAATCGGTAGTGATAGTACAGTACAGCCTGTGAATGTCCCACAGCTGGGCTAAGGCCTCCTCTCCTCTTTTTGAGGACAAGGTGGAGCTTATTCCACCACGCTGCTCTAATGCGGGTTGTTGGAATACACATGTGACAGAATTTCAGTGAAATATGACACATGCAGATTGCAGGTTTCCTAACGATGTTTTCCTTCACCGTCAAGCACGAGATGAATTATAATCACAAATTAGGCAAATTTAATTCAGTGGTGCTTGCCCTGGTTAGAACCCACGATCATCGGTTGAGCTTCACGCGTTCTTTCTACTGGGCCATCTCGGCTTTTTATATGATAGTACATACACTTAATTAATTTTCCATTATAGCTTATTTTTTGGACACTTCTTGTAACTTTTTTTTTATGTTTCTGCGGCAGAATCATTTAACCTAACCTAACATCGAATCAATAGAAATCGAATTCAATCAAATTTATTATTTATGTTGTCCACAACAAATGGCATAATTAAATATTAAAGAGCTGGACTAAAAAGTAACAATAAGTTCGAAATAATAATAAAAAAAAAACAAAAAGAGCGGAAATAACAAAAACGTCTTAGACGCTACATTACAAGTTCACATTTTAATATTATTGTAACAATCTTTAATAACTTTACGGAAAGTATTAGGTGAGTCCGTACTGATATCTAGCAACCCACTAAGCCTATTGTATAGTTTGATGTTTTGATTGTTGATGCTTTGACTGTTTCATGAACGTGGTATTGGTGAATTTTGTGCCAAAAAAAAGTTCAGCAGAGAGGTGGTACTGAGAGCGTAATCGGTTTTCGAGGATGTCTGTAGGGCACTGAACTTTGTTTTGGAAAATATGTTTGGGCAGTCTATTTTATTTCGAAGTAGTTTGTATATAAACGGAAAGTCCAATAGGTCTCTTCTTTGTTCTAAACTAAATTAAAACAATTAATATTAACACATTTCAACTTGGCAAAATGAATGGTTATTAATTGTCGCATAATTTACGTAGTTTATAATAATGTCATGTGAGTTAGAGTACGTTCCGTCTATTAATTGTCAATTAATAAACGTCAATTAATTATTTAAATGTTTAATTGGCGTAAATAGACAAGCAATTGGTTGACAAGGTAGAAGCGATCGCAGTACCTGGATACGATTGGTGTGGAATAAAAACGAGCGATTTAATTGGTTAAAATTGTAGTCTATAATGCACTTTAATTACTAGTTGTTGCAGGTCTTGTTATTTTTTTATTTGTTACTGATAAGATACTGTCGATCTGTTTTAAAATGATTATGGATCAGTTTTTTTCCAATCGGTGTTACATAGAGCCCTACATCCAGTGAATGTTTTTTTTTAATAACCACTGGAGAGCAAGTGAGCCTACTCCACCTGATGGTAAGTGGTAGTAGAGTCCAGACGCGACGATAGCTAGTACAGACAGGAAGAATGATCTGCACTAGCCACCCCCCTCCTTGCCAGCCCGCAAAATGCCTCTTCAAGCCTCGCTTGAAGGAACTTAGGTCATAAGAGGAGGGGAATACGTGTGCTGGTAAATAATTACATTTTCTAGAGGTGCGACAAAGAAAAGTATTGCCAAATTTATTCGTGCGTGATGGAATTGATGAGACAGTTAGTCGGTGAGAGCTAGAGCCAGCACGTAGACTTGTGAAGGAAGGGGGTAGAAAAAATGAAGGAGGGATTCCTCAATAATGATTTGATATTACTGTATGGTAAAAATATTAAAAAAGAGGAAAATCCCATTACGCTAGAAAAAAATATTGGTACTGGATTGTTAACCTTAACAATAACAAATAATTGTACCGTTCAGTGTCAGCTTCAATTTTACTAATACCACTTTCATTCAATGCGACACGTTCACCAAACGGAACGTATGTTTACTTTTTTAGTTTTACATACACACCTGTTAATTAAAATTTGTATTGTAATATTTACCCGTTCAAAGTATAATCCCATTTGACGATTAATTTTATTTAAAATTCAAGCTTTCGTTGCATTTTGTTTAAAGAAAAATATATCAGCAGGCTATTTTGCTTAACACGATCTTTAAAACCCTAAAGTAACCGAAGGATGTGGTGTCATTTATATCTCTACCTAAAAAAACTGAGATGAAGCTAGCGGGAATGAAAATGCCTCGGCTGACCTACTGCGAAGAACCAGAACCATAAAAATATTACGCTGAAACTTAAGAAATTGTCAGTATCCTGAGACTCCCTAAGGGCATTAAACGCCTTCAGGCTACATAGGCAGGTTAGCCGTCAGAAAGTCAAGATAGCTGCATGGGTAAGTGATCCTGTGTCGTTTTTTAAAGAGGCAGAGGGTATCGCTGATTAGTAGTAGATTAGTGGCTATTATGGCAGATAACAAAAAAAAACGAGACAGTAAAGGCAACATTATAGCCCTATCAAATTAGTTTGCTTTAAAAATGATCAAGCGGAATTTCCCCGATACCTGTACCCATATTGCACATCAAGTAACATAAATAACATAACAAAGTGCTCATAAATTAACATATACCTGAAATAGTTGACGTTATCGCTAAACCGCGATCACTATCGAGCAACCTTTATGTAGAAGTAATAATAGACCGGAAGCGAAAAGGGAACTACAAAGTTTAGAAGATCAATACCAGTATCGTTCCACTTTATATTATCAGACGATCTAAATAGAATTTAAAAATAGTATAGGATAGGCGAGACATGTGCGCTGTGTTAATTGTTTAAAGCTATTTGCACCATTCGAAATGGAACACAACAATAAGTACTGCAGTTTTGCGGTAGAATATCTGATGCGTGGTTGGCACCTAACCAGGCGAGCTTGCCCAAAACCCTACCACCAGTAAATAATCATTATAATTTCATAAAATATCTATCTTCCTCGTTGGTCGGAGGGAGGAAGTTCGCCGCTCCAGGACTAAGATCCAAATTTCGCAGTGAGGATTGGCCATCCGCATGCGGGGATGCAGGGAAACAATATCTTACGAGGCAGCAAACGTCCTTGGACATTCTGGCGGATGTCGATGCAAGGGGTAAAAGCGAGCCCATTCCGAGTGCGATTGAGGCGTTGAAGTAGCGGGAACATAGAAGGGCTCTTGCGACGTGACGTGACGTTAATGTCTCGCACTAGCGAGGAGTGCAACGGCGCGAGATAACCTTCGCCCCCGGAGGAGAGTTCCTCGAGCGAAGCAGAGCACAAGCAGAGAAAAAAGTGCCTTGGTAATGAGATGCAACCTCGGAACAAAAAGGAAAAAGTAGACGGGCTCTGGATTCTAATTCAAGGTGTCCAGTAAAGTTATTAAGTTGATATGTCCAGAAATTTTCGGAAGGTACATAAATTTGTTGGGACTACTTCCGTTGCTTAATTTGTGCAGATTCTTCTGATTTATGACAAGTAAATAAACTCCATATAGTCCGTATAATACTCCATATAAACTCAAATGACCATAGTAAACAACTACATATATTTTAATTGAATTTTATTGGAGCAGATTTGCACTAAAAAAGTGCCTACAAAATAGGTAAATATTTCCGCTTAAGAACAAGTTGATTGTGTGACAAAATTGCACGCAGACCAGCTTTTAATCATAGGGTTTTAAACAAAATTCTCGCTTTTCTATAAGCGTAATATGAAAGCAGTAAATAAATAACCCGCGTCGCATTCACGACACCCAATTTTAGTTGACGTTCTTGCTATTTAATTTGACAACTAACGAGTGTATTCTAGTTTCAAGACTATTTTCGATATATTCTGGAATTTTATTTAAATATCTGCAATAAACCTTTCTAGTGACTTTTTAACATTGGAAACTGGAAAATCTGACCTATTTTCGAATTACAGTTTAGTTAAATAATGTTCACTAAACTTTTATTACAGTCTACTGGCTGAAATTTAGTATATACGTTTATGTATGTTCAATATGTTCTCGCATAACTTCTTCTTCATAACTACTTATCATCATTCGAAATATGAAGTATCGTAAGAAGTATCTTAATTTTCCGCTGGCTGTATGTGACGTTACTATAAATTCAATATGATTTTTTTATAAACATAATTTTTTTTTTTATAAAAATAAAAAATTCTTAAATTTTGATAGAACAACAAAGAAACTACTTTTACTAAGGCTACCTTTGTATCAGGTCAAATAAGACGTTGTGATGCTGCGGTGCTCCAGCCTAAGAGTGACCATTACGCAAGCATTAGTGAAACCGATTGGATTTCATTCGATATTGTCACAAGATTGGAAAAGCTTTTAAATGGTGTTAAGGCAAATTTCTAAAAGAACAAGCATCGTAGACACTATATAAAAAGTACTTTATTTTTATTTTTCTGGCATGTTGGCACACTAAAAAAAAATATAGTGTCATGACATCGTTTTAATATTGTATTTGTACTTACTTTGAAGCGTAGTGCAGATTAAAATCTCTTTTTGCTTCCAATTATATTAACATGTGCCATTCCTTCGTTAACTCCAATTCCAATATTCACAAAAACGTGTGAATATTGGAAGAAATAAATCAAAATTTATAAATTTTTCTACGTCCAGTGTCATACATTTTAGTATTTATTGTAAAGAGAGTAAATTTAAGCTGAAATATATATAAAATTGCCAGAGAATCCACAGACAACACACAAAGAAGGTCGCATATTGTTCATAAAAACAATACATATAATAGAATTCCGAGTTAGTTACAATAAATAAATAATTATTTTTTAATCAGCATTTAGTTTGTTGAAAATTCATATTGGTAAAAGAACCATTTTTTTATTTAATAAATAAATATTTATAAAGAATGTACGGGACCACCCCTTAAATATTCGGCATTGTTTTAAGCTTTAACGTTTAGAAATTGAAGACAAGTAGAGTTAAAATTTGATCTAATATTTCGTCAAAATTGAAAAATAACAAAACAGTATCAGGTTTATTTCTGTGCTAATAAACTGTTCGTTTATATATTCTAAACAAACGAAACAAAACTTAATTTGAAGAATAAATTCGACGTTTAAGTTATTGTATAACTCGTAATAACTTAAATTGGAAACCAAATATTTGTTAAAGCGTTTAAATTTTAATGGAATTTGAATTAAAATACGAGTTTAGAATTATTTATTTATTGTTTTATTTACAATTTATCAGCTATTTACTTCAGAAGATTTAGATGTTTTTAGTTTATTCTTTCGTAGCTTTTTACTCATCTGATATTCTTGTTCAACTTTTTAGAGTCGTGACTGGAAAAAAAATAGAGGGTTATACTGACGTCACCTAAGCAGAGTATTATTAGGATTTTTACGTTATATTAATTTGCTTGTAATAAAATAATAATTGTAATCATTAATATCTTAGACTTCAAGAAAAATATTAACCAATATCAAAACAAATTGAATATATTAAAAACGAATCTTTAACTCACCTGATCTCCTCTGTGTATGGCGAGAACCATATCATATTCATTGGAACCGATGGAGATGTGCGCACGGCCGTCGTTACCAACAGTGATTGTTTTTCCAGTACAAGCATTGTTTCGCTTTTCACCAGAAATTATATCACAGTACCTACCAGCTGGGAGGCAAGTCTACAGATAAAAAAGAAAAATCTCTATTATATTAACGACAATAAATTCACCAATTGCAACTGAAATCTTTTGGAAAGTATAAAAAAATGCAGTTAAAAGGAATCGGAATATCGGTAATCATAAAAAATATTAACCTGCAAGTTTTGATTCAAATTCCAGTTGTCGTTGTTGATGGCAATAAAACCTTGACCACCGCGACAGAAGGCGATCTGGTTGCTACCGTTGTCCCACCAGTCGTTGATACCAGTGTTACCAGCAACGTTACGGAAGCCAACCATACCGGCAATTTGGCGCCAGCGATGTTCGCAAATCCAGCCATTACCACAGCTATTATCCTATTAAAAATATAATACATTAATCAGCAAAATCATTCTTTAAAAACCAAATATTCGTAGAAAATATTTAAATAAAATAGAAATTATACAATTGATTTTATTTATCAACTAAATTGTGCTGAATATATTTATTAAGATAAGATTAACGTATCATCACAACGGGTCATAAATTATGTTAGTCAGTCAGTCAAACTGTTTTTGATAGTTGATATTTTTTTCAATTCAATAATTTAGTGTTCACAGCCAAAACAGAACATAATGGAAAATATGAATATAAGAACCATTATCCTCATATACATAATATATGATATATGAAAACTTTTATAATAAAATGTCATAAACATTAAAATGAATACTTACGGAATTAATAGATGGTGAGATAATATTGCCTTGACTGTCCATCGGTGGTCCAGCTTCAGTATCGTGGAAAGCAAAACTGCTCATTAATTGTGGCTGGCCATAAGGATGGGCCAACATGAACGCGATAGCTCCCTTATACTGCTTGGGTTGTTTGTATGTCAAGATGTTACCACCAGCACCGTGGCCTCTCTGGTTGTCGTGGTTATCGATGAAGGCCAGAGAATCACCCGAAGCGAGAAGACCCCATTGTGGACCCCAGTTGCTCAACCATCTGTTGTTGTGTGAAATTTAGTTGCGTGCAAAAACAATTATCGTAATTAAAATTGGTTTTAATGAAAGACTTGGTTTCTTAATTCCTCGAAAACTATAAAAATATTGACACCTACCTCAATTGGTTATTACCGGTGAACGCACGGCTAAGTTCCATTCCAAATCTGAACTCAGTTACTGCAGCGAGTGAAGTGTATTCATTTCGACTTATAGCTTCACCTCCTAAATCAATGACTTCTTGGAATATATACGGACGAGCACCAGATGGGAAGCCATGGGCTGTGTTCAAATTATTTAGTCGACTGTAGATGACGCTAAGATCACCTGGCCACATGTGCTTTGCTGCGTCGATTCTGTTAATTAATATGATATTCGATTATGATTAGTAGTAATTAAAAAAAAACTCCTAGTTTCTGCTTCTAAACTTTGATAAAATTAGTATAAAATATTAATTATTGAGTTTTTGCCGATAAACGCTGTCGTGAAGATTACGCGTTTTATCTTGATTCATGACAGTTTTGAAGATTTTTTTGTGTATTGTTTAAAAAAAAATAACGGTAATAACAAAGGTTACCTAATAAACATATAAATGTTGCTTACGTTATACTATAACAGAACAATTTACATTGTATGATTTTTAAAGACACTTCAGGACAGGTATGTGAAAACTTACAAGTTTAGTGGTTTAAGAATCAGCTCATGACCCAAAAACGTCGTAGAACCTATACCATCTTGTCAATACCAAATAATATTCACAGTACACCGATAAAGAGCAAATCAGGAAATTGTTCTAAGAATAAAATTCAATGTTTAATCGCTTTAGGTATATTTCTCAAAAACCAATTGTCGCTTACAAATTAATTTTCGAATCAAGTTTTATTGGAAATAAATATCAGTTGGAGTTTGATATCGATTCCTTGAATTATTTAATAATTGAACCATGAAATTAATGTGTATTGTTACAAACTTTTGGTGCCATAATTGAATGTTTAAACTTGCGTACCACGTTTTACAAATTTTACTTCATGAAAAGATTTTTACGTCTTCATTTGTCAAGAGTTAGTAGGCCAGTGTAATCCTTGGATTTAAATACACATGATCTCATACAACACAACCTTACGTAGTTTTTCTCTAGCACGTTATAAAAACAAACTAAACAGAAAACGGAGCCTTCTCAATTTAAACTATAAAATAATATTACATAATTGCCTTACCTGAATCCAGCAACACCCAAATTAATGAGGTGATTCATGAAATTGACAATCTGCGTACGGACGTACTCTGATCCTTGGTTCAAGTCTTTAAGTCCTGATAATTCACAGTTACGTACCTAAAAATATAAACACTAAATGATATATAATAGAACATAATTATTTACATACTCTAAATAATATTTGTTGGTTAATTTATTTTAGGAAAGCTGATGACGACTTCAAAGATGTTAAGTCCCTTGTGTCTGTTGTTATACTTTTTTATTTAAATTATTTTGTATAGATCGTGTTAAAAAAATACAGTATTACAATTGTATGTAATGTACCAGCTAAAGTGTTCATCGCATAATATCAGTTATTTACTATCACAACGAAGTACTGCTTCAGTTTCTTAATTTTATTTATATTAATACGTTATTGTATTAAAAAGAAAATATGTACTTAATATAATTTAAAACATCAGAAAAACTATATGAAATATCATATACTTGTTTGTATTTTTTTACGTTTACCCAGGAAAATAAATTTTTCAGGGACGGTTTTTGATTTAAAAAAAATATATTGGGCATATCTAATCGGTGAATATATTGTAGACAGTGATACGAAATGCTTAAAATTAATTCGTGTGAACGCAGCTTAATTCGCGTATTTGAATTCGAATATGTAGCTATTCTAAATTTATTTGTAACCGTTTAAATATTACACCCGGTACACGGTGAAGTTACGAGATTACCCTCTGATAACATATAGCAAAATATTATACACAATAGGTGTGTAAATAAATATACACTAAAAACAATTCATCGATTTCGTGAATGAAAACGAGGGAAACTCGGAGAAACCTGTATATCTACTTCCTCTTGACGTTTTCCTTTAGAAAAATCTTGTACAAAAGATCTAAGAAGGTCGAAGTGCTTCCGCCTTCGCGAGCTCCATTAAATGGAATGATGAAAAAATATGGTTTAGAGTATTTTTAATAAGAAGGTGACAGTAACTATATAATATGTAAATACATTTGGTACAACATTGATAAAATAACTGATTTTTAGGTTCATAATGAAATTCTAATACTTAGTCGTATAAATACATTTTATTATTACCTTTTTGTAGTAAAAAATGACAAAGTTAAACATTTAAAATGTACGTGTGCTCTTACGATTTGTATTGAAGAGTATTACAATTTAGTGAACAATATTGTCAATGTCGGCATGTCATAATATCTTTTTTAATGTTATACGTAGATGGACAGACAAACAGACCTGAAGATAATTGATCACAAAATAGACAATGTAAGATATATTAACCAATCCTTACATCGCTAAGGCTCCACCAACCTTGGGAACTAAGATGTTATGTCCCTTGTGCCTGTGGTTACATTGGCTCACTCAACCCTTAAACTGGAACTCAACAACATTTAGTATTGCTGTTTAACGGTAGAACATCTGATGTGTGGGTGGTACCCACCCAGACGGTGGAATAACCTCACACTGTATACTTCCAGTGGAAGATTAATGTTTGGTGTAGTACCAAACTACTTAGTGACACCAGACATGACATGACATATCGCCTATTGCCTAATCAAAAAAAAAGTATAAATACAATACATACTCTGTCAGCACAACAGTTATAGTCGTTGCCAGAGATGACACAGTGGGGCCAGTTGAAATCGTTTCTTCCGTATGGTACGCCTGGGTAATGCCAGTTACCGAAATTGGCTGTACTGCCTCCCGTGCCAACATTTTCGTTCCATGTTCCAGTCATGTGATTGATGATGGCGTCCACGTAAATCCTGAGAAAATATTCTCCATGTATATAAATTGATAGTTGTATACATATTATGTTTTTTTCATTGATAAGTTTTTTTACTATCTACTTTGTTACACTACGGTCTTAGATCCACAAATCTAGTATCGTATAAACAAACTTGTTAAAATTAGGGCGAGAATACCTGAATCACTCATTAGTACCATTAAAGGCGAATACCAGATTCGGCAATACATCTAATTTTAATAAACGTAATCCATAATAAAATTTATCATACATAAATATTGTTACAAGGGCCTTATTTATAAACGTCACTTATATGTTATTTAATCACTAATTTCTCTCTTTCATTTCATTTAATTAATTTGGTATTTGAAAAAAGGAGACAAAACATTGCTTAACTCATCACACAATAAACAACATTAATAGGCAAAGTCAAATGCAGTTTCATATTTATAGGTTATATTTAGGTTTCATATTTATAGGTTATACCTCACACCAGCGTTGTTGCAACGGCGTACCATATTGGCGAATTGATTTTCGTTACCAGAACGAGTGATCAATCGGTAGGAGATGGGCTGGTAACGCTCCCACCACGGACGATTCCTTGACCAGATCACCAAGTTCTCATTAGGAGGGGAGATCTAAAACAAAAAAAGATGAAGCTATACAACATTAAAAATAATTGACTTTTAAAGTTATTACATTTTTAATTAAATTATTACTTTGACAAATAAACATACACGTACTTTTATCGCATTTTACTTAAATTAAAGTTTAGAGTCACGTTTCAATAAACGTAATGTACGTAGTTTAATCTTGCCATTTTATTTTTATCGGAAACTATCCTTTTTAAGTTAATTAAACTTCCGAACGTCTATTTGGTAAATTGACTCCCATGGAATGACCACTGGAAATGTCTTTCGTACCGTTCGTTAATCAACTCTCAGATTGCCGTTAATGCCTTCCTTTTATATGTTCTAAGAAGCCGGAAGGGTAAACGGGACATCATATATTAAGTAGTTATTCGCCCACAGATATTAGCGATGAAATAAATATTAAACAGTAAGTACATTCATCGCCAACGCGCCACCAACCTTGTAACTAAGATGTTATGTCCAATGTCCCTGTAATTATGCCATTATTATAACAATTACCTATATCTAATCACTACATCACTACATATTAAAAAACTACTGAACGGATTTTCATACGGTTTTCACCAATGGATAAAGTGATTCAATAGGAACGTTTACGTGTATAATTAATTAATGTTATCTGTAAATTTGTTGAAATATGACGATAATTGTTGAAGAAGTCGGAAAAAAACGAGCCGGGGCGGGTCGCTTGTTTGAAATAATTAAAACTTATTTGAATTCCATAAATAAAATAATAGCAGTGATTTTAAAATCTCTGCTATTAGTATTACCAAAACCAAAATATCTTAATTTACCGTTTAAAAATAGGTATTTATTTATTCTTTATTGCACACACTACAATAACACAACAAACAGACAGAACAAGTTTTACATAATAAAGTATGCAAAGACGGCCTTATCACTTGCAGTGATCTCTTCCAGGCATATTATATTATAGGTATGTACATAAAACAAATATTTTGTATTATGAATAATTTAATTAATATAATTTACGTACGTACATACGTTAAAATTGCAGATTTTGAAGTATTCTTGTTACGTGAATTCCACGCTGCTGAGATGCGGTAATAAATAAATAACCCAAATCGTTATTGATTACTTTATTTAATTGTAATTATTGGATTCACTTTTGTATAATAAGTAGCACTAGTACCAGCTATCCGTGTATCTATTCCAAAATAAATCGATTTTCTATGAATTATAAATAAATGCCCACGGTTTTGCAAATCCGAGTCTAAAAGCAAGTTTATATTTTTCTTCAGTTTTTTAACGTCTACTCGTAAATCGATCTTAAACAAAAAGTGTATTACGCCTACGTTTGAGGTCCTTTTTCACTCATTGAGGGATTGAATTTGGAAAATTCTTTTTTAGAGAATATCTAAATGCTATAGCTCCGTTTATATTAAATTACGCGTATTGTTTCACAAGTTGATTATCATTTGACACAATACAAATCATTCATTAAATACCCTTGCAAAATAAATGTATATACCTAATCTTACTATGAGGGTTACTTGAAATAGCATACATCTTAAACAAGATTTAGTATTAGACTTGGCGTCATAAACAATGCAGGTTTATGCGGAACATTTGTTTACGTAAACATAACACTACCTAGATTGCTTTGTACATATTATGTCATTCTATCCCAAGTTAAATGATGAAGTGTAATACGAGATAGCATTTGTGTCAACAGTTTAAGCCCTTAATAGCTACAGCACGAGATTAAATGTGAACAAGGTTAACACGGGCTTCATTAGTAATAAAATAAATGATTTTAGATGGTAATAACAACACGCCAATCTTAACTGAAAATCATGGGTTCAAACTTAGACAAGCACCACTCAATTTTTAAATGTTGTTGTTTTTTCTTAATGTTGTACAAACTCCTTATCATACGAAAAAATAACTACAGTTAGGAAACTCCTTGGTCCATACAACAGCGTTATAAAAAAGCGCGCTAATTTTAACCGCCGCCATTTTGTTAGTGCATATAAAGGTAACATAATTAATTAATTATTGGCGCGACTTATGATTTGTAATGCGTTCAAATGTGTTGTTTGGATTTAAAAAGTAATTGAGTGAGTAATTAACATGAATTTATATCATTTGGTGTTCTATTTATGAATAAATCAATTCGAGGTCCTTATAAAATCTATATTCACTTCTGGATGCTACATCTACAACATTCATGTAGGTACTTACATAAAATTGACACTTTTACATGACAACATTTTTGATATTCGAACTGTATATAATCTTACCTGAATGCCACCAAATCCTCGTGGTCCGAGGAACCTTTCGCACTCAGCCGCAATGTCGTCCCACTTCCACTCGAAGAGATGGACCATAGTGGACCGCCCAGCTGCGTAGTGAGGGTTTTTAAATGCCACTGCCATAGTGGCAGCTGACACTAAAAGGATGAAACGCATCATCCTGATTTCTGTAAACAATATAAAATATATCAATAATTTTCTAAAACATTTTATTTAGTAAACGCTGAACAAGATGAATTTTATCTTTCGTCTTTTTCTTTTATTATATTATATTAATGAGTTCGTCTGTTATTGTTCTATAACTTCTGACGATGGCGATGATTCCTAGTTACTTTATAATTTAATGGATTACGTCCTAGTTATTCATTAATTCTATAATTCATAAATATTCTATAAGTTATGAAATAATATGACTAGGTTTGATATTTATAATGAAAGTCTGCACTTTACTATCATCCGCATATGCAAAAGAAAGAGAGTGGGGGATAGCACAGACCCCTGGGGGACTCCAGCATTCACTACATGAAGCGCAACCATCAACTAAAACGCGAAGGCTGCGTTTGTGTAGGAAGCTAGCAATCCAGGTACAGAGCTGAGTCGGCAGGCCACGCAAAAGTAGCCGATTTTAGTTTTGTCAAGACACAGCTAGATACTAATTTGTGATTATAATTCATCTCGTCCTTGACGGTGACGAAAAACATCGTGAGGAAACCTGCATGCGTCAAATGTCACTGAAATTCTGCATATTCCGCCAACCCGCATTGGAGTAGCGTGGTGGAATATCTCCAAATCTTCTCATCAAAAGAGGAGAAGAGGCCTTATCCCAGCAGTGGGACATTCACGAGCTGTTAGTGTACTGTATATAAGGGTGTTTCTATATTCGAAATATTTTTCTAAAATAGATATTGTGAGAAAGATTTTGCAAAACTGCATTCCAACAGCATAATTTCTTATTGCAGATGGAATGTTCTAGATAGGCCTAATGAATTTATAATTTATTCCTCTTGTGAGAGTAATATACGCGTAAATGTAGTATATTTTGGATCATATCAAAATAAATGATATCCGATATTATAACGATTTATAATGATGATATGTATTTATTTTTATTTAAATAATCCAAATAAAAATACAAATAATTAAAATTATCAAGTTATCATGATTGATGATAAAAACACGATACGCTTAAGATTTATGTTCTAGAATGTTGTTGCAATACATAATTATCGATATCATAATACAACATAATTCCTTCCTTAAAATTTGAACAATTTGAAAACAGATAAAAAACCATAAACTTGATTTCAATACAGAACACGTCAGATTTAATACGATAAAAATGTTTGATTCGATGCGATAACACTAAACAAATGTATGATTAAGTAATCATTAAAATATTACAAAATAGAATTAGATAAAAAAATTAAGAATCAAAAAAATTTGAATTTGAATTTTAATAATCCAACATTATTATTTTGTAATATGCATTTTACATAAAAAAATCAATATAGTATTTATATTGATTTTAAAACGATTGACGTTGTCAAAGAAAACCATTAATTTTCTAATGAACCTAACCTCAAATCATTAACGGCCATACATTTTTAGTGGTTAATTAGCAAGACAATGCTGTCTTCGTATCTCGAATGTAAATTAATTAATGATAGAAAGAGTAAAATCAGTGTTTGACAAAACAGCCACTAAACAATGTTTATAATTAAGTGAGAATGCCGTTAGGTATTATTTTCATTACCTTGAAACTGAAAAGTCTTATTAGAATTATTGGAATTTATAGGATTGATTTGTAATTACTCGTATATGTATTTAATTAAATATATAAAACAACTAGTAAGAAAATATCAAAAACTATAGTAGCTATAAGATAATTATTTTCTATCGTGTTAATAAAACGTTCAGAATGATCTTATCGACAAGAAACGGCATGAAACTTAGCAATTACTTATTTATACTAATTATTATTAAATACAATATGTATAGATGAATATCATAGACCAGACTAATTATTTCTTTTACTATAAAATACCTTTAGACAATAATGATCAACGATTTTTTATATAAGTTAAAATGTAAAAAGTTTAATCATAAATCGCGTTCATTTACACTTTTTAACAAAGCATAAAATAATTCTTAAATATTTATTTTATCATGAATATGAAAATTACGTAACGATACGTAAAATTACAAATATTATTAGAGCTAACATCACATTATTAAAAAAAAGTTACTTAAAAATTTATTTTTATTCTAATAAAATAAATTTGCATAAAATTACAGTTTATAAAGTTCTATTATAAAATAAAATATATTAATAACTCACCTAAAACTTTAACTTATTATTTGATTATATTATCGACTGAGCCCACCAACAGCGATTTTTACAATATATAGTCTTGATATGATAATTAATCAAAGTTACTTTCTCGATGTATTTTATCGTAACCCCCGTTAATTTGCGATAGCGTGAATATCGCTAAGCATTTTAATAACAGATTAAGACAACATTAAATACCTATAAATTAATTGAAATACCTATTGTACACAATCTGTGCACTATTGTTTTGCGTGTTTAAAATATATTTAATTTAGGTATGTTGCGTTTCGGCAAGATGTGATGGCCAATGAATCACCAATGATGACGATATGGCCATTGAGGATTGTGATATGCTCGCTTATATTTAATTAATATCGAGTGTTGAAGTCTCTCAACGCATTTATGAACAGTTTCAGATATAACACACAGAGAACAATATTATTAGTAGCTCATCATAAAACTACTATAAGTACAACACACACACACACTCACAAAAACACACTCACACGCACGCACACAAAGATTTATTCATTTCATTTTCTCATAATAGTTTAACTTTACTTATCGTCGTCTAATTAGTATCTAATTGAAAATTATGTTAAGGCTAATTGTGTAATTCTATTTTGGTTTTAGTTACATGACGTATCGCGCATTCACTCGTGTACAATAAGTATAAACCAACGAAAAATCGTATTATAATAATAAATCCTCTTTTCCTCTTCTTCGTGACTCCTCTTTTAATTCTCGTTTTGCGAGCGATGCATTTCCTTCGGTTATTGCCTTTATTTTTTGTTTTGATGCAAAATCGAAAACTCTCTGTGTGTGTGTGTGTGTTTTAAGCAATAACGCGTCGAGTGGATCGCCGGTAACTTCAAAGGCGGATTACATGAAATTGACATGACATGGAGTATGAAAAGTCATTCAGACTTCACTCCACACATGCCCGCAAGCCTACTTTAGTTCTAAGCGCATTAATTAATTGTAAAAAGCAAAAGCTTTATATAAAATATATTTGAATTTATTTTATCAATACACTAAATGTGCCCTGCGGCTTCACCCGCGTATAATTAATAAAAATATAATGAATGAAAAACAGCCTAGAACCTTCCTCGATAAAAGGACTGTACAACACAAAAGTAATTTTTAAATTCGAACCAGTAGTTCCTGAGATTAGTCAGCTTTATGTACATATGTCAGAGATTAGAGATAGAGAATACACGGCTGCTGCGACATATATTAGTATAGATTGTTACAAGATCGCCTTAGAATTTATAATTGGAGTTGAAAAATGATTTGTTTATACAGATATACTTAATATTTTTGTTTATAATAGGCTGGCTGAATGGCAAGTTGATGTTAATTCACTATGGCGTAATATTTAAATTAAACCTTTAGTTAACATACTAAATAACATGAAATAATGCCTAATAACGAAATACATAATGAGAAATCAATACACATGTGTTATACAAGCAATAACCATTTGATAAACTTGATCGCACATTGATGATTATACAACGGTCTGTACACTTTTATATTATAAAACTTATAGTCATCGTCATCATCTGAGGCGTTACAGCCGCGAGTGGACCTTAGCCTGGTCCAGTAAAACTCTCCAGTCCGATCTATTCGTGGCTTTCCTTCTCTAACCTGCCATCCCTAAGACTTTGGTGTCCTGTTCGACGCCGTCTAACCACCTGAGCTTGGGCCTGCCTCTACTTCTGCGGCCCTCCGCCCAGGAGGCGCCTTCCAGGAGGCGCTTGGGTACTCTGGCCTCATCCATTCGTAAAAATAAAACTTATAGTGCACGTCATTAAATATTGACATTTGAAAAGAAACAATCGACTTTCGGCATGACCATGTAAACTGAACGATGTGATCTGATTTACGCTATATTTAAGCGTTGTATAGATATTAAATAAAAAAAAATGTATTTTATACAATTAAACAGATACTCATAACTGTAACAACTCATAATAGATACCAGACTGTTAGTGTTTTGTGCGACAGAGATAACGCTCTACCACGCCGAAATTAGTCGATTGTCTCTTTCAAAGGTCGATCAGCAATATTTAAAGACGAGCATTATACCTGTTACTTCTGCGACATGTCGCTATGGATTGTTACTAATAGTAATCAGTAGTAAGTAGTTATTTAACTCTAGCATGTGCGGTTTAAGTAATAACAACAATTTAACCGATGACAACAGGATATATTCTCGTCACAAAGGATATCAGCTCATTAACGTTTAGTAATTACTCATTCGTCTAATGTGAGAAACGTTGTGATAATAGTGATTTTGATTACTCTCTGTATTTGATAGATTAGCAGTAAATTGTTGTTCGGATTATTGGGATACGTCATTGGAATTTTGATACCTAATATTTTTTTGGCTGCCTCGTTGATCTAGTGGCTTGATGTAGCGGAGGTCCTGGGTTCAATACCCAGGTCGGGCCAATAAAAATTTATTGGGTTTTTCTGTAAGAAAATTCTCAGTTGCAGCCCAGTGGCTTCAGTGGAAGCTATTATATAGACATTAATTATTACTAAATGCTCTGTAATGTGTTCTTATTTTAACATTGTAGTTATTTAATAATAATTATTTCAATTGAGAATCATGATATTTGATTGTAGTAATTATTATTAATTATTGCTAGAGAAAGAGGTAAAAAAAAACTACAAACATTCCAGTAATTTTTATGCAATATCTTAATTAAGTATGGCTCTTGTCAATCGTAGCATTCCATTACAATTTCGACTGAAACATAAATTACAAAATTAAAATAAAGTAGGGTTAACATGTAAGAAATCACTTTGTATATCGGTCATGACATAATAATAATAATAATAATAATAGGGACATTTTTCACACAAAGCCATCTGATCCCAAACTAAGCAGAGCTCGTACTATGGAAACCAGATAACTACATATACAACTTTTCATTTGTAAATACATATTTATAAAATTAATTACACCCAGACTCATGACAAACAGAAATGTTCATGCACACAAATATCTGTCCTGGTGGGAATCTAACCCACGACCTGCGGCGCGAAAGGTCAACTCTCGGGAACGGAAGGCCTCTACCAACCTCGCCAACGGGCTTGTCGATAAGTCGAAAACGTTATAATTATTATAATCTATGTATCGTATCAGATTCTGACATTTCACGATCGAGTTCTGCGGTGAGCTTCAAGTTTGTTTGTACAATGTTCTGAAGGTAGAGCTAGAGCTCTACGAGTTTTACTAAAGTTTAACTTAAACACAACAACTCTATTAACTAAATTAAACATAATTTAACATAAATGTTAATTTATTTCAAACATAAATATGTTGCTGTAATCCAAATGACATGATAGTGTTAATAATTATACGATTATAAAAATCAAATAGAAATATTGATAAGAGATTTATTGCTATACGATTTTCCACCTTAAGGCTAGATAATCTACTTATAGTATCTCCTTGAATATAGTGTCTCACCTCTTTCCCAACATGTAAAGCGATGTGCATATCTTCAGCGGTCTGCGATATGTAGAAATGTGCACGTCCATTACTGTCTACATCAACTGTAGTCCCAGAGCATTTGACACCAATATTCTTTCCAGATATAACATCACAATACTTGCCCTGTGGTAAACCTGTCTACGTAACAGATTTAACCATAAAAATCAATGATGAAATATATAAAATTGATTTAATTATTATACATAATATAAAAATATCTCAGTCACAATGAGTGATAATGTAATTCAATTGAGTAATAGTTTAAACCTTCAAAAACAAGTTTATATGCACTAAAACTAATGAAATGCTTTATTAGATTGAATTTATGAAGTCTATTTCTTCGAAATTTCAGTTGGGTGGAACTGATTAAGAATTCAGTTGCAAAAGATAATTAGCTAGATTACAAATTTTCAATGATCCCACGTGACCTAGTTAATTACACCGAACACGGGTTATGAGTTTAATTCGAAATTAACTAGGAAACTAGCTCTAAAGAATTCCATTGGCTTAGAAGCATCGTGGTCTCAAAATCTTCTTAACAGAAACAAAGGCATTTGCAGCAGAGCGGGACATAATACAACGGACTTAAAGTCCCTTTGACTCCTGCATTTGATCCATTCATTGACAGTGTAAGTATATTTACCGTCCTTTACATCGCAAATGTGCCACCAACCTTGGGAATTAACCAAGTAAATATTGTCTTCATATATATGTATACACATACACTGCCTTTCCTTACCAATAAATGTGTTATCGCAAAACATTATTACGAATATTTACGCTCAAATTCACTCCCATACGTTCGTCCTTTTGCCTCATCATTCAATTACTCTTTGTTATCTACTTGTTCAGACATCTCCAATACTGGCCTTTATGACTGAACTTTTATGTCAAACTACTTAAGTATATCATTAAAGACAAATACATCTTGTACAACTTACCTGTAAGGTCTGATTCAAATCAACGTTGTCTCCATTAAATACAATAAAACCAAGTCTACCTCTGCCGAAAGCAATTTGTTTGTTTCCATTGTCCCACCAATATCCAACGTTGGTATGACCTACCGCATTCCTAAAGGATGCCATATTGTATATCTGGCGCCAACGATGCTCACATACCCAACCGTTACCACACGTATCATCCTGTTTACAGTAACAATTTAATTGTAAAAAAAAAGCATAACATTGTTCAGTAAACTATCATAGCCACATTTATGTCATGCATTTCTTCCACATGTAGAGAAAGAGAGGAGAAAGAAAGTAGTAAAGAATTTGCCGTGCAAAAATGTTTCCAAATTATGTTTTAATTTTCTTCAACCTTTGCTCAAAAATTAATAAAGGAACGACGAAAATTCCAACTTCAAAATGATATTATACTAGAAAATATTCTTAATTGGATTTTTAAAACTGCAAGAAAATTTCATAAAAAGTTTTATTCAATATGCAATATCTTAAAGAAAAGTTGCGAAAAACTTTTTTAATTCTCTGGATCTTGAGAAAATTAACTTTTTATAGTTATTTTTTAATCTATATTTTAAGTTATCTAAACAAAAGTGAATCGTTTTTAATAGCGAAAATTAGCCATTAAAATATTATAGAGAAAACGAAATCTCAAAAAACTAGGCAAATCTGTATAGTTATATTTACTATATAGCAAGGTAAAAAATCAAAAAACTTACTTCATTAATACTTGGTGAGATAATATTTTCACTGTCATCAGATGGCGGGCCTTGTTCAGTATTATCAAAGAAGAAACTACTCATGACCCGAGGCTTGCCGTATGGATGTGCCAATAGGAAGGCAATAGCTGCCTTCAGAAATATAAAAAGGTACAAGTTACTAAGATAAACTGATAAGATGTTTTAAATTAAATCAAATATTTATTGTTATAAATATATGAAAAGAATAAGCAAAGCTAAGTTTGAGATTAATAAGAAGTAAACAAGAACAAGTAAATAATAAAACAATAAATTACTTTTTGACAAAATTGAGAATTCCATCGAAAAAACATCATAGCGTAGGAATCCCGACTATTCTTCATAACATGTAAAGAAGCCTTTCTTATTTTTTGTCAATTCATACGGCTTATGCTATGTATATTCTTATTATGTTCCCCTATATAAATTAGAATAACTTTGTCCAGTTGTAGTATATTTTCGAGACTGCCATAGAATATTATCAAGAATCGAAATTAGCTTTTTCTGATATTTCTTTGAAAAAGGGCACTAGCATAAGCAATTTTAATTTACATTGTTACAAAAAATAGCTCTCGCATATTTGGATAAATTGGATTCGGTATCAGTTTTATGTCGACCAGTTCAATAATATTTTATAGCAAAAATTTGCATAGAGTTACAACTTTCATCAGTGACAAAAAAAATCTGTCGTAGAAATAGAATTTGTTTACCTGAATAATTCTATTAAGTTACTTGAAATCTGTTATTTTCTTGTAACGCGTGTGCACATTCCGGAACAAATAAGATAAGGAAACGTATGGACAAAAAAAATCTGCATATATATAGAATTAAATTATGCGCCATGTGTGCGCCCGCATTGGAGCAGCGTGACGGAATAGGCTTAAAACCTTATTTAAGAGGAGAGAAGACTTTTTCTTCTTTAGTTCATTATCAGGCTATTAAATGATTACCTTATATGCTTTAGGTTCCTTATACGTCAGTACATCACTGCTCCTCTGAGTATCGTGGTTGTCAATAAAAGTTAAAGCTGATCCATGAGGTAACAGGTTCCAATGTTCTCCCCAATTTATTAGCCATTTCATTGCATTTTTACCACGAAATACGTTCGTAAGTTCCATTCCCACCTTAAATAGAGGTAGAAGATTAAAAAATATACATACTAACCATAAGCGGCAGGAGAAAATCCAGATATGTATTCCAAAATTATATTATTTGTCTAGAATTGTGTATGTGGATAAAAAAAAATTAATAAGTGAAAACAAAGACAACTCCAGAAATTAATGACACTGTGTTGCTGAAGGTAAAAATGCCTTGACCTCTTTTCACCACTGAGTTCAAATTAAAATTAACCTGTCTTAAAAACAGAACACACGAAAAAGATATGACAACATTACTAGAAATTCATTCATTTTTTTTATTTATTTATGACGCAACAAGCAAATTGGCCTGCTGGTTTTATTTTGTCACCTTCGACAATATCGTCTATATAAAACATTTTATACATCAGTGCACTTATAACATAAGTACGGCATCTAGTATATTATGTTATTTGTGCCTGAAATTAAGCTGACCCGATTCGAGCCTTTCAAAACGGTACAAAACTCTACAAAGTATTTTACTGACAAGCAACACTTTATATTGTTGTTTGGCAGTAAAATAACCGGTGCCTAATCACTGATCAAAATCATATTTGTTTAAATAAAAGACGATAACAACAAAAAATAATTTAAAAACTTTAATTTCTTAACATACACAGATTCCAAATGTGGTGATCGTTCGATTTGATTGATCCGTTTTATTAATATATGTTTTGTATCAGCTAGCTAATCTTATAAAAACTATGAAACGCTGTGCTGATAAAAGTATCAAGACTCGTTAATATCAGAATAAACTGACATAGAATGGAAATTGAAATCTAAATATCACACATATCAGATAAAAAAATCTATATACAGAATAATTGAACATTAATATCTACATATTAATGTTATGCTATGTCTATACATAGCACACACATGCGCGCATTCACACATGTGTGTGCTAGTACCTTACGATAATTATATCGTAGTTCTACGAAGTTAAATTAGATTTGAGAAATACGCGTACAAGTTCATTGTTTTCAAGCCAAACTTGTACGCTAATGTTAACACATAATTATTTGCATTATTCGTACCAACATTATTAGTTTCTAAATAATGTTAATGTTTAATAGAGTTTATAATATTACCTCATTTTGTGTAAAATGTTGCATCGGCTATTATTTATAACATTAAACGTACTCTTTGATACGTTTATGATTATTTTCGTTACGTGATGGAATTGATTTTTGGGTATTTAAAAAATTAAAACTACACAAACAAGTAAAAACAATTTCAAATAAATTTGTGAACATTGAAATTATATTCAATATACGTAATTGTCAATTGAATCGCCGATTAATAAAACGATCTCATTCGTATTTCAAATTGCTTATAGGTAATTCATCTCATATTTAGTAGTGAAAAAAGTAGAGCTTTGTGCAAGCTCGTCTAGGTAGGTAGAAAAATAGCTTGACCTGCTATAGCTTAGCTTGCCACAGGGAAAAGGCCTTATTTACGATTTGGTCCTTTACTGTACGTTTATATACAAACTTCTTACCCTAAATTCAGTGACGTCACCAAAAGGCGTATACTCCTCGGGATGAATTGGTTCTCCATTGTTGTAAATCACCTCTTGATAAATATAGGGCCGTGTTCTTGGAGCAAATCCATATTCCGGATTCAAATCATTAAGCTGCTTATAGATCTCTTTTAGGTCGCTCGGCCACATGTGCTTGGCTGCGTCAACTCTGAAGATATTATTGAATAAAATCTAATTCATTATTTGAGGCGCATAATTTTTTTTATAATGGTCGTTATAAAGGATACTAAAATTAATAGTGGGGTACTTTTCATTAAGTATCAAATTTAAGCAGTGTTTTTTAGACCATGATTATTATAAAAAGTAATGACTCAAAAGATTTTGATCAAAGATTAATACGAAGAGTATTTTGCAAAAGATGTCGTGAATTTTGATTTTAAAAACCCTTGCCTTCAAATATTTATCCATAAAACATAATTCATCACATTGCTTCAAAAAAAATTAATCTCCTTTATAATTTCCGCAGTATCTATTACAAAAAGTAACTAAAAGAAACTAACTTCAAAATTTAGTAGCTTTAGAGTTCATATTACAAAGTATACAGATTACAGAGAGATGACGACGAGAGCGCCAGATGAACTACCACGTGGCGCAATTTCCCATAGTATTAACTAGATGGCGCTGTTCATTACACCCTATTTTCTGAATCGCGCTGGCTAGATGTTCGCGTGAATAGTGACTATCGCGGCGCTGAGCCGATGAAAGCATACTTACCTGGCGTAGGGGATACCGTGATCATTAAGGCGGTTCCCCCAGAGCGAGGCCTATCCATTGCACTGCGGATGGGTTGACCTCTGCGATTATCCCTAATGCGGATAACTCGGACGCGTAATTTTTGGTAGTGGGGACTGCGTACGCGCCGTCCCCCTGTAAACTCTTATAAACGCCCTTTGATTTATTAACCAGCTAGAGTATAACATATTAATAGTGATAATTGTATTAATATGATTATTATTAATTTAAAAAAAATAATACAATTATTGACAGTTTTTATTGTACCTACAACACGTAAGTATATTAGGTACTTGTCTTAAGTTAAAAATTATAAAAGATAATATGGAATCGATTATTATATTTCAAATCATTAAGATGTGTACAAAAATTAAGTATTCTCCGCCTAATCGAAACGAAAATTCAAGTCTTAATTTTAATTCAGAAAACGGAAACATTTGGTAAATGTATGTATGTATCTTCGTACGTTTATGTATTGAGACCTTATATCTTCAATTAGTCTGGCTGTCTTAGTGGTACAATATTACCCTACATAATCTACAAAATAGCGTATACATTACTGTGTAAACAAAACAGGTTATGTATTATTGTTTGGTATTATATAAACACATAATATTCATACTATATTGTTTTGACAAAAGTAAGTAACCCTCTCCAGTTTTTTAAGTATTTTAAATACTACCTTAGACCAGCTACACCATATTTGATGAGTTTATTGAAGTAACGGACTATTTTCTTGCGAACATATTCTTCGGTTTGATTCAAATCCTTTAATCCCAGCAGCTCACAGTTTCTTACCTGAATATATTAAAATAATTATATTATTATTAAATCAATGTATGACAGAATATTATAATAAAAATATTATATCAAAAATTTTTGGACTATGTATTGTAGTATTGTATATGTATTTCAAAATAGGTTTGACTGTTTTTTAAAAGATTACCGACTTTAATTAACATTAACAAATATATACCAACCTCATTCGCATTATAGTAATTGTTGATTGTGCAATGCGGAAAGTGAAAATGTTTTTCGTTGTATGGGACTGCTGTATAATTATAGGCATCGAAGTCAGCCGTGCTCCCGCCAGTGCCCTTATTATCTTTGTATACGCCCGTCATATGATTAACGACAACATCAGCGTAAATTCTTAAAATAAATTTTAAAATGCTCTACATTTATATGTTATTTTTTATTGCATAGGTAGGCGGACGAGCATACGGGCCACCTGATGGTAAGTGGTCACCAACGCCCCTAGACAATGGCATTGTAAGAAATGTTGGTCATCGCTTACATCGCCAATGCGCCACCAACCTTGGGAACTAATATGCTATGTCCCTTGTGCCTGTAATTACACTGTCTCACTCACCTTTCAAACCGGAATACAACAATAACAAGTACTGCTGTTTTGCGGTAGAATATCTAATGAGTGGGTGGTACCTACCCAGACGAGCTTGCACAAAACTCTACCACCAATGTACCACCTATATACTTTTATATATAGGTACTATTAAATATGTAACCATTTTTATGCCTAACTGAATAACTACATAACCGACATACAAAAATACATGAAGATGCAGCGCGTTTCAGAGAAAGTTATAGTAGGTATATAATAATATTTTTATATAAGTAGGCAGTAGCTGCGCTTCGCAGTTACTTGATCATCCACTTTGATGTAACAAGCGTGAATATATTGTAATAATATATAAATTTTAAAATGACGTTTTGAAAAGTATCAAATAATAAAGGAATGCATAAATCAAGTTATCCGATAGATGTACCTACATCAAAAATCACATAAAAAGCAAAGTCATACGAACCAGCCCTAATATTATTTTGTTATCTGTACCTATCGCTATATCAATTATCTTCATGACTGTACATAATAGTCTGTTTAACATGCAAATGACGCGGTCACAATGTCTATAGAACTCAAATACATATCAAAGGCACACAATTGACGTTTCATTTGCTAAGTCTGAGTACTACATATTAATATTATCAAATACATTCTGGCTAAGCGTATATCATTAAACACTAGTGGCAACATTGGTATCAGAATCAGCTTTTATTGCCGTTTAGCTTTGTCGCATACACGTAAAGACAGTTGCATTGTTCTGTTTTCAACTCAGGTGAGTTGATAGAATTCTTTATTTGAGAAGTAAAGATTTTTAAAGAAAATTAATATGTTCTTGAATGTTTATTCAGAACAACATACAAATCAAAAGGTATAGAGTGATTATCGTATAATGCTCCAATTAACGGCCATTAACAGACTCCATTATCATTTTTCGTTATTTGTTTGGTATTATAAAGATAAAACAAAAATGTTTTCAAAAATATTAATTATGTAAAAGAAGACAACTTAGTTCTGACTAATTAAAAAAATTATAATATTTACCTAAAAGTAATTTTAAATAAAATATCATGGTATAAATATCAGATAAAAATGGTACAAAATATGCTTGCATGCTGCTTAACATAGGTAATTATGGTCAGATTTATTAAATGGCGTTTAAAAATAATTTAACATAAAATAGGCATGCAGCGATAGTATGACCAGCAAGGAAACATTACCCATTGCTGGTGGTGACTGGCTTACCATGGTTTTCAACCAAGTTACTCTAATGCGGCTTAATGCACATGTAGCAGATTTTCATTCAACATATTATGCAGGATTTCTCACGACATTGTCTCTCACCGTCACCGACAAGATTCATAACCACATAAAAATGTTGCGGTGTTTGTTTGGGCTTAAGTTTCTCATCAGTTAGGTGGGCTCCAGCGTGAAATGCGTTGTTATGTATTATATATCGAAAGTGGGCTTATATATTGATTGAATATATTATTATAAGGCGTTAGAAATCAGGGCAAATTTTTAGTATGGATTCTTGCGAAATAATTACACATTTAATTAAACGATAATGACTGATATCAATGCAATATCACGCACGTAATACTTTAATAAATTTATTGATCAATTTATATTATATCTTTACCGAAATAATTATGTATTTTGTTGCTAGCTGATTTTTTTACTAGACACTGATAAAGTATCAATTCAAGTCGATTATTTATATAAGTATATAAATATGATTGATGAAAAAGTTTTGATTAATTAAATCCAATCGATCCTGTGGTAAATTTACGTTTAACTGTATAATACTTTCATCCATCCATCCATTATAAAGAATATGTCTTGCTTCATATCTAGTCAATAAAAGTAGTAATTGTCTATGGAATCTTTTATAACTTTACGTTATTAAGTTATTCCTTCAAGAAATTTACATTGCCAAATGCCAATGGCCTACCAATCTCGAAAGCTAAGAAGTTATGTCCCCTGTAATTAAACCGAATCCAACACCCTTCGAACACAATTAGGGATTGCAATCCAGCGCTGTTTTCAATCCAGCGGGATTTTTGCTGGATTGACTTCAATCCAGCGGGATCCAGCGGGATCCCGCAAAAGTTATGGCTTTTATTTAGAATTTAATAAAGTATTATTTGTTATGGTATGATTAAATGTTTATTGAAAGTTACAAAAATTAACAATATCTTACTACCCCCTGGTGGAAATTTTTCGGCATTTTCTCTGAAACACTCAGTTCTAAAGTTCTAAAGATTTTTTCAGAGTTCTAAAGAGTAAAGACTTTTTCTGAAAAATTTCCACCAGGGCCTCTAATTGACGAATTATTTTACTGTTTGACTACTTATTTATTAATTAAAAGTTCAAAACCAATTGCAAATATCAATATTTGGTAATTTTGTAGTCTTTGCACTTTAGCTGACTAGTAATATTACTTCTAATGTTTATCTGAGATAATTATAATCAGTCTTCTTTATTAAGAGATTTAAGTTTACTAATTGTCTTAATTTTTCTTACTAAAATAACGAATCAAGATGGTGTCTGACGCTCGCGGTCTAGGATGACAAAAACTCGGTTTTACACTTAGGGGGCACCCTTAACCTTATCTAATAAAAAAATCGCGTAGATGCGTTTTTGGTGCTAAAATTCTTGGACTACAACACTATTTTAAATTTATAAAAATCACGCGCTGCGAAGTGAATTCAAGGCGGCAAATTTGAATGAAATTGCGCGATTTTATACTTGCGGATCCGCAAGCTGCGGATCCGCAAGCTGTTGCGGGATCCCGCAGTACCTAAAATTATGCTGGATCCAGCTGGATTGCGGGATCCCACTTTGCTGGATTGCAATCCCTAAACACAATACTTAGTAGTGCGCCTAGTGACAGAATAGGTGAAAACTAGGTGCTAACCCACTGTCACTGCTACTTGTACTGTTACTGTTTTGAAATCCATTAAATTTTCAAATTAGTATTTTAAATGTATCGATTATTTCTTACCGTACACCGACATTGTTACATCTCTTAGTCATATCCAAGAAGTCATTTTCGTCACCGGATCTTGTTATCAGTTTGTAGGACATTACTTGGTAACGTTCGTACCAAGGTCTTTGACCATCCTTATGTACTATCAGATTTTCGGAAGGTGGAGATATCTATGAAGCAAAATTAATAAAAACAAACAATAATATTTATATATCTAAAAAGTTATAAAAATAATTAAATGAACGTTATAATGTAAGAAAACTTGAGGTAGGTTATGTTAGTATATAGTTTAAAAATCATACTTAGATAACGTTATCAACATACTCAACTATATATAAAATCGATTACGTCATAATAAACAGTTATACACAATAGCTTTGTTGTGGGGAATATATTCAAGATAAGAAAGTATGACTTAAAGTCACTAATATAAATCGATTGGAAAAATCTTGAATATGCAATAAACTAAATCGAAATGGCCTAATATATAATAATCAGTAATAATATAAGCATTGTGTTACCTGCACACCACCGAAGCCTTTAGGTGCAAGAAATCGCTCGCACTCATCAGCGATGTCACGCCATTTCCATTCAAACAGATGTACAATTGTAGATCTGTTCGGTAACATGTTTGTATCATAACTATACACTCCACTAATTGAGAGAAATATTAGAATAAAACACGCCATTTCTTATAGTATATAAATTATGAAGAGCACTTGGTAGATAAGTTAGTAGTTACATGACTGATGACACTCTTATAATAATTATTATATATTTAATATTGGTATGCGATTCAGTATTACCAGTTCTTAATTACATTTTAAGATCATTTTAATTGTAATCACGTTTTACAGGAACACGAATAATTATTTACTTGATTGGAACTAATGGTCCATGAATACAGGGTTCCGTTGTTATTTTTGCTAAACTTGAATAGCTAATCTGAAGCCCTTGCCACGTTGACATTCTACAATCGTAAACGCTAATAGAAAACTAAACTTTGTATGAGAATGACATCTCTCAACGATAAGTCACGTGGTCATTCTCATACAATTTTTAGTTTTGTATTAGCGTTTACAATTCAGGACAAACAGACATATTCATGCACACAAATATCTGTCCTGGGTAGGAATCGAACCCACGATCCGTGGCGTGAAAGGCAAGTATCTTACCAACCACGCCAACTGGCTCACAACAAGGGATCTGATTGGATTTTCCTGGACGTAACAAGAGTTTGTATGAGGTTTTCTATACAATCCTAGTTCTTTGTAAATCTATTATTACAATCCAAACTGATTTCATTATTGTGATAAGAAACATTTCCCGGCAGTAATGGAAAGATTTGAATTCGGACAAGGTTAACTCAAATTATTTTATTAAAATAAATTCGTTATTATTAAATACGGAACCTTAACTCTTTTAAGTTGTTTTAACTAACATGCATGGAATTGGTCACTTAATTAAAAAAAACATATTTTCGTTTATTTTCCTTTCATAGACCAAATAAAACAAATAAGGTAATTTGTTTGAAGAATTTGTAATTCTCCGTACGATTTTTTTAATTAGTGTGGTACAAGCGGGCGGGACGCTTATCTGATGGAAAATGACTACCACCGCACATCTATAATATATTCTGTATTTCACTAAAATGTACCCACCAATACAATAGGCGATTACAACTGTACTAAAAAATACACCAAAAAACCTTTTTTTATAGTAAGTAAAGTATTTTTTTTTTGTATAGGAAGGCGGGCGAGCATATGGGCCACCTGATGGTAAGTGGTCACCAACGCCCATAGACAATGGCATTGTAAGAAATGTTAACATCGCTTACATCGCCAATGCGCCACCAACATTGGGAACTAAGATGTTATGTCCCTTGTGTCTGTAATTGCACTGACTCACTCACCCTTCAAACCGGAACACAGCAATACAAAGTACTGCTGTTTTGCGGCAGAATATCTGATGTGTGGGTGGTACCTACCCAGACGAGCTTGCACAAAGCTCTACCACAAAGTATATATATATTCTATTCATATTTTATTTACATAAGTCATGAAATAAGCATAATACAGATTAAAAATCATTTACAACACGTGAAGATGAAAGGTTATCGATACAGATACAAAATGTTATTTTATCTGTTACACTCATATTTGTTATGGAATTTAAAAAAAAAACAATAATTTATTTAAATATTTATTCAATCGAATAATTCATTACATTAAAGTAAGCACTTCCTTAATCTATGACTGAGAGTAAAATATATCATCATATTGTCTTTCATACTTAGAATAAAAATTTAGATACAATTTAAATAAACCCAAAAACAGACGGGATCGTTAGCTAATAAGACATCAAACCAACCGCCATAGAATTGCCTAATGTATAGCCTATTCCAATCGATGGAGTAAAATTAAACACCATAGATTTACATATCCCATGCGATTTGCTAATAAGGCTGCTGTAATATGCACTACAAACGGTTTTGGATAAATATATCTTTATTTATAATACACCACCATTCCACTGAACTAATCAGATTCACTTATCTTGCAAATCCATAGCTAAAAAAATCGCGTCAATTCAATTTCATAGTTGTTCAATTGTCTTAACTCATGCGATTGGAATATGCTATAGGTAGGTATAACACTGGCTCGTTAAAATTACACGAAATAAAAAAAAACCTAACTGGCTGTTAATTATTACGTCAGAGAGAGCAGCAGACATTCTGCGGATCACTTTATATCTCTTGTAATATTGAAGACCGACTAACGTTGATACGCGATTTTGATGCGTGTATCCATTAAATGTTATTATTATCACAATCAAAATTGCATATCTTACGGCCGAATACTGAAACGTCGTTCAAATATGATTAGGACTCAATTGCTTGGAATGTCATTATTTTTCAAAATTTAGTATGCGAAATTTGAAATTCGAAGACGTTTCAAATATTTGAGCACCCTTCATATTTGAAAGACGTTTCAGTATTCGGCCAACTCACATTACACGACCAAGTTTAGTTGTGAGTTTCGTGTGAGTTCCTATCGAGTAGGCCCCACAAGTCATGCGATAAAATTGAGAATTTATAAGACATTTAATAAAACAATAAAGTTATATAATTTAGAAGAATTAATTGCACCTACTCCCGCAGATCCGATAATCTAAACTAAAATTATGCAGACTTATAACGATAATAATAATTAAAAAACATTAACGTAAAATAGTTGAATTGATATGAATATCGCTTTATAATATACTCATATAAAAAATAATTTACACAAACACAATAATAATAAAATATAAACATAATATGATGCCAGATGATAGTAAAAAAGAGGTTTTATATTTGACCATAAATATTACTATAAATTTAAAGAAATGTAATTATTTTTGGGATTTCCTTCAAATTTTATATTTTATTTAACAATATAATAAAGGCTATATTTATATATATTAGATATTATAAATACATTTGTTAAAATATTAAGTAAATATTTAATAGTTTTATAAATATAAATTGACTTTTGAAGAGACATTTCCTAAGAATCAATAGGAAATAATTATCACTACTAAGTACTAGTTTTTTAAATAATAGATGAACACTTTATAAATATCATCCTTCTTGCTTATAAAATAAGGTTTATAATGTAATCTTTGAACTTAAAATATTAAAGACCTTCTTATAAATACACGTGTAAGTTATTGATTTTAGAACACTCGCTTTTACATAGCTGCATCTCATTCTTTACTGTTAAAACTGGTTAGGACGAACAAGAACAAAAAATGTTAAAATCATTTTTTCAATATAGAATTAACGGTAATTAAGACAATTTAATTGAAAACAATATTCATTTCAATCATTGGTATCAAATTATCAATATCTCATCTCATAAATACACGTGTATTAATAAAGAAATCGTCCTTCCTTGGATATACAGAGTTAATGCCATCTCTTTCTTTCCTATTAAAACTGATTAGGAAGGAAAAGGACAAATAATGTTATTATTATTTTTTCACATGTGACATTAAGACAATTTTGGGTACATTAAACATTGGTTCTGAATCTTATACACAATATAATCTGACAGGACTGAAACATTTACTATCCTTGTTTTACCCAAAACATGAGAAAGAGAAAGAAGATCCGAACAATATAATCTGCCAGATAATACAGTTCAGTTGTATTGTGTACCACAGAACCGACTACTATACTTTATGTTCTTAAACTATCTCTTAATTATTTTTACTAAGAATTGACGTATACATATTGACTTTCTTTATCAAATTTTAACAAATTTCAAGGCAAAGCTAGAAAAAAATACCGAAAAAGTTTTATTAGAAGAACTTATACCTTAAGATTCAGACGGTAGAAATTTGTGTCGTTACGAAATTTCGAAATTATTTTCAGTCTTCATTTTATACTTATAATAAATTTTAACAATATATTTCTATCAGAAACACGCCACAGTGTAAAAAATGACGCCTATGTTAGAAAGCGTTTAAAAATAGTATTGCAAATTATAAAATATATATAAATTAATAACATAGGCTTTCTCATATATCGATAGTGGCAACACTAAAGCATTATTTACCGGTTAAAACGATAGAAAAAGAACTCACAAATTGACTTATGGAAACAGAGGAATTGAAATGATTAATTGTGAACACCAGTTTATTACATCTTATAGAATGAGTATTGTGAGTTCAAACACTTCTTAATTTGTGTTCATAATTATTTCGTTATTGCTGGTGTAAGGAAACCTGCATATATATGATGTAAATCTTCCACATGTCTATTCGCACGCCGATATTGAAACAGTGAATAAATTAGCACCAAAATTTCTCCCATTAATTGTACATTAACAGGCCATTACAATACATTTACGGTTATATATTATGGTTTCATTACTCGCATCAGAACTACTGTTTTGTTTTTTAAACGTAATAATTTAATCTAGGTAACCATTAACGTTTTTACCTAATTTGATGTGCAATTGTAAAAAATACATTTACGACTTACGACATTCAAATTTAATTATTTCCAACATTTAAATTCCTGATTGTATAAAATAGGTTCGGACTATGAAAGTTCCCATTAGTCTTCAGTGTGTTATTATCGATTTATTTATTTTTATACAATTTTCCCCAATGGGATACCGCATTGAAAACAATAAGACAAGACAAGAAGACAAAAAGTAACAATAAGGCAATATTAACATTCAAATGAAGAACAAAAAGAAGTGTTATTGTATAATGATAAGCCAGACATTCTTCTGCCTAATTTAATAAGATCAGTTCGTTTTCGTATAGATATATATATCAGGGATGTTGCGGATGCCGATTTTTTCACATCCGCGGATGCGGATGCGGATGCGGATTTTTGAAGGCTCACATCCGCGGATGCGGATGCGGATGCGGATGTTTAAGATCTTATGCAATTATTAACATTTTTATTAATAAAAACTAGTATTAAGTATAATGCTACAATTTTTATATAAGTATTTAAAAATAGACGAAGTTAAAAATAGGAGCATTATACTTAATAAAAAGTAATATTGCCGCCCTTCCTCATGTTCTTTTCTTGTATATCTTGTCTTCTCTTTAATATTCCATTCAGAAAGCATCGTGTTAAATTCTTCGGAAATTATGTCACCAGTGTGACGGCCGTCGAATATCTCGCATTTCAATATAATCGATGATCTATCAAAGTTTTCTGCAATACCATGGCAAGTCAGACTAAGCAAAGAAGCATTTGAGCTTGTAATCGACCAAATGTCAGACGTAAACGACATGTAATCACATTTTCGATTAATTTTTATCGTTGTTAATTTGACGAGGTGGTTCAGCCCTTGCCAGAGTAGCTTTTATTGCATATTTTCTTTCTTGTCGCAACTTGTATGACATCCGCATCCGCATGAAAATCCGCATTGATTATTGCGGATGCGGATGCGGATGTCCAAATCTATGCGGATGTTCCGCATTTGCGGATGCGGATGCGAATATTCGCAACATCCCTGATATATATTATGTATTTAACTATATTATGTATAATCGACATGTTCTCGACATACTGACGTCATTTTGTTTCTTTTAATATCAGAAATAATATATATTTTTTTTAATATTTAAAGAAATTATACGTTAATATTAAGACATTTAATTCTTAATAGGCAAATTTAAATCGTATTATTTTCTTTTCGTAATATCCAAAACAGTATAAATACTTATTTATTTAAATAAAGTCTTATGTCTTAATCGATAAAGTTATAATTTCGATGTATATGCACGCGAACAATGCCTTAATATGGTGCATATGGCAGAATGGTCAAATCGAAGTTTGTTTATTAGACGGCTTCATTTTCAATCATATTATATCAATATGAAAAATTATTGTAATTTATTTCAATATCATATTCATATCGCATTAAATGCATTAGCAATGAAATAGAAAATGCACATAAATTTTATTGAACGTTACTGACAATAAAATTTAAATTGTCATTATAGCCCATAATTTTGATGCATGTATATAGTCTTATAGCCTATTCCAATCTAAGAAGGAAAATAGATAATAAAACCTTAGACTTCAATTAATGTCATTTACTAATAGCTCTGCTACATCACTCCAAACACATCATCACTACAAACCATTCTAGATTTGTATATCTTAATTCATAATATAATACAAATCCACTTATATACTTTAACTTTACTTATACAAGTTATATAAAAACTGATATTCAAATTACGAAGCCATAATGAATACCATAGACTACTCAAGACCAATGTCAATTAAATGTCAACGTTGTTATTCTGTCTCTACCCTTCCTATGATTGGATTAGGCTAGATTATACTAATGCTTAATATGGCGAACATAGCCGACATAGTTTTATATCGTGTAATATAAATCGTTATTCCAAGCTTGGAACTAGGAATAATGCGTTCGGTGCAGTGTTGAGGTTAGCTGCTTGGAAGGAACGTTTGATACTAACTTGGGGGTATTGCCTTCTCCATTCGTTTACCTGAAAATATTTTTTTTCATACTATACTATATTTATATTGTTAAACGAAGACAGATTAAATAAATAAAACAGATAATATAACAGAATGTAGATATTATTATTATTATTACTTTTACTCAACATAAATGGGTATTTCATTCTTTATTAATGTTTTTTATGAAATAAATACAGGACAATAACAAAATTTACTATTTTCATGCAAAGATCGACAACACCGCTGTTTTTTTGTCCAGCTATACCCATGTTTGTATAGAATTTGTCAATGACTTATTAACGACTTTGGTCTCAATCGGTCAATTCATCCAGTAGTGAAACGATTTTAGAATAATTTGTAATAAATAAATTTAATTTTAGAATTTTCGTTTTATTTTATCAAATTAATTTCAAATTGTACTAAGATTAATTACCTGATATTCTTGGATTTGGTCACAGAAACTCACATCTAGCAACTTGAGTTCTCTGCATTCTGCAAGTATGCTGAAAATAAAAAAAGGATAGTTATGAAACAAAAAAAAAAACATACTATATTTTGATAAACCACTACGTCAAGAGAGGTGCGACAGTTTACCCATGTTTTCTTGACATAATCGTAAGTGGTGGTTTTTATTTGGTAAATTATAATTGACTTTGGTAAATCTGCACGTCACCAATGTTCTGAATGAATCTGTTGAAGTATTGGTATATAAACCTATTAATAACTAATATTTTAAGGAGGGACGAGGCAATTAGAGATTACATGCTAGATTGCATAGTTCGTTAAGCAGTCAAGAGTTCGTGGGTTGACTTCTCCTGGCACCTTTATTTATTAAAATGGGTAGGATATCTGGGTCTCCAGTCTCTGGTCTGGAAACGGTACCATCGGTTTTTCTTCGTTGGCGATGAACATGAAGTGATAGAACGTCGTGGCCTGCCTGTTCAATGCAATATTCTAGGAGTGGCTTTGCTAAGTGCATTTACGGAATACAACTGACATTGTTTAGGGACTGTTACATATTTAAGCATTCCTCAGCTCTAACCTCGATGAAAATAAAAAATAGACACGATACTGATATATTTAGACTGATAAGATCATATAAGTGACATGGATTTTGTAACACTTACTCAGAGCATATATCAGGAGTAACGGCACGAACTCCTAGCAGGTCAAGCTGAGCCAACTTGGTCGCCTTCGGTAACAGCACGCGGAGATCTCTATCGCAGACACCTCTCAACGCTCCGAGGAACAGCTTGCGTAGTTCTCCCCCTGCGAGTGAAGCCAGCCACTCACCTGAGCCACCGGCTTGTAAGCTGAACATAAAAAATATATATGTTTTATATCTAGTCTATCAAAAATATTTGTTTTTGATTAATAACCAATACAGGTGTTAAGGTATTAAAAGGCTTTAGTGAAATTAGTTGTTATTTTATTTTAGAGAATTAGTATATGAATCTTAAAATTGACCAGTTCATAAAATTACGTCTTCAGCCTTAATTTCCATAAATACTCTTTAGCCAGATTTACTCATCTAAAGTACTAAAAGCTCCTTGGCGACATCGACTGCAACCGAAATAACAGACTAAAGTAACGTTGATCTGAGTTTCAAATACACTTGTTCCGTATTATTCTTCGATCAACAATACTTCTAGATAACGGTTCCCGTACAAAAACAATACTTAAATGTGGCACCGACTGACTACACCATAAAATGGAGAAAACAATGTAATGGTTTAATAATTTCAATCCATCTTTCAATCAATCAATGCCTTGTTCCCGAGCAATAAAGTGTGGTTTAGATTGTATTGACTTACGATCTTATACCAGTATTGGCTAAAAGAGATGAGAATGTTAATGCAATAACGTTTGTTCCAAATTCAACCTTATTTCGTTAGCAGTAAAGCAAATTACAGACACAAAGTTTTACTAAGCCATTGCGGTGGTTATTTCTACAAATTTCGACGTCTTACCTTTAACCTTAGTTATGATTGGAACATACTAATTTGAAATAAGAAAAACGTATTTGAGCTCTTTTATTGGCCGTTTTTGAAGCGCTTATTTGTAATCTAGTACATTATTGATTGAAGATATTATTAAATACATTTGCCGAAGTAAACCCGAAAAGAAAACCAAAAAGAAAACTGGCAACTTGTGATGGCCACATTAACATGTCGATCTAAATAGAACAGAGAGTCGAAAACAACTAAATTGGGTTTTACATTAATGAATGAAGGATTTTAATGAATAAAGATTTATTATTATTATTATATCTAATATGTAGTTTAATCTAAAATCCAGCAGTACACGTTAACTTAAGCGAGCACGTGCCAAATTAAGAAAATTTACTTACCACCAACCAACGTCTAATTCCTGTAAATTCCTACAATTCCCCAACGCTCGGATGCCGACTGCCGTCAACGAATACGACTTCCAAAAGTCCACTGACATCAAATCAGGACAGTTTGAACCCAAAGCAATCGCTACTTCATCCATCGCTGATATCATTTTACAAGAACCTGAAATTAATCATCTAAAGTTATACTTTATATGCAAGAAGATAAGGAACTGAAGGAAATTTTGTAAATAAAATCACATATAAAAAGTAAATATGTGTAATAACAACCCTGGATAAGGATTATAATTAATAATGTAATCACGACAATTGTATCAGTTGTTAGTCTGCGTAGAATAAAAAAATATTTTTTATATTTATTAGATTCATTTTTCAAAGAACATTCTCGAGATATAAATGGTATCAAGTTATTATTATTATTATTAAAATCATCATATAGTAACATAACATATAAATTCGTACCAACATTAAGATGTTGTAACGCCGGGTTAGACCACACGATAGCGACTGCTGCCGAAGTAGTTATATGAGTTCTGTACAGATCCAACCTTTTCAACTTTGTCAGCGACGATAAACACGACCATTCTGTACAGCTTATCACTGACCGGAGGCAAAGTTCTGAAAATATATAAAAACAGAAAAACCGTTTAAATATAAATAGCAAGTCAAACACTCATACAATATATATGTGCTGAAGCGGTATATGTATGTGTGTGCGTGCATGCATATGCGTGTGTGTACGTTAGTGCGTGCGTGTGTATGTATAGACATAGTTGTATGTGTAGTCCTATGGCAGGTAGGTTTGGGATTGCTGTATTTAATATCATGGACAGGTAGGTGACCTGCCGTAGGCCTACCTACTAAACTCGTACCTATGGCTCGATAGATGAGTTTTCAGATTTTTTTCATACAGTCAACAATATTCTCTTTTTAGAAAGTAATGAGAATGTTAGAAATGCTTTATTTCTAATATCGAAGATATATTTTTTAATTATAGAAATTTAAGTGCGATAATAATGATACTCATGAAGGTCCTTACAACTTCCAAGTTTAATAAATAAGACAAACATACGTCTTACATACCTTGTAAATTAGACGATGTGTCAACTATAGCTCTTAGCACTGAATTGTCAACGAATTTGCAGCAGTTCATTCGTAAGTGTGTTAACTCAGCCCCACTGTCTCTCAGGAAACTGAAAAATAACAATAACGCTATATAATGATGTAATAATAAGTAATTTATAAGGCTTTATTTTCTGTTACAAACCTAAACTGAATAATTTGATTTGCAACCTACATAATGTCCTGCAGACCGATTTCGGCCACCGCGGCCTATTTCTAGAGAGATAAGCCAACTGCGCAGAAGGTTTCTCTATTCCCTAATTCTCATCATCTGATGGGACAGCAATCTGACACGCCCAGAAAACCAACCAACCAACTCCAGGCTCCGGGTTGCTACCGAGAATTTTCGACAGAAAATCTCAATAACATTATCCAAAATAGCTATTATTATATTATACAGCTGAAGTTTTATTTTAATCGTATTAAGGAATATCTTAATCTATTCTAAAAACTAAACGATATTTTTTCATGACATATGTAATAATTTTAAAAAGTATCAAGTGATCACGCGTCGCACTTTCTGACTAATACTTTTCGTATAAAACACTATTATATAATTAGACTATTGTATTTTATACTTACTTGACTACGTAATGGGGCTGTATCATACAATGACTGCCGCACCAGGATAGGTCGAGTTTTTGAAGAAATTTACACCTCATCGACAGTGTTAGGAGTACCTATAAAACACACACTCACTACAATATACAAAACGTCAAATATGCTCAATCTCACTATACTTAAATTACGTTCCCTTGGGAGGTAATGAGAAGTGGTTTTTTTGTGTTCGAACGGGGAAATCGACCACCTGATCGTAAGTCGTCCCCACCATCCCTATACACATTAGCAATGTAAGAAATATTAACGAATCCTTCCATCGCTAAAGCACCACCTTATGTCCTTGTGCCTGTAGTTACATTACGTCTACATAACACATATTCATTAGAAAAATACTTCATTACTGCATATGGCAGGCGTCCAAACTAAGTATGTCCTTAACATATTAACATAGAACAAACAACACAAACAAGCGATTAAAGCCTTTTATTTTATTAATAAGTAGCTGATCTCGACGACTTCATCTTCAATTCAATTTTATTTTTCTTTCAATCCTCGTCTCATAACTATTTGTTATATCTTTGCAATCGATTAATTGTTCATAGAATTTAAATTATACAAGCAAGCATACATCAATAACGCCGCCCACATGTTAAAAAAGTGTTAATTGAAACAATTTAAGGTGTACTAAAGAAGTACAATTCTGATATGATGACCCTTATCTGTATCTATGACCCTTATGTATATCCCTAAAGCTACACCCAAACGAATACGAGATGTACTCTATAGGTATCATATTTGTTTGAAAATTAAACTCCACACGGGCAAAGTCACTCGAATAAGCTAGCGGATATAATTAACATTCTACTAATAATTCTTAGTAAATTGTTATAAGGTCAACTATAACACGCACATACCTGAGATCTCACACAGTGCCAATAAGGACGCAGATCAATACTCCGATAGAGTATAGCGTCGGACGCGAGTCGGCTGAAGTGTTTATTGACTTGCGCGCATCGACATAACGATTGCATGTCCAGATATTTCATCACCGAGAGTATAGTTTCATCCTGAAACACAAATATATTCATAAGAAAACATGTTTTATATTCATTTTGTAAATATACTTTTTTATTGTAGTTAGGCGAACGGTCCAATTGGGCCACCTGATGTTAAATGGTCGACCAACTATAGACATTAGCGATGTAAGAAATATTAACCATTACTACATTGCCAATGCGCCACCAACCTTGGTAACGAAGATGCTATGTACCTTGTGCCTGTAGATACACTGACTCATACATCTTTCAAACCGGAACGCAACAATAAGTATTGCTGTTTAGCGGTAGAATATCTGATGAATGAGTGGTACCTATCCAGACGGGCCTTGCACAAAGCTCTACCACCTCTTAAATTAATTTTCGGGACTTCTTTAGCGTCAATTAATTAGTTCCACAGAATGATGATCTATTACCTCAAATTATAATTATTTAGCTATGGAAAGGACTATGGAGTTTTAAGGGTCGCGTCATAAATGAAGTTATTCGACAGAATACGAAAGCAATCTACTATTTTTTAGGTATTATTTTTTAATAAATGTATTTGTATCGCCAGAGTTGTTGTCCGTGCCTTTGGTCCCTTATTCATTGCAATGTTCTTGAATGATTTTTCAGACAGCATCACAATCAACGATTCAAGAAACATTAATTTTGGACAAATAATTAATAGTCCTCATATTGAGGACCATTTGAATTCCATGAACTGCTTAAAATCAACTAGGTACATGGCATTTTGCCAAGTCATTCTACTAGTATTATTGTTTACAAGTTCTTGTATTACGATTTTGTTCAGGCGTAACGTTGTAGTTAGTGATTACGTTTGTCACCTTGGTGAGAAAATGAAATACTCGATTTCCGAGTTTTTACTTCAGTATTACCTTTTTTTGTATTAATGTAATGCATTGAAGAATATTATGTAATTTATATTTGCTCATATTTTATACATGTAATAATAATTGGGACATTTAATAATTGGGACATTATTCACACACGGCCATCTGATCCCAAGCTAAGCAGAGCTTGTACTATGGAAACCAGACAACTGATATAATTACATATACTATTTTTCTTTTGTAAATACATACTTATATAGATAAATAGACTCAGGACAAACAGACATTTTCATGCACACAAATGTCTGCTCTGAGTGGGAATCGAACCCACGACCTGCGGCGTGAAACGCAAGTATCTTACCAACCACGCCAACCGGTCCGTGCGTAATGTTATTCAATGCCCAACTGCTGGGCAATGAAAAGGACAAATAAACAACTTTTGCAGTTACTAATAATTGACGTCACATCATGATCGAGATCCTTAATAGTCTATGACATTCGAATAATAGTATGAATTCGTTAAAAAAAAAACAATTTGAATTTGGAACTTCGGAATTCAAACTCATGTAAACTCAGGAGTGCTTGCCCGATTGTAAACCCCCGATCTTTAACATTTCATCATATCCATCGAATCCATATATAAAAATACGTATTTAAAAAGTTTCGAATACAGTTTCGAATCGCATTATTTACATAATAAGGAATCCTTTAACAAAAGAACACGCAACTGGAAAGAATATGATATAGGTTTTATTTAAAAACTATCCGATCATCATTGTCATATTGCGTGAGTCGTGACACGTTTAGTATCAATTGAATAAAATTTACACCGTCTATTGTGTTAAATGACTCACAAACGCCTAGGTCAGGTTGTATTGTTGTTAAATGACATAGGTAATATATCTAAACTATCATATGCATATGTTAACCTTTAGAAAAGATTACGCTTCGCTACTTAAGCAGAGATAACCGGTACTAATTTTCTTTATCGCCAGATTGTTAATGGTCTTGTTAGTGACCTTTATAGCGAAAATGCTTTCATCATAGAGGCATGACAAATCTGTGTTAGACATTAAATTTTATCGATGTGTAGTTTACGATGCTATACATATTTGTTTGATCCAAAGTCATTTAATTTTAGCGTTGAACTGATTGCATAAGGGAAAAAATAATAAAAAAGTGTGATCGCTATTAAAATTCGTATATAGTATGCACATTCTCTAATCAAAAACGCTATGGCGTAAACACCAACGTCGTAAATTGATAGCGCGTAACTGTAATACCAAAACACTGCGATTACGATTTGAGTTAAATTATTTTATTTACATTTATATATAAATTTAAAATTATTTATCAATACAACGTACTACAATTTTTGCCTTAATTATGATGGTTTCTTTGAAAATTATTTCGATTATCATTAATTTTTAGTATCTAGATTACGTCAAGGAAACATATTCAAAGTATATTTATTGATCTTATTAAACTTTAACCTGGTATATTTTGCAATAAACTGCTAACTAGAAATGTTCGAGAACAAAACTTCCAGAACATTCCATACTTTCGAGAATTTTATAAATATTTTTACAATAACATTTCTTAAAACCAATTTAACAGATATATTAATATTATTGGCAGTACATAAAGAAACATTTGCTTAGTATAAAAAACCGTCCAATCGGTCGTTAATAAAAATTTAATTGAGAAACGTACACACGACCTTCATCGTCCGCCGTCCTGCCCTCCAAACCATAAGAGAAACAAATGCGACAACGTTTTTAGATGCAAGCGGATACTTAAAATCAATGTTTTATTACATTATTCAGATGAATCACAAATCTATGTATAGGAAGTAGTAGTTTAATGGTATAGGCGGCTTGATTGTCATCTGAATGAAAGTTTTCTCCTTCACCCGTGGAGGGTTTGCAGGGGCGTTGCCGACATTTAAAGAAAGAGTAAGGCTCTATTCTTGAAGATTCCTAATCGTTTCGACAACAAAAGTTGGTTAAGCAGAGATGGTAGTGCGTATAGTGCGTAGACAGGCAGAAAATGTTGTGTATTAGCAATTTTTTTGATCCCAATATTATCTACCCACTTAAGAATGCCGAGATGGCCCAGTGGTAAGAACGCGTGAATCGTGAATTAACCGATGATCGTGGGTTCAAACCCGGGCAAGCACCGCTGAATTTCATGTGCTTAATTTGTGTTTATAATTCATCTCGTGCTTAACGGTGAAGGAAAACATCGTGAGGAAACCTGCATGTATCAAATTTCATTGAAATTCTGTCACATATGTGGAATACATACATACATACATACATACCAACTCGCATTGGAGCAGCGTGGTGGAATAAGCTCCAAAAAAAACCTTCTCATCACAAAGAGGAGAAGAGGCCTTAGCCCAGCAGTGGGACATTCACAGGCTGTTACTTTTACTAAGAATATATCTGATTACGTCATCAGATATATTCTTAACTCATAAACGGTAATACATTTCTCTCATCTTTGATTCGAGATGGTTAAACTAATTATTTCCTACACAACATTAATTAATAGTTTATAATATAAAATTTAACGTAAACTTACGATTAGATAAGCACCTACTTTACAAAATAATTACGCATCCGATGAAAATAGTTCGGGAGTAAACATCGTGTGCATCACTCGTGAACCGAATGAAACTTTAACAGATAAATTTTCAACACAATTATAATATATTAATACGGGTTTATGGTTTTATTAATATTTAGGTATGAATCGTTCTATATTTAGATATAAGTAGGACGCGTGATGACTCAATGCCGAGAACACGTGACTATTAACTGAAGATTTTAAATTAAAAGGTTTTCGAAAACCGGTAAGCACCAATATCGTTTTATTGTTTATTTGTCTCGTGCTCAACGGTGAGCTCAAAAATCGTTAGCACTGCACTCATCATCTATTGGAGGCAAAATGAAATAAGCTCCAATCATTTTTCAGAACCTCAAAAACATAGAATACCTTAGCCTAGTCGTATAAAAATCCTTAATTATGGCGTAATAATAAAAAAAAAAAAAAACAATTCTAAATTTAATCACGTTGCTACCTCGACTTCTTTATTCAATCTACTGTTAACTTCATCTTATATGACACTATCGGAAAAATCTGCTCAATTGATACAGTTAAAAAATCATCGAGACAAGCATTGGCAATTTTAATTGCAATTATTATATTTTTAATATAACAACACAGATTGTTAAAATACATTTTAAGTAAATACTAAAAATATATTCATATATAAATTAATAACGTTTTCAAAATTGTTTTGAATGATTTGAAACGGAAATACACGCATTCTTATCAAAAGCCCGTACCCGAAGTAATGACTAAAAAACGATAAGACAAGAATTTTGTTTGAAAAATATACAACAATATTTAGTTGTTTATATCAAATATTATTTAATATTAGAAACACAATATCTGATAAGGGGTAAAAATTTATTATATCAATATTAATTGGTATTAGTATGCCTACTTTTCATTATGACTCCTACATTTTCTTGGTAGTAGGGCTACGGGCAAGTACGTCTGGGTAGACTTTCATCACATAATATATTTACTACCGTCAAATAGCAGTACTCAGTATAGAGTGTAACGATTGGTAGGATTTCTTACAGCGTCAATGTCTACAGGCGACGGTGACCACTTATAATTAGGTGATCCATTTAAAAAAATTAGTACATATCTAAGCGAGTACTTACTGGCAATCGTTGAAAGTCACCGAGAGGCGGACCCCTGTCTATAAGTTTATCATTTTGAGACAAAGCTGTTCGATTCAGAACGTTTTCATGTAAGTTTGAAGCTATGACTCTGTTGAGAAGTGAACCTGAAACAATGTAAAATATTTAGGAACATTCGATATTTATTTCAAGCAATGCGGGTAGAGGAATATTTCACATGGCATATGGTTTCTTCTTAATCATGATGATGACGTTCTCCTAATCAATTTCGGTCACGGCGGCCAATCAAAAGAATGAAGCCAACTGTCATATTATAGTATACCCTCTCTATTCATTCACTCTCAAAAGTCAAAACCCAATGGAATGGCAATCCGACACGACCAGAAACAGTTCAGGTGTAGAACCAACGTCTTTAAGTGCTTTCCGAGGCACGTACATTGCTATTCAGATTATCCTATAGCAAAACCCAATCTTTTTATTGGCCTGACCTGAGGTTTGAAAACTGAAACTCGGGTTATTTAACGAGGCAGTCAACTTACTTCTCACCTAGGATTATCATGACTAAATAAGTATAAGTATTCTCTTTATATTCGGATATTTTAATATATCATTTATACGAAATGAAAACGGACGAGGAAGTTATAAAAATGATATTATATAGAACCGTATTTCGATATCAGATGACAAATCAAAACAGTTATAATATATCTATCACTCCACTGTTTATTTAACTTTGATGACGTGACCTTAAGCGTGTTTACGAGAACACCAGAACTGAATACCTGCCAAAATTGACGATTTGATAATATTATTTTGATTTCAATGTTTTAAACGGCATATATATCGCAACGCGTTGGAATATATTTATAAAGCTTCTAGCAAACATTTATCAGAAGAAGAAAAAAATCAAGTCATAAAAATTAACATTATTCAGTTCCCTTACAAGCATTTTTACACGACTACGGTGAAACCAAAAGGTGTATATGTTCTAGCAGGCTATGTATGCATGCTATATACAATATTACAAAAATGTGGTATTTTATGGAGTGCCTTGCTCGTCCGCTCTGTTATACGCTATGCGACGGAAATTTAATATGGCACCCTCTAGAACAAATTGGAATGCGATCTTGGCTATCCTTTGAACATGAACATCACTATTTTTTTAAAGGTTTTAAATTGAAATAAATATATGAGTTGTCTAATTGTAATAATAATAATAAATATTTTAATAGTGATTATAAAATTCGGATAAAATACTTTATTTGTTAAATACTCTTCCGAGACGATCATTTCCGAAATTTTTCGAACTTTTTTTAACAACATTAAATAAATAGTAAAATATCCAACCGTTCGAAATGTGGATTCTAACAATTAGAACCATCAAGGAAATTACATCTTTATCTATATGTAATTTAATGATTAATTTTCCTACAACGTTTTTATCTTTTAATGACTTTTGAATACAATGAATCTAAACACTGATTGATATTAATTAATTTCATATTTAAGTAAACAAACAATGTGATTCGATAATTTCACAATATAAAGAGGAAAATAATTTAATACGCAATTAATCGTCGGTAATAAAGGTCTTAACTAATCTACTAAGAGAGTCATGGTCAAGGTGGATTTTAACGCGATATTACTAATCCCATTTTCGCGTGATTCTATTGCTAATGTTTACCTATAATTTTTACGACACCTCGAGGCTATTAACGAGGGCATAAGTTATTTCTAGAATAATAGATTTTACAGAAAACCGGGCAGAGAACCTATTGTATTCTTTATTTTAGCGAGTATTAGTCTTTTTCAATTTACTTCTAATCAAATTCTTGGAGCCCTGCTTAGTCTGTTCAACCGTCAAGGTACACTATATATGACAAGTACAAGCACTATTTTAAAGCAAAAACACAGATAACTCGAGTATTTATTTAATTTTAATCATATAGATGATCCATTTGAAAAATCTAGAGAAACTAGTCGAGTTGATCGATGTCGGTATATAACAATTATATCGACAACACTTTTGAAATATTATTAAATTAATATCAAAAAGAGATTTTTTGTTCGATCATATTTTTTATGTTTGTTCATTAATTACTCGAAAACAACTAGACTAAATAAAGGTGATTGAAAATTGGTTGTCAATATATTTTTATGATACAATGGAAACGGTCGTTAGTCTTTTAAAAGAAATAAAGGTCAAAATCAAAAATTAAATCAGTTTTAATCATCTCAATGATGTAACTATAAACACTTCAGTAGCAACATCTAGATTCTAGAAGCTATTCCGTAAACACAAGACGTCAAATATGTTCCATATCACATACATAATGTATGTAATATTTCGTATTACAATCTCTCGAAGGATCGAATTCGTTGATATACGACATTATACATACCGTTTAGAAATTTCAAAATGGTTTATTTACCACAAAAAAAATACAAAATTTACGTTGAGAAATCACGAAATCATATTCATGCTCTATAAAAATCGAGTGAAATCTGAATAAATGAATCCATTGCTCGACGTGTATCGAGTACAAAACATCTGTAAAACAATTAGACCCTTACGTCTTCACAGTTCTAATAATAACTATTCAGTCACGTGCGAACGTTCGTGTATTATTTATTTGAACTTTTAGATTGCATTATTGTAATATTAAGCTGGTCATAAGTTCTTTTTTTTTTGTCACTTGGAATGATGATAACACACCTTAGCGATGAAATAAACCCCCAATATTACAAGGGAAAGGAGTTATTGATTTTTATGCAATTATATTTTGTAGTTACGTCTATAAAGACTTTAAGCAGAACATTAAGCATACCAGATTCTGTTCTCACCAGCACCGAGTATGCAAAGTTACATATCTATCAAGAAAGGGAAGAAAGGTGACGAATAATTTTGTTTATATGTACAGTACTTGGACGAACGAGCTATCCAATAATTAGTTATGAAGATAATGTGTATAATATATAATATAATATATCCAGGGACATTATTCACACACGGCCATCTGATCCCAAACTAAGCAGAGCTCGTACTACGGAAACCAGACAACTGATATACTTACATATTCTACTTTTCTTTTGAAAATACATACTTATAATAGATAATTACACTCAGACTCAGGACAAACAGACATGTTTATGCACACATTGTCTGTCCTGGGTGGGAATCGAACCCACGACCTGCGGCGTGAAAGGCAAGTGCCGTGCCAACCACGCCAACCGGCTCGTATCGTGAAAAATTACGTTTTCTTTAAAGGAATGATACTTGTATAGCTAAACTTAAATTGAAAACCTAATCTAAATAAAATATTTGAGCCAAATCGTTAGGAGTTACTTCCGCGATATACGAAATAAGTCTATACATGAATTGTTCATTTAATGTTTTAACGTAATATATAGCGTAGCCAATTGGATTACCAGTGGTGCCAACAAAATGTAATAGAACCACATACATAAATAAATCGACGACCGCATAAATGTCTCAAGGATAAGCATTTCCAAGGAGTTATCGTCAAGCAAACGGTCAGCCGTAAATAATAAAAAAATATAAGATAAACAAAGACAAATGATGAAGAGATAATAAAAAATCCGCTTAATGAGACGATCGACTTTTGCCATGACCACTTAGCAGCTGTCGTAATACTTCCGACTCACGACATTGTTATCGCGTGTTAAATAATAACAATCTAATTATCGAAAGTGTCGCATTTCTATAACGTTTTTCTCTTAGGCTAACGGCCAAATACTGAAACGTCATTCAAATATGAAGTGGAACTTAATTATTTGAGATGCCGTTAATTTAAAATTTCTCATACTAAATTTTGAATTAAAGGCATTCCAAATAATTAAGTCCCACTTCATATTTGAATGACGTTTCAGTATTCGGCCATAAGCAAGTGAGATAACGAGCATGTCTGTCATTTGGCACTATTAAATTTTCTGCATAGACAATTTCTGTCCTCGAGATTACTGCCATGGCCGAAATGCGTTAAAGATAATTATAATGTTTTATGAATTAAATTATAAAAAATAATATTAGTACTATAAAAAATTATGTAATAACCTACTGAAAAAAAAAGTGTTGAAAAAAAAATCAGACTATTTCTCAATACAGTGATCACTTACCTTTTTCTATAGCTGGTTGAGTTTTCTTATAGAATAGTGTTGTGTACGCAAAGTTATTCTTCATTTTGACTAAATTTGGCGGCTCTCTACCTCTCAACAGAACTGCATCTAGTTCAGTGTAGTATGGAAGAAGTCTATGATTAAATTCCAGTCTTAATATCCTGTTGAAATTAAATTGTTTTTATCATATTACAGCCTCAACTTCTCAATAATGAGAAATATGTATAAATCGTTTGATATTTAATTTATCATGTATGTCTTTTTGTTTTGTAAAATAAGCCTTATTTATTTTGTTTTAATGCCAAATGAAAAACTTAATTTTAAACAGTAATTCATTAATGGTTCTGGTAGTTTGGGCTGTGCATTCATGTCACTTATTCTTTTATATTGATTGATTACTATTTTGATAACAATAACTAATATCAACTTATATTAACAAATAAATGACTAGGAGAAAAGGCTTACCATTAATTTACAACATTTTTTTTTAATTAAAAATTAGTTTTTTGTATTTAGTTTCAATATAATTATTTTTACTTAAGCATAGGAAAAATTAATATATATACCTTGTAGGAAAATTTATTTGTCTAATTGGTGGGCTGAAAATTCTAGTTGTATCACCAGCATATTCTGGTTCTCCTTCCCATAGTAACATCCACGATGTTGGCCCCAAAGCCCATATCCTAACCAGAGCACCAGGATTATAAGTTTCAAATACTGCCACTTCCAGTGGATATACTGCTCTCTCAAATGACACTTCTATTAAGAAATATCTATATTTAATTATGATTTAATTTTAACTTTTATTAAATAGGCTTCTTTTTATAAAATAATAAAAGCAATAAAGACGATGAGATTGTTAACATACAAACCTACAAAATCTTGACTTGGTATAATGCTGCTATTTTGCGGCATGTAATCTTTTTGCACTGACGGTGCTTCATCCCACCAGGTACCATAAGTTCTCTAAACAAAAACAAGGAACCTATATAATTTATATTTCTTAAATAATCGTAAACTGTTTCCATTATGCGATCCGTATCAAACAAAAAAAAATTAACTTTTGCGTATGATTCAATTGTACCCCAGGAATATAAATAATAATGAATAAAGTTATAAATAATTTCTAACGCACAATTTAACTATACTACAATAAGAATCGATTAGCTTACCATAACAAAGGCTTGTGGATAGTCTCCATAATCTGGAAAATTCGAAGGCGGACCTCGAAGATTGAATGCTGTATACGACACACTTATTTCACTTCCATACTGAGAGCTAAAATCTTCAACGTTTTGTACAAACTGCTCGATTATTTGGAAATCTTTCTCATCATCCGTGTAAGTATCGTCTTTAAACCAGGAAGATATTAAATCAGAAGCACTCTGCATTTCAACTTAGAGGTTTATTTTATTTTTTATCGAACGTAACGATACAAACAACTCCTCTCAACATCGAAACGAAACGAAATGATGAATGAAAATAAACAAACAGCATAGCGCTTCGCGCTAGAACCAAAATAATAGAACATTCAAGTTTTAAACTTTCAACAGATTATAACAAATTTTGGTGCGGTAAACTCTAGATCGTGATCTAGATAATATTCAATACTTGTCTATGCCTATTTTCAAATATTTATATATATATATATATATTTTAGTTTAAAATCGAAGCTTAATATTATAAAAAAATCTACTCATAATTTCATGTCATTTATCTCTTATTATCTTTAACATGTTATCATTTTAATATTATTATCTACTTTAAATAGGTTAATTATTTTTTTTAGGCATATAACAATTTTTTTTAAATTTTCAACATATGGGAACGTAGGAAAATATTATGTAAAATTACAATAAATTGCATTCGAATTATAAAAGTAAATCTGACCACAGAGTACATAATATTAATTAATATTTATCATTGTCTGTGATTAATGATTACCTATATTGTCTATATAGTATATTTCAGCTAGCGTCAGCCCGGTTGTTTGCTGTCATGTCAATACTTCAGTAAAACTTAAAAGTTTATTTGCTAACTAAATAAATAAGCATCATGGCAGCGGGCCCTATAGCCGAAAGAAACCAGGGTAATATATTCCTTTTATATAATCACATTTTATTCAATATTTTGTCATTTTATATTTGAGGTTATACTCATCAACTTATATGATAACATTTCTCTATATTTTACTATCCCTGCGTTTACATTTCAGATGCCACTATTTATGTTGGTGGGTTGGATGACAGAGTTACGGAAAGCTTGTTATGGGAATTGTTTGTACAAGCAGGACCTGTTGGTGAGTTGAGCTTAATCCCTGTTCACTTAAAGCTAGATGTATGTATTTACAAAAGAAAAGTAGTATACAGTTGTCTGGTTTCCATAGTACAAGCTCTGCTTAGTTTGGAATCAGTTGGCCTTATGTGAATTTTGTCCTGGGATACTATTATTACAATATTGTAGCTAGGTCAAGTTGAATATTAATTTAGAGTACAGTAACTAGACATCAATTACAAATAATTTTCTCAACCTGTTAATTATCAATATAAGCTGTCAATATCTTATGGCCGGAAAAAATTGAGTAACTGTGTCATAACAACTTATATCTAAGGCTTTATTCACTATTGTGGTTATGTTGCCAAATTTAAATAGCATAATCTCAAATAGAGAAAGCCTACTGCTGATAGATAGATTTACTAACTGTTCCGGTTACTGCCTTATTTGTTATTTATATCAAACACTATAACTGTGTTAATTGAGGTATTATATAACTTGATACAATTAATTGTTCTTGTAAGTTGTCACAAAACTAAACACGAAAACTTAAAACAATTCTTACTAATGTTATAAATGCAAAAGTGAGTTTTTTTTGTCACTATCATGTCCTAATTACTCAACCAATTATCACAAAATGTTCAGGGGTACAGAAAAGTATACAGGTACTTAACTTCCAAATGTGGAATTAAAAAGTAAAATGTATAATACGATGTTCCACTTTGTAATGTTTCTAAAGTCTGATAGTTGTATGTATCTTTCAGTTAATGTTCACATGCCAAAGGATCGGGTGACACAAACACATCAAGGCTACGGATTTGTTGAATTTATGGGTGAAGAAGATGCAGACTATGCTATTAAGGTACATTATTTCTAGCAGATTTTTTTTTATATATGACCTCATATTAGTATTTGCTTGTCAAAAAAAAGCTACAGCCAATTTCCTTTTGCAGTGTTACTCTTGACTTAATTATTATTGTATTTTTAACAGTTGATAAGATAATGTTTTAATTACTATTTTAACAAATCGCTCTCATAATTTTTTGTATTAGAGTACTATAGAAATACGAATTGAAAACATTGATAAATATTAAATTTGCAAAAAAATTAAATAAATAATATAAGCAATTTAAAATGTGTAAATGTTACAAACTTTTCAGGTGATGAATATGATAAAACTATATGGTAAACCAGTGAGAGTAAATAAAGCTTCAGCACATCAGAAGAATCTCGATGTTGGTGCTAATGTGTTTATCGGTAATTTGGATCCGGAAGTTGATGAGAAGTTGTTGTATGATACATTCTCTGCATTTGGAGTTATTTTACAAACACCGAAGGTATTTTTTATTGTTATATTAGCTTAAAAGAAAGCTAATTGAATTATGCGAATTATTATTTTATTTACTTTGTGGCCTGGTGCTAATAGGGACAAAATTAATACCCTTTTGGTAATATGAATGAAAAAAGAGGAGTTGGTTGTTTTGTATAACATTAGATTTTTGCATAATATTGTTGATATTAGTATTGTTGAGGTTTTGCCATCTTAGCATAAATAAGTTTATTATTTTGTAAACGAGTTGTTTAATGCCAAAATGTTAACATTTTACTCAAAAATGATGATTGACCCTTTTAGCATGTCTGGTGCTAAAAGCATCACAGAATGATTTATACTACAACAAAATAATCATGATTTATAAACATAATAACATTATAAATTATAACGCTTAAACATAAGATAGTGAGTTATATATATATATATATATATAAATATCAATTATAATTATTTATCGTTCTAGGTCATGAGAGATCCTGAAACGGGCAACTCAAAAGCATTTGCCTTCATTAACTTTGCCTCATTTGAAGCATCTGATGCAGCAATAGAAGCTATGAACAACCAATATTTGTGCAATAGGCCTATTTCTGTGTCATATGCCTTTAAGAAGGATGTCAAAGGAGAGAGACACGGTTCAGCAGCCGAGAGGTAAGAATTAACATTAATAAAGTTATAATATTCTAATTTCAAATCTACTTGCAATTGTTCTAAACAAACAAAATTTATCAATTATCTACCAATACCAATTTTTTTTAAATCATTTGAATATAAAAAAGTACCTAGTGAACAATATTTTGTTTAGTTTTTTTTTATTTATTGTTTTATTTTATTCATAAATGATACTACTATACAAGATGCCTTTTTTCTTGGACAATGTAATTTTTTATTCAAATGAACATAACATATTTATATAATTAAATTGAAAATGTTTTGTTTCCAGATTGCTAGCTGCACAAAATCCACTGTCACATGCAGATCGTCCTCATCAACTATTTGCAGACGCACCACCAACTATGATGGGTCCAATTCTAATGGCACCACCGCCACCACCCACGCCGTCTCCAATGCCGCCACCTGGACCACCAATGAATGCAAGACCACCTCCTCCTCTACCAATGACCGCACCGCCACCGCCACCTACCTCAATGCCCCCGCCAGGTCCTCCGCCACCACCTGGTCCTCCACCACCGCCACCGCCGTTCCATCACTTTCCACCACCGCCATTTGGGCCTCCTGGTTTTGGACCTCCACCTCCGCCTGGAGCGAGGCCTCCTCCACCATGGAGGCCACCACCTCCATCTTTCAGGCCACAGTTTCCTCCACGTGGGCCGCCACCATTTGGGCATCCACCATTCCCCCCGCACCACCCGCCTGAACCGAATTATAACTACTAAATGTATTTAATTTTAAGAAATATAGGATATTTTTGCCATAAACGTGTTTTATTGAAACAGGATAACATTTATTTTTCCTAAATGCGAACATTCGTTACGTCACTAATTCATACAGCAATACATTCGCTATATCATTACGCTTAATGTAGTAATTAAATATTTTCAGTATTCAAACTTAATTTATTTTATTCTGTATTGTGTCAGAAACAAATTAGTTTACTAGAGGTTGCTTTTACTAAATAAACTATGAGACTAATAAGTAATAAAGGGTAAACTCCATGTATTGATACATAATCATTATTGTATTTATTTATTTATTTATACTTTATTTATTTATTGTAATACATAATTAAAATTCTTGATGTTGTCAAACATGAAAAATCATTAAATTAATTACAAATAACTAAATTAATGTTCAGTAGAACAATAATTTTGTCTCAGATTTCAGTATAGTTTATGTAGATAATATATAGATTATGTATTCCCGTTAAAATTTAATGTTATAAAGTGACCTGTATACAGTGAGTTGTTATACATATATTACATAGTATTTCAATGCCTGTATACCAACGTCTCGATTTCTCGAAACACAACTACGCGGAATAAAAACGTACGGTATTGAATAGTTATATACTCTGTGATTGCACTGATTGAAAATGTGACATAATCATTAATCTGTAGTTTAAAGTGTTTATAATTTTATTAATTTTAATTTGCATTTAAAAAATAACTTAATATTTAATATTAGCCATTAAGTTATAAATTGAAGAATGAAGAAGAACAACTGTTGTTAAAATTTAGAAAGAAAAGTGTTTTTCTGTAATCCTAATTTATTTGTATTTTTTTTTTGTTCCTTGAACGATATACAGATAACCCAGTATTCAATTATGTATATCAAAAAGTTATAGACTACATACCCAGAACTTACAGATAGGCATACTTGCTTTAAATTCACTGATAAGGCTAATGAGGAGTGCTTGCAGCCAGTGGCGTAACTATAGGGTGGCAGGGCTGGCAAGATGCCACGGGCCCCGACCCGACGAGGGCCCAGTCTGAGAGGCCCCGAGCTCAGTGCTTTATAATTAGATATATTTTACAGGCGCACTGGGGCCCCCCATTGTGCACTTTCCAATTTTGCGCCTTCACCGTCTACAAGTTAAACTGCCTATTCAAACTTATTTTTCGCCCCTGTACCTAGGGGACCCCATGCCCCATGCCCCATGACTTTGCCACGGGCCTCTATTGGTATAGTTACGCCACTGCTTGCAGCACTCCATTTTCGTATAGTCCTACCTCTCCTCTGTGTCGAGGAACAAACGAAACTTGGGAGTCTTATGGAACTAGGTTTAATGTCATGGGCTCTTAGACGAAACCATATTTATAGGTACTCCATGAATTCTATGATATTATAATAATATGATCCAACATTCCACTAGTACCTTTGCCAGAAAAAAATCTAAGGTTCAGGGCTAAAATTAGTACATAGTATTTCAATGGCTAAAATATGAGGAATGTAAATGAAACAACAAAATTATACGTCATCGCGAACGCGCTAGTCACCCAAGTAAGCTAAGCAGAATTCATTATGAAGTAGTGGATTTATTTATATTAAAAAAATCGAATTACAAAACACACCGCACGATTTCACGAAACTTCTGTTTAATCCGTTCATTCGTTGCATTGCGATCAGCGAGCGATAATAGCCGGTGAGAGTGAGGATTAAAAACATCGTTAACTCGCAAAATGAAACACAAATATTTGTGTACGTTTGCACTTCCGACGGATTATACGTTCGAATTTATACGATGTCTGAACGGTCATTCCATTCCGTCGATTCCACTTAAATCTATTTTGTTATATTTGTTAGTGATACCCGTGGTACAGTTCCATAGGATAACTATATTTAATACTATTATTTGCAACATATTAAATCATTCATAATTTGTGAGCGAATAAAATTGAAATAAAGATGTCAAATTTCTTATCAAGTTATCAAACTCCAATGTTCTACATTGGTACAACTGATTTAAGTTAACAAACAAATATTAAAATATTTTTTTAAAATGTTGTTCAAAACAGTATTAAATAAGTAAAGTATAAATTATTTTTATTATTATCGAGCTCAGTGGCGTGCCATTGGAGATACCTATGTCCAGCAGTGGACGAGAAAGGGTTGATGATGATGATGATGATGATGATGATGATGAAATTATTTTTACATTATCTACCTATTTATATAAGCTGGATATGGATTGTTGATGTGAAAAGTAAACTTTACGATGAGTGAGCAATACATACATGCGACCGACATGCGCTTAACATCTTAATATAAAAAACAACTGTAATTCTTTGGTTTTGTTCTAAATAAAACTATCAACGCCTTTTCTACGCGACACCTGTGCTAAAATCAACCAATATATGTTTGACGCTTAAAAATAAAACACTGAGTCGTTAAGATCTCGGATGAAGTTGTTGTGATTGTTGTTGATGAAGGGATGGGTGATCTCCCAAAAATGAAAATTATGAAAAATGTTTTCGTAATACACCTCAACATTAAGAAACGAACGCCACCTCCAGATTTAAATTCTCATTTGCATGATGAACCTTTGACCTTCTTTAAACTTAAGGCGTCGATGCGTCGATTAGTCAGGTAACAGGTTATAGTTATTAGCCGATATCAAAAAATGAGTTTTTTTTCAATTCGGCCTAAAAGCAAAGTAAGACTCCCAGAAATCTGTTTGGAAAAAAACCACTATATTGTTTTTTTTTATTATTTTTATTCAAATTTAAAAATATGTAATTTCGAATTTATATTCGATTCTTTATTGTATCGATTTTCACTCCGCATCACAATACTTTATAGAATCGATAATCGAAACGAAACGCTTATTCTATGTCTAAGTTTTGGAACATCCATTATTCCACAGATATACGTGAATAGTGTATTAAGATCGGTTTTCTTTTGTGAGCCTCACAATGATAATATCGGATCGGATCTCATCTTCAAATGGGGGATTACTTATAGGTACCTCTCGATTCGGATAAAATATATGATACTAACTATAGCTGGCTATTTTCCTTTGTTGAATTCACTTCTGGCAACATTATGAATTTTAATGTATTACTTATGATGTATTAGTGTACATGTTGAATTATTTATTTTAGGGGCGTTTTTATATAATCATTTTTTGGGTAACGTTCTTGTTTTATTTTATATCTGGTAATACTTTTATTATTGTTAATAAAATTATTAGTCCAAAATCGAACTCGCACTTTTTTCAATAGGTTCTAACAAAAAATTTTGAATCAACTATACCTACACAAGATAAATTAAATTTTATAGCTACCATCCATTCGTAATGTAGTTTCCACTGAGAAGTACGGGTAAGAAACTGTGTGGGTACTCTAATATAAATAAGATGACAATGTGTAAATCAGGCGCCTTTTCTTGAGTTGTGAATCCGAGAAGACCGGAAATTCTCAGTTCGGGTATAGAACGATAGACTATAATATGTGCTTTACAAGGTGCGGGGCCGCTATAAGGATTTCTAGACAGAAAACACAATAATTTTATTATTGGTCCGACCCAGGGTTTCCACCCAAACACTTAGTATCTGCAGCATCATGAGCTAGTCACTATAACAAAACTGCAGTTCCCTTCTTATTATTGGAAGATTGAAACAATTTGTATTAGTATAATTGTACTTTGAGATAAAATCAATTCAAACTTACTTTACCATGAATGTAAATATTCGCAACATTTTGGGTACAATACATACAGACAACTGAAGTATGTATGTTTGTATATACTTATTTCAATACTGCTGATTTGTAAAACGTACCTTATATGGATTCGAATAAACCTGAAGGAATCGTGAGGGAAATTGGTAATATGAAATACAATACTCGATCTTTCATTTCGAGCAATTTGACGATACCTCGCCGCTTGAATAGCGAGGGTTGGTAAAAAATAATTGTGTTTGTTTATTATCTTTCCAATAATGTTGCCATATGAAAAATAACAGTAAATATATCGATGGTAAATACTCATTTGCGTATGATTTTATGGTTATAAATATGGACAGATTTTCTTGTTTTTTTATTTATATTTTTAGTAACTGTCATCGTAACCATCAAAGCGTAAGTATGTTGAGACGTAATTAAACAAAAATTAGGCTCGGGATGCGCGCCAGATTTAAAAAATTAAAATTGATACTCATTGTCTGTAGTCACATTTTATCACTGTACTGTTACTAAGATATAATTGTTTTATTTTTCATTTGTGGTTTTTTTTTATTTATGGTTTTATATATTAGTTTTGTAATTAGGTCTTATGATTTTTCTTTAATATATATATATATTTTTTAATTATTACTTAAATTCAACAGGTAGACAATAAGTTTAATTTTTTTTTTCTTTTTCTCTCTGTGTGAATGTTGTGCACATCTGTAATTGTCACTCATATCAGGTCCTAATTTTTTTCTCTTGTTTTATCTGTTATTTATAAGTGCTGAATATGTGTGATGTTGATGTACCTTTTAAATAAATAAATAAATAGAATATATAAAACCAATGATAAAATAAATAAAAACAATGTCATTGTGTTTTACTTATTATTATATGGCATGATGTATATATACGCGGCTCGCATAGGTATACAGACAATTAGAACACGTAGAGAACGGCGGCGGACAACAGCCGTCACGATATTTGAGTCGTTCTTACCCCCAAGTTGCGCCAATGGATATTTTACATAAAAAATTGAGCAGTCGGGGGACCCGCCGTAAGTAACGAAGTTCTGTGTGATTTTTTGACGTGACAACGTCTAATAAATCGATGAACGCTGGCTGCATGCACGAAAAAGGATGACTCATGGTCCGTTACGCTCATTGTCCCGTTACGCTCAACTGTCGTCCGTAAACCGACTTTACAGACAACCATTTTTTGACTCAAACCGAGTTTTAAAATGTTGATTTTTATTTACATAATATTACTGTATTTTTGTCACTCTAAAAAGCACTTCAACCTCTTTTATATCAACCCCCTAAATTCGAACGCAGATTTTGTAGCATTTGGTAAGCACAATGTGAACGTTATATTGTTATATGACGTGACCTTGAACGTGCGTAAAAGAACTTCCAAGTCATCTATACGGGTAACGAATCCCGATCTGTGTAAAAAAAATAACGCTTTTAATTCGCTCAAACATTTTCAGTACGGTACTATAATCCGTACTAAAGTAAACTTGAATGCTTGTTTTAGACGACTTTGCTACAAAAACGTATGTACTTAAATAAATTGAGAAGACAAAACCATTCCAATATTTTATGTATTCAATGGCAGACTGTTCTAAATTAAACACATTTATAACTCTAATCTCAACATTACGACTATTGGCGTCGAAGATAGGAGGGAATGGACACTTTATCTATATCATATTTGAACGTTAAAACTTTTTCATTGGCCAGTCAGATGACACATCGTTCCATCGTCAGCGCTTTAGTTAGTGGAAATGTAGCAAAAATCGAGCGCTGAAAATGTTTTGAGACAAAACTTGCTTTTGTGTGAGGTCATTGAACTTTTAATATTGTGCGAAAATTTGGCTTTTTTATTTGCCGATTTTATCGTGATTGAATAATTCGATTAGGAATGTAGAATTAGGTATTGTGAAATTAAATTGGAAGTGATTCATTTTAAAAGCACTGTCAGTTCTGAAATGTCTTATTCTTTATTTAAATTTCACTTATTTTTTCTGGAATAAGACCTGCCTCGTTGGTCTAGTGGTAGCTGTACTATCACGGTATGTCACGGTACGGATTACCTGTACTGTCACGGGTTCATATTTAGGATGCACCATTCCATGTTGCAATCGTGATAAATGTATCATCATCACTTTTTATTTATTTATAGCATAGGTAAGCGGACGAGCATATGGGCCGCCTGATGGTAAATGGTCACCAACACCCATAGACATTGGCTTGTTAACCATCGCTTACATGGCCAATGCGCAACCAACCTTGGGAACTAAAATGTTATGCCCCTTGTGCCTGTAATTACACTGGCTGACTCACCCTTCAAACCGGAACACAACAATACCGAGTAGAGTTACTAAAGCTCTACCACCAAGTATGAAGTCTCAAACTAGTTATAATTAAGTCTTAAATTAGTTTTTATAGGGTTGGTAACTATTTTAGTTCGCTACATAAGTATTTAAAAGGTTTTAAAATAAAATAAAAGTCGTTGACTTTAATACATACAAATTCGTATATACGAATATTGATAATGACGTGTATGTATGATTTTGATTGCGACAAGAAATCATTATAAGTGCTTTCTCATTTAGCGTGAGATGGTATCGCCCATGCCTTTTCAGTTATCTTATTTATCAAGGACAATATGTTTTTGGTAGACTACGGTTCCATCATCCATTCCCTTCTAATCTTAAGTGAAGATATTGAGCTTAAGACAGTGCTAGTATCACTGAATTATCATATGCAATTTATTTGTAAAATTCTTCTCGTATTTAGTGTTAAAAGTCATCATGATGATACTTGCATTTGTCAAATCGTTCACAAGTGTATACACCAAACTGATTTCAATAGGAGAGGAAGGTTAAGTCGCGCTGTGGGACATTAAAAAGCTGTTACTTTACTTTACCATTGAGTAATCTTTAATATTCTACCGTTTTTGAATTTTTCTCGTTACCAGCGTGAACTTTTCGACAATATTAATGTATTTTGTGAACTAAGGAAGTTTCTGTTATAGCGAAGGTTGTTCATCTCTTCACTTTGAGGCACTTTTGATACGAGCCCATTAATATGAAAAGTTTTTTCATTACCTTCATTTCGTCGTCAGATACTTTGAAAATGTTTGTTACAAATAATTTTACCTGAACTATTTAAAAAAATATATCGTTACACCAATGGTTAGAGCACGTGAACAGAAAGGAAAGTGTTTACGCGCAGGACCAACGACTTAACGTGCTCTCCGAGGCAAGGGAGCGTATACATTTCCAACTTCTAGACTCCGGGGTTCTACTGAGAATGTTCTGACAGGAAACCCAATAACTATTTATTGGCCCGACCTGGGAATTGAACCCAGGACCACCGGGTCTGCGGCCTTATACAAGAGTGACTAGACCAATGACGCAGTCATAATCAGTGTGTGCATACCTGTGCAGTGTCCTGAATAGGATTACCATGTGAGCAATAGGGGCCTCGCGTTTTGTATTTGTTTTAAAAAATAAAGAGGCCTTGAATTATACTACAACCATTACCTTAAAATGTCAGAGCTGGTTAAAACTTCAAAATCATAATCCTTACGATACGTAAGGTACGCATTCATGTCTTAACTTCTCATCCGATGTTGTTATATATTATATTCTATAAAATTTTGTACATACACGTTACCAGGGGCGTTACCAGGGGTGTACATTGGATCTGACGTGATCTAATCCTTACACGCGAAACTAGTGCCCTTTAATTTAGAATTTAGAAAATATTATTATAATCACTTCTCCTGGTGACAGGTGGGCTAGTTCATTTTTCGTCTAGAGACTGCATTACAGCATTCTTGCCACCATTCCACGCGTTTATTATTTATACAGTAACAATTTTGATATTTTTTTTCTATTTATTTAACGCTATAATCGAATTATATACAAAAAATAATTTCAATTAATTTTACTTAAATTAGAATAATCTTTGGCGTAATATTTGCCTAGATGTAAATTTCATTTTCCGAGCATCGTTTACACTTCACTTCGTTTTAATTAAACTTACGCATTACAAGTTTGTTAACACAATGAAAGACAACACATTATCACGCCATTAGCCCCTCGGGACCGTGCAGCTTGTGGTAATTACCATTAGTATTGTATCCCTCGACCCAGGGTCTATACAACAGACGAAGAATAGGTTCCGTTGGAGAAAATTAGGGTCTTATTGAATACACCCTCGCTAAGACTCGAACGAATATATTTTATGTGTAATTATTTTTATATACAAGTATAAACATAATACAATCGTTCGATCCTTATTAAGTTTTAATGAGATCGTCTTGGTTATTTATATATAGAGCCGCTGAGTCTAATTTGGAAGACTTGTTGTAATTTCTTTTTCATCGTAACATCGAATCGTAAAAAAATGTTCTAAAATTATTCTTAAATATCTTTCAATGTACGAAGTTTTGTTATAATTATCGTCTAACGTATATCTCGTGCATTATATAACATACTAGTTTTCGACCGTATCTTCACCCGCACTTTATGGAGGGGGGGATGTTTGGAACCATATGTCCTTTACTGAGAACATGTATGAAACACTGCGTGATTATCGGTTGAGTAGTTAAGACGTTAAAGCCTAACAAACAAACTCCCAGGGTTGGTGGCGCATTGGCGATGTAAGCGATGGTTAGCATCCCTTTATAATGCCAATGTGTATGGGTGTTGGTGACCACTTACCATCACGCCAAATGCTCGTCCGCCACCCTACGCTTTAAAAAAACTCACTTTGGCATTTATGATATAAGTAGTAAGTACACATAATAAGTCACCATTATTGGCCTTTCCATTCCTATTGTTTCTTTCACATTTTATTTAATACTTTAAAGTGTTGGTGTTAATATATTTAGATTTTTAAGATTTAGAATTTAGATTTTTATTAACGTCCAATAACAAATATATTATTATATTATTCAGTTTTGCCTAAGGATACATAAACGCCTCGTTTGATAATTGTTTGAAATTAATTGAAATTTCGGACGACAAAAATTAATTGGTTCGATCAAGTTAGCCATTGTTTTCCAAGCAATAAAGCCAAGACAAGTAGACAAGAGACTACAATAAAATCTGCATACACTTGATTTATAACTGTAAATCTGTATTTTAGAAATCTCGTTTGGTAGTTATTCGTAGGGGACGCGGGATGACGTCACAAATTCGTTACAAAGACGTACTATTAGACCGAAGGGCGTTTCGGATTCTACAGCAAATTGGGCCGAACGAGAGTTAGTGTTATTTTATTCATTGAGAAATTTCAGATCGACGAGTTTCTATTTCGGTGGCACCGGATGATATGACATCCATTTTGAAAATGGAATATGTGATTATTTTATTGATTTTCCTTCATTTTATACTTCATTAAAATCGGCTTTGCCAAATATAATTTAATTGTCTATTGCTGTGAAAGGGAGCCGATATAATTAAAGGCACAAATCCTGTGATTGGTGGAGCAATGGCAGTCGTACAACCATTTGCTCATCAGCTCTTCTATAGAAAGAAGAATTCCTACTCAACTAATAATAAACTATTAATTAGCAATCAAACATATATAAATAAAAAGTGCCTACAGTAAAATTGTACTTCTCATATTATCATTTCCATAACAATTGAAATTAGTATTTTTCTCTTCTGCCACAAATAACCTAGCAAGGAAATATATTTCAGGATTTCCAAGACTTTAATTTACAAGTATGATTTACCTATGTTCACATATCGAAAACGATACTTTTTGCTCGCATAAATCACTTGTTCCCAGAGGATACCTCAAAATAAGTCGAGCGAAACTGAGCGAGGAACATAAATTATGAAAAATTACACTTTTGGACATTATGGTCAGTGCCGCGATGTAAATAAAAACCACATGTGAATTAAATTTAAGATATATTTTGTTATTTTCATATAATTCGAAATAGCTGAGGAGTAAACGCATAATAAAAGAAATTAATATAACAAAGTAAGTCTTTAAATGATTTCTAGGTTGAGCTCACTCCACTACGCTGTTTCGTTCAATTTCATCTGACACGCATGTTTCACTGTTGAACACAATGTAAACTATAATCACAAATAAATCATTCATTGGTATACCTTCGTTTGAACCTGCGCACTTGGGAGTCAAGTGTTCTTGTCACTAGGCTATAACACAGCAAAATAATGTTAAAAGATTCTGTCTGGGTAGGTATGCTTAGGTACCTTTACAATAACTAATTTCGTGTAATTGACTTTATTAGCAGACTTTACATGTTCAATAGATAAATGTAGTGCATTTTTATCTTTTAATTATTATTGATTTTGATTTGATAAACTTAAAATGTTTATAAAACTTTACCACCAAAAATATTTAATTAATATAATTATTAAATTAAAGATGACGCAAAAAGTGAAACAATAATAAAACAACAAAAAAAACAAACAAATGAAAAAATAAAAAGAGATAGGTAATAATAATTATTAATAATTGTATAAATTATTATAATACGTATTTCTTATACGTATAAATATTAAATGTATAAATTAATATTTGTGTTGGGACACATCTTTAATATATAATATATTATATTTTGAAACAGTCTCAGGACTTTTCCTAAAATGAAATTATAGATACCGCCTGAAAATCGTCAAAATATCCACGACTTGTTTTATTCATGTATTGAAAAATGCGCCTTAACTATACTTTAACATACAATTTATTTAATTAAGAAATAATAAGCAAATGCCTTGCACAAATATTTCATATTTATATTACGAATTTTATTTCTAATCTTCCACATTAGATTGGTGAACGTTAACTAAGGACGTGTTTGTCCACATTCTAGTGAATGACGTGAATGATAAAGCGAATGATATAACTTTGGTAGTGAAGGAGAAATAATAAAGATATAACAGAGGAGTGACATTTTATAATCTATCAAGGCACCGGCAGACTATATAAAGCTTCATGTAATGACTTGAGCTGTCATTAGCCCGGCTCTAGGAGATTGAAAATTTAACGAGCATCATTTCCTTTATGCAGACATCGCATCGTTGAAAATTAAAAAATAAACACGGAACGTCGAGTTTGTTTTGACGTTTCTTTTTTCAATTCGTTGTTAATTATGTTTTTATTACTTTTAATGTATGGATATTTTAAAAATAGAATTCATTCGATAATACTCGACAATAGGGATGTTAATAATTGTTCTCCTAAGAAGAGGATTGTTAATAAGGAGACCATAATATTATCGAATGTTAAGAGTTGTAGTTAGCTCAACAGATAGACTACGTGGATCTTAACCGAAGATTACCTGTTCAATTCCGATAGCGTATCAGTGAGTTTAGGTTATTTATATTTTTATCTATACTAATATATAAAGCTGAAGAGTTTCTTTGTTTGATCCGGCTAATCTCAAAAACTACTGGTTCGAATTTAAAAAATATTTTTGTGTTGTATATTTGTATGTATTTTATCGAATAGGTTCTAGGCTGATTGTTATTCATTATATTTTTATTAATTATACGCGGATGAAACCGCGGGGCACAGCTAGTAATTAATAGCTTGGTTAAAGAAAACATATACTTGGCTAGCAATGGCTTATTTAAGAACAACTTGGCAAAGATAAATGTTTAGTTTTTATTCTTAGAAATATTGGTGGATGTAAGTTATTGTTAAAATAAAGGAGGTCGTTTTAATATTATTATTAATCCTAATAGTTCAATATACTTTGCACAGCAGACTTAAAGGAAAGCTTCATGAAAATTCGCATGAACAAAAATATTTTAAATACACTTTTGCTCTTCCCTGAGTCTACTCAATAGCCAGTCTTAATGGAAGCTTAAAAGAAATACACGGCTCGCTAAGCCATTGAGTCTAAGAAATTAATAATATTCTTTCAATGTCCCATAAAGGCTTGGCAGTGTTCCACCATAACATATGCGTTTAAGGGTGCTTCTTAGTAAAAGGATATTTCCGTGGAATTGGTGCATAATTTTTACATTCGAGCACTCTACAGTCGATGGTCGTGAAGAGGTCGGTCACAGACGGACGAAACTCCATTAGTAACTTTTGGACCATCGCCAAAGCAGCCACGGAAGGATTTTTAATTTTTAAAGACTTGAAAATAGGTGAAAGGTGCTCTATACGTCGTTTTACTTAATTGTGATTGATTCATTTAAATGTATCTTAATTTACTCTTTATATTTAAATTGTTTATTTTGACAAATAAGTTTAAATATTTGTTTATAGTAGTAATTTGTCAATTATATTAATAATTTAGAAAACAAAAGGTCTAACGAACTTATTGTTTTGTATCATAAGTAAACAGTCACTATTATTTTTAAATATTTTTTGCTGTCATATAATGAAAATATAATATCCGGACAGACGTTGCTTTGTTAAAATAATAAAAGATTATTTTCGTTTCAACTAAATTTAATTTGTCCTCTGATATAAAAATACAGACGAATTGATAATCTCCTCCTTTTTTGAAGTCGGTTAAAAATTAAAAATATGCGCCCCCGGCCTAAGCTTTGCTTGCGTCCATATTCGGCAATTAAAACTGTCTCTGGTCCGTCCACTTCTTATAACAACGTAGATTTGTAAATAAAGGATAAAAAATGAACTTTCAAACGATTTTGAAAATAAAACGCTGGGTCACACACGTTGCGCCTACCGGCAACTTTGTCCGTCCTCAAATTTAATTCCACATGAACTTCTACAAAAGGCAAAATGACCACGAGATTTTTTGGCAACGAATTGTGGAGGAAAATAACTGGTTTGCAACACGACTGCGTGCGCTATACGTTTGTGGACGCCAGCGGACTTAAAAAAATTATATGAGCGTATTTCATTGCTAAGTTTTGAAATACATACCTATTCGTAATTACTTCGTACAGAAATTGTTGCGACAAGTATATAAGGGGCTTTTTTATTTTATAAATATTTTACAGTAGCTATTTTTTCAATGCAATTTACTCAATTTTTACAACGTATGTTCAAAAATGAATGTAACGAATGTAACCATTACCTCTGAAATAATGGATGTATATTTGTATGTATGTACCTGATTTTAATAATGATTTAATTTAGATGTATGGGCTCCTTACAACCTTTTATCACCTCGAATGACACTGGTGTTATAAGGCAGCTGGTTTTCAATTAAGTTCGGGCAAATATTATTATTGTTCTATACATTTATTGTAGTGAATTCAAATTTTGATTTGTGTTTACTTATTTAAGTCCTCAATTAAAGTCGAAATAAGTGTAGACTGGCTAGCAACGATATAAACATTACGAGATAATATAGTATCAGGGCTTAATTTGACAATCTAGTAAATCTACCTTTATTTGTATAATAACTTATACAAGAAAGTCTAGTTACGTCTTATATTTTATTCGTTAGTACTAACATATTCTGAGCGAAACTGAGTCGTACCATTAGTTTATGTTAAACGTAATTGGCTATATAAGTGGTGGAGGGAATAGCTGGATAGCACGCAGAGCTGAATTTACTACTATGGCTCTATTAACAGAACAATTGCTAAGTAACCCATCGTATTTAATATCTATAGGATTCAGCCAAATCTATGAAATTATCTTGACAAATTACTATGGTTATGTAAATACGAATTTCGTTCGGCTCGCCCGAGTGTCTACCTTCAATTGCTTAATCTAATAGTTATTAATAGGAAAGCATAACAGTCCAACACATAAAAAACAAACTTGCTCGCTTCACTATTAGATATGATGTTCATTTTTATTAACAAGATATATTTGTAATGTCGTATGAGCTTATGCATCTAGGTGTCCCTAGTAAAATGACTGATCTCAGTAACATAATTGAATTGAATAATTCATAGCATAAAACGTATTTTAATTAACCGTGATAAACTAAATACATATAAATAAGCCTTTTCCACCAGTTATTTAATTTAAAAAAAAATAATGTAGTGGTAAATTTTCTGAAACCCATCAAAAATGCTTATTATTTTTATGACATTCTTAATGATACTTCTACCGAAAATATAAAATTTGGTTATTTAATAAAGCACAATTAACAGAATACCTATTTTGTAAGGTATTTTGAAGTAGTACAACAATACAATACAAGGTATTTCGAACCGGAATAAACAGACGAGCTTGCACAAAGCTCTGACCACCAAGTGAACCAATACATGCGGTTATTTGTCTAAAAATGTTGTATGGAAACCTGTCTAGAGAATTTTTAAAACAATTTCAAAGGTCTGATCGGGTATAATAAATATTTTTGTATGAGATTTTCTATTCGTAAATCAATTGATCACGTGACATATCGAGTAGCTGTCATTCCCATACATTTTGATTCGTCATTCCGTTTTGTTATGTATTCCAAACTGAATTTTTATCAATAATAAACAAAATATTTTTAACCGCTAAAGAAAATAATTATAGATCGCAGCAAAATTTCTACATTCCGCATAATAATAGTTATAAACTTTAAATGTAACTTTCGCAAACTTTTCGTTTCGTGTGGTAAACAAATATTCATTTATTCTTTGCAATCTTTCACATATAGTTGGAGAAATGGATTCAATTTTAGTTCTTATTGTGGCGTATATAAATACTATATTAGAATAAAGTATATTGAGGTGCAGTGTACGATGGTAATATCACGATTCAAACTCTGTTTGTGAATTAAACATGAGTACAGATACTCTCAATCTGTCAAGAGAACCATCCAAATTACAATGACCTTCCTCGTCCTTTTCAATTAATAATATCTAGGTAAACTCAGGGGTATTTTAAGGTGGTCGATAGGTCAAACTATTATGGTCGAATGTAACTCGTATTTTTGCGAGTGAAGAAAGTTTGACAAATTGCTTGTTGTGCAGCTCTCGTCATCACAGAAATAAGCTGATACGTCTACGTAAACAAGCGCTTACATTGTTATCTTTCACCGTTAATACAGGTTAGCTCTTCCTTACTTGCTGTGTTGAATTTTTATTGGAATGATTTCTTACTATTAACAAAGGTTTTATGTTAGTAGAACACTATAAAAATATTGATTAATATAAAATTGTTAGTTGTTTTATTTTCTCTTTAGCATTTCCACTTTATAATCCGATTAAAATTGGCAGTTAAATGGTTGTATGTGCAGACTGTGCGGCGTTTGTTCATTACATGCATTATTTGATAAAGCCTCATATTAAAAGCGCCTTGTTAAAATTTTCGAATGTACACAATTTTCTATGAAACTAATAAACATAAACAGCTTAATGGGATAAGAGGATAAGGGCTTAATTAAATATTTTGCTTAGGCTCCTATAAGTGTATTATAAAAATAACATATTTGGTAGTATTCTAAATTCATAATGTAATGTAAAAAAATACGTTACTTATTTCTTTTTGATTTTTTAAGAAATAATAAAGAAACGTCAGCTCACTGAGGAAACAACAAATTGTCAATTAAATAATTGCGTATTCTTCTATAATTTGATAATTAACTTACTATTTTCTACTCATCAATATGTAGGTACGAATGTGTTGTGTAGTTAAAATTATTGTTGTTTTTGGAGTCGATGTCAGCCGAGGTGGGTTTATACCTACATACATAGTTATAGATGCTTGTGATTTTTTTATTTTGTTATGTTGGTACACTCGTCTCAAACATATGTTCACAATTCTAGCTATATAGCACATTTAGTTGGTTTGTGTATGCTGCATATCATTAGGTCCCACGTTCGAATTCAATAAATGTTATCAGGTTTCTCTGTCAAGAAATTCTCATTATGAGCTCGGATGTACGAAGTTGTTCGTGCTGCAATCTCGTTCTTCAGAAGGCACGCAATCCCGATGTTGGTACGCCTGATCTCTTTTCTGTGAGTTGATGGAAAGGTGCACTTGTGTACTGTATATCAATAGCTTAGATTTTTAGTTCACGAAAAAGGCTCGTCAATATCTGGATTTTATATGATTACGCATTTATTCGATGTTGAATATTAGGTTTTCGTCGGCGACTTTCCTTTGCGAATTGTTAGCAACCTTCAAGAAAAGAGCGTACTCTTTCCTTAAAAGTCAGCAACGCACCTGCAAGCCCTGTTGTAGCCATGTTGCAGGTGTCTATGGGCGGTGGTAGTCACTTTCCATCAGGTGAGCCTCCTGCTCTTGTGCCCCCTCTTACATAAAAAATAATTTACATAAGCATTCATTTGGTTCACTTAAAGTAAGATATAGCATTATGCAAATATATATATGTATTCATACGTGATGATTAAATATATATTTTTATAATTTAAATCTTTCCTATATCAGTTATGAAGGAAAAATTAAATTATTATTGAATTTCAAATGAATATCACAGTGTGTCACAATTAGCATACACACTCGGAAATGATCTAGATGTAATGTATTTTTATCAATAACACAATCACATCCGGATAGCTGGTACAAGCGTGAAGCGTACAGCGGGAAGCGATATAGATTAGAATATATACTAAAATAGTTGTCGCCTCAGCTTCGCTCGCGCGTTAGGGGAACGGGAGTTTAGCTGCTGTTAGTAATACTCAGAAAAAAGTTATATATATACATATATTTTGGTTCTGTTATTACTTTTGAGAAGAAAAAAACAAAATATCGATAAATTATTTTGTCGTGAAATATATTAGAATTCTTGTCAAAATGTAGGCAACATTTTTTTCTATGAGCTTAATGATTTAGCCGTACAACAGATACAGACAGATTAGACAAGTCTAAATTGAATTATTTTTATATTTTGAGTGATATGGTTTCACTCCCATACCATTGAAACAACTAAATAATTAAATTAATTAATTAAAAAACTACGTCAAATTTGGATGTTAATACATAATAATAATATCCTGGAACCATTACTCACACAAGACCCAGGAAATCCCAAACTAAGCAGACATAACCAATACGGGTAATAAATCCACAATGTATTCAACGATCGCTGTATCTTATCACTCGAACCGTATTCGCTGATGACAATTAATTATCACACGTGTTTTATTTCCCAGAGACACAAGGCACCTATTATTTAAAAAAAAAAGTTCTGTCACACTTCTTACGCTTTCCATTTATTACTCAATTGTTTCTTTATAATTATATTTAACTTGTTTTAGGGCTTTGTGTTATCTCTCACTGATTCAGGTATAAGAACTTTTTATTATTTAAATTGATACGACCTCTGAATAAGAATATGTAAATGTATGTACGATTTTTTCAATGATATAATATATTTCTTAACGATCGATGAATATTGGATTTATTACATTTTATTTTTTTAAATAATTTAACTAATTTCATTTTTTACTGCTTAAAATTATTATAATTACAGTCAACTAATGTTTGATATATATGTATTTATTATGTATGTATATATATTTGTTTCAATTGTATTTAATTAATATCATAGGTCATTGTTAACTGCGTATTCTCTTATATAACGTGTACAATATATACATTTAAAATCTTATGAAGTTTATTCCTTATTAAATTAAGTATATACGTTATTAGATTTATATGTTTGAGAGAAAATTAAATAACTTCAATTGATGTCTGAATGGAAATTATTAGAATTCATTATTATATTATTCATTTCAATAATAATATTGTTAAGGATAATATTACAATTTTTTGTTTTAATTTTTCAGGAAAAATGTAATGAACATTTTTGCTATTTGCTTGTAATCAAATTCACACTTTATATATACATACGTTACTTTATATATACGTAATATAGTATTAAAAAGTACGTCCATAATATAAACCATATAGTTTAAATAACAAATTATATAAATAAAAATTACTATACCAGGCTTACCATAGTAATAGGCTGAATATGGAATTTAATCTTTTTTTTTTGTCCACAGATCAATAATGACAGTTAAGAAAGGCAGCCGGTGTGGCGGCTTAGCTGCAGTATTGACCCGTCAGAAGCTACACAACACCAATCAGCAGCTGGACATATCGGCCATTAGTAAATCAAATCACAGTTACAACACCATCGTTGGTTTCAACGAGAAAGATCAGCTACAACTACTCACAAAGGACGATAGCAATGAAGATGATAAACAAAAGCTGATCAAAGATTACGATATCAAGGCCGGCAAGCAAGAGAACATCTGTATAGACGACATCGCGAACTGTGTCAACATTGACAACTATCCGAATTGTGAAAATACGCTCGTTTTTTACATTACAAAGAATTCAAACAAAGAGGCCATCGCTCTTCGATTTGAAAACGAACAGGATTTCAAAAGAATCTATTTCACTTATAAATATTTCAAAATGCGAAATAGATTGACGAGGAACAGTTACAGTAGCGATAGTTTGTTTTCCAAAAAGAAAAACGTCGACTCGTACAACAATAGGAACAATGGGGTCGACGATTACAATTTGATTGATAAGACGCGATCTGAGTTCGATCTGATGCAGACCGTCGACAATGACGGTATAACTCATATATCGGTGCAGCAGAAGGGCTACAGCACGCGATACGAGCAACCACTGAGTCTGATTGGATTAAAAAACGATAATCACGGTGAAATAGATAGTGTTATTTATACAGATATAGATATACCGAGTAAACCGGAGAAGAAGCGATTGTTTCACAAAAAAGCTAAGGCACCTCCACCACCACTGGCTATCAACAAAGAAACTCCAAAGATACTTAAGGGCGAATTCGTGAGAGTGAATGTTGATAGATCACCAGACGTAGTACCTAAAGATAATAAGCACAATAAAATACCTGATATTCTAATGCTTAGAGATAACAAATCGAAAAAGAACAATCAGAGCAATCTGTGGACTGTTAGCAACAAAGGTAAATTAATTTCTTTATTATTGTTATTAGCGTCAGCAAAACTTGCGTAATACCGTGGAACCGATCGCAATAAGGAAATAGTATAGCGTTGGTTACGTTCGAGGCATTAATTATGACGAGCAATTTGTTTCGACGACGAACATCATCCGGCATTGTTGTTATTTATTATTTACGGGGACCTGTTTTACTTGGCATTATGTGATGGCCGTCTGGTGCAGAGGTTACGCGACTTCTGGAAACCATATTTAGGGTTATCACGGTGTCAACTACCGCCATGTCTCGCTTCGCGTCGTCAATGACAGATATAATTATATAAATAAGTATATGAGTCACAGGATTTAAAAGAAAATAATTAAGAATAAGTATTTAACTAAAATTATTCCAATATGTATGAACCGATAAAACTGAAGTCAGTATCTAAATTCTAAAAGCTAGTAAAGTAGTGTAAAGTTTGTTGTGTTGTATAAGATGTGTGTTCCTATACAATTTGAATTACTATAAAATAACAGAGAAAAGTAGATATATAAGGAAGCTTATACAAAAAATAATGCATAAATAGTTTATAAAACAATTTTTTACCAAGAAATATCATCTCATTTAATTACAAACGTTTGTATTGTAATTAAAATGGTTGTAAGCGACTTACAGCTTCCTATATATAGATATAGACTAACTAAAAAACATTACGATAACGTACGAGTAGTTTCGTTTAGACAATTAATTGTTTTAAACGTTTCATATTAGCTTCACTTGTAATTAACAAAGTATGTTAACTAATCTAGGAAGTCTTTACATACTTATTGTTGGTTTAGACATTTATATCTAAGGAATTGTTTGTTATTGGATTGGGTTCCTCAGACTTACATGGATATTGAGATTTTCCTTAAGCTGGCTTCAAGTAACATTAACTACCAGGTCGTTATGAGAAGGTCGAAGAATAAGGAGGATAGAGTAGTGTACTCTTCGTTGGTTCGAAGCTACTGATAAATAGTTCTATAAATAAAAATTTTAACAAAACAAAAACCGACTTCATAAAAAAACATATTAATATGCACTAAAAAGTAAAAAAATAATTGCGTATTCTTCTATAATTTGATAATAAACTTACTATTTTCTACTCATCAATATGTAGGTACGAATGTGTTGTGTGATTGATAATTTATTTACAATTATTGTTACTTTTGGAGTCGATGTCAGCCAAGGTGGGCTTGTAACTACATACATAGTTGTAGGTGAGATGTGCTTGTGTCGCACGCGCAACTTAACGAAGCGAATAAAAGTTAATTTGTAATGTGTATGTTTTTAAAATATTCCCGTATTATTATTGCTAGGTATATTATAGTGTTTCCTTAGCTGACATCGACTCCAAAAATAACAATAATTGTAAATAAATTATCAATCACACAACACATTCGTACCTACATATTGATGAGTAGAAAATAGTAAGTTTATTATCAAATTATAGAAGAATACGCAATTATTTTTTTACTTTTTAGTGCATATTAATATGTTTTTTTATGAAGTCGGTTTTTGTTTTGTTAAAATTTTTATTTATTTTTCGATTTTTAGTGAATCTGAAGTACACTCACTAATTTGTAGAATATGGGTAGACCTACTAAACGTGCAGCTCATATGAGACAGCGCCATTTATATTATTATTTAAATATATTAAACTAAAACAGTGAAACATAAAGAAAAATGCATTTTGGTACTTAATTTATTTATTTATTTATTTATTTATTTATTTATGGTCCACAAAACAGATTATAACTAAAGACACATTTAATATATAAGTAAACATTATAAACATATTAATTAATAAATATTATTTAATATGGTTAAATGTATGAATATAAATTAACATGTTTTGATTAAATAGATTTAGTTGGTGGGGTAATTTAGTTGGGCAGCCATAACATAACCAAATAGTTATTTCTAGTAATAATTAAATAAACTGTATGCTTATAGATGTTGTGTTATACCATTCTTCACCATAAAATATGACGGAATGTCTGTATATTAAAAAAAGGGGAAGTATCTATATTATCCTAACTAATATTATAAATGCGAAAGTAAGTTTGTTACTGACGCTTTCACGCCTAAACCACTAAGCCGATTTAAAAAATTCTTTCACCAATATAAAGCTACATTATCAGGGAGTAACATAGGCTACATTTTGTCCCCATATTCCCAAGGGAACGGGAACTACGCGGGTGAAACCGCGGGAAAAACACTATTAATCAATATATAAATATACATAAATATAACATGTATATAAGAGTACTTATACGATTCTATATATATATGTATGTATAATTTTCAAAATTGGTCTCAACTTTTAGTTGTTCAAATATGTTTCAATTACAAACATATACATATATACTAATGCTTACATGCATAACTCATATTATAAAGAGGAAAGATTTGATTTTGTTTGATTTTTTATTACGATTTAAATCAAAAACTACTCGACCGATTTTAAAAATTCTTTCACCCTTAGAAAGCTACGTCTTTACCGAGTAATATAGGCTTTATTATATTTTCAAAAACTTATAGACCCATACTTAAAATGGAGCAATGTAACCCAACGTATCAAACTGTTGCCTATAAAAGTTATTATTTCGCGTGCGCTGCGAAAACTATTGACGGTATATAAAGAAGTGTTTTATACAATAGTACTACAATTACTTGATCATAACGATGTTATGGTATGTGAATGATAAATCTAGATAGCCTATAAAAGATTCGGCCGTGTATCGTTAATTTGCTACTAAGAATTGAAGATTTCCGTTACTTTGTCATGGATCCTATAATCAGAATCTAACCAAACTATCATCAAACAACCCTTGAAGTATACTCTTTGTAATAAAAAAAAAATCATCGAAATCGGTTGGCGTGATATTGAGTTATTCGTCCATTTGTCGCGCACATACCTCATGCAAATTTACGACTTATATGGTTTTCTCATGGATTCCATTGTCAAACCTGGACTAAAAAAAAATGGGACCCCATGGGAAACAATCCCTTTCAAATAAAAAAAAAATCATCAAAATCGATTCACCCAGTCGAAAGTTATGAGGTAACAAACACAAAAAAAAAAAAAAAAAAAAAAAAAAAAAAACATACAGACGAATTGATAACCTCCTCCTTTTTTTGAAGTCGGTTAAAAACTAAAACAAATAAAAAGAACTTCGTTCCAAAAATAAATAAAATATACATAAAATATCATTTGTAAAAACATTCATTTGGGTGTTCTATATTACTTTCATTTTATATCCATAAATAGATTTTTCTTTCGAATCATATCACTTCGTAGAAAAAGGTACATAGCCGTTAATGTCATAAAAAAATCCATCTTAAATATTTACCGAACGTGGATATTTTACAGCGCTCAGAATAACGTTGAAAATCATAAGAACAGTCAAACTTAATAACGCTCGAATAAATAAGGATCTTTAACAATAAAAGAGAAGAGGCAAAAATAAGGAAATTTTAATTTAATTCACGACTCTTCCGCTAATCGTCTACGAAAATGAGGGGTAACTTCTGTGACATTTGAGGGGAACGAAATTAATGAAGTTGTTCATTAAGCCTAAGTGGTATTGCCGCTATTGTTGCAAATGAATAAAAAAATAATATTGACGTCGTAAAAGACTTAGAATATTAATTAATAATTCAGCGCTCACTCGCTACGTAAACAAGCTGCGAATTTTTCGTGTGCGTTAAAAAGTAATCTTCGTGTAATAATCTTTATGAAAACCATATATTAAACCATTTATTGCTAGTTATAATCTCGTATTGTTACTTAATGATTTATGTTAGAATCTAAAAATATAATCGTAAAATTTAATAATAATAATTTAATACTTACTTTATAGTGTTTTTGTTTTGTTAATTTTTTTATTTATAATCTTTATTTTATTAGTTTAATTTAATATAATACTTTAGTCTTATATCATAACAATCTTCCGTCTCAGATGTATGGTGTGACTGCCTATTGTCACACTATACATCTGGTGTGAATTTTTTTTTTATTGTATAGGAAGGCGGACGAGCATATGGGCCACCTGATGGTAAGTGGTCACCAACGCCCATAGACAATGGCATTGTAAGAAATGTTAACCATCGCTTACATCGCCAATGCGCCACCAACTTTGGGAACGAAGATGTTATGTCCCTTGTGCCTGTAATTACACTGGCTCACTCACCCTTCAAACCGGAACACAGCAATACGAAGTACTGCTGTTTTGCGGCAGAATATCTGATGAGTGGGTGGTACCTACCCAGACGAGCTTGCACAAAGCTCTACCACCAAGTAAATGGCATCGTACGTGTATTAAGCACCTAAAATGAACATCATTGTACATCATACTATATATTTGCCTGTGTTATAGTTAGCAGAAGACTGATAGATATATTCTTGTATATAATAATAATACATAACAGACTCAGGCCGTAAATCGAACACGCAACCTCGGCTGGGTCACTGTCAACTGCGCCAACTAGTCAATCAGTGTTTGTAGTAGGGCTTTGAGCAAGCCCGTCTTTGTACGCCCGTCCAAGTAATAGAATAAAAAATATACATACGTCTCATCATGGATGATGTGATCACGTATGTAATGGAGTTAGCGCATAATACGATATAAGAAATAAAAATCAAACACTGTATGTTTGAGCTGTATCTTAGAATCATAACAATCAATAAATTGCAACGAACTATGCTTTTGACAACCTCCTGATTATCTTCCTGCTTTCGCAAATATATTGTCATTTTGCAGTTCCTGAAATATTTACGCGAAAATGATATGACGTCAGGGCATATAACTGCCGTAAAAATAAAACGACCTCTTCGTACAATATTAATAGCAATAACTTATAGACGACCGAACCATTGAGAGGTGATTCCCATTAAAGGTCATCTAATAATGGCAATATGTTCTGAAGGGATAATAGGGACCGACGTAAATGGGACTTAGTGACCTTTCTGTTGAGTTCCCGCTGCCCTAAACTGTAATAAGGATTTGGCTTTGGATTCACAATTAAGGGGCGAACTTTTAATAACCGAGACCAATTTTATAGGCGATGCGAGTAAGTTGCTTGATTTATGGTTACGAGTTTTCAAAGTCTGAAATCATTTGAGTCTGATGTTACAGCTTCAGTTCTTTTTTTAAATATAATTAAATTGTAAAAATTTCTCCAATCAAATTATGGTAATTACGTAACAAGTAAGGGACATTTTCTATTTTGTGTAGTAGTATAATATTTAATAAACTGTTGTTACTTTTGCTTCATTATTTTAAACTGTTAGTATTTTTTTATTAATATAGATTTGTTTAACGTAAATTTTATGAATACATACTGGAAAATTAAAATGTCGTATCGTTTTTTTGTTGTAAGATGAAATGTTTTGTAATAGTCTACTAACGTACTATCTAACAAATGATTGTTAGTAAACATTATGGATTATTAAATTATTTTCCTTGTTGGTAGAGCTTTGTGCAAGCTCGTTTGGGTAGGTACCACCCACTCATCAGATATTCTATCGCAAAACAGCAATACTTGGTATTGTTGTGTTCCGGTTTGAAGAGTGAGTGAGCCAGTGTAATTACAGGCACAAGGGACATATCATCTTAGTTCCTTACCGGCGCCTTAGCGATGTAAGCGATGGTTAACATTTCTTACAATGCCATTGTCTATGAGCGTTGGTGACCACTTACCCTCAGGTGGCCCATATGCTCGTCCGCCTACCTATACAATAAAAAAAGGGTTAAAGTAAAAAAAATCATAGATTATAACATATAACATTCGAATAAACGATACACACGTTAAACATACTTCGTACGTAAATATAAATACTTTAAATGAATGACGTATATTTTATCTGTAGAAACGTATTCGAACTCATTGAAACACTTTTTGTTAATGTTCATATTCATTTAATTACTTTAAAAAAATAATTGTATTATTATAAATACTACACACAATTTCAATCTATTAATAATTTAAAAATGTCATCATAAATTCTAAGAATATTCGATGAAGACGGTTCGATGATAATAAAGTAGTTGATTTATTCATTTTCAAACAGTAAAGTTTGTTGAAGGCGAATAGCTCGTTAAATTTATATTAAACGTTGTACTAATGCTCAACTTCAGTGTAAAGTCACGATGACGAACGAAACTTTAATAACGCCATCTTAGGATTATGTAGCGTCTAAAAGACAGGGGCCGAATTCTGCCCCTCTAGACAAGGTCGCTTTAACGTTAATAGAATAGAAAACAATAATCAATGTATGAGATTGACATTCGCCTTCGCCATTTCGAGACGTTTCGAGTCGAACGCGAATGTCAATCTCATACATTGGTTGTTGTTTTCTATTTTTGGTGGTAGAGCTTTGTGCAAGCTCGTCTGGGTAGGTACCACCCACTCATCAGATATTCTGCCGCAAAACAGCAGTACTTTGTATTGCTGTGTTCCGGTTTGAAGGGTGAGTGAGCCAGTGTAATTACAGGCACAAGGGACATTACATCTTAGTTCCCAAGGTTGGTGGCGCATTGCGATGTAAGCGATGGTTAACATTTCTTACAATGCCAATGTCTATGGGCGTTGGTGACCACTTACCATCAGGTGGCCCATAGGCTCGTCCGCCTTCCTATACAATAAAAAAAAATATCTATTCTATTAACGTAAAAGCCACTTGTCTAGGGCCTCTGCTAAGCTTAAACGATTACGATATGTTCCCGATTCGATTCCGATCCAACTTCAACTTGACTATTCTATATTTATTCTGGTCGGTATCGAACCGATATTGTGTTAACACATAACGTTGTATCAAAACCAAATTTAATTGTTAATTTTTATGCCAATAGTCGATAATTAAATTAAGGAATCGGTAACGGCAACGATCAGGCTTCGATTCGATCGCGATAAAGTGGGAATTAGTTAGTAGAATTGACCTCTGGTCGTAAAACGATTATATTACCTATTATTAAAATTTTAAACAATATTTACCCTTCATAATATAATTAATTTATAAAGAGTTTGATTACTGGAGCCTGCATTAAATATAGAATAGATATGGACATAAATGTTAGTGTAATATTTTATCTGAATTAAAAAAATATTGAATTATTCGTAGCCGTATTTTGTTTATCATATAGATAAATTAATTCTTAGATGCTTAACAGTTATTTCAAGAGTATATAAACATTTTTTATATTTATTGTTAGAAAAATACATGGATACTTATATGCAAAAAATGAAAAGTAATATTCTTAGTAACGATTTTAGAGTATTTTATATTATTTTTAAAGTTATTAATGTATCTTGCATGTCCAAAGTATACCTCAAAAGTGACATATTAAATTACTTATAATATATCTAGATCAAATCTTCAAACAGCTTAACATAAATAAGCATAAATAATTTAATAAACTATAGTGCACTATCAATAAAAGCTATAATTTGAGTTTCAATCGGCCGAATACTGAAACGTCATTCAAATATGAAGTGGGACTTAATTATTTGGAACGTCATTAATTTCAAAAGGTAGTATGCGAAATTTGAAATTAATGGCGTTCAAAATAATTAAATCCCACTTCATATTTGAAAGACGTTTCAGTATTCGGCCAAATGACTTTTATTTATTTGTCAAATCCACACATTAATAGCTTTACATACCCGTGTTTGACATAAAACAAGTGAGTCAAGTGTTTCTATCAACAAGGCTCGTGTCATTCGCAACGCGGCGCTAATTAGGTCACCTCGTCAGGGTATTGGAACCAAATAGAGCTGGAATGAACGGGAATTTCGTGTCCAATCTGTAGTTAACATCACCTGCAATCTGTTACAAACAAATACGATGAAATAGCTTGCTAATTAGCTATAGGTTTTGAAAAATCTTACGTCTCTAATGATTAATATTTAAAAAATATAATACAATAAATAAGTTTTATTTTTTATTTTATTAGTTATGGAACTTTAGTGATATGATTATAGTTTTCTAAGTCTTAATACTTATATGGAAAATATTATATTATACCTCTTTTGCGGCCTCGTTGATGTAGTGGTTATTTTATGTAGTTGTAATTCTTGATGCCCTGCATTCAAATCCTGATTCAGGGCAATAAAAGATATTGGGTGGTATTGGAAAAGAGTGAGGTAATAAATTATTTATCTGTATTATATGGCGTCATAAGACCTCCTGCAATGTTCTCCTTGAGGTTGTCCGTCGTGGAATATTACATGTACGTATTATATCTTTGAGATTGGTTAAGTACTTCCACATTATCTATACACCATTCCACGCGGTCACGACTCGTATTTTTAATTTTTATTTCTATTTAGTTAAGGTTTTAATGTAAATAAATTAATCTATACTATAATATAAATGCGAAAGTAACTCTGACTGTCTGTTACGCTGTCACGGCTAATTCACTGAGCCGATTTTGATAAAATTTCTTATATAATTCGTTTTGATTTAATACGTAATTAAATTTAATACATAATTAAATCAATACAAATGCGTTGGAAACTTAATTAATGAATGAAAGAATTAATGAAAATTATTGTAATTGAAATTGAGTTTTCCATTACAATATACATTATAATGCATACCTAAAGAGCAAATAGATTAACCAGCAAAAAGTTCACTTTGTTAGGTATATAAACCTTTGTTCAATTTGTTGTTATGAGAATAAAAAAGCCGCTTGAAAGGATGTTTGGTTTTGTATATCCTGTTGCTTTAATCTTTGTATCAAAGCAAGTAACAACAACGGATAAAGTTCAATCTGCAAAGCTAAGCACTATATTGCTTTTTGAGTAACATTTAAATTGTGTTTATAAGAGTTTCTTTGTTACTACAGTTATAAACGTTTAAGTACATATTGTAATAAATAACCAGCTTTAGTTAGATACTTTTTAACAAAGGTTTTCTTTGTCTTCGCCTTTCATATGTCAGAATCTGATGATAGAACTATTATCTGGTCTGGTTGGTTATTTATACGATAAGATATGTTATAAATATACAACTTTGTGCATTATAATTATTTTTAATGTCAAGTATGAAATGAGATCAATATATCCAAAGATCTAAATACGTATTCATAATTTAAAACTAAGAACCAACGGAAAAAATTTCAAACGGAAAAAACCGCAAAAAAATCTGTTTATGCATCTCGGATGATACCACAGACAAACACATAGCTTATAACAACTCTTTTTTTTCATCGCGGTTAATATAAAAATGTCATATGTATTGTATTGCGATGAAAGAAAAAACACAATTTTAAACAACTACATCGAAGAATGGGCTAATATAGAAACAAGTCTATTGTATATTTACTTAAGATATTGCTTTACTAGCGCTCGCGTATTATAATAAGAATATTATAAACAGCAAAGTTTTATCAAGTTGAAAGAGATCTCAGTTTGTTTTCTATTATGAAATAATCCTTCCTAAGAAATCCGACCCAATGTTATAATAAGGTTACAAGGTAAGTTTTGTTTCATTACTTCCGGATTCCGATGGATATGAAACTTGAATACGTTCATATTTGTATATTTTTTAGATGTTAATGTAGTCGGAGAGAGAAAATATTCACACATAGTTATAGAAAGCTTTTGAAATTCTATAAATAATCTGCGACAGCGTCATGTCCTCTACAAAGACTAGAGTCTAGACCGACCCAAGAGATGTTATAGTGTTGATATTTGTGCAAACAGTCTCGATTACCTTTCACTCACAGTACCTACCATATGACGGTATTTCAGTCGGATACGATCAGAGAGAGATCAGGGACAGGATCTAACACACGGTGTGCTTGGAAGTGTAAAACTTAATAAATTTTATTAGCCTAACTACGATTTGTACAAGCTGGCCAGTAGACAAATGAAGTAATTACGTCAAAAGTAGGGAAGCTAGGATATTCAAGTTACATACTTTAAAAAATAAATTAGAGTAAATTTATCTGTTAAAAAATGCCGAACAATAAACGTTTGTCTATATTAACTCTTTAAAAATATCATATTCGTGTTAATAATTATTATAGAAGTAGTCGTCGTAATGGAAAAGTCGTAATTACTAGTTCATATTACAACCATTGGTTAACTCGGCTAACAACATACATATTACATATCATAAATTGTACAAGTTGTAATAGACGTTAAAATAGGCGTGGTGTTAATAATTGTTGATTTTGATCGAGGATTTAATTATAATTACCGTATAGAATCTTTATTAAGGATAGTACCTTCAGATTTAATTTAAAATGACGATACAATTATTTTTGTTATGTTCTATTAATACAATGAAAAATACATTTAGGTAATTGAAATATTTGATTGTAACAGCCAATGAAATACGAACAATAAGTCGACCTTGTTGTTTTAATAACGTACATAAAAACCATTCAAGTGCAAAGAATTTTAACCTTAATAACGGATAGCAAACAGAATAAACTTCGTCAACAAATACTTTATTATATAATCTATTAATGTATAACAGTAAACAACAGCCAATAGCTAACAAAGTATAGTGCAAACGGTTTGTTTAAATTTCGAACGGATGCAATGTTAGCAAAGGTATAAATCCTTTCAAAATCTCTCTTAATCCATCTACGTTGCTGTATATTGTGTAATAACGAAATATGAAGCGAAGGCAATATGACCATAAAGATTTTCCGATTAACAGCGAGTAAGAATACAAATTGCATCAGCTAGCGGTTATCGTGACGTCATAAAATGTTATTTAATAGGAACAGTATTTAAAAATAAAACACATTGAGTTATCTGTGCTATATTTTATTTATTTTTATTTCCATACGAATATTGTAGATTTTACTATTTTATTAGATTTACTTGGTCACTAAATCTGATTAATATGTAACACCTGATAATCTAATATAAAATACTAATACTAATATATTAATAGTAACTATGTCTGCCTGTTACGCTTTTAACGCTAAACTGCTGAATAGAGTATGATGAAGTTTAATATGAAGCAAGCCTGCACCTCAAGGCATGACTATCTATTAGAAGAGTCTGTAAGAGATAAGGACGCCTTTACATGCATATGTAATTAGCTTTTTTTATTTTTAGCATTTTTTTTTTGTATTCCATGTCCAATATACAATAAATAAATAAATATATTTAATTAAGTAAACGGTCAGCAAATCATAGTTGACCCTGTCTAGAAGATTTGCCAAAGACACTAGCAAATTCACTTGAGACTTGGCTCGCTCATTTTCTACATCGAATTAAAACAGCACAATCAAATATTACTTCATAATTAAACTGAACTTAAATGTTATATTTTCTTTCCATAAAACTCAAATTAACATTAACGATTTGAAAACTGAGAATAAAACAAATGAATTCCAATTCGGACAAACACTCTACGATGTGAATGTAACTTGTTTTTACAAGTTGACCACGTGAACAGTCGGTGCTTAATTTGTTTCTATAATGCACGTCGTGGTTGCCAGTCAAGGTAAACATCGGAAGTAAACCTGCACGTGTTTGAACTAAATTTTGTCAAATGTACGTAATTTTTGCGACGTAAGTGGTCTTCGAAGTTGGTTGCGTATGACCGTTTTCGATACAGATTGGAGAGGGCACCCTATTGGGGAGGATTTAATTTCACAAACTAATCCGCTGTCTATCCCGTGCTGTTATTGTTGCCCCCACAGAGCTCTCTTCAGGCGACGAGAATGATCTCGTTGGCCATACCCCTCGCTTGTGTAGTAGTAGCGCGAGGCCAGCGAATGTCCTCCTTTTGCGCTGCCTGAAACAGAAGAACTGAGGCCTCCACGTTTTTTTTACCCCGGATGAAATCTCCAAAATATTTACTTCAATCTCCATAACAGCACATATTTTATTGGTGGGGGTGACCACCATTGAAACGGGAGGATCCTCCGACTAGACGGGTGTTGTGTCTGGTGGGCTACTGCCCAACGATTGTTATCGGGTTCTTGTATTTATGTTCAATCGTTCTGATAACTTTAATATCGCGATGTAGGATACGTCTGTTCATAGTTCGTATGTGGCGAGATAGATGTCGCTACAATTCAATTTCTATATTGTATAAATAATTTGCAGCAAAGCTTTTTAAATATTATGAACTAATTTTTAAACCCATTTATAAACCTTATTTAAATATTAAACATAGTTTAAAACGTTTTCTACTAATAAAATGTACATATGTTTGCATTTTGTAATTTGAATATGTACTCACAAACGATATTGGAATGAAACGCATAAGAGAATAATTTATGGTTTGCGTGCATGTAAAACATTTCATTAGCTATTCGACCGTCACCAAAGCAAAGGTCTTAAATTAATATACTTTATACGATACTTATAAGTAATATGACAAGATTTATATGATCACCTTTCCAATTTATAAAATGGCATATTCCAGGAAACCTGATTCATGCATCCCAACAGTTATCCACTTTACGGTGGAAAATTGAAAAGTTAACGAGCCTATTTCACCTGGCTCGTGTTTCACTAACCACCTTTTGTTTGCCGGAACCATTGTTATTAGGTGAAATTACCTCAAGAAACGTGTAAGCCCAGATTTCCGATGACCTAATTTGTTTTACCTATGAAACTATGAAAGTTTGATACAGGCTCAACACATAATATTAGCAAGAAAGTCGTTTGAATATAAAGCAGTTCGCATGCTTCAGAATCAAACGACTTTTGCGATCGTTATATGAATATTTGAATTTAATTTTATCCCTTTTATAAAACAGTCAAGAATATATTTTGCATAATTATAAGTATCTTTTGTTATTTCACTTAATCAAAACCGTAAGTAATATTTATATAAAACAAAGATCAAAGAAGGAAAATACATTTTTATCCGACAAGGTAAACAGTTCCAGACCACGATATGTGAAACTATGTCAAAGTAAAATAGGTACCTATCATATGGGATAATATTATGTAAGTTTAAATAAATTACAGTACTTAAAAATAGTATCAAACATAAAGTTAACCGATGGTCTATAAAATTTCATTTAAGAGAATACATGTTAATAAAAAGATCATTTTAAGTACACAAATCTAATACTGGATTAAGTAAATGGAATGCCTACCAATAACATATAAAATTAGTAAAGGAAAAACGCAATGGTCGTAAATGGCCTCCTATGTAAAAGTCGCTGGTTCGATTCTAAGCATTTGGGCTATCGTCTCCCCCCCCAACTGGTACAAGCTGCACGCTTAATTGAAGAGGTTAGTAGAAATTTTAGTAAATTCTTAAATAATTATGGGCATTACTAGTAATCTTTAAAAAGAAAATAAATATATTCATCGTTTTATGCTTCCTCAACTAATACCTTCTACCAGGTATTTATTACTAATAATATGGCACATGGGACTCACATAAATTCTAAAATTCGATCAGAAAATTTTCTGATTACGGGCGTAAAATTAAAATCGTACCGTTTCAAGTTCAATACGGTGTATTTGGAATCAGCCTAATTGGTTATGGGATAAATAAATCAATTAAATTATTCCACCGAGCGCGCCGTCTAATGGCGTCGGGTATCGTGCAAAATATTCTGACCCCACCCCTGTACCACTTTATTAGATAAATATTTTTTCGATGATGCTTGTGCAAATTTTTGAACGAAAATTACGTGTTACGTTCGTTAACATTATAGATTTATAACTCATGTTTATCTTTGAAAAATGTGTGCATTAAATCCTTTTTTTTATTAATTGACAAAGAGTGGACACTTAAAGATATAGTCAATATATGTATGTAAAAGTGTAAACAAATGTAATAGTAAAATAAATTATGTTTTGGATCAAATGAACTCATTACCGTACACTATGTTCTCGTATATAGGTCTTATCTATATAAATAAAATGATAGAGGTATGTAGTTGTGCGCGCATCACGTAAAAACCACTGAATAGATTTCAATGAAATTTTCTAAATTTTATTACTTAGACACTTGGCCCTTATCAAAAACAAAAATTATTGCGATATCTTCATTTAATAAAAAGTTATTAAAGTTTCAAGAAACAACGATTTGTATATGCACTGTGTGTTGTGATGTATGTTTACAAAGTATATTTTTGGTTGCGATATTTTTTATGTTTTTTCCTTCGAACATAAGAATACTTTGTTGATATATCAAGCAACGCGGACGAAGTCGCGGGTATCAGCTAGTAATAAATAAATCCAATAAAATTAGTATTAAGTTTTTACTTTAGGTCACCTGTATATATTACTAGCTGATACCCTAAACTGCGTTTAAGATAAATTTTCTTTACCCTTAATTTTTTCAATTGTCATCACCTTAGCCAGCATCAATTTTATCACTATCGGTTCATTAGTTTAGTCGTGTGGAGGCAATAAACAGACACAGCAGACTACTTCCACTTATATATAGCTTACCGGGATAGTTTTTCTAACACTAAGCCTAATGTTCAGCAGTTTTATTATTTATTAATGTTATAGATATAATATTAAAGAGATTAAAAATACTTATAATTTGAAAAACAATGTTTGTTGGTCGTAAAAACATTACTTGAACGTAATATGACTTTTATTCATTTATCCGACTAAGTTGATTACTGTGTTAAAGTTCCTAATCAGTGGTCAGCTACTACGAGTGGAGTGGGGTCATTGACCTCGTTTCAACTAAGGCCTGGTTAACACCAATCAAGCTTGCATCTAAATCCAATACTTAATGAAATAGGGCATTGTTAGCGCGAGTTAAAACCGTGAACATGTCATGAGGCTGAACGCTGGAGAGTCGTTTATCAGACGGTCGAGTAGCGACGCGTAATTAAACGTTACACATATGACACACGGTTGTAAAGTTTCTGAAACTTAGTTTTGCTTTGAATTTTTTTTTAATCGAAATTTATTTTAAACTACCCAATTCAAATTATGAAGTTGCAATGCCTTTAATGCGCTGCCTTTTTCTAATTTACGCACATTTACGAGTACGTCTATAATTACTCGGTATAATTCGAGCCGAGCTCTACCTATACTCATCTCATATTTATTGTATTGCACGTTGATCAGATTAGAAACTTATGTTAACGAACGCAACTATCTTTTTAGTTTTATTTTCCCCCAACAGTTGTATGGCACCAAATGCAATGTATGCGTTCTTTGCAAGTCAACTAATAGACTAAGCACATAATATATGTTTAAATAAATACTGATTTTAATATGACAGTATAAACCTGCTTCCCTTCACACATCGGCGCAATCAAGGGTTAGTATATAATTAAAATCGGTCAATTAATTTGTCTCAATATTATTATGACTTTTAAATATTATAATATCATGTATGTGTGTCTTAAGAATTGCACTGACGAAATCGTGAAAAATCGTTATTATTTAAGGTAATGTGTAGCTATGATTGCACTGACTTTATATTTGCGTTGCATTAACATTATGTTAATACAGTGATTAATGGATCACTGTGTTTGCGTTATGTTTGCATCACATAGCTCTGAATTTGCTGGTACGATGACGTCACATTTTAAAGTAAAGAAATTAATCAAGCTTTTGTTATTATGGATGATGATGATCATTATGTCAGCCAAAAGACTTCCACTGCTGGACAAAGGCCTCCCCTAACGATTTCGATTTTGGCCAGTCTTGCGCTGCCCGTATCCAACGGCTGGCCGCGACTCTTGGTATATCGTCGGGCCACCTTGTACGGAGCCTGCCCACGCTGCGTCTTCCGTTTGTGTGTGAATAATATCAGCTGTTGTTGTGCATTTTTATCAGGTTTAATATTGGCAATTTTTTTCGGTTGTATGTTCAGTTAATACGACCTGTTTTAGGCAAGCGAATTGAAATGATAGGAACGTGTCGCGCGAGATGTCGCTCAAGTGTCGTGAAGCACGCGATTGCCTGTCTCCGTAACGTGTTACGTGTCCCATATAAGTTAGAAGGGGTTATTTGGGAGAACATTGAATTTTTGTTGCGAACATCCATTCGAAGTTTACGTGAATTATATGTGCCCGCAACGTATCCACAATCATTTGCATATTTTTTTTATTACTAAGCACAAGATATTTTATAAACATTGAGGTATATACATACCTACGTGTATATCTAATTGTATTTGATTGATATAGCCTTGTAATTGAAATTCTGGAAAAAAATAATTACTACAACCATTGAAGCCTCTTTGAATAAATTACGCTTTGATTTTGAATACTGATAGCACAATTCGTGTTCGGTGCTTAAGCACAAAAAGCAGAAAAAATAAGCACAAAAAAATCTGTAGTATCATTCATATCAGCAGTATTCTTATTCTTATTGTAAGTGTCACTTCACTTTTTATCTCACTTGTAAAATATAGAAAATCAACTTAACGATTGCTTTTACATACATATTTGTGTAATTTTTTCACGATTTTGGCGAGTTCGAGTTTGATATCACAGAATAGTTCTCTTCATACTACTGCCTAAATTATATAATTTTCACATGTTAAAATATCTAACAGCTTTCAAATGAGTGTAGTTGAAATATTTTAACTGTATTGTTTAAGCGCGCTCTGCGGGTGCTACGAGCAGATAAGGACGTGATGCATTAACGGCGCGCCCGCGTTTCGGCTGGCTATGTAAACAATTGCTGCTCCGCCCTGACTTGTCTACTGCAGAAAGAGCAAAAACTTATCCAGAATAACGATATGAAAGCGAGAAATTATCAATAATTGTATTTGAAGAGTTTCTTTTTAACTATAGAACAAAATTAAATCTGAAATAAAATTGTCTATACTAAGAAAAAAACTTGTCATGCAACACGAAATAGATATAATTAAAAGTAGCAAAGTTTGAGAATACTAGTAATTTACAATCTTGAAAGAAAACGTTCTAAATTTAAATAATATATTTTAATAATTATTATCGTTATTAATAGTACAACGTTCAATGATTTACTATTATTAAATGTAATATATACATAATTCTTATATTGCCTCTTTGATTGCCTCGTTGGTGTTGTGGCTACATGTAAGGTCACAGACATGGTGGTCCTGGGTTCAATTCCCAGGTCGGGCCAACAAAATGTTATTGAGCTTTTCTGTCAAAAATTCTAAGTAGCAGCCCGGAGTCTGGAAGTTGGAAGTGTGTACACTCCCGTGCCTCGGAAAGCACTTAAAGCCGTTGGTCCTGCGCCTGAACTCTTTCCGGTCGAGTCGGATTGCCGTTCCATCGGGTTATGAGAGTAAGGGAATAGAGAGTACGCCTGTGTCTACACACACACTTGTGCACTATAATATGTCCTGGCTAATCTCTCTTGAGATTGGCCGCCGTGGCCGTTATCGGTCAGGAGGACCATAATAACGTCGCTTAGCGGCTGTTTATTTAAAGACTGATTTATCTCTTTCTCTCGTTACTTATTTGACATTGGAAAGAAAAAGACACAGCATTGTTTAACTAATCATAGTAAACAACGTTTGTAAGTAAGGTCGTGAGTAATTACGATCATTCATTGAACAGTAGAACTATTGTGAGAACAAATTCGAAACTGGTTGCAGAACATGATCGTGAAATGTCAGAAAGTGATATGCGATATTGATTACAATAATAAGAACAATTATAGTACACAAGTGTCAAAATAGCGTATCAATGTAACCCAGTTTCAAAAATTTCACGGTTAAGACACGACAGTACTTATATATGGTATGTTAGCTTGTCTGGGTAGGTACCACCCATTCATCATATATTCTACTGCGAAACACCAGTACTTGGTATTGTTTTGTTCCAGTTTGAAGGGTGAGTGTGCCAGTGTAATTACAGGCACAAGGGACATAACTTAATTCCCAAGATTGGCGACGCATTGGCGATGTAAGCAATGGTTAACATTTCTTACAATGCCAATGTCTAAGAGCGTTGGTGACTACTTACCATCAGGTAGCCCATATGTTAGTCCGCCAATCAGGTAAAAAAAATGTAGGTTCTTATAGAGCAATGCAGCTGTGAAATGTTAACAACCGACTTATGGTGATAAACCAATTTGACGCCTGTATTCATGAAATGTTATGATTATTATGGTCAATATCGCCAGTGGCGGCGCAAGACCTAAATTTTATGTGGGCGAGATACATTTTGCGAGACCGATCTTTTTTTTTAATGTCGCTGGGAAAACTCGCTTTTACGCGTTTTGTTGATAATCGTGGCTGACCTTTTTTTTCTATTTGCTTTATAAAAATATATTTAGTTTTGTGAATAACGTCGATTCATGACGAGTCCAATTTATCGGCGCTTTCACGCTTAAGTAATGCAAAAGCCTCCGAAGCGCTAGGCCCCCCAGACCGCGAGGCCGTTGGCGGTTGCCCACGTCGCCCATGCCTAGCGCTGCCTCTGAGTTTTGCTTATCACTCAATGACAGTTCACGACCGTTTTCTGCGATGAGTTTCGAGTTTTTTCATACGGAATGGCCCTAGTGCTAAAAACAATATAATATAAATGTCCTTATAATTGACAGCTTTATACAAAGGAATCAGTACCAATAAATTTTAGCCGAGCGATAGTATAATAGTCCAATTAAATCGAATTTTAATATTCATAAACCTGTTGTGACCTAATTTACTATTTAAGTTTTATGTCAGTATATTCTGATCGCTTGATTGGATGATTTAATAAATTAATAAGTAGCCTAATTGCTCGCTAATTGTGAGTTTAAAATATGTCAACTACTAATATAATTAACAAAGTGGAAATATCATTCCAATTTTTTCTCGTTGGTCTAGACCCCGCTGGTACTCGGGCTTGTGGCCTTTTGTGGTTGGCCCACTTGATGATAGTTTATATTCAAGTATTTTAAATATCAAAGGTTCTTATGACGACCTAACTATTTCGAATGAAACGTCTTCTTGTAGCTATGACACTGCAGTGTTTGAAATTTAAAAAAAATGTGAAATGATAAAAAAATGTTCTATTTGTAACATTCCCAAACCTAAAAAAATCATACTATATTTTGTTTGCGGCCCACGTGAGCTCAGAAGCGTGAGCGTGAGGCGTCTGGTCCGCTGACCCGCTCCGCCGAAGACCGGGGAGGAGGCGTCGGCGCTATGCACACCTTATCCCCTTGTCGTAAGCGTCGCCGGGGCTTGTTGGGTTCTCTGTATGCCAGGAACCCAACTAAGACAGGACGACCGCGTAATCAGGCCAACCGTCGGGGCGCCGCGGTAGTATGCAGAAGTGATCCCGTGCCGCTCCACCGAATAGACGATGCAGGTACGCTAGTTTTTTAGTGGATGTTTTGAAGTCTTTAGCACCGTCGAGCCCCACATACCTCACGTAGGGGAAACGTGTATTTTTTTCAGCGAAAAAAATCTAACAAGTGTTTTGGGGCCCCTAAAAAGAAAAGGTTGAGAATCGCTGGTCTAAAATATAAGACCAGGTCCAGGTCAAGACGAGGTCCAGGGTTCAAACTCCAGGCCAATAAAAAAGTTATAGGGAACCATTTGAGAAATTCTCGGTTTCTTTATATACGAATAGAAGAAAAATAAGCGATTAGAGATGACCCAGTCGTTAGAACGTGTGAATCTGAAGTAAAAATTGTTTGTTTAAAGATTTTAAGAACGTATGGACATTGGACATGCACCATATTTATGCTTTGATATAATTAATTACAATTGGTATGATACCTAGTACGACACAATATTAAGTGAAAATAACTGGACCAACTAAAATGTTATGCATAATGTACGCTTATCGCGACTAATTAGCAAGGGATAATTATAATAACAATGTTTTGTGTAAAATACATGAAATATGTGGACCGTTAAACTTATTGATTTTAGAACGTTAATTAATGCTCTGATAACATGCTGTACATTGCTTTATTAGCCAATAGATTTAGAAACAATATTTACCCCTAGATAAATTGATATTTTATATTTGATGTTATTAATTATTTTTAAATAATTAATCGTTTTAAGTAAAATGAAAGTGTGATAGGTTGCTGTAGAAGGCAAATTGACATTGTGACGATTTACAAAATAAAACTGAACGATCTATTTATATGCATTTTTTTACAACTCACTGGCATTCAACGAGTAAAATATAGCCTACTTAGTAGTGGTTCATATCTTCATCGTGTAAGTAGCTTAGGGGATACTTAGCCGACACGTTGCCGGCCGCAGAAACTGACACTTGTTATCTAAAAATGTTTATATAGTATAATTGAGATGGCTGTCTCTTAGCTAGATACAAATTTTCGATAGCAAAACAAATTCCGAAAAGCACGTAAAACCTTTGAATACCTTTGTATAGTCGGATCTGCATATGCTCCTTGTGTTAGATCGCAAAAAGAGACTTAGAGAGAGAGAGAGAGAGAGAGAGAGAGAGAGATAAAAAGGAATGACACTTTTGTGAATATAAGTTGTCCGTCGATGTTATAAGGTCCTCCAGAACGATTTTGGCCACGGCGGCTAATCTCAAGAGAGATATTATAGTGCACAAGTGTGTGCGTAAACACAGGTGCACTCTCTTTTCCCTAGATCTGATAATCCGATGGGACGGCAATCCGAAACGACCGGAAAGAGTTCAGGCGCAGAACCAACATGTAATCGGTTAGGAACACATCAACATTAATCGTAGTCTTCATCATCGTTACCGTTATCATTGTCGTCGTCAATAACATGACTATATGATACAGCATATCATGTAAAAATTTCTAAAAATATAATTAATCTGAGTGCTAATTTTCAGAATTCAATTAGTATCGAAAATAATATAATCAATGAAACATCGATATTTTGTATATTATTAAATGTATATTTGATTATTATGTAATTTTATAAATAAGTAACGATAAGCATTTTAATGTTAAAGACAACAAAGAACCAAAAATTACAACGTCACTTTTGAACTAAATTCACCTTTAGTTTCTAAATTAATTTTTAAAACAGTAGGTATCAGTCCTGTTCATTTTAAACACTTTTATTCACTTAAATGTTTTATGTTCGTATAAATTTTCGCAATTTGTACCAGTAATTAATTGAAATATGAAATTTAAAGAACGTAGTATGACGTTATATTCAAAATATAAACGAAATATCGGAATTCTACTCTTACAAAACCGAGACTGACGTACAGCTTGTATTGTAATAAAATTTAATATAGAAAATTGAAATTCAATGCCAAAAATAAAATATATATATTTCTGAACCGCGGTTCTTTGAAATTCACAATAATTTTGCGATTCTTTTAGACAATATTTATGCAATTTTTTTTAGACGACTTCTAGTGAACTATAAGAATATCAAAATCCTTCTATTCCATATAGGTAATTCAATACAGGACGACGCGTTACGCTTTTTTTTCTAATCGCTATAGTTCATCTATTCCTCCAGTTTGCCCGATCTAAAGCATCCTCCTTAGTGAGATCGTGCTCTCTCATGTCATCCTTACAACATCGAGTTATCGCTTCTTGGGCCTGCCGCGGGATTTAGGGTCTTCTACAACACACAGCACACACACAGCACACAATAAAGACAAAATATCCTAGAGTTAGCACATTCACTTGCTGCGTGAACAAGTATTTGAAGCTTCCATATTCTTGTCGAAACATGTTCAATTGCATGAACCACGTGTTTGTTCACTAACTTGTAAGGACTTGTCACTGGATATTGCTGTTCAAAGCTAAAATAATTTAGGTATTTTTAGGAATAGTCATATCCATATATTGCTGTAACAGCCTGTGCATGTCCCACTGCTGGGCTAAGGCCTGTTCGCCTCTCTTTGAGGAGAAGGTTTTGGGGCTTATTCCACCACGCTGCTCCAATGCGGATTGGTGGAATACACATGTGTCAGAATTTCAGTGAATTATAAATTACAAATTAAGCACATGAAATTCAGTGGTGTCAAATCGGTTAAGGTTTACGCATACCACTGGGCCATCTCGGCTTTTGATTTGACCCATATATTACTAATCCTAAAAATGGGATCAAGTTGACATCAAAAAATGTAATTTGTAATTTTTAATTAATTGACCATTTTATCCGCTTAAGCACCCGTGGAAGGCTTCAGCGCCCACTGGGAGGAGGTATCGACCCCGTGGGGAATCTATAGATAAACCATAGATAACAACTTCTCCGCCAATGATCGCATAAGCATCTGAGTAGTAATTATTATTAATTAGAAATAGAAATGTTACTCATTAATTTGAATTACTTATGTCTTCAATTTAAAGATATTAAATTTTATGAAATATTTCTAAATGCAAATAAAATTTACCATAAATTAAATAAATGCGTATCCATGCCTTCACAAATAATGAAATTGTCAAATATATGAATTGACCACAGCAAACATTTCTTTCTACTTTTTCTGTGCTACTATTATAAATGCGTAGGTAGTAAATTTGTCTGTTACGCATTGATGAATAAGCCACTAAACCGATTATTATGAGCATGATACAAGCCTGAATTCTAGCTGGCGGGTAAAACTGCAGGCAAAAAAATGGATGTATAAAATAATGTATATTAGTTCCAAGAATCAAATTTAATTCTATTTTTTAAATAACCTAAGTTCTTTGCATAATTTTATCCTCTGTAAGTAACTTTATATCAAAATCTACTTAGCATTCTAGTTGTGATAATATAATAAGTATAGTTGCATACTTATAACATTACCTTAGATGTGGCAATGACGGGTAAAAATGACATAAAATATTTTTCATATGTGTTATTATTCTATATCTTATGATCTATATTCTGTACTCATAGAGTTTTATTAAATAAGTGTTTAAACGGTATCTAAATACTTTAAGAGAATTAAAATGTAACTTAAGACTAACATTATCGACAAGTGACTTTAGCTCTTAAATCGATTAAGATTGAGCTCCGTAAACTAAAACGTCGATAGCCATTGTTTTGCAACTAAGGCTGCGTTTACAGAAGTGTTTTGGAAGACATATATTTCAAATACAATATGAATATGGCGTGTGCAACTGTGCTGTTAATTTAATTTAATTTGGTATGTATAATAATTATCTGTAATCAAACGGTTTTTTTTACAGAAACGTTGCTTTTATTAAATAAGTTATTAAGGACCAAATGGGTCGTTTGGACAGACTCCTGTTTACTTTACACCTCTTGCTGTGATTATATCGACAATACCTATAATACCTATAATTATACTCGCTTTTAAAATGGTAAATAAGAATTCATACTTGGTTAAAAAATCTAAATAATTATAACCACCAAACCACCACTAGTCCCAAATTAAATTATAGCGTCAAGAAACAACAAAAAACCGAAGCAGTTAAGCTCTAAGACTTAATAATTTATTTTGGTATATTCATTTAATAGATATTCGATAAATAGTGTTTTCAACATTAAAGAGACTAGTGCCATATGTACGAGACCTAAGGTTGTCCCTTACATTTCACAATATCAAACAAACGTGACACGCTTACCCCGAGGCTAACCAGTTTAAAGCAAAGAAGAACCGCATTAACCACGACAAAGTAATCTTTGGAATTGATCATTCACTGAAACGACTATCCTGAACCCTTTAAGGTCACGTGATAAAAGGCTCGTGTAAACGCACTCTGACGTCATCGTAGTATAGACCACTGAAGATGATGAGATGAAATGAATGTATTTGTATTTAAATATTTATTAGTTTGAGTATTTACTTCGTAATGATTTGGAAGCTCGTCAAGGTAGTTACCAAAACGCATTTATTAGCACCACCAAGTAACATTACCTAGCATTGTTGTTTTCCGCTTTGAAGGGTTGAGCGTTGAAGAAGTGAGCCAGTGTAACTAAAGGCATAAAGGACAAAAAATGTAGTTTGAAATGTCAGTTGCGTATTGGCGATGTAGACCTGGTGATAACCAGGTGGCTTATTGCCCGTCCGGCTACATGTTACATAAAAGAAATATACTTTAAATTACCATGGAAATTGGCCATGGAATGTGACCAAATTTAGAATTATTTTGGAGCCTAACATAGGATACGCATCTTGTGAACTGAAGTTGACTGACATTATCATAAGCCGTCAAAGCGATTGTTCTGGTTTTAGTTAATCTAACATTCAACCAAATTCAAAGTCTTATTTATTGGATCAAGCTTTAATACAACTATCTTGGACGCCAGAACAAATATAACTTTTTTTATTTTAGAAATACCTCGTTTGATTAGAAACAAATTCGCTAATGGGATATGGGATAAATATTTCCTATGAGTTACTTTATTTTATGTGAATTTCTCATACGGTATATAGGAGATAGATACATTTTTCTCACTACAACTACATTAAATAATTACGAATTATAAAAATAATGTATATTTTTAAATTATTTAATAATTGCATTTTACATGCTTGTATTTAACTTAATTTGTTAATGTATGGATGAAATAAAGTAAAAAGTTAAATAGAGCTTGTGAACGCACGGATTGTCCTATTGACAGTAATAACTACAAATTGTATTATTTTTGTTCGTTAAACAATTTGTTGTTTATTTATAGAATAATCCGACAGTTAATATAAATACCTTTATTAACTATGTATAACATGTAGTTAAAATCAAAATAGGCTTACAAAATTAACTTAAACATATTATATGGAATTACTAAGAAAACAGTAAATAAATAAAAAGTTAAAACTATTAAGAGATCAAAATCAAATGAATTTCTGTGTGAGTCTGTTTTTGTGTATGTAAGTGTGTATTGTATTTATTTAGTAGTTTTATCTATAAAAGGATTATTTGGTATCCTGATTAATTCAAAGTAATAAAATAAAATTTCGATATAAATAATGTGATAGCTATAAAATTAACCTGTCAACATACCTTCCCTGTGCTTATAAATTAGAAAAAATATTTTTTCCATGTCTGTTACTTGTTATGTTGGCCTAATAAATGAATAGACTTCATAACATGAAAGGGCACCAATTTGCATATATACAAAAGCATTATACGCCTTACTCGTAACCCGGTTCCCGTAATTTCTTTATCGTCTGTGTTTATAAACGTATTATAAAGCAGAGACGAAGGCTGAATACAAATTATCTTAGTAATGGTTTTACGCGTCGCCGCCTTGATCTGCAGCGTATAAAATTGCTAATGTGATTTTCTCCACTCAGTTACGAGCCAACATAAGCACAAACTTCACACGTGGTGACACTTACAGTGTGTAATGTGAGTGACCAGATCCTATCAATATCTATCATTTATTATATTATTAAGAAATTAAAGGCAGTTAGTTAAATGGGTCAGATACGATTTTTTACTACAATTTCGAAGATCATTTTAGATTTACGAATAAAAAAGTTTAAAGCCAATAAATTGAAAATTTTGAAGAAGTATGAATGCATAAAACATCATATTGTTGTGATTGACAAAGTTATAACGAAAATAAAAGAACTTGTTTATTTTCTTATGAAACTACCAAAAATAATTATGTGTAATTTATATGATTTATGAGAAAGAGTTACTATGGATTTTCTTGTGGATTCTTCTCGGCAGAATCTACATTTCGAACCATTGGTTTTGATGCTGATAATTGTAATTGCTTACATTGCAATCGTTAGAATGGTTTTTTTAAACCATTCGCCAAACATTCAATTTAAGGCGTTTTATGCCTTGTGCTTGTACTTGCACAAAACACAATCATCGCTTTGATGTTCAGCGGTGGATTAACTCGAACAACAAAACCAACCAATGAACCAACAGCTTGATTTTAAATACTTTTACTTGGTGGTAGGGTTTTGTGCGAGCTCGACTGGGTAGGTACCACCCACTCATCAGATATTCTACCGCAAAACAGCAGTACTTGCTATTGTTGTGTTCCGGTATGAAGGGTGAGTGAGCCAGTGTAATTACAGGCACATGGGACATAACATCTTAGTTCCCAAGGTTGGTGGCACATTGGCGATGTAAGCGATGGTAACATCTCTTACAACACCAATGTCTATGGGCGTTGGTGACCACTTTCCATCAGGTGGCCCACATGCTCGTCCGCCTTCCTATGTAATAAAAAAAAAAAAATACCGACAGTATTTAATGTTCTTGTTGATGCAGTAGCCAGCTTATAAGTGAGCAAATCCCGAGATTATTTGGGTTAAAATATTCTTAATATTAGCTCAGAATTTGGAAATTGATAATATAGTTAGGAAACTCCTTGGTCCATACAACAGCGTTATTAAAAAAAAAAAAGAAGCGCGGCATTTAGCGCGCTAATTTTAATCGCCGCCATCTTGTTGGTGCATAGAAATGTAACGTAATTAATTAATTATTAGCGCGACTTATGATTTGTAATATGTTCAATTGTGTTATTGGGATTTATAAAGTAATTGAGTGAGTAATTAACATTAATTTATATGAATTGGTGTTTGATTTATGAATAAATCAATTCGAGGTCCTTATAAAATCAATTTTCACTTCTGGATGCTAAATTCAGAAGTGGGATAAAGATACTTTTCCAAGCACTTAAGGCCATTTATCCTGTACAATTCGAATAGTTGAAATGTAATAAAGAAACGATTATTAGTGTAGCGTTTATGATGTTTTAATTTTTGTTAATTACTCTGAGTAATGAACAGCGTAGTTCTTAGAAAAAGTCGCGTCAATATGAGACCGATGATATGTAGCGGGTTGAAGTTCGAGCACGATTTTAATGTCGTTCTCACCATAGTAAGTCGGTTTTCGCACAAACCGACCTATAACATGTCTTAATTGAAAAGTGATTAACGTCGTTGGAGGAATAAACCGTTCATCTTCACGTGGGACGCATCCGCGACCGCGGGTAATGATTGTGGCTATGCTGGAGCATCGTGACTTAGCGGCACTGTCTCCGACATAGCGATGGCGTTCCGTGAGTGCAGCTGTGAACCACGATGCTGGTGCGACCGATTGTATCATTGATACGATACGATCTATCAATATTACGGTGAGATCAAACCAATATTTGTAATCGTCATTTATTATTTAAAGCTAATGGAGTGATAATAAGTGTTTGTCTCGCATTTGTAATTGTTTGAAGTGATGCTTGCGCCTGGCGCGATGAGTGTCTGTAAGCATGTACTGCGCTCTTCGATTGAATGTAAAAGACTGTACTGGCCCTACTAGCCAGTCTTTCAAATTATGAGTCAGGTGTTCTCTTTTAAAAAAAAAGTATTTCTTATATATTTTGTGGGAACTTGAACAAAATGTAGTCACAATCAGTCGTGATATTTTTAATGATATTATGGTAAGGCGCGAAGTATTGTCGCAAGGATTTAGTGTTAATATGACCGCGAAATAATTTAAAGTTTCTAAAGTTCATGACGTAAACAATTATTACTCACATGTATGTACCCTCAGCTAATTTAGAAAGTAATGTTTCATCTCATAGTACTAAAGACCGAATTTTGATGAATGATTTTAACGCCTTGGCAAGCGTAGCGACTAGGTGGAGTGACGAAATACGTAAAGTAGCGGCTGGTAGCGGTTGGAGATTGAGAGCTAAAGGTCGAGCTCAGTGGCATGCCATTGGAGTCTATGTCCAGCAGTGGACGACAAAAGGATGATGATGATGATGATGATTTTACCGTTATTGATACCGAAGTGTCCCTAGCTCATAAAGCGGAAATTGTTACTTTGTTTATTTGTTATTCAAGATATTTTATCATTGATATGGCTATTTGGGCCATTATGTATCAGTGTGTTAACGAGCGATAGTTCTCTTTAATTTAGTTACTACGTTAATACTTACGTCATTGTTCATGTGGGTATTACTCTATGTTGCCTGCTATAGTCAAACGATCGCTCTTGGAAACAATTGCAACTTGCAATTAACTGCACGTTTAATCTTACGACAAATGCTAGTCCTTTAGAATTTTTAATAGTTAAAGTTGCGAGACCTTTATCGATGATGTATAATGAGATAGAGATCGATGTTGATTGATTGAGGATCGATTGTTGATTCGCGAAACTGCTTCCGAGAATATCATGCAGTGTGTGGCTTATGAGAAATTTCATTCTGACAAAACAAAGGCGTATTCAAACAAAATTAGATCTGTAATTTAAAGGGGCCGTTTAAAGTAGTAGAAGTAATGGATGGCGATCGTTATATCACAAAAAATATTAATTGGCGCGTTCATGGATTTCTGTTTGACCTAAAGGTTGACTGGCAAATAATGTCTTTAAGCATTAAGTCCGCTTATTTTTCTATTTACTTTGTTGTGGTTAATAAAGCCTAAAATAAATAAATAAAAGCTCTGAATCAGAATCAAATAGAAATACGCCTATGATAGATTAAGAAAAATGGCAGCGTATCAGTTCAGATTTATGTAGATGATAAATTTCAAATTAAAAGTTGTGGTAGAAACTCGAGTAAGGGGACTCTAGAGGCCATAGTGAGTTGAGTAGTGTTCGACCGTTCCAATAGTTATTATGTAGTTGTAGCCCGGTGAAAATCTGTATCTCTTGGGGCCATCTAAAAAGTCCGTGGGTGGAAGACGCGCGGAGGTCTGGGTCTGTAGAGACCATACGTATGGTCACCAGGGGATGGCACACGGGTGATCCAAGGGGTCTGATCCATGCGTTGGATGTGAACAATGCGATTGCTATTCGGCTAGACAGCCGGGGCGCTAGATGTTTTACTCGTCAGTTTCTAGAATGGATTTATGAAAGCTGTGTAAAGTTGTACTAACTCGTTTTACAATTTAGTTCGAGCGACTGTTATATGTGGCTCTAGCTGTCAGCATGTCAAATCTTATATTTCCTATTGTCTAGTTTGATGTCTTTGTACTTTCCCCCTAAAACGTAGTATGTGGTCAGGAGTGACCGAGCTAAGTGATACTGTGTGACAAACAATGTTTCAGAGTAGCACACGAGGCTGGTGCTTAAGTGCTTCGGGTGCGATACATCAGTCAGCTTATTAACTGGTATTAAGGGGTGACCATCTTCAGTCAGTGGGCTGTCCAGCCTGCACGAACCTAGAGCTTCGTGTTCAAACTGTCTGCGCGTGACGCGTGGCGCGAGTGGAGTGTCACGGACGCGCAGGCGTGTTCACCTCTTCGAGTCTGCGCGTGACGCATGGTGCTGGCGCTGCTAGCCGAGCGTCACAAGCGCGCACGCGTGATAACCTGTTCGAGTCTGCGCGTGACGCATGGTGCTGGCCGAGCGTCACGAACGCGCAGGCGTGTTCACCTCTTCTAGTCTGCGCGTGACGCGTGGCGCGTGTGGAGCGTCACGGACGCGCAGGCGTGTTCACCTCTTCGAGTCTGCGCGTGACACGTGGCGCTGTGGAGCGTCACGGACGCGCAGGCGTGTTCACCTCTTCGAGTCTGCGCGTGACGCGTGGCGCAAGTGGAGCGTCACGAACGCGCAGGCGTGTTCACCTCTTCTAGTCTGCGCGTGACGCGTGGCGCGTGTGGAGCGTCACTGACGCGCAGGCGTGTTCACCTCTTCGAGTCTGCGCGTGACGTGTGGCGCGTGTGGAGCGTCACGGACGCGCAGGCGTGTTCACCTCTTCGAGTCTGCGCGTGACGCGTGGCGCGTGTGGAGCGTCACGGCCGCGCAGGCGTGTTCACCTCTTCGAGGCTGCGCGTGACGCGTGGCGCGTGTGGAGCGTCACGGCCGTGCAGGCGTGTTCACCTCTTCGAGTCTGCGCGTGACGCGTGGCGCGTGTGGAGCGTCACGGACGCGCAGGCGTGTTCACCTCTTCGAGGCTGCGCGTGACGCGTGGCGCGTGTGGAGCGTCACGGACGCGCAGGCGTGTTCACCTCTTCGAGGCTGCGCGTGACGCATGGCGCGTATGGCGCGTTACGAGCGCGCACGCGAGTTCACCACTTCGAGTCTCCGCGAGCGCCTTGGAAGACGCACGATCTTTTATTGACTTTGGTCATGGTAGATGTGTGATCTTGGATGACGCACGGTCTTTTATTGACTTTGGTCATGGTAGACGTGTGGTCTTGGAAGCATATAGTCTTCGTTTACCTATGGTTATGGTGGACATGTGGTCCTGGAAGACGCACAATCTTTTATTGGCTTTTGGTCATGGTAGACGTGTGATCTTGGAAGACGCATGGTCTTTTATTGACTTTTGGTCATGGTAGACATGTGGTCTTGGAAGACGAATAGTCTTCGTTGGAAAGGACGTATGGTCCTTTCAGGCAGTTGGGACGCCTTCTGTCTATTATTCTGTTCACAGGTCACTTTATGCTCAAATCCTGCCTCCGGAGGAATCACCGCTGTAAATATGTTTGAAGTGGTAATGGGGAAATTAGTAATGAGAGCTCTCAGTTATTGTGTCTATTTTTAGTAGTTTGGTGTGTGTGAGTAGGTTAATTACTGGCAAAGCCAGTTGTAACATATTCCTAGTTATGTTAATATTACAGATGACGACGTACCTGATCCTATGGCAGACCTACCGACAACAAACCGCGTTCCTGACACCGAATTCTCTGAAAACACTATGGCAGCTTCGAATTGACTGCGAGCCTGGACAACAATACCTATGCAACGAGGACGTAGCGATGTCAGGAAAGGCCGAGTTAGGAAACTCCTTGGTCCATACAACAGCGTTATTAAAAAAAAAAAAGAAGCGCGGCATTTAGCGCGCTAATTTTAATCGCCGCCATCTTGTTGGTGCATAGAAATGTAACGTAATTAATTAATTATTAGCGCGACTTATGATTTGTAATATGTTCAATTGTGTTATTGGGATTTATAAAGTAATTGAGTGAGTAATTAACATTAATTTATATGAATTGGTGTTTGATTTATGAATAAATCAATTCGAGGTCCTTATAAAATCAATTTTCACTTCTGGATGCTAAATATATTTATTCCCATGCCTCAGAAACACATCTGTTGTTTAAGCTCCGTAAACCAATGTATGGACTCCTATCGGTCATAATAATTTTAGAAACTACAAGAAAGATTTTTAACATGTTTTCATTGCAATAATCTCTACTTATGCTAGAGGCATTGGAAGTTTTCGGACTTAACTGCCTGGCGAAGGAAACGGCCGGAGCAAATGGTGGCGAGACGGGCAAATGGCAATTGCACGGTTTTCAAGTCGGTTCAAAAAGTTGTGATCACCGCAGCGTCTATTGACCGATATAGTAATATTATATAAAGATACGACGATGATTTTCAAACTTACTAAGAATTATTAATATTAATATTAATATTAATAAAAGCGAACCTCTCTTAATAACTTCCTTGTGCAAAACAAATATGTTACTTATTTATGTGAAAAACACACAAGTGTTTCTTACACCTTTGAAAATTAAACAAGTAAGGTCAACGACTTCGTACTAATATTTGCGATAAAGTGTGGCGATGGCCTTAATGACTATGTACGCTGGCAGTGCCAATGAGATCTTGTTTAAAGTTATCAGAAGTAATTAAAAAACCATATAAGTACGTTAAAATGTTAATAATGAAAGCAATGACATTGTTGCAGACTTTCGCTAGCACAAATACTTGGAAATATTTTTCACTACGACACCGAATAGATTAAAAAAAAATGGTTGTCTGTAAAGTCGGTTTACGGAAGATAGTTTAACGTGACAACGTCATAACAATACATTGATGAAATGACTGCAATCGAGCGAAAGAGAGATAGATGCGGCACAAGCGTACAATCAGCGTAACGGGACAATGAGCGTAACGGGACAATGAGCGTAACGGGACAATTTTTCGTGCATGCAGCCAGCGTTCATCTATTTATTAGACGTTGTCACGTCAAAATCAAATAATTCCAACTAATATCATAAATTTGATAGTAAGTTTTTAAAGAATACAATGGTTTTTTTTCGAATGTCAAATTATTGATAGTTAACAAAAACTCTCACTAAACAGCGCTTGTATTTTATTGTGCATAGTTTCTTACAGAAATCCATTAAAATCCATACATGTTTTTTTAAAAATGCAGTAAAAGTAACGTTAAATAAAATTCCTTCGGCAGGAGTGGTGGGCGGATTAGTAGATTTATTCAAGTTATTCAGTGTAGTTCCAAGAAGATAATGAAGTTAACACCTGATTGTGCTGGATTACGACGAAAATAACTTCGGGAGCGAATACCGTTGGTGTAATTATTTGCACAAAACGTTGCCTAATTGCATGCCCTGTCGGTGACACTTCGCACGTGACGAGCCCACTGCAGCAGCGCGATGGTCCAATGCACGAACGAATCGAGTCACTTGACATGATTTCACAGAAGAGAAATATTTAATTAAATATAAATCATATTTAATTATTGCCTTCAGAAATAGTATATTGAAATTAGTATAAACTTTACTTAAAAAAAGAAGGGGAAAAATGTTTTAATTTTAACTGGTTATCATGCCTGGTGTCTGGATCGGTATCACCGACTCCTCATATATTCTACCACTGAACCGCATTACTTGGTATTGTTATGTTTCGTTTAAAAGGGTGAGTGAGCCAGTGTAAATACAGCACAAGTAACATGGCATCTGAGTTCCCAAGGTTGGTGGCGCATCGGTGAGTTACGATTATAACATTTTATTTTAATATTATATACAATTCAATTAAAAGTATTTTCATTTTTGTAGTAAATGGCTCCATTTGAATAAAACTAAGTTAACTACATACGTAATACATAAACTTTTTTCGTGAATAGCCATGTTTCTCTTTTACGCTTAAGTTTATGGACATAACGAAATATCATCCTGGGGCATGATGCAACAAAGAGTACGATAGTTTTGACATTGATATTTTGTTGTGAAACACTTTGTGTGCCTTATTTTTCGACAAGGAAAGAAATATACATTTTAAAATATAAATCTTTCTAATTTTATTGTATACGTCGGAGAATGAACTCTACTGGAGTTTTTAAAAGTACAAAAACGATGACCTCGTCGGTATCGGTTCTGATATTTGACGTATTGATAATAACTACTCAAATTATAACTCATAGAAGAGGACACTTTAGCGAAGACAATATTTTACTAATTATAACTATATTTAACCTTCTAAAATACAACTGATAAACACAAACTAAATAATTTTACATTTCATTTATCAATTTAACAATATTGAGTTCCACCTTATGGTCTAACACCTCTGGGCTTACCATGAAGACTGAATCCAAAACCCACATCAAACAAGTGCAAGACGTTATCTTAGGCGCCAACTTGTAGCGATTCAATTGGTCAGAAACTGACCAATAGTAATGCACTTGTTTAGATGTTTACAATCTGTTTATTCACTTTTAAGAAATAAGTTAATAGTAAATCTATAAAAATGATTTAATAAAATTAAATAATGATTAAAAATTCTAAGAAATCATAAAAGTATTTATGATTTTCTTTACACAGCTATAGAAGCAAGATATTGAAATCCATAGGTAGTACTTACTTCATTAATGTAGTCAAATTAGCACTGATATTCACAATCACAATCAAAGTCAAACAGAATAATGAAAATTAACACACAGTGTTTTCTTTTAAATAAAAATATAGGAAATAGATGTTAATAATGTTTTTATATAGAGACCACATCGCCTCCACAGCGACATATATTATCTGTATTTAAACACCGAATTAACTCTTTCTGACATTATGGATTCGATATTCGAAGGAAAAGGACACAGTATATTTTAACTAATTAAATAATGATTAACATTAAAAAATAATTGAAATTTTATTTATGCCAAAAAAGTTCCCCTGAGCATAAATTATATAAAGGTCTCACACTAATCCGGCGCGTTTTTTAAAACGTAGAATAGAAATTTCTTTATAACTCGAGTACGAATATTTAACAGTATTCAAATATTTTTCCTTTAAAGTAAAAGAAATTAAAATTAAAACAAAAAAGGTACAAGACATGTAATAAACAGAAACGTATAAAATATCTCGCAGTGTTTCGAAAAAATACCAAATTTTTATCTTAATTTCTTTGAAAGCGTTTAATTTCAACAAAGAGGAAAAGTAAAGTTTTGTCTTTTGTGAACTCGGAATTTATTAGCGATGAGTGAATTCTTTGATGACAGAATTAATATTTGCTACATTTTAATGAACCGGCATTCATTCTTAATATTGCAATTTTCTCTTTTTCAACATTTTTTTTCCCTTCATTTTCAATTAATTTCCTTTGAAGCGCACGTAATATGTTCGCGTTTTTAATTTAGTTGTATTAAGCGATGTAAGTGAATATTTACTAATAAGTATGAGCAAATAAAATATTTTTTTAATTTAGACATTTAATTTTTTTTATTATTTTAATACTTAACTATACCTTGCTCCTATGAAGAATAAGCAGCAGAGTATAAAAAAGAGGATTTGAGTCTCGCAAATAAGCGCTGCTTTTTTAATTTCAAATATTTCGTATATTACGTTTAAATAAATATTTTATGATTTGCAACAGTCGGTGTGTGGCTTTTATTTTCTTTCGTGCAATATTGAGTCTATATTTGCCATTGTGAATGAATATTTACTTTTAATATAAAAATATAGCTTTTATTTTATTTGTTTTATATTTTAAATGCAGCCTTATATAATTTTACTTATTCAACAACGAATGTTTATCAAGTACAAAAATAAAATTTTAATTTTGAATAAAGGAAAGCAATAAAACGACCAATGGCATGATTTCTACATTTAAATTTATAAAACATATTTAATGTTATAATATTGACCGTTACTGAAACAAAATTTAAATTAATAAACTTTATATTTGGCTTTTATTTGAGCTGGCGCGTACGACTGCGTCCGCTTGAAAGTACACTAGTTTTTCTATTTTATTTAATTTATAGATATACTGCTTATACTGCTTTATTATGTGACTAGATATAGAATATAGAAGATATACTCGGTGGAAGAGCTTTGTGCAAGCTCGTCTGTGTTGGTACCACAAACTCATCAGATATTCTACCGCAAAAGAGCAGTACTTGGTATTGTTGTGTTCCGGTTTGAAGGGTGATTCGTGAGCCAGTGTTATTACAGGCACAAGGGACATAACATCTTAGTTCCCAAGGTTGGTGGCGCATTCGCGATGTAAGCGATGGTTAACATTACTTACAATGCCATTGTCTATGGGCGTTGGTCACCACTTACCATCAGGTGGCACATATGCTCGTCCGCCTACCTATACAATAAAAAAAGTAAAGATACGGATATTGACGGCAAGCCTACTTTGACTTTGTATGCTAAGTGCAGACAAGTAACAATGACAGGATAAAAATATATGTCGCGGCTATAAGCCGAATATATTATAAAAATCTAAGTAAATAATATCAGAGCAAAGATATTCTGTAAAAAAAAATATAATAAATCTCGAATTGCCTTTTAAATTTAGTCAGTATAATAAAGAGTAACAAAAACATATAATATATTAAAAGACATCGCGTGGGGTTTCGACTATATTGCTGTGAGGATGCAGTAACTCTCGGTGATAGATCGTCGCTTTTCCGGCTTTCCAACAGACCCTAAACGGCTTGTCCGAGTAAAGGCCTTACGAACTTTCGGCCGCATTACGGTAATTGAAAAAGGTGAAATATATAAGCTTAAATATAATTTACATTTGTGACCAGAATAATTAGTAGCACAATTTTTAAAATAGCTATTTGAAATTAATATACTATTAAATTTCAATGTTATGTTTTTACCGATTTATTTTATATATATTTTGATTTAATTAATTTACTAATGTTATTATTATTAATTCGGTTGATTCGGAACTTTAAATAAATATTATAAGTTGTATTTTATGTTACAGTAGGTGAGAAATTTGTCGACGATAGGATGCTGACAAAACGATAAAAATAAAGTAGCAGTAATTCGTGGGTTATATATGTTTGGGTATAAGATTTTTGTTTAAGAACTGATTTCTTTTATGAAAGAGGGGAAAACGTGCAGGAGGCTCACCTGATGGAAAATGATTACCAGCGCCCATAGACACCTGCAATATCCGAAGGCTGCATGTTGCAACATGCGTTGCCGGCCTTTATTTCGACAATTCTTTTTTCGTTGAGATCAGTATGGCTCCATTATGGTCTCATTACAAATTAATTGGTATTGTACATTATTCAGTTTTTACTTGGGTAATTAATTAAGGTAAATAATAATAAAAATATTTTATTATTTTCATAAAAAATCATCGTCTCAAATAATAAAACGATACGGTCGCGGTAAAAACTCGAATGCAATGAATATAACTCTAAAAGTTAGTCGGCAATGTTCCTTAAACATACACAGATGTAAAACTGAAAATTAATTTTACAACCACATTGGGTCGGGGCGAAGATAACAACTCCCAAGGATATTAAATTACGTCCAAAGCCAAACTTTTTCAAGATAACGCCGAAACCCAATTTCATTTGCAACATTTAAAACTTCACCTTCAGAGAGTATGCTTACATTTGTAAAAATCTTGCTTAAAACATGGACAAGTTTTCATGACAATTATAAATCAGACTATAAGTAACGTAAGAGATACTGTCTGTCTGCTTGTTACTTTAGTCACGAGTAATATATATATCCAATATAAAGCTTTTGGATCTTAATAATAATATAGACATATAAATTACGGGATACGTAAAGGACAATCAATTTTCAATCCACTTTCGTCCAAATATGAACATGATAATAAAGCTGTAAGTCCAATGACCCTGGTTTTATTTGAGTTCCAAATCTGTCATTTTTCATTGGTGTTTTTGTTAAACCAAATAAATATAAAGACATTAGGTAATGTTTTGTTAAATATGCATATCCTATTCTATTTAAGATTTAAGTGTGCCGAAGTATATGACCCATGTGTATGTTTATTAGGTGTTTTCTTACTATTTTACTTGATCTACTATAGGAATAGCTAATTGTAGACTAAGTATTAACCTTATCATGTTAAATGATTTGGAATAAGTAGTTAATTTGTACTGGGGTCTTTACATACAGCACTAAAAATTTTACAGTTATATAATAATGAACATTGTTTTTTGTCTTTTCAATTTACGGAAAAAAAAATACGCTGAAGATAAAACCCGCAGGACAATCTTTTCCAGAAACTTAGTAAAAGAGGCCAACATTTTAAGACGTAGTTGCCAACTCGTACAATTAACTGCATACAACGTTGGCTAACGTGCGTGTAATCTATTTGAATGTTCCGGCTAGCTAGCTAACTCGGAAGTCGTGATTAGAGTTTAGTATTGTACTGTTTTCTACATTGTTTCGTATGTTTATTGCATACACGACCTGCTCGAGTGACTTTTTGTTATTTTAATTTAACACGAGACGTATAAAATTAAAAGTATACATATATACGATAAAATATGTATCGTTTTTGGAATAGTTTTTTTTAAATTGTATAGGTAGGCGGACGAGCATTTGGGCCATCTGATGGTAAGTCCACCAACGCCATTGGCACTGTAAGAAATGTTAACCATCGCTTACATCGCCAATGCGCCACCATCCTTGGGAACTAAGATGTTATGTCCCTTGTGCCTGGCTCACTAACCTTTTAAAACAGAACACAACAGTACAAGGTACTGCTGTTTTGCTATAGAATATCTGCTGAGTGGGTGGTACCTACCCAGACGAGCTTGCACAAAGCTCTACCAGCGAGTAAAGTGTGATTGTAGGAGATTATATTTGGTCATGTGTGTCACGAAGATGTATTTAATTGACAATAAATACAAATAGCTAGATTGATATGGATGTTTTTTATTAACATTCATACTTTTTTCTATTACGGTTGCTACGTTTTAATTTGAAGTCATTAATCCGCTTTCAAAAGATCATGGCAGATTTTTTAAAATATTTTATTTGGTTTACTAAAAATCACTTTTTACAATAAATACCATAATATTTTTTAGTTTTCTGTCTGTTTTATTTGAAATTTCGAAACTGTTTAGCTTTAAATTTTAATATTTTTAAATTATGCTTTGAAAGTGTTTACAAAGAGCCCACTTGAATAAGTAAGGTATATTTAAAATTTGACTTTTGTAAAAAAATCACTCATGTATAACAACTTAGTATAATAATTTGCTTAACTTACAAAACTGTACTTAATGCTTAAGTTATGAGTGATGATTGAAGTGGTTCGTCGTGGACTAACACAATATTGTCCGATAGAATTATACTGTTGGATGAAATGTTTTTATCGATTTGTATTTTATTAAAATATATTTGCGGTTACATAAGTTTGACGTAATCGAACTTATATCGAAGCTTCCATGTGATTCATATATATATACATATATATATATATATTTATTGAATATATAAGTACACATAATTATATTGAATAGCCGAAATAGCACAATAATTAAGACACTTGAACCTTTGTTGATGATTGCTTGTTCAAACACAGACAAGAACACATTAATTTTTATGCACTTAGTATGTTTTTATAATTCTTATCGTGCTTGACGGTGAAGAACATTGTGAGTAAATATACATTTCTGTCGCCACTCATACGCAGCAGCAGAGATACAGAACAAGCCTTCTCATCAAAAAGAGCTAGGTGGTAGAGCTTTTTGCAAGCTCGTCTGGGTATGTATCACTAGATATTCTGCCGGAAAATAACAGTACTTGGTTTTGTTGTGTTCCGGTTTGAAGGGTGAGTAAGCCAGTGTAATTACAGGCACAAGGGACAAAACATCTTAGTTCCCCAGATTGGTGGCTCATTGGCGATATAAGCGATGGTTAACATTTCTTGCAATGCCATTGTCTATGGGCGTTGGTGACCACTTACCATTAGGCCCATACGGTACGCCTTCCTATGCAATAAAAAAGAGGGAGAGCCTATTTCAATTATTTAGCTTTTAACTAAAATATACACGGTGGTCGTATGTAAACGATAAGGCGTTTTTTCTTTGTTTATAAGACAATGTAGCATTTCGGCGGTCCTTCCTAGCACAAAAGAAAGGTCATAGTAATTTCGTATAACAAAAGAGTTTCTGGTCGACATAACTTTAGCGGGAAATGTTCAGTTTCCGACACACCGGGCGGTCTCCATGCCACATTTCACCAAAAACACTTGTCCCAATTTCCCAGTATAATTTACTCATTTCCCCTACAGCTCTACGTCACTGAAATCGTAACGGAAAAGCAAATTCACCAATTCCATTTAAAGATTGTTCACGCTTAAATCTACTTGAACAATTTCATACTATATGACAGCTCTTAATTGAAATAATTGCAACGGATTATCCCAACAGTGTTTGGATTGTTCGTCATATTCTTTTTTCAAAATAAACATTCATTTCACGTCATTATTTTGCGAAGTATGAGTGAAAACAATTAAAATATTCGCACGTGGATAATGGGGAAGCAAATGAAACTTCATAATGATATTTCAGTGTTCTGAATTATTGCATTTGTGAAATCAGGATAGTGTGGATATTTGTAAAGCTTATTATTGTTGCAATGTTTTGCAATCCGACTATTGTTATTGTGCGTTAGTGTGAGTTAAACCACATTTTATTCGTGTTAATTATGCTGCATACATCTATCTTTATAATTTATTTGAAAAGACTATGAAAAGTGGATGATATTAATATATTTCTCATGTGAAATACACGCGATTATGAGACTATTACGTCATTTTTGTTAGTCAAAGTATTAATTTTGAAAGAAACGTTATATAGTTTGTATTGATACAAGATGCAAAGATTTTATTAAATTAGCTATTCTGTAGAAAGAACGTCGAAGCTCACCGCAAAACACGGTCATAAAATGTGTAAGTACTATAATAATTATAAGTCACTAGTTAAATTTTTGTAATAGCCACTCTGAGTAGGTACCACCCACTCATCAGATATTTTACCGCTAAATAGTAATATACGCTAAGTAGGTATTTAATGAATAATTTGTAGATGGCATTGTGCACCTCATCTTCCCCATCGAAATATTAGACTATCTATAAGAATAGTATTTACTTGGTGGCTTTATGCAAGCCCGTTTATGTCGATGCCACCAACTCATCAGATATTCTCCCGATAAATAGCAACACTTAATATTGTTGCGTTCTGGTATGAAGGGCATGTGAGCCAGTGTAGTACACGTACTACGGACATAATATCTTCACTCTTAAAGTTGTTGGCACATTGGTAATGTAAGGAGTGGAAATATTTCTTACATCGCCAAAGTCAATAGGCGGTGGTAACCACTTAACATCAGGACCATTTACCCGTCCACCTACCTATAATCATAGTGTAAGTCGTTTTTTTATCAACTCACGAGTGAGTTACGAAGTGAAAAGAACGTCACTGCAGTTCATAAATCTCTCTTAAGCACCTTTTAATTATGTTTAAAAGTAAAGTTATTGCTTTGTATGGTACTTTTTACACGATGCAAAATCTAAATATTTCTCTTACCATAATACGTCAGTAATAGTAGCAGCCTGTAAATGTCCCACTGGGGGTTAAAGCCTCTTCACCTCTTTTGAGGTTTGGAGTTTATTCCACCACGCTGCTCCAATGCGGGTTGGTGGAAAACACATGTGACAGAATTGCAGTGAAATATGACACATGAACTTTACGATGTTTTCCTTCACCGTAAAGCACGAGATGAATTATAATCATAAACCAAGCACATGACACTTTTGACACTTTTTTATCTTTTTTTTTTTATAGCCCGGGTGGGCAAATTACTGAAAAAAGCATGAAGGCGATTTATCGCTGAAAAATCGCCTTTATGCGTTTTCCTTACATTACACTAAAAAAAAACAGCGGTTCCCACTTCTTCTTTTTGGAGGACATCACGGAATCGCTTGCGCATGCTACCGTGACGTCCCGACGGTAAGCCTACCTCTGCCGGCCTCCGAATCCTAGGGGGTTCTCAGGATACAGATACCCTCGAGCCCCGGCGAAACTTACGGCGTAAGTAATTAATTAACATTAAATTTTTATGATTCGGACACGGTATAATACCGTGTTCGAGTGAATCATCGAAATAAAACTATTTTGAAATGGATTTAAAACGTGTATATTAATTCGTTTTTGTCGCCTCGTTAATTCGAAAACTTTTCAGAGATCGTTTTCCGAATATATCGTTTTAAATAACTTGATTCCAATGTTTTATACAAAGTAGTAATTACCGATTTACGTATTATACTTAAGTAATTTAAAATTATTTTATTGTTTATAATATAAGCTGTTACTTAGTTAAATAAGATGGATGCTGTGGTAGCCAATAATTGAGGAAGCATATAGACGTATAGTAAGTAAGTAACAGCCTGTCAATGTCCTACTATTGCGCTAAGGCCTCCTTTGCTTTTTTTAAAGAGAAGGTTTGGAGCTTATTCCACCACGCTGCTTCAATGTGGGTTGATGGAATACACATGTGACAGAATTCCAGCAAAATTATAATGTGTATAATTTCTTTCTAAGTTTAATGTTTTCCTTCACCGTAATTCATCTCGTTCTATGAATTATAAACACAAATACGTAGAAATAAAACACCTAATAAAATAAAACTTAAATTTCTCAAAGAAATAACCATCATATTTCTTAAAGACACACACGTGAATCTTCAATTAATAATATCCCTTAATTTCAGAAATCATAAATTTGACACATACCCCTCAAGGGATACCTCTACACGCGATATAGTTTCAATAAAATTACGCGAGAACAGGTCACATTGTTGAACAGGCCTTAAGTAGAGTTACAAAGTGATTTATTCCGTCCCCTGCCAATTCTTAGACGGTTGATTAAATTCCTTGGAGTTACAGCCGTCCTCAAACGTCGCGAAGTTTATATCGATTAGCCTATAATTTAATTCCCTGAAGGGACGCTTATGTACCCTATTAGGAGCACATGGAAATGAATTCGTAATGCCGGCAAAACGTCTCGACTTAATTAACAAGGTGTGTACCTTTGTCACACAATATCAAATTTAGTAATTAACGTTTCGCTGTAATACTATTTTGAATATTAAGTAAGTGTTATAGTAGTATTTGTTTACGAAGTGTAACCTAGCTGCTGCTATATCTGCCTTTCTCAGAAAACTATATACCTAATCAACTTTGCCAATAAAATCGATATCTTTCATTATTAATTACATCCATAGATTATGGTTTTTTTCCGATAATACATATACATATATGTATAAAAAAATCCTTGATTCCATTAGTGTATGAGCTATTGTTTTGACAGTTCGTATATTTGCCAATTTAAGGTATGAAACGTGAAAAATGAAACGTTCGTTCCCGATGTATAAAAATCACATAATATTGGTTTTAAAAAAAAAACAGACAAACAAATTCGCAGTAATTGTACTTTGTGCAAGTATACACTATGGGTAAATAATCAATATTTCTTACGGCGCTAATGTCTATAGGTGGAGGTGTCCGCTTTTCATCAGGTGGCTATTTTGCCCGTAAGCTTACCTATGATATAAAAAAATAAAGAAGTTGACCATTTTTAAATATTCCACTATCCGACCCAACTATCAATTATGTTTAAAACCATCATAGCAAAAACGCGTAAAAAAAATCTACACAAACCGACTTTTAAATAAATAAAACTACCCTCGATGATTTATTAACAGTTAAATCTAAATTGAATAGGAAACATTCGAATTCATTTAACAATGTACATTCCACCTAAAAACTCGACACAGGCAGTTTGAAAAAATGAAACATTTCCGAGCAAAACTCGCCCTAACCCAATCCTGTTGTTAAATTTGTGTAAAAAACAAAATGAACAAACGAGTAGATCGTGTCGGGAGGCAAATCATGACGATTAATTATCACTCATCTGGGATTTGAACGCGAAACAACCCCCGTTCGCCGTGAAAAATATTTTCGCAAAAAAGACAGGTCTTCGATCAACTCTTTTGTGTTATTATGGGAAATTCATTTCAATCTTGAATGCGGAATTTTAATTATCAACGATGGAGCACAATGATCTGATGTCGGCGTTTCGTTGATTAAATTCGGAGGATGATAATTTAAACTGGGAGAAGATATTACAAATTGTTAGCATATTATAAATTATTACAATCATTTTTTAAAAAACATTTTTTTGATTATCTTCGCCAATAGATAGCAACTCTGTAAGAAGCACAAAACATTTATTACAACGCCAATGCCAAGTAAGTTATTTCACTTTCAATGTCAACTATTGAAACAGGGCGGTACACAACGCGATACTTTTAATTTACACGTTCTATAGTAATAAACATATAATAGATATTTAACAATTCATCAGTTGACAAATAACAATGTGACGTCACAAATAGTAACTCAGCATATTGGAAATCTAAGCGGAAAGCCTATACATCAGGATTTCAACGCTGATTTTCAGTTTACTATTATACAATTTATACGCATTGTATACATTGCCTGAAGCCTAGTGACAATTACAGTTTATTAAAGTTTATCAAACACACGTGTCTGTGTGACAAAATAGGTATTTAATTATTTATTTTATTTATTTATTCCATGTATATATTACCACATGAATAATAGGACATTTTTTTTTAATTGTATAGGTTGGTGGACGGGCATATGGGCCGCCTGATGACCCAATATGAGAGAGTAGTGTGATAACAATTATTGAAATAATTAAATCGAATGTCCTAATGAGAAATAAAGTTATTTAAACCGAAATCGGGCATTATTTATAAAGCTTATTACATATTGGGCAGAGTAATTAAAACGAGATTTTATTAGTATTAATTTTATTTCAAACACAGAACCAATATTTAAAAACAAATAAAATTTTGTTAAGCTTTTATATCTTTCTAAATATTCTACGATTGAAATAGGTAAGGTTTATTGTGCATGCCATGCAATGTATTACCAGAATAGCCTAAATCTATATAGCGATATTCATAATGCCTACGTAATGTGAGAAATAAGAAAGTTCGAATTATAATTATTAACTTCGCCCTAAGTAGCTTGTTATTATTCATAAAGCCCGAGCAGTATGAAAAATACCCCCATTATATTAATTCGTCCATAACATATAAAATATATAGTAGTTTTTAATCAATAAACGCAATGCTTACAATAATCTAAAGTCATAATTTATTTTACTAGAGCTTCAATCGCTCAGACGTCGAAGTTTTCCTTTTTCATTACCCGGAAATATTAAATAAAAATAATTATTATTGAATTCCTTTGAATTTTCATTTTACAAGTTTAACGTGTCAGTGAAATGAGACGTAAGAAATATAATTTCCGAGGCGAGAAACGGCGTTCGAATTTATAATTTTATTTATTATAGTAATAATGATAATGGTCCTCCTGACCGATTTCGGCCACGGCGGCCAATCTCAAGAGAGATTAACCAACTGCGCAGGAGATATTATAGTGCACAATTGTGTGCGCAAAAACAGGTGCACTCTCTTTTCCCTAGCTCTCATAATCCGATAGTACGGCAATCCGACACGACCGGAAAGAGTTCAGGCGCAGGACCAACGGCTTTACGTGCTTTCCGAGGCACGGTAGTGTACGCACTTCCAGACTCCGGGCTGCTACTGAGAATTTTCGACAGAAAATCTCAATAACATTTTATTGGCCCGACCTGGGAATTGAACCCAGGACCACCGTGTCTGCAGCCATACATGTAGCCACTAGACCAACGAGGCAGTCATGTTATTATAGTACGACAGACTGAGATAGGGGTCTTTGCTTATAGACTATGGCATTATAAGAAACGTAAATAAACAATAATTACTTTTAACATCACTACTGCACTGGTACAGTAATTGATGGGTGAGTGCCTGCCCGGGCGAGCTTAAAGCTTTAAACCATTGCAAAAAAAAGTAAAAATATTATATACTGCTGTAAGACAGCGTGAGAAAACCTGCATGCCTCGCGAAATGTGTACATATGTATGTGTATACACCAACTCGTATTTTGTCATTGTGGAATACTCTCCAATCCTTATTCTCTAAAAGAGAAAGGAGACCATATTTCAGCCTCGGTAGCCCAGCATTAACAGCCTAACCAGCATTTTATTTTAGAATATTATAAGCCTTTAATATTAAATCTAATAAAGCATTTTACTAAACAAATAACTAGCTGATACCCGCGACTTCGTCCGCGTTGCTTGATGTAAAAAACATAAAAAAGATCGCAAGCAAAAATATACTTTGTTTAAACATACATCACTGAACACGCAGTGCACATACAAATCGTTGTTTCTTGAAACTTTAATAACTTTTTATTAAATGAAGATATCGCAATAATTTTTTTTTTTGTGTTAAGGGCCAAGTGTCTTATAAATAAAATTTAAAGTTTAAGTAGTATAAAGTTTTATCTATCCAGTAGTTTAGACATCTGTCATTTTATTTATATAGGTAATATAATTGTATTTAAACAATATAATATGAATGAAATATGATTAGTGGATAAGTGTTCCCAGGCGGTTTTTTTTGTAAAATCAAAATTTCGAACTTTGATAACTTTAATTTAGTCTTTTCAAATGACGATTCAAAAGTACATGTTGAAGAAATTATATTTTATATTTCATACTTATCATATCACTAGATTGATTTATTTAATACCATTAATACTTGTAACAAAAATAATCTTTCCATTAGCAAACTTTTAGGTATATTTACAGTATTTTTCAAGTTGATTTTATTTAAATCGAGTTTTCTAGTTCGGATTCTTACGTTGACTAATCGTTTGACCGAGGAATACCTTAGTTGGAATTCATGACCGTGAGTGAAGTATATCGATCGATCCTTTTAAAATAATTGTATAGCTTTCATTTTATATAAATAAAATAAAATGTACTAAAAATACAAATTTCATTAAAAATATTTATTTAACAGAACAATGAATCAGTATATTGTATACATTCTTTGTATCATTTATCCTTTAGGGTTTCAGTGACAAAAGGTTTTGACAATGTTGAAATAGAAATAAAACAAGAGACAATCTCGGGCAGACATAATTATTTAGTTTTAGACGAAAAGTAAAAACATCTTGTCATTTCGTTTATATACAAGTCATCGGGGTCGCCTTTCCATTAGATTTTTTTTTGTCTTGTCGCAATGTTATCTCAACCGTGAAGCAACGAATACATGAACTAGCTTTATACATTGTCGTTACGTGTAAAACAGATTGAAAACAGTTTTTTTATACACAAGGCATTGCTTCCTTGGATTTGTTTATGCTATAGTATGTAGTATATTGAGAAATTAGTATCATATGTGAGATATATAGTAATATTGCGACCAAAACGCCATCACTAGGGTTCAGATTTTGTGATTTTTTTTTTTATCATCGAACCATCTTATAATAAAATCGAGCCAGTTTGGCCAAAATAAAACAATAAAAAGATAGTTACTAAAAAATACTATACTATCAAAATAATCACGGATATCGGAACACGATTAAGTCATTCAATGAATTGGAATTATTAAACAACAAAAATTCAATACTGAGATGAACAGACAGCATTCAGTCAAAGTTTTATCATAAGTATAGATAGCTCAGTTTTTATTATGTTACAAATGACCGCGGTCGAGTCCGGCCGGGGTTACACACAATTTATCCCGAACAAGGGACTTGTTTTTGCCATTACCCTAATGTGTAAATAAATGCGAGCGATAATTAAACTCGGCACTGAATGACGCGAAACTAATTGCTTTCCAGCCTTTTTGTCTTTTTGACATATATATGAAAAAGTTTCCTATGCATTTGTTGTGATTGATCATTTTGTAAAGTACACCCTTACTAGTATGTCATCTATATGTAGCAGTTACTATTACATACAGGTGACTATTTGATGCTTTACGCGCGATTTTGCTTCCGTTATAATTCTGAATGGCTAAATAATAATTTCCATAGCCTATTATTAAAGATTCTCACACAAAATATCATGTAATAAAATGTAATGTAGGCAAAATTTTCAAGGCGCTAGACTCAGTAGTTTGGGCTGGGCGTTGTTATGTCAATAGACATTAGATAAATCCATCTTATATTGTAATCCAAACAAAAGAATAATTGAAACGTTATTAATATTAACGGCGATCCGTCGATGACGTCCAAACGATATGGTTGTCCGTGACAAAGAGTCTGCTATCATTCTCGTCTCGAATTCTATAGTCAAATTAATGACAGTACCACATTCTCGCCGACATTATATGTATATATAAAAAGGCTTGGAGGTAATGTTCTATTTTTATATAGAAATGTTTGAAATAAATCTTCTTATTTCGTAGTGTCGAGAAAATATGAACGACGCATATTATTTTAATCGAGTCAATTCTAGTTAAATTATAAACACAACAATTTCTATACTACTAAATAAATCTATTGGATCTGTCTGTACAATTATTTTGTTCACCTAATTTTGTGATAAATAATAGTTTTATGATGATTCACATTATATATATTTTTTCATTTTTGTCTTTCTGTCTGTCTGTATGTCTTCTTATAACTCAAGAATGGTTTGACCAATCTTGATCAAAATTGGTACACACAAAGAACATGTGAGGGCGCAAGGCCCCGGGGCACAGCTAGTAAACAATATAATTTTGTATGCTTTTTATCATTAATAGAATGCTTCGTTCACAATATTTCGGTATACAATCTGTTTGTATTATATTTATTATCCTTACAAGTTTACTGTGACATATATAGATTTAATTGTATATAGTTTAAGTTTTGTTATTTTATTATTATTAAATATCTAACAACAACGTTATGAATACTTACGGTTCTTAAAATAGTTTTATGTAAATAGTTATAGTTTTCGATAAAACAATTATTAAATTAGAAAAATTAAAGTGTTTTAAGACTATCTCAAAATTTCTTATTGGGTTAATGTTCGATATATTCATTAAGGTGTGTGACGAGTGACGACTGTATATAACATTATTATGAACTAAACTATATGACTATGAAATCATTATGAACTTGTTTAACTTTAAGCTATTAAGATACATGAGCAACGTGCTACGCTATAAAAATCCAAATATTTCAAGATATTTTGATTAAAAATTCTTTTAAAATATTATTAAAATAGAATGAATTCATAGCTCGGATTTTAAAACAATTTTCGCACGGCAGTTTTAAATTCATCTAGTGCTATACGGTGAAGGGGGAACATCGCAAGAAATTATTTATGGTTTTAATGAATTTCCAGAACACCCATTAATGCGCAGTGGTGAAGTGTAGTTGGTTATGCTCCAATCACTTCTGGAGAGAAACATGATCTGTAGACATTGTCCTATTTTAACTGACATAAAAAAACAGGAAGTTCTTATTATCGGTATATACCTACATATATGATATTATTTTATGAATGGATTTGGACATTTTTTTTTAATTGGATTCAGTATAACCTATCTTAGGCTTACTTTGGAGATATACAGAATCCAATTTAAAAAAAATTCATTGTAATTGGACAATATGTTTTTTTTTTATTTGAAGCGTTCATTCAGTCAATGTTTTGTTTTTAATTAAACTCCTTTAATCAAGTTTTTTAACAACACTGAAATACTCGGATAGAGAAATTAATTACAACGAAATGCTCAAGTAAATTCGCCAGGAGACATCTTTACATTGTAAGAACCCCTTGTAGGACGTGAAGTACTTTCACTGAATGAAATCCTAAAAAGGTTTGTTGTTGAAATGTTTATTTCGAACTTTATTTTTGTCCTTTTTTCATTTCCCTGTTTTATGAGATAAGAATGGCACCGGTATATTTAAATATAGAAGTAAAAATAACATTCCTATTTATGTATTCCATAATACAGTACTAAAAAGTATTTAACAATATATTCTTACTTTATATTTTTATTGAAATATTATATTGTGGTTGCACTATCGTTTAAGCTGTCTTCGGATATTAAGAGAAAGGTTTTTTACTATCCACGCACACCGATTTTATGTTATGTGTTCAGTAAGACCTGTGCATAAGCTATCACAATGAGATTTTTTTAAGTATTTTTATCACGATTACAAGACAGACATTTTTTTTAATAAATCATAACTATTTTCCGATTCTATACTTTCCTGAAATAGTTCATCTGTTGGTTCAACGCCCATAGACATTGACACTAAACTGTTAATAAATATTAACCATCCCATCGTCCACGCACCTGAAGTTGTTGCAACTGTAGTTACACTGGCTCACTCACACTTTAAACCGGAATACAACAATACTAACGTAGTAATAACAGTACGTATGTTTCTTTTAATTCCTAATCGCATGAATTTAAAAAAAATTGTGCAACTGAAAAGCACTCTTATAGGTTAATTCAATTTTAATTTCTCACAACGTAGAATAAGTTATATGTAGCTTGTATTATTATATAACAGTATCTTAATAGGTAAATGAACACACAAACATTTTGGAACCGCTGTCAAATTTGTACGCCCAACGCGTACATGACGAGGGCCTTGTGTTTTCCGCTATCTTTCGTTTCAGGCGTTTTATCGTAAAATAACGATAAATATAAAGTTTATTGATGTCGACGTGTTGTGGCAGAGATCACTTTATATACTTCGGGATTAGATTGATTTTATGTTTTATTTTGTGATGTTGTCGTGTGTGGTAAATATTTTTAAAAGATATAAAATACAAATACAAAAATACCGGTTTCGTATTCATTCGTATTCGTAACTTCAAATAGTGTTGGAAAACTAGATTTTTTTTTTATACAAACCTTTTGGAGTATTTAAAATATTGCTTCTACAACATTTTTTTTTACAAGATTGATGATGTCATGAATGCAAATGATATGATATAGTGTGTGCGTAAGCATAGGTTCACTTTCTTTTTCCTTACTCTTATAGGGTGATAGGACGGTAATCCGACACAATAGTTGAGAGAACACGTGCAGGTCAACGGTTGTACTTGCTTAAATAAAAATGTTTTTCACTTATTCCTATGAGTTTAATTATAGACTTCTATTCCTAGAAAACTCTATTTTATGAATAAACTGTATTTTTTGCAAAGATTTTAAGATCTAATTTTACAAGCTTTATTAAAAGACTCATTACACTTTTACACAGCTTATTACAATCTTCCTCTTCTTCTTAATTCTTGTAATCGTAGTTGTTATTTTGTAGTTTTAAATCTTCTGGTGGTAGTCTATGAAAGACTGGTTGCAACAATTTCAAAATTAAATCCTAATCATTTCTTATTTGTAAAAGTCTTAAGAGCGTTTTAATATGGTGTTTACTTTATGATCTTATCAATGTTATATCGCTTATGGAATACTTCCTAACTTCTTCAATCTTCTTATCACTGCTTATTATGGAGGAGACCCCAATGTCCTTTGTTCGAACCCTGGGTCGGGGCAATAAAAAGCTATTGTGTTTTAATGTTAAGAAGTACTCAGTAACGGTCCGGAATTTGGAAGTTGGAAATGTTTACGCTCTGAACGCATGTAAGACCGGTCCTGTGGCTGAACTCTTTTCATTGGTAGCTGATTTGTCGGGCTATCGGATTATGGGAACAAGAATAGATTTTTAATTTGTATATGTCCCACACAATTGGCCAATCATCCTTAAGGTTGACCGTCGTGGATAAATATTTCATCAAATATCAAGGGCAGTATCATCGATAACATAACCTGTTTTTACAATTTTCGATAACATAATATGTTTTTTATAAGTCACCGGAGCACCTAATACTATTAAAATATATATTTTAACTTACATAACGTTATTGCTCTAAAGATATTTCGTTAGAAGACAATATATAAATTAAGACCTAAAATCGTGTGCCATATTTGACTTATAAAACAATGAGTACATAAGGAAATAATAAAAATATGGACATAAAAACTAAGCATTGTTGGTACACCATTTTGGCCTCAAAACGCAAAACATTCTGTTCTTAAGAGACACTAGAAGTCCTCCATTTTAATAGAGGATCGTTACTGGCAGGTAAGAAGGTAAGGGCTCTCCACGCAGCGCTATACAAACGTTGCGTGTTCCAGATCTGCATCTATTCAAACAACTGTACTGTGATGTCGGCTAATGACGCTGGTTTTGTTTATAAACAATACTTTACAAGTTGTTTTAAAATTATTAAAAAATTGATTTCATTAAGATAGTAAATTAATAATAAAAATATTTTGCCGCCGTACTCATTTTATCTGAGGTTCTGGAGACAAATAATGGTAAATGTAATTAATTGTCCAAGCAAACATTTCGTATGAGGATTAATCTCACATAATCAGGGCACAACTTATCAATCTGATGTCATTATTAGATAATAAGTGCTACTAACTGGTAGCCTATGAGGCTATGAATTTCACTTGTTTAGTCTATTGGTAAGCACGTTTTGGCCAACTGCCGATTTCTCCCTCTGATGAAACATTGCTCAATTGGAAGTTGGTGAATATATACAAGCCGAGATGGGCTAGTGGTAGAAACACGTGAATCTTAACCGATAATCGTGGGTTCAAAGCCGGGCAAATACCACTAAATTTTATGAAGTCAATTTGTGATTATAAAACATCTTATGCATGACAGTAAAGGAAAACATCGTGAAGAAACTAGCATGTGTCAAATTTCATTGCAATTTTGTAACGTGTATTCCACCAACCCGAATTGTTGCAGCGTGATGGAATAAGTCTAATAAATAATAATTCTTTACTAAAATATGGCTTAATTTTATGGGGTAATTCCACTAACTTCAATAACGCTTTTATCGGTCAGAAAAAATGTATACGGGCCATTTTTGGGGTTCATCCGTTAACATCATGTAGACCATATTTTAAGAACAACAACATTTTGACACTAGCCGGATTATACATTATGGACGTAGTCATATTTATAAAAAAATATCCACACCTATTTGAAAAAGCAGGTGATAAAAGCAGGCTTGGATTGAGAGATCCAACGAGATTACTACTTCCGCCTTGCCACTGTGCTCTTTTTCAAAAGAATTGCTACATAATGTGCATCAAAATATTTAATAATATACCAAAAAGCTTAAGAGAGTTACCCTTAAGATTATTAAAACCTAAACTTAAAAAATGGTTAATAGATAAAAAATTTTACTCAATAAATGAATATTTAAAATGTAACAATGTATTGTATTAATGTATAATTGTTTCTAGATTGTATTTTAAAAATGAGTTTGACATTTTGAATTTTAATCAGTGACAAGTAGTAATATTATGCATACAATGTTATCTAGTTAAGAATAAGTAAATTATTTAATATATTTAGCTCAAATAATAATTGTTAATTTTAATCAAATTTTATTTTATATGTCTAGAATTTCATAAACAAATTGTATATTGTGACTTCTGTGATATAATTTAGTGTAATTAATGAAATGTAATACTTAATCATTTTAATATTTAATTTAATGGCTAGCTTAGGTGGGAATATTTGCATGTCATGGATGTGATGACTAAACATGTGTACATATTATGTTTAAAGCAAATAAATTATTATTATTATTATAAGCTCCGAACCTTCTTCTCAAAAATAGGAGTAGGGACTTTAGCTAAGCAGTGGGACATTCACAGGCTGTTACTGATACTGACTGAATATATACAGCGTACACACTAAATACATTTGTCAAATATTTATTTTGGCTTGGCGTATTATACAAATTCTAATCGCAATGTTTGAAAAAAAGTAACATCATATGGCCAACGGTACGGGAAAACTCAGTTTGTATGAATATTAAGGTCATGATTAAAATTATTTTAAATATTATACTTAATGAATTTCAAATTTCATAACTTTATCAAACATTAGGTGTGCTCAGGTCTTCATGCATATTTAAAGAATTCCTGGAAGTTATACTACTAAGCCTTTTCACTGTACTTGTTTTTACAACTGTAAATTTTGGTCGGCTTATGAGTTATCCTCGGTTTTGACAGTAATATATATCCAAATTCGAGGGAGGTAACGTGATTATAAAGATATTTTCTCATATTTAGATTTTCTTTTATTTGTCTTTAGATTTGATTCTGATCTCATATTTACAATCGCTTATAAAGGATTTTCAGGTTATTTCGCCATACTAATAAATCTGTGGGTTGACGGTAATACTAATTAATTCATTTATACATTTTGTATATCTCATATAAGCTGAGATGGCCCAGTGGCTACAATGTGTGAATCTTAACCGATGATCGTGGGTTCAAACCGGGAAGGCACCACTGAATGTCCAAGTGCCTATTTTGTGTTTATAATTCATCTCGTGCTTGACGGTGAAGGAAAACATCGTGAGGAAACCTGCATGTGTCAAATTTCACTCAAATTCTTCCACATGTGTATTCCACCAATCCGCATCGGAGCAGCGCAGTGGAATAAGCTCCAAAACCTTTTCCCCCAAAAAAACAAACCAGGGAAACAGACCTTAGCTCAGCAGTGGGACATTCACAGTCTGTTACTTTTACTTTTTTTACTTTTATATCTCATATACATTACGCGAACCTTTTCCTAAAATAAAGTTTTAAAGACGAGCAATCATTTTAACTTATGTATTAAAAACTCGGCGGTGTTTGAATATACACTGGCCTATTTAAATGTGCTTTGAGTTTTACAATCCGGGAAAGTACCACTTTAGGCTGATTTAATCGTGGTCACACTTATATATATACTTCATTTGTTTTTCAGCGATGAAGAAAGACAACATAGAAAATCTATATGTAATAAATACTTAATGTAACCCATAGTAAAATAAGTTCCAAGCCCAGGCCTTACAAGTAAAATAGTCCAACTTGTAGTCTTACACAATCTAATATATACTTATATATTTCCACATGATGCAATTTGAATAATATGTGAATACGATACGATAATAGCAGTCAATTGCGAATTTATTTCTATTTATGGCAGTCCACAGTCAATGCTGATTGTGAATTCTTGATCATTGAAATAGAGTAAATTGCCCTTTATATGCATAAAATACCGTTGGCTTTCATACAATGCTCAAAATTATTTACTCGATGGTAGAGCTTTGTGCAAGCTCATCTGGGTAGGTACCACCCACTCATCAGATATTGTGCAAAACAGCAGTACTTTGTATTGTTGTGTTCCGGTTTAAAGGGGCCAGTGTTATTACAGGGACATAACATCGTAGTTCCCAAGCTTGGTGGCGCATTGGCGTTGTAAGTGATGGTTAACATCTCTCGCAATGCCAATGTCTATGGGCGTTGGTGACTACTTACCATCAGGTGGCCCATATACTCGTCCGCCTATCTATTCTATAAAAAAACATAATCAAATACCAAAATGGGTACAGTAAACATTGAAAGTTATAATTACCCTATATAGTACATATTATATAGTTCCTAAATGGGGTCGCCTATATTTTAATCTATTTTAAAAACGTTATAACTATTATCTATATCATAATTATATATCTTTTTTTAAATTTTTTATTAATAATTTTAGTAAAATATGTTGTTATTATTTAAAAAAAATAATAAAGTACTTTACACATGTAGGTATCAGCATTTTATACGACACATGAAGTTTTCCTCACGCTTTTTTACCGCTGAACACAAGGTGAATTAAAAACACAAATTAACCGCATGAAAATCTACAACCTTTGGTTAAAATTTATGTGTTTTTGCTATTTCACAATTAACTTCCACGTTACGAACTCCATAACTCGCGGGTAATACTACGAAGCACAGCATATCAAACATATCAATAAAACCTAATCACAAACTTCAACCTCATCCTTATTAAATTTCACACTCGTATATTATGTTACAATTGTTACTGTTATATGTGAGACGTCTGTGTTGGCGAACGTCCAATAGTGATGCTCAATAACATGCAAGTGGACAGAGTGACTCTTGACTCCAAATAATACAGCGATAACACTTTGAAATTCTCCCGTAATACATTTTGATTCTATCAATATTATATCAGTATTTGTGTAAACACAAACAGTTAAGATAAATACAATATCAGTCCAGAGGCCCTAGCCAAGTTGACATTCTACAATCGTAAACGCTAATAGAAAACTAAACAAATGTATGAGAATGACATCTCTCAACGATAAGTCACGTGGTCATTCTCATACTATTTTTAGTTTTCTATTAGCGTTTACAATTGTAGAATGTCAACTTGGCTAGGGCCACTGAAAAGGATATAAATATATAGTTGCTAATTACAAATGAATGTCATCGAAGTTGCAGAATTAAGTTCGTTAAAACCGGTGTTAAAAAAAATAAAAATAAATGGTTTCATTTTCAGATTCGGAGATAGTGAGAAAATATTGAAAAAATTGTTTTCATATTCGTCGCCTACAATGAATGAAGTTGCCATGAATAGAGCTCGTCAACTTTTATTATTAGAATTATATTTTATTTTATTTAGTCTAGTCGTCGCTCACGTGCAAATATTATTTAATACCCAATATTTAATCAATATTACGGCACATAATGTTCAATTACTAATAAAGCGGTAATAAAACATAAAGTCACCAAAATGTGTCCTACTGTTGGGCCAATGTATATCTCTCGAGAGACGGTTTGGAGATTTTCTTCCATTCTGCCTTGATTACAGTGGTACATAATTATGGCAGATTAACAGGTTGCCAAATATATTTTTTTTCGCCATGTATAAAGAAATGGATTATAAGCACAAATTAATTAATGAAAATTTAGTATCTAATGATTACTAAATAGGGTTACAAGATAAAAAAAAATCAATTAAAACATAAAATATATTTTGTTAATTCTATATATTAATATGTGAACAACGGACATCGTAAACATAATATATGCAATATATGCAATTAATTAAATGACTATGCAAATAACCTGAAATAGTAATATTTTCATCGTTGCAAACATCTTAAAACTCGTTAAGATGAATTTTCTATATGATAATAATTAAACAGTAGCAAATTTTGTAAACACTATTTTTTCAAAAGGTTATTAAAAATGAATCATTATTTTGTGTGAAGTGTTTTACTCAAAAACAATCTTGAATTAAAACTCTCAACTCTCTTCAGGAGTTGGATCCATGGCTGGAACGTGGTTCAAAACTGGACAAGATCCTTGCATTAATAATAATAATTCACCTCATAAAAAAGTGAAGAAAAACAGGCGAAGTAAGACAGCATTTTTCTAATGTTATTCAACCAATAACCAAAGATATAATCGATACAAAGGCCAATATATTTTAGAAAATGAAATTGGATACAGATATCTAAATTTCTTTGTTTCCAATTCTTCCTCCAATAAGATATCTCGTGCATGCATTCTGTTTACTTATCGCTATAAGCTGAATTTATTTCTTGGCACTTATATATTGTATGATGCAGAAATGTTGCAGTGCTATGCTAAACATTGGTTAGGAACTTTTCACACAGGCAACACTGGATGTTCTTTGTTTTATTATTAGCAGGGATTGTCAAAAGAATTAAGTTGACTGCCAATTTTCATTGGGCCTTTAATTTTTATATTTTAAGCAAACACATGTTAATGTCTCACTGCAAGGTTAAGACCTCCTCTCCCTTGAAGGAGAAGGCATTGGAGCTTATTCTACCACGCTGCGCCGTAGTTGATGGATACACTTATTGGAGAATGTTAGTAAAATTAGGCACATGAATGTTTCCTCACGAAGTTTTTCTTCGCTGTTGAAAGCAAGATGAATATAAAATAAAATAAGCGAGTTTGATATAAAAACTTTAGCAAATGATAATTTATTGGTGATGTGACGTAGGCAACGTTGGAACCCGCGATCATTGAATAAGATTCACGCGTTCTTACTACCGGGCTATATCGACTCGATTATTTTTTACTTATTTTCCAATGCACAATAATATAATAAGCTATAGAATATATACCCATTATTAAAAGTTCTGAAATAAAATGTTTTTATTAAGAGTTCTATGTCGAATTTCTTCATAGAATCTAAATTTCGAAACATTGACACCTTATTTTACTTGTTAAAATGACAATTCCTAAGTGCTTCAAAGAGCCTACTGGATTAGGGTATATATTGTGATTTTGATTAAGCAGTGTGTCGCTACCTAAGTTACAATTGAGATAGAGTTCGTAGTAAAGGTCGGTTTCACGGCTGCAAATTGGTTTTGTGTCACGTCTATCGAAAATCTGAATTGGTTTTAACCTCAATATCAAATAACTTTTCAGCATGCCTTTTCGGTGCAGTTTTTGTTTCGATAAAATATTATATTTTTAAAATTTTCGTTTCATAACAAAAAATGGTTCAGTTATTTAAATAAATATTTTCGAAATTTTATCATGTTTCGTGCGAGAATGTATTAGATATATGTCTTCTCTAATGTATTTTTGATGGGCAATAAGTGGTTTTCGATTCTATATAATCATACCATTTAAGTAGTCAGTTACAGAAAGGTAAGTTAAATAGAATATAAAATGCTGATATTACTTCTTTTAGAGAAACGATCGAACAATACTCGATATTTTATTGGTAAAAATATTGCATCATGTATTATCTTACCTTATAATATTAAATGACAAATTCTTGTATATATTTATTTAGTACATCTTATAAACGGCTCCAATGTTTTCGCTTTGGAGGCTTATTAAGTTCTTCTTTATCTACTGAAAAGAAAAAAATAACTTTCACAAAACTACTAAAAAAGCTCAGTCACCCAGGAACTATTCATATCTATTCACTAATAATTAAAACTATAACATACATAGAATGAGACAGACAAACCATTTAAGCTGCTGCGTCTGTCTGTCTGAATGCGACTCAAAAACTATCGACCAGATTTTTGTACATTATTAACCAATTTTTAGTTGAAATATGATGAAAAATGATGAAGATGTCGGAAATAATTATGCAGATTAACGATTATGAGTTTTACGTTAGCGTTACCTATATGTATTACGATATAAACATACTATGTAGACATTTTATCCCGTGCGAAGCCGGAATATAATATTCAATATTAAAAAAGACAAAAATTGTATTCCATCATCAATGATTTTGCCTGTATTTACGGAGGTATAAATTTCATTTCCGTATTTCCCTCGGTGTTAACGCACGGATCGTTTTGAAATGTTTACTTGAAGAAATACGCACTGTTCCAGTGATCCAGTGACCTGGCTGGGGCTCGTATTTCAGTGTATAATGTTAAACTGTTTCGTGCGAGAACATTTCCATTCATTTGGTAAAAACAAATGGAAAGTAATAAACGCTTATGCACCTTTTAAACGGATGATTTGCTATTTTGAGTATTACATGAAAAGGTGTTATAATAGAAACAATTGCTATAAAACTTTGTTAATTATTTATACGTAATATTATTTTACGTTTCTTTTACAATTACATTTGTATAAACATAAATTTTTATTTTCATAAATATAAATTTTTTATATTTTTAGAAATGACAAAAAAGGATTTTATAAATTAATAATTATATTATTTATCATAATATATTATAAATTCATATCATAATCGAAATTTCAATTATACATCAATTTTTAGCATACTTTTGTAATACATATTATGGATAGATATTAAAATATACCATTATTAATATTTGAAAGAAGAAAGTAATTGCGGTAATAGATAAGCACAGTACAAGCGAACAGATCGCTTGGAGTTGTCGTGATTGTAGTTTATTAATTTTAATATTTTATTCAATAAAACATTTTTTTTTTATTTATGTATCCGTCAAATATTATAACAAAAAAAATTGTGCGGTCGGGGGACCCCCGCCAGGAACGAAGTTCTATGCGATACATTTTTGTCTCGAAACGTGTTTTAAACCGTATTTTTTGTAGATTTAATTGATTCTATTACTGTATTTTTGTCACACTAAAAACCACATCAATCCCCTTTATATCGACCTAAATTCGATCGCCCAACGCATCGCATTTTGTAGCATTTGGTAGGCACAGTATGAACGCTATTTCGTTATATGACGTGACCTTGGGCCACTGCTATTTTACTCTACTGTAAGCCACGTAAAAGGACTTCGTTCCAATTATAAATTAACTGTATAAGCTGTGGCGATCGAACTCGTGTATCTTCATGTTTTTATTCTGTTTTATCTTAAAATATCTTAAGTTCATAAAGAAATCTCGAATAGTTTATTTCCGACGACTGGAAATACGAACGACTCAAATAAAAAATATCAAGACACCGACCCAATGTATGATCCATATACATAATATGTATATGATCCATATATATAATAACCCCATCACTGCATCAAACATAATTATCGTGCTAAAAACACAATCTACATTGAGATAAATTTATAACTAAGTATATTTTATTATAAGCAACGACCATCGACTCAGGTGCTTCACTTATCTCGTAGCAGTTAATTAGACCTGGTTTTCCAAGCCAAGGTGCCTACAATAGAAAACAAAGAGATTTAGTCTAACACCCACTGATAAGAGCTACGGGCCAGTTCACAATTTCTTTGTCATTATTCGTGCCAAAAACAGCGGGGTTTCTTTAAATAATTCAGGTTCCGTAATACGAGAGGATACGCTGTTTCATATAAAAATATTCTGTAATGTTACATTTACCATTTTCATAAGTAGTACGGAAACCGCTGGCTTGTACTGCAAGCATTAATTTTTAAAATCTTTTATACTGTTTTATATTTTTCTTCCAGGCTATATTATGCTAGTTCATGTTAAAATATGAGCTGCATTATATTCCCTATTAAATATATAGTAATATTTAATATTGTGATGTTAATGCTAATGTTTTTATATAGTACTAGTTTCTTATTCGTTTATGCGGTATATGTTAAGGTGTCAACTCGCTACCAAATACGTCATCTGTTGTACGAAATTATCAAAGTTGAGGATTGGAAACATAATTCGACTGAATTATGGATGCACCATAAAATTAGAGTAGTCAAGTATTTTAGCGTATTTTTAATTTGGCATCTTTATTATGAACTGCAAATTAAATGTACTTAAGGTGAGAAAATGCTTTTGTTCGATTTTATAAGTAGTAGTGTTTGTAACGGGGTCATTATTTAAAAAGTATAATTTTTAAAAAGCTGGTTTGGCTGTGGTTCGTATCTAAACAATTAACGTTATGAATCGATCTCTTTGTTTTATTTCATAAATACTACATAAGTGCATAAGGTTTGTGTGAATTATACATGAGTATATAATTATTACCTATAATAGACAAATCATTATTAAGTTATTTAAGGTTGATTCTACCATGATTGATTAGTAATATGTATGTTTTAGGTTTTAGATTAACTGGATACGAATTGGTAAATATCGCTATACAGAATTGATTTTGATTGATATTGCCGATTTACTTGCATAAATTTGAATATAAATTGGCCACGATTTAATATGATATCATAATAAATTTGATTTAATTCCAAAGATATTAACATGTATAAATATACGCCAATTAAAAACAAATACAAAATGAAATATATGCTGCACCTGAACTATTAACATTTTGTAAGCAAAATAATATTAAATTTTTAAACCGCCTTCCACTATCAGAACATTCGGCTCAACGAAGCTATGTACATTTATCTCTTGCAAATTCCGAGTGGAAGTTGACTTTGTCACGTTTTATATACTTTGAAGCTGTTTTCAGTTTCGCATTTAACCATGATTTAGACTTTATGTTTTATATGTAGTTAGTTTTCAGGTTCATAGGGACTAGTATCGTATGTGATTGTTTAATTTGATTTTAAGCATATTCATTTCACTCACTTTATATATTGTTTATATTATCTTTAAAGAACAAAATATAAACAAGTTGACTTTTTGGGACTATCAAAGTCAGCTCTATTCTCAATTAGTAGCTATTTTTGTTTTTTTTTGTGAAGCTTACCGTTTATCTCATTCATGATACTCAACCATATAGCTTAGCCATTTAATTCCTCATTAATTATATTATTGTATAATTCCATTAATCATGTAAAAAGGCACTATTGTGTATTATATAGGGTATTAACTATTGACTTGGTTTTTCTATATCCTTTTTTATCTACTTCACCTTTAGTGATTATTTTCGCTAATAAAATATGACATAAGCGTTGTTTTATGAATGTATCTGTGTATTGGCGTATTGAGTTGAATGCGTATTTATTTTTATGAATATGATATCGTCCAACGTCCAGTCGGTGCAGCTTCCAGGGAAAAACAACAATAACATTTGAATAGAATGAAAAGCCAAAACCATTGCATTATTCATTCTTCATTCGCTTGGATTCGCTTGTATAAACGCATTAATAATAATTCATGCATACGTTTTGAAAAATTACGTTACTATAATATAAAGTATATATATGTGTGTGTGCTTGTTTTATAAGTTACATCCAAAAATTACATTATGTATTATCTTCCTGATATTATTCTTGTTTATATGTAGCATTTTTTGAATTAATACAAGACTATTTTCTTACATGTCCTATTTTGTACATAAAAATAATGTATAACTATATCTATGATGTTAATTTTATCATAGTTTCTGTTCTGATAATTAAATGCAATTTAATAAAGACTTATTCATTCTTAAATACTTAAAACTCGATAACCAAGAAGCGGTAAGCTGGGAAACGTCTCGATAGAATGTAAAATAAAAGGGTGTCCATATTTCGCCACTTAAAGCAATTTGTCTTGTCCATCATTTGTCTAGCTATTTGCTGAGACCTCATCTGCCCGAGACAGGGGTGGGGAGGCAAAAACAGCCACTTGGTTGTCATCCAGCGCATGATTTATTACTAACTGGTGCTCGTGATGAGCATGGCGTTGCTTTTCGTAGCTTAGCGACGAAAAGATCACGAACGAAAGAATAAGTCGGAGGGGAAATCAAGTGAACTTGACTTATGCTTAATTATCTTGAAGTCAAGTGATTAAATATATAAGGACGTAATACGTTACATCAATTAGTAGACTTCAGATATTAAGTCGTATATTGGTGACATTGTTGCTGTAAGAAATATTACGCCACCGACCTTAGGAAATAAGATGAAGATTATCATTATAAAAGTTACACTTACTGACTCTTTCAACTGGAATTATCGCTGGTAGGTGTGTGTGTTATACCCAGTGGGGCTTGCACGAAGCTCTACCACAAAGTAAGTATAAAAACCAATCGTTTGTTCTTCCTATTTTATGTTAATCAAGTTTCCTTTGGATTACACCTTTATATAATGTTCGAAAAACCTGAAATAAAGACAAGTAGCTTCATCGAACAAAATAAATATATGGTCAAAAGTACCAATAAAAGAAATATTATAGTCTTGGCCAATAAAACCAATACAGTGTAATAAACATTAATTGGATCTTCCTCGTAATGTAGCACAAATTCTACTAAGGGAATTGAAAATAAAATTGGCACTAGCTCAATTTTCCGCTTCAATAAGCGCAGTTTGGTGCAGTTTTGCAGTGTACACAGCCTGTAGTTTCCTTTCCTTTGTAACTTAGGATGGACCAATTGAAAGCTGTTTGTTTTTCCTGAGGAGTGCAGTTTTTCTTCAACCGTTTGAATCTGCGTGATGGATATTCTCTGGATTGTATTATTCGTTCTCTTCAACTTTTCATTTGGAATTTTGGCTATAATTTGTTAATCTTAGTGTTTTATTCAGTTACAATTACAGATAAAGTTAATCTAAATTTATATAATTTATTTGCTTGTCAGTGATTTAATTAGAATATTCAATTAAACGAGTAACGGAGAATGATTTATTATTTCTTATAATGAAAAAGTTAAACAATACGTTTACCGCGAAGTATTAAGCATTCTTTTCTCTATTACACGAACTAAGACAGTTTTCGAAGTATAACGTCTATAATGCGCAAAACTTGGATCATTACGCACCTCGCTTCTGATATAATTATCTTCATTCCCCCATTGTTTTCACTGCGTGGGCGGTTAATATCCAGGTATCCTATTACAGGAATGAAAGCCAACACGGAAAAGGCGGGAAACAGGTTTGGGCATCACACCCGATATATTAGTAGTGATAGGCAAATTATTTTCTTTTGTCTTTATTATCTATGGAAATATTTTCTTAGATAGTTCCTTTTATGATTGTTCGATGGTTGAGTGTGGATCGATTTTTGTTTGTTTGTATATAATATTATAATTTAGCTCTTAGTTAAGATATAACTTATTTTATTTAGTTATGTTTTTTTATTGCATAGGTAGGCGGACGAGCGTATGGGCCACCTGATGGTAAGTGGTCACCAACGCCCATAGACATTGGCATTGTTAGAGGTTTTTAACAATCGCTTACATCGCCAATACGTCACCAACCTTGGGAACCAAGAAGTTATATCATATTTTGTGCCTGTAATTACACTGGCACACTCACTTTTCAAACCGAAACACAACAATACCAAGTACTGCTGTTTTGCGGTAGAATATCTGATGAGTGGGTGGCATCTACCCAGACGAGCTTGCACAAATCTTTACCACCAAATAAAATGTGATTTGTTTTTCTCACAAGGTCCTAGATTTATTTATTAAAATACCAATGCGAGTCGAAAGTTTACCATTATTTTAACGAAACATAAGCAACATATTTTTTATGTTAATCTATAACAACCTTTGCCTTTTGAAATTGAATAAATTTTAGTTAAATAATTTTATAATCAAAATTAATAAAATTAAAAGTTACAAAAACGAACTAAAAACTTATACTTAGATATAAATAAATAAAAAGTAGCATTAACATGCAAAAGTCATAGGCAACAGAGTGTTACCAACTGCCATATATAAGTGACAGGCCGACTGACAGACGCTAACCCCAAAAGAGCAGAGAGCTTTTACTTTCTCAATTCACTGAATTATTTACTTAAAGGTGTATTTATTTCTTTATATAAAACATACATCACAATAAAGACATACTCCTGTGCGATGACATCATGTCATGTATGTTAAGTAATATTATAGTCATATAGAAAGAAGTTCTCGTTATATTTCGCATTTAAATTATCTTTTTTTTTATGACGTCATATTTTCATTGTTCATTTACATATTATTATTCACTTAATTCCATAAAATCAGTTTTATAGTTAAAGCTTGTCCGTAGACAGTAATGACAGTTCCTAAAAAAATAATTAAACTATCCCCTAGTAAAAGTTTGTGCATAAGCACAGATACTCTCAATTCTATCTGATAATCCGATACGGCGAGAGAGATCAGGCGCAGAACAGAAAGCTTTAGTTGCTATTCTTGGCACGAATGTTACACAATATTAATCTCTTTCAAATTTCGAGGTCCTACTGAGAATTTTGTAATAGAAATATTCAATAACAAGTGTAGCTGCGATATCAAAACTCTCTCGATTTCCCTTACATTATAGCCACAAGCTAATACCGAGCTAATAGTTTCAACGCACGAGTTGTTTTACCTCGTGGTTTTTAGTAAATGTACAGATACTAACAATGAAGAAGTAATAGTTTAGCTATGCCTCAGATAATAATGAGTAATACTATGTTATTCATTAATATTGCATAAGGATCGCCAACAGAAGTACCGATAAAAATACAAGTATTAAGCAACATTTCTTACATCCCTAAAGCACCACTAACATTGGTAACTAAGATGTTATGTCTCTTGTGTCTGCAGTTAGACTGTCTAACTCACCCTAGCACACGGAATATAAAAATACTATTGTTTGCGGTAGTATATGTGCTTAGTGGGTGGTATCTACCGAGAGGGTTTGCAGAGTTAGTTCCTTACCGACCAAGTCAATAAAATGAATGATGACTTATTTCCTATACTTTTATTCTTACTGTACATTCGAAATATAAACTAATTACCTATTAGATTTTTTTTATTACATAGGAAGGCGGACGAGCATGTGGGCCACCTGATGGTAAGTGGTCACCAACGCCCATAGACATTGACGTTGTGAGAGATGTTACCATCGCTTACATCGCCAATGCGCCACCAACCCCGGGAACCAAGATGTCATGTCCCATGTGCCTGTAATTACACTGGCTCACTCACCCTTCATACCGGAACACAACAATAGCAAGTACTGCTGTTTTGCGGTAGAATATCTGATGAGTGGGTGGTACCTACCCAGTCGAGCTCGCACAAAGCCCTACCACCAAGTAAAAATATATCTCATATATATTTCACCATACGAAAAAATAACTGTACAAAATATTCGACAACGCTAAACAAAACCATTCACTGTTTACGCTTCCAGTGCCTCGACAAACAATAGTATGTTTCGAAAACTTTTAATGGTGATCAAACAATCGCTTCATTCGTTTTTCAACGCAGCGAACGGCTTGTTTTTATTTAAATTTTGACGTAACAAGTATTGTATGACTCATTCGATAAATGACATCAAGCGTTGTTATGACTTGTTTTTTTCTGTTGAGATACGACAGTTGCTTGAATATAAAATAAATGTTGAATCTTTATGTAAAAATAAGGCAATTGGTATAGAAAGTAAAACCGTTTAAAATGTTCATTTTTAGATCATAAAGAGTCAAGTCATTGGTCATAAACATTTGCAGTATGTTTCTGTCTTTTATATACAAGGAAATGGGTACCTTATTTTTGTAGCAGCTAACTTCTACGATTATATAGAATCGTGTCAAATTTGAATACCTGCTCGTCTTAATCATTGATATTTGCTGTCAATGAGTTCTCATGAACACCTTGGAGTCAAAGAGTTAGCATTGTATACACGTGATGCGTAAAATTTTAGGTCCTGCGCGTAATCTGTCTACTGGCATGTAGCACTATCTATATGAGTGATAGAATCGACGATACATCTGTGCTTTAGTACTTAAATACATATGTGTGCTGCTTCTAAATTCATCGTCGAGGACAGTATTATCATTTTCATCGCAACGCTTTGTATTGATCACTATATATTGGGTTCAAAACCGGGCAACTATTGAATTTCTCGTGCATTGAACCATTTTCTCGTGCTTAATTTGTGTTTATAATGCGTACCTTGCTTTACGGTGAAGGAAAACATCGTGAGGGAACCTGCATGTGTCTAATTTCACTGTGTGATAGCCCAGCAGTGGGATATTCACAGGCTGTTACTTTACAGGCTTAACTATATACGAGTATATAGTTATGCCTCAAACATGCGGCCGCACAATAATTTATTTTAACGTTTGTATATATTTCACCATATGCGTGATTAATTAGTAAGTATTAATAATTTTATTGAAAATGAATTTTAAGTTAATTAAATTCTATAATTCTTTCTTTCATTTTCAACCAATCTCAAATGTATCCACACAGTAAAACCAAGACTTTCGAATCGTTCCATCCACTGACTGCTTTGGCTCTACAAACTGTCGTACGTTTGAATAACCCTCGTATTTGTGAATACACAGATAGCAGTTTTCGGTCCGGTTTTAGTAAGACAAGAAACTGATTGGATTGCTGCTATAGCAGTATGCAGAATACGAATACGCTTATTAGTGATCAGATATATCCGTATATTGTATGTTTCTCATTTGGTACATATTGGACCAAATGCTAAATTAAAAGTTTTACTTTAATATATCGACTTGTTTTTTTAGGTTAATACATTTTATTTTATAAAATATTTACATCGAAGTATTATTTTAATACCAAGTACATACAAATTAATATAAAATATAGCTACTATAGAATTAATTATTAATGCGCGAAAAGATAAGATGAATACACAGTTACATAATATTATGTTAGTAATAGTTCTAAGATAAAATAAATAAAATAACCAATCATAAAAAAATACCTTTATAGTTTGCATATATAATAATCCGATACCTTGTTTTATATTATATAACACACATACATACTTACTATTGTACTTATTATTGCTGTGTTCCGGTTTGAAGGGTGAGTGAGCCAGTGTAATTACAGGCACAAGGGACATAACATCTTAGTTCCCAAGGTTGGTGGCGCATTGGCGATGTAAGAGATGGTTAACAGCTCTTACAACGCCAATGTCTATGGGCGTTGGTGACCACTTACCATCAGGTGGCCCATATGATCGTCCGCCTTCCTATGCAATAAAAAAAAAAAAAAACTATAATACACATACAGTTACTATAATAATGATGATGATAATGTCTGATAAATTTTGGCTCTGACAGCCAATTTCAAACTGTGCTAGATATTTTGTAGTGTAAGTATGTGCTTATTATCCGACGGGACAGCAATCCGACAGAACCGGAAAGACTTTAATTACAGGACCAATCGCTTTTCGTGCTTTCCGAGGCACGGGAGTGTACATATTTCCAGACATGCGAACCAGACATGACAGGCATGCTGCTGAGAATTTTCGCAAAAAAAAATAATTCCTTTTTTAATGGCCCGACCTGGTTGAACCTAGGAACTCGTGATCAGCGGCTTTATATCTAACCACTAGACTAACGATATAGTTACTATAATTTTAAAAAACATATAAATTACTTTTAATGTGATAAGAAAATAATATATTTACATATAAATATGTTTTTTGACGATACCTAAAACTAATTGATTTTAGTGAATCGTAGTGGAACCATAAAATGTTTTTCTCCTAAAAATTAATAATACGAATGTGCACACAAATTGCCGGACAGCTCGTAAAAAGTTCGTTATATTTTTATTAACCAATAAAAATGAATTATTTTAGTATATCAGGGTATCTTCGCTTTAAGAACTTGGAAACTACTTCAAGGAATATTCAACTTGGGAAATGGTAGGTCATAAATTTTTATACATTAAAATTAGATGTTAGATTTTATGAATTCAACAAAAATCGATTACCGTTTTTATATATATTTGAAATAAAGGATTTGAGATTTAACTAAAAATCAAACCTTAATATATAACATACACTTTGAACATATTGTGTAACTTCAGTTCCTCAGAAGTCTTCCTCGACCGATTGCTCTAAATTCAACTCGGAGACATCACGCCTCTGCTCTAGCCAGGTCATATTTTACAGCCATCTTCTTTATGGAAACACTCAGTCTACTTAGTTACTCTTGACCGCCTCTTTTCTCTCCTTTTGGTGGGAATCGGGCCTTAGCTTAACTTAGTTTGGGATCAGATGGCTTTGTGTGAATAATGACCCTGGATATTATTATATTATTATCAGATGATGAGTTTTTTTAGCCTGATTTCGAGCTCGGCAACCAGTCTCACGCGACTAGTCAACTGTGTAAAAATTATAATACCAAAGTGTGTGCACTAACACGGGCGCAGTCTCTATTCTCACTCTCATAATCCAATGGGTGGGTATATATGATGCGACTGGAAAAAGTTCAGGCATTGAACAAACCGCTATACCTGCTTTACGCAGCCAGGAGTGTAAAACTGCTACTGGGAATTACTTCATGTAAAAATCCAATAACTTTTTATTTGTGGCTTTATAAGCTAGCCACTTACCAACCAAGCAATTGATTGCATATATACGATAATAATAACATAATTATAATTATCATAGCTCAAATAATGAAATCTATGTAATTGACAGCGTTTAAATGGCAAAATAACAATTATATAAGGATTAAAATTTCATTTCATTCGAATGATTAGTATACATAATGAACCTTTTATTGACAGCTAGACTGACAATCGACTCATAAAGTTCCCCTACGTTTTACAGTTCCTTGAATAATTCATTTAAAAGGGGGCGTGAACGAATTCGTCCCAAGTTCCTAATGCTTTGAGTGAAATAAAAGTTTTTGTTTTGTTCGAGCCTTCATTCCGATGCCATTACTACAAAATTTAGCAGCAGAGGGAAACGAATCAAAGAACTATATCTTTTTAAACGTTTAACGCTAATGAAGATGATTTTCTGTAAACGAATTCTTTCCCTGGAATGAGATTTTCTTTATAATTATATTAGATAGAGAAGTTCGTGCATCGTGTTCGTGTAAATAAGTATAATTTGTCTAATTCTTTATGTGAATGTTTATTTTTATTACTATAAAATAAAAAAACAAAACAGATATTTCTGAATTATTGAAACAATAATGGTTCAACTTCAGTTAACAATAAATAATATCGAATGGATCTTTTATTGGGAACAAAATTAATGGCCTGTTTTTATAGAGTCAATGGAAATTTTCTTTTCAATTGCGCTATCGATATATCTGTCGTATTAAAACAAAGCTACATTCGTGTTATTACGAAACAAAAGTTAAATATTTATGAGGGTTCACTTTTAGGTAAAAGCCTCCAATCCCATTAAGGTAATCTTCCCTTATTCATAATCTTATGAGATTAATATGAGTATTAACTGTTTTACCTCATGTGTGTTTGTATTTAAATGAGAGGATTTTTTATAATATTTATTTCCACACATATTAAAATTTTTATAATATAAATAAAATTCTCAGCTGAATTAGTTGGAATTGTTAGATTATTGGAGACTGTTTTATCATTGTGACGGTTGTGTCCTCCTGCCATTTGAGCCACAGAAGTCATTTTATATTTCCTCACTCAAATAGCCTGAGAAGATTACAATCAGATATGACTGGTGTGAATCTTACTGCAGATTCAATGATATAACAACTTTCCAAAAGCACCGGAATGTAAACACTACAAACTCTGAGTTGCTTCTTAGAATTCCCAGATATTGGCCCAACCATTTGATTCCAGAAGTTCCACTCAAACCTAGTTTATAGTAGTAGTATATAGTAGTAGTATTTACAATCAACTACATAACACATAAACATTCACATCACCCGCATTAAATTCCCAATGTTGAGTAACAAAAGGGACAAGGGACATTTTGTAGCCTTAAGGTGTTTGGGCCGCGCCGCTCCGCTGCACTTTTACTTTTAATAAGTACAGAACCCTCCTTTAATATAGAACGTACCCAAGGGACCACCCCTAGGCCTCTTTAACAACAGGGGAACGTAATTCTTTAGCCATAAGATTTTCATGACTGTGATTTTTCCCTTCACGAATTTTACGCGTTACATAATTGCATTCCTTTACTTTATTTATTGTATAAGGATCACTTTAAAGAGACAGGTCGTGCTTTCATTTATTAGACACACTAATGAAATGCCTTTTGAAATACTTCAAAGGATATTTGATTAGTGAGCATTTTATATGTTTGAATCATATATTATTATATTTTTTATTCGTTCATATAAAAACAGTACCTAGAGTACTGTTCTTTTTTATAGGAATAAAACAAAAGGTGTATTTAAAATTGACTATAAACTTTTAAAGGAATAAATTTGAAAGATATCCCTTTTGTTACAAAGCTGAAATGTTAGATGTAAAATGTTCAACGCAATAATATAGTAACATTAATTCCAAGGAAACACAAAGACTAGCATAAACAAATTCAGAAGAGAAACAGTGCTTTTAAAGTATTACGTTTTTGAAGAAGTGAGCGTTTCATAAATACTTTTTAAAAAATTCATTTTTCAACTTGCAGCATCTTCAGCATCTCGAGATATCATTGAAAAGTTTGTCTTACTTTCAAGTTTCTATTGGGAACGCCTTCAATCCGAAGTTTTAATGAGTAAATAACGAGAACCCTGATTCGTGGAATTGCTCACTTCGCGAATTACTGTGTGATTTGAGTTTTGATAAACATTAAAGACTTTTTTTTTCGATTTGCGAATAATTTGTTACGACGAAACGTAATAGGTTCGTTTTTTTGCACATATTGGATATGTTATTTATAAAAATAAATGCTGCGCAGTTAATACAATTTCTTAAGAACATGTAAATAAAAACTTTAAATAATATTGATAGATATCAGTAATATTTTCTATTTCTATAATCCGGTTGAAGTAAGTCAGTGTTATTATATGCACAATGGTTATCTCAGATCGCATATCGCTAGCGGTTTGTTCCTTACTTTGTCTTAAAGAGTACTATTCAAACTAAATTGGTGTTATATTATTAATGATTTTGTGTAATTAATTATATTAAATGATTTTTAAGTAGCTTTAAACCCATTTGTTAGTCTATTTCTGTTTTAGATTAGAATTGAACAATTAATTAGTTAATTCATTATTTATCAACGCCATTCAGAACTATATATGACTATTCTGAATATAATAATTATATCATTGTGGACATACTTATCTATACTTCTATACTAATATATAAAGACTAAACTAAAGAAATACTGGTTAGAATTGAAAAAATCTTTAAAAGCCTAAAGTTTATTCTATAATCATAACATCACGCTACGACTGATAATACTGACAGTACATTTATTTTACGGTATATAAATACATTTATATATTTCATTTGTTTGAGTGTGCAATAAATATATTTACTTATATTGTATTATACACATTGAAATTAAAACAAAATCATTTTAATGTATTTCTAAGTACGATTTGATATTAAATTCACCGGTGGTATCTATTTTAGGAATAATTCAGCAAGTTTTCCGTTTCCAATAATAGATTTGAATGGGTCGCAGGAAGGAAAGCTAATTAATTATCTCTAGCGTAACGACATCTCAAGATTGATGGGTGGAGTGAGCGTAATAAGACACGATTGATCATAATATTATCATTCAGATATATCTGGCTTTGAGAGTTTTCCACTTTTAATGGAAGTAATATGGAATCCGTATTAATATGAAATAGAAAATTACATTTTAAATTCGTGTTCGTTTAAATCGTGGATTTTTAGTAAGCAATTTTATCTTATGCTTTGTTGAAACTGTAAATTTTCTGAATTATTATTTTATAAATGTTCAATTAAAATACTTCAAAGAATACTAACTATACTAATATATTTTCTTCTGATGTTGTAAATGTTTTTCTACATAATTTACATCATATTTTCTAATGTTTTTTTTCATTTTACATTGTATGTATGTATGTTTTTTTTTATTGCATAGGTAGGCGGACGAGCATATGGGCCACCTGATGGTAAGTGGTCACCAACGCCCATAGGCATAGGCATTCGGCCCCACTTGAGTCGTTGGGTCAAGCAAAGTAGCACACTTACGTTTAGGCTGACGCAGGTGCTTACCGGACATGGCTGTTTCGGTAAGTACCTGTACAAGATAGCGAGGCGGGAGTTATCACCCTCCTGCCATGAGTGTGGTGCGCCACTGGACACGGCGCACCACACCCTGACGGAGTGTGCTGCGTGGGGGCCTCAAAGGCATACCCTGGCGGCGATAGTCGGCGGAGATCTCTCGCTGCCGAGCGTGATTAATGCCATGCTCGACAGCGAGAGGTGCTGGATGGAAATGGTCTCCTTCTGCGAGAGTGTTATGTCGCAGAAGGAGGCCGCGGAGCGGCAGCGAGAGGAAAGCGCCTCCGCTGTCTCCATCCGCCGAAGAAGACCGGGGAGGAGGCGTCGGCGCTATGCGCACCTTCTGTTCCCGCCTTAACAGCCGCCAGGGCTAAAGGGGTTCCCTGTATCCGGGAACCCCCTTAGAAATGGAGGCCCGCGTAGGTGGGCCGACCGTCGGGGCGTCACGGTAGTGTGCGCAAGCGATCCCGTTGCGCCCCCAGACTAGACGGAGAGGATACCGCTGGTTTTTTAGTGGGTATTCCGGCACCTTCAGTGCCGGCGAGCCCCACATACCCCCCCACTTCATGTGGGGGAAACGCGTAAGGCGTTTTTCCAGCGAAAAAAAAAAAAAAAAAAAAAAAAAAAAAAAAAAAAAAAAAAAAAAAAAAAAAAAAAGGCATAGGCATTGAAATAGATGTTAACCATCGTTACATTGCCAATGCGCCACCAACCTTGGGAACTAAGATGTTACGTCCCTTGTGCCTACAGGCATTACACTGGCTCACTCACCCTTCAAACCGGAACACAACAATACTTGGTACGGTAGAATATCTGATGAGTGGGTGGTACCTACCCAGTCGAGCTTGCACAAAGCTCCACCACCAAGTAGTACATATCACATAACTTATTAATTTACTTACTTATAATAGTTAATGCCAGTTTTAATTTGACCATCATCATTTTCATTATTTTAGTCTGATCGCATTTAATTGGGATTGATGCAATCTATAAGCTGCATTAAATCGAATATTACTAATAACATTCTGGCATATTAATATTAATTAAAGACATGTCACACGAAAGGTACGGACAACACTTCTTCGGAGATACGAATATAATGAAAAGTTACAACTTCGTAAAGTGAAATTGTCAAAATTATTGTTATAAACATCATATAAATTTTGACCAAATCTATACCTTACTTTGCACAAAAGCATTTCACTTAGTTAGTCCTCTAAAATTCGTAGATGTAAATGCTTCAAAACTAGAATAAACAAAAATCATATAAACATTTTAAATTAATTACTCTCTACTTTCAACGTTCTAAATCATCACGAAGTAGTTCAACAGAACCTATTTCTGTATCCTTTTGTCTGTTCTAGAATAATTACTTAACTTAAGAGCCAAATAAATAACCAACTATTCTATTATTACTACTATTGAAGTCCTTTGTTCACTTATTATAAATTGAACCACATAAATAGAACAATATGAACCGAGTATCTAAGGATATTATAACTCAGCGGGATAAGAAATTACATCTGATAGAATTAAAAATAAAAATTATAAATATCATATCTTAAAATTAAAATATAGTTAATTCGATAATTACTTTAATTTATAGCTTTTTTGCATTGTAAAAGATGTTAACCATCGCTTACATCGCCAATGCGCCGCCAACCTCGGAACTAAGATCTTTAGTTCCTTGTGCCTGTAATTACACTGGCTCACTCACCCTTCAAATCGGAACAACCCTACAATAGAAAATATTGCTGTTTTGCCTTAGAATATCTGATGAGTGGGTGGTACCTACCCAGACGAGCTTGCACAAAGCCAACTACCACCAAGTGAATATTATATTATATACACATAAAATATTATAAACGCGAAATTTTATGAGGATGGATGGATCTTAGAAAGTGTATTTATTTCACGTAAAATCTACTGAACGGATTTTGATCAATTTGAAATTGTGATAGTTTATATTCTAACTTAACGCATTTGCGTTTGCTACCTAATAAAAGCACTCTCCCCTAACCGCGGACTGAATGTTATATTATTTAAATGATAGAAAAAACGGAGTTATGATAGGTCGATTTTCATTTAGGATAAATGTTTTTTTCATTAGAATGTAACATCATAAAAGGTATATTTACGTTTAATTATCGTAGAATGATTGAATTGTTAAAATGTGCTTGTTATCGCAACGAATAAAATTTAATTTGATTAATTAATTAATATATAATAAATTTATGGTATATAATATGCTAAGAGCCGATCGATCGGATCACGAGATATTTATAAGGAATTTAAATACTCATATCTAAACAATGAGTTGTTTTTTTTTTCATAAACAAAAAAACATCGTGTTTAGCTTAAAAAAACATAGTTTATATATTTATTACGTATTGATTTTAATTTGTGACAGTTTAAAAAAAAACAGGCTTTTTCGTAGCCAAAGTAAAATCAATTTTTTTTACCCGATCACATATTTTATAAAGCAAATCATAATTATAAGAAATATTACAAGAAAATGTTTGGAATACATCTTGGCTTCGGAAAATCTTTAAAAACCAATAACGTATAACATCAATCGTTCGAAGTTTAAACGTGACGTGCTTGTTATGAAAAAACGTTTGATCGTCAAGTATCTATAAATAATAAAGTGTCCATAAATTGATGTTTTCGATTTCAGACGTCCTCACGTGCAATGTCGTAAATCAAAGGAGATGAATTTCTTATGAATTTTGTTTTGTTGATAGGATAATCGGTTATCTAGTAGATCGTAATATAACGAGGACGAACTCTTGAAATGTATATTAAATATGTATTCCGATAACAAAATTGACTTTTTTTTTGGTATTACCCTTGTCAAATTATCTGTATTATATTGGATTAATATTACTTAAGTTAAATAACAAGGCTTTATATTTCCCATTCTTGGATCCTTTTATTCTTTTTAATGAGCAGCTTTGAGGGTTGTTTCATCATGATTTCAAATCTGGACAAGCATTAAATTTTCATGAAGATTTGGTTTTATACTCGTACTCGGCAGTGATAAGAAACATCATGTGACAGCACATAAATGCAGGATCGGATGAAATTCTGTCACATACATATCCACCAATCTTCACTGGAGCAGCTCAGTGAAATAATTACCAAAATGATCTTCTCCTTAAAAGGAGAGGATTCAGTGTCCAGGATATTTACATACGACAAATATTTTTTTCAAATTAAAAATATTAGGTAGTTTTTAAAAACAAGTATTAAAGGAATCTTGCTCGAAGACATATATTCTGATAGTGCTTTTAGTTTGACATAGTTTTAGACTAATTCCGATATAATTACCCGAGCTAGCGCGAGTGTATCCAAAAATAGTGTGATGTAAATGAATTACACAGAAATAACATTAACTAATGTTCCATTAAGGTTGTGCTAAAAATGGATAGAAATTAAATTTCACTACAATTTCTGCCGTATATATTAGTATAGATATATATAAAGAAGTAATATGTACTTCTCTATACTAATATATACAACTAAAGAGTTTGTTTGTTTGATCCGGCTAATCTCAAGAACTACTGGTTCGAATTAAAAAAATATTTTTGTGTTGTATAGTCCTTTTATAGAGGATTGTTCAAGGCTGATTTTTATTAATTATATTTTTATTAATTAATTATACGTGGATGAAACCGCGGAACACAGCTTGTTATATATAAAGCGTTTAATTAAGAAAACAAACTAAAATACATTGTTTGCAATGACATCACCAATACTTGGACAAACAACACATCGTAATGTATTAAATTTATTACGGTACATTGTCCACACGTGTAAGGAGTTCATTGTACACCAATTACACAACTCCGTATTTTCCTACATTTTATTATTAATTTTTGTATTCAGAAATATGGATATTTTTTTTTATTTTATAGGGACAGGCAAATGACCCTCCTGATGATTAGTAGTTACAACCGCCTGATATTAACGATGAAAGAAATATTAAGCATTCCTTACATAGCCAATGCGCCACCATCATCGTCGTGGAAACAAATATGTTATGTTCTTTCTTCTCGTAGTTACACTTCAAAACGCATTCAAATCTAAAATTCTTTATTCAATATCGAACTATTAGTAATTCGTTTGTGTTTGTTCCTTCTACCAACGTTATAAGTATCAAAAAATGCTTAAAATTAATATACTCATAATATAGCACAACGTGATCGGAGTGAGTTCAGGTGCATCAGGTCGTTTCAGCCTCGGTCTAGCCTAGGACTAGACCAACGAGGCAGTTGGCAGTCACACATATGAACAGTTCTATCTAGGCCTGCCCAGCAGTTACATTAACATACTATTCTTTATTAATATCAATCTAGAACGAATATTTATTGAAACATTATCGTTTAACGTAATTAAAAGTATTATTAAAATGACCCAGAATGCTTTCGTTAGTGGATTACAAGTATATACACATAACTAGTTGCCGCTCGCGGCTTCACCTCTCCGCCTCTTCGGGGGTCGTCACGAGATCGCTTGCGCATACTACCGTGAGGCCCCGACGGTTGACCCGCCTCTGCGGGCCTCCATTTCCTCGGTTCTCGGGGTATAGAGACCCTCTAGCCACGGCGACACATATGCATAGCGCCGACGCCTTCTAAGGGGGAATTAATGTTAGTCTATCTTTTATCAGGGGCACCCTGATAACGTGTGTGCATAATTTCATGACAATTGGTTGAGTAATTAAGACGTTAAAGTGTAACAAAGAAATAAAAACTCAAGTTCGTTTTTATAAGTAAAGATTTTATTTATATATGAAATGTATGTAGTTTTAGGCTCTTGTTTGCCATAATAAAAAGAAGTTATTGTCTTATTTTGTTTTGTTAAATTTTAAAAATATTTTGGAAGTCTCGTTGCAAATTAATTATGTATTATATAATATAAATAATTTGCACTGCGTGTCGTCACGCATTAAGAGTGTATACAGGACAATCAAGCGCTAGCAAGGAACATCGATCACGTAGAAGAACGGCCACCTTTCCTCGAATTACGACGTGGACTCCCTATTTACGAATCTGACCTACGAAAGTTAAAATAAACATTATGTGAGAACTCTAGAAAACTAATTGTAAGGTCGAAATTTATTACTTAGTTTTGTTCAGAATTAAAACAAAAGCTAAACAAGGCTTAAAATACGTTTTCATTGTTTTCGTAAATATTATTATCATTTGCTTTATGTAAATACCCATTTTAAAATTATTTTATCTTTCATTATATAATATCAATATGAAAGGACGTACGTGCTGTATTCGTATAAGAAATAATCAGCTCTATACTCTACTGTAAAGTACAAATGATTGAAATTGCACATATTATGATCTTTTGAAGTATCACCAGCAAAATATCTTTTATATTTCGACGTCCAAGCAAATAAAACGAATAAATGTGCTTTTAAATAATAGAAAGAAAAACTCATGGTAAAATTATAAATATTTCAAATTAAAATGGCTAACTAAATACTTGCAACATAAAAATAAAAAAACAAACATAATTAATCTATTATTATTGTTTAAATTGTATAAGTTATTTGTAGACTTGTTGTTTTTTTTTTCAATCAAATGAAATAAACGCCTTATTGAATAACTCATTTCCCAACCAGTATGATATTTCAATCAATCACCTGTATCGGTATATTTACACAAACTCCTCAATCATGAGCTCCACGCTTCGTATTTGCCTCCGCTTTAATTTGCGGTAGCCCGTTCATTATCCGCGAAACAGAAAAAAAGTACAATAAATGGATTTTTTAATAGCTTCCATATTCTCTGAAAATCTCGTTAATGGTATTTTTTGCAATATTGTGTAAGATTTTAAAAGAGCATATTCATTAATTTTTATTTTTAAAATCAGAATTTACGGTTTTAAATTTTCCTCTTTTAATATAAAAATTTAGATAACTTTTTTACAAAGTTTCGCTTTAATAATTTTATATATCAGACATTAGTTTAATATATAATATTATATATATAATATAGCCTACTTTATGTTAATATAAGTAAGCAAGTAAGTAACAGACTGTGAATGTCCCGCTTCTGGGCTAAGGCATCCTCTCCTCTTTGAGAAGAACCTTCTCCTATGTTAATATATTTAAAAAAAGGCTTTGCAAATATATTATAAAAACAAATCATAAAAAAGACCCATGATAAAATTTGTCTGTGAATTTAGGATTTATGAACATATATATATATATATGATACACATATTCAAGTTTAAGTACCTCGAATGCTACGGTCAGCCTCGCCTTAAAATGTGATACAAGTATTTTGAATAATAATTATTATTTATTCATAATTGATTGTGCAACAAAGTGTGAATAAATAACTAGAATATAGTACAGAAAATTCTTAGAACTGATTGTGTGACAAGATGTGTGACTTATAGCTAATTAGCCATTTATATCAGACCTTCAAAATAGAAACCAGGTAGGTGATGCAAGATTGTGTAAGATTATACCTTTTGTATTACTTGAATTGAACGTGATTATACGAGTACGTAAAGCTTCTGTAATATAATGCTGGATAAACAATTTTATTATTTTTGTTTGTTGTTGTTTTGTTTATTAAAACATTTAAATTCGAATTTAACACATATCCTGCGGTATACTAAATTTAAATCATCTTTCAAAAACATATAAGAAGTCCATTCAAATTGGAATATATATCATAGATCAGCTATAACGAAAGCATGAAAGCGCCTGAAATTTAACTGGAATAGCTATATTAGCGCCCCTAATTATATATCAAGCATAATTTACTGTACTTCAGACGACATCATTTTTTATATGATTGTCGTGTCAACAGTAATGTACGAAATTATGAAATATTTTTGGAGTCGGTGCCACATAAAGCTGAACATAGAAAATCAAGAATCAAAATTATTATTTCTAGGTATATTATAGTGTTTCCTTAGCTGACATCGACTCCAAAAGTAACAATAATTGTAAATAAATTATCAACCACACAACACATTCGTACCTACATATTGATGAGTAGAAAATAGTAAGTTAATTATCAAATTATAGAAGAATACGCAATTATTTTTTTACTTTTTAGTGCATATTAATTTGTTTTAGAATTCGGTTTTTGTTTTGTTAAATTTTTTATTTATTATTGTTTAACATTCAACGTCAAGTGTACTTCTATTACTATACTAATATTGAACTACTTCAATTCCTGCAAGTTTATTTATCTCTTCAAACAACGACACAATACAAGAAACAAAACAAATAGAGAATATCTGGTTAATGTTTGGCATCAGATCTGGACAGTATACAAGCTTACGTGTGAAAGCTAGAGCGATGTAGACACCAAAGTTTTATAGGAATTGACAATTACATTCAATTAACTATCTGTAAATATCACGAGTTAAACAAAAATGAATCTTATTTATTAGTGTAGAAAAATTCAAAATTAAACGTAAGTGTGCATCTATATATCTGTTTATATTGAATAAATCTTGTATCAGAAAGGGAATGTGAATTATAAGGAAATCTAAGACTGGTTTCCGATTCCAGTCTAGACAGCATCTAGACTTTAATATGGCAGCTACAAAGCGCAGGCGAAGGCATCGAAGAGCCATCGATATTATTGAATAACCTTAATAATATTGTGTCTGGACGCCTCACGTTTCACAGAAGAGGAAATATCACTGAATATTGCTCAGTGAAGGTCTGATCAATTTCGTTTAATTACACTCTTACAGTGTTCAGTTTCCTGCACTATTTAAATTCATATAAATAGTGAATGAAACTGGAATAAAGTGATTTATCATTGAATGTTGGTTTTGTAAGCAATATGTCTTGGCTTAGAAAACATTATAAATAAAATAATGAATTGAAATAAATTTGACTGGATTATTGATAAACGTCGCAGTATAAATCATTCGTCGAGTTGGTATACTACCAAACACAAACTTAACAATGAAGTCCATTAGTCAGGAAATTCATAAACCTGATTCTATTGTTATGCTTATTGAAACCCACAGTTCAACGTTTACTCAACACCAGTTACCTGCCATTAGCCATCCGCCCAAGATTCCATCAAGATTCATCCATTGTTTGCCCTCAATGGGTCTCGTTAGGGTCAAAGCGGGGAGTTTACGCGTCAAATCTTTTGTTTGTAAACGAGTTGATCGATCTTACTACAATGGACCAGTTTCAATGCAGGTTCAAACTTTAAACTTTATGTACGAATACGTTAGAATAATAATGAAGCTTTAGCTAGTATAGCCAATTATTGGTATCGAGAATAGAGGATGAGATTGTTTTTTTTATGCAATTTTAAAAGTAATAAAGTACCCACGCGTATTTTTACATAAAATCTAAGTATAAGTCGTATGTAATTGGATATATTTTTCCGATGTAATAGTTATTTTAATATTGGTAAAGGTTATATTTATATAAAAATGAATTATTTAATACAAAATAAGGTTCATAGATCATCAATATCACTTTAAGGGACAGCTATATCAAAGACATTTATCACTATTGGAAGTATCTTGCAAAAGTTTTTGCGAGTTTGCGAACTACTAGCAGAAAGATGCGCGGGTAATACACACATAACATTTAAAACGGAAAATAAAATTAGACAATGCGCTAAAAATTTTATATTTTTAGAAAAAACTTTTATATGTACAATTAAACTGTTTAAAGTTTAAGCTGAAGAAGAAGCTTTAATAATGCATTTTTATAAACACATATAACAATATAAAAAAAACTTCATCTAACGACGTATTTGTTACACATCTTAGAATATTTTTTATATCTCGAAATGGATTTATTAAAACACTCATTTCCAATTTGAAATGTATTTTAGTACCAGTATATTGCGATAAATATTTCATCGTAAAAACTGAATAGTTTAATTTAATACACTAAACATTTTCGGAACACACCTTCGACGTGTTATCTCAACGGATATAGCTTCTATTTACTGTTATTGAATGTAAATTCTATGGAAACTATTTAGAAAGTTACATACAGCCTTATCAGTAAATACATTTGAATGTTTTGTCTCTTGAAATTTAAATACAATTCGCTTGAACATAGCAAGCATTCTTGTGTGTAATCGTTTTTTTTTAATGTAATATCTATATATCAGCAACTCTACTCCTGTACATCATTTTTTTTTTATAATAGCCTTTGTCCATCTACGATCTGAAAATTATTACTTTAGAAAAAAACGTGATGTTTAAGCTTCAAATTACAAAGTTCAAAAAATCGCAAACACGCTCAAAGAATTATTAATATGAGTAAAAAATATTTATAATGAGTAAAAAAATAATTATTGAATAAAATATTATATTTACAAAAAATCACACAAAAATAATTTTAACGCGACTAATTTCATTACAGTTAATCAACTTATACTGTATACTTTGAAAAGTATACAGTATTTTGAATCAATTCCAAATAATTGAAGTGCAATATAAATCAAATATGTCGTTAATAAATAATTCGTAATATTGTACAAATTTGGCTACGCTATGGTCCAAGGCCATGCGATAAGCTTAGTTTAGGAAGGCAATTAAATAAAAAAATATAAACACCGAGTACTATCTGGGATCGTCAATATTTTTGAAGTTACTTATGTTATAATGAAAAAAATAACCGCTTTTTTGCCTTTGTGGACTTTCTTGGGCTTCGAGGAAATTATTTACACTAAAAAAAAATCTTACTTTTATTAGCTACAAGCTTTATATATTTTAATTATTTAAAAATTCATATTTAGAACAAAAGAAACAAATAAAAAACGAAGCGTTGATTCGATCGATGGAACGTCGATGTTTCTCATTGGAAAGCGACCGCGGTGTGTCACTTTGAGTGACATTCTCTCACATATCGGGCAGCTAATAGCGTGAAGCCATTATCGTTTGCCGCACATCGATTCAATTTCTAGCTTTTACTTTAATAGCCTAAGAAATAAGAGTATTAAACTAGAAGCTTATTCAACCAGAAGGCTTTATTCAATATAATAATATTACCGTTTCTTAACTATTATTTATAACCATATTTATTTGAAGAATACAAATAATCTGGGCAAAATAAATAAGTACGATAACTGTTAATACCCGGAAATGAAATTTGTGTTTTCGATCGCTTCTATTATTGATTTGAAACAGGTTTTTTATAAGGTATGTTTGTTATTTTAGGTTTTGTTAGTTTGTATGAGATAATAAAAGGTAAAAAGTAAGTTAAAATTTTGGCAATAAGTTGGTATTGATACGACTCTCATTGCTCTAGTTGCTAGCAAATCACAGACCGTGATCGTGGATTTAAAACCCAGGCAAGTAAGAAAAACATCTCCTGTATGTATTTCTGATTAGCCTAAGATTTGTCGGGTAGGAAATGCAGTCAGATATGAATTTATAAGTCCATCTCTTGGTACAACTACACAACTACTCAATAAATATTTTAAATGAAAATTACAATATTTTCATTCACCGAGAACGATCCCTTTAAAATATGTATCAACTTACTAATTTAGCAACTAACAATATATAACTATACAAACTTACATACCAACCCACAACCTTCAGTTCATAATTATGTATTATATATACATACATAAATAGACTATCTCGGATCAATGTTTGCGAAATGTTTTATTATGATCGCATTTATCTCAGACATAAATCGGTTAACAATTAATGTAATGTAACGCCAATCAAGACGGGATGCCCTTTAATTAGACTGGTCTAGTTTGCATCGCAAACGAGCCTCGGATTATTAATTACCTACCTTACAAGTCTTGCTAGTGTGTTACTGCATACTTAATACAGGATTTGCATAAGCCTCTTGTGCTTGCGGAGAAACCTTGAGTACACTGGAAGCAGAGAAAAATAACGCCCACTCTTGAAGTGAAACTTGATTAACCATTTTTATTTTTAATTAAGAATTTGAGATAATGGTCAAATATTTTACAGTTCAGTTAAACTTATACTAAATAAAGTGTTGTTACTTATATATTATTTATTTATGTCAATGTATATATTTATATAATAATTAGTATTAAATGTTCCGGTTCCACTTATTTTGTTATTTAAGGGATTCGACATGTTTTAAAGACTATGTCATCAGGAACGTCATCAGGGAAAAATATTTTATTTATAATTATGTATTATCACTATAAATAAACTGAGCGAATATTCAATTTATAATAGCAACTTATAGATTATCATTAAACATGGAATTTGTACCTAATCTTAAAAATATTTTTTTGATATTATACTAATTTTTAAAATATATTGTAAGGTTATAATATTTAATTTTTCTTTTTTTATTTCATAGGAGGAAGGTGGGCGAGCATTTGGCCACCTGATGGTAAGTGGTCACCAACGCCCATAGACAATGGCATTGTAAGAGTTGTTAACCATCTCTTACATCGACAATGCGCCACCAACCTTGGGAACTAAGATGTTATGTCCCATGTGCCTGTAATTACACTGGCTCACTCAGCTTTCAAACCGGAACACAACAGTACCAAGTATTGCTGTTTTGCGGTAGAATATCTGATGAGTGGGTGGTACCTACCCAGACGAGCCTGCACAAAGCTCTACCACCAAGTAAAACTATAGATAACTTTACTCATTAAAGCTTGTAATTGAAAACAATCTTAAGAATATATATTTAAATAAATCAAACATCACATACATATAATTAATTATATATATGACTATTAAGTGTTCGAATTTTATTATATTGAAAGCGATGCGTTTTATAGCGTGGATAACATACCGAACGATCAACTTGTTATAAGTGTGATGGGATTTTCTCATAACTTGACAAGAAATATATCAAGATTGACACGATATCATTAAGGGGATTATTTATTTCCTTATCAATACACATGAGCTATAATTTCACCTGAGTTACGTATTTATTACTAAGCAACTTTACCTTGTATGAGGTGCCGTTCAATACATTGTATCATAATAATTTCAAAAAAAAGTAGAGTAACAGCTTTTTGTCGTTGAGCCGAGATAGAAAGATGATCGTGGGTCCAAATCCGTGCAAGTACTTCTGAGTTTTTATGTGCTTAATTTGTGTTTATCACCTTGTGCTGGACAGTGAAATAAAACATCGTGAGAAAACTTGCCAGTGTCTAATTTCACTGAAATTCAGTATTGTATTTCACCAACTCGCATTGGAGCAGTGTGGTGGAATAAGCTCCACACCTTCTCTTCAAAAAAAAAAGATAGTAGGCCTTTGGCCAGCTGTGGGACATTCATAGACTGTTACTATTTTTGTCGTTCGATTAATGCGATAAAGCTTCCTATGGATATTTGGTGCTTATTTGACTACACTGCTTGAACACTGGAGGTACACGTCTTATGGCATATTTTCACCCGAAAAACTAAGGCTTCATAGTGATTCCTCGTTATTTTTTTCCAATTGGTACTTGCTCAGGCTTGCCCTGGTTTTAGCTCGAAACTGGATTCACGCAAAAAATACTATTATAATAAAATTTAGTTAAAAATGTGGTATTTTAATAATGACATAAATTAAATTATATAATTTGTTAAAAAAATACGTTGGTATTTTATTAAATTCCGTCTAAAGCCGGTTTACACTCGCCAATTAATCGCTGCTGCATTTTAACCGCAATTCGAGAGTTATCTTAGCGTGAAAAATATGACCCTTTACAATTTTTCACTCCATCTGTCGGGGAATAAGCACCGACACCGAACGCAGAGCGCCTGGAATCATCCTGCGACCGCGAAGCGACAAGTCTATACTACTATCTAAACTTGCGTTTCTGAATCTCAATCTGATAATATAAGATCTGAGACCCTTCTTTAAAACCCGGTAGTAGGTGTGCAACGTTTCTACATATATTAATTAACATGATTTTACTTTTGCTATTTCATTTACTATTACGGTATATATCGCATTTGAGTCCGCACTTAAATATTAAATTAAAAATTTTGTTCCATTTCAACGTCCGTGTCAAGTCTTATTTTACGGACATTTAGAAATGTTTACTACAACTTTGTTTGAATTTAAATTCGTAAACTGAATATTCTGGCAATATTTTAATATACGAGTGCATATTTATTTAAATGAGCAATTTTTCATTTGTATATTTCCGCTTGCCAAGCGTAACCGTCAGAATAGGATACTGGCAGTTATACGTTACTGGCAGTATTATTAATAAATAGAAGTAAAATATGAGATTAAAACATACGACTGTCAGCTTTTACTCGATGTATTACAAGATTTAGAATAACAAAGAAAAAAGAAAATATTATTAAACAAATATTTAATAAAATTATATTTATGCTATGTGCTATTGCTTTGCGCAAGTTCGTCTCGGTTGGTACCACCCTTCCATCAAATATTCTACCGCAATACAGCAAATTAGAGCAAAAAAATGTTGTGTTCCTGTTTCAACGATGAGTGAGCCAGTGTGACAACAGGGACGAGGGATATAACATCTTTATTCACAAGGTTGATGGGACATTGTAAGAGATGGTTAAAATTTCTTACAGAGACAATATCTACGAGCAAATTAAATACCACTTACCATCAGGTGGCCCATTTGTCAAAAGGCGGATAGGATAGATACCTATTCCAATTCCTAAAAAAAGTATGTATGTCATGAACATATCACATGGAAAAGCAACGATGTCAGTATTGTTGTGTTTAAATATACTGTTCCACTTTATATAAGTATTGAACCTAGAACATCGGGACTTAGATCACGATAAGCCAACTACTTAACCATAGCCATATAAAATTATGTCATATTATTTAAATGTAAGTAAGAAATATGAACTTCGTTTCCAGGCCTTGAAACGCAATAAAACCTTAAGCGATCCCTTCGAGCAGGCAATTAAAATATTAAAACATCACGCCGCCATGCGTGCGTTACATATATGGTAATTATTCAATTAACTCGCGTAATCATGTGTAATACGGTTTTCCAAATAGTTCAACTAAATATTTCTTTTTGTATTGCTATATAAACGTATAAGGTATAACGGATAGGATAAATTAAGCGGAATAAAATAGTTGGTATTTTTTAAAATATTTAGAACACAAATTATAAACTTACATTAATAAAGAACATTTATGTAATATGCAAAGGTCAATGACCATAAGAATAATATAGGAGTGTACACTATATATACATTCACGGACTTACTTAAAAACTTCGCTCAGCGGCTGTTCAGTTAAATACAGGTTTTGCTCTTTCTGACATTAATGGTTTGGCATTCGTAAGACGAAGACAGCATTATTTAATTAATCACAAGTAAGGCCCATTTCGCTTACTAATTTATATCTATAGATATTCTATGAATCTGGCGAGTTTGTATGTTTGAACGTGCTCGTATTAGGCTAGCTAACTACCAATCAGATTGAATATATCATATTGTGTTACATAGCCCGTTTATAGCATCAAGCTGAAGTCTTAAGGAGTTTAATAGTAGTGTATGTTTGTATGTACGTATTAAAGTATGTTTGTATGAATACATATATTTTACATAGTATTTTGTTTTTATTAAAACGATATACGAATAATATTTCTATTTTATTAATAGTTTCTTGCAGATTATTATGGGTAAAATCTAAATACGAAGTTAGTGGTAAGTTTAAAATTATTATAATCTTGTCTCAAAAGCGCTTGAATAAGTCTACGTACACACAGCGTACACGTTTTTATGACGATGGAGTTCGTAATTTTACACACCAGGAAAAAAATACCGGTCTGACAAAATACACAGCGGTTCATTTTACAGGTCAGTTTTATCCGATACGTTTTTATTCGGCGATTGCGAATCTAGTTGAACCAGCGAATTCACACGCACGACTGTATTACGGATTCTATAAAAACGTAAGCCGATGCGTTAAAAACGGTCCCATAAATACGGTTTAAACACAGCTATGTTGCGATGGATCCGAAACGTTCGTGTAAAACGGACTTTATATGTGACTGTGGCTGAAATTATCATTTTTTATTACAATTATAAGAAGTTAATAGAATAGCCAATTATGTAATAGGAGAGTATCTGATAAAACATATTCCTTTTTTTGCAAATACTTTCTTTAGGTGATATAGTGCTTTTGATAAATCTACATTCTGTAGATTATGTTTGTGAGTCTGAATCACTCTTTTAAAATAAAATACATATATAAATACATATGGAGACACAAAGCAAAATTATAATTCCCCTCTTAAACCCTCTCTTGAGTGGAGTTTATTTATGAGTCATGCTAAACCGAGTCGAAAAACTTATATATAATAATATAACATCTGTAAATATTTATAGCTAATGTGCTAATATTAGTTGGTGTATTGACTTTTGTTCATTGTCGACCTCTTTTGTTGTCTAATAGCTGGATTCAGTGCAGCGTAAGGGCAATTAAAGAACCCACACCTACGTTTTAGCTATAATAATATGGTCTGCCATGTCTAGACAGTCTTGGGTATTTTGTAGAACATTTGAAGCAGAAATAATAGCATTCGAAAATGTTTTAGAGAACATTTTTATTGTATCCACTGTAGCTATTTCATTATTATCTGACGATGCATAACAGAGTAATATTTGCAGTAGTATAATATGTATATAGCTCGCTAATAAGCGACTTGTCAGTTGTCATATTTTGACAAATGATAGCTTTAATAGAAGTAGGCTACGTGACAATACATTTCAACATGATGGATAAACTTTGTCTACTAGGCTTAAGAAAAATAAATAAACGTAGACTAATTTATCGAGATTGGTATCAAAGCAACTTGATAACAGCTCGCAACATCAAATTCCAAATAATAGAGGTCTTGTATTTTTTAATCCGTAACCAAAACCGGGAATTTCATTGCGATGTCGCGTTGTGATTTAGTGATACAGTTATTGTTTACCTTGGGGTACAGATCAGCCACCTCCTTGTCCAATGGGGCTTGGTCAGTAGATACTCTTTGGAGTAGGGGAGACAGTCAAAGCGAACGATTGACGTGACGGCATCGAGACGAGCCTATCCCTTCTCCCGAGTAGAGTTCATTTCCAATGCGGACTTTTGAAGGTGAACCGAATGAAACATAAAACGTTGCGTAATGGAATGATATTGTTTAATTAATTAACCATTATGCATAATATTTTATTATATAACTACACTATTATATATCCTTCAAAACAATACATAATTCTCTCTAAGATTGGGTAAAAAACATCAATTAAGCTCACCGTCATGGTACCTGAATAGTGGAGAGTATAAATTTTGCTGAGTCGAAATTTTAAACGTAGATGGTGCTTAAAATTCATATTTCCGGGAATAAATATTTATTACTCTTTTTTGTTAGTTAGCAGTAAAAACTCTCCTTAAAAATGTTCATTAGATAACTTTATGGGTGTTTTTATTTTAGTTTTATATTACATGATACCAAACGTTGGTAATCACTTTTAAGCTACGAGTATAAAATCAAATATAAATACGTTTACTTGGTGGTAGAGCTTTGTGCAAGCTCGTCTGGGTAGGTACCACCCACTCATCAGATATTCTGCCACAAAACAGCAGTACTTTGTATTGCTGTGTTCCGGTTTGAAGGGTGAGTGAGCCAGTGTAATTATAGGCACAAGGGACATAACATCTTAGTCCCCAAGGTTGGCGGCGCATTGGCGATGTAAGCGATAGTTAACATTTCTTACAATGCCATTGTCTATGGGCATTGGTGACAACTTACCATCAGGTGGCCCATAAGCTCGTCCGCCTTCCTATACAATAAAAAAAAAAACGTTACGTCACGTTTGTCGGTCGGTGAAATATGATGAAAAAAAATATATAAATTATTTTTTTTATTCTTAAATGACGAAATAATTTCTTAGTCCTGTGGTAGAACATTTATAAGCAGTTACTTTACTTCAATTTTTACTTATCTACAAAAAAGCAAAGAAGTAAATAGAGAGCAGCGTCTTATTGGTTTTCGGTTAAATATATGTTCTGAACCGGTTATCACCGGTTTCCAACCGGTTTCCAACCGGTTATCAACATTTATTATAATCGTGTAAAATAATGATCTAAAAGTTGTGCTTTTAAAAACTTGAATATAATTAGTTTAATTTGGTCATGTTCCATTATCTGAAATTATTCTTATATCAAATTTAACAGCGTGTCCTTACGACGAACTACCACGCTTTAATATTCTCTTATAGACAAAGTCTAAAATTCAAGGGAATACGTACTTGTATAATATTATGTCAAATATTTTATAAGCCTAAGTAACTCAATATAGCTTAGTGTTACAATAAAGTAATTTATCGAGAACTAAGTATGAATATTCACAGCACGTAACATACAACTTATTTCGTATTATAATTTTCAAATACAATTCTAATTCATGTGTTTCTGGTAAAGGTAATATTATAAAAGCCGTTTCTTTTTTGTTTTAATTGAATTCGGCTTTACTAAAGACTGTCATTATTTAGTTATAACATTTAATATAAGTAAGTTACATTTGATATGAAAATAAAATATTCATATCAAACTAATAATAACTAACAAAGCCCGGTCACTATTAAATAGCGGTAAGTAACAATTTTCTAAAATTGAATTCCGGCTAATACTAGCAATTTGCATAATAATCGAGCTTTCCCATTAAAGTTTTCGCTGTTATTTCGAATTTCTTTTTCACCTCATAAAAGTGTATTAATATGTAAAGTTAGCTGGATGTTTTTTTATACCTGTAAGACTTTAGTGGTGTCTTAAAATTTTACTAAGGTAATATGCAGTTAGGGATTTTTATGCACCCGAGTATATACGGAAAATATCTATGTAAGAAATTCTTCGATACTTGGGAAAATCTCTACAAAGATTTTTTATATTTTCATATATATATATATATGAATATATATATATATGAGGTTTATTTTGTGAATTATTTAGAAGTGACGAGTTGCGTGAATATCTGGGTGTGTGACACATGGGACAGTTCTGTGTAATGCATTATGTTTATATGTTAGTGTGCTAATGTAATTTCAGGCCCAAGGACCATGACATCACAACTTAGCGGCTCATTGTTGGTGAAAGGAAAGGTTAATACTTCTATGGGAAGACGTAATTACTAACTACCAATACGTAGATGAGCTAGGCCTTATGAATATGCCATCTTACGAATATAAAATAATATTAATAATATCATCAATAATAATTTTGAATGATATAAACAATTTATTCAAAATTCTTGTGATATCACATTTCAAAGCGAGAAATATTGTCGTGGCCAATTAACTGAAACATCCTAGGGCTTATTTACGTGAAACATTCATTCATTTGAAGGAATTGGATTTAAAATAAATGATATCATTTTCAACATCGGAAATGTTACTCGAATACACCGCTCGGCTCTAAAGGCAGTCGAAACAGAATCTTACTCGAATGAGCTTATACTCGTACTGAAACTTTGTTATATTTCTGAATAATATTTATTTATTTATAAATATTTATTTCTAGAACTTGTCTTATGATAGAGACGGGTCAGCGATTATCATTGCGTTTCGGTTAAACAAATATATTATATAATAGTCTATGTTTATATACAAGCTAAAATATTTTGTCACGAATTTTAAACATTTAGAATGATAGCCACGGCCCACGGTGACCGTCTTTCGCATGGATCGGAGAGGTTGCGGGCTCCCGTATTGTGCACTGATCTTGGCTCGGTGGAGATCTTCTCAGAAGGTAAAGGTGTTCTCGCCCCCTCGCAAACCTTGGTAGTACATATGACAGCGTAAGGCCATCCAGACTCCCGTCCTCCTCGAGGCCACCTGAAAAGTACAAGCCTATGATAACAAAACTCATGGAATATAATCAACACACAAAATCTTTTTACAGAATGAGATCATTCGTGCTCTTTATTCTTTGTGCTCTTTCATTCCATTCTTTGCCATTGCTTTTAAATCTTTTATAAGTTGTCGGTACGTTTTGAGCGCAGTGCAAGAAAAAAAATCCTAGATTTTTATCACCCGCCGCTTACTGATGCGAAAGTTTCTTGGGAATGTTTTTGCTGTTAACTCGACTTAGTAGCCCGGCAGATGTGACAGGACTCAGGACCTCTTTCGACGCATGCAGGTTTTCTCACGATGTTTTCATTGAATATTATAAACATAATAACAGAAGATAACATACATTTAATTTTATATCTATTATCTTTTATATACTATATCTTATTATGATTGTAGTAATACAAGACATCCACATACATCCATTATGTACAATTGTGCATGCATTAGAAAGAGATAACTATATTTTTAGGGCTTATAAATAAACTCAGAAATTGTGTACCAAGTAATTAATCGGTTTCAATTCTTAATTAAATTCTCAGTACTAAGTATTTATTAAGAAACATATATTACGTCTTATCAAGTATTAGTACGTTTTAAATAATGTATTACATCTTCTATAACCTAATTATTTTGATAAAAATAGTTAGTCTTACAAACACAATTAGGAAAGATACGCTTACAAAGTTTCCGACTCCGCATAATCAATGCTTTCTTCCTGATTCTGTAATACTGCAGATATTTTTATATATTATAGTTATCCATATACAAATCGATCATCGCATATCAGCTGTTTAAACAATAATTTTCAGACTAGATATTAATATATTTTTAAAAAGACAGACAGGTGGACGGGCATATGAGCCACCTGATGCTAAGTAGACACCGCAGCAGTCAAAAGTATATAATAGATAAGTATCCGGTTTTTTATGAATCGCTCTGAATGTCTACTGAAAAATCAGTGAAAATATATCAACTAAGCGAGTTAGTTCCATTGTTTCTTTGAGATGATGGAATTACCTCAGAACTTCTTAAATCAGGAGGAACTCCAGCTCTGAGAGTACTAACCTTCAATTCTGTCCTCAATTCAATTCAATTCTGTACAATGGTATTACACCGAAGACATGGAACAGAGTCGTGATGGTGCTGTTTGTCAAGAAGGGTGATAAAGCTCTTTTGAAACATTATTATATTGAAAGAAATATATATTAATTATGAAAATACTGAAAAACCTTTGAATCTATATGATCTAAGTAATATAATAATGGATATAAAGATAGAAAAACATAGCGAATGCATTAATGATTTATTCGAAGTTGCGTAAAAAAACAAATAAAGTCTCCACTGCAAGGATTATCTTTAGTTTGAGGCATTTTGCGCCTTGCAATCTTAATAGCATTTTTTGTGCAGTCACAATATTGTGCGTTATTTGCATTTTGGCTGCTTCTGTTGGCGCGTCTATGCGACTCGTAAACTCAGAATTCATTTTATAAACAAAGCTTAATTTATCTTAAAGATCGTTGACCTTTCTCTGTGAAATGCCAACGAACAAATATTTTAGTTTTATTTTCTATTGCCTTGATAGATGAATGTGGTAAAAACTGGACACACAGTATACGTTGAGAACTATGATACTTGGCACAGTAATAGCGCCACAATCAATGCATTGTTAGTTCCTTTCGAATTCAAATTTACGGTTTAAAGATTGTATACTAGAAAATCGATCCCTTTGGGATTATTTAGTTTGAGGATCATTTTTACATAAGCCCGTTGTTGGTTAAAACTATCCAAATCGCTTCAAATCAACCCATTCTATCATGGACAGGCCACGATCAGGTCGTCCCCGCTCTGTGAGGACGAAAAACGCCATTAAAGCTGTTGAAAACCGAATTCGGAGAAATCCGCTCCGGAAGCAGAAAATCATGTCTAGGGAGATGGATATTTCTCCTAGATCAATGTCCCGCATAATCAAACAAGACCATCAGATGAGTGCCTATAGGAGAAAGACAGGACAAAGGCTCACGGACTCTTTAAAAAAGATCAGAACTGAAAGAGCCAAGACTTTGTTGAGCCCGTACGCTAACGGAGGTCATCGCAACATCTTGTTCTCCGACGAAAAAAATTTCACAATTGAAGAAAAATTTAACCGTCAAAATGACAAGGTTTATGCTCATAGCTCTCTAGAAGTTCAGGAAAAAATTGGGAGAGTTGAACGAGGCCATCATCCCGCTTCAGTGATGGTGTGGTGGGGAGTCAGCTTTAATGGCACTACAAAACTCCATTTTTGTGAACAAGGAGTTAAAACTCGGGCCAAAAACTACCAGGAAGGCATCCTAGAGCAAGTAGTTAAACCCTTGAGTGATACTCTCTTTGCGGGAAAACATTGGGTCTTCCAGCAGGACTTTGCTCCTGCACACAAGGCTCGAACGACACAGCAGTGGCTGGAGGAGAACGTTCCTGAATTCGTCAAGGCTTCAGAATGGCCTTCGGGAAGCCCAGATCTGAACCCCTTGGACTACCAGCTGTGTTCTCATCTTGAGCTGATAGCTTGTCACAAAGGGCACACCAATTTGGAGAGCCTGAAATCTGCTCTGGTAAAAGCAGTAGACAATTTCCCTCAGAACGTGCTGCGTACTGGCATATATGACTGACCCCGGAGACTTAAGGCGTGTGTGGAGGCTAAAGGAGCTCATTTTGAATAATTCTATTTTTTTATACTTATATAAGTCCATAATTTTATAAATAAATTACTTTTCCGTAGAAATGTAAGTACTTTATTTTCTAAAAACACTTTTCCTTGTAACAGAACTTATGGCAGGACTAGATATATTTGTATAAACAGTAATTGGTTCTATTGTCTGTACATTGTATTTTTAATGCTTATATTTTGTATTATATGTTGTTGTTTTCCTTAAATAAATAATTACCAAAAGATACGTGTAGCGAGTATGCACACTCCAGTATTTCAATCCAGAAATACGGGTCGGTGATGTATCCTTTGAAAATATTTCATTGTCAATACCACAATCAAACAGACAAGCAATGAAAACTTAATAAATAATTATTTCATATTATAAATAAATAATACAAATGCTAAGATTTTTAATGTAATGTATATCCTACTTCCCTTGTTTAAAACCAACCAATTATCCATTATCATAAAGAACTGACTTAATAAAATCACCACAGATTTAGTATATTCTAAACCAGTTACAACCGGTTCGTTCATCTATTAAATCCAGATAATCGCGTACATCGTGCATTGTCTCTGAGGACAATCGCGATCGTATTTACCGAGCTTGTTTGCTGGACGATGGCGATATTAATTATTCAAGATATTTTCTAAGCTTTATATTGTTCTATGTAACTGATTTTGTAAGCGGAAATGGTCATTTTATGTATAGTATACTCAAATTATTACAAAAAAATAAGGGTTGCATATAAAACCTAATTTTAAAATCGTTATATATTGATCTAGAGTAAATATAATAATAATATAAAATCTTGGGAAATTATTCACACAAGGCCATCTGGGCTTGAGCCCAGTTTGAGCTGTGTTTGAACTAAGCAGAGCTTGTACTATGGAAACCAGACAACTGATATACTTCGAGTAAATATACTATTTTTTTCCAGTCAGGACTCAGGACAAACAGACATGTTCATGCACACTAATGATTGTCCTGGGTGGGAATCGAACCCACAACCTGCGGCGAGAAAGGCAAGTATCTTACCAACCACGCCAAGCGGCTCGTCATATTTCGGAAATATCTCTTCACTTTTTAAACAATTTTAAAATAATATGTATAAAGCATTCAATGAATATAACGTGAATACCTTAATCCTTGTAATTGTGTGTTGTTGCTTTGTATTCTTAATGTGAAATATTATTTATCTAAGAATAATAACATAATACCACTATTCGTTTATAGTTATAAAGCTCTTCATTCAGATTTCAATATATCGATTCCCATAAACTAAAATTCATAACGTCAAGAAATAAAATATATCAATAATAGGTATTGTTACCGACATCTGGTACCAAATTTTAATGAAATAGAGGGAGTAAAAATCAGTTTTGTGCGTGTCTCGTGAATTTAGTAACAGATGCGACCGACGGCTTTTTATATCGTTATATAGTGAAAGGGAAAACATATTTCAAGAGGGCCATTAGCACGTTCTCCTCTAAGTAAGGAAATAATGGATGCCTGACTTATGTTGTTGCTTTTTACTTAGTAGACTGATATGTTTGGATAGTCAAGGTAAGGATACAAGGGTTTGTTTACACTGCACACAATATTGTATGAGAATAATAGCAAGTGCGACAAGGTTCTTTTATTATATGATATTAATAAAAAAACTAAAGAAATAAAAATTACGTAAAATAAACTAAAAGATTTTTTTTATTTTTATGGAACAACAAAGGAGTACTGAAAATAGAATTCGTATAAGGGGTAAAAGTATAATAATCGTTATAAGGCTTGACAAAGTCCTATGTATATCTTGGCAAGTGCAAATTATCTTGTCATATTAACAATCTATTACACGCGCAGGTAGTAGGTGTGCATCAACCATACCATTTTTCATACTGTTAGTCACAGAATCAAGTCAGAATCTTGCAGCTATCTGCTACTGTTGCGTGTAGTTAACTCTTCGGTAGTGTCAAAACACAACTTTTCTCTAAAAATGTTTTAGTTCTATTGGCGCACACCACGCCTGAATAGACCTCACTACTTAATAGAACATCCGCATGTTCGTTCATGCACCAGTAAGACTAAAGCAGACAAGTACAAATTAAAAACAATACGACTTACAGTTTAAAAGAGGAAAAGTTGAAGAAGAACAGGTGCCATACCAAACTCTTCCACCTCACATATAAACATAATGTGATTTTTGATGGAAAAAAATACAAGAATCTTAATCTAAGAGATATTCACTGTCATTTATTTTTTGGTGCCTTAAAAAAACTACCAGTAATGAAAAAATAACTTATCGTGTAATCTTTACGAGCGAAAAGCTAGTTTGTGATAAATTTCGTCGCTAGTCTAGATGGAAAGGAGCGGAATGAAAACGCACAAAGTTTTTTCCAGGGAATTGAAACAGAAATATTTTGTTTATTTTATATATTAGGACTATCGTTACACTAGATAAAATTGTTGTAGAAAATAGAAGATAATGATAAAACAACATTTTTGGTCCGGAAATTTGAAATTCGAAACGAAATTTCACAGAATGCGATTCAAAGCAAGGTAAATGGGACAAAGCGAATGCCAAAGGGAACTTGAGTTTGTTTACCAAAAACTCAAATAGAAATAATTCGTATCGGATTTGTGAATTTAAAATGCTGGCAGTTTTAACTCGTCATAAAGTTAAAATTGTATCTACGCGACTTTCTATTGGTTTACCTTTGGATTGTATGTAACATAATATTCATATAATTATTCTATTTTATTCGAATGCTTTATAGTAGCTATTCTTTTTTCTCTTACGGTTTTGAAGCAAAAACCTTTTATCTCTTTAATTTGTAAATAAAACGTATGAGTGCTTTTAAACTTTTATATTTATTTGTTATCAATGACAAACTCTTAATAAGCTAAAATAAATGCCGCGCTAAATATTTTTTGTTTCATAGGCGCGTCAGTGATAAACATTGATATTTGATATAAAACTTGAATGTAAACACATTCAAGTTTCATGAATAACAAACGTTTTGTTTATATAAATATTGTAGAAGAGGAATATGACTGAAAGGTAATAAAATTAATAGAATGTAAATATTTTGTACGAAACTGGTTATTAACGAGGCTTCTGTAAAGTATTGGGCTGATCATAATATTCTTGTAGAATCCGATAGAAAAAGTTTTGATGAATTAAAATTAATTGCTCTATCTAAGGTTAATGTTGTGTGCCTTCTTAAGATGAAAACAAAATATTCCTGTTTGTACAGCCTTGTACAAACCCCGACCGTATTGCTCGAAGCCTTACCACCAAGTACCAAATATTTATCTATCTATCTAGTTATCTATCTTTTTAATTCTATTTTTTTCAATGGATAATGAATAGAGACTCAATAGTGATCATGAATTATCTAGTTTTTTTATTATTATTATAAGGTCAGATTATTGAGTGTGTTGCTGCGATAAAAAGGGAATACAATCGCTGAATTTTCACGAAGCGTACAGAATGCATTTTAATCGAAACAGCACTCTGCTGAATTGCTAAGCGCTATCGAGTGTGCGTGCGCTCACATATTAATCAACGGTTTTGTGAAGGTGGTGCAGATTTGCGATATCCGCTCTACTCTATCTACCTCCATATTTTGATTGAAAGCCTTTTCAATCGAAGTACGCTTGTTTATTAAACTTAGTTATGAAAATATATATTTTTTTCGTTATTTTATTAGCAAAATCCTTCAGACCTTAGCCCAGCAGTGGGATATTTACAGGATATTTTTATTTTATTCTATTAACATCTTATTCAAATACAACCCAAAAAATATGCGATATATAATAAGAATGCAAAATTATTACATGACATATTATAAAAAACATTTCAATGTTTTGAACATTTTCGAGAGTCGATTCAGAAACATTGGTCGGCTCGGCTCCATGCAGTCGCCTTTTATTTTATCCATCGCAGTTTAACAACTTGCACAAAAAGCAACTTTTATTGTACTTTTTTGTAGTCTGTTTGATAGTTGATGACCGGTCCTCGTATCGAGTGTCTTTACGAGGGTCAGTGATTGATGATGAGCATGACGGCACACTATGCTGACTTTACCCGCGATTACATACAGCTATACATATATATAAAAGAAGCTATTCGGCTTTTTGATCTTTACCAGTATTGCGCTCTGTTTTTGATATGAATACTATTAGATGGGAATATAATATCGTATTTTTTTAAATTCTGTCTTTGCCTGATGTACTGTATAGTGTGGCTAGTTCGTTTTTTTTTTAATTTATTCGATTGCGAATTGTATGGTATTCTCATATTAGTCACAAGGCTGCAACTAAAAAAAGTCGAACTAGGCACACTGTTAATAAAATTAATGAAATATAAAGGATATAGCCGTATTTATTAAATATTGTCTCTTTGTTTGTGAAATCTGAGTTTAAAAAAAAACAAATTACATAAAGGGCGCTAAATTAAGCAATTATTTAAAATGGTGTAACTATTGAAAATGATGTCTGTTTAAAGTTAGATCGAGTTGATTGTACTCGTCGCACTAGATAATATTTGCATTACTCGTACTCGGCTGACTAACTCAGCTTACAGGGCGAATAATTTAATTTAATTTAAATAAAATTTTAATGATGTATTTAATTTTTAATTTCAAGTCAACAAAACGGAATGGAATAAAAATCGATACTCGGTCTAACTTGTTCAATCCAACGTCACAGTGACAGATTTAATGGAAATATGTTTCAACAATGTTTTAGCAGCTTTTAATTTTACAATTATTGAACTTATACTTATAAATGCAGTTGTATGTTTAAATTTTGGAATACAACATATATTCAATTGTTTACATTTCATAAGCCCAGGAAATTCATAACCTTATTAACAACTTCCGAGTTCATTACCATTGTTTATCGGGAAGAACTCGTTAAGTTTCCAGGGTTTTTGTCAACGATTTTATCATAATAATTATTACTGGTAAGATTATTTAACATTTAGTAATTAATTAATAATAATACCTCAAGTAATTCGTGGTCTTAACTCCTTTTCCATGCAAAATTTCATATTTTATTATTAGCTTGAAACGATAAAAACCCCTTAGTGTTATTAAATTAAATTTCGAAGAAAACTGAAAAGTATGAATATATTTTAAGTGACCTTTTTTTTAAGTATCAATATTTGTCATTCAATTTCCGGAATAAATTCTTTATAACAGTGAAGAGAAAATTGAAGTATTATGAACGAGCCGGTTGAAACATTTTTCATTTGCGTAAATCTCCCTCCCAGGGGAGGTGTAAGTCCAGCAGTGGACGAACACAATATAATGATGATGATGATGATTCATTATAATGTTCATTCTGTGGATTACCAATCAGATTCATTATTCTATTGGTCTTACTCGGAACAACCAATACACTATTGATAAAATTCATGAAAAACATGAAGTAGGCTTGAACCGCAAGGCAGTAGGCACGCCATGGGCTACTTTCCAATCTGTTACTAAAAATTAAAGGATGCATATCATATTAGTTTTAGGGTTAGATAGAGTCCTCTGCAAACTTATAGAATAATTTATATCACAAGAAACGAAAGGGTTACCCAGTAAAATAGTAATTTAACCGCTAAGAAAAATGGAAATTTTCCTTTTTCAATGTAAGCTCATTTTTTGTACTATTTAACGGGATTAAAAACCTAGCCCGTTTCTAGAATATAATATTTTTTTACTGTTGTGTATTTTCTTTATAACTTTTACAATTTTGACAAAATCTAATGTATTTAATAAAACAAAGGACACGTTTTAATCAATATCTAATTAAGCTAAAAACCGCTCAATGGCTGGAAAGTTAGAAAATTTATCCACTTATAATAACCGATGTTTAGGCGAGATTTGAACAGAAAGTTAGTTGAAAAGGGTTAAAGACTTACAAATCAGCCCGAACATTAAAGTGCTTCAGCCAAGAAATTACAAAATGTAAAGGAAATTTGATGAATTATGTTTAATGGCTCCCTTCAATCTTCAAAGTTATGTCTGAAGTTTTGAAAGTATTGTTACCGTATTTGTAAATTATAACAACAGAATTATATTTCGGCTGTATTATCTTATGTTTGACATATTTAATTAAAATGATCGCGACAAGCTGAAAGGCCCAAATGGAAAGTAAATGTTAAAAAAAGTTATTGTTATAAATTCAGATGAACACTATTAAATAATTATTAATATGTTAGTTATGTATTTAGAATTGGACTTTGTGGTTTAGCTTTGTGCAAGCCCCTCTGGTACGTACGAAATACTCATCACATATTCGATGGTCAAACAGCAATGATTAGTATTCATGTGAGTGAGCCAGTGTTACTACTACAAAGGACATTACATGTTACTTCCTAAGATTGGTTGCACTTTGACGTTATAATAAATTGATGATAATTGATATTATGTCAAAAAAGTTTTACCCCAGTTCCAACAGCTGAACAAAGTTGCAAAATGATCTAATGAACGAGGCGACTACACACATAATACAAAAACAAGTATTATTTTTGAAAACTTTAATAAGATTACACATGAACTTTATCATAACTTATCAACGTCAAGTCTGTCTTTGCAGATTAATTCAAAAATGTGCTCACATTTTCATGTGCATGGTCTTTGGTACAAAAGCGGTCTTAATTATATTATTCTTTTACAAGTTGGTTTTGCAAGTTCCTTCACAAGAACTTTTGAGTAGTATAGAAATATATCGCACTTCTGTATTGTTTAAATTTTTTTAAATATTCTGTGATGAAAATATGTCAAATATTAATTCAGAATGACTGAAATTTAAAATTTAACATACTTAATTAAAGTTGTAAAATGTATTAAATATATATTATGTTTAGATAAAATGTAATTTCTCTTTACTGACTCGTTATACCCATGTATAATTATACCTTATGTATAATTAATTTCCCGGAATATTTCCTACTTATCCAAGCTGGCCGTTTAATAGAAATACCGTGAACAATGCAAGGCATTGTGTGTTTTGAAACTCATGTGAGCCAACACAATTAAATCACAAGAGCCAGCAGAACTGGATTAAGCATTCTATTGTTACAAAGCGATAAATTTTCTATTCTGTCCGAATAAACGCAAGTATTGCAATGTACTCAGAAAAAGTAATAATTGGAAGTGTCTCGTCACAAAATTTCTACCTTCAGCTATTGATGTGAAATACGCATTTACGCGATTCTCCTAGTAGTCCAGTCATTTGGTAGTTCTACCTGGAAAGCTTTCCGGGAGTTTTGGGAATTGATGATGTAATAGGTTTCGATGTGCTCTTTTCGAATTTTCACTTTGCCACCTCGTGGTGTCGTATATACCGCCCGCGCCGCCATATTGGAAAAATGGCACCCAAAAGCAGTTTTTTGACAATAACCGAGACGAGCCGTCAAGAAAATTTGTAATAATTGATCGATCATATACTTACATAAATTTAATAACGTTATATTTGATTAAAATAATTTACATAATTTAACATGTGTAAAAAACCAAAAAATACTAATCCAGTTTTCTTATCATTGATTTTTAAAAGATTATGCTTTGTTAATATTGTAAGTAATATTTTTTTCTATGACATTTAATATACCATGGGGAAACTTTACAGTTGGGTCGAAACAACTTCGAGAAGGAGGCCCGTAGAAGAGTACAGCTAGGCTGAGCAGCGTATAGGAAACTTGGTCAAGTCTTTTTGTCACGGATACTACAATGCTTTTTTAAATAATTCAATTTCGTGAAGTTTACGGTTCATAAATACCCTTGCTATAGTAGTGTGATGGCATTTTTAATTCGGTCTTTGCCTCTGTAGTATGGACTGAGCCCTTACTGGCTTAAAGGCTAACCGCGTATTGTTTCACCGTTTGAACTTTTAATTTAATTTGTAAAAACTATTCGCATTCACTTTAATGGTTTTTAAAAATAGAATAAAAAAGATTTTGATGTATTCAAAGGGGTTTCAATCAAAAAATATAGAGACGTAAATGTAATATTTACCGTTCGTAGTTCGTACCTTATAACGTATGGTCAAAAACATTTATTTCTCAAAAAGAATATGACGGCGCCGCCACCTTGTTTTAAAAGCAGCACGTGCAACTGTCAACTACCCACCACTAAAACCCTATAAAAAGCAGCGCTCGACTAAGCGAGCATTCATTCTTTCGACATCAGTTGCCCGGTGCACATCTTGCATTGCAATTATAAAGTTTTGCTGTTTTTCATAAGAAGAATGTCTGCCCTCCTGGCCCGACAAATACATTTCATTTAATAAGAGAAATGCACCTTAATCATAAAACAATAAATATGAATCATTAGGTACGTACTCGTAAACAATACGTAGCGTAATTCATAAGAGTCACAGCTTAACATTGTTGCAGGTAGAGGGAAAATAGCTCGTGCACTTTTACATGCCGTCAAATATTTCTACCATTGAATATGTCCTAATTTAAATTGCAAAGTTTATTTGCAGAAAACGCTTAAATGTATTATGTTATTTATTTTAAGAGTTATATATTATATGTATGTGTCCAAGAACTGCATTAAAGTTAACGGGAAGTGAGAACACGAGTAACTAAGTAGCTGCGTAAATGTGAACTGTATTGTATAACCAATTTTGATATGAATAATGCGTAAGTATTCTCATATTTTTTTATAAATATAACGTGATTTAAAATACTGTAAGGTATAAGTCTTATTTGTAACGACCCAGCAACCTCGCAGGACTAGATAGCTAACACCTTAAGCAACAACTTTTGTTCTACGACTTTTGATAATTTGTTACATTTTATTTTCATACAAAAAATGCTGTATAAAACGAGTTACTTACTTGGTGGTAGAGCTTTGTGCAAACTCGTCTGGGTAGGTACCACCCACTCATCAGATATTCTACCGCAAAACTGCAATACTCGCTACTGTTGTGTTCCGGTTTGAAGGGTGAGTGAGCCAGTGTAATTACAGGCACAAGGGACATAAGATCTTAGTTCCCAAGGTTGGTGGCGCATTGGCGATGTAACCGATGGTTAACATCTCTTACAATGCCAATGTCTATGGGCGTTGGTGACCACTTACCATCAGGTAGCCCATATGCTCGTCCGCCTTCCTATGCAATAAAAAAAAGTTATTTTTTCAACATTTATAAAAAAAACATGTATATAGTTTTATTTTATGTACTCGGATATCTAATTCTTTATTATATGGATTTTATATTATATATCTTAACAGCAATGATTCAAGTGGAACGCATCAAGCAGATATTGGAAATTACTTGTATACGTGACAAATAAATAATTGATCAATTTGAGTACCACTTACTACTGCTCATATATCAAAACACCGTTCAAGCCGTTGAGCTCAGAATCTTGAAACTTCGACCTCGGGTTATTGATCAACATCCACTACGAAAGGATTTTTTGAAATACATTTCTAAAGAAAGTTAAAAGGGTTGCATAGGTTTTGTATGAGTATTTTTTCATCATATTGACTATAGCGTTGAAATATTAATAACATTTTGGAGTTTTATTCTACTTTTACTTGGTGGTAGGGCTTTGTACAAGCTGGTCTGGGTATGTACCACCGACTCATCAGATATTCTACCGCAAAACAGCAGTACTTTGTATTGTTGTGTTCTGGTTTGAAGGGTGAGTGAAGCTAGTGTAATTACAGGCACAAGGGACATAACATCTGTTTCCAAGGTTGGTGGCGCATTAGCGATGTAAACGATGGGTGACATTTCTAAAAAGGCCAATGTCTATGGGCGTTGGTGACCACTTACCATCAGGTCGCCCATATTATGCTCGTCCACCTCCCTATGTAATAAAAAGAAACTTTAATACTTAAAAAATATATTATTGAAATTAATTTAAGGTTCGAAATTTTCTTCAAGTTCTTACAATCATATTGTCTTATTGTAAAATTCAGAATAAAAAAAAACTACCATAGAAATGAAATCCATCAACCTCAAACAATTTTCACCCTTATCTTACTTAAAGTATATTACTTTTATGAATATATCTTTTTTAATCAAGATACTATATTTTTCTTATACCTGTTAGGTATACCTAGATATATGCAGGCCCTCTTGGGTGGGCACCATCCATTTACCAGTTATTCAGCAAATGCTAATACAGCCACAATGGACACAATATTTTAAATCCCGTGATTGGCGGCATTGACCGTGTAGAAGAAGAAGTAGTTTATATATGCTTTGGGCGTATCTATTAGCCTGTCAGCAAATTAAATATAAAAATTGAATGATATCATTCACATCCAGTTAAAGAAGACCTTCGCTATATTTACAATGGCAGTAAATTGAATTGACTGCGCTCATATCATATTATGTGAAATTCTTGTTCAATGCGAGTTTATGTCGGTCGCTACGACTACGCGCTACGAATAAATCATAAGTTGTTTTCAATTTTCACTGAAAGAGTCCACTCATAAACGCTGGACCGGGATCAATTAACATTTATTAAGAAGAGGAAATATTTTATATGTTCCTTATACAGATAAAATATGAATATATATTTTTTTTATTGCATAGGAAGGCGGACGAGCATATGGGCCACCTGATGGTAAGTGGTCACCAACGCCCATAGACATTGGCGTTGTAAGAGCTATTAACCATCCCTTACATCGCCAATGCGCCACCAACCTTGGGAACCAAGATGTTATGTCCCTTGTGCCTGTAATTACACTGGCTCACTCACCCTTCGAACCGGAACACAGCAATAACAAGTACTGCAGAATTGCTTATATTTATTTATTTATTTATTTATTAGATAATCCAACAGTTTCGATACACAACTTTTTACTTAAAATATAATATAACAATTACTAAAAACCAAAATAGGATTACACCGTTTGTTCTATAATATATTCTTTTACAAACTAGAAGACAATCTTAAGAAAATTTACAAAAAATTAAGTTGAGAATCTAATTGAATGAGAATTGTTGTATGTGTGTGCGTGTGTGCGTGCGTGTGTGTGTGTGCGCGTGTGTGTTGGTGCGTGTGTTTTAACTAACTGCATCTTTACTTTTCAGTGTTTTTTTTAAAGTTGTTTTTGACATGTTGAACAAATCTATTTCTGAATATGACTCATTGTATGTGTTGACTATACGGCTAAGGATAGAATTACGTGCATAATTTGTATGTACTTTAGGTGTATAAAATAGTTCTGTGTGACGGGTACGACGATTGGGTACTCTGAAATATAAAGCACTGACCAAGTCGTTACAATCTATATGTCCAGCTAGTATATCGTATAACATATACATATCACTTTGCCGACGTCTGATTTCTAAAGCTTCTATTTTATAATGTTTACAGGTTTCTGTATAATTTTTATATTCTCTAAAATCCACAAAGCACAGAAATCTTAAAAAATGTTTTTGTATCGCTTCTAGTTTATCCCTATACTTTGAATAATTTGGTGACCATATGCTACAGCAGTACTCTAAAACACTTCGAACATATGAAAAATATAACATTTTTATGGAATCAACATCAGTAAATGTTTTGCATACACGTTTAATATAGCCTAGTTGTTTATAGGCTTTGTCAGTTATAATTTCTATATGTTCTGTCATCAGTAATTTATGATCCAACTGAATTCCAAGATCTCTCACAGTGTTTACCTTTTGAATGGGGTAATTATCTATGTAGTAGACAAATTCAATATTTTTTACTTTTCTTGAAAATGTTATATTTACTGTTTTTTTAATGTTGACGAGTATTTTATTTTCTTTGTAGAAATTGGAAAGACTATTTAAGTCATGCTGCAATTCCACACAATCCGAAATATTATTTATAGCCTTATAGATTTTCTTATCGTCTGCAAATAGTAAGAAACGAGAATATTTGAAACATCTATATATGTCGTATAAATAAGAGTTGTATAATAATGGGCCTAGAAGAGAACCCTGTGGGACACCTGACGTTGCGTGTACAAAATCACTACGAGCACTGCCTATGACAACAGCTTGCTGTCTTTTTGATATATACGAGCAAAACCATCTATGTAAATCGCCCTTGATTCCGAGAGCTTGAAGCTTTTGTAATAAAATCACATGATCTACCCGGTCAAACGCCTTCTGAAAATCCGTGTATATCACATCTACTTGTTGTTTTTTATCCATAGCCATATGAACAAAATTGGTAAAGACAGATAGATTTGTTTGTGTTGATCGCTTAAGCATGAAACCATGTTGCTCTAGTGGAATTGATTTATGGATAGTTGGTGCAATTGCATTGTAAATCACTCGTTCAAAAATCTTGCTTATAGTATTCAATATTGAAATAGGCCTATAATGTTCTATTTTGTGTCTTGCTCCTGTTTTATGGATTGGTATTATAAGTGCTTCTTTCCATTGGGTTGGAAAAGCTCCAAATTCATTGACAGATTTGTCAAATATGATTGATAGTGGGTCTGCTAGGTTATTTGCACATTTTACATAGAATATAGCTGGTATTCTGTCAGTTCCTGCTCCTTTATTTATATCTAAAGCTTTAAGTATTTTGAGAACTAGTCCTTTATTTACATTAAGATTACAAATAGTATCGTCCGCATAAGATATTGGGACATGATTTTTATCGTTATTATGGTTCTGTTTTTCAAAAACGCTTTCAAAAAATTCACTAAATCCCACGCATATATCTGTAGGATTGTTAAACTGACGGTCACCTAAGGAAAGGGAACTTGGATAACCGCTTTTGTTGTTTCTTAAGTATTTTTGATACCGCCAAAAAAGATTTGGATCTTTTTTGATGTCATTCTGCATTTTTGTTTTAAATTTCTTGTAGTAATAATCTTGTAATTTCTTTTGTCTTCTTCGTAATAAGGAAAATTCGTCGTAGTCTCTAGGATTCTTAAGTGATTTCCAACGAGCATGAGCTTTTAGTTTTTCTTGAATGATATGGATTAATGATTTGTTATACCAAATAGGATAGTGACAAGAAAACCTTTCTGTAACAACAGGTACATGTTCATTTATTATTTTGTTGATAGTTTCATAAAATTTATCAACTATTACATCTATTGAATCACCTCTCAATATATTTTGCCAATTTAATTTATTGAGAACTTCATTTATAACACTGTAGTCAGCTTTCTTAAACTTCATTTTACTCAAAGGTGGTTTCGAAAGTTCTTTTAGAAGCAAGTCAGAAGCGTCAATTTCTAAACAGGGATGATATTTGTCCTCAGTGACTAAAATTTGATCAGATTTTTGAACATTTAAATAGATGTTGCTAAAAATTAGGTCTAGAGTGTTATTACTCGCATTTGGTATTTGATTAAATTGTGTCAGGTTAAAAGAGCTACACGTTTCGATGAAATCACTTGATACAGTCCGCAATAATGTTGATCCGCGATTAAGATATAATGGCCCTTCACTATATAATGGCCCTTCACTATATATTTGGAATTTAAATAAAGACGAGGTTGACGCAATTTTTTTTAAGATTCAAGACTCCCGATGATGTTTCCCGATTTCTTCAAGTTGTTAGACATTGACAAACACCGTTAGATATAGATATTAGTGATGTAAGAAATATTAAGCAGTTACATCGCGGATGCCTCATCAACCTTGCGAACAAAGATGTTATGTCCCTTATAGCGAGCCATTGTAACTAAAGGCTTTGTTACACTGGCTCGCTCACTTTTCAAATCGGAACACAACAATACTAAGTATTGCTGTACGGCGATAGAATATCGAATTATTTGGTGGTGGTACCCAGGCGGGCTTAGACCTTAATAATAATTATATCAATTTGAACTTGGAATGTTTCGCTACAATTATAAAAATATAGTGAGTTTGCATTTGTCACTTATAAGTTAACCGATTTTCGTGAGATTTTGCAGACGAAAGTATTGAGTAACTGGGTCGAGTAATGGGATATTTTGATATTACAGTCCAATTATATTAGCAATACAAGACAATACATTGATATATTTTGTTGTAAATTTATATGTACTTGAATTTGAGTTAAACTGATGAGAATACAGCCAGTATTTGCAATATTCCAGCTCGTTAATCATATTATTCGCTTGAGTTCTGCTTACGTAGTTGCTGTTAGAGTTATTCTTGACTATATTGAACTAGTTCCTAATTAAACGTTTAAGCATTAAATTAATAAAACATTTTCGAATTTGGTTTTAATTCATTAAGTTATACTGTAAGTAATAAACTTGACACTCAATACTTTGTAGGTTATTTTTATTTATTTTACAAAGACAAAAAATCTTAATAACACAAACTGTTTACTCAATTTTCACGACCGAATCTGACATCGCGTTTCAAGATCGTTCTTTGAGAATAATTCCACTGTAAACCTTTTCAATAAATTTCATTTATACTGTGATTTCAATTATGAAATGTATGTGAGCAAATTTGGCAAGAGCAGAGCAGTATGTGGTTGCTTTTCCACATAGATCCTAGCACTGTATATGGTAATGCAATGGCCATAAGGTGCCAATGTCCCATCCATCATGGAATTACAGATATTCAATTTCCATTGCGAAGCTCACCAATCATAAAACACGGCAATAGATAACGGTTTTCAATAGAATAAATGTTGCACTCACCATTTGTATTGTTATCACTCAAACTAACGAATCGGACCTCTCAAGAATTATTGTAATAAAATTATATGATATTTTCACAAATATTCTTCTTTTTTATTTCGTTTTTTTTGCGCTAATTATTCGACAAATATTGTCTGCATTTCACATATACATATATATAAACTATTTATATATAAGAACAAGAGTATGTGCCAGGATATATAGCGGATTTTATCGTTAGAATCGATGAAAATGTATAAAACAAAAGTTTATATTTCAGATAGCTGAATGTTAGAAATTTTTAAATTCATAAAAAAATTATAACTGATTACTCGTAGGTAGTAAAATGGATGGGTAACAGATAATCTTGAAAATCAAAATACTGCATAGCAAAACAAAATGTATTAAAAAATATTCTCTTGTTTTGCTTTTTGCAAACGGTATATTCTGGTGAATTGAGTGTCAATAACACCGTTACCGCACTCACAAACGAACATACATCATCGACCGGATATCCGACGGCAAAGTTGCAAAGAAGGCGAGAGAAAACAGATCTTTGTAATATCTTGATTTATAAGATTCAATTCACATTTCCTATAAAGGATTTCAAATGTTTATGTATTTCTATCGCTGTTTCACGTTTTCGAACGATGTAAGCCGTATTGTATTTCTAAATAAATACAATTCGAAATAAAATAACCAAAAATATTTAAACAATAAATATTACACAACGATTACCAGCTAGATAGGTAGCTAAGTATGTAGTTATTTTTTTTCAATATAACATAATACTCAATAATATTTTTTTTTTTTTAATAAAGCCTCAACTTATCCGTAGCTTTTTTGCCATATTGCATGAACGTTGGTTGATAAAATGTTTTGTCTTTGTTCCTCTTGCGTTGTTTATTTTTCCGATGACTTAGCTTGGATATAAATCCATGTAGTTTATCATTACCCTAATATGAGTCAATTATTTTTTAATATGTTTATATTGATGGGCAATGTCATCCTAATTAATTTCAGGCACGATGGCCAAACTAAAAAGAGACTAGCAGCCGATATAATAGTGCACTAATGTTTGCGCTAACAGAATTGCATTCTCTATCCCCTCACTCTCTCACTCCGATGGGACAGTAAATCCAACACCATTGGAGAGAGATCAGACGCAGGATCAATGTATTGGCGTGCTTTCCGAAGCACGGAAATGTACCGGCAACGTCCAAACTTCGTGCTGACTGAGAAATCTTTGAATAAAAAACTTAATTGCTTCTTATTGATAACTTCACTGTTTGATACCAGAGTCTGAGAATATTTCTAGACACAAACGAGGAATTAAAATAACATAAGTAACACAGATAGATAGACATTAATAAAACAACTCAGAATATAAAAATAGAAAATAATTTCAACAAGCTTTTAAGAGCGCAAAATACAGTAATCTTAGTCGTATTTTAGCCTCGGAACTGAAAGAGTTAAGCCATAAAAAATTACAACTGGAAAAGCAAAGCAACGTGAATCTGTGACGCGGGGAAAGCTGAAGAGATATAGAAAAATAAAACCTACATCAACATTAACATAAACAAAAACATCTACTTTAAATGTATCTTATTTCCTTACAGGAATAGACTACTGTTTAATGTATTCTTTATAACAAAATCAATGTAAAAGTAGGTAATTTTATTTTACTCTAACTTTTTTGTATTTTAATAAGTAGGCGGTCACCACTTAAACTACCTTCAGTCCTTCGATATATCAGATATTAACCATCCCTTCCATCGCTATTGCAAACTTGGGAACTAAGATGTTACGTCACTTGTACCTTTCATTAAACTCACCCTTTAAACCGGGATACAACAATACTAAGTATTGCTGTTCGGTGAAAGAATATACATTTTATGAGAGCATAATCTTAATTATTTATTTATATACATTTTATATTTTTATGTATATATATAAATATACTTTTTTTTAATTTATTTATATATTATACTATGTATGTATATTTATTATACATATTTATTTAAAAGTAAAAAAGATCCTGTGCACCTCCTTACCGCTTTATTTTCTCGTGCCCTTTACTTAAAGGTTGTCTGTAAGAGATCGCTCTTTTAGCGATAAGACCTTTTGTACATTAATACTGCTCTTAAAAAGTATTTATATTTTTAACTAAAAAAAAAATAAAGCAATATTAATCGTAAGTTTAATATCAATATATATCTTAATATAATCGAGGATATTAATTTAAAACAATCATCGAGTTTGGTAAAAAAATATTGGCGAGTATAAATATTATCCAAAATTTATTGAGATTTTGGTTAATATTTTTCATTTAAATTTGATAATGTAAATCGAACGAAATTATATATGAGATGTACTTTCACTCGCTATAAAACAAAATTATATAGATACTTTTAAAGTAGGTCAGATATCGTTTTTGTTTGAAGCAGTATAGTCAGCAGGCATCACAAATAATTAATCAAAAACACCACGAGAATCAAATGGCATCTGAAAGTAAACTCAACTATTATAACGTGATCCATTCCATTTTCAGAATGATATCCGATTGCGTTCATTTCAACCACTGGTTGTTGATATCAGAGAGATCTCTTTAAATTGGACATGATAGCGTTCATGTTGTGAATAAACCATGAGTTGTTTTCAATTAAGCGTAAAAGCGTTCCGTCATAAAAGCCGGACCGGACATAATTGACGTATATGTTTATATGTGTGTCACAACTCAAACGCGATACGTATTGTGATTCCCTTTTTAAATTAATTGAAGTGAATAGTGATCACATTACGTGATAAATGTATATATTTCATATATATGCTTATATATTTACATAACCTAAGCAATATTTAAAGTTAACAAAGACAGCTTTGAATACATACTGCTCATCCTTCCTAGATTATTTATTATTAGAATAATCTCTTGTAGGCGAATTATTACATTTATTTAGTTTATTTTATTTATTACACTATACATAAACATAATATAATATTTTATTTAATATTTATTTATGTAACTAATATTATAAACATTTACACAAAACACTAATACATACATACACATTATAATTTATATTAAATAATAAAATATATATAAAATATTAATTCACAAGCATACTCGGGCGAAACCCGTAGTATACGGCGTTCGGATATTATTCTCCGACTACCGACTACTGCGGAACAAAAGTTATATATTAGTCGGCTTTTAACGTTCGATGCGATTTGCTTTGTTTTCTCGTTACTTTATATTTTCTGTGTTCCTAAGTTTTTGTATTGTGCTATATTTCTGTGTGTGACTGTCTATATTCTATTCTGTCTATCTTCTATTGACCTTTTGAACTTTCTTGTGTGTATTGTGAACTGTGACTAATATACGTGTACTGGACTGTTAACGTGAGTACTTTTATTTCTTCCATACACGTTGTTCACACACTTCTACCACAAACTGGTGACCCCTACCGTTCACGCTTATTTAGAAGATGAGTAGCGACAGTGATTCACACGCTTCGCAAGTGAATACGCGACCACGCCGCGTTAAGAAGATGGAGCGCGTTGAGTTGGAAAGCACGGATGATCCTACCCTCACACTTGCTTCTGCACAACTCAAGACACCACCTTTCTGGCCAGAGAAGCCTGCAATATGGTTTGCACAGGTGGAAAGTCAATTTAAATTATTATCAATCACGGATGACGCAACAAAATTTTACCACATAGTATCGAACTTGGATAGACAATACGCTGCCGAAGTTGAGGACATTATCATCAGTCCGCCGGATTATACGTGTCTAAAAACCGAACTAATTAAACGTTTATCGGTGTCTCGAGAAAATAATGTTAAACAGCTGCTGACACACGAGCAGTTCGGCAATCGCAAACCTTCACAATTTCTTCGACACCTTCACCATTTGGCTGGATCCAATATCCCTGAAGATTTCATACGAACAATTTGGACAAGTCGCTTGCCAACGGATATGCAACAAATTATCGCATCGCAACCAACACTGCCACTCGATGCTATAGCAGAGCTTGCGGATCGAATTCATGACATCCTGACACCGACCCGCCAAGTAGCAGCATCGTCTTCTTCATCGCCAATTGATCTGTTGACGAAACAAGTCGCTGAGTTGACTAGACAGGCCAGCGCTCTCACCGTTAAGGTCAATCAGCGGTCAATATCTGGACAACGTGGCCGTGGTAACGGAAGACGACGTAGTCAATCTGAATCGCGTAGGTCTGAATCGTGTCATCGTCGGCAACCTCTGTGCCGGTACCACAGTAAGTACGGCGTAAAAGCCAGTAGCTGCATCAAGCCCTGCGACTTCACATCGGGGAAACGCTCCGAGCAATCGGTAATGGCGACTAACGATTGCGGGAGTTCGACGGGTCGCCTCTTCATCACAGATCACGGTACCAATAGACAATTTTTAGTAGATACTGGTAGTGACATTTGTGTATATCCAGTTAGTGCAATTAGTGAACGTCGTTATAAGACATCATTCCAACTGAGCGCCGCTAACGGCTCAGCTATAGATACATATGGTTATATAAATTTAACTTTAAATATTGGTTTACGTCGTAATTTTCCATGGCGATTTATTGTAGCTGACGTAACCAAAGCCATAATCGGAGTCGATTTTTTGTCTCACTACCGACTCGTTGTTGATATTAGTAATCGTAAATTAATAGATAGTTTGACTAATATTAGCACTGTAGCTTCTATAGATAAATCGCATAACCTTGTAACGAGCGTTAAAGTAATGACTGGCGGTGATAGTCTTTATCACAAAATTTTATCGGAATTTCCAGATATTACCCGTCCCGCCGGTACTCCGGGTGTAGTCAAACACCACACTAAACACCACATTCGCACTACACCAGGTCCACCAGTGTCGTGTTCTCCTAGGAGGCTAGCCCCAGAAAAATTGAAAATCGCTAAACACGAGTTTGAAGCGATGTTAGCGAACGGCACCGCTCGTCCTTCCGACAGTCCTTGGGCGTCACCACTTCACCTCGTGTCCAAGAAGGACAACGGTTGGCGTCCCTGTGGCGATTATAGGCTACTGAATGCCAGGACCATACCTGATAAGTACCCCATACGCCACATACATGATTTTTCTCACAACTTATCTGGTTGTAAGTATTTTTCAGTCATTGATTTAGTGAAAGCTTACAACCAGATCCCAGTTGCCGAGGAAGATATACCCAAGACCGCCATTACAACTCCATTCGGTCTATACGAATTTCCCTTCATGACGTTCGGGTTAAGGAATGCCGGTCAGACCTTTCAAAGGTTCGTAGACGAACTGACGCGTGGACTTGACTTTTGCTATCCTTACCTTGATGACTTTCTAGTCTTTTCCAGGACCCAGGAAGAGCACGAGGACCACTTGCGGCAACTTTTTACCCGTATGCAAGACTACGGCGTACTGGTAAATACCGCCAAATGTGTCTTTGGTGCCTCTGAAGTAACATTTCTTGGTTACCATATTTCAGAAAATGGTACCAAGCCCCTGGATAGCAAGGTCAAGGCCATTTCGGAATTTCCGGTCCCGAAAACCGTCAGGGAGCTTCGTCGTTTCCTAGGCATGATTAATTATTATAGACGTTTTGTGCCTAATGCCGCCAAAATTCAAGCTCCTCTGAACGCCTTACTGACGGGATCAGTTAAAGCTTCCCACCCGGTCGTCATAGAGGGAGATTCTCTCAAAGCATTTGAGAGCTGCAAAGACAGCCTTTGCCAAGCAGCGCTCTTGGCACATCCACATCCTGATGCTAAGTTAGGACTGGTCACTGACGCCTCTGATACGGCGATAGGTGGCGTCCTCCAGCAACTTCAGGACGGTGCTTGGCAGCCTCTTGCATTTTTCTCACGCAAGTTGAGCCCATCGCAGACCAAATACTCCCCGTATGATCGCGAGCTCCTTGCAATATACCAGAGTATAAGGTACTTCCGACACATGCTAGAGGCTAACCACTTCACTGTCTATACTGACCACAAGCCGCTCTGCTACGCTTTCCACGAAAGGAAAAGTAGCTGCAGCCCTCGTCAGTATAGACACTTGGACTTCATCTCGCAGTTCACGACTGACATACGACACGTTGCGGGCAAAGATAACGTCGTTGCCGACACTCTTTCCCGAGTCGACGAATTGCAGATGCCGGTCGATTTAGAAGTCCTTGCCAAGTACCAAGCCACAGACCCTGATCTTGCTGACACGCTTAAAGGCGACTCATCCCTCTTCATTAAAAAGATGACAATACCTGGCAGTCGTACTGTATTGTACTGCGACGTCAGTACACCGACTCCCAGGCCTTTTGTCCCCATAAACCTCCGTCGACAAATATTTGATAGCCTGCACTCCCTTAGCCATCCCGGTTCTACAGCCTCAACTAAGCTAGTTGCACAACGCTTCGTATGGCCACTCATGCGCAAGAACTGCCGTCAATGGTCTAAGGCATGTTTGACCTGCCAGCGTACGAAGGTAAGCCGTCACGTGACCTCACCGTTAGGTACACTTGCTTTACCTTCAGCGCGATTCAAACATGTCCATATAGACCTGGTCGGCCCATTACCTCCAGCCAGTGGTTATCGGTACTGTTTGACAGCCGTCGATCGCTTCACGCGATGGCCGGAAGCTGTACCCTTAACCGATATCACTGCTGAAACCGTGGCTAAAGCGTTAGTGTCCTGCTGGTTCTCCCGATTCGGTTGCCCTACCGACATAGTCACCGATCGCGGAAGGCAGTTCGAATCAGCCCTGTTCGAACAATTGGCTAAATCCATCGGATTTCAGCACCGCAGGACAACCGCTTACCACCCTCAGTGCAACGGCTTAGTTGAACGCTTTCACCGGCAGCTAAAAGCAGCTATCACCTGTCACGGAGATAGCAATTGGGTTGAGTCACTTCCCCTAGTTCTTCTCGGCATAAGGAGTTCCTTCAAAGAAGACCTCCAGGCTTCATCGGCGGAACTGGTATACGGCGAGCCACTGCGCTTACCTGGCGAATTTTTCGGCCATAATGTCGCAGGCTACACTACCGACATTACCGATTTTTCCGCTCGTATGAAGTCCTTTGCCGAGAAGCTACGTCCAGTCCCAACACAGCATCACTCCACACGTAAGACCTTCATTTTTAAAGACCTTACCACATGCAGCCACGTATTCCTTAGGGAAGACGCGCTGCGTGGTTCTTTACAACCCGCATACACAGGTCCACATAAAGTGATAAGCAGAGCTGCTAAAACTTTTAAAATAAATTTAAAAGGCAAAGTCGTGACGGTATCGATTGACCGCCTTAAACCGGCCTATATACTGTCCGACGATTTGCCACAACACATACCACCGCCTGACCTCGAACTACCTATTCAACCACGACACCATAGTCCCCCCATAAGAACTACTCGTTCTGGAAGGAAAGTTCACTTTCCAGACTATTATCGTCCGTAGACACGGCCTCTGGAGGGGAGTGATGTAGGCGAATTATTACATTTATTTAGTTTATTTTATTTATTACACTATACATAAACATAATATAATATTTTATTTAATATTTATTTATGTAACTAATATTATAAACATTTACACAAAACACTAATACATACATACACATTATAATTTATATTAAATAATAAAATATATATAAAATATTAATTCACAAGCATACTCGGGCGAAACCCGTAGTATACGGCGTTCGGATATTATTCTCCGACTACCGACTACTGCGGAACAAAAGTTATATATTAGTCGGCTTTTAACGTTCGATGCGATTTGCTTTGTTTTCTCGTTACTTTATATTTTCTGTGTTCCTAAGTTTTTGTATTGTGCTATATTTCTGTGTGTGACTGTCTATATTCTATTCTGTCTATCTTCTATTGACCTTTTGAACTTTCTTGTGTGTATTGTGAACTGTGACTAATATACGTGTACTGGACTGTTAACGTGAGTACTTTTATTTCTTCCATACACGTTGTTCACACACTTCTACCACACTCTGTTAAGTATGACTAGCCATGTTTCTCATAAAGTATACAAATATAAAAAACAGCGACGCTGCATAGGGCTTAGAACCTGAACCTTTGGTTAAGATCCTGTTATTTACGTTGGATCATCTCAACTCAAAATTTTAGACAACTCTCTTAAAATAGTAAACAAATTCATTGAAGAATATGAAAACAAAACAAAGCATTTCCTAGTTTTTATATTACTGGACATTTCATTTGATTTGACAAAGCTGGTCACATAACCGATTACTGCCCACATACACATTATGTCCCGAAATGGTCGAAGTTGGTTATAAAATGGACGTTTCACTATCGACCGCGATCGTACGTAGCCATAGAAACCTCTAGAAGTAGCATCGATCAATGCACAGTTGAATATTATTATTTTTTTGTATACAATTGCATTTGTATATATTTGTAACATATATACACGTCAATATTTACTTAAATCTGGTGAACTGCGAAGTGCAGCTACTTTTATATTATATTGTATACTAAAACCTTTGCCGAAACGCGATGCGTCTTCTGATTGAAGTACTATATATTATGTGGGTTTAGTAGTTTTTTTAGGTAGGTATTATATAAAAAGCACGTTTCCTCGTGTATACATAAATATCAAATTTGCTAATCTAATATGAATTGATGTGTACATCTTGATTAAGTTTATCTCTAAGAAAATGTGTTCGTTGGTATATTTTCCTTTTTCTTGCCAAAATAACACAATCGGTCCTGGAATGAAGATTTATTCGAAAAACTAATTAGTACCATTTTTCGGTAACTCCGAATATTAATTAGAACACGAATCTATCACATTTGAGCTCTCCTTGACCATTTGTCAGACAGAACCTACCCAATGTCTAAGCTATAAGCCGTTAGAGTAAATTTTAAATTAAGAATAAACCTCTATCATATTTCAACTATGCCATTCGGATGATACCATTTCTAGTGTATTTTATATTATGTCTCAACTTTAGCCTGTTAAGTTGGTCTGAATCTATCCGCAGCTAAACGACAGTTGCGGTAAGTCGGTCCAAGGTGAGTTTGGCGATAGTTTATTGCCGCCGACGATTTGAAGTTTATTTTAGTACTTTTTAGATTTGTTTGGTTTTCCGTTTTATTTGCAAACTTTAAAAAAATATTGAAATAGTTTGTTTTAAATTGAAATAAAATATTTACGCATTTTTCACATAAATATTTTTGAATACATCGATATATTTAATAGTCATGAAAATATAAACCTTATTTTTTATAGGAGAAAGATATATGGAATAAGAGAGACAACTGATTGTAAGTTGTTAAATTTACTTAGTGGAGCCGAAAGGGCTCAATGGTTTGAACACGTCAATCTCTATAGAAGATTGCGGGTTCAAGCCGGACAAGTTTTTCTAATTTTCATAAGCTTTATTTGTGTTTGTAAAATAACCAAATAACCACAACGGAGAGAATGCCTCAGCCCAGCAACGGAGCCCTAACAAGCTGTTACTTTATATTTACTTGCCCATATTTTTTTTTTATAAAAAAAAAAGAAAAATCTTTAGAAACAGACGCGACTTTATTAACAGATTATTATATTATTAGTTACAATATCGAATAATTTCGATATGTTTTAATATTAAATCAATAGAAATGAACATTTAATGTGTCTGCGTGCAGTTTTGTGTTGTTTGAAACAGCGTGGGCTATAGCAATGTATCTCTATTATAAAAAGTCTTTTTTTATGAGTAAGCTAAATACCGATTATACACATTATTTTAAATATAGAATTAACTAAGAATGTGTTGTTGGTAGGTCTATATTCTTAGTAATTAAAACTTCGAAAGGTCAATGGATCGTATAATCAGTAAGATAGTTTTTAAATACGCATATGTACTTTATCGTTTCAATGCTTCCTCGTGGCTTAGTTGGAGTTTATGTAAAACTAACAGATTAATGCAACTTAGATCAACGAAGATTTTTCTTGGCCTTGATAGTATCGAACGTTCTAATATAACTCACCGTTTTATTAAGTACAATAAACTATTCAAAAACAATGTTCATTAATTTCAAAACCAAGCCTTTTATAGTTCGTGTTTTAAAACCGTACTAAAAATATTACTGCACTATATAAGCTAACAAAGACCATTTGTCAACATAGCGTGCAAAAGTAATTGAACAATCAGAAATGCAATCATTTCGCCAATAGAACTAGCCGTTCCTACAACCGCACGTATATATCACCAACCGGACATCCGACTCTATATATGAAAAGAAGGCGAGTGTGAACAGATTTAAAGAGATTTATACGATCACCCGTGGTATGAAATTGCTCGAATCGATGCTTACCATCAATTGCTTTGAAAGAAAATTTCAAACAAGAAATACGTTAAGGGTTTTGTGTAATTTATTAGTTCTTAATTAATGTAATATTTCATACATAAGAATCAGACACATGTTAATAATATAATACATGTAATATTATGACTAATGTATTCATATAATACAGTGGTGTATAATGATTTGTACTCGATTAGTATCTACGTATAATGTTTGTATATGATGTACGTCATTGCTTAGTACTATTTTTTTTATTTTCTGTTCATGTATTTTGAAACATTTGTTACAATCGTGAATACTTACCAATAGCAAAAATGTTGACTGGCAGTAAATGTCTGGAACGCGTTAAGTTTACCTTTTTTATTTCTTGTGGTCAATAAAGTTTAACGCTAAGCGCATTCAGGTTTTTTTAAGAGACGAAAACAAAAGAAGATTCTCGAATCTTAAATCATCAACCAAAATATATTTTTTAATTAATCTATACTAATATTATAAATGAGAAAGTATAGTACCCTGTCCGTCTGTTACAACATCACAGCTAAACCACCGAAACGAGATTTTGATGAGATTTGGTATGAAGCAAACTTGAACCTCAAGAAATTACCTAGGTTAGTTTTTATATCTAATATAAGACCTATAGTTTGCTCTTAACCTATATATCCATTTGAGCTTCGCGCATATTTTCTCGTTTGCTTTGATATAGCTCGGGATACTGAAGTAACTCTTGTGACGTGTTGCCATTTTGTCGCTATATGCCACAAGCCAGCTTGTGGTTTTTGGTTATGGGTACCCACCATTAATCAGTAAACTCATTTTCATGTAACAGGTCATTAATGAATAAATACTATAAAATTTACTTTGTATTGGGGTTTTGTGCTACATCTCAGTAGTTACCTATACTATATAAACAATAGTAAGAATTCTTGTTTTCTTGTTTGAAAGGTAAGTGAGCCAAAGCCATTTAAAGCACAAGGGGCAATACTTCTTTATTCAAAAGGTAGCGCATTGATTCTATAAGCGATGGTTATTAATTCTTTCATTACCAATTTATATGGTCGGTGGTTTATTTTTTTTTTTTTTTTTTATTGCATAAGAAGGCGGACGAGCATATGGGCCACCTGATGGTAAGTGGTCACCAACGCCCATAGACATTGGCGTTGTAAGAGCTGTTAACCATCTCTTACATCGCCAATGCGCCACCAACCTTGGGAACTAAGATGTTATGTCCCTTGTGCCTGTAATTACACTGGCTCACTCACCCTTCAAACCGGAACACAGCAATAACAAGTACTGCTGTTTTGCGGTAGAATATCTGATGAGTGGGTGGTACCTACCCAGACGAGCTTGCACAAAGCTCTACCACCTGTCTTTGTTAAATAAAAAAAAGCATTACGCCCGTACTTTATCAATTTATATATTTTTACCGTATTTCCAGCGTTTCATTATCCAAGGCATTTCCAGCTTTTAATACTGTACGGCTATTTTAAATTCTTTTATTATAATATCTCTTACTGTTTTCAGTCGAACTGTTCAAAGAATTTTCTTTTAAGTTAAGATGATTCTTCCAGTAATTCTTTTATGAACCCTTCTAATAAGCACCCATTCTTTACTCTTTATACAACTTTAGTATGAAATATATTTTGTTTCTTTCTTTCGAACTAAATAACGCTTGAAATAATAAAGACAAAACACAATGGGTCTCTTGAACTTGTAACCTGTAATTTATTTTGATTAGAATTTATATCAAAAGTAGAAATAAACTGTGAATAAGAACTTAAGAAATAACTACAACGGATTCGAATACGCTGGAGACGTTTATTTGCAATCTTATTTCCTAGCAAGATTCGAAGTAGAAAGTTTTTTTTCAGATAGTTTACAGATCTCGACTTGCAATAGAATCTTTAACTAAATATTTACGGTAGAGCTTTGTGCAAGCTCGTCTGGGTAGCTACCACCCATTCATCAGATATTCTACCGCATAACAGCAGTACTTTGTAATGTTGTTTTCCGGTTTAAAGGGTGACTCAGCCAGTGTAAATACAGGCACAAGGGGCATAACATATTAGTTCCCAAGGTTGGTGACGCATTGGCGATGGAAACGATGGTTAAAATCTCTTACAATGTCATTATCTATGGGCGCTGGTGACCACTTACCATCAGGTGGCCCATATGCTGGTTCACCTACCTATACTTTAAAAAAAATAAAAAATGGTTGTCTGTAAAGTCGGTTTAAGGACGATAGTTTAACGTGACAACGTCATAACAGATAGATGCGGCGCAAGCGTACAATGAGCGTAACGGGACAATGAGTCATCCTTTTTCGTGCATGCAGCCAGCGTTCATCGATTTATTAGACGTTGTCACGTCAAAATACATATAGATTTAATATATCTGGGTAGTCATCAAATATTTTATTACCATATAATACATAATAACTCTTGGACTTGGAGTTCATCATCATCATTTTTCTTAGTGCTTGTTCTTCTTGTTGTTGGAAACGCATAGAGAACTATTCTCCTGATTATGATATTATATTATAGGATCTCACTTCAATATAAACATTTTATATAAAGCCTTATTCAACCGGTGTAGAGGAAATTTGTTCTCCCTGCAATAAATAAAACAATAAAAAATAAAAATTAATATTTACATAGCAAATATAAGAACATAATATATTATATTGAATACATATTGTTTTCGAAGCAAGATTCCGAGTCTTATTTAAATATTCGAGTTCAGTAGCCGACTTCCACTTCTCGACTTGACAACGAACTTGGATCCACTCCAAAGTATAAAAAACCCTCGAAAAGATTCTTTAAAAAATATAAGTTCGTTCATCTTGGGATTTTCATTACGCCTTGATTAGTTGTACATTTTTTTTCTCATTATTTTATATCCATGAAATAAAAAAAATATCTTCAATTGATGTTTTATAAAAATTATGAATATTGGGGTTTTAATTATTTCAGGGACATATTATTACATCAGTGTTTTTTTATTAAAATAAATAACGGCCTGTAAGGTCTTAGCCTCACAGCTGGACTAAGGCCTCCTCTCCTTTTGAGGAAAGTTTTGTACCTTATTTAATTTGTTCTGATTCCATTCACTGATATTAATTTATATGTGTGATATTATTTCAATCGCTTTACGTATACTTACATGTAGGTAGGTCCTCGTACATCCTAGCGTATTACATTTCACAGTTTCTCTGGCGTTAAACACTTACGTGAAAATATATATTTTTTCAGACATACATTATTATTATCAAAAAATGTTTATTAGTACAAGTAAAGTCTGCCTTCTAAAGTTTCCTTGTTAAATCAGTGAGTATAATGAACACTGCTTGCACGATACGATACGAGAACATTTAAAGTGAAATGAAGTCTGACTACCAAGAATATGTGGATTACAAAGTTTAAACGCCAATGGACGAACTGCTAACCCTTGTTCATAAAGTTGCGAACGAAATATCACGACCTTCCTACTCGGACTGTATAGGTTCTTTGTAAAAGTTTTACCAATCTGTTGAAGTGTGTCCAATACCTTACAATGATTTGTATTACGATAAAGTATCGTTTCTTGTATTTATTATTGGCATGTTATATGCTGAAATATAGATTGTAATTCTGCCTGTTAACAAACAAGCATATTGAAATCACATTAAAGAAATTAAAGATTAAATACAAACAACGGCAAGCCAAACATCTGTAAAGACACAAACAACAAATACAATAGATAAAATAAAAACAATAATAAAATTGTTACAGACCCGATTACCCATTTAATTTCAACTAAGCTAAAAATAATCGAATTGCAGATCGATTTTGTTCTACCTTTATAGCAGAATTCAAGTTACAATATTCGACAATTATAATTCTTCCTAAAGATTTAGATCGACGGCTTTACGTGATTTCCAAATCACGGGCTCTGCTACTAAGAATTTCTACACAAAAAATAACAATAACATTTTATTGGGTCGACTTTAGGTTAGAACTTTGGAATCAGTTATAAGTTAACCACTAGACCAAACAGGCTCAAACAAATAACAGGTAGCGGATTGCGAGGTGGGACGTGGACGTCAATTTTAATGAACTGATTTACGTGTTTGCGATTATCCCTGCGTTCTGAATTATTGTAACAACACACCCATTACTAATGAATATTCCCTACAAATTTATAAGGAATATTGGATCGTTAGTAATGTTATTTTAAGGAATAAAGGCATTTTTAATAAAAAACAACGAAGCCTTGTTATTTCAAAATAAAAACTCGTCTTAGCTTTGAATAATAAGAATATTGTCGATGAAATATAAATTGTTTCTCAATAAAAACAATATTGAAGAAAATACGAACAAGTGACAGAGTGAAATCAAACAAGATGCAGTATTGCTATGTCGCTTAAGCTGTGATATTATTCCCAAGGCGTCCACGAACAGCGGCAAAATTCAATAAATAAGTAACTTCAGATTTCTCCGAGGAAAAATATCAATGTCCTCGTGTCTCCTCACTGACAACCTTTTAGGGGCAGAAATTTATAATGGTAGTTTCCATTACCCGAAGTGGCTGTCTGAAGACTGATGCATGACGCACTCCTGAGAAAATATTAATAAGACCACGTTCTTTGGTCGATAGCGGCGGCGCTCTCGTAGTTATGTTTACCTAGTACTTCTCAAGTCTTAAGTGCACGTTTTCCACAACCTTACAAATATATTTTATAATACTTACATAATACATACAATTTGTAGGAAAGTTAAGAAAATAATAATTTTTAAATTGATATTAAAAAAAATTATATTGAAAATGGTTTTATATAATGTTAACATTATAAAGTATGTAATAGACTGTGGATGTCCCACAGCTGGGCCTACTCTCCTTTTTTGAGGAGAAGGCTTGGAGCTTATTCCACCACGTGTGTTGGTGCAAGACACATGCAGGTTTCCTCGCGATGTGTTCCTTCACCGCCAAGCACGAGATGACACAAATTAAGCACATGAAAATTCAGTGGTGCTTGCCCGGGTTTGAACACATGATCTTCGGTTAAGATTCACGAGTTCTAATCACTGGGTCTCGGCTTATCAACATTATATATATATTTATTAATGTCAAAGAACCAAGACATTCATACCTTTAATTATTATTTTATAAAAATATTATAAGACTTGATTTAAAATAGTTACTTTTGAATATATGTTTGCTTAATTGACTTTTTACTTTTTGTTATTTATTCGCGCCAGTACAAGATTAACAAATCAGCGACTTTACATTTTACGGACGATTTAAGCGTTTTAACATAATTCTAAGTAAAATATTTGAAAAATGATAATTACAAAAGTCGTATTATAATAAATATTCAATAAACATTATTTTCAAATATCAATCCTAAAATAATAATAAATTTAATAAACATAACCGATACGTAGAAAAAATATTTTCCAATAATGATTTCTCTAGAGCCAAATATTTATTATAGATTAATATTGTTTCTTATATTATTTTCAACTTTTCTTGTTATTGGATTGTTAGTAATGTAATGAAACTTATGTAATTTATACATTTATTAATAAATACCGTACAATATATATTTTAATGGAATTTAATTTAAGGAAACTTTTATTTTCACTGTTTCTCATTTCCGATTCAATGTCGTTTTCAACCGACGATAAGATTTTTTATTAATTAATCAATTAAAGATAGAATGAGAAGTGTAAGTTAAGTAATATAAAAACTAATCACCTTATTGACTTTTTTCTAATAGATTAAATTCAAGTTAACATATTGAAACAAGAGGCAACTTATCGAACCTTCTGAGAAAATGTGCTCGTGACAGGAACCCTTGCTAACTTTGCAATTGCAAGTGAAGTTTCATAGACATTTATGGCTCGGCGCTTTATTTTATTAAAACGCAGAGGATGCACTAACAATTATTGTAAGGTTTATTCTAATTTTAAAATATAAATTAAATTTTATAATAAATGAAAATAGTATAATTATTATAATATTTTATTTATTATGTTTTGCTAGCGGATGTTACATAAATTACACACCAATAAATCATATACAAAATAAGATACATTATGTACACCCATTCAAAAGCAAAAACCGCATGCATAGTGTTCTTGCGACGATTACAATTTTATAATTAAATATTAAAGTGCTTGACTCAACAAGTAAAAATATGTTAACAATTGGAAAAAAAACCATTAAAATTTTATTAAATAGTAGTAAATAATTAATATCAAATGAGAGTAGTTTTACTTAAGAATTGCAGCAACATAAAGAATACGCGCGGGCGTAAATAAATAACCGGTAAACACAAAAGCCGGCATTTTAATACGTTCGGAATTTTCTGTAATATAAATAAATATTAATATCGTGTATGTATAAATAAATCCTATATAGTACTTGCAGGGCTTTGTGCAAAGCCATCTAGGTACATAGCCTACCGACAAAAGGCAAAACTTAGTATTAGTGTATTCCGTTGTGAAGGGTGAGTAAACCGGTGTAACGTCCACGAACGACATAACGTCTTGGTTCCCAAGCTTGGCGAGACATTAGTGATGTATGGTATGGCTAATGTTTCTCAAACTGTCAATGTCTATGGGCGGTGTTGACCACTTACAAACTGATCTTTTCACTCGTTTGACTATCTTAAAAAAACACAGTTTTAATAATAATTAGAATAATCTGAACATTTCTTAGCTCATTCTAAGTATAAAGTACACACAGACACTAACAATATTGTTAAAATTCCCACAAAAACTAGCACACACATAAAGCCTTATAAAAAAAAGCCTTATAAAAGCCGCACACAACTAAGCATGCAATATAAAGATTCGTATCCCCTAATAAAAGCCGGCAGGCATGTAACGTGGTACTTTTGGTCAGTGGGTAAATAATAAATACCCTGAAGGGTTGGCGGTGATGGATGTTGCGTTTCCGTCGTCCGTCATATTGAAACCCACGAATTGTGACACACATTCCATTTTTTCCACTCGTGCTTATAATATTGGAGAGAAAATATTTTTTCGTTTTCTTTTAGTACGATTATAAAATATTTTTGTTGGTTATTGGCTTGTCTTCTATATCATATTGATAGAGTACTTATAACGTACTTATATTTAAATAACATTTTATAACTATATAAATGTATTCATTGAATTTCTATTGATAAATATTTAGTTATCCTTACCTATTGTTACGTTGAATTATGTATAGACACTGATCTTAATAAACATTTTAAAGTAGTTGTATAGTTACACAATAAATGTCTTCTTCTTTCAAATGTAAAGTTTCTGAAGTGTGAACGAGAAAACATCAAAAAAATGTGAACATTTTAAAATAAGTTAGTAATTCTTAAAATATATTATATTTTAAAAATGCTTGTGTGGAACAGTACAATGTAATAAGTTCAATATAAACCCTCATTGACTGAACACGACGCCACCGGTGGGTCGATTTTCAATGTTTTATAAGAATTTAATTAAAAAAGAAAATAGTGTTTGGATACCTAGCGTTTAAGCTATAAACCAATAGAATATCATGGCTGACATAGCTCGTTAATGATATAATTGAAAAACCCCTAGTATTATTGTCTTGCGATAAACTTTATTAAATTCCTGCACCAAAAAGTGCCGTATAAACTTTTATGTTGTCTCATATTTTCAACTTAAGAATTTTAAGGAAGAAATTCCACGACAGGAATGTTCAAACCTAATATTTTCTTTCATCACGTTAAAAGATAAAGGGAAGGTTGAAGTTGAACTATATAAGCTGCGGTTTCGCTTCCATTATTCTGGTACAAAGTTATAAGTGGCGAACCCTTTGGGTCAAAGAGAGTCTGATTCAATTCACCTGCTCGGTCGCTTTGACATTCAGCTCCAAATGGTCCATTGGCTGTAATATGTTCACATTACTTGATACGTCCATCGGGGAGTGTAGAGACATAAATCTGGTGCAGATATTGCGTTCCATAACTACTACAGTATGCTTTTGTGAGATTCAGCGTAATGACATCTTGTTATTAGCCTTCGCTATGTGTAATATTGATACCATTTGTTCCTTCTATGTTTTCAATGATGCGATTCTTTTATGGTATATAACTTTGTTATGTGAATTTATTTTCATATGTGCTTTATTATATTATAATGAATGTAATATTTTCATATAAAAATCGGAAAAGGGTATCGTAGATTATTTAAAAAAACTTATATTTAATCTGTATATAAATTAAAAAAAAAACAAATTTTATTTATAATAGAAAAATGCCGGCCGGTTTATACACATGTGGCAGAATTTTAGTGAAATTAAAAACATGCAGGTTTCCTATAAATGTTTTCCTTAACCGACGAGCGCAAAATTAATAATAAGTACAATTAATGAAGCACATAAAAATACAGTATTGCTTGGAACCGCAATCTTCGGTAAAGAATGACGCGTTATACCTACTGGGTCATCTCGTCTCTCAGTATTAGAAGCGCGCATAACTATTTTCTTATCGAAAAAATAAAACTCAAGAAATAAGAAATAATGTAACCTAAATAAACGTCTTGACATTGTAAGTACGGTTGAGGCTAAATGAGATTCGAGAGTCAGACAAGTAAGCGTAATTCGAGCGTCAGGTAACGTCGGCGTAAACATTCGAGCGTCAGACGATGTCAGCGTAAGAGATATTAACACATCAATTCTCTTAAGTACCTTGGGACTCAAACCATTTTTTTATATCCGATTATTACCTGACCCCGAGTTTATAAAAAACCGGAATCCTATTTTTTCGGGTAGAAACCAATAAGACGAAGGTATAAAGCAATTTCAGTTTGTGTTCGATATCCAGTTGTGGTAGCAAGTTTAATGAAAAGCAACTTATGATTGGTTCGGCTTCTGCTACGAACAATTTAGCACAAATGTGTTTCGATTGTAACTTCATTTAACAGGGTGTATTATATTTCATAAAGGTGCGTTTTCACTGATAATATATGTGATACCATCTGGGTTTTTTATTCTTTAAAACGACACTTTCTTTCCATAACGATCTAATAAACCACACTTAAATAAATACACATATTATTTGACTTTATAATATATCTCCTGAAACAGAAACACGATAATAGAATTGTTTACACTTGTATTGGCAGCGAAAAGTAATGGAAACTTTTGTTACTGAGACAAATTGACAATTATAAAGAAGCCAATTTTCTTTTGTGGGGACTTAGCTTAATTTGCTTGGAATAAACATTATTATTGGTGACAGAATTTCCCTCGCGACAATATTTGAATAGTGGATTATGAACCTTATTTTAGTATACCAATTTTCGATTTATTCACATACAATAGGATTCCTAACAGGAAATGTTTGCTTTGTAACAATGTTGTTTGCAAAATAACAGTTATTTGTCATTACAAACTAAACCATATTTAAGCAATGTAAACTTTTTGGGTGAGTTCTTAAATGGAGTTTTGAATAAGCCGATTTTTTAACCTTAATCTAATTTAACCTTCAAATATAATAGTAGCTCAAAATTGTAAGATAAAACCTTTATTTGCTATGCTAAACTGTTTAGTACACCGAATACTAATAACTTTTTCTAATGCAAAACATCAAATCTTAATGTTCCGATGTATTCAACACATAATTTTTTACCCATTGAGTTAGATAGTGTAATTACAGACAAAGGATAATCTTAGCTTGTATAATTTTTGGCGCATATAACCACCAGCAAGAGGTCCAACTGAACTTCCTACCTTCCAGCTCTAAATAAAAAACTATAAGGATCGTTCTCTTTTAATACAAAAACACAGATAAGGTTTTCTCTGAATATTAATACAATATGTTTTGTCCTTCACGGAAACTTCATTTCTTTTCCGTTCAGTTTTATGAAAAACATGTTAATATAGACGTACATACGTAATGTCCACTAAGTCCAGAAAGGGCAACAAGGTTGGGTTGAACATGAATTAATTTCCATATAAATTGAGTATTCAAGAAAAAAATACATTATATTTTTCTCTTAATACTATGAATGGATGTGAGGATTTGTTTTTAATTTCCATTGACCAAATTTACAATATTTTTATTTCCGTGCTCGTTTTTTTTTTATTCAACGCAATTTTTATTCAGAATTAATATTTTTGATTTATAAAGCTATAATATTATTAGGTTTTAAGTTTAAAGGTCAGTGTGAAAGTCAGTGTAACTTAAAGCAACGAAGGCAATAACATCTTAGTTCCCAACTTTGTGGCGGTTAGTGCATTATTGTATGCAAAGAAAGGTGCATTTAATCTATTGATATTATAATCCGATAGCACAGCGCTGTGACATGACTGGAGAGAAATAAGGCATTGGACTTTGCATTGGACACGTAATGTAACGATGCAAATTTCCAAAAGTACAATAACTGATAACCTTAATTGACCTGGTTGCTCCAGGACTGAACTAGGGACTAAGAAGATAGCTACTCACCAATGAGACAATTAATGAAAACAATATATATTAAAAATTAAATTAATCATTATCACACATGATAAACTTGTTTTTAACGAAGTAGGTAAATATTAAGTAGTAATTTAGCGGTCTCATAGTATTTATAATTACTTTAGGGAATCTTCTTACGTTTTAATGAGGTATTAAAATATGGCGCGGGTAATTTTAATAAGTTTATTTACATGACATGTTAGAGGACACATGTGACAATTTTATAATTTTAACAACTTGTAATCAAATAGTTTTTTTCAAAACATAAGATTATGCTTCTTCGGCAATACAACATCATCATAGGATCCAAATGTTTAAATTCCTAATTCCAAATAGTATCTAGGTTTAGTTTGCAATTGAAACACTAAAACGACCAGTGTTGGTGACAGCAGGACTGGTACTGGTACCCTTAGAATCAGTGTTGCGATCCAACGAGGAAATGCTGCTAACATTATTTCCAACATTACGCATTTATAATTTGTAAAGCAGCTGAATTTTTATATTCATTATATATGAACTTAGTTTAATCTTCCATATACATATACTTATTTTTTTATATCTGCCGGGAAGACAAATTTTTAGAGAGACTTTACTCCACTTAATGGTGAATGGTAGTATAGTAGGCGCATATGGATGCGACGACGGTCAGTACAGTCTGGCAGAGTGTTCTGCACTACCCGCCCCCGCTTTTCCAGCCCGCAAAATGCTTCTTCACGCCTCGTTTGTAGAAACCCAGGAGGAAGGGACTAGGTGAGCTGGTAAAGATCAATTTTTTGGAAGTGCTACAAAGAAATGAGTTTCGATCTTATGTAAATTAATCTTCCAACATTTTGCATGCAATAAAAAAAATGCTATTTCTGAAAACTAAATACAAAGGTACAATAGGGTTAAATTCTATACCGTTACTATCAGCGAATTCCACTTTCCTTATCTGCGATACTAAAAGAGGGTATAACGAACAATTTATTAAAATCTTGATTGTAATCTTCATTATACTACGGTTGCTCCACGGAATACCATCGTGAGAAAACAGAGGGTAAAAACACTTTTTTCCAACACGAATGTTTCGAGCCTGAAGGCTGCCCCGAATTATAACAGCCTAATTAAAGGAGATCACGTTTTATACGGGTTATATTCCTTTAAGGTGTGTGAATAGGTATATATGTATTTTTGAAGTGAAAATTTCTTTAGCGGCGTTGTGCACTTTTTGTGATGGGTAAAAAATGTTAAACTCGCGTCAGGTCACGTGACCCTGATTGAAAATTACGAATTTTGAAGACGGATTTTGAAGTGTTAAATTTTTAATGTAATATAAATTGTCATGTTTGTGTACGATAGCGCAATAAATGAATATTGTATTTTATAACATAAATGATAGTATTTTTACGCTGATAATAATTAAAGCATTCTTGCAAAAAAATTCCATTACCATTCCAAAATATCAAAAATGCACAACGTTAATATTCAAGTTTTCACTTCTGCCGGCACTCCCGGTGTGCAACCTGTTGTTTTTTTTAACATTTTTTTATTAAGGATGGATAATAACATGAACTGGTGGTTAGAATATCTTAGTAAATGGGTTTTAATCCGGGAACAACTGAGCTGCTTATAACCAATCTTATACGTATTACGTGAAATTGCAATAGTCTGCGTTGAAGAATACTCCAGCGCGCTGTATAGTGGATTAGTGGAATAAGAAATAATAGGGAATTAAGGACTTATACTAAATAGGAGAGAAGTTCTTGGCCCAATAAAGTATAAAGTTACTCATTAAAAATGTATTTTACTGTACTATTTTTTTTATGATATTTTTTAATGATTTTGTATATCACCATGTTAATTATTTTTTAAATGTGCCTCGATGGTCTAGTGGCTAGATATAAGGCTGCAGACCCGGTGGTACTGGATTCGATTCCCAGGTCGGGCCAATAAATAGTTATTGGGTTTTCTGTCAAAAAATTCTCAGTAGCAGCCCGGAGTCTGGAAGTTGAAAGTGTGTACACTCCCGTGCCTTGGAAAACACGGCCTGCGTCTGAACTCTTTCCGGTCGTGTCGGATTGCCGTCCCATCGGATTATGAGAGCTAAGGAAAAGAGAGTGCACCTATGCTGCGCCCACACTTGTGCACTATAATATCTCCTGCGCAGTTGGTTAATCTCTCTTGAGATTGGCCGCCGTGGCCGAAATCGGTCAGGAGGACCTTATACTTATATACTTATAATTATTTTTTAAATGTACTGTATTTACTATAATGTATTAGGTACTCTAATATATCGGCGACTTTACGTGTTTAAATAATATTAATTTATTAAGTTCAATATTTTGTCTATATATAAATAAAGTAAAATTTAAAATAAAATTATTAATTTACTAGTAGTTGAAGTAACGAAGTTCGCGAGACGCGACCTCTCAGCGTGTCATTCAATATATCAACCAGCGGGGTTATATATTACTTCACGCTCTAGATAAATTTACTTATATTTTTTTAAGCACATCTCGATCTCTTGGAAACTACGAAAGTAAATATTTTATCTATGCAAAGGGCTAAAAGTGTAAATATTACTTTGATATATAAAATCACTTTACGAATAAAGTTATATTTACATACTTAAATGACGAAGTTGGCGGACTTCTCTTTAAGCTTTTATATAAAAGAAGTTTATTATGGTTTTATTTTTTGTTCATAGTTTAACTAACATTCAGTTGCCTTAAAAAACTGGAACATTTTTTTAATACTTTTATATTAAAGATATGAATATATTAATGTAAGTTATTGTTAGCCGTCTTAAAAAAAAAAAATCTTTACTTTTTATGTGTGTATAATTTATTTGACAAGTTGGTGTATTAAAATACTAATCATTTCTTCGTATGTCTACATCTTAAACTTTAAAATAATTTAATTAGGAAGTAATGTCTGCATACATGAATTTCGCATCTTCCTGATTTTGAAATGCAAAATAAGTCGCGAAGTCTGCCTTCATCAAAGTCTTAGATTAGGATATACTGGAAATGGTATGAAGCATTCTTATTATATAGTAGTCTTGTTAATCCGCCAACATCCTTGGAAACTAAAATGTTATGTCCATTGTGCCTGTAGTTCCACTGGCTCACTCCATCTTCAAATCGAAACACAACAATACTAAGTGTTACTGTTTGGCGTAAGGTTAATGGTTATGTTATAATATCTGATGAGTGGTTGGTACCACCAAATGGCTAAAACTTGTCACTTTTTGTTAAATCATATTAAATCAAATTTGTATAAGCTTTCAAAAGAAATACATTGTTTTTTTATTTTAATTTAATATAATAATAAATAAATTTATTTTTATTTTAAAGGTATAGTTACGTACCATTTCTACGCGTTATTCTAAGGTCTTAAGATATTCCCGTACGCACTAGATAAAGTTCCTTAGTGACATTAAGTTTTATGTCAGCAAGTTCTATTTCAATATCTAATAACGAAAGTTCCATCATTTTAACTTTAACGATAAAATTTATTGTTAGATATCAAGTAAGGTAGAAGTGGTGTCAATAGTAATGAATTTCAAGTAGTTATGAGTATTTCTTATATGTATATTATATACATATTCTTTTATCGGTACTATCGCGTTTCTTTTTCTTGATAAAAACTTGATACTGTCTTTAAAAGATTACAACAGGAAGAAGTCCTCCCACTTTAGTACTCTATTTGAACCGCCTAATCATATATACAAATCACATATTTATGTAATATTTATATTAAAATAAATACAGAATAAATGAATAAATTTATTTATAAAATTAGTTACTGATTATTATTATATATTTGATTGACCAAAACAATTTCACATTGAACAATAAAATATTCTAAATTTTACAGTAATTAAAATAATATATCCAAAATCATTGATAGCGTAGGAATTATTCAACGCATAAAACAAATAATTATCATGCTTGATTCGTTGCAGTATTTAATTAAATACTAGTCTGAACCGCACCAAACATCAGGCACTCCTTTGGTTTTGTATATCTTGTATACCGTACGAGACGACGGCGATACGATTATATTTTAATAAACATTATCCCATCCGACAAATCTTATTTAAAAGAAGACTATAGTTACAATACTATTACATCAAATAAATAGTGACGTAAAGCAACATTTCTTTGTTAAAGGATAAATATATCTTGCTGTTCTGATAATATTGATTAACGTACAATCAATATTATCAGAATGGCAAGATATACAAGCATTTTTAATACATTCGTTTTTTGCTTTACTTAATTTTGTAACAGCTAGGTACCTTTGATTTAAAGCAAAATATTTTGGTATTATACGACTATAAGATACATTATTATATAAATCGATATGTCATCATAGAGCGAAGAGTAAAATTATCTTATTTATTGTCATAACAAATTTTAAGTAAATTATCAGACTAATGAGTCTGTTTACATTTCAATTTTTGAATATGAACCAATAATCATACAAAAATGGGTATGTGGGTGGGTATGTTACGGTAATCTTGACAAGGTATTTAATGAAGCCTACAAATCTTATCAACTGGTGTTTGCTTTACAATTAATTATACCTGTAAAACTACATCAAAATAGGTCTACTTGAATTAATTATGTATTTTCATTTGATATGTAATATTTAGCATTATACCCGCCAAAGTAAATAAAATCATACAGCTATTATATGGCATATTAAATACGGTAAAATTTTAATGCCAATCTTTATCCCCACTTATAAATGGAAGTGAGTAATTACAAACACCACAATGCTGTGCATTGTCACGTCATGGTGTTTTCATTAGTCGTGTAAACAATTTTAATCGTCGACCCCAATGTAGACACACCCTAATATAGACCCTCCGATCTTCCATTGTTTTAATTATTTGAAAAATTCTCGTCTATTTGATATTTAAAATAATAACTGTTTGTTTATTTCATATACTATTCGAATTTTATGAAATGTACTTATTAATATCATAGACAATAAAATTCAACCATAGATACTTGATATTTTTTATTAACATTGTAATGGATATATATAAAAAGAAAAAAATCCTAACTTTCATAAAACTTAACCGATTTTTTTTTTTAAACTAATTGTTAACTCATAGATGCTAAATAATTATAATTGTATTTAATAATAATATTAATATTAGATGTGGTATATAACAGGTATTATAAATTACACAAAGTAGTAACAATGTTAAATAAAATAAATAATTGCAGAAAAGGGAGTATGTAATTTTTGGGTCTCCCAAACTGCAAGCGGACTAGTAAGAGGTATTTCGGTTTGAAAATCTTTAAATTTCTCATCACATCGCTGCTTTACAAAAGTTAATTAAAAAAAAAAGAAATGTGTTTGATACAAAACCTTAATTATAAATGATTTCTATTAGATGCTAGCTTTATGTTAATGTGGTTCTGAATATTTAACGATTAAAGTTAATTTCTCTAAACAAATCTATTAATTAAGCTGTACTTGCTTTCAAAGCTATTTGCATTAGTTTGATTTCAGATTGCGCTAGCGAATTGTCTGGTTGAATACAAATCCAGTATTTATGTAAGTGTTTGATTTTCACAACAAGAACTTAGTCGGATTAACGTGTATTGATAGGTATTCTCGTTTCGTGATCATTAACAATAATTAAGGATAATCCATGGCATAAATCACGTCGATCTGAATAGTAGATAATAGATTTAGATAAAAGTTCACGTTTCAATTTCACCTCGTAAACGGCGTTGTTAGGATCCTCACGAGAAAACTTGACTGTTTCGGATTTAGGAAGGTAGACTAGCTAATATGCCATCTCACAGTTCGATGTCGCATTCGCTCATTGCCATTTTAAGACCTCACACCGTCAATATGTCGTTTCCACTAGAATACTATATTAAAAGTTACCTGGTCGGGCAAATAAAGTTATTGGATTTGTCTGTCATAAAATTCTTAGTAAGACTCAGAGAGTGTACACTCCCGTGCCTCGGAAAGCATGTAAAGCCGTTCGTCCTGCGCCTAAACTTTTCCAGTCGCGTCAGATTATGAGGGTGAGAGAGTGCACCTGTACACACTTGAGCATTGCCAATATTTCTTGCATAAAACATTATAATTATTATTACTTAAAAGAAGACTCCTATGTAAATTTAATTGTATATATAATTTATTTTCAATCAGTTTAACAAATATCATAATAACCATAATAAAAAAAAACAACAGCAATAGACACCATTTATTTTAAGTCCAGAGATAAAGATCGGTGAATTTCAACGGAATTATTATCAAGCCCATTCAATTATTTAAAACGATTTATGCACCTGTAAATTTCGTTTCGGATTTAACGTACCATAGTCATATACCTCGGAAGCATCATACCGCCCGGCTGAATCACAACAAAAGTCCATTAGCCCTACCTACCGTCGAATGGATTAATTAATTCACATACTTAACACCCTTGCGACCTAAGTTTAACGCGAACGCTATAAAATATTGCCGTCAAATTGTTTGATAAATTAAATGCTCTTGTCCTTTATTATTAACAAGCGATATACCCTGACTTTACATGTATAAAATGAAAATAAATATAGTTATGATTTTCTTTTTTGCCCGACCGACTTTTTAGACTTTATTATGAATGCGAAATGACTCCGTCTGTTTCTTATCTCACCACGAAGCCATTGATCCGATTGTAATGAAATTCGATATAGAAGTAGCAGGATATCTAATAAGTAGATAAGGACATAGGCATATAAATATCGGAATCCTATACTTCTACAGTTGCGTATATTGAATAATAAAATAAAATAAGAGACAGAAATAAAAATACAACCTAAGTAGAAAAGGAAGTCGCTAAGAGAGTGGTCGCTTTGAAACAATATTAATTAAATAGTGAACGATAAATTGACTAACGTACTTGAGGAAATGTTTATTTTTTATTGCATAAGAAAGCGGATGAGCATATGGGCCACCTGATGGTAAGTGGTCACCAACGCCCATAGACATTGGCATTGTAAGAGATGTTAACCATCGGTTACATCGTCAATGCGCCACCACCCTTGGGAACTAAGATCTTGTGTCTGTAATTACACTGGCTCACTCACCCTTCAAACCGGAACACAACAAAAGCAAGTACCACCAAGTAAACACAACACACTCTGAACACAAATTTAAAAATATTCTAGTCGTGGCATCTTCGTTAGTCTGATGATTTGCTTTTAAGGATGGGTTCGAAGCGGAGGTTGGATATTTCTTAAACTGACCAATTTTCATGCTTGATTGTAATCAATTAGTGCCATCAGATGCTCTTGCCATTCTGACCACATTATTCACTAAAAATATGTCCTGCGCAGATGGCTACTCGAACCCAGGAATGCCCGATTCAAATAAATCAATGACATCATTTCAAATAAAGGTAAATTTTATAATTATAATTTCGCAGAACGTACACATAAATGCATATAATTTTATTTTATAATATCTTGAAAACGTTATTTATGTAATTTAGAACAATAAAGTTCTATTATATACATTATATACATATTTATACACATAAAATAAAATGTTCATAAATGTCAATAGATTATGAGAGTGAATAAATAGAGAGTGCACTTTCGTTCACGCACACACACTTAGCATTATATTTCATTGAATAAACTTTATATTTTTGAAATATTTTGTACCTTAAAAATTCTTCTACTATTAAAAATAATTGCGCATACAACCCACATTACCGTATGATTAATCAGTAATTATTACTTAAGAATATTAAAAGCACGCCCGCGATGCAAACTCCTTACAATGTAGAAATTGTGGCTTGTCACGAAAATTCAGGAAACACGAAGAATGATATGCGATATTTTATGCATGTAAGTAATTAAATTTAAACATTTTTGAATGAACAATAAATAAGGCTTGTTGGAAATTAAAAAAAAAATATTCAACGTAGTTTTAGTGAGTAAAGTCGTTTATGAAATATGTTGAATTACGTGAGTTTGCTTTGAAATATAAATTTCTACGATTAACGATGGTATGAATGTTTTAATGAAAATAGTTTTATTAATATTCTATTGATACATTTAGCGACGAAGTTGTTTTATAAAAAATATACCTGGTTTTGATAACAACTATATAAAATGTAAGGTAACAATAAACATAACTGGTTTGGTAGATTTACAATAAACACACATATAAGAATGTTGTCTAATATTTACAGTCTGTCTATAAATAGTTAGTCGCGAATCACATAAAAATAAATATACTGTTCAAATATAATAAAACTAGGTAGTGTTTGCTATATTGCGTCCATTATTTTTACCCGATGATAATATATAGCATAGCCTTGTAGCCTCTGTTGGATATACTCGACATACATACGTGTGAAGCATCGAGGTCGATACGGAAACATTGTTCGAGCTGCAAATCATTAACTTTTTTCCATGTGGTATCTCAGAACTTATTCGATACACATCTACTGCTTATATGGTTGCTGATTTCAGTCGATAATTTTTTTAATTTTTCTGTCGAGAATACTCATTACTAAATCGGAAATTGGCAATGCTTACACTACCTATTTTGGAAAGCAAAAAAATCGCCGTTATTTAAATGCTTATTTGTTTATTAAGTCTCTCAAAGAATACACTTACGATAATATTACTCCGGGCAATAATGTTTTAAGATACTCTATAATATGCTATTTTAATTATAGGAGGTCAAGCACATTAAAGAAGTACTGAACAGAAATTAAAATGGAATGCTACTCAGTGGTACTCAATAAATATGCATACTACAATGTTTATTACGAAAATATTATGCAAAAGTAAATTTAAGAATAAAAAAATATGAAACAATGCAAAAAATACTAAATTATCAAAAATAAACATTATATGTTAAGTTAGTTATTTGAATCATAATAAGTAATTAACAAACGGACAGAGCGTCTTTTGCATTATATACTATATTGCGATAATGCGATAGATGAACAATAAAAAAAAAGATTTCATCTAACAATTAAGAGTTATACAAATCAATTAAAAAGTTTTATCATAATGACAATTGGTATTTAACAATTTATAACTAGCTAAGAGTTAGGTTTTGGTTTGATTAAAACTTTTAATGGCCGATGTATTTGCCCGCTTTTAATATAATTTGCTCAAATAATATTCAGAGTAAAGCAACCGCAAACAAAACGGCATCGAATTGTAATAAAATAACATCAAATTAATTGTAAATGCGATTACTGTAAATAAAGGGATGTTGTTAAAATGTTCATTGACGTAATTATCATCAAAGAGTGCCATTTTGTGAGTTTATATTACATTCCATACTAAAGATAATTGTCAAAAATAATGTTTAAATATTTTTAATTTGTTTATTTTTATCTGTATAACGTTTACGTGGTATATACATATATTATATTAAACCTTATATTTGGCTTAAACGAATTCTAATAACTTGGTATCGAAGTCAATTATACTGTGAAATGTATAATAGTTGAGATAATGAGGTAAGGATATCTTTTTTTATTTTTGTTCATAAAGGCTCCCAAAAAAGTTTTTCGTTTGAATAAGTGTAAAAAAAATCTCCCAAGGTGATTTTTATAAAAATACAAAAAGTAAATTATAAGACAAAATTTCAAAAGAAAAATAAGTAGACGTTCCGTGTCGACCTCGGTTAGCAAGCAGCCATTACTCTTATCTGGGTCTAAGCATTTTCAGCCACGCTAAGACACCGACTACTGTAATTTGCTTAAACACTTTTTAGCTTTTGTACTAATATCTGATGCCCATTATATTTGTGATTCGATATTTTTAATTAAAATTGTTAATTAGTTTACAAAATAAACGGAAAATCCGATATGGCCCCAGTGATTAGAACGCTTGGATCTTAACGGATGGATAGATAAGCAAGAAACATAATTTTTGAGTATTTATGTTTACAATTTATTTTAGGCAGAGCTAGAGCGATATTTTCGAGTTATCATCAATAACTATTATCTCTTTATGAGTAGTGACGAAAGGCGTTTTTGGCTAAAAAAATGCAAAGTATTTATTACTTAAAGAATTATTTTATTTACATATTAATTCATTAACGATCATTTAGTGTTAAGAATAATAAACTTGTTTATTGTAATAGACATATATTTGACCTAAATATGCTTATGAAATTTCAATGTTAGTAGTCTATGTTTTTTAAAAATATATATAACCTTTTTTTAGTTAAAAAGTAACGGTGTAATGTATCACGTTCGAAACATTAAATATTGCCACGTTTCCGCTATGAGGTACAAATGGCTCCTAACCCCCAATAAGCTGTTAGGAGAACCCCTCCGTATCAATAAAATATACATATTTCAATCTCAAGTCCTGGCGCGAATGACATAACGCTATACAAATAATATCTATCTTGCACTTGAAATTTTACTATGTGTTTACGAAGGTGTGATATTTTATTCTATTTTCAAAATGTTGTGGAAAAAACATCGACAAGATTATATTATTTCACACAAATAACTATTCATCAATTACTTAAATGGCTTTTTGTATAGCTCAAATTCTAGTTGGTTCTTGATATTAGGTATAGTATATATATGATTATATGGAACGCATAAGAAAAAATACGATTCTGAAAAAGGAAATAATTCACAACTACTTATCAATACGAATTTATTTGTCATTTAACACACGTATGTTTAACAATATTAAATTGAAAAATATATTAAAAATGCTATGATCGGGTTTCAAATCAAATAATAAATGTATATGTTTTTGTTAACATACATCGCGAGAACTTAAAGTTTAATTAGATTGTTATTACATTGTCAATTTACATTTACTTTTTTTTCTTCCGTGGTAATTGTGACTTTTCTTCTTTTAAAATATGTTTGCGAACAATAACCTTTTTCTCGTAAACCCATAGTTGCTTCTCGATTTCTCCTATTCAAAGTTCGACAAGATACGGGGCAGTGAGGCCGGCCCCATTCAGCTTTATTTCCAAACCGTAATATATTCTCATTTCAATAACTCTTAACATTTGAAGGAAGGAAATCCTACACAACTCAGGCAATATTCTCTTCAATACCTGATAATATGAATTTGTATCTTCGTAGATATTTTGTTTAAAATTTACTGTTCTAAAAATAAGAAACAGGCGGACATGTTACCTAACTGTGGACCACATAGATATTAGAATTATAAATATATATGTATGTACAGTAGCTTTATCATCTGTTATATTAATTTTAAATATTATTCAAATATCTATATATTGTAGAATAAAAAGTTCCTTAAATCGTCAATGTGACGTCATTGTATTTAAAGTTTGATATTTTGTCTTACTGTACTAAAAAATCAATTTAAATTAGGGTAACACCGAAAATGCAGTTACTATTGATATGTAGCGCTAGTGTGATCTACAGACAGACTTGCACAAAGCCTCTCCGTCAGTATATATAGCAACAATCAATAAAATGTTCTCGCAATACATGACTTCAGCTACCGTACTATTCTAAATTAATGTACTATTCTCTAGAATTCTCGGATTATTATGCATTCTGTATTGTCTGTCATAGATAAAGCACAAATACCTACAATTGATTGAAATTTGATAATACACCTACAATTTGTCATATTATATTCTTAATTTGTACTTAAAAACTACTTATTGTGACAAAGAAACTCAAACTCGCTCACATTAACGTATCGTTATCATTTATCATTTAATTGGTTATCATTTTTATTTTATTTAAGTCAACACCAACAAGAAGTACACTAATAAACACAATATTATAGTCATTAAACAAAATCTTTATATAAATCGAGTGTCTCCTTAATTATATCATTTAAAATATCAAATATTTCTAATACATCAATATCAATTTTAAGCGCGTTATAATCGCGGCTTTATCATTGAACACAATCTCTTAATTACGGCTTAATTATAATCGCCGCATCTCAAACTTTTCTTATCAAGCTCCAGAATGCTGATTACCCTTCGAATGAACTAAAACGAGTTCGAGTGGATCGCTATCAGTGGGGTTCACATCTCCCGAGTGTCATTAGTTAATGTTGCGGGCAGTTCCTACGGAGATTTCATCTGGCGGTCTGAGATCAGTCGACTCGCCCTCCCTTGATCTTATCTTTGCTTCATTACCGTTCCACGATATCGCGCCCTTTGACGGACTACGTACATCTCTATTACGTCTAGTCTTATAAGATGGTAAAGAACAAGACAATTGTCTTTCGAGTTTATATAAATAAATGACAACTAATAAACAAGTCAATATTTGCATCTGTGACATAGCTGCATTGTTTAAAAATACACAATACAAAGTATATTTTTAATATTAGGTCCTTACATATGAAATTGGCGTTTTGTCGTACTGACCACTTTAATCTGAAATATCTCCTCTTTGGTTAAGAATTCAGAACGACCTTCAGAACCAACCCCGTGGACGACCGGAGAACAAAGTGGAAAATGAAGAATTAAAGCCTATTGTGGAAGCGGATCCATCACAAAGCATTTCAGAGATATCCGCAGACTTCGGGGCAAGTGATAAAACTGTATTAATCCACTTGAAGCAAATCGGAAAAGTAAAAAAACTTGAACGATGGGTACCTCATGAATTGAGTCAATCCAACTTGCAAACTCGCGACGACGGCTGTGTTACTTTGCTCGACTGGCACAATAATGAAGGGATTTTAAATCGAATCATTACTTGTGATGAAAAGTGGATACTGTACGATAACTGGAAGCGCTCGTCGCAATGCCAGCCAAATCCTGCCCTAAACGAAAATTGAGTCAGAAAAAGTTACTTGTGAGTGTGGATTAGCACCGGTGTCGTTCACTACAGCTTTCTAAAATTCTCGCCAAACCATTACGGCAGATATCTTTTGTCAGTAACTGCAAACCACGAAGGAAGAACTAGCTGCTAAACAACCGAGATTGGTCAATCGCTCTAGGCCACTGCTGCTTTACTACAACGCAAGACCAGACACAGAACGACAAACAACCACTGTTAGATGAGCTACAATTGGAATGTCTGCGATATCCACCGTACTCCCCGGACCTTGCGCCAACAGATTACCATTTTTTCCGGAAGTGGGACAACTTCTAACAAGGAAAACAATTCAACTCCGATGCGGCAGTCCAAACCGCCTTCAAAGACTTTATTGATTCTCGTCCCCATGGTTTTTTTAGTAAAGGGATCAATGAACTACCTATGAGATGGCGAAAGTGCATAGATAACAACGGCGCATGCTTTGATTAAGTAAATATTTTTACAAAAAAAATATTACTTTATATTCCTTCCGTACAAAACGCCATTTTCATATGTAAGGACCTAATAATTTAATTATTAAGTATTAAAAATATAATAATAGTAAAATTATTTTTAAATATTTTAATACAATAATAATATACTACCAATCATTATAATATAAAAAATATTTATCATAAAATATATTTTCACAAATGAAAAACCTGCCTCCATTTTTTATTTAGATATCAATATATATAACAGTAAACATTCTTACACACTTGCCAACTGACTAAGAGTTTAAAGAAAGAATAAAAACGCCTTCATATGAAATAAAATTACAGTTTGCAAACGAAATAAAAAAACACACTCCAATAGAAATGTGAACTAAAAAATGCTTTAAATGTGAATAAAATGATTGATAAAAACCTAACTTTGATATCAACCACCTCTCTATAGCGGTAAATCATAAAAAATAAACAACCGAATTAGAAAGCTTCGTAAATCGTTCTTCAAAATTATTATTTAACAGTTATGTTAATGAATAAAAATAAATTATACGTATTTGTTCACTATAAAATATTTTATATAAATAAAACGTTAATTTAGAAATACATTTATTTAATGCTTATGTTTTAAGGATACAAAAATATTTAGATACATTTGGATACAAGACAGGGCGCCGTAGGGTCGAACCCCTACTGAATAGAAATAGTTTTCGCCCCGAGGAATTACGCAGGACCCCGGGTCAAGAGAATGAATTTTGATTTTGCTTTTTCGGGGGAACGAATCCGGATTACTGTATGTTGTCCGCACCCTTTCCACCATTTACCTACCCAAACATACCTGTCCTACTTCAGTTTTGATTTTGAATATTTATAAGATCCAACAAAATATCTTGTGTAATATTAAATTTTTATATTTCACTTCAAAGTCGAAAATCCACTTGAAAATTTTCCAAAATTCTTGAACGTTTCGTAAAATCGTGTCACTCGTGACATTTGTAGAATTTCTACGCTTAAGGTCTTTTGACGGCTCGAGTTCGGCGCGACGGTGAAGTCGTATAACGCTCATACCTATATTCTCACTCATCCGTCATATTACACTTTGCGGGGCGGAAACACGGGCTGAAATAAAAACACAAACATCATTGTCTGTGTTTGGTAAAGAGTTGGCTCGTAAACAAGCAATAAACGTCCCGTATTTCATTGTGGAAGGGTGGAGACTGCTCTATCGCGGTTAACAGTAAATTCGCTTGTAAAAAAATTCAACGCAGCTTGTTTATTGTTTCCGTTTAATTGTAAAATTCTCATGTTTATTCGTACATTTTTATGATAGCGACGAACAGTGGAAATATTTGTGATGCTCGTATTAAGACTATATGAAATGGTAAATTTATTTATAAAACATATTCAGATATGTCTCGCTTATTATGATTTTATATATTATGTATATTATGTGTATTTATATATTATGTATATTAAACAAAGAATATAGGTACATCCGAGCAAGTACTACTGAGTTATCATTTACTCAATTTTTATAATTTAACTAGTGGTTAGCGTTGAAGGAAAATATCGTGAAAAAAATCCAACACGGGTTGGAATAGATGATACCACATGTATCCATCCTGCAGCAGGTTGCACCAGAACAGCATATAGAAGAAAACTCAAAATATTCTCTTTCAATAAAGAAGTGGTTTGTCCATGAATGTAACATTTAAGAGCTGTTACTACGAAACGTTTCATTGTGTATAATATTTACGTCGTTAATATTCAATTATACATAGTGAAAAACAATATTAGTAGAATGCGATGAAATGAATATTAAACAAAATAGGATCCACCGACCGATGTAATGGAGAGTATTTTATGGTCATACCCTTTGTGAGGTTAAAAACGCATTTCAATATTAAACATTTATTTGCTGGACCACCCTAAAAAGACCGCACGCGAAATATATGATACAAATGTAAATATGAATGAACACAGTATATAATCATGGAATCATAAAAACTTTACGATTGCCGCAACTATAAGCTCGATGAAGCAATTTCAATTTAACCATGAACAATGAAAAAGTTGTAAAAAAAATGCTTTAGTATGGGACCAATTCCAATAGCATTCGCCAAAAAATATTTCAATAAACCGAACTAATACAATAAATTGTTTAAATAGAATGTCAAAAGTATCTTTATTTATTCCTTTCACGGAGTCATTAACTTATCTCGTTTATTAAGCGAACTTAACTTTATAGCAGTTTGTCGAGAGTTACATCTTTATCTTCGAGGGGTGAATTAAGGAAATGAATGTAAGAACAAGTATACGAGGATACTTTGTGTTGCGTGTATCTGTGTGATTATTGCGATTTTTTTTACTTATTGGATAGCGTCATTAAAGACATATATGTATGGAATGAAAACAGCGCCATCTAGTGAAAATAATCAGAATTCCATACAAATCGTATTTAATATCAACACTATCGCTTAAGTAAAAAACTTGAATTAGGCACACTGTATCGTTCCGTGATGACATTTATCTAGTGACTCCGGAAGGTAAACATCCTGATATCACAGAGCTCACCCTTCTCGCGAGTGCTCTTAGAATACACCCGTATACTTTTTATGTTTCCGCAGGGTTATATTTCGCTCAACTGTACTGCTCATATTTTTATTACGCGCAACGTAAAATCAGAATCGAATGGAGATGATAAGATAGTGAAATACCCTTGAATGTTTTAAGATTATATCGCTGTTGTTTGACAATAAATTTGTATAGTTTATATCAAAAGGGTGTACTCTACGTGCTTACAAATAAAATAGTATACAATAGAAATTAAAATGAATCTTTATTATTATTATATAATATTAAGAGCATCGTGTCAATTTCGTAAACAACATTTTACTCGGTGGTAGAGCTTTGTGCAAGCTCGTCTGGGTAGGTACAACCCACTCATCAGATATTCTACCGCAAAGCAGCAGTACTTTGTATTGTTGTGTTGTGGTTTGAAGAGTGAGTGAGCCAGTGTAATTACAGGCACAAGGGACATAATATCTTAGTTCCAAAGGTTGGTGGTGCATTGGCGATGTAAACGATGGTTGACATTTCTTACAATGCCAATGTCTATGGGCGGTGGTGACCACTTACAATCAGGTGGAATATAAGCTCGTCCGCCTACCTATACAATAAAAAAAAACATAATTCACCCTAATTACGAGATTTTATTTAATAGGTAATATTTCTCAAAAGATAGTGATTTTTAAAAATCATAATATTTTTAAGTTATTGATAGCTTATTGATGCAGTTGCAGATTTGCAGAAAATAAATAAGTTTTTGTATAATAAAATATTATTATATTCTTTTTTAATATGACAAACTATTTCAATTCAACACCATAACCAATAACGGCAAGTGAAGTATCAGATCTTAAGTCAAGCTAACAGAAGTCGGTACGTGACCGGAAATGAATTTTCCGGACGCATCGACACTTTCAACGAACTACGCAGAAGATATTCAATTTGCTTTATGAAATATATATTCTGCCGTCTTAAGAAAAAAAGACGCATCTGCAAAAAGTAAAACATGGAGAAAATAAATGTTTTGTAATTTTAAAATTAAAACAGTTGCTGTGGGAAGATAATTTAAAAAAATGCTATTTTCTTTTTGTGAGACTATGCAATATACATTTATCTAGCAGAGTGTATTAAAAAAATATATAAAAAACAATTTAAAATATTAATTAAATAATATTTTCTATTTCATCTTAGTAAAAAAAATATGGAAAAATAAGTAATACTACGTAAGAAAGACGCATCTACGGTACATGCGTTCTTTCAATTTAGCAATTTATAAAAACGTCTTTTCTTCTTAGCTATTTGTTATTTAGTAGTGTTAGCAGTTTTGCTTTGAATCGTGGTGTTTTGCATAATCACGACATTGTTTACAAAGTCTATGTCTTACCTCCTTGTGATTGGAATTATGAATAACATACTTTTCACAATTCTCACAATCGTCGTGCCCTAATTTTTCGAGTTATATGTTTTGTTTTTAACTATTTTTCTGTAATAATCATAAGAAATCTGTTCATGAACGTTCGTAATATGTTTGTTGTTCGCAAAAATGTTTAAACATTTTGGTAATTGAAATATCCGATGGAAGATATTTTCTGTTCGTGCTCTCGTCTGTAGTGAGATATGGTAGGATTAAATGCATATATATATTCTATGATATTGGTATCATCAAATTTATTTGGATTTGCATTGGTACCTCGTCTATTTCTTCTACACGTAATTCTAAATCTAAAGCATTCCTCACTGAACTGACATTTTTATATTAAATCCCAGTGTCTCTAAAAAAAAATCTTAAAGGAAAGTAATCTTTATCTAATTATGAATTATCGGAATCAAAAACTAAATCTGAGGAACTACGCTAATAGTAACAGCCTGTGAATGTCCCACTGCTGGGCTAAGGCCTCTTCTCCTCTTTGTGAGGAGAAGGTTTTTGGAGCTTATTCCACCACGCTGCTTCAATGCGGGTTGGTGGAATACACATCTGATAGAATTTCAATGAAATTTGACACATGCAGGTTTCCTCACGATGTTTTCCTTCACCGTCAAGCACGAGATGAATTATAATCACAGATTAAGCAAGTGAAAATCGGCTTGGTTGAAACCGATAATTTTTTTTTGCATGAGATTGAGACGGCTCTCCAATTATACTATTTGACAATGAATCTGGCAAAGAGTTTCTCGATGGCAAGGCCATTATTGTAAAGGTGCGGTTATGTCTTATTATATCACACTGAAAAAAAAGCACTATATACGGTTTGAAATATTGTATGCTTCTGCACTTTGAATAAACATAAATTACAGAATTTACAAAATATAATTATAATATTGCGTATAATAATAAGTGCATAATAATTTCATCACATATACTTTAATCATTGTGATTCATATATCAGAAATGGAACAAACTAACAGAAACTACTCCTCCGTATGCTATGATAAATTTTTATTATGTTTATTTTACAAAGAACAATTATAAATAACTCCGACATATTTATTATAATATTTAACTACAAATTAAATCAAATTTATAAATACAAATTACAATTAATATCTATTTTATGTGAGTTAATGGCGGAGTGATTCAGACACATACACGTATTCTAGTCGACTGCCTGGGCGCAACTGACAGTATTCTCTTCCAACCGCACCCCGCACATTGAGCAATGCTAAGGAGAGAAGACGCTTCTGGCACTTGCGTTATACTGATTTTGGTAAAACTACGATGAAAAGACATATTTACGTAGATGCGATTTTCTTCCTTAGTATAATGATCACGGCAGTGTAATTGCGTCTTTATTATCTGTCAAAATGCAGATGCGACTTTTCATTGTATGATCTTGTTATTTTTTTGAATGTGAAAAAAACACATTTACGTGTTTACGTCTTTTCAACTTAGTAACCATCAAAAACGTTTTTTCTTCTTAGTTCTTGATAATGTTTTTTGCAAATACGTCTTATTTAAGCACAGCTAACTCTGATTGTGTAAGTCTTAGAGCAATATAAAAAATATTGGCAGAAACGTCTTTTTTTCCTGATTCCAAATATGGGAAAAACTCAATTTTGAAAAAAATGTTAGATGCGTCTTTTTTTCTTAGGACGGCAGTATTCATTCAATTAGTGGACTTGTTTTCATTTAATTTTATGTTAAAGGCCGGTGGAAGTCCAAACGGATCACCTGATGGTAAGTGGTCACCACCGCCAATAAACATTGGCCATGTAAGAAATGTCAACCATTCCTTACATCCGCGCCGCCAACCTTGGGAACTAAGATCCCCTTCCATCTAAGAACCCTTCAAACTGGGACATTACAATTCTGAACATTGCTGTTAAGCGCTAGAATGTCTATTGAGTGGGTTCCACAAAACCCTACGTAGAAAACAGAATGTTTCATAATAATCAAATATAGGTATAATATAGGTATTTTCGTTTAATGTTTTTATTTGAGTTTACAGGATGAGCTTGTCTATTTAAAATATGTATTATATTACTAGCAAAATTCAAAATATAACCTCGGCTTATTGCGGCCCCACTGGTGACAAGAGGGCTGGTTCGTTTTTCACTCAGAGGGTCGGAATTGTGATTCAAAGGAAAATCTGCAGCATTCTTGCCGCCATTCCACACGGTCATGATTTGTATTGTAGCTAATTTTATTTTTTATATATAAACATTTAATGCGAGTTCTTATATACATTCATTTAACTTGGAAACGGCTCGAACGATTTTTTCAAATTTTGTATAAAGATATTAGTTTTGTATAAGATTATTAAGTAGTATATGTAAGTATAGTATGATAAAAATAATTATAAAATCACAACAAAATGAGGTCAAGCTCGGATCTGTCGCTCAGATACTTATATATGAACCTATCAACATTTTTGATGAATATGACTTACATTTACGTTATATTATAATATATGGATCCAATTATTTTATCTAAGATAAATTTTATGATGTCACGTTTTTAGAGATAAAAAAACAATCAATTAAAAAAATTATTAAAGGTACAAATATAATTACGGTAAAATATTATGAAAAATATATACATATGTTCCTTAGTGTTCGCACATCATATATCACTTGAAGTACACATCAGTTTAAGAAGAGGAAAGAGGCTATAAAACACTGTTATCGTAATGAAATAAAATTACCACGTGAATTTATATGAAGGGGAGTCATCGGCACTCTGCTTGCTCATACAATTATAATTTAAGATTGTTAGAAGGAATTTACTTTTCTTGAATGAGATAAATTGACTTTATAATATTTGTTTTATTTTATTTTTCATCTGTCCATAAATAAATGAACATAATATAATACTATAATATACCATTCGTTAAATTGCCAAACCGTTACTAACTTCAAAGTCAACTGGAAAGTTCAAAGTTAGTAGCGCTAATCATAGAGCAGTTATTTTCATATTTGTCTATAATTATACACTTTCACTCAAACTTCAAACTAGAACAAAAGTAAGTAATAGTAAGTAGTGCCGCTAATGTGATAAGTAGGTTTTGTAAAACCCTGTCACGAAGTTATATTAAATATTAATTTAATTAAAATCAACAAACGTGGTTTTCCATGCCATTTTTGTATCTTTCTATTATTTTAATATACTTTATTTTTTCACTCCTGGATATTTTTATATCATACTTTAATTATTTGATTCTAATGTTATTATCTTCTTATGTTATTTGGCACTACTTTATTGATCCAGATGTATGTCAATTGCCTTGCCACCTTGAAGTTATTAGTTTTAATGAGGTTATAGATATCTGGGCTTGTCTAGTAATAAGATCATCTCTATTATGGATTGCCATTTTTCGGTAGTATGTTCAAAACTTCCTTAATTACTACTAAGGAAGTTTATGTCCTCTTCATCACTATCGTCTGTCACCAGCTTTATAACTAAAACTAGCTGTTTCCCGCGGTTTCACCCGCGTAAAATTAATAAAAATGTAATGAATAGAAATCAGCCTAGAAGCTTCCTTGATAAAAGGACTATACAGCACAAAAATAATTTGTAAATTCGAACCAGTTGTTCCTGAGATTCAGAACAAGTTCAGTGGTTCCTGAGTTCCAGAGAACAAACTCTTCAGTTTTATATATTAATAAGTAAAATAAGATAACAAAATATTATTAAGATCTGTTAATTGACATAAAAGATCAATTTAGTTGTAACCAATTAAGTACATGGCCTATTTGCGTACACATTTTCTCATCGTTAAAACATGGAAGCCTGTTAACACGATATACCTGCGATGGCAAATCGGCATAGCGCAGTCACCGTTGCACCGTGGTTGCTCTTTGGAGAACCCCCTTTCGCATGGCTCGCTATGTATCAACGATCTATGAGTCTTTGAGAGTTTGTTGACGGCTAACAGCTATTTCGTGTATTGTCACCATACCCTAAATTCGTAGCTAGCCGTTATCTCATCCGGCAATTTTCAGTGTCGTTTACAAACTCATACCAAAGCATCATACCAAGATCATACCGTACATAATCCGTAGTGTGACCAAGATCCCTAAATAAGTAAATGATTTGTTGTTTACAGATTGTTTTAGTAAAGACCAATTCCTGCTCTAGTACGAGACAGTAATTTATATTTGGAAAAGCTTGTATCTGAAAAAGTTCCTCTTTAGCTTTACATGATATTATATTGTAGTGCGAAAGTGAAATATTAACATCAATAACTTCAAGACCCAGGACAGTCACTGAGAATTTATCGATACAAAAATCCAATAACTTAATTTATTGGCCTCAAAGCTAGATACTATAGCAGATCGCAATACGGCTTTAGAATTGTTATCAACGTAGAAAGAAGAAAAAATATAATTAATTTTATTTAAGGCTGTTTAAAATAATAGGTATTACAGAATTAATTAATGTTTATGTCATTATTACTGTTTAATTATGAAACGATCACGACATTAATTTATTTGTCAATACAAACATGTAAATATTAAATAAATAAAATTGAATTCCAATCCAATGAATCATATTTGTGTGGCATTCCAATTATTATAATATCAATTTATATATAAAAGCAATAAAATAACTAGTTCTTGCCAGCGGCTTTACGCTCTTGTAATCGGTTTGCCATATATAGATGATACATGGCTAATACAAACGATTTATTGATGATTATTATGATAAACGCATTTTATTTATCGCTTTAGCTATTACACTTATTTTAATAGGAATGATTTAAATAAATTTTGAATTTCGAATGAAATCAATATAAAATGTATTTAAATGAGATCTTTTGAATTTACGTTTTACAAGATTAAAATAAGCCAAACAAATATCCAAATATCTTCTTAACGTTTTTATCAAGAAGAACCAACGAGAAAAGTATGTAGTCATTTTTATATGGATCATAATATGAATGCAACCTAATAATTAATTGATGAGTAATAAAGAAAATATAAAATAAGCTAATAAATATTTATTCAATATCTCAAGTCCTAATAATGATTTTTAGGTTTTCTCCTTCTTACAAAAAACTGATGACATAGTAATCTCCAAAATTATGGAACAGAATTCTTTCCAGAGGTAGATTAAACTCAGCTTGGAGCAACATTCATTGAAAACAACTTTGGTTTCATTGAAATCGGATAACGTGAAGAAGATTATCATAATTTAAAGATTGTTAATCCATCTCCTATATATTTTTATCAGTTAAATCGAAGTATTCAAGCAAGTAAAAATAAGGATACCAAGAAAAAAGAGTAAGAACACGAAAATGTTGTTTTTTCGATTCAACTCTAAAACTGGAGCGAGCGCCTTGCGGTGTATTAGTACCGAGTGGACTGATTGGATGTGGACAAAAAGATTGTTTCGACCTGCACTGTTTATTTTTATACCCGAAAAACAACCTTAATCAAAACCCCATGAGGGAATATCGATAGCTAGCATTTCATAAAATATTCAAACAAATGAACTTACCGACGTTCATTTTGAAAATCTATTATTACGCGAAAGTTCCATTTTAATCATATTAGTTAGTGTTCTGTGAATTTATAAAAACGAATAGTATAATAACAAAAGTATTTTTAATATACATAAGTACGTCAACAATGTTATCGAATAAAAAACGACGAAACCAAGCGTTTTTATATCGAATGTTGGAAATCTGGAATGTATGGCGAGATCAAATTTGGTAAAGCATTTTTCTGCTATTATTATTATTTGATGTATGTATGTAGTTTCACTTGTACTTTGATTGTATGATAGCAATATTAATCGTATTTTAATTTTAATTAAGTTTATTTTTGTTTGTTTTTTGCAGACCTTTTTTTTTATTTTATTTTTTTTTTTTATGTAAGAGGGGGCAAACGAGCAGGAGGCTCACCTGATGGAAAGTGACTACCACCGCCCATGGACACCTGCAACATCCGAGGACTTGCAGGTGCGTTGCCGGCTTTGCAGGAAAGAGTACGCTCTCTTCTTGAAGGTTTTTATGTCATATCGGTTCGGAAAAGTCGCCGGCGAAAGCTGGTTCCACAGAGTGATTGTGCGAGGCAGGAAATGCCTTAAAAAGCGCACTGTTGTGGATTTCCAGACATCGAGGTGATGGGGATGGTATTTGGAGTTCTGGCGCGATGTCCGGTGTGAAATTCAGCTGCCGGGACTAATCCAAACAACTCCTCAGAACACTCCCCGTGATATATGCGATAGAGGATGCAGAGTGACCCAACATCTCTACGCAAGGCCAATGGATCAAGCCGGTCGGTAATAGCCTGATCGTCGACAATTCGAACCGCTCTACGTTGAATGCGGTCAAAAGGAAGAAGCTGGTACTGGGGAGCTCCCGCCCAGAGGTGAGAACAGTACTCCATGTGGGGCCGAATTTGCGCCTTGTAAAGTTTTAGGCGATGGTCCGACGTGAAGTACCGTCTCGCCTTGTTGAGCACTCCAAGCTTTTTAGAAGCCAATTTGGCTTTAACTTCCAATTGACCGCGGAACTGAACAGTGTTCGAAATTTCGACGCCAAGTATACCGATACTGGCTGTGGCAGCGAGGGGAGTATTCTCGAAATGAGGGGATATGACAAAAGGAGATTTTTTAGCGGTTAACGCGCAAACTTGAGTCTTATTGGGGTTGAATTGGACCAAGTTCAGTCGGCCCCAGTCCGAGACCTTGGTTAACAAGGTCTCGACTTCAGACACAAGTTTGTTCCGACATTCCGACAATATTGACTATTATATTTATCTACGTTGCTCTTCAACTCAAGGTTTTGTTCTTATTTTCAACAAGAATGACATCGATGCTGTTCTTCATATAAAGATTTGGTTTGTGTCACTGTAATTTAATCTCCAAATTCTAAAACGCTGATTGGTCGCCTATCGCGTCATCATCTGCGTCTCACCATCCGACCAATGGTCATTCAAATTTGATCAAAATTAGTTTATATCAGAAAGTATAGATTAGATGGTATTATTAAAACAAACATTTTATTTATATTATACCTAAATATGGTAACGCTAATAATTATTTTAAAACATTTTAATATGTAGCCAAAATAACACCAATTTTTATAACATATATTCTTAAGTTTTTTTAATTAAAAGTACAATTAATGCAAACAATGGAATACCAAATATAAAAATGTAGATATTTTCTCACAACGGAATGTACTTTTGTAAATATTGCACTAATTCATTGTTATCGATAATAATTTTAAAAGTATCATACAAAAATTGCAACGTTAAAAAACTGTAAACAGTTCGAAATCCGTTCAACATAAAATAAAGATAATTCGCTTTAAGGGTGTTATTTCTGTGTGATATGGCTCCGATATCATGCGCGGCTTCGATGACTTGCTCCCATTTGTATTCTGTTCCCGTTACAGAATTACCGCCGCTAACACCACTTACCGAAACTGGTAATTACAGTTCTACCTACAGTTTATAGATATTATCAAAGTGATACTATACTTCAATGTATTTGGGTTACCAATATATAGAAGTAAAATGAATACTTTAAGTAAAGCATAACTTCTTTAACTATAAATTTTGTTGTGAATATATATTTCTGTTAAAAGTGTTTTTGGTATTGTAGTTTTGATGACTTTGGTGCTGTGTTTACAGCAATATGGCTACTTGGATAATTTTTTTTTAATTGTATCTTCGTGTCGTCGAGTTAGCTTAGCTGGAATAAGGAATTATTGGTAGTGTAACATTTTCTTGACTTGGAAAGTACATAAAGCTGTTTATCTGGCTCCTATCTCCGCTCTTTTCGCGTTACCGATTGGACGTTGGACTATAGTACGAGTGTTGCCCTTTGCCGCTTCCTTTCTAGAAAGCTACTTTGCACTCACCGATTAGCATAATTAAGGACACGAAGAATATGACATCTTAGATCTTAAGGTTTGTAGCACATGTACACTGCATTGTGAACTCTACGATTTATATTTCACTGACAGACCAAACTAAAAGTACTAAAGTATAAATAAAACTTTATAAAAATGTCCATAAAATCTCAGTCAGAATGCCATTTATATGGTAAAATAAATATAATATTCAAAACTATAGAAACATTTAGCTAAGCTCAGTAAAAATCAACAGAAAATAATATAAACAATGTTTTATTTTTTATTTTCCGACTCATAATGAATTTAGTCGTGTCACTTAAAATGTACTCGCATCTCACTTTCATCGACAATCAGCGAGTGAGTGCTAACCAAGTTACACTAACGAACTCCTTAACTAGATAGTAACGATGCAACCAAACTTCATAATTAGGCCAACCGACAATTGTGAAACTACTTTTTGTTTTATTCCTGCTGTTCCAGCGCATTCGGTGAGCTGGCGACTTCCTACTTTGTTACTTAAAAGCAGAATTTGCAACTCAGAAGTCAACAGGATCACGTAACTTTACAGCGGAAACGCTAGTTTTTAGATAATATAATAGCAGTTCTTAATAATTATGTAAGTTGGTATTGTCGTATAAAATAAATATGTATGTAGTAATAGTGGTTCATTTGTAAGTTTAAATCAGGATTAAATTATTATTTTAACGATGATCTGCCGCTATGGCTTAATTAATTATTTATTAATTAAACCTTACTCGGTTGGTTTTTGTGCAAGCCACATGTTTTTTTAAATATTTTGGAATACGTCTTACGTCATAAATTTATATATTATATACATAAAATAATAATCAGTAATTCTATTTTTAATAAAAACTTTATTTCAATACGCCATGTCTTCTATTCTCAGTAAATACATTTAATTGTGTTTAATGAGAATAGATCTCACAAGAAAGCTGATCCGTATACACTATAGGAAATGAATAAGAAGAATATTAAGTGAGTCATTAACAATTCTAAATGAAATAAATCCTTAGTCGATACCCTGTCAACTCTAATACCGCTTGGAAGTTCTGTTATTTATCTAGTAAAACATATACGATATAGTAAACTATAATATTATGCTGTTAATTGTTTTTTATTTTTTTTATTTCAAATTGGTAAGAAGATTCGCAAATTACGCCAATAGACCTTTGTTCTCTAAGAAAATTTTAATATGTTTGTGGATAATAAGAAAAATACCTCCATTTTCTAGTCAGTTTATTCAAGAGAGACAGTTTTCCATGACAAGCTGAACAACACAAATGACAGAGAGTCCTATCCATATCAACATGAATGACATCACAATATTAATCGTTCATTGCTTCGCCAATGCGCCACCAACCTTGGGAACTTGAATCCCTTGTACTTATAATTACACTGACACATCCTCTTAACCGGAACACAGCCATACGTGTTGCTGTTGGGCGGTAGAATATACTTATTATGATGAGCGCGTGATACCTACCCAGACAAACTTGCACAAAGCCCTACCATTAAGTATAACCAATATTTTAAAGTTATAATTAGTATTTCTAATTACCCCTTCTACTGTTTTATAAAAATGTGATAAAAGTTAGTTACGATAAAAGACATTAGGGGTCGGGATCGAATCTACGACTTTAACATCGGTAATCGAAATAATTCCTTTGGTAAACGAACAACAATAATACTATTACAAACACTTTGTGTAGCAGCAAAGTTTTAAGCTAAAAGGTTAAGTTTCATAACTGAAACTTGCCTTGTAAACTCGGTAATTTGGATCAGTAGTTTAGAAAATATGAAATATCTTTACTTGTCTCAAGTGGCTGCGATACTTTTTGTTTTATAGCAACTGTTCTTATCTTCTATGTAACAAAAAAGTGTTCGTGATAGCTTAGTTATGTCCGTGGCTATACTAAGCTATTAGCTAGTAATAAATCTCAACATCATTATGGTAAAATGTAGACAATGCTTCCTGCAAAAATAACCTTTAAACTTATATAAAATACAGGCTAGTTTGTAAAAAAATCTTGAAGATTAACCATAATAATAAAGAAACCCCCATTGAACGAAAAATGTAAATCAAGTATACCCACAAACAAAGAATAATATATACGAGCGATCGTAGCTGCGGTAAAATACAAAGCGAAATATGATAACACAAACATTATTTATTACGTCCCCTTAATCGAAATATTCAAGAAGCAGAAGCGAAGAAAAAGCGGTAAATTCGTGAGTATCGATGAAAAATTCAATTTGCTAAAGCTAATGTTTGATATTTCTTTATCAGAAGAGCCAATTACCGTGTTTCGAGTGCGGGACTGGTTTCCGGTTTATTTGATGAATAATATTTCTTAATGGAATTTATAAAACTCTTTTTCTGTCTATAGAAAATGCTAGTTCCACTTGGTGGTAAGGTTAAGTCCGTCTTGTTAGGTACTACCCACTTAGGAATTTAACGCTTTCCTTAAACGCCTGTAAACACACATTCAAGCCTTCACGTGTAGTGGATGTGTAATTTGATTATTCTTAAAAATAATAATAATAGATTTTTAAGGTCTTTGAATGCATCCTTATCTATATATATAAAAGAGGATCTTTGTATATGTATGACATCGATAAACTCAGAAACTATTTGACCGATCATTATGAAAATTGGTATGTATATGTATTTTTCCACGGAGACAGTTTATATGCTATATTATTGATGTAACTCGCCACCAGACGGCGCTGTAAAGTATCGACTCCCGCCCCGTTCAACCGATTGTCATAAAACTTCAAATATATCATGTGTTATTGATTTTTCAAATCGATTTCAAATTGATTTATCAAATATAAATAAAAATAAACAAATAACTTATAAAATTTTATTTAAAAATAATATGATTATGTTCAAAAAAGTGATTCAACGCAGAGCCTAAACCACTGGGGTATGGTACCGACTTGAAATTTTGACAATACTAAGAAAGGATTTTTGGAAATTCCACCCCTAAAAGGTTGAAATAAGGGATGAACAGTATTGTATGGAAATCCGTCATTTTCAAAGTTAGAAGCATGATATTTTGTACACAAGCTTCTAGTTAGAAATAAATAAGAACGTAAATCAGAGTTTTCCAAAATTCACCACCTAAGAGGGTGAAATAGAGGTTGAAAGTTTATATGGAGAGTCATATTTTATCTAAGAAACATGAATATTTATATACAAGCTTTTCTTTAGAAATAAATAAATATGTAATTCAAGATTTTTGAAAATGTACCCCAAAGAGGGTGAAATAAGGGCTGAAAGTTTGTATGGCGGGTCCATCTAAGAATCATTAAAATTTACATACATGTGTCTGTTTAGAAATAAATAGGTATTTCTGGGTTTTTTAAAAACTGCAAGAGTGTGAAATAAGGGTTGAAAGTTTGTATTGAAGGTCCGTCATTTTTGATGTAAGAACCATGAAATTTAATTTTAAGGCTTCTGTGCAAAAATAAATGCATATCTATTTTGTCATTTTTGAAAATTAAAACTAGAAACTGTAGTATAAAGAAAGGGTCTGTGCTTTAAACTTACTGTTTTTACAGCAAAAATAGACCATAATTAACCTATTGTATTATTTCTTATTTTATCGCGGGCAGAGCCGCGGGTGAACCGCTAGTATTATATGTAACCTTTGAGTGAAACATTTCTGACGTAAGAACTTTTCACATCAATTTTATACTCACTTTTGTATTATATTTTTGAATGAATATATTTACTAATTACTAAATAAATACAACAGTATGTTATGGAGAATATTTACAGCGATTGTTAAAAAAATTCATGAACCTCAGCGTCGCCCCTCACCTATTTGACTTTCTAAGTGACAAAAGCATTAAAACGTCTCGCGGGAATTAATCGCCTTTTACATTAACGTTAAGTGCTATTTTAGATTATGTGAGGAAAGTTGAAAACTTCGATTCTTCGAACATTTGTGTTGTTTCAGGCTTGTTCCAGCCGATCGCGGCCCGTCACTTCAATTATGTATCATATTTCGCGGAAACATCGACAAAATATTGGAATTTTAAATTAATTGCTCTTTTATCCCAATACAATAACTCAGTACGGCATTATTGGTTCTTTATTATTTACAATACTTGTAAATTTAATTTCCTTTTAATTTAAGGACTACGAAATAAAATATAGTATATTATTTTACTAGTCTTTACAGCCTGTAAATTACTACTGGACTCCTTTGAATATATTGTTTGGAGTTTATTCAACCAAGCTGGTTTAATGCAGGTTGATTGGGTACGTGGTGCATTTTTTGTCTACCGAATTATAGACATAAATTAAATAAATGTAAACTCAATGATGCTGGGTTTGAAGACATAATCGCCATTGAGATTCACATGTCTCTGCCCACTAAGTTATCTTTTTTTATTTTATTTTATAGGTAGGCGGACGAGCATTTGGGCCACCTGATGGTAAATGGTCACCAACGTCCATAGACAATAGCATTGCAAGAAATGTTAACCATCGCTTACATCACCAATGCGCCACCAACCTTGGGAACTAAGATGTGATGTCCCTTGTGGCTGTAATTACACTGGCTCACTCACCCTTCAAACCGGACCACAACAATAGCAAGTACTGCTGTTTTGCGGTAGAATATCTGATGAGTGGGTGGTACCTCCCAGAGGAGCTTGCACAAAGCTCTACCACCAATTTGGTCCTAGATGATATAGATATAACACAAATATCGTTTTATAGAAGGTTTCCTTAAAGTTTTAATTATTAAAGTCAGAAGCGGAAACCATAACAAAATATCGCTGTTAAAAATTACACGTCTCTCGGTGCTTTTTATTGTAATAAAACTGCGGACTCGCTTTAAACTTTCAAAGTTCTAGGAAGTTCTGTACAGGTAACATGATTTCAATTAGGTTTCTCTGAAAAAATATCGTAAACTGGCACAATACACGAACTTCTTGTATTCGACATTTTTACTATCGTTTTTTAAATTAATATTTTATTGGAAATATTTTTGCCAAACTTTGTTTGAAAGCTGTTTAAGTACTACCCACTCATGAGATATTCTACCCCTTAACTGCAATACATAGTATTGAGGTTGGGAGAACGTAGGATCTGGTAGAAGTTAGTCAGTATAACTACAGTCTCAAGGGACATAACATCTTAGTTCCCAAGGATAGAGGGGCTTTGGTTACGTAAGGGATGGTTAATATTTCTTACATCTCCAATATCTGAGTGGCGGTGGTGACCACTCACCATTACCCATCCGCCAATGAATTACATAAAAAAATGTTTCATTAATAAAATTTCTATCCTTTTACAGAGTAATTGTAAAGTTAGTTAAATTTAGTTACAACGAAAAATGATAACTTTTTTGTTATTGGCGTTACAATAAAATATTGACTGAAGCTCTACAAAAATGCTACCGCTAAAATATTAAAGTATAAAAACTTTTTTCAGCAAAGGTTTTCAGTGACAAATGAGTAATGTGTTTACTGAACTATATGGAGCAGCTCGTTTTCCTCGTTGTTTACTTTCAATACATGACTTTGACTAATAACAACTATCTCTGCTAGTGTGCGGTCAGCTTGTGGCACTATGGACCGTGCACGGTACGTAGGTATACGATGACCCATTACCATTGCATAACGAATTTTATTGCTAACGCCATAAAGCATATAAACGTATAAATTTATATGGCTTATAGTATGTGGGGTTAAAATTGCATCCTCTATTCCACGCTACGCCTGAACGGCTTCTAATGCGAATCATAAATCATTACTCAAACAAATACGCGGTTTTCTCTCGAGCTCGAGTCGGACGTAACAATAGAATTTGATGGAGTAATTTATATTAAGCAGTAATAATTTTATTTGCGGTTTGAATTTATTTCACCTTTAATTTAAAGTTTCACGCGGTTTCTGTATTTTCAACTTTGTGTTTTCTACCGCGTGTCTGCTTAATTGGGACAGTTTGGATTTTATTTTTCAATTATTTGTACTGTCAGCATTGAATATTTAATTTATAAATGCTATTTTTTTAAAAGATATGTTTAAATACAATTAAAAAATGTTATTATAGTGCTTACTTTGGACAAGTGTGAATTTGTATCATTAATTCATTCATTCATTCATTAATGAGTATGTTCCATGAATGATCAACGTTGGTGCTTATTCCATCACGCTGGACCGATACGGGGTAGCGGATATACATATGTATGTATGTATCTGATCTAGTGTAGGTTTCCTCACGTATTTCCTGCGCAAAGCACGCTACTAAAAACACAAATTTAACGCATGATTAGTAAATAGGTAGTAAATATTTATAATTGTGCATTACGCTGTTAATATCCTATTATTCCGTAATCGTTTATAGTGGGAAGTAATTATTTCTACATCAAGGAGAACGTGCACCGAGCGTGAAGCGTCTCAAGGGCCCTCGATAAGAAGCAATAAAGATTATAACTATTACTATAAGTTTTTAATAAAACACTCGACTGTATTTAATTAAAACTGTCTACAGCAGAATTTTGTATGCTTTGTGTATAATTTACACGTCGTGGTGACTGACATTTGTATAGACTCGAATTCAAAAGCAGCAGCAAGCGATCTTTTCAACGACATCTCTGATGTCTTTATATTATATTAAGAAATTCTTAAATAAAACTTTATTTTATATTATTAGTAAATATGTTTTAACGTTCAGATGGTGTCTTATATTATGAAACTACCATTTAACGAGTTAGCATTTTATTTGTTCAAAATAAAGTTTTAATTAAATGTTGTTTTCAAAATTATGACCCAGTTACATCGAATAGGGTTGCCACAAATATTTTTTTGACAAATTAATCTCATAAGTAAGATTTAGTTATTTTATCAATATTGGCCTTCGATATATATGTTAATGCTTACCTTAATTGTATTACTTTTAAAGTAACTGGTCAATCTCGAATGTAAGTACTCTTGCATATACATTTTAAAATTTAAAATATATTAAAGTTTATACTGAAATGAAAAAGCCGAAATGTCCATTTCAGCATAAACTTACCACCCACCAGTACAGACCCAGTATATTTCAGTGGTTAGGATACGTAAATTTTAACAAATAATTACCTTCCGCGTTTTCTTGGAACAGCGAATACGCATCAAACCATCACCCCAGCCCACCATAGCCCAGTTGTGAGCCATTTACTTCATAATACTTTCATATAAAATAAATATACTAAAATACTAAAAAACTCAAAATTATAAAATGAAACTATACTATAAACTTCTTTTGATGCCCTCAGTCAGTATTAAATAACCTCTATGCAGTTTTTATATGCTTTAATTAACTTCACTTGTATGTAATTAACAAAGTATGCAAACAAATCTGGGTAGCCGATGTTAACCTACTAAATTTAATGTCGCTTCTAACGTTGCAAGTATATGTAGCACGAATGATGGTAGAATAAAAATTAAATAAACATTATTATTTCCATTAATACACTTTCATAATTATAACTAAGGTTATTTATATAGATAAAACAAAGTTGTAATAAATACACGCTTTCACTTAATTTTAGTCAACTAAATCTTTACTTAAATCTACCTTCTTTGACAAGACTCTTTTGTCATGCACCATATGACAATCACGGCTTTTTTTGAACTATTCGAATCCTGCGCATGACGGAAGTGCATAGCTTGCGCATTTTATTGTAGAAAAGCAATCTAATCCATCTTGAAAGGATTGCTCTACTAGATAGTCAAGGTCTAATGTTTTTATTTAATAACTAAGTATAAAAAAAATTAGTTGAGAGCATTCCGAAGAAATCAAATACTATAACTCTGCCGTTGTTGGCGAATTATATTCTAATAATCTATTGTAACATTATTGAAATAATTGATCAAACTAATAGAAGTATCTCATATCTCTTTAACAAGTAAAAATAAAGAACAAATTTTCTCTTACTATAGATAAGAACACAATCTGTAAAGTAAATTTTCAAACAAAACAAATACTAAATAAATAAATAATATATATATTAATTCATCCGTTTAGGTGCTACGGTTACCCATATACACATATTCACACGTTAAACGCCAATATCTCATGTTGAAGATTTAAAATAATAGCAGAGTCTTCAGTCTGCAATTAATAATAGGATAAAGTCAGTGAAGCTAATGATTTAAAAATGTTTGTAAAAAATTCTTAATATAATGCCTTCATTTTCTTAACATAATGAAGTTAATCAAATGGAGAGGGCAAAGCAAATATTTTTATTTCGGTAGGAGTGTTCACGAAGTATCTTTGGACATTCATCAATCATAATTTATTACTCTATTATTATTTTTCCCCTGAATAATCGTTCATATCCGAAACACCTAAACAAGGCGCGTTTACACTAACACAACATTGTCGTATTATTAGAATTATAAAGTTTAAAATTATATATATATAGAATAGAATAGAATATGCTTTATTTGTGTTGCTATTTAAGAAGAGTAGTAATATAAGTACAAAAGGCGGTCTTATCGCTAAAAGAGCGATCTCTTCCAGACAATATATATATATATATATTTTATTATTACAATTATTTTAATTATATATGTTTGAAAACAAGATTATTTAAAAATTGTATTTAATAAAAGGCATGAACAGTATTTTAGTAGTTTTAAAAATAAATTTCAAATGCTGAGCAGATGAGCCCGACGTTGCCATTAAAACCTTTAAAGCTCCATACAGTACACTTAAGTGATAAGTGCTTTTAAATTAATTAACTTAGTTATTGATAACTATAACCGCTCTGTTCTCGGCTGATATGTCACTTAATGCTTTCAAAGTATCGTTTTTATAACAGTGTTTTATTAAGTACATTAAGTTTTTATTAAATCGATACTAAGAGTATTTTGTCAATATCATCTCCTCGCTACTACCTCCTACGCCTCGTACTTTGTTATGTGTAATAATAGAAAACTTACTGGTAATGATTTTATACTTATGATATTTATTATGTACTGTTTGTGTCCATAAAAATACAAATCATTATATGTATAAGTAACAGCCTGTGAATGTCCCACTGCTGGGCTAAGGCTTCTTCTCCTCTTTGTGAGGACAAGGACTGGAGCTTGGTGGAGTCGGTGGAATACACATGTGACAGAATTTCAATGAAATTTGACACATGCAGGTTTCCTCACGATGTTTTCCTTCACCAACAAGCACGAGATGAATTATAATCACAAATGAAGCACATGAAATTCAGTGCTGCTTGCCCGGGTTTGAACCCACGATCATCGGTTAAGATTCACGCGTTTTTACCACTGGGCCATCTCGGCTTCATTTATATTTTATGTATAGTACATATATATTACATAGTATTTTATTTTGGAGTCAAGCATCAATTTTATTTCGTTTAAAAATACGAGTAAGATGTCATAAATGTTTTTCATTTAATAATTGGCGTAAGGTTTTAAAATCATTATTAATAACATCGTAATAATGGGTTACCAAAGAGTTTTTAATAATATTGCCAACTTTAAAAGCTTATTTGATATGGGGTCGTTGCATCGTTATGGTAAGTTTCTCTTAGAGATCTACTAGAGAGATACTAGATATCCATCAGACATCTAATATTATCGGCATAGATATAATGTTCCGAAACAAAGTTATTTCATTTGCCATTTCTTTTTGTTTGGCTTGATATTGCAGTAAACTACTTAACTATTTGTTGTTTTATTAGGAATGTATTTAATATATTCATATTGAAATTATGAAATAATAATCCCATTTGAATAAATAAAAAGTCTTAAATATCAATCAGAATTTAAAAAAAAAACAAAGCGAATGGCGATGGATTGGTTATTTAAAACAATTTAAATAAACCTTTTCATATTTATTAACCCTTACTTTTTATATATTGCGACTACATACATATTCGATAAAAAAAATTAAGATAAATGATGATTAAAAACTATCCCTCCATTGTGAACGCGACCTGATCCGGGACCTCCTTACGTCCCTCCAGTAATGCAAGTAAAGGAAATTGGATTTTTCTTTATTCTCGCGCGGGTAACTTGATATTGTGTGAATTATGGAAATGGCGACGCTAAATTGTTGATTTATTGCCCTGATATATGTGATTGGTTACCAAAACGCTCCCCGGCTTTTGTTATTACGAAAACGTTAATACGCACTTTCACACCTCTCGCTTCGTTTATTCGTACGAAGTTTTTTCAGTTTATATTATATTATAATAGTTTATTTTTAATTAGAACGATATATTATGTAGTCTATTGAGTTATTACAACTTTCTTAATGATTACCAAACATTATATTATTACGAAAAAAGCATAATATGTGGTATACAGTTAAAACTGTTTTCAAAATTATTATACAAAAACTTTATATATGTACATATATATTTTTAATTACCTCGCGATGTATGTACGATCGCGATAGATTTACGACAACTTACTACTAAGCCGAAGTTGAAAATAACTTTCTGGAAAACAAATCCAAATCAAATTAATAAAATCTTTAAGTCGTAGCGTGACGTAAAATGAAAGAACACGAACGTGGAATTCACGCTTTTCTCGTCAATAGAGCAAACAGCGTGTGAAACTGCAAACCGCAGCTACCAATGCAATAATATTATATATTAAAACCTTTTTAGAAGTATCATTTTTTATTTATATTGTATAGGTAGGCGGACGAGCATTTGGGCCACCTGATGGTAAGTGGTCACCAACGCCCATAGACAATGGCATTGTAAGAAATGTTAACCATAGCTTACATCGCCAATGCGCCACCAACCTTGGGAACTAAGATGTTATGTCCCTTGTGCCTGTAATTACAGTGGCTCACTCACCCTTCAAACAGGAACACATATGCATATATTTATGAATATAAAATTGTTTTCAGTAAGATATTAAAAAACGTCTGCATAACCATACATTTTATTAGTATAGATGTAGAAAAATATATTTTTTACGTTTTAACTTTTTATATAATTCTAATTTTAACTAAATTTTCAAAACAATATAAAAACTTTAAACGAAATTAAGATAATCATGTTGTTGTATTCGTTCGTACTAAGTAATTATATAAAAGATTTAAGTTAAGTAGGTCACGACAATCGTGACACTAATGAGAGTTTCCGTAATTAGAGTAAAATTGTACAAACGTGTACCAGCTATGATAATAATATATGGAATGCTTTTTAATTTTTACCCACTGAGCACATTCGCGGAAATAATTTTATGTGGTTATAAGGGTGTACATGTGTGTGTGTTCCTTATGCATGTGTTATTACGTGCTTACACTTTATATGCTTTTATCATTAAAAATTTAAGTTCTAATATATGATTATTCAAATGAAACAATGAATCTTGAAAATAATATGAACGTTACGGGAAAACTTAGCCGCATATTGTGAAACGCCTTTCAAATATCCGATGATCGGTGCGTCGTAGAATGAAAATATATTAGCGTTTTTTGTGGTAGTAGTTTCTTGAAGTTTAAAGATTTTTTTTCTTGAACGACCTCAAATTTTTGTGATAATTTTCTTGGACTATATATACTTAGCAACATTTCATCTATTGGTCTCATCTATATAAAACATGTACTTACATACATAAATAACGACAACGAGCTTCAAGAAATTGGGTCACGACCGCTAGTAAAGAGAAGTCACCTAATCTGAGACATCCCACTAATTACTAACATGCTTTGTTTTATAATTTATAGCTTAAATATTATCGAAAACTTGTATTTCTATTTCAGTTTAATGGATTCTATTTGCCGTTTTAATTTACATGTAACTACATAACTCTTTAATTAAAATATTGTTGTATTTAATTAGTGTACTTTGTACTAGAAAAATAATTTAATTTAAAAATAGCATTTGAATATATTATATGATTATAATTGGATTTTTTTTATCCCTTTTGTTTGATGTTTTATGAACGATAATAACTGACTGCTTCTGGGAACTCCAGGCAAAGCTTGTAGAAGTATTCCGGTACCGGGTGGAAGCGAGGACGAGCGGTGACCATCCAAAGTTAGCGATGGTGGAACGAGTCAGGGCCTTGGGACTGATTGAAGCGGATTGTGAAGTAGAATATGATAATGTTTTATAAGAATCATTTTTACCAAATTATTGTGTATTTATAACGTACGTATTTATTGCTAATGTTCTCCAAATTAGACGACTTTTGAGGTTACTTATAATAAAAAAAATATTACGCTGATACTCAAAGTTTTTTACAAGTGTTCAGCTCACTAATACTAAAAATTATGATCGCTAACTTTGACGACTGTTACTATTAATTTTATTTAAAAACCTTATGTTAGCGTTAGTTTTCAAACTTGACTCAATCCTACAAATCTCTGACTAAATGATTTTAAATATATCTGATGTTCAATAATAAAGGCTTGTTATAATATAAGGAGATTAGAGATTTTAATCAATAGAAGTTTGTTTTAATAGGCTGGCATAGAGGTTTTAGTAAAACCAATCCCAAGCTTGAAGTTTTTAATAAGAAATTTTATGGTTAAGCTCAACTGTAGAAATTTAAGTACTGACTTTAAATTTTCATTTAATATTATTTTGCTATATATAATTTAAATGGGTAATAAAACTTACTTTACTTAGTTAGAGGTAGGATTTTGTACAAACCCGTCTGGGCGGGCACATTCATAATATATCTACTCGGTGGTAGCGTTCGTGCAAGCTCGTCTGGGTAGGTACCACCCAGTCATCAGATATTATAAACAATGCTTAGTACTATGGTGTGTTCTGGCTTGAAGGATGAGTGTGCCAGTATAATAGGCACAAAGGACATGCCATCTTATTAAAAGAGGATGGTTGTACATAGACGATAATGACGATAGTCTTGATAATGACGAGAGTCTTGGAGACTTATTAAAAATTAGTTAAATTGTAACCAAAAATCATCTGAAATTGACTTTCTTGCATACGGTACTCATAAAATATCTGACCCAACTCAAATTGCAACTAATTTTAATAATTTTTTTATCAATATTGGCATTCCTGTCTCTTCTGTTTCTGTTAATGAAAATCAAAATTATAAACACATGATTAATGTAAATAATAACCAATTCTCTATGTATTTACGACCTATATGTGAATCGGAAGTTAGCGCCCAGATAATGTCATTAAACAACACTATCTCTGAAGGATATGATGAAATATGTACAAAAGTTGTAAAGCAATACCAAGCTGTATTAGTACCTGTTTTGACCTATCTAATAAATCTTTCATTTGCGTGTGGCTCTTTTCCTGAAGCATTAAAAATATCAATTGTCAGACCTGTGCTAAAAAAAGGTAATAAGAATAGCATAGAAAATTATAGACCTATTACACTTATACCTATTTTCTCCAAAATTTTTGAAAAATGTATGTGTCTGCGGCTGAATGAGTTTAGCAATAAATTCAATATAATCAAAGATGAACAATATGCATTTCAAAAAAATAGATCTACTCATAATGCAATTTATTCCCTTACAAATTCAATTCTTAAAAATATTGATTCAAAGATGATGACTACTACTTTATGTTTTGACATGTCAAAAGCTTTCGATCGAGTATCACATGAATTACTATTAAATAAGCTGGAAACTTACGGAATACGTGGTGTTGTTTTAGATTGGTTCCGCTCTTACCTACAGAATAGGAAACAATGCGTTGTCATAACACAGACTAATAAGTACAACGAACAATTGTCATATAAATCCGACTATACATTCAATAGATTCGGTGTACCACAGGGTAGTGTTTTAGGACCGGTCTTATTTTTATTTTATATTAATGACATAATAGATATAACAAATAATAAAATAATTTTATACGCTGATGACATATCGATAATTTGTAGTTGTGACATGAATAATTTTGACATTATAAATTACCAAAATGACATTAACAATAATATTAATCAAATAATTAATTGGCTCGACGCGAATAACCTTAAATTAAATATAACAAAATCTAATTTTATGACGTTTGACGATTCCTTACATGACAAGCTAAAGCTAGAATATAATAATGTTATGATTAATGAAAAACGTGAAACATTATTTTTGGGAATTATTGTAGACAATAAATTAAAATGGACACCCCATATTGACAAGGTCTGTGATAGAATAAATAAATTTGTATATGCTCTCAGACACCTGCGTAAAGTTACTGATATTGGAACTACTTTGTCAGCTTACCACGTTCATGTTGTATCTATTTTGAGGTATGGACTTATAATATGGGGTAATGGTGTAGATATTCAAAAAGCATTTATTGCCCAAAAAAAAGGCATTCGTGCGATTTGTGGTGTGGGTCCATATGAATCGTGTAAGCCGTTGTTTGTAAAGTATAAATTGCTAACTCTGCCGTGCCTTTATATATATGAAATATGCATCTTTGTAAAAAAAAACCTTACATTGTTTGTCAAAGCCAAAGACGTATATGGTCATAGTTTTCGCTATCCAGATAGACTAGTGTATGATAAAATACCACGAAAAACTCAGTATTCAAAAAATTGTCATGCTATGTGTATAAAAATATTTAATAAAATTCCACATTCCTTAAAAATGTTAAATCTCCGCCATTTTAAGATAAAACTATACACTTGGCTAATTAATAAAAATTTCTATTCTATATCTGACTTTTTAAATTCTAATAATGTAATAATTTAAGAATGAAATTGTTAATTATGAAATTGTAATGATAATTTTGAATTTTTTTGTGAATTTGACATGTACTACATATTTGCATGCTACTATGTGGCTATATTGTGTTATAATTATTGTATTTCTTGTACACAATAATTAATGCAAATAAAGATATAACGGATACTTTTAGACAGTGGTGACCACTCACTACTACGTGTCCCGATACGCAGTTTGCTTACCTATTTAAATAATAAAAAATATAAAGAATGTAAGAGAAATATGTATTGTATTGTATTAATGTATATTAATGTGTATTTAACATTATAAAGGTTTTGACAATGAAAAAAATATGGATGGTAGTCATTATTTAGACAATATTGACTATAAAATTCACATAACTGCTACCACAAAAACAAAAAAATAATAGTTATTATAAGTGTTTAAAAAGTAATTACTGAATGTTAACAAAGTTACAAATAATACAAAGTAAGCGTTTTAACAACATTGTAAAACAATCAAGTAATTTAATTTCCATTTAACTTTAGTGAAGGTGTGGCCTAGTTGCATTAATTTACTGTTTTAAGAATAGCTATGGTGAATTCTTGGCTTCAAAATTATTTAATTTGAAACACCTTTCAGTTTCACATTACGTACAACATCATATGTATAATGTAACGCATACAAGCTAAGACTTTATTTCCACCGATTTAATAAATTTCTAATAATATTTTTCTTATATTATAAATGTTATAGTCATTTGAAATATTTTTTACAGTGGGATGTTAAAGGCCCCATTGGTATATATGGGGTTAATATACTAATATATATTAAACGCTTTAATGATTACCCTACTAATTTTATTTTGAATAGTCATTTTTACTTGGGTTGTTGGCCCGGCTGGGTACAAAGGGGTTGTACTTGGGTTGTACCCAAACTTAACTAATTAATACCTTCCTTCCTTTAACCGCGATAAAACTTGGACTGGTCAGCCTGCAACTAGAATCCCAACGCTGTTTCATAAAATATTTCACATTTAACATCTAAGCAATATGTTTAAATATTACAGATCACTCGAAATGAAATCGGGTGGTTGTTTGGTTAAGCAATATCGAAGCGAATAGGTGTACTAAAGCATATGCAGATTTTTTGACAATAATTCAACGCACATGAAAATTCAATGTCGATTACCACATTACGTTTGAATACATAATCATATGTTAAGATTACCTATTCCATATTTCGTATACCAATGAACCATCGCGGTTTTGTATAAAAAATAAATACATTAAATTATTTTTCTCGTATTCAAATTGAAAACCCTTTAGTATTCTATTACAATAAAGAAGCCATAGAAAATTGTATAGAAAAGTAATTTGTATAATAAAGACGTATTTTTCTAACAAGAATATAATAATATATGCTTCAATATCACAAAGACTCTTTTATCTTTTGCGATGGTGAGAGGTTAATACGCTTCAGTGCCTTTCTGTGGACTCAGTAAGAACGCACGACTTAGAATTCATTCTTAGATATACTAGGTTTCCTAACGACGTTATCGTGGTCGTAGATAATATTACTGCAGCCGAGCAAACGGGACAAACTCTATAGAAAATTATTTTCAATATTAAAAACAACAGGTTAGCTACGACTTCAAACGAAGAAAAACTGAAAGAAACACGACTTTTCATAAATATTTTTTTCATTAGAAGTATCTATTTTTTATGATGCGTTGCTATATGAAATTTATATATAAGGTTATATAAGCATTTGTTGTTATTACTTAATCGATAGCTAGTTCGTATATTAAAAAATATGTATCAACAGCGTAAAACTAGTTGGCAGAAGTTTTAGAAGATGTATAAGATATTAAATTAGAGAATAATCTTAAGAAACTAATTAATTTTAGAATCAAGGCGAATAGCACATAATCTAATAATAAAAATTACTAGTCAAAATACATTCTGACTCCTAACTACCTATCTTTCTACGCCCTTTGATTCCTTTAGAATATTAAAGATTACATAACTTATATAATGCTTATAATATGCAGTTAATTGCAATCAATAAATTCCCATTAAATATTCACAATAACTTATTAAATTTTGTTTAAAACTACACAAATTGTATATAGTGAATATTATGTACTTATACTTAAAGATTTTATTTCTTTCTTCCCGTATTTTAAATGCACTTACCTGTTCTCACAAAAAACTTCTTTCATCAAAGGTCGTCTGTGAGAGATCGCTATAAGAGATAAGACCACCTTTGCACACTATTATAAAATAGAGTGCAAAGGCGATCTTACCTTATAGAGTATATAAACTCTTTCTATTTCTTTTTCTGTTACTCTTTTATCATTTGCTCTTTTTCCATGTTCTACAATACAGCTAAAAAAATTAATTAATTCGGAATTATACTAAATATACGTTTATTTCATGTAAATTATTCTCTTATGAATTTACGTCAAACTTTCGGGTTTGCGTTTCCAAATAACAATATATGAGTGGTGATCATAATGAAATGAGTCCAGACAGAGGACTCATTTCATTACTCATCCGTGAAATATTGAAAACCGACTTATGGTGCCCAAGGATGCCCTATTGTAGGAAATTGTAGCATTCTGTACACACGAAACACAGCAGAGAACGATCGAGTAATGTCAAATAGTTATATGCTCATTTTTATAATTGAAATTCATTTCATAAGTAAATCTTATTTAATTATAGAAAAATATTTCACACAAGAAGCCATAATATAAGATTTACATTATGAAACTTTGAATTGAAAAAAGCCGAGATGGCCCAGTGGCTGAATCTTAACCGATGAACGGAGGGTCAAACCCGGGCAGGCAACACCGAATTTTCATGTGCTTAATTTGTGCTTATAATTTATCTCGTGCTTGACGGTAAAGGATAACATCGTGAGTAAATCTGCATGTGTCAAATTTTACAACATATGTATTCAACCAACACGAATTGGAGCAAGCGTGGTGGAGAGAAGAGGAGGAGAGGCCTTAGCTCAACAGTGGGACATTCACAGGCTGTTATTTTATGAAACTTTAAAACTTAAACTGATTGTTAAGTAATTCTTCAATTAATAAACTCGAGTCAATCACTAAGATGCGAATCACTTATTGAAATTGTTTCTCTTATCTTTTATTAGCTTCTTATATTTATTATGAAGATTGAATAAATTAAAGCACTTTGATTAATCTCGCTTAGTCTTGTTATGCCAAGTGATAGCTAAGTTTTGAGTTTATTGCTGTTGTTGATGAAGGCTTAATAAAGAGGTTTTCAAAATTTAGCTCAATTAATTGTTTATAAAGTGTAGGCAAGTAATAAATTAATTGTTTCAACTTATTACAACAATTCATTATGAAGTTTTTTAATTGATAAATACATAGAAATTGTTAACATTTGTATTTCTTATTTAATTTATAAAATCTATTGACATTTAAAATTTGATTTTAACGACTGACATAATGTTTTAAAATCAAACTGTCATATGTGTTTTAGGTTACCCGATAGTACTGCACTAGTTTTATAATGAAACCACCGATTATGTACTGTCTGTAGGTCAGGCGGCTTTATTGCTCTCTCGGATTTGAAATAGATCAACCGTCATTAAGTAGTTACAAAAATAAATAGTTATAGCGCGATGTAAAATACAACATGCGTCATCTATTAGTGTAATGAAAAATTAAATTAATATATGGCATAATGTATTTTGATCTTGAACATTATGACAGAGCCCTAAAAGAAATAAGTTAGTATCATGTGTCAAATATTTATTGGTGCACCTTGAAGTTAAGACTCGTATACCGGACGACAAATGGCATTTTTTCCGAATAATTATTTTTTTCAACAAATAATTCAGAACATTTTAATCACATTAGATCAGAACACTAATTAATCCAATAATACCAACAAAGCTTTCAACTTGATTACAACAGCTTAATATAATTCTAAAGACGAGTTGTTCAATTATAATACAATTTCAGTAATAAAATAATTTAAAAGGTTTGTGTGATATACTTCAGAGACATTTGGTATACAACGAGAGTTATATACTTCAATGATAAAAGAGCTTGTAAACGATTACTCGCTGTAACAAAAACGAAGTTTTATTTAGGATACATATACTTATGTATCCTAAATAAAACTTCGTTTAATGACAATGATAACGTATAGATTTTGGTTGTTGAAATAAATAACTACTGATTTTCTTGACGGTTCTTCTTGATAGAATCTTCATTGAATTCGTGAATATGACGATTCAAAAGCCTACTTCAATAAAGATACATGATTTGAATTGTAAAATTCGTTACAATAAATATCAAGGTTTATTTTTCGATAAAACTGAAAAAAATATAAGCGCGTTTTCCTCTTTATAACCTCTGACATCAAATATAATATTTTTATAAATATCTTTACATGTTATTACATTTTATATAATTTTAAAATATAATTATGGCTTTAATTATCGAAAGTGTAGACTTTACTTTTAACCAAATCATTGAGTCAACAGTATTTACTTGGAGCTAATTTTACACTACAATATTTAAAATATAAATTTAAAGTCTTATTTATGGATAATGTTACCCATATTTAAAATATAGCAGTAGTTTATTACTTTAAATTGCCATAGGCTAGGTAATATTACTCGGTCATAAATCTAGAATGAGCAAGGAAACTCGCCAGTGGGTCCTTAATGGATATTATAAATTTTTACGCGTACTCAGTGTACATTTTCGCTTCATCCCGGATCGTATATGTCGCTTTGCTGTGATACATCTACATAATATGTGTATCTACTAATAAATGAGGATTCGTTTTTATAACTAAAAATCTACAAAACCAATATGTATATTTTTCAAAACATTTTTTTTCTTATGGGTTTGGTCTAAAGTCATTAACAATTTCAACTCATGACGCATATTTACGTCTTACTCCAGGTGACACCCAAATAATGAATAAATATTTATGAAACTTATACCAGAAGAGGTTTTAGTATATCACTTTTATAAGTAGAGGCGCTTCGCAATTTCACCCGCTTTAAGCTTATACTATTGACGTGTCAAGTGCGAATTTCATTTTCTTCTCAATATTTAAATAGACAAAGACGAAACAGTTTAGTACATTTAACTCGTCTGTTCAGCAACTGATTCTCTTTTCTTTGTAATCTTTATATGCGACTAGCTTTGCCGTACGGTTTCACCGGCGTATAATTAATAAAAATATAATGAATAAAAATCAGCCTAGAGCTTTCCTCGATAAAAAGGATACAACACAAAAATATTTTTTAAATTCGAAATAGTAGTTTTTGAGATTAGCCGGATCAAACAAACAAACACTTCAGCTTTGTATATTAGTATAGATGATAACCGAAGACCTATTTGTTACTGAAGACCCAATAACAATCCCATACATCGCTATTCTATTAAAATCATATATTATCTTATCTTGATTTTTTTGTTACGCCATCTATATAATTATATGTAACAGTCATTGTTGGTTCGTGTGCTCGAGTTTATCGCAGAAGCTATCTGTTTTAACGACATTTTCAGAATCTCATAAAATTTCAACGTATAATTTTTTTTACGTTAATACACTTACATACACAAACACACACAAAATTTAGTATATGAAATTTGAAATTAATGGCGTTCCAAATAATTAAGTCCCACTTCATTTTGAATGACGTTTCAGTATTCGGCCGTTACTCTTATATATATTACAGATTCAATTTTTCTTAAATATAATTACTTAAGTTTTTCAAAACTAAAAATTCATGTAGCTTTTATGGGAATATTTTTTAAAAACTACTTACAAAATGAAGCTTTCATTTTGTAAGCGTATAAAATATATTCAAATAACAACATAATATGTAAAAAGCCGTGTCATTTGATACGCCTTAAGGGACTTCTATAATTATTATTATCTATGTGTCTAGTCCCCAATACCACCGATGACATGAGACAATTAGTTCTACGCATATGCGTACGGAAGGAAGACTTATGACGACCCTCGTCAAACGTCACTCCCTACCCACTACACGGAAAACGTTTTACTTGTACTAGCATTTTATTGGTTTCAATTTCACCGTTGCCTTGTCACAGATTTAACCACAGAGTTAGAAAGAAACCGAAATGGAAACTAATAACTTTTTTATTGTCATTACAAATATATTTACATAATTTTTCAGAAAAATAATTAATATTTAATCAATATACTAATCCCATTCACTTTCAAACACTTAAGTTTATGGTAATTGTGCCCTTAAAAATCCTGGTTTTTTATCTACAAAAATCATTGTAGATAACAAAATAATACGAATAATCCATCTAGTAACTAAAAAAAAATTCTGGACTTATTAAGAGTCGTTATTAAATTATTTTTAATATATTTTATCGGAATAAAAAGATCCTTTAGTTTTCCTAGTTTAAATGGCCAAAAATATGTGATAGTGAAATTGTTACGTGTTGTTGTTGTGTTACCTTGTGTCTATAACTCTGTAAATGCCAATCCGAATTGACAAATCTCTTTGTTTTACATAGTCCGCTTTAGTGAAAAACTAAAGCCTTCATAGTTTTACTCTATGAACTTAAGTGTCGCATTTTATGACTATTTAAATTAATCTGTCAAATCATAAATCTGCGAACACAGATAAAAGCAGATAATTAAAGATAATATGATTAAGAAAATTAATACATTTTTTCCTTCGTTAAAAATATCTTAATATTCTTTCTTATACCACTTATCTCAAAAAAAAAAAACAAAAAAAACTACTGATATAGTTACACAACGATTAAAATAAGTTAAACTACAAACATAAACATTTTATGTTATTTAAATTACTTATACAACTTCCAATATATTTTTTAATCAAAGGATAATACAGTAACGATCTGTTTCAACTGTTTGTTCTATTGCAATTTATTGAGTCCAAATCCCGGAGACTATGTCATGCTCATGACTCATAATATTCTTTAATGCGATAGTCGGTCGGATAAAATTGATTCCTCGTAAGCAGTATGATGCTATCGTGCACATAAGATTAAGGATATTAGAGATTTAGACAATTGTTTCATAATTGATAATATTATTGTTTGGAAATTTGTTATTTGAACTATGTTTAACCATACGTCATTCAAAGAGACGTCGACCTCTTGCAAAAGGAGCCTTGCCAAATATTTCCTAATTAATTGAATTAATATTGTAAGAACTAGACATAGATATAATATTCAGGGTAAATTTATACATTAAATCTTTGATATAATAAAATTATCCTATTTTTTAATCTATAATGAATATGTCCATAATAACTGTTGTTTTATTTAATTACATAATATTATGCTTGATATTATAATTATCAACTGTTTTTTTTAATGCTCAACTGAGACGATCTCACTACGTATGCTTTTAATTGGCACTTATACTAGAACTTGACATGAATATTTATTTATGTGATAACTATGTTGTATTGTAATATCTAATAGAATTGTATATTTTTAAAGTATCACACAAATGAGCTAAATAATTGCCAATTTCTATCAAACCAGCGGCCCTACCAAGTTACATTCGTTTCGAGTTTCATGTTACAACTAATCTCTTTTTATAATAGTTAACGATTATAGAAAAATATAAACTCTACTACCACTTACTATCAGGTGTAGTAGTCATTTGCTCTCCCGGGAAATATATTAACAAAAATAAACGTTTGTCAACATGTCTACGACTTTTCTATTCGTTTTTTTGAAGTGAAACTTCTTTAGAATCGTTGTGATTTCAAACCGGATGCAACGGAAAAAACGACAGGTAAGAGACACAAATACAAAAATGTGTAGGATGAAGCCAGCAAAGAATGAGACAGAAAAATACATACTATTATTTCTTTTGTCGATTTACTGAAGTTTCACTTCTATCTTCTATCCATATATATAGTGTGAATCGCACACACACCTTTTTTTTTTTGACCACGTGACTTAACTTTGAGATGATGTCATGCCCTTACATTTGTTTAGTTTTCTATTAGCGTTTACAATTATTGTAGAACTGGCTGTGCCCCGCGGCTTCGCCCGCGTATAATTAACAAAAATATAATATTTTTTTATAACTTTAATAACACACACGCACACACACACGTAGCTACTGGTAAAGAAATACGTAATTCACGGTTTGAAATTATTTTTCATAAGATACCGTAGAGTTTACCGATCTTATTTATGGCCTAACATTTGCGCCATCACATGTTCTTTGTGTTTACCAATTTTCATCAAGATTGGTCAAGCCGTTCTTGAGTTATAAGAACACATACAGACAGGCAGACAAAAATGAAAAAAATGTGAATCACTGCATCATAAAAGGATTTTTATCACAAAATTAAGTGAAAAAATTAAATGTACAGACAGAACCAATAGATTTATATAGTAGACTTAAGTTTAGTAAAATGCTACTTCATCAACTACCTACTTCTTATTCTATTGACGCTTCTCAAGGTACAAATGAGAGATATTATTCTTAAATAATAATAGCACGAAATGCTTTAGAAATAAACATTCTACATGCTTTCCACAATATAATAATTGTACGTATTTTATGAGTTCGAGATTTTATTTTGTCAAACCTTTCGCAAATAATTTATTATTTTACTGTCTAGGAGAAATTTCTTGGAAGGTATAAGCTATCTTTTATACGATTTTTAATATGTTTTATAAATACATAAATGAATTAACACTATAATATAAAATTATTTTCAACAATCAACCTGAACACCGATTGTAAAATGTAATGTAATAATTTTACAGTTGTTTTTAAATAATTTTGGTTGCTTACCTTTGATTATTTATTTAAAAACCTTAAAGTTCATTTCATATATTGTTGATAAAATATTTACACCAAATAATCGTTAGAACTTTTTTTATTCGCATATGAAGTTCTAGATTATTTGTGGCGTTTATAGTTGCAACATATTTTATTCTTTATATTTTTGACAAAGCAAAAAATCACAACGATATTAAGTATACACTAAGACTCAACTACACTCATCACGAAACCCTTACAATGAGTGTATGAATATATATTTAATTAAAGAAAATAACCTAACCTACCTTTTTACACTGGGGAAATCTTGAAATGATTACCGTCTGGGGACGAAACCATGTGACATTTTTACCCAATAAAACTGATACTAAAACGTAAACATAATCAAAGCTTTACTTTTCATCTTATACAAATCTGCAATCTCCATTATACGCTCTCTTGAAACTTGAAGCTCCGTGTAACCGCATTATGTAAAATAGGTACAGATCTGGGACGCTTCCTCACATTCTACTATTCGCCGACTCAAGTTGAACAACTGTCGCAACTGCGATCCTTTACAAAACTTTGCACTATCGGATAGCGCTAAGTTTAATTGGTAAGTTTCGATTGATTAAACAATATAACCCAAATTTACTACCAATGGTCTATTAAATGGCACAATTAGTTAAAATGGTAATAAAAGGGATTAAGTCATTTAAAATATATTTCCTAAAATAGTTTTTATTGCAACCGCTTGTTATTTGACTGCTGTATAATAGCCTGTTATCCTCTTAAGGACTACTCCATAAATGGAGAAGGACATGACCGTGACATAATATCACGTGTCGGATGCAGTCTTCCTTTTTTGCCGGCACGAAGCATATTTGTAAAAATAGCCTTGATTGTATTTAATAATATATTTAACCTTTTTTAATTTTATTTTTATTTTTAAATTTCGAACTGTTGACAAATATACGATACAGATGTAATAATTAGTGTTAATTAATGTTCTGTTTTGAATTTTAGTAGAATAATCTTTATAAGTTTAATGTATTACTCGTGTTTAATTTAATTAATAATGAAGTATCAAATATAATTATGAAAACTTATAAGTATTTATACAAGCAACATATTTTTATAAGCCTCCTGCACGAAATTCATATTTTAAAGGGTAAGTAAACCTGTGTATCTGATGGTGGTGTGTGACGATGTGACAGATATAGCAGTATAGTTCATTTAATAAATTAATAAATACTTCTTATTGTGTCAATATTGATGTTCGATAGTGTACTTAAAAATTTTAAAAAAATCTACAGCTAAATTTAAGGAATTAAATTCAGCAAACGATATATAATAGACCACATGAGTGTTGACAAACATAGATGCAATATATTTTCCCTCTCTCTATCTCTAGCCCGATGAGATACTCGTACAAACTTACGTGACCGGAGTAGTCACGAGTGAGGCCATACTTTTTGAGGTACTAATTCTGAACAGCTACTTAGAACTCCTTACCAGAAACACACAATAGACCGGGATACACATTCAAATTCGAATTCAAATCCAAATAATATCAACCAAATCCAGGTAAGAAACGCAAAACATATCCTTAATATATATTATATACATATAAAGTTTATCTTTTTGTGTCAAAGAACCTAATCAAAGCCGGGCCAACACGAGTCGACTTGTTTTCTGTCATTTCGAGGCGAAAATGCAAATTCGGAGAGAAGACAATACCGAGCGAGCGGATAAATGAGTGTGCAAATTTCACTACCGGCATTAGTTCGCTTCGAGTTGTGAATATATTTTTTAAGTAAAATCTTTTCACACTTTGAAAAACAAAAACGAAAAGCATTTTATAATTTAAATTTTATAACTATTTTCAATGAGAAGCTGAGATCGCTCAGTGGCTTTAAGATGTTCTTGTAAACAGATGATTTCAAGTTCCAATTAGAGCAGGTGAACATCATGAGTAAGCATATTTTTGGATGAAATTCTGACACTCGTTTTTCCGCTAACCTAACTTTGAGATACAATAAGCTGTCAATCTTAGAGAGAAAAAGAGGCTTTTGTCCAGCGATGGGATACATAGAGATAGGATTTAATTAAACAAATTAACGTATACAGAGCAACTGTTGAATATAGCGCAGGTGGATAAATGAGGATGCCTACGCGCGGCATTTGTTCCTTTCGAGGTGTGAATATATTTTTAAGTAAAGCCTATTGCACACTTACTTGGCAAAAAAAAAACTGGAATGCATTTATTAAGATAAAGATAATATAATAATTGAAATAATTGAATTAAGTCTATTTCAAAATCAATCAGCATTAAGTAAAAAAAATAGTCGTACGTAAGGTAAATAAACTTTGTAAAAGGTCTTCCGTGTACAAAAATATTCCATAAAAGCTGATATACATATTATTAATACATGCAATAAAAACAAATAAATGGATAAATATAGTGCATTCGGACAAATGAGAATACTTACTCGCGGTATTAGTTCACTGCGAGGTGTTAATAGCTGTTTGAGGTAAAGCCTTTCTGCACTATACGGTTTTAAAACGACTCATTATTTTGATGACCTTATTGTTTTTTGGTGTTTTAATATTGATTAGATTCGTTTTTATTCGATATATAAAAATTATATTATTATTTTTATAAAATCTTAGCATTAGGTTTAGTAGTATCACACGGGTAACGGAATTCAGTTCATTTTTTCTTTAAACAAAAAAGATTTTATGGTACAAAGTAAAGATTAACAATCGTAAATTCAATAACAAATTTTCTATTCATTTTATACTTATTTCAATTAGGTACAAATTTTATATGAATTATATATTCAGACTTTTTGGAGAAATTTTGTTGTATAAAAAGTGATGTTACCATAATATATTAAATGCATAAAATAGACCGTTCAGTACAGATGCAGCCTTAAGGGATTAACGAGGGGTTAGCCTCACTTCGTTATGGAGACCATATTGAAGGTTCAACGCCCCATCGTTGTTGAAATAAACCTACTATTTCAAAATTCAATGGTTCGATGAATGGAAACCCAAAAGTGTTTTTTTCTATTTTATTTATGTCGTAATAAAAAAACGATTATAGTGCTTTATTTCAAACTAAACTGTACATTCTAATGGGTGTTTTAACGTGAACATTGTTAAAACGTTTGAAATAAATACAATTTACGCTACTATTCGCCATACACAGATTTATAACAGAATAATAATTTTCTGTAATAGCTAAGGAAGAAAATCTCGCTGTTTAATAGATTCGCCGATTCTATAAATACGAAAGTTAATCTATATGTCTGTTACGCTGTCACTGCTAAAACAATGAATCGATTTTGATTGGAATTAAACAAGCTTGAACCCCAAGAAAGGAAACTGGCTACTTTTTTACATCTAACCTCTAACCCCTCTCTAACAATCGAGCGAAGCCGCGGGAACAAGTTTATTATAAAATCTTACAATTTAACGATGACGTATATATCTACGCAGCCACATTCGTAGTTCACGGCACGTAAAGATAATAATACTAAAAGGGTTTATACACTTCATACCAATGAAGCTCTGAACATTTTGAATAATTCACCGAACGTATCCAACACGTTCATAAGAACAAATTGATGTACAATGACAGTGGACTTTAAGAATTTTTACACTTTAGAAGCGTTATAAAGATTATAATAATTATTTTTAACTTTTATTTGTATTTAGTTAAGGTTTTAATGTAAATAAATGTTCTTATAAGTGTATTATTGTTATTATCGGCCTTTAGTCTTTGTATATACACTAATATAAGGTCCGCCAGACCGATGTCGGCCACGGCGGCCAATCTTAAGAGAGATTAGCCAACTGCACAGGAGATATTATAGTGCACAAGTGTGTGCACAAACACAGGTGAACTCTCATTTCCTTAGCTCTCATAATCCGATGGGACCGCAATCCGACACACCGGAAAAAGTTCAGGCGCAGGACCAACGGCTTAACGTGCTTTCCGAGGCACGGGAGTGTACACACTTCCAACTTCCAGACTCCGGGTTGTTACTGAGAATTTTCTGACAGAAAACCCCAATAACTATATATTGGCCCGACCTGGGAATTGAACCCAGGACCACCGCGTCTGCGGCCTTATATCAAGCCACTAGACGAACGAGGCAGTCATATATAATATATATAACGTGTTAGCCGTCACTAAGTTAACAGACATAGACTTTGCTCACACCGCACACGCAGCCCTGAGCCGGACTGTCAATACTGTCAATATCGCTCTGATGAGAGATATCGCTATGAAAGGTATCAAGATGAGACAATAGACAATTGCTAGTACTTTTTATTGTTTTCACATATTCCTAAAAATAAGTATATAAACGTTTTATTAAGGTTGGTATTATTCATATTCCACTCGTTCCACGGATCGTACATAGGATTTTTCGACAATTGTTGCTTGCACTTCATTGTTGATTCTTCAACTTCAGTCAAAGTTATAATATATTTTTAATTCACACATAAAAGTTATAGTAGCTATTTCGTTACAACAGATGATGGACGTATAAAAAACTAAGCATAGATTAAAGTATTTTAACCAAACATTAAAGTAAGAAAAAAAAATGAAGTCACGACACTTGAGATAGTACTCATAATATTTTCTTGGAGATTATTTATTACAAAACTGAATCAATTTTCGTTAATATAAAATAAGTAATATTATACACATATACACTATACACACAATACAACTCATACAAACATCGTTCTAAAAAGATCTGAAACACATGAACTACAAACGGTTGCAATATGGACCTTCAAAAACCACACCACAATAATAACATCGTGTGATCGCAATAAAAGCTAAATGGACAGTTAAAAATGTCAAAGCGGTTAAATCAAATTCCATTATATACCAAGACGGGTTGAAATAAGAATAGAATCCAAATTCCACTAGACATTTATGACAGGACTTGAAGCGACTTACTGTGACAAGGGAAGGATAGAATAAAAATCCAACACGTCACATACGCCGGATCAGACTGCAACCACATTATTTAGAAAATGGAATATAGGCTAAGAGGTCTCCTCTTTCAAGATGTATCTTCTGTTATGAGGTGCAACATTATATCGTAGCAATACAATACAAAATTAAATCACCTTGAAATAATAAAATATCATTACTTAAAATTAAAACCACAATGTCACTGTCTCCGGGCGTTGGCGACCACTAACCATCAGGTGGCCCATATGCCCGTCCGACTATCTATTCTATAAAAAATATATAATAGCAATAATAATTGTGATGATTTTAAATATTTTTATGCCAATAAAGGTAAGAAATGACTTTTACAATTTAACTTTATTTAACTTTATTTAACTTTCACTAAAACATTTACGAACATAAAAATTTCATCGGATCTCGGACTACGAAGTAAGATGTTCGCGTCTCCCAAGTCAGGCTTTTTCATCTTTTATAAGTTTCCTTGACGATTCCTCATTTATTTTCTTTAAAAGCGAAAAAAATGTAGACGGGTCCTTTTTTATCCAACTATGGAGGGTAAAAAACTAATATCCTTTAGCATATGATATAAGTCGTCTGTATGGATTATTCGTACCTGAAAATCTATACCGTTTAAACTAAATTTTATTCAATATGAAGTATTTTAGCATCTATCTATTCAAACAAATAATTATTTATTTATTTATGATATTTGAGAACGTTTTATGACTTAAAATTGTTTCATTATTGCCTGGTATATTAGAAGCAAATTATCGTTTTTAAAAGTAAGAGGTTTTGTATACGCAATAAAGCAACACGTGCATCAGTCAATCCCCACCAATAAAACCGTATACAAGCAGCGTTCGACTAAGCGAGCATTCATTCTTTCGACGTCAGTTGCCCGGTGCACATCTTACATAGCAGTTATGAAGTGTTATATGAAGTGTTGCTGTGTTTTTATAAGAAGAATGTCTGCCCCTGTGCCGACATATATTTTTTCGATCCAATCGACCGAAACGCAACATTAATTTGTAGGAAACTGCTTAACGGCAACGATTTATTAGGTACTTTTCGACACGATAAGTGACGATTAGTACAACTAGTAGTTAACATATTAAAGATATCTGTAAGTTGGTTATCGAGATCAAGACACAAAAAGTTTTCCTCAAGAGACTTTTTAATACAAATAAATAGCGACGAACAGATAAGTCCAGCCCTCTTAATTTATAATTCTGTTCTAACCACATCCTTACATAAGCAAACTACAAAGTTTCATTTCTATGTATGAGTTTCAGCCGACGTCTAAGTTGACATGGCTGAAATTGAAAGTGCCGAAGTTATTATTTTTTATAAATATATATAGTATATTTTAAATTAAAATAGATGTGCATTTGCAAATGGGCCACCTGATGGTCACTATACTGACACTGCAAGAACACTAAGTATTTCTCTTTGGCGGTAGAATCTATGATGAGTAGGGTACCTAACTAGACGGACTTGCACAAAGCGCAACCACCAAGACGTAATAATCGATGAAAGTAGCCGGTAGTCTGTAATAATTTTTTCATTATTCTTCGTTCTTTCAACCCTATTTTATACATAAACATACATACAAATAATAAGTATACTAATATTTTTGTTCATATTCAGTTTTTTTAATTATACATAAAAAATACGATATCGGTATCTATATAAATAAAATGATATAGGTCTGCAGTTGTGCGCCCATCACGGAAAAACTACTGGATAGATTTCAATGAAATTTTCTTAATTTTATTTCTTAGACAAAAAAAAACCTTATCAAAAAAAAAAAATATTGCGATATCTTCATTAAATAAAAAGTTATTAAAGTTTCTAGAAACAACGATTAGAATATGCACTGCGTGTTCAGTGATGTATGTTTAAACAAAGTTTATTTTTGCTTGCGATCTTTTTGATGTTTTTTCCTTCGTACATAAGAAAACTTTGTTAATATATCAAGCAACGCGGACGAAGTCGCGGGTATCAGCTAGTTTATTAATAAAAAAATACTTAAACATAATTACAGGTTAAATATAAAAATAAACATATTTTATAACTGTATTTGCTGACTATGTAAATTATTTACAATACAGTTTAAATATAAGTATGTTATAGTTCTGTTAACGTTCGCCACAAAAGCGGCTTGTTGACCGATTTTCTCTCCAACTTAACATAATTAATTACAATTCACACAGTACATACATTTGTTAATTATTAGGACAGTAGACTTTATATATCACTACATAAACATACTTTATGTCTATATTGTACTTAATCTTTGGAAATGTAAATACATAGTGTAAGTATAAATGCGGTCATTTAAATAAGAATTTTAATTTTCAGTATATAAAATATGGTTTATAACTTTTTGGGTCAGTGTTGCTTGTCCGAATTATTAATTTTCAACAATTCATATGTTCAAGCTTGGAAGTTGGAGCGATAATACGACATCAATATCATAAAATTATTAAGGGTAGGACGTTTTTCAACGTTTCCGGCGCAAGCGCTTAGACCGGAAATTGACATCAGTGCCCTTATCACGAACAACATCCGGTACACAAATACAATATGATTATACAATGCTGAGTGCTATATATGTTAGCTGTCTGGGCATGTTATTTACAATCAGAAGTATATAGAAAACGTATGTAATAATACGAATCGGTACATAAACTAATACGAACAGAGATTATTGTCAAATAGCAAAATATACTCATATTTTTTCACTTTGAATAATATAATAAAACATTTTTTAAGACTTTATAATAATATGAATATTATTGTTATTGTTGTTGAGTCATTGAATTAACTGGAAGTTATCGGAACCGACTTTGATGAACTCTGGGCTGTTAGTGAGAATGTATTGAGATAAGTCCAATTATTGATTTTGCATGTTTTATTTTTATAACTATGAAAAACTTTTGGCGCCTACTACATTTTTTTCAGCACCACACCTCCCGTCGCATGTCACTCATACTATAAACATATACTATTTATTTCTTATATCAGTCGCTGCGTATATACGAGTAGCAGTAGTCTATGGCTGTGTTACTCATACGAGAGAATTATTTAGTTGGCTTTAGGCACGCTCTTAATTAACACGTAATTTAGTGTCATATTATTTATGTCACGAAACTATGAGCTATTTAATTATTTTATTTGTCAACATCCAATCAGAACGTCCTCAATAGAAAGACGTATTCAATATAAAAATGAACTCATCTATTGAATGTCATCGCCATTGTTTTACAGTTGTACAGTTTCAATTACCAATTATTATTCATGAATCGTATATTGATTTGAGTTATTTGTTGTATTGAGTCTTGAAAAGCAATTAGAATTTTGAAAATAATTTACAGTTTTCAGTTGTTTTTAATGTGAAATATGCGCTCTTGAACATAAAACCTCTTATGATGTCATGTACCCTCTCGTATACTATATACTTCGTTGCTATATAATATTATAATAATATAATAATATTATAATATCTTTCCTTTATTTTCTGTAACTTATTTATTAGTTTTCTTAAATTATAAATTGTGATATTTTATATCTTCCGGGACCATAGAATGCCAAATTTTTAATATGATAATATATCTTTTTAATTATATCTATTTCAATAATTATGAATATTATTTATGTCTTTACTATTTCATAGAATTTACATGTCTAGATCAGCTGGTTTTGCTGAAAACAGAATTAATTTTGAGTAGCGTAAGTCAAATCTCAGCCGTTGTAGGAAACGGATTACATTTCGATGAAATACTGACAAATGTCGACATCTGATAAAAATGATGGAATATTTTTGTTGAGTTTATTTACATACATTTAAAATATGATATGAAAAACATTACATAACTAACATTTTTTATATATAATTCATATACACAACAATTATTTACATCAAGCCAGATATATACCAAACAATACGTAAATATCTACTGTACAAATGATACGTGGAATAGTGGCAAAAATCCTAGCAGCATTTCTCTTTTGAATTAAAATTCCGATCTTGAAAGCGAAAAATAAAACAGCCCTTCTTTCACCATATTCTTAATAAAATTGTTTACACTATTACTCCAAGATTTACGCGTTTCAAATGCAAAGGGAATAAAGACATTATTCGTAATAAGAGACGAATATTTACAACGTTTGTTCACTTTAGCTTTTCCTGTGGTGGCCATCGTGTCAACTCATGTATCCTCCCACATTGGAACCCACCCTCGTTCCCAAAGAACCAGTCAGCTCATCAGATCTTTTGCCATCATCATGACTAATTCCACGAGACTCAATAAGAGCAGGAACGTCAATGGTAGAAAGAGCCTATTTTTATTGTATTTCAACTTGTTTCTAAACGATCGCACAACTAAACTATACAATCTATACCAGCTTTGTAAAAGCTCATAAATATCGGTGAAAATCTTAAAAATACTTCTCGTTAACTCCAACCCTAGACCAGAAAAAGATCAAATTACTTAATTACTACTGGATGCTGCATACGCTCTCTCGGTATATTTAAATACAAACATTTTTATTTACCTTATTAAAAACATCTTTTGTCTTCTAAAATGTACTTCACCTGTTTATGTTGTTCATAGTGATTCTTATAATAACGAAAACTGCCTCGTTGGTCTAGTGGCTAGGATTAAGGCTGCTTACTCGGAGGTTCTGGGTTCAATTCCCAGGTCGGGCCAATAAAATGTTATTTAGATTTTCTGTCGAAAATTCTCAGTAGCAGCCCGGAGTCTGGAAGTTGGAAGTGTGAACACTCCCGTGCCTCGGAAAGCACGTAAAGCCGTTGGTCATGCGCCTTAACTCTTTCCGGTCGTGTCAGATTGCCGTCCCATCGGGTTATGAGAGTGCACCTGTGTTTGCGCACTATAATATCTCCTGCGCAGTTGGCTTATCTCTCTTGAGATTGGTAGCCGTGGCCGAAATCGGTCTGGAGGACCATTATTATTATAATAACGATAACCTAAGAGCTCATAATATAGAGCTCGTAATATGGAAACCAGACAGCTGATTTACTACATTTATTACTTTTCTTTTATAAATATATTCTTATATAAATAATTACACACAGACTCAGGACAAACAGACATGTTCATCCACATTAATGTCTGTCCTGGGTGGAAATCACACCCACGACCTGCAGCGTGAAAAGCACGTATCTACCAACCTGCTCGTCAAATTTGTTAACCAAGGCTGTCTTCTTGTTTTTGAATGTCAATTCAATGATGAGAGAAAGAGGAAAATAGCGCCTTTATAAAAAAATTATATCTTTTTCTCATTATTGATTTCGCATTCGAAAGAAAAGGAAATGTTTATAAGTAAGTAAGTTTTACTAATCATAATATTCATAATAAACTATTGTTCGGAATCAACCTTAACAAAGTCACGGCGAGCTTGTAAGTCGACTAGAGGATCGAACACATCACAAACGTTATATTTCCATTAGCATTATCCAATATTACGGTGTAAAGTACACTCCACGATCCACGAGCTTGAAGCAAAATGAAATAGATTGATGGTTCGTCAACGAGCCGTCGGTTATCGCGAAACCATTATTGACGTTATTAATATTCGCAACGAGTTTTATTCTCGGTTATGATAAAGTAGAATTCTGTTAAAATATGTTGTAGGTACACCTGAGAAGCGTTGAAGTAAATACAGCTGGAAATTCCAGTTAGTTACGGAGTTAAACTTTGTAATTATTACGAGGTGAAACTTGTTAATTATTATAATATTAAATTTAAAAAATATCTATGTAGGATAATGACTGTAATTCTAAACGTAACATTAATAAACGGTATGTGGTCACCATTGCCTCGAAGTTGGCACAGTAAAAAATATTAACCATTATACACCAAAATAACTTACAAAGTTTGTGTAACAAAATTATTCAGTCAGTTTCAGATGGTAAATTTCAAAATAATGAAGGTTTGAATATTAATTCCGTATCTAATATAGAATGCGTCTTTAGTATGCAAATTAGGTCGATAAAACTAATGAGAAGTGGCAGCAGCTCAAAGCTATCATATTTTTATTTTCTCTCACAAGAATCATTAAGATAATGTACTGGGGCGCTAGCTAATAGGGCTAAGTGATTAAACCCAGACGTTATCTCTTAACTCTTAAGCACACGTATAATACTTCGCTAGAAAATTGATTGAAATGTGAATTACTTTTTCACCGTATTCAGTCTCGTTCACTCCTTGTTCTATAATACAATTATATTACACTAATTCTTAAAGATGTAGTAGAATAATCTGTTTCGAAATCAAATAAAAATAAAATGTTATTTCATTTGCGGAGAACCTTTAAAGCACCAATGCGGATTTAAGAATTCACATGGAGTGGATTTTTAACCGGCACACTTGTAACGTTTTATTTAATCATTGAGAGATGAATTATAAATACAAATTAACCACACGAAAATTATAAAATACTTACTCCGAGTTTGGATCTACAACTTTTAGGTTTTATTCCCTATGGCCTATTTCGACTCTAGTTCAAATTTTGAGCCAAAAATTATGTAAATGTGGCTTTTACTGCTACATTCATTATTTATTCTACCGTTAAATATCAATATTTTGTACCGTCGTGTTCCGACTAACAGTTTGAGAGAGTAAGCTATTGTAATTACAGGCACAAGAGACAGGTTATATCATAGATGACCAACCCATACGGAACAGGGCAGCTTAGTGGAATAAGTTGCAACTTTTACATAGGCGACCCTTGCGCTATTGACGCTACACGTTTTACGTTGAAACCTTACGAGTTACGAGCTATGTATTAAAGGACAATTATTTGACATCTCAAAATAAGATCACTCTTTATATTACAAGTAACATTTCGACTAAAATACCTAAATGTCAATACGTTATATGTATAACAAATGACATTACAGATTACTTTACATTACAAACTATTGTCAAGATTGAACGATTGCATTTGTCGAAAGGGAAAATCACTACTAATATTCCCTACACTTCGCCCATACATCACGGTCGTAGTGAAGCGGAGCGAATCGATGTGGATGAGGGATGCTGCTGTGGAGATAAGTCACATTCACGACGGCACTTACTATGGATTTACGAAGAAATACTCTCTATAGAAAGAGAATTTATTGAAATGCCTTCACATAACCTCTTTACTTTACACTTATTTTATTGTCTTCTTTATTCTTTTTTATTTCAAGAAAGCTGAAATAAAGTCAGTAGATATATTGAAGTCCCCAAGCTATGTCGGCCATTGACCTTATTCAGGAATGACGTATTCATAAATTCGTTTCTATTTAATCTAAAACCTTAACTTATATTTATTTCGAAAAGATAATTAATAGTAATAAAAATAGATCAAACATTGTATTTTGTTAAACGTAAAATATATACATAGAACACGTAGGTACGTATTTAAGTATGCTTTATAAGGCTTAGTGTAATTAGAATTAAAACACAATATTAGTGTTTGTCTCTTAAATATCTAATGAATTGTGGTTGGTAACTACTTATTAAGTTTATTATACTGTTTCAAATAAAGGCTCCATTTTGCCTATATAATTCGTTCTTTAGGCATCTAAATTACACCGTAGAAAATATATAATTAAGTCAATTACTGTATTGTAATCATACAGTTTATAAATACAAGTTTTTACCACTGAAATAATACATAACTAATAATAATAAAATACTTCTAATCGAATTGAAATAGGAAACTAGTCAAGTGTACATGAGCTTCAAAAATAAATAGTACATAAATAGGCGTCTGTAAAATCATTCTGTCATTCAGTCTGAAATGCATTCTCTATTCACTCCTTCACATAGCCCGGCAGGACGGCAGCCCAGCAAAACCGAGAGATCAAGCACATAATCGAAAAGGCTGAACAGACTCTCTAAGATACGTGACTGCAATACTTATAAGGCCGGTTTTTACTTAGTTTCTTGACGGACTAACAGTTTATTCTCAATAACATTTTGTCTTTGGATCCAGGATACCAATCCGAGATCTGCACTCACATAAAACCTCTAGGCCTAAATTAGACTAGAAAGGAAGAGACCAATTTCATCGAATATCCAAAACTGTTCCACGCAAATATCCCTAGCTACCACCGTTGATGCGCTATAAACAAAACGAGTTGGCAAAAAAGTTAGTGACCACTTACCATAAGTTGGCCATATTTACCATATGTTCGTTCGCCTACCTACACAATAAAAAAAATGGGAATTATTTTACAAACATCAAGCGCAAATATCAACAAAACCAAACCAAAAAATTGCAATCCTAGATATTGCATTCAATTTTTATTTAAACATAATAACCAAATCGAAGCATAATTACAGAGTGCTTGGTGGTAGAGATTTGTGCAAGCTCGTCTGGGTAGGTACCACCCACTCATCAGATATTCTGCCACAAGACAGCAGTACTTTGTATTGCTGTGTTCCGGTTTGAAGGGTGAGTGAGCCAGTGTAATTACAGGCACAAGGGACATAACATCTTAGTTTCCAAGGTTGGTGGCGCATTGGTGATGTAAGCGATGGTTAACATTTCTTACAATGCCATTGTCTATGGGCGTTGGTGACCACTTACCATCTGGTGGCCCATATGCTAGTCCGCCTTCCTATACAATAAAAAAAATATAGATATTATAACAAACAAAACGATTCCGAGTTACCATTGATTAGGAAAACTCGATTGTACCAGATCCTCATTTAGTGTAATTAATCTGATCCCCTGATTTACTATCGACTCGCTACGGTTAATTAGATTGGCAGTAATTAATTGAAAGTGAAAAGGGATGAGTAAATTTTGGATCAAGTTCTCCATTAATTAGAACACTCGCACTTTGACAGTTTCGTGTATTGTCTACCATTTCGAATTGTTATTTAAGCATTATTTAAGAACAGTTTCAAATACGCCTAAAATAAATATATAATTGTTCCGAATCAGAACAAACTTTAAATATATTCTGAATTTCTACTGGAAATTTAATTATTTATTTTTATTTATAAGACAACACAATATTTGGAAACAAGATTTATCTAGTTTTTTTATTACTTTTCTGGGAATGAGTGAGTATTTCGTAATAGAGTAAACCGAATAGAAACGTTCCTATTGGTTAGACGCGCGACTACAGCGCCACATCCGATGAACTATTCTCTTGTCATCGATATCCAAACTGACCGGTCGGTATTTTTCGCGCTCTCATAAAAACTATAATCTGTGTTGTAGTGTTGTTTTAATAAGTGTGGATGTTGCTCCCTGGTCTCTTCAGCAACTGGTAACCTATGGAAGACGTATAAATAGAAGGCCCGAAGACACGTACTGAGCCAAGCCTACATAAGCGGTGCTGTTGAAGAAAGGCTTAGGCTCATTATTACATGACATATTCGTTACAATTTATGTTAAGGGCTACGATTAATAAGAAATATGATATTTGTTTTCTAAATGCTATTGTGTATTCTGATATTGAAATAAAAAAAAATATTTATATTGTTAATTTCAAAGGTTAATGAGTCAAGTTAAAAATTTAAGATGCAAGAATTTGAACATGAACATATGATTTGATTTATTAAATGGAAAGTTATCCGTTTGATAGTGACAATGCGGGTACAGGGTTCCTGGATTCGCTTTCGTGTCTCCTCTCCCATTGTATTATTTTTATAGGATACCGTGGGACGTTGTGGAGTCCACGCGGCTGCTTATACCTCTTACAATAAAACTCGCTATTTATATAATCAGCGTTACAATGCTATTGCGGATTAGCGGACATACCTGGTATACATAATCAATTATCATCATCATCATCATCATCATCTCAGACCTTCAGAAAACAATCTACAATTTAATTTTAATACTAATAAAATAAAACAATAACATTTACAATTGCTGATCGATCGCGAATTCATCAAATTAAGTATCAAAACATTGAGGAAGCATAAGTTTGTTTTGACAGCTAGAACGTTATAAGAATATCATTTATCTCGCACCCTTTCTGTACGGAACACTTGCCACCAACCTAATCCTGGGAATATGCATGTCGGTCCATATTTTAGGGTTCCGCACACCTAAGATAAGAGCACATCAATCACACTTTGCGTTATAAACAGAGGCGCTGACTGAGAGAAAAGGCGACGGTAGAAGTGGTATTACACCAGTTATATAAAACGTAATAAATTAGTAACAATAACATAATATCTATAAGTATTTAAATAAGACTTTTACAATAAATTTTAAATGTTTTTAAAACTGTCTTTTTCAGCAACGGTTTAAAATTGTAAATATTGCACGTTTGTGCCTATCGTTAATTTTAGTTATACTTAAATAATACACAACAACTGATAGTATTTTAAAAACTAATATTGACAGTATTTTTGTAACTTAATAAATACGGAAATCAAGCAAAATTACATACTGAATGATCGTATATAGATAAATACTTCTTAAAAAATGTATAATAATATGTATTCTTTATGAAAATTGATCAAGGATTCATGATTTCTAAGCAATCTATACTAGTTCGTGCAGCAGATTGCCATAGAAAATAAAGACCTTTCTTATTATTATATTTGCTATTGATAAATGCCATTTCCATTATTTTGTTCCGAGAAGACGAATGAGAGGAGGGGAGGAATGCAGGCAATATTTCACGTCTAAGTTTATAATCATTGTTTGCTTTTCGAGGACGTTTTCACGGATGATTTGAAAACGGCTAAAATTGATAGTGTATTAAAGACTGCTTACAATTTACATTATAAACAAAAAAAAAGTTTTTAATTATAACTATTCTTGTATATATTATTCAGTCATTATTTTTTTAAATAATAGAATACATCTATTACTGTGGGCTAGGCTACAGAAATCAGTCCCAAAATAGACTATCCGACAACCTAGCTAGCCTACAAGAAAATTTGACAACATTATTTTGTCAAATTTTCAATAATAGTAAAGTTAGCGTTATACTTATTTCATTCGTATATATTTAAATATTGTTCTCACGCCACTAAAGTGCTCAAATACCGCTTGCATTTTATACAATTTAAAAATCATCTTCAGTGTCTATAATTTTATTTCCTTTCAATTCTGTAAGTTTAGAACAATCTTTTAGTTTCTTTGTAAATAAAAGTACCTACTTACTTTATGTTTCTCTCGTCGTCCTTAACGGCTCCACTTCAAGTCCTATCAACACTCGAGATTCTCTCGAGGAATTCTAGTTGTAATATTCTCGGAATGTTTCTATCTATTTTCAAATTTGGAACACTTATATTCCATCAGACGATTAAGAAAATAAAACTGATAATTAAAAACATTTTTTTTTAGCCTCTTGGTCAGCATGAATGCTATTTTATATAAATTATCCAATCATCTCACGATTCCCACTTAACATAATTAATTTTCTTTCATTATGTAGATACGGTGCATCGTACTAAATAAAATCGTACTTTTAATAACTGATATAATAAGCGAAGCGAAATGCCACTTGAAACGACTAGCGACTTTTTAACGTTGGTAGAAAATCCAAGTCCAAAAGGTAGCTCGTTGCTTTTTTAAAATAAATTATTTAAATAGGAATGGATGAAGTAACTGTGATTATTGTAACAGATGGATAAAAACAATTAACAGTGACGTATAATACCGGTTAATTTCTCACTTCAAATTATTGAACCCTTAAAAGCAATATTTAAAAGCAGACTTTAGAAAACTAAAAACGTTTTTGCTAAAGTATTATCACAATTCGTAGACTAATGCAGTGGATGCGAACAATTCAAGCATTAATAATATCATTCCGAGGTCGGGACAACGGCAAATATTCCAAATACCATTAGATGACGGTCGCTTACAGGATTAAATACCAACCCGCGTTACTAACAAACGCCGTGTATTTAATAATTTCAAGTACCGTTTGTTAGGTACCGTTGGAAAAACAAGCACGATAGTTTTTATGATTATAAACACCGATGGCTGAAGAAAACAACAGTTCATTTATCTCAATTGTTTCGATTATAAATTAAATTTTAATAGTTTTTTTAGAAATAGTTTTTCCGTTTTTTGTTTTTATTTTTATAAAAGTAATAGTTAATATTATCTTAATAGAATCTCTAACTAATTTTTTTAATGAACATTACAGTTGACATAGAGAACATAATTTGTTTCAAAACTAGAATAATAAAAAAAAAAAAATTTATAATACTGTGAAGAATACTAATGATTGAATTTTTTTTTTCTAAAAAATGTATAAATGTTGAAAAATATTATACTTGTTTAAATAATTCTTTATAAAATTATTTTTTGTAAATATTTTATAATTGTAAAGAATGATATATAAATACGATCTTGATAACGAAGTACGGTATCTGCTTTGTTCAGTACTAGCTCGCTGTAGTTGCTCCAGTTAATCTTCGATTTCGAATATCTAAAATTTCAGGAGCTTAACCAGATTCCAGCTGCTGTTACCCGCAACAAAATTCGATATTGAGAATTAAGCTTTAGAATGCTATTCCCAACAAAATACATATCGAACTATCGAGCGTTGGAAAAATAGGCAAATATCTAAAATATTTAAGTGACTTTTTTTTAAACATAGCTGAAAATATAAATTATAGTTTTTATTTCAAATCATCAGTCATCAAAACATAAAATAATTAAACTAACAGATAAATGCTTTTTGTACCTTTCAAGGTGAAATTTAAGCGTTTTTTTTATAGCATAGGAAGGCGGACGAGCATATGGGCCACCTGATGGTAAGTGGTCACCGACCCCAGACATTGGCATTGTAAGAAATGTTAACCATTACTTACATCGCCAATTACTCCACCACCACCACCTGCAATTACGCTGGCTCACTCACCCTTCAAACCGGAACACAGCAATAACAAGTACTGCTGTTTTGCGGTAGAATATCAGCTGATGAGTATTGCATTACAGTACTACAAATTTGTAAAACTGAGACTTTCGGTCAAAATCATCCAACAAACGTACAAAGTCCATTAGACAGACGTCCAGAGCTGCATTATCACAGGGTAGTTTTGAAAATGAAAAAAATATTTACGAATTTGTTTGCTCAAAGTTCTAGTTGCATCTATATGATTAAATGTGACAAATACGAAAAATGTGGTAGAAAATTTGCTTAATAACAGAGTTGTACATTTTTGATGCAAAAGACCTATTGGCACGGCCTGGGGATAAGACCGGCTCGTATGCCATGAGTCCAACATCACCACATTTTATTAACGAAACACCTATAATTTCGTTTCGCGAGCACATTTTTTTTCTTATTTAATTTAGGGACTTTTGTCATACACAAGCACGTTAGACCTATTAAAGAACATTTTATTATTGGATGAATTAGAATTGGTCACTTATTTGTAATCGATCGATGGAAAAAGATGAAAATGAATGATTTGGGCGGACTCATTCTCACGAGGCAATTTTAATCGATCAACTATAATGTAGAAAGCGATTTGAACAATACGCTTTATATTAGTGTTTTCGTTAAATTTATATAGAAAACACGTATTTGTTTTCTTAGTAAGTAAGTAAAATTAAAGACCTTGTTTTTTATTATAAAGCTTCTTTATTTAACGTCATGTTTTGCAAAATAGACAAATATACATCATTTTAAATCGTCATTTCACTTAAAAATTCCGCAACATTTAACAATGCTATATTACATAGGTACACATTTATATTTCCACTTATATAAAACAAAAATACACACATAGTTGTATACAGTGTCATATAAACAAAACGACAAAGTAACATATTCGATATTATTCACAATAAATAATTAATTTTGTTTTATTAATGAAAATCTAAAATAATTTATAATGGTTCACGAAGTTACAAATCTAATTATTGTCGTGGAGCCTTCTTTAATTTTATTCCAATTCATGGAAAATATGATATAGTGATGTTATTAAATTAAATAAAAAACAATTTTTTTCTTTGGTTGTATAATTTAAATACCAAAGAGCGAAGAAGCTGTCAAAGATTAAACTTTATAAATAATAAAATAAAATTTAGAAAAAACAAATAATGTAAATATAAAAGCAACACCAATTATTTTAGTACTTAATAAAGATGAAATAATAATTTACAATACAATACTAAAGTAATGTACAATAAGTTGGTAATAATACGTATTATAAATTTGTTCATGCATAAATACAAATGAAGTATGTAAATATACAACAAATAAAAATTACGATATTAATATATATATATATGAATATGTAAAACTCAACAACCAACCAGTTACCAAAACCACATTGGTTATTGAAGCTAAAACATAATTATATTAGCTATTAATTATTAAATCGTAACGCAATTTTATTTAAATCTTAATAAATACTAATTATATTATAATTTAACATTAAAAATAAATTAAAAACGTTTACATCTATGTATTACTTACGGCGTTCGTTAATTACAATATTATGACTAGCTCTCACAAAGGAAATTAATCGCACCATACATTTTCTAGTATAACCTACCTTTATGGCACTAAAGTTGTCTTATAAAGTCCTTAATCTAAACAAAAGGGACTCCATTTGCTCTTAAACACTAGAACCATTAACATCTTGGTCACGGGTTCTTATTTATAAAAATATTTATTTCCTTACAACTAATATTATAATAACAATTAGTTACAACAAGCTTTAAGGTCCACTAACCACTAAGGCGTAACTTATTCAATCTACATCTGAATAAATATGTCTGCAATCTGAGAAGAGATAAATAACTATTTTGCTTGGATATTATTTAATTAATAATAAATCAAATTGATATTGAATTTTATTTATATCTTTACCTATCAGTTACTTAGATAAATTTACATAATGATATTGTATTATAACTAGACTACATTATATTGAAGTTACGCCCAAGTGTATTTTTATGGCCTAACTTAACAATCGGTAACATCAATGAAACATTCAGCTACTTATTACACAAAGCAATTTATTTAATTGTGCATATGTTTGAATTAGTAACAGATATAGGAACAAAAGTACATTAGTAATGTTATAGTGAAGACGTACAATGATGTATATGATATATAAGTATAAACTATTATAATCTAAGAAAATAATTTAATATTTCACGAATATATTCTATTAGAGTTTAATTATTAAGAAGGCCTCACGAAAGCCAGCCGAAATAGCCTCAGATAAGGAAAACAACTATACATGTGGCGTATGAGGAGAATTTTAATATATTAAGCTACAAAACATTAAGAGATAATATAATAACAAATATAAAACAAAGACTTCATTGTAGTTAACTTATTATATTATAAAATAAATTGAAAAGAGTGAAGCTATATTTTCAAAGGAATAAATAAGACGGAAATTTATTATAAAACGGAATTACCTTTTTCATTGTTATTTTCTTACCTGGTCTGGAAACAAATACAAATTATTCTCTTGGTCCATTTACCTGGCATGCATTGTTTCATAAACATATTACTATTCAGAGGAACAATGCTCTTTATCACAAACTTTACTCCTTCTGGGCCATTTCTTGAGGAACTTTGCGAAAACAGTAATCGTGAAAGAAAATACAGTGAATATGCAAATAAACAATTTAGGCGTATCACAGGAATAACATTTTGATTTAGTTGATTTATTATATGTTTTTGTCGAATGTTCTCGAACGTTATTTGAAATCAAATGCAGATTGTGAAGATGAATTTGTTGCACATAGAGATTAAGTTTAAATACCGCAAGGAATACGAATTAGATTTGAAACATACGCATATAATATACAATCACAAATTCACACAAATGGTTCCCAAAATCATCAAGCAACATCTACAATCGCATATATAAAGAAAATAAAAGAAATGGGTCCCAAAATTTCCATACACCAAAACTGCATTTGATGGCGTACCCTAAAATCCAACCAATGGATAATACTGCTACTGGTTTCAGTCTCGGTGTCGCTCACATTGATTTATTCCATACAAATGGTCCATTTCCATAGTTCATTGTAATCACACACTAAACGTAGTCCCTCCGGCCCGGCCCGCAGTCGATGCTATTTCTGTCACTTACTACCGATACCTCTGAACCGTCTTTTTTTCTTCTACATGTTTCGCACAATTTTGAAAACTGTTGGGAACAAAATTATTGAATTAATTCAAGTTGAGTTGTAATGTTTGACATAGTAACACTTTTGGTAAAAAAAATGAAGTTTAATATTTCCAATATATACAAAGAAGTGCTCATTTACTAGCGGAATAAGACAATCATCTTATCTTTGTATATTATTTTAAGAAAGTTCAATATGCAGTGGATAAGCAAGAGTAGTATTTAGATTTTTTTCTGTAATAGGCTAAAAATGAATGTCATTTACTGGTTAATATTTTTTATTACAAAGAAAAAAAATCATGAAGAGATCTTTGGTTAAGATCTGTCTCCAGCATAAATTAAGCAATACCTTAACGAAAGAGCGGACGGGTTGCTGCAGGACGAATATGGCGAATATGACAACTCCCTGCAAGGCATTAATTAGATCGAAGATAGACCACACGGATACAGCTGCCGTGCCTGCTCCTGCAGCCCAAGATACCACCTCCAACACCCAGGATAGGCCCATGATCACCGATAGAAGACAGCACGTACGGAATCTATATTCAATTAATTTAAAAATTTATAACACCGATTGCTATGATTTCGATAGGCGGATATTGATCATATTATTTATATTAGGCATGCATTTAGACCTAGACGTTATCGTCATGAAGCGTTAAAACCTGAGAAAGCACGTTAAAATTTTAACTCCGATTGGTATATCACTTACTTACATTACGTTACTTAGATTAGTTAAACAATGTTGTGACATCCTGTTCTGGATTTCATATAGTTAAAAAAAATTATAAGTAAGGTTTTAATTATTTAATTTTCAGTAGGAAAATGACTGTAAATTAATATATGTATGATGGTAAGGTTGAAAATTATTTGCGGAAAATATATAAGCGAACACATTCAGATCTTCTCAGCGTATATATGTAAAATAGCGGTACTCTATTTTGAATATTAAAAAACACTTTAAATTGTACAGCAGTAATATTACGCTTTTAATTCACGAAAATGTACTTACATCTTTTTATACTTCTTAAGTCTTTGATTGTAGTTGATCTGTGTATCGCGCGGCGGTGGAGTTGATCTCTCTTGTACTGCCACAGGCTGACCCAGAACGGTTCCAAGTCTCACCCAGTCATCTGTTGTACTGAAGTCTGAATGCGCTATATCCAACGCTAACAATTTTGAAATAGGTAAACCATTTGAATAAACAACCAAAAATTTCAGACTATAACATATTTAAAAAATAACTACTTGAGATATGTACATACAATGAAAATATACTCAAAAATATACATAATGCACTACAACTTTTGAATCGTCCATTTAATATTGGAACTTCTCACAAAAGAACAACTCTACTCAGTACCTTAATCTTTCACTCAAATTAAATAACATATGGCGGAATACTGAAACGTCACTTAAATATTAAATGGAACATAATTATTTGAGACGCCGTTAATTTCACATTTCGCATACCAATTTAGGAGCTTCTCAATGTTAAGTAGCGTTTAACTTTGAGGGACGTTTCAGTGTTCGGCCGATAGACAACCATATACTCGTATGAAAATGCAGTAAGACTAACTTCACACTTTTTTTTATCTATCTATTATATTCCTGTAATATGTAACCTATCTTTTAACCTATCTTTTAACTTTTTTAACATGAGCCTTAAATGTATTAATAAACAAGGTAAAATTTTTTGTCATTACCTATTATTGTTTATAAAATTTATCATTTAAATAATATTTAACTTACGCGTGACATCCTTGAGTTTGTCGTAATGTTTGGCGAAAGCTCGTGATGTAAATAAAAATATGACGAGATTGCTAAAGAGAATGACCGCCACAGGCCCGTAGAAATAGGGCAACGCCGCTTGATCCGCTAAAGAAAATAAAATATAATTAGCCTTGGTCGCAAAAACCTTACTTTGTAAAAACTTATATCTTTTCTTATATTGTTTTCTTTCCTTACTTTTTTGGAGATGAACAAACGATATGTATTTCAAATGCTTACAATAAAACTGTAATACTGTAAAACTTACTTTTAAACCAACATCCTTTTACACCAAAATTGGGTTTCAAATAGGTACTTGGTACAGCTGGCGATAAGTCCATTGTTATCGTAACAACCAGTAAGATTACAGGGAATAATATAGCGTATGCGCAGTACCAAGCAAACCGACGTCTCATACTTCTTCGAGTTACTGATGCATGTATGTAGCGACTGAAATTATTATTACATTAATATTTAAAATTATGATGTCTTCGTGACTAATTTCGGCCACGGCCAGTCCATATTACAGTGCATAAGTGTGTGTGTGCAAAAACAGATACACTCTATTCCTTCACTCTCATAATCAGATGGGACTGCTATCCAACACAATCGCAAGAATATCAGGCGCAGGACCAAAATTTTAGTGCTTTCCGAGGCACGAGATTGGACACTTTCAGGCAGCTACTGAGAATCTTTGTCAGAAAAAAACATTAACTTTTTATCGAGCCGACTTGGGTTTTGAAACAAGGACCTCGGGATCTTATGCTGCACTTAGGGCTGCACCTTATATCTAGCCTCTAGAAAAACGAGGCTACTATATAAAATGTAAATGTCCCATCGGCAAAGTTTTGACCAAAGTAATAATAAATAAGATCAACATATTCTGTACAATTATTTACATTCTGTACATTGAATCTATAGAACAAACTATAATTTAAAAAAATATTAAATAGATTGATAAATCATTGCTTACCGTACATTTAAGTAAGTGTCAAAACACATAACATTCAGCCAAAAGAAGCAAGATACAAATGAAAACTGGATAAGATACGCTGCAATAAATATAAAATAATTAGATTTCTTAAATTTATAAATCTATATTTTCAAAAAAAAATATTAATACACTCACCCATTATGTTACAAGCTGTCGCTGGAAATGCGTGACCAGCTAACTGCGTAGCAGCTAGGCAGCTAAATGCTATCGCGAGACAAATAGAGTGGCAGGCTAATGCTTTACCGTGGGTGTCCCTCAATTCAGTTATGAAAATGTAAACGCATGCCGTAGCTATTAGAAATGGTACTGATATTATAAGACCTGAAAATGTAATGTAAATTAGATTGGCACTTTCAGACCGTTAAAACTTTCTCATTATCCATATGTACTTTTGATTTTGATCAAGTTCAAATAGTTTTATTTTGCAACGTTTTGGTAGTTGTGCCACCGTGTCAACTACTTATTTAAAATCTATAACATTAACAAAATTAAGATCATAAATAAATCAAGTGATGTTGTTCGAATTGGAACATTATATTATTACGGAGCTGTTTCGGCTCTTAAAGTAGACTAAAGAAGAGAGAGTATAAAGTATATTATGCAGTTTTATTTAATATTACTCACCCACAGCATAAGCAATAAGGGTAGCAGAAGTATGAGCTTCTTCTATAGGTGATGAAAAACATACTAATGGGAGTGTAATTCCTGCTGGGTAAGATTCGTTCCAGAATGTTTCCATACAAAAATCCATAGTACCGAGAAGAGGTGGTTGACTGAATGGTACGAATAAAGAACCATTGAACAAAAGATAAAATTCATCTTTACTGAATTTGTCAGGTTCTAGTTTATATCTGTAAATAAAAGATGCATTATTAAAGCGAACATTACAAATTTAGAATAAAATATAACGTATTGAAATATTTCTTAAGTTAAATTTACCGAACAAAAGATCAAAGAATATAATTTAGATAATTTTACGAGGGCAAAATATTCTTAGAGAAACCTTAAAGAGACTTCTATTCTCGTTCTTGTTAAACAAAATTCCAAGCATGTTGAAGCAGTTACACAGACGTAATTACCTATCGTAAGTACATGGGTTTCCAACGATCGTCTCAAACACGTTGCTATCATAGCTCCAGATGTGTGTTTCGTTGGCTTTATGGAAAATTGGTTGAAAGGTTAGCGAGGATCGAGAACAGACTGACTTCAATTTCCCATCCTCAAATGATATGGAGAGATTTTGGCCACTCGCACAGCATTTTGGTACCACCGGCAATTGTTTCTTGACTTCCTCGTCCTGTGAAAAAATAAATAAGATTAACGTAAATTCTGAGGTTACGTTGAATCAACATCAATTAGGCTAACTAGGCATAAAAGCCAATTTACTAAAAGGACAAGTTAATTTGGTTGTCATTTAAATAATGATATATGGTACGGATCATATGACAAGTGCCTAATCAGAATTCAAGGCGAGTATTTGATCTTTTGAGGTATTCATGAAAGAAATTTGACTGAGGCTAGCTGACGCAATGTTTGCCTTTAAAATTGGTCACGTAAGCGCCGAATATCTTGAACTTAAATGCTTACCCTGAAATTAAGTTACGTTTTAATTTTATCCTTGTTCTTATTTAAGGAACATAACATGATTTAGAAAAAAATGTAAAATATAATACAGAAGATTAACAGAAGTACTAACTGCTAGATTTTATATTACAAATATGTGAAATCTAAAATTACCGTACTGTTATTTTATATTTATTCTATAAATTTGTTTGAGAATAATTTAAAAAAAAGTGAATTATTATAATATACGTCAATAAACGTTCGTATTGACGATGGATACACTTTTGACTGTTCCTTAGGCTCCGTTTAATTTTCCAAGATTTTATCATCGAATTCTAACCAGTCGTGTGCTGCATACAGAGACAGAGAATATATTCATTATTATTATTGTATTGTATTTCTCGAAATGTAAACTAAATGATCATTTTAATGATATCTACATATAATTCACTCGTGAAAGACACCTAACCAATTAGAATCAACATAAAGCAACCATTACTACATTCACTGTTCTCGTTTACTGTAAACCGCGCCAGAATTACGAATAGCTCGGCGTAATCCAGCACTACATATTTCTACGAACATTCTAAGTGCTTAAAGTTCTTAGAATATAATTAAATAGTAACATAATTAAATGAATATAAAATGAATTTACTATTTAATACGTAATAAATATGAAGTCGGTGGTAAGTATTCGCTCAAGTCTGTAATCATTGATTTAACCTTTGAAAGAAAAAGACAACATTATTTAACCAAGTACACCCTAAACAAAATGTGCAAGTAATTCCATATAAGCTTATTAGTAAAAAATATCCGTGTCTTGAAATGTATCAGCGTCATAATGGATAGATCACTTGACTCGATACTAAAAAAACATATGTTAAACCATATTTTACGGGACCGTCAGTTATTATTTACATTATTTACTCAGTAATAACACGTCCCTAATGAACCGTAAACGTTGTAATTCTATGTAAATATCAGTTTATATTTAAGGAAAACGAAATCTTTATGTTTTACATTCATATGTTTGTTTACGATACTGAAAAAATATTTGTCAAATTTTATATCTAATTATATGTAAAGTTGTGTAATTTCAATTTAAAATATGAGATTTTGGCTTAAGTATGAGTTAATATAAGATTTATACTCTTAAAGCAATAAAATGGCAACCAATACCCAGCAGTACAAGAGATATTCTAAATCACAAGTGTGAACACAAAAACGGATGAACACACTCTCCATTTCGCACGTAACAAGTTCCAAAAAGCAAAAGATATTCAATTTACTAAGAAAATAAACTATTATTTATACAAGTTATGTATATTTACTGCATTAAATATTAAATTGTGTGTAATAAGGACTTAATAATTAAATACAAATTTTATAAGACCCTTAAAAATAAATGTTCAATTAAACGTTACAACCGTTAAAAAAACGAAATGTCCTAAAACAGAAATAACAAAGTTACAAACGTAAACATTGGCTCAAAATTACAACCACCGTCTCGCTCCTTCGTAAAGTTAAAAACTTCTCAGCTTTAGGAAACGTTGGAACAATTTGTTTTATACGGGTTTATACGAGTTTTTCCTTTCTCTAAAAATATTCACTCCGGAACACGGGAGCTCGTGACGTCACTGTCAACTAGCGGAACAATCGCGACAGGAAACACCGTAAATATTTACTTCTCCCTCGAAACTTTCAACGTTGCTCAATTACGGTTATTTCGAGATGCGGACTTGAGTAAAATTCCCTGTACATGCATTATTATTTATTTATAACAGCAACGCAAACGAGGGCATGGACCATTTTAAGGTGACCAAAGAAGTCACTTATTTTGGATCTAAAGGCACATCGCCTTCTACAATCACCCTGGATCACCTTCCAAGAAAAAACACATAATACGAAGTATTGTTGTCTGTGCGGTATAATAACTGATGTGTGTGTTATAATTCTTCTGTATGAGTGTATGTCACAGTATATATCTTAAAGGACGGAACCGATTTTGATGTTTTTTTTGTATGTATTTGGGTCCCTGGGTGAATCTCTGCGATCGGATTCCAATATGTTTTTCAACAAAAATACTTATTTCGTTTCTTTTATTTGGTGCCTTTAATTTTTTTTCGATTTAATTATTCCAAGACAAAATCGTCATCTTTCTCAAGCGGTATTTATAATGCTTTCATTTACATCTTATCTAATTTAGTGATAGGGATGGTATTTAGGAACGCGATAAAACGATAAGATTCTTGATATTGATATGAATTCGATTGCTTACTACAACGTTATCTAAATTAATTCAATCAATAGCTACTGAACCGCTAGTAGAGAAAATATATTTAAATAATCGCTTAAACTTTACTCAATTGAGGTCATTACATTTTTTTTTTTTATTATTATTTTGATTAAATCTGGTTCACTATTTTTATGAATATATCCTAATTTCGTCCAGTAATTCAATCTTGGTTTGAAACTTATTTAATGTGCAAATAGCTTGACACTTTTTTAATTTCAAATTTGTTGGCAATTTAACGTTAATCACACATACAAAACGACAAAGCGTAATTTTTAGAAAGTTTTGTAAAATGTATTTTATTCAATACCGTTTTGGGTGGGATTTTATTTTGCAATAATCGCTGCGTGAATAAAAAACATTGTCTAAGAATTTATCAAGCTGATTATTTTATAAAAGTACTCTAATAATATTTCAAGAATGATTTTTAACAAGCTTTTTTTTTATTGCATAGGAAGGCGGACGAGCATATGGGCCACCTGATGGTAAGTGGTCACCAATGCCCATAGACATTGGCGTTGTAAGAGATTTAACCTCTTCGCTCACATCGCCAATGCGACACCAACCTTGGGAACTAAGATATTATGTCCCTGTGCCTGTAATTACACTGGCTCACTCACCCTTCAAACCGGAACACAACAGTACCAGGTACTGCTGTTTTGCGGTAGAATATCTGATGAGTGGGTGGTACCTACCCAGACGAGCTTGCACAAAGCTCTACCACCAAGCTTTGATAGAACTTTTTATTTTTAACAAGCGATGATAAATAATACGCTATAGGCATATTATTTATTTCTGGAAACAGAAGTACATAGAAGTATACGGTACGATAGTTTTTGCGCTTCTCGAGGCACCGTAAAGTCTGAAATTTATTGCGAATAGTGTGACAATAGGTGTAGGGAAAAAGAACTAATCTCGTATCGTTACACGGGAAAGTATACGCTTTTACTTCGAAACTTCAAATAAATAAGAAAACAAAGATGGCGCAGTGACTAGAATATAAAAATCTTAGATGTATATTGTATAATCTGAGCCTTCTATGTTAACAATTCATATTTGACGATGAAGAAAACTATCCTGAAAGTAACGATAAACATCTATAGTAATGTGGCTAAATTATTTATTCCGAAATTGTGTAAACATTTTGTAAAGAATAATTGAATTTTTAACTTAAAATCATGTAGACTTTGAAAACGCCTGCAGAAAATACGTGACTTTATTATTGTATTACGTGAAAAACTTTATTTTATTTTATTTATTTTTATTTTCTGAATCAAAAACGGTAAATGACTAAAATAAATTTAACAAAAGCATGGAATAACAATTTGTATTGCAATAAAACCTTTAGAAATGAGCTCTTTATCTAACCAAACCTATAAATTCAAGCGGATTGACCTCGAATAGTCTTAGGATTCAAGAATGTTTCATCCAAAGCTTCTATATCCTTAATGCAGATTCGCCTTTAGTCTTCACTCCTCTTTGAGTATTATCTGAAGCAACTGACTTAACAGACTTGATAATTGAGTACTTCACTGAGAGTAATTTGTTCAAAATTACAAATTTTAGAGTAATCAGAACTGAACCGAATGTAATCATTTTTACTAATATTTTTAAATTTAATATGATTAAAACATAAATAAAAATTTTAACAAAACAAAAACCGACTTCATAGGAAAAACAAATTAATATGCACTAAAAAGTAAAAAAATAATTGCGTATTCTTCTATAATTTGATAATTAACTTACTATTTTCTACTCATCAATATGTAGGTACGAATGTGTTGTGTGGTTGATAATTTATTTACAATTATTGTTACTTTTGGAGTCGATGTCAGCCAAGGTGGGCTTATAACTACATACATAGTTGTAGGTGAGATGTGCTTGTGTCGCACGCGCAACTTAACGAAGCGAATAAAAGTCAATTTGTAATGTGTATGTTTTTAAAAGATTCCCGTATTATTGCTAGTTATATTATAGTGTTTCCTTAGCTGACATCGACTCCAAAAATAACAATAATTGTAAATAAATTATCAACCACACAACACATTCGTACCTACATATTGATGAGTAGAAAATAGTAAGTTAATTATCAAATTATAGAAGAATACGCAATTATTTTTTTACTTTTTAGTGCATATTAATTTGTTTTTCCTATGAAGTCGGTTTTTGTTTTGTTAAAATTTTTATTTATTTTTCGATTTTTAGTGAATCTGAAGTACACTCACTAATTTGTAGAATATGGGTAGACCTACTAAACGTGCAGCTCATATGAGACAGTGCCGTTTATATTATTATTTAAATATATTAATCTAAAACAGTGAAACGTAAAGAAAAATGCATTTTGGTACTTAATTAATAAAAATTAGTTAATATGGTTAAATGTATGAATATAAACTAACATGTTTTGATTAAATAGATTTAGTTGGTGGGGTAATTTAGTTGGGTAGCCATAACATAACCAAATAGTTATTTCTAGTAATAATTAAATAAACTGTATGTTTATAGATGTTGTGTTATACCATTCTTCACCATAAAATATGACGGAATGTCTGTATATTAAAAAAAGGGGAAGTATCTATATTATCCTAACTTGTATTATAAATGCGAAAGTAAGCTTGTTTGTGACGCTTTCACGCCTAAACCACTAAGCCGATTTAAAAAATTCTTTCACCAATGGAAAGCTACATTATCAAGGAGTAATAAAGGCTACATTTTGTCCCCATATTCCCACGGGAACAGGAACTACGCGAGTGAAACCGCGGGAAAAACACTAGTAATCAATATATAAATATACATAAATATAACATGTATATAAGAGTACTTATACGATTCTATATATATATATGTATAATTTTCAAAATTGGTCTCAACTTTTAGGAGATGTTCAAATATGTTTCAATTACAAACATATACATATATACTAATGCTTACATGCATAACTCATATTATAAAGAGGAAAAATTTGATTTTTGTTTGGTTTTTTATTACGATTTAAATCAAAAACTGCTCGACCGATTTTAAAAATTCTTTCACCCTTAGAGAGCTACGTCTTTACCGAGTAATATAGGCTTTATTATATTTTCAAAAACTTATAGATCCCTACTTAAAATGGAGCAATGTAACCCAACATATCAAACTGTTGCCTATAAAAGTTATTATTTCGCGGTCGCTGCGAAAACTATTGACGGTATATAAAGAAGTGTTTTTTACAATAGTACTATAATTACTTGATCATAACGATGTTATGGTAGGTGAATGATAAATCTAGATAGCCTATAAAAGATTCGGCCGTGTATCGTTAATTTGCTACTAAGAATTGAAGGTTTCCGTTACTTTGTCATGGATCCTATAATCAGAATCTAACCGAACTATCATCAAACGACCCTTGAAGTATACTCTTTCTAATAAAAAAAAAATCATCGAAATCGGTTGGCGTGATATTGAGTTATTCGTCCATTTGTCGCGCACATACCTCATGCAAATTTACGACTTATATGGTTTTCTCATGGATTCCATTGTCAAACCTGGACTAAAAAAAAATGGGACCCCATGGGAAGCAACCCCTTTCAAATAAAAAAAAAATCATCAAAATCGATTCACCCAGTCGAAAGTTATGAGGTAACAAACACAAAAAAAAAACATACAGACGAATTGATAACCTCCTCCTTTTTTTGAAGTCGGTTAAAAATTGATAAGAAATCTTTTACATGAAAAAATAATTATGATATTTAAGATTGGAAAAACTCCTTACTAATTGTGTACCAATATTCCGCAACAGTATCCTTAAAATTCAAGTCCCTATAATTATATTAAAGACCTACAACACTATTTATTATATATTGCTGCGCTGTGTAATTAATCAGCCATACAGGACACTGTCTATTATATTTACATAGATAAGATTCTACATTATATATATTGAATAAAGCAATTAATATAAAGCTGACGGGTTCAAAATTATGATATTCGTGCAATTACAATTCAATGTATCCGTTAGATTTGAATTTAGAATAAATTAACGACATTTTAGATTCCTGGAAAGATTTTAGAAAGAGAAAACAATACCAGTTGTTCTTCACCGTACAAATCGTACAATATTAAGTCGTAACAATAAAATGACGATATAAAACAGCAATTTGAGTTCAACTGTTTGACATTACAGCGTACGTTAAATGTCATGATCGTTACATATGGCAATGTTCATTTCAGAGCCACTGATTAATTTATAGTCTAAGCGCCGATTTCAAAGAATTTGAAGCTATCAATTTTCAAGATTCATGGTATTAAGTATTCATTTATTAAATTAACTTTTATTAAACCTAGGTTCTAGAAATGTTACACTAATGCGTGGGAATTATTAGGTTAATAGCCGTCTTAAGAATTTAAGTGTCTATTTAAGTTAGTTTTATCGAGATAGAATGACAGCGATTCATTCATTCAACGAACTTGTGAAAACGTATAATTAAGCCATTTATGTCACGAAATTATATTAATTTATATATAATAAGATATTTTGATTACTATATCAAAGTTATCCTAAACGATAAAAAAGTGACAAACTTATATTATATGATATAAATCCAAAAATATACTACACAACTTGTTTAGGATTAGATTAGATATATATTTGTTAACAATTCATTATTTTTATCTGATTTGTCACAAATATAAATATTATTCTCGTGGATGTTTGTAACACTTGAAATATTGATGGGATTTCAATAAAACTTGGCATAGAAATCTATTAAATCGTGAAAAGGAAATATAAGTTTTCTATTTACCTTATATTGATACTCTTTATAGCATAGGTTTACGAGCATATGGGCCACCTAATAGTAAGTGGTCACTAACGCCCATAGACAATGGCATTGTAAATAATGTTAACCATCGCTTAAATCGCCAATGCGCCACCAACCTTGGGACCTAAGATATTATGTCCCTTGTGCCTGTAATTACACTGGCTTACTCACCCTTCAAACCGGAACACAACAATACCAAGTGAAGCTGTTTTGCGGTAGAATATCTGATGAGTGGGTGGTACCAACCCTGACGAGCCTACACAAAACTCTACCACCAAGTAAACAAACAGCAGTAAAAGTACCGCCAAACAGCAGTAACGTTGTGTTCCATTTTAAAGAGTGAAAGTCAATGTAACTACAGGTACATGGAATAACACATTTTAGTTCGCAGGATTGGTTGCGTATTGGCGATGTAAGGTATTGTTAAGATTTCATACAGCGCCAACGTTTTACTTGTGTGACCAATTACGTGTTGGTGTCCAATTATCAACGTGTTGGTGACCAATTACGTACTTTTTTATAATAAAAAAAAAAGTTCAATCTTATATAATGAGACTGTTAAAGAAATCCATCATTATTATAGTTAAATTTTACAGAGAAACTATCGAGTGACAGGCATTTGAATGAACTTTGAAATGAAAGACGTTTGCTGAGCACGTGAGCAGGTAATAAGAAAACCTCAAGTACTCGAGTCACGTTTTGGTTACGTTGAAATAAGTAGGATAACAAGGAAAGGGGTAAACAGTGTTAGATGTCTTGGTTAAGGCGAACGTAAATGATATATCGCAGGCATTGAAATTACAACTCTCTATTTTCTATAAATATGGGTTTGCTTAAACTAGAAAAGTTTTTGGCGCAATGTGCAAACAACTAGATTTAAATGTATTTTTCGACAGGTTGTCTTTATAGTGAGCACAAAAATGTTTATTACAGAAAACTGTTATGAATAAAAAATATTTGTTATTTGTTTATGACGATAATAAAAGGGATTTTAAATATTTTTTTACGTTCTAATTATTCTACCGCAAGAACAAATGATTCATTTGGCTATGTTTTGATATGAAGGTTTAGTGAACCAGTGTATACACAAGATAAATTAACATGGTTGTCAATATAGTGACAATATAACTAATGGATTCTATTTATAAAGATAGATAATTGGAAATTAATCGGATGACAAAATTCGTTCCTTTGCATGCCTTAATAAAAAAATTAAAACGAGTGCGACGACACGTGCCAATAGTGTAAGTAACAAACCCTACACTCGATTTATATTAAAAAACTTCTATCATTCTAACTGAGTAACAGCCATTTACCCTTAACTAGAACTAAATATGCTCAGACTGAATTTATTTATCGCTCTTGTAGGAATTACAATAGGAAGTTTAATGACTTGAACATGTTTTCTTGTTCGCTCAATACATTTAAAAATTAAGTTAGTATGCATTTAGTAATTGTTTTATATAAATTTATCCTTATTTTATGTTTTGGTGTTTCATCTTTTTGAATTTTGATAATTAATATGTATAATTTACTGAATTGCTTATTTACTGCTGCATACATGAATCAGTTTTTAGTGGAAAGTATTGATGTGTGTACGGGTTAATTGTTATATAGTGTATGTGGTGTTTACTGTATGTTTCCCAAATAAAAAAATAGATAAATAAATAAAATAAAACAGCATGAGAGTCTCCATACATATGAGAGATGTCAAAAACGTTACTATCTGTACAGAATTTTCAATTCATGTTCGGCCTTGAAATTGTATCCCATCACGTGTAAAAAGTTTCATAAGATAATGAAAAAGGACATTTATTTTACTGAAATGGTAGGCGATCGTGCTTACGGGCCACATGTGGCATTGTAAGCAGTGTTAACCATCGCTTACATCACCGATACTCCACCAACTTTGGGAACTAAGATGTAATGTCTTTTGTGCCTGCAATTACACTGGCTCATAATATTTGTATGAAAATATAATTTTATTAATATTTCCCAAAGATTTTCGCAAGATAAGGTTCCAAATCAAACAATAAATAACTGAGTAGCATATCCGAATGAAAGATGGAGCTTGGAATAATTTAAGGGTCGTTTCAAGCGAAAGGGTTTTTCGGGTACAGTTGGAAAATAAATATTGCTTGAAGGTACTTGTCATTTTGTTTTTTTTTTTAATATATCTGCCAACGAGACATGGGTTCACTTATATAACATGATCTCAGATATCTTTTTAATGTATGTTTTTCAAAATATCATACCAATTGTTAAATATTGTTTTTTTTTAAGTAATTTAAATCTGTATTTTTAATTTTTATGATCAAAAATTTTGATATATTTTTATTTTATTTTAATATATCTGTAAAATATATAAGATAGAAATATATATAAGATATATCTGTAAAAATGTGAAATAAATATTTATTTTAATGTTATTAAATTATGATATATGTACTTACATTGTTTCGTGATTACAAATAAATAGGACCAACAAAGACTTAGAGGTGTTGTTTGCAAATAAATTCACAGTAGCAACCTAGAGTATGGACGATAAAGGCAATGTTACACTCACGTACCACAGAAAGCACGTCACGCCATAAGTCTTCCGCCTGAATATCCGATTTTATGAGAGCAATGAAATAAAAAGTTAAACATGTGAACTATAGTATGACTTGCGCAATTGGGTAGTAGTATCTGTTGATATTATAAGATTTATATTATTTAAGAATTTTCATTTGAATACAACAATCGCCTAAAACTAAGAATGCTTACAAATGTTTCATCAGATTAGTTATTAATACAAAATAAATTGTGAAATATAAATGGTAGTTATAGAAACCATAATTAATTACAAACTTTATCCAATTTCGGCTACGGCAAGCAATCTAAGATATATTAGATTTATTTTTAATTGTATTGGTAGGCAGGCGAGCATATGGAATACCTAACGGTAAGTGGTCACCAACGCATAATGACCAATGGCATTGTAATAAATGTTAACCATCGCTTACACCGCCAATGCGCCACCAACCCTGGGAACTAAGATGTTATGTCCCTTGTGCCTGTAATTACACTCACCCTTCAAACCGGAACACAAAAATACAAAGTACTGCTGTTTTGCGGTAGAATATCTGATGCGTACACACAGGTGCACTCTCTATACCCACACTCATCGTTCTGTGTAATGGCAATATAAGAAATATTGTTCCTGATCGTTTCGAATTCTGTTAAAACAAACGACGCTCACCGTAGAAAATGGTCGTGAAATATCAGAAAGTCATATGCGATATTGACAATAATAATTATAACATTGTAAGAATACACGCATCAAAATAGTAGCCTTATCAAAGAATTAATATTTCACGCGTGAGTAAAAAAGTGAGTTCTTGCAAAATAACGCTGCTGAACCTACGGCGTAAGTGACTTCCGAAGTACAGGAGTGTAGCACTGGCTAACTCCTGAGCTGTATTTACTAAGAATTTCTTGACAGAAAAATCCAATAACATTTATTGGCCTGAACCGAGTCGTAAGCTAAGCTTGATATTAGACAAACGGGACAGTTTAATTTTATAATACTTCTAGTGAAACCCGCGATATGGTGCCATATATATATATAGTGCAATGATCGTTTAGTTTTTGTATGAACAAATCTTCTCTCTCACTCTCTCATATAAATAACATATACTACCTTTTGATAGTAGTAATTAGTCAAAATGTAGAGGTATATTAATCATAACCTATCATAAAATCCTAACATAAAATATATTACTATCGATTTTAAATAAAATAATTGTACAGTTTTGATAAAAATTGACAATTATACACAGCTAGTTTGAGTCATAAATATAATTATATTAAACATTTTAACACGTTGACCTCAGCGATATTAGCTTAAATTTAAACCCGCGTTACTTAACTAACTTCAGTCCAAGATTCATCGCATCTCTACAATTATTAGCACATAATGATATCGTAATAAAAACGTATTCCTGTCTCTTTCGTATACTTGGGACATTTTAATTGAATAAACCAGAACTTGAGAATTTCACCGCGTATTTCGAGAAAGTATTTTAATAGGACGTTTTGTGGAAATGCAGTCGAAGGAAAGATAAGGCAAATTAATTTCTTTTATTTCTGATTATCTGACGTTGCAATCTCTCGCCGCCCTAATATATATCGCTTAGCATTTCTGCTCTAGACAGCCGTGTTTGTACTTAAAGATATTTATTTCGGCACTTTGGCCAGTATCTTCGCGGAGAGAATACTCATATTAACAGAATTCTATCTAGTGAGAGTAAATTCGGTGCGTTGAGGCCTCGGGGCAATCTCTTTAAGTGGCCTCCGTAGAGACTCGGCCTTATCGGACTTTATTAGTTATTTATTCCGAGTTAGATCCCAAGGTTTGGAATGTCCTTCATGTGAATCGCATTATTATTCTTGTGTTCCAATGATATGCGATAGCGAATTAATTTACATCATATTATTATATTACATGACATATTTACATAAGAAAAAATGATAAATCTATACTAAAATGTAAAGCTGAAGAGTTTTTTTGTTTGATCCGGCTAATCTCAGGAACTACTGGTTCGAATTTAAAAATTGCAAGATGAAACCGAATGTAAGGTGAAACCGCGGGGCACAGCTAGTCTTTAATAATTTTATTAGAACCACTATATTTTAATTAATTGTGACATAATTTGCCCTTTTATAAAAATCCGATCCTTATAAAAAGTTTTTGACTAAAAAAAAATGTCAAATATTTAATACTTCTATTTATTTATTTATTTATTTATGGTCCACAAAACAGATTATAACTAAAGACACATTTAATATATAAGTAAACATTATAAGCAAGCTAAGTTATAACCCAACAACTATGTGAACACAGATTGTAGACGAAATATTTCACTTATAAAAATCTTAAAAAACTTCTACGATCTACATAATTAGAATTTAGTAATTAAGAAGTAAACATTAACTTTTATATCGATGCTTCGAAAGCGTCGTTACATCAGATGACTGTCTCTGATTTGTACGGGAATCTAACTGGTCCTGAGCTCACCTTCTTCAATTTACTTTTTTTACGTATGACATGTGTCACGGCGTCTTTAATATTAGAATACTTGAAGTTCCGTGGCTTCAAATGTCCACTCAATCTCATTATGTGATCTAAAGCCCTCGATTTAGTTAACAAAATAAACAAACTTTATAGAAATGTTTCATATTTATAAATGCCAAGTCATTTAATAAGTCCTCAAAACGTACACTAGTATACACTTTCTCACATTATTTCACTGTTATATTTTTAAAGTAGAAGAAGATGGAACAATGTTGTGAAGAAATAACCTTCCATTGATACCGGCATTTCCTTAATAGGCTTAACAGTGGAACAATAAGACGATATCTTCCGTGTTCCCATTCCGTGACGTATACATCGTCCATAAAGCAACTCCCATAAAATGTGTATTTAATAGCGTGTATTGGCTTATCTCGGGACATGACGAGATATCGACGTGCGGCCGGTAGCCCGACGGTGACAGTCAGAGATAACAAGCGCCCACGCACCGAGCTCTCAACCACTATATAAATCACGTTTCACGACAACCCAGTTCCCAGAATGGCGCCTAATTGAAAGAAATTTTATTTAACCATGAAAAATATGATAATACGACTTTGAACGGTCGTCATTTAAAGAAATGGATGAATGGTTGGTTTTTATATGATCGCCCACGTGTTTGTCAGTACGTTGTAACGATATGCGTCAGTAGAATCACATCTGCAACTCGTTATGTTAATTGTACAGTATCATTGAACCCTAGAATCAAGTCGTGAGGATTTATAATAAAACAAGTAGTAACATATATTCATCGACGTCTCTTGTGGGGTTTATTTGATTGCGCCGTCTTGTTTATTTATGCACATTATTCAAACACTAAAATGTTTGTGGGAAACGTTTAATAAATCACAGTAGTTGCTAATAGCACTATTTCTAAGGCAATGTGATATAATCAAATGATTTATGTGTATGGAGTTTATGACTTATTTAGTGTTGATAATTTTTATTCTGGCATAATACAATATTAATGTACTTAGTAAAAGTACAGATCAGGTTATAATGGCTTCCATTTTGAAGATATATAGTTTTTGCACATATAGTCCAATGATAGATGAATAGCAAAACTAAAAATTTAGTATTTTTTTTATGTCTGTAATTCATCTCGTTCTTGGCAGTGAAACATCGTGAAAAAACCTGTGTCAGATAAGATTCTGTCATATCTACTAACCCACATTCGAACAGCAATAGGAGTGGAGACTTTTGTTTAACTATGGCATATAGTTTAACTTGTTACTTTTATTTATTTATTTGTAATACACACTTACAATGTATATTATACATGCAAATAATTTACAAATGATCTTATAAAACAATAATAATAATAATATACCAAATACGCATTTCAATTGTAAGTGTACAAAGCACTTCCACATTAATGAATTAAAAGTGGTAATAAAAAATCACGAATATATTTTTAAGAATACTGAAACAAAATTATAAATTTATTATAACAAATAAAAAAAACAGTAAAAAATTAAATAGATAAATGATAATCATAACACAAGTATTTTAACTTCTTCTCTTTGTTACTTCAAACATTGCTACAGTTTCTGCTGTAATATGTATCACAGCAACAGAACCAGATATTTTGGAGTTGCGTGATGGAACAAACTCTGAACATTCTTCTTAATTCTCTCTACTTTACTGTTATATTACTATTATAAAAAAGTGTACTCCCCTTTACTCGTCATGTAGAACACCTATCATCCTACAGTTATTTGTAAACACGTACAAACGCGGGGGCGTGTGACGAATTCAATAACATACGCCACTTACCAAGCTGATTATCTACTTAACATCGCTTCATATAGCTTCATAACTAATATTATAGAATGCTAAAAGATGTGTATACAGACATATATACTAGACATAATAGTATAAAGATATTTTTATGTAAGCCGTCTAAGATCATAAATGATCAAAATCCTGTTATCTGGTGGCTAGTAATCTCTTTAATAATTTGTTAATATTAAATCTAGTTAATATTGCCTATAATTGCTCTATTTATAATTGGATTTCGAATAACAATTAAAACGACAATCGACTCACTCACTGAGGGTTAATTCTATACATCTTCGATCGTCACGTTTCACGCATCAGCTAGCGCTATACAAAGCTATATATCGAGTGGCTATCCAGCTTTACATAGAAAAGGTATAAAATTTGTTTGTCGTCTGCGTCTACAAATAGAGCCCTATAACTGGCGCCCACGACAACCGGTAAATTGCATCATACAGTACTAGACCACTTCCTTGGACTCGGTTATTTAATTATTTTGTGTAAATCAGATCACTTAAAACAGAAATTCATTAAAATAACTGATTGAATACCTTTTGCTCTGAAGCAACAGTCTGCTGACGTATAATTACGAAATTGAACTTTCAATAAATAATCTGTACGAAATATTTATAATTGAATTTTTTGACGCTTACATAACCTTCGAAATTAACAGATTTTTCAATTTTATTTAACTCGTTGAACAATTTAATTAAGTAGCTAAAACAACATTTATTTTTATTATAAAATAGAAAATATGTAAAAAAATAAGTTAAAAAAAAATTAACACTATTTTGTCATATTATAACGGTAAAGTAATTATTAATTAAATTAAAGACCAATATAAGAAGAATTTCTATATTCAAAAATACAGTGCCTAAAAGTATACCACAAAACGAAACCAAGCAAGAAAACGAAACCTTAAAAGAAAAAATATATAAGAACTTACGCGAAATCGCTTACAATCAATTGTGAAGGATAATCTCATTCTATAAACAAATGAAAGCGCCCAAACTTCGTGACCGTACCGTTTATCTGAACAATAAGGCTCGTTTACATTATTCCAATAACATCTTATAACAGTTGGTTCATAAATCCATCCTAAACTTTAACCCGTTGGAGGCGGAACGGAGAATTCAATAACATTCTGATTGTTGAAGAGATTGCACCATCCGCATACCATCTTTGTGCATTTATCTGAAGCACTTCTGTTGCATTTCCTAAGCCTGATATGCTATGACCAATCGTAAATAAGACAGGTTAAGTTATGAAACCTGTAATTGTAATTTATGTATAACTGTAGCTGTTTCCTTATTGATATTTAATATTATATTGTATTTACTTTGAGTTTAGAAACGAATTTGTCAAGTTCATAGCATGGGATTTGTCAAAATTAGAGCCTTTATAATAATAATATTTTAACAGTTTTTTTACATATTTGATTCGCCATTGATTTGATCAAGCCATTGATTGAAGTAATATCGGTTACATAAACTTAATTAAGAAACTATCTTGAAATCTTAAGGACTACACTTCCTATCAGCATCTTTCACATGCAATTACTTTAATTTAAAACGGGGGTGTCACATACCATTCATACTTAACGAAGTTGCGTTCCCGTAATACCTTATCGAAGATATCAATAAATTTTCATCAAGATAAAATGAATTTGCCTCACGCGATCCGAGCCGGCATCCATCCCGTCAAGATGCCGGTCGCGTGAAAGATAATGGAAGGTAAATATTTGCTGGGGCTGCCACAACGTAAGGGCGCATTTCCATTGTTTAACGGAACACTTTGCTTGCATAAGCTCAATACATGCCCCAATATTTACAACATTGAAGTATCTCAGTCAATACTTCAATATGAAAATACGTAACTATTTAGCTAGTAGTTTGTAAAGCTACATACAAGGTTTAAAATTTGGATTCGGTCATATTTTTTTTTGTCAATAAAGATTCGAAACAGCTTAAAGTTTCATAATTGTCTGTACTGTGCACGCGATATTAGAATATGTGCGTGCGAAGATACTTACTTTATTATTTTATAAATCTATAGTCCTATATTTTGATGGGATGGCGATCTCGTGGCAATCTTGCTGAGTCGGAAAGGATTTTCTGGAGAAAGGGAATGTAACACTGCTAAATTCTGAACTGCTACTTATAATCTCTTAATAGAAAAAAAAACCATAGCTTCTACAATCTAGACCCGGTATTGGAACACAATGCATCCAGATCTGTAGCAACATAAACCAACAAGACCAACGCAGTAAATGTTATATTGCTCTGATGATCCAGCACAATGCGAACAGTTCTGTCCAAGCCCTGTCTAAACAGAAGCCCGGCATAATACAAACGCGCTAGAAGCAATACTCGACAAACCTGTCCCATTTCATTTCATATCCCATCTAATGTTTGCATAGCATTATCTTTAAATCATTACTTGCTTGATCACCGCAATCAGTTCTCTTGGTAACAAATGGATGACTTGAATAATAATAATTTACGAGTATAAGGGTTAATAATAAATAATTGAAGTCGGTTATCTACTTTTAGTAAATAACCTTAACTTTTATGTATTATTTATTAAAGAGTTTGTTTTGTATTTATTTATTTTCAGAAGAATTATTAAAATTAAAGTCTTACATAGATGAAAAAGGGAAATAGCTACTATACGAAACATGCGTGAAATAGTAGGAAAAATGCTGCAGCATTTCCCCTTTCAATCGCAAATCCTCTGGGCAAAAAATGAGCCAGGCCTCCTTTCACCAGTAGACGTAAAGCTAAAGAGTTTGTTTGTTTGATCCGGCTAATCTCAGGAACTACTAGTTCGAATTTAAAAAATATTTTTGTGTTGTATATATTATATATGTCTTTTATCGAGGAAGGTTCTAGGCTGATTTTATTCATTAAATTTTTATTAATTATACGCGGGTGAAAACGTGGGGCACAGCTAGTTTTTAATAACAGTTTTAAATATAAATATTAATAACGGCACCGAAAGCATTTTTATTTTAATTATACTCGAAGATAGTTATTAAATAATATTTTACAATGTATATGATAATTTTACGATTATAAATGATAGCTTTACATATTACAGAATATGCAAAATGCACAGCGAGTTTATAGATACTGAGTTCATTATCTTCATTGGCTTTTCAGTTTTAATATAATTACATAAATACTGATATTATTACCGATATTATTTCACGATATTTGTTTTAAAAGTTGTTTATTAACACATATTTGAACAGCAAGTTAATATTATTTGACTTCTTTCATTTTGCTTGTAATTATTATTATTATACTTAGAAAAGAAGGAAGATAGAATAGCCCACTCGATGATGAGTGTTTACGTCTGCCTGTACACTTCAAGGGTAATATTGCGCCGCTAACCACGTAATCTATGACATTATATTTCCTGTACCTATTGTTGCACTAACTTACCAATTGACGAACACAAAAGTATAAAGTTTTGATCTTTACGAATAAGTATGGAATTGTTTGTGTGAGATTCCAAGCCCGATAAATTAAAAAAAAAGTACTTTGTATTCAATATTTATTAATCGTTCATAATTAATTCATTAGTCAAACAACTAGCAAAGTTAAGGCTAAGATAATTAAATATGTATTTAAGCACGTAATTAAACATTAAATACGCGCTAGTGTCAATGTACCAAGTGTTATATAAAGAACTTATGAAAATAAACTGAATGAGCCCTTGAATGTCTCTCTGGTAAACCATTGATTGGTCCTTGTACATCCAGCTTGGCTTTATCATCATATCAGGTCGATGTTGCCAAATTGATATATTTTAATCCAAAAAAAAAAACTTCCAAATATTCAAACCGATACGAGGGGTAGAAGAGATTTTTTTAGAAGAGATGATATTCATTATTATTCTTCGAATATTAATAGCCTTTATTGTATGTTTAAGCATAATAAAAAGTAATAATACTTTTGATCTATGAGCTGTACTAAACTTTTTCATAATTCCGAATAACATAATTACATCTTTCTCGGTGTAACTTGGAAAACGTTCGCAGAGAATTCAAAATTAAAACGCTTAATCCAATAAAAACCGATACAATTTACGCCTCTTCGGAGAGTTATACCATTAATCATTTTTAGGGTTCAGTTTTGACTAACGAGAACCTTATACGTTACTTTTTTATTATTATATTAATAATTCATGTCGTATAGAATTATGAGGGACGAATTCTACGCTTGAAGAAAGTAGAGAAAATTAGATTTTTGTTAAATTTATTAAATGTTTAATCTATTGCGACGATTCTGTAAAAAAAAAATACTTAGCAACTTTCCTGCCCAAACAGTAGACACAATAGTTAAATAATCATAAGTCACATGTGACTCAAAGGACATGGAAAGTCGCAATTAAACGTGCGAAAAAATATTAAAATAAATCACTCAAAACTATATTAAAAAGATTAGTCGTTTTCGGCAGAAATTACAATAAAATAAATAATTTTAAAAACGAGCTTTTATTTGGTGGCCCTTTTAAAAGAAACTCATTATTTATTTTAACTCGTTCGGTTGGGTAAAAGTGGCTTAAAAAATCACTGTCAAGAGTTAACTCATACATAATACATACTTACAAGTGAATTTAAATAAAAGCATGTAAAAAGTAGAAATTCATGCACTTAACGATTTTAAGATGTCATTTATTTAGGCGGCAACCTTTATAGCGTCTAAGCCGAATGCAATTATCGGACCGAAATTAAATTATTCCATAATATCGAACAGGTGGGATTAGTCTAGGGGAGACTGTATAAAGAATTCTATACTGAGTGGTCATTATAGCTAATAGGCTTACGTTTTTGAAGGCTTCTATATAAGAGTAATTACCTATTAATACTCATAGCATTTATTTTTATTCAACGTCCGATTAAGACCTTTTGTTGGCAACAGACATTCGTCTTATAAATATGTATTCGTTTCGGTAAAATGTAATGTAAAAGTAATCACCTAAAGACTATAGAGATAGGTTGTTTTTATGGTTTCATTTCTATCAAATTTATGCTATAAGCTTCCTTCCCATTAAATGTTTGCCTCGACATGGCTCGCACCTTTTAACAACAACCTCTTTTATTTTACATATAACGTGTTTTTGAACGCAAGTTTTTGATTCACACATATATACAAGTAGTATATACAAGTAACGATATAAAAACCATTTACAATATTTGTTCAATAGTGGATTAATTTAAATGAGAGATGCATCTAGAAGTTTCGACTATCAGGATGTAATCCTCCGTTAATTAGCCCATACTGGCAGTTTAACTGTTCACAGATGGTATCAGCTTCGTAACAATCGAGTGTAAAATCGAACACAACCAATGGCAATCGTCTAATTAGATTATATTGATCGCTTCACTCCACGTTACCGTAACTTGATTTCGTATTGTTTATTTGGGAGCGTCTATCCACTTACTACATACTTCACATTCGTTAATAGCCTAATGTAGTATGGTTATATGGATAAATCTTTTGGTGAAGCAATCGAAGTCATGCGAACATAAGCGCTTAGCATTAATATATTTTAGTTTAATTATTTAGTTATATATCGTAACAAAAATAGATTTTAATTGTGAAAACTAAATTATTATTTCAGAACCTCACCTGTCCAATTTGGGTCAACCGTTAATAATTAAGACATAACATTTACAATGAAAGAATGTATCATACAACAGTTTTTTTGGTTGTTTTGACTTCAATGTATAATAATAATAATTGTATCATCGTTTTTAATCATCGACGTCGATAAATGAGGGATGTTATAATTGTGACGGATGAACTGATTTCAAAGATTTTTTATTGCGAAGGAACACTTGGTGGTAGAGCTTTGTGCAAGCTCGTCTGGGTAGGTACCACCCACTCATTAGATATTCTGCCGCAAAACTTTGTATTGCTGTGTTCCGGTTTGAAGGGTGAGTGAGCCAGTGTAATTACAGGCACAAGGGACATAACATCTTAGTTCCCAAGGTTGGTGGCGCATTGGCGATGTAAGCGATGGTTAACATTTCTTACAATGCCAATGTCTATGGGCGTTGGTGACCACTTACCATCAGGTGGTCCATATGCTCGTCCGTCTTCCTATACAATAAAAAAAAGGCTGTGTTGATCGTGATATCTATTAGCAATTCTAGGTTGGATATCATTTCAGCAATACTGAGTGTTGTTCTAATCTGGATTGAAAGATGAATGAGCCTATGTTACTACACAAGGGACATAACAACATAAGTTGCTGGCGCCTTAACGAAATACGCGATGGTTAATACAATGTGCTTATATTTAGGGAAGGGCACTAACGATCAGGTGGTCTCTTTTCCATTCATTTATACATATACCTATATGATAATTTGCAAGAATAACTGATGAGAGAACACTTCACGCTAGGCTTGAACAAAACCCTTCAATCAATCAGTAAGCCGTAGGTAGTTGAAGTCGTTAAAGGGATAAATTAAATATTTTTACACGTAACGATTATTTTCATTCATTCACTCAAAACAATCAATTTGAATGTTCTCAATGTAAATAGTTGAATGTGTTTGAACAGCGCGCATCAATATTATTAACAAATAATCACTTAAATTGAATGGATGGATGAAATGTTATAAGATAAATATACTCAAATGTAAACTGTAAGTTATCGGACAACTTTGTTTGCTTTCGCTATCTCTTTGTTAAGTCAAGTGATATGGGAAGTAGGAAGCTTTTAATCGTATTGTAATCAAAGTTGCGTTTCAGCTATATTTTTATACATATATATCGAGCAAAGAAATCTTTGATGTTTTGAATGAATGAATGAATGAAATGAACGTGTATTTTTCGCTTTGTATTTCTTCGCTTGTTTTCTAACCGTTCCCAATATGTGTATAAGAATAATTTAATCACGAAATATACTAATACTGCCTATTAATTACAAATGAATAAACGTCTACAGAAATAAAAAACATGGACATAACGGAATTTCCGGGTACGTACATACATATGTTAAAAAATATTTATCGTTAATATGCATAAGCAGTTCGATTCTATAACTACTTAACAATCTAAATAAAATCAAAGTAAATGTTGGCACGTTTGTAATCAAACAGCGAAATATCTGAACAATATAAAACTACTTAAATAACTTCTAACCACAATATTTGTAACTCACGGTCAATGTTTAAGAAAATGTCGCGGCTTCGCAATACATTGAAGATCATAAAAACAGCTGGTGTTGTTTCGTTTCTCCAAATCTTCAATGGATAATAAACATTTGTATCAATTCGTTTAATTTATGTATACAGTGCAAACGCAATAAATCTCAGAAGCCAACAAATACATTTGTTGGAAGCGTTTACACAGACATACAAACATTGGCTCGTGAACACAAACAGATTGAAAAGAGCTTTAATAGACACAGGTGTTGAAAGATTACTGTGGGTTTAATATAAATATAACAATTTAGATGTTCTTGTTTAAGTTTATCCGAAACAATCTTAGTTTAGCTTATTGATTGAGTTTTATTTAAGAATTGTAATTACTTCAATTGTTTTTATTACAAATTCTTTGAAGCTAAATGCTGAATCATGCGCTAATATTAAGAATTCTTCTTATGCTTTCTGATGATGAAAAATGACTTTGTACTTTGTTTGCTATTCTCCTCTTTATATTTCTTTATAATAATACATTCAGATAAGTCGTAATTGATGCTTATGCACCATTTTGTTTTACGAAAACAGATGTCTAATTTATTGAGCATAAAAAGAAGACAATCATTTAGTTATCATTTTACTGTAAGAATTATTTAAAAAAAGAAAATATTAATTTATAATAAAATTAAAATGTTAAGTTTTCTTTTAATAATTATTTTATGGCTAGATTTGTAAGTACAAGTGGACCTCCTGATACCGTATGTATACAAAAAACAACGTAATAAACATAATTGCATAGCCTAACTATGAGATGTATTTTTTTTGTTATGACGTCATCTGTACAATTTATATTTTATCTCTATTTCTCCGATGACATATTGAGAATAGCGAAGCTAACTACAAGTAGACATTCATAGCCACGATAGCTCCAAGTAACTCGATAAGGGATCATAACGTCAAAATGTCCCTAAAACCCTGTCGGTTTTCGAGAAACTGACTGCGACCAACGGCCTACTTAATTTAATGTTATGCCACAATCTACGGCTATCAATACGACTACTCAGAATAATTAGTATGATATATTATTTGAAAATAAAAATAACATTAAATGTAAATGTAAATAAATGTGTATAATAATTAAATATCAATTAAAAAACACTTAACGGTGCAAAATAAGACTAACTCAAACATCAGCATGACATATTATAACATACCTACATAATAAGAATTTAAAAATACCTTATCAAGTAAACAAAGCTGTAACAAAAAATTTCTTATATAAAATTGAATCATATTAATAACAAAAAGTCGTTTAACAAGAAAATACTAACAAAAAGCAAATGTAAATTTCATAAGAAGTTTGTATATAACCTTGACACATTTGACTTTCATAGAGACGGTGCAACGGTGTCACGAATAACAAGAAACAAACAGCTAAGAAAAATAACTGTTTCAGAGGCGTTGAAGTTTTAAAACGTATTACGTAACAAGGTTCTCTACACGAACAAACAGACGCTCCATTAGTGCTAATTGTGTTAGCCGGTTAGATGTTTACTTGCACATTCCTTGTTATACATCATGTACCTCGCGAAAGTTCATTAAGAAATTTAATAATACGTTAAACAACCAGTACAATACACAAAAAAAACTCCTATACAAATTAAAAAAAAGGTTTTAAACTAAAAAGGCCTTATTCAATAGCACAAAATTATCGTCATATAATTTGTCAAGTATAAAATAGCTTAGTAAATAAAGGCAAACACTTCCTACATTACGTGACAGCGGTCAGGTAACAGTACTAATATATTTACAGAGAAATTTACTGTTAAGAAACAACTTTGGTAACACGACATACTATTTATTTGCTTTATTTAAGATACGATGTACACAATTAATAATCAAGTAAAATTTTTAATGATTACAGATTCAGTAAGTATGCAAACTTTTATTGCTATGAATATAAAGAGACAACCTTGAGTGTGTTGATGCAACAAAGGAATGAGAGCAAAACAAAACTAAACACTAACTAAATAATAATAGTCCTCCAGACCGATTTCGGCCACGGTAGCCACTATCAAGAGATATTAACCAACTGCGCAGGACATATTATAGTGCACAAGTGCACTCTCTATTCCCTTACTCTCATAACCCGATGGGACGGCAATCCGACACGGAATGAGTTCAGGCGCAGGACCAACGGGTGTACGTGATTTCCGAGATACGCACCAACTAAGTATCGAATATAACGTGCTTTACGCATAATATGTCTTATATCTACTAATCGAAGTTATCGAAGTTACATGCATAGGTTAATTTTTTTAATGCAGAAATAATGCACGAGAATAAAACGCGCGAAAATGTATTTACGTATAATATGAGACCTGTTCTGTGTGTAAGTCTCATCGAAGAGGTTCGGTGCATTATATTACGTTGGATTTCTTAGAATTAATTCAACGCTTGCATTATATAAATGACAGACTGTAAATGTTCCATTGCTAAGCAAGGATCTCATCTGTTGAAGAAGGTTATTGACCTCCTTTCGCCGTATTTCTCCAATGCAAACTAACGAATATTCAGTATAGATGTCTGGGTATTTTTATCGTCGCAACTACTGAAGAATAGTAATAGAAAAGTCAGTATTCCCAGGAACTAAATTTGTTATCTATACAAAAATCCTTCGATAGGATTAGGAAGATTAATTTGTATGTTTATTTAAAATAATATGCATTTTTAAATGATAGTCAATACACACACTATACCTAAAAAAACATCAAATCCTTCACACACTTCCGCTTGTTTTAACTTTGTAGAGAAAAACATAATATACGTATCAGGCCTATCAATTTCACTTTTACCGACACGTCATTTATCAATATTTGGTTAATAAACGAATCATACGACAAAAGAGCATAAATCGTATATGCTTTTGTTGTCATGAAAAATAGGATGCATTGCGATTTAAACATCCGCGTCATGATCCGGACGAAATGATTTATTCATGACGCATGCACACCAATCACGCAGATGACATCAACAATTGCTATCAAAACGTACGTGAATAGTCCAATAGTCTGAAATACCTTCACACACGAATAATTGCGTAAAGATTCATATGCATGCAAACTTATTCATCAGCTCGCGTGCGTCAATCGCCATAACTAGAAATGCAATATTCGATTTGAAAATAGAAGGCGTGAATATAATTTTAAAATATCATTATAATGCTTTTTAATTTCCGATTATGTTGTGATAAAACCTCTTTTTTTGGCATTCTTAGCTCACAAACACAAAGATTTTTCGTATAGATATACGAAAAATCAAGTTGAAAGGTTTTTCTATTGATGCTTGATACAAGAACACGATGTAATAATAATTTACTAATTTTAATTAATTCATTCATTTATTTATTTGGAAAAATGAATAAGTATCACAAACATAGATACGATACAATATGTTAAACTGTTTCGAAGTCTAGACGCAGACCTTGCCTCGATAAATATCTCTATACTAGTTTTCACTCGCGACTTCAGTGTCGTTTTCTATACCCTTGACATCATGTAAGCAAAATTTAATGCTGATCGATAGAATTGTTAATACGTGAAAGCATTTATAATAGTAGTTACGATTATTGAATAATGTGCTTCTTAACTTTATTGTTTATATAAATACAAAAGCAAATTAAGTTTAAATTTTAAAACGTATATAAAATTCTACCAAACATACAATTTTACGACGACTATTTTCGCCAATTCCATGAAGCAGGAAATATCAAACTTCTTTCAATTTGTAAAAAGTATAAAGGGGAAACTTTTCCAGCTGTCAAAATAGAAAATAGAAAGAAAAGCACGTATGCGGAAAAACGACAACGAACGAGACAAGTTTTTGCGTCGAAAACACGCAAAGTACGCAAAAGTTTTTGCTGCAAAAATAACCATTGCCAGTCTGGAATATTCAGACGAACCACAGCTTTATCGCACACCTGGCTATTTGTGGAGATCTAAAAGTTAAATTACAACTTCACAACTAACTAAAACCTGTATTTTCATAAAAGACCAAAGCAAAAGAAAGTTTGAATAAATTTACTTTAACTCAATAGAATATTCGTTTGATTTCAAATACTAATATAACAAATACACATACGGAACGAAGTTTTTTGGATTATGTTTAAGCAACGTATCGGTAATGTATTCTGATAAATGCATTCAAGTTTACACCTACACGTCAACACTAGTATTATTCCAAAGTACTGCCCAGCCCATATTCGTTGTTGGCCTGTCATGATGATTGTCGTGTGTCACCATTGAACCAGAAATGGATGTAAGGGCGAGACCTACATACATTTGTTAAGACAATTTCAAAATAATAAGTGGATACATACTTAAAGCCGAGTTTTAAACTTATTCAAATAGTCTATACGTATTTTAAACATATAAACCGAACATATTTTTTGTCAATCAATTACCTACTAGTGGTCGCCAATTGCTCGAAATTTGACCGTAATTTAATTATATAAATATGATACTACAACTTTTCTGATGACTTTCTTAATCATTTGATAGGTAAAATGAGGCTTTACTGGACAGGACAGAACATTCATCGCCGTTATTAGAAAAAAAATGAAAGGAAATGTTTGGTTTTTAATTTTGACATGTGTGTTGACATTGTCGTTGATTGTATGAATGTAATCTATTAACATTGTATTTAATTTAATATAACGTATTGAGTATATAAATTTAGCTTTTGCACTATTTCTGTATTTAATAACTTTTAACTATAAGCAATATGCTTAAAAAGTTGTACATTGTTTTCTTTTCGCGTATTTATATAAAGTTCATTATTATTACTATTCTCAAACTTAAACGAAGATCGCGTGTTCGAAATTTAAATTCACAAATATATCGAATATACTGTTACATGTGTGCCAACCGGCGCTAGAAAGCGTGGTGTATTAAACACCAAACATGTTCCTTATGAGACGAGCCCAGCTGTGGGACATTTACACAATTGTGGTAACTATGGTAGATCAGTAGATGAGCAATGTAAGTAGTAAGTACCCAACTCGTATCACATATCATCGTAACAGACATTAGCCATACTTTACATAACTAATCCGCTGCCAAATGCAGGATCTAAATTGCTTTGCGCCCTTGTGTAAGTAATTAAGCTGTCTCGCTCACACTTCATAACGGAACACACCTATATCAACCATCAATGTTTGACGGTAGAATGATTGATGAAAGGATGGTACCTATTACCTATGCATCATTATGTATTACACGGACATATGCGGATTTACCAATAACGTATAATACAAAAAAATGAATCAAATTTTCGTGTACATTCAACATTACTTGTTATCTAACTATATCATTAGCTGTCCTGACATTTGTTCTGAGAGACTACAGCTGTATTTATAGGTATATTCAGATCAACTCACTAATACTACTGAGTCTAGAAAGCTGAATTATACAACTTAGGTTTAATCTATAACTTAAGCATCCGCTAAGATGGGATTTCTGGGTAGTTCGACTTTAAGAGGGTAATGGTGAACCTATATATAATAACAATAATAGTGGTGGAAGTATATTAATTTTATTCGTACGATTTTGGGACGTTCAGGTAGTAAGTATATACAAGTCAAAATTAAAACTATCTGCTTTAGTATACATACGTCCATATACATATCATGACTACGTAGTGGTGGCAAGAATGTTTTTCTTAAAACTTAATCGAGTGATAATTTATTATTGTAGATTTACGTGAATGCTAAGTTTTTTTATAAATCAAGTTTTATTTATAAATTTCTTTATAAGTGTTCAACGCCAATAGATTCGTCCTGAGACAGGAGCAAGTCCTGACTAATGTCGACGCCTGTCACGACCGTCTTTTATAACAATTTATTCCTCGAATCGTCATCCAGCAATTCCTCGTACGACTTGTACGATGCATCGTCAATTTTATTGTTCAAGTGTCAACATGTTTTAAATAAATAAAATACTATTTCTTTGAATTTATTTTACATTACATTAATATGTCTAACTAAAAATGTATACACTTTTCTCACTGGGAATGCAGAATGCATGACAAAACAAGATAAGATAAGGTTTGATAAAAATGCTCAATTAATCTTGTTGTGATCGATTACATTTGATCAAACCGAGACAATCGCCGCTGAATGTTATGCTTAATCTATACTAATAATATAAAGCTGTGTGTGTTTGTTTGATCCGGCTAATCTCAGGAACTACCGGTTCGATTTTAAAAAATATTTTTGTGTTGGATAGTCCTTTTATCGAGGAAGGCTCTTATAAGGCTTATTATAATTTATTATATTTTTTATTACTTATACGCGGGTGAAACCGCGGGCCACATCTAGTCTATTTATAATTTATCTCGTACTAGCGGTAGAGGAAAGCATTGTAAGGAACTTGCATGATGATAAATATCTACCAACCAACCTGTTGGACAACGCTCGAAACCTCGTCAAAAAGATATGATGCCTTAATCCAACTGAGATATCTACAGGCTGTTACACATTTCTGGTAAAACTTAAGCTTTATACATATTTATACGTTACGTTGAACAGTTACGTTAAAATTGTACATTGAAGCACGTATAACATGAGTAGCACTTGTCATTAGACGCGTCTCTATACATTATAATAAGTGTGTACCTACTTGCTGCCGTAATTACCGCGACCCAAAATATAACGGCTGAGGCGTATCGTATTAATGCGTTATTTGAGTTTGCGTTGAAAAGTATTACCGCCTGTCTTTTAGCGAATCTCTTGTTAGATATAGAAAATATCTTATTTTGGACTTTCTTAGACCAAACGATAAGCGATATAGAAAACGCAAATGTTCATATATGAGTTGTTAAGATTATTTATTATTTATAGTACTGTATCCATGTAGTAATAAAGCGCTATTTATATAGTTTACATTTAAAAAAATTTATTAACCTCAACAGCACTTTACTATGACTTGCTGTAGTTATCTTGTGTTGTAAAAATAAATAAACAATTTCATGAACGATAAGAGATCAATATAATATATAATTAAGTTAGAAAATATTTGTTTATATTATGAAACTCGCGGTGATTAAGATATATTGGTTGTTAACCGATTGATCATCTTCTTATCTAAAGATTGGACTTACCTGTCCAAATTATTATTGTGCTATCCGATGAAGGACAAAACATGCATGCATTGTAATCAATGTTTTAAAGAATTTTGAAGAAGGTGTGTTTGGTCTTCTTTCGAAAATTAAATCAAAAATGACAGAAAGAGCGAAAACAGTGAACTAAACAGCCGCTAAGTAATGCAAGGCCGACACGATATATTTTTTATTATCTATAATAATATATAAAGAAGAGTTTGTTTGTTTGATCCGGTTAATCTCAGGAAATACTAGTTCAAATTTAAAAAAAAAATTGTGTTGAAATGTCCTTTTATGGAGGAATGCTCTATTTATTATTCATATTATTCATTATATTTTAGCTAATTATATAGGACATGACGTCACATTTCAATAATAGAATTAATTGCTGGAAAGTAAATTCCTCTCCCGTTATATTAAAAAGTTTATACCCTTTGTTACGATATTATTTTTTAAATCGTACTAATAGCTTCTTTGGTTAGTTCTCTCAAGCACATAGCAAAATAAATGGCGGATTATGTATTAAGATTTTAAATATAATCAATAAATAACAATAAATTATTTTTGATTTTGATTAGGTAATTATTAAGAAATGATATTAGTTTTTTGTTTATTTTAAACATATAATATACTACATAAAATATACTAAATATGTGGATAAACTTTATAACAATTATAAAGTTTATCCACATATTTAGTATATTGAGTAACAAAATAATATTATAGTACGGTAGTATATGCAAAACATTTAGATAAAACTACGTCAAGTGTTACATTGAAAGAGATTACACACGTCGAAATATTAGTCACCTGGCAAAAAGAGAACTAAACATTTTTCCACAACAATAACGTAGTATATTACTCATAAATTCAGACATTATTTATGACTCCGATATACATAAAACTCTATTTTTAACATTGATATAAAGAATTTAAAACAATAATGAAATAAGTGTAAACTTATGTAGGTAAATAGGCCTATAAAGTCGTAGAAGATTGTTAAATAAAAAATAAAAATAGCTAGCCTATATTCCATGCTCTGCTATGACGCTCTTTGTTACGCAAATACGTATATGAGAAAGAAGAATCAAGAAATCAAAAATAAAAAGTTCGTATATACATACACAGTCCTTCCAAAAAACTCTATATTATATTTAACATTTTATATTTCAATGAATCAGAACCCTGACAATCATATATTGGTAACTTACAAATAAACACTTATATCCATAGTCATTACCTTACCTTATAATGAAAAATGGATAAATCTTTAGGTCATGAATTCATATTAAATTTGTACATTAAAACTAGTATTGAACAAAATTTATACCATAAATTTTAAACTATAGAAATATTATTATGTATTTGTTAATCAAAACTTACCTGTATAATATTTATTGTATATAGTCTTCAGGTGTAATGGAGAGGAAAAACGAGGTTAGAATAAACGAAATTATTTCCTGCTTATATTATTACAAATATAATCTGTGGTATCAAATATTTTCCGAAGGATTTACATTTAAATGCGCTTGATAAAACTAAAAGACATCATTTCGCCAGCGCAAAGCGACGACGTTCGAACGGACGGACCAATTTATCAGGCACCCGATTACGTACACTTCTAAGAACTGTTTGCACCGTATTTGTTCCGCAGTTTGCCGCTAACAAGGTTTGATCATCACTTTAAAATAATTCTATTTCTGATATTTGAAAGTCTTGCTAAATAAGGAAAACAATCCGTTTTATTTGATTTTATTACATTAGGAATCTATAAGGGAAGGTCTTTGTATTTATATTACTAGCTGCCCGTTCTGACTTCGTACGGGTAAGCACATAAGGTTATATAAAGTTACCCCTTCCATTTCCTTAAAGTAAATTTCCTCTCTAAGTTAATATTTTTTTAGCGGATGTTTACTTTATAAAATCTACGTTCCAAAGATAAAGACGGTGTCGATATTAAAACATTTACATGTTTTATATATCCGTCAGTCGTCAGCAATCACATTCATTGATGACCGCTCCATTTTTCCATTCCATATTTACTTTTTTATTATTCAAAGTGTAAACAGCGATACAATATTCAATACAATTTGTTTAATTAATGCAGCTGGTCTGCTTAAAAAAATTTAAGTTGAATACAAAAAATATCACAAATATAAAGCAATTAACTTATTATCATGATTATAAACTAAATCAATACACATACGTTAAACATAACGAAGTCGAGTTTTGTGCATACACATACACTTATATGTGTTAATAAGTAATTTCATCTGTGCTTACTATCAGCAACGTTGAGTACTATGAGTTCATTGATAAGACATTGAGTTGAAATGGCCTATTTGATAAAGTAACCCAAACCAAGGTCGAGGATTAAATGCAGGTCATTGTGTGCACAAATGTTTTATTAGCAAAACAAACTCAATGAAATTAAAAAAAGCAAATTTATTATGACGAATATATATTATGACGATGGTAAAAATTAAAAACACAACTACCCTGTCAAAACACGAACTAATACGTAAGTAATGTATAGCCACTGTTTAATCATGTAAAAGTTTTTTATTAATTATTTTTTCACAAACAAATAAAGCCTTTTTTGAGCAGTCGTATAAAAACAACACACGTTGCAGACAAATTCTACGTAGGTATAAAAATACTTGGATTTGCTTGTTTGATAATTAAGACTTACGGTAAGTTACAATTAAATTTAATATTGCATAAAAGGTAACAAAAACAAATAAAATAAGTACTATAGATTTAAAATGTACATAAATCAAACAATGGTAGCACAAATTGCGCGTGACGTAATTTTATGAAAGGTCAATCTTTATCAAAAGGTAGTAAAATGGACGTGTAGATTGTATACATACTTGCTAAATCACCTTCATTGACGTAAACATGACTCGACGCGTATGGGTTTACCTGCAGATAACTCGCGTCGATTAACACGAATTTTACGTGAACAATCTAAGAATACCGTCAAGCGATACCGGATTTAAAACAATACGTTCGCATGGATTTTAAATGCATCCTTGATAGAAATAATTATCTACTATACAATGTCATGGTAAGATTGGTTATAATAATAATATTATCCTGGGACATTATTCACAGATGGCTATTTGATCCTAAATTAAACAGAGCTTGTATGGAAACCAGACAACTGATACTACTTTTGTTTTGTAAATACATACTTATATAAGACAAACAGACATGTTCTTGCACACATATTTCTGTCCTGGGAGGGAATCGAACCCACATGAAAGGCAGGTATCTACCAACCACGCCAACCGGTTCGTCAAATTGTTTTGATTGTTTTTAAAGCCACCACGAAAAAGAGCCATTTAACTCAACTCCTTGCCGAGGTTTGTCTATCGCCATCTCTCACTATATTAGTATTCTCGGCATTGAATTTCTACCAGCTTCAACGGCACCACAAGATATCATCGGTATTGGTGGAAATCTCAAAGACGAGAACTAAGCGCTTTCCAAATTGCCAATAACCAATTTGTGGAATTTGCTGCAGATAATGATCTGTATTTCCGGACACATACAGCCTAGACGCTTTCAAAGCTGGAGTGATTCGACACTAAATAGGTTTGCTTGCTCCATTGTATTCAAAGCTTAGATTAGGATCAAACCAATAAACAATAAAATAACAAAAATATTTAATATAATGTTGCATATCGAACGTCAAAAACATTCAAAATCTATTGAAACGTAGTAAAATTATCTGTTGTGTTGTGTTTTCTCAACAGAACACGAAATATTTCTTCTCTAATATCAGATGAGTGTGCATCCGATATGATGACAACGACAAAGTCTCACATGTGGCAGCATTTGAAATATAAGGTATGAATAAAGCGACATCAACACAAAAGGCAAACATTGGTCCCTTTTATAAATTCTAAACAAATATTATAGTTATGTAATTGATATTGGTGAAAAACAATTTACTCAGTGAAAACGCACCTTAATCATTTTCGTGACTACAAACTTATTAACTATTACTCAAGAGATCTCTGGCATTTTTCTATTCATGAAAATATTTAATTACACATTATGAAATATCAACCATAAAATATATTAAAATTATAAACGCTAAAAGACTTTAATATTTAAGGATCCTTGGGAAAATGTATATTTTAATATGTACATTGAACCACTTTATTCCATTCCATTAAGCAAAAAACGTCTTTTTTATAAACGCATTAATCACAATTAATCTCATAATAATAAGGTGAATTTATCTCGTAATAAATGTATCAAGGAATCGTTATCTTTACATTAGGTTTCAACAAACAGGTTAATCTCTTCCGCTTGAGAATACTTTTTGAATGGCGCCTTTTATCATTTTATACTTGACGGGTTTACCTGTGAGCGAATATCAAATACCATTTAATATGAATTTCGTTCTCAGTGAGAAAATGAGTAATGTGTAAGGGTCAAACTGAATTTATTCCTCACGTACCTTATATTAAATAAACCATCGGATGATTTATCATTTTTATAGATAGTTTGGCAAAGTACTGTAGTAAGGTAAATATCCAATAATTTAATTAAAGTGTTCTTATAGTTTATATTAGCTTGACGTTTATTGAAACCGCTTGTTTTATTAAAGAAATGTATCATTTTGAATCAAAAATTAAGTTTGTTTTTTTTTTTAATAAATGACATTGTTTAACCACTTTTAATGATAGCAGTAAACATTGATAATGTCCTCTTGACCGATTTCGGCCAAGGAGACCAACCTCAAGAGAGATTAGCCTACTGTAAAGGATATATTTCTAACAATATGTGCGCAAATACAGGTGTAATCTCTATTCTCTTCCTAAAACCGGAAAAGACTAAAACACGACCCGAAAGAAATACAGGCGCAAGACCAACTTTACGTGCATTCCGAGACACGGGTATCTACATACTTCCAACTTCCAGACTCCGGGCTGCTACTAAGAATCTACCGAACCAAGGACGTCTGGATCTGCGGCCGTATACCTAGCCAATCGACCAACGGGCAGAACTAATTTAACAAAATACAACCGCTTTACCCTTAGTGAATATAACTTTATATAAAGAAATGTCTCCATATAACATGATATCATTTCAAACAAAGAAAATTGCCAAAATCCATTTATTTAAGGATTTTAAAACATAAATGTTTATTTTTCATTTAACTATCAAGTCTGTTATCAACAAGCTAATCACGATAGATTAAATCTATTTGTAAGGCATGTCAATATTTACTAATGACAGTTTTCAAGATAACGTTTCTAAGGATATACTTTATACGAGTATCAAATATATATGCTTTGTCTTCGTCTTTCGAATGTTATATTAGTTATGAAAGAAAGAGAGATACCAGTTTGTAACTATTCACTTGCTATACAATGTTTCATTAATAAGCCCTTAATTGATAACCTAAGTTGTAGAAAGAGTTGATTAAATATAAACAACACACATTATCGGCCTCATTTAGTTGAATCCATCAATTAAAAATAAAATATAAATACATACAAATAAATAAAATGGAAGCGTTTGTCTATGATTTTAAGTTAATATGTTAATACTTCAGTTTCCAAAATAAAAACAATTAGTTTTTATTTTAGACAACCGACTCTACTTCATTAAAATATATTATATATATAACTCAAATGCGGACGTTATTCACGTTAAAATGGTAGCCACAGGTTTTCTAGGAGGAAATAAAATTACGTTTCGTAAATCACATGATACATGCAAAATGCATACTAATCAAATTCGACAAATTTTGACGAAATGCATAAATTATCGATCCGGTTCCTATATTCGTATTCATCAGCGATTCTGATACGTAGCATTGACAATTGAAAGGCAAATGAATCAAATGATCTATTATATCAACGAATGACTAGTCAGTCGTTGATATAGATACAAAGTTGTTATCGAATATGTTTTAAATAAACCTGCCGAAATATCCGTTAGAGAAATTGTAATAAAATAATCGAAAAAAAAAACAATTGTCTATGTCATTTTCTATTCGTCAATCGTTGTGTCACGTCAAAGGCACGTGTAATTTCCTTACTTTTTATTTTATTCTAGTCCTAAAGATTTTTGTTGATCGGTATCTACATATATGTACAACACACAGTTACTTAATCTTACTATAAAAAATACGAAAACTTTGAAATTGGCCGTGAATTAGAATTAAGGTGGATAATATAGTTTGTTGATAACATAAATAAATACAAGTAACAGCAAACGACCATTTCAAAGGATGGATTAAAGTCAAAGGCACGCCCAAGTCGCAAGGGATACCAGCACTACATTCTCATTACTGTGACACTTTATTAAATTACAAGTATTGGTAGAGAAAGTCCAGAGCTAAGAGATATTAAGAAATCTTAAACCCTGGATAATACTTCCTAAGAGGTAAATTAACTATTGCACGTTTATTGTTAATAAAGACGTTTTGATTAAATGCTTTTGATTGAATATTTCAATTTATAATAATATAATGATTATTGGAAAAAATATCACGTTAAATTAAAGCATAATATACAATAACGAAATAAGTTGAAATCAATCTATTAATGTAAATTATGAATTGTTTTAATAGATATTATAAAACATTTATTTTAAAAAATTGTATGTTTATCATTGGCTATATATATGAATTTAACGTCTTGAATCCTACTAACTGAAACTCCTGAATCTACGTATCGCTAAAACTATAAAGCATAGGCCTAAGAATTGGCAAACACTTCCGTTTCGTATTAAAGAGATTTTTTTTCGCACTAACAAGTATTGTTAAATTTTTATTTGACACCGGGCGCTGCTTCTCAGTCTTTAACGTTTATAACAAATACCACCGAGGGGAACCATAAATTAATTATATAGACATATTTACGTTGTTTATGTAACAGTCAGTAATTATATAAGCTTAAAATTCATAATATATTACAGCATTGATATGGCTTTGTGCAAGATTGGGTGACTGATGTGCACCCCCTTCCTCAATTCCTAAATTATTATTGTTCCATCAACAAAAAGTGTTCGGGTTTATAATATGAGCGCGTTAGCATTATAACTGGCTCAAAAATCTGTGACAGCGTTCGCGGAGCCATTATCTATGGTTGAAGATCATTTGCCTCTCCACCATTCAAAGAAAAAACTAAAAATATTAAGTCGTATCAAAGTTTATATGATTGTTTCCACGACGCATGAGTCATTTGCTAAGGAACTTCATATGCACGTCATAATTGCTTTGATAACTGATAGGGGCCGTCTCATGGCCGCTATCAGTTTAACTAAAGTGTCGTTTTGATTAAGTTGTTATAATTTTGTATTGATTTTTAATTTGTTTCACGATGTTTTGTTGGTTAAATAATCATTTTAATGTGAATAGACATTAAAATAAATATATAAAGACGATTTTTTAATTACCATATATTTTTATTAAACAATCGTAGGTAGATAATATTTTAAAAAAAATTGGTTGCCTGTAAAGTCCACATGTCTCGTAAACATGGATGGTACGTTAACATTTAATTAGCATAAGCCTCATACATCAGTCTTAGTTTATAGGACACTGACACTCTGAAAGCGATACTATACAACGCTTATATTTATCGTTTTATAAGAAATAGGTTGATTATTATATAAGGCACTTTTGAGATTCATTTTATGACTCGAAATCTGATGACATCGGACTTTAGAAATGAAGTAATAGAGAGTGAATCTCTTTTTGCACATTTACTTTTGCATGTGTCTTGTGCAATAGGAGAGCCTTTGAACCCACCGCGACCGAGATTCAATCAGTAAGCTTTTACAATTTTTATGTGTATGATAAAAAATAAACAGCTTATTAAAACGCTTAGAATTAAACTGTGCATTGTTAAAAAAAGTATCTTTAACAAATAACATGCAAAATTCACTATTAATTTAATTACGAATAATATAATGTATTTATGCATAATACTTTGATCAGTTCAGAATTTTGAACCAAACTTTAATATTAACTGGTCAACACATCAAATCGATTTATTTATAGCATCAACTAATCTTCGCTCACATCGGTAGATTGAACACTTAACTTTTTCATTCTTAGTAATTTACCATTTAAATTATAATATGCTGGCTTAGGGCTGTAATTTATATAATTAGGTAATTAATAATTTTACATTTTTCTAATAATCATAAGTTATAGACGAAATTCGAATATATCATAATAACCAGTTGTATTTGAAATCTCAAATCACACCGCGTTATTGTTTAATCCTAAATGTAAAATCTAATTTATAATATTTTTTAATTTTTAAACTCTTTACCACAAATATGGCATAGTGCTTAGAACGCGTGAATCGTATTTTTACTGGAAACTGTTTATGTTTATAATTAATCTCGTCCTCGGCAGTCAAGGAATACAACGTGAGTCTGCTTGTGTCTGTAGACAATCTGCTACATGTGTATACAACAACTCAATTAAAATTGCGAGGTGGAAAAAGCTTTCTCATCTTCTCTTTATATGGGGACAAGGCCTTAACCTCGATGGGACATTTACCAGCTGTTAGTTTACTTTATATTATTCATGTTAGACTTACTTATAATAATATTACAATTTACTAATAATAATATTAACTAAAATAAAATGATTATGACAAACTAAGAACTACTACAAAACAACTTCCCTTTTCTAGTCTCTCATCAAAAATTATTGTTACGAATTTTATAATAATACAAAGGTTGCAGATATATAGGTTAATCCAATAAAAAGTCAGGCAAGCCATGTGCTGGCTCGCCTGACTACTTATAATAATCTATCAGCCCTGCGCATGAGCGTTTTACGGTGTTGGATTGCCAATCGCACAAACTCATGCAATCGAATATATCTTAAAAGATTTCTAGTCTCTCTTAAGATCGTCATTAGACAGCATTGCATTCTTACTTATCTTGAATTCATCGTTATCTTTAAAAAAACCTCACGAGATAAAGTTTACGTTCCGTTTGATTTAATTATAATCATAATACTAAGGTAGGATAAAAGCACGGATTTACGGATCAATAATGTCAGAACCGGATTCTAATTAATTCTTGGCATACCCAAAATTAGCACAAAGGTTTCGCGAGAGAGGGTGCTTTGATTGTTCCAGAATATATAAGAATATTCTCTTCTTTGATAAATGTTCAACGTCTTCAAGTAATACAACCATTTTAATGAATAATATTAGCGATATTTATAGCGATTATCTTAACTTAAGTGTAAAATATAAATGAAATATATCATGTTGCGTTCCAACTGAAATAATTGTCAATTTCTGTTGGCAAAGTTGTTACCCCGTGTTGTGATTATAACACAAAATTTTCCTTGTGTAGAGACGCATTTAAGGTCCTCCAGACCGATTTCGGCCACGGCGGCCAATCTCAAGAGAGATTAGCCAACTGCGCAGGAGATATTATAGTGCACAAGTGTGTGCGCAAACACAGGTGCACTCTCTTTTCCTTAGCTCTCATAATCCGAAGGGACGGCAATCCGACACGACCGGAAAGAGTTCAGGCGCAGGACCAACGGCTTACGGCCGGTTCACACATGTCTCCGTTTTACTGTTCCGTTTTATCGTGTACGTTTTTTTTTCGTCGATGGCGTATGTAGTTGTATGAGCGACTTCACACATGTCACAGTATTCTGTATACAGTAAAAAATATCGTTCCGTAAAAAAATTACATTCCGTTTTGTCACCGAATACTGGACGACGGAACAGTAAAAATATACGGATACGTAGAATTTTAACGGATAGGTACTGTGTGCGTGGCGAGCGGCACCCTCTCTAGATCTTTGGGCCATAAGTGGATGCTGCCAATAACGTCGATTCCTTCTCCGACGATAGTACCAATACAATACGACAGCGTCCATCCTTGTAGAATAACGGTGGTATACTGCGAGAGTTTTCTGTTCACACATCGGATCCAGTAATGACGGATCCGTTGAACGTTATACGGTGCCTATATGTGAACAGAGCATAAATTTATGACGTATCCGTTAAAAACGTACCAGTAAAACGGACTCCCATGTGTGAACGGGCACTTAACGTGCTTTCCGAGGCACGGGAGTGTACACACTTCCAACTTCCAGACTCCGGGCTGCTACTGAGAATTTTCTGATAGAAAACCCCAATAACTATATATTGGCCCGACCTGGGAATTGAACCCAGGACCACCGCGGCCTTATATCAAGCCACTAGACCAAAGAGACGCATTTATATTTGTCATAAACCAATAAATATTGCATGGGTTATATTTGTCTGTGCTTACATGGAAGAATTATAAATCAATCTTTATAAAGAAACATATAGAATATTAATATTATATTTATCATAAAATAACGTTTAATTTTTTTTTATTTTATAATTTCGACTCAAACCGCAAATTAAATTGTTGATAAGTTGAATCTAAAACATAAAAAATAATAATAGGTTTGTTTACGTTTATATTAAGAAGCATATTGTATTGCTGCAACGATATAAAAATGTAATTAATGAACCCGCTAAACTGGATTTTAAGCAATATTCTTATTTTTTTCCCACAGCCACAATGTGTCGCTCAGATAATGTTCATAGTCAAAAAAGGGAATGGAATTTTTAACGTCCTTATCTCGAAAGAGGAGCAAACAATATAGAAAAGGAACCAGTTCTCCCGCCTCATGCTCTCTTTCCCTTTTAAACTGCATTCAATACAAAAACGCTAAGCATACTTGAATCGTTAAATACGAAAAATAGTACTCATTACAGTCTTAATATTATAGTCTTAGCAATATAACATATTAGTTTTTCATCTAATTAAATAGCATAAATAACATGTAATAAAGTAATTAACATTTGTGGATCAAAAAATTCATGCAGAATGGGTAAGTAATAGATTTTTATGTTTTAAAAATTGATAAATATGAGGAATACTTTCGTTCGATTTTTTGTCATGCGATTTGGATTATAATTACTAATATAAAATTTGAATACATTACAATACATTCAAAATAAAATAGAATAAACCCTAATTATAGCCATGCGAAGTCGAGATGGCAAGCTTGTAGTAATATAAAATAACATGAACCGATTCCAGCAAGCATAGTACTCATCTTGATAAGGTAAAGCAATAATCGGAATAACAGCGAAGAAAATACAAAAGCTATATATTATATTGGCAATAAATGTACTGGCATAACCCTCAATATAACGAATGAAACTATCTATGCGTCCGCAAATGTCACTCATAAAATATTGCACAGCGGACGACAATATGGTATTGACTTTTGTTAAATATAATCCTTGTGTGTATATAAATAAGGTCTATAAATGTAAAATTTACCCATTTCAATGTGTACTTTGCAGCGTTATCTACAGTCGGTCTCGGTCACTACACAAATGTAGGACGTGTCTCTTCATGACAAGGGTCGTCGAGTCGCAGCCCTCGCATGAAGCCAGTAGGGACGCGACGAGAATAGAAAGAAAAATATACGTAACGTTATCTATACGTATTTATATGAAACAACTAACCCAATGTTCAGAAGTCTAACTGAAATTCTAAATTATTTCGTGTAGTATTTTGGCTTGACTCGGACAGGCTTAAAGGACACGTCAGAAAATAAACATTTTGTGTGTATTTTTCTTGTTATCTTCATCAACTATTTCATTGGCTCAATGGCTGAGGTATTTGGTTCAAATCAAAGGTCAGCTTTATAAACTGTTAATATTTAAATAATAATAATTATTAGAAACGGAATTAATTCCGTGCCTCTAATAACACTGAAATCTGTCCTGCGCCTTAACTTTTTTCGATCGTTTACCGGTTAGGCTTGTATATGAGATTCATTATTTAAAAAAATATATTATATAATTTATTTGTCGTTTGATACATAAGTAATAAACAGACATTATTAGCATTTCAACCACCGATCATAGCCTGGCACAGTTCTCTCATCATCTTTCGGCTTTCAGTACCCAACTTTCTTACGTCGCAATTTCTCAAGTCTTATTCAACGACCTTCTGTATGGACTATGGACCTTCGTCAGTTTCTGCCGCCGCCTGAGCAAACTTTCAGTAAACATTTAGCACTCTCTTAGTCTGACCGATTTTATGATTCTAATAACATTAAGTGGTCTAATGATCGTATAAAATTTATTGTATGATTAGAAATTATTCTTACATATCACAAAAGATTTAATAATAATAATATTATTATAGACGAATATAAATTTTAACTCAAATTTATTGTTACCGTTGTTGTTGTTGTTGGTACCGTTGTTTTTATCATTATTTTTATGGTCGGGGATTAATTTTATTTTTACTTCTTATTATATTTTAAAAACTTATTTAGATTTTTTTAAGGTTATAGTTTTATGTTCAAGAAATGAATTAAGTTTAATTTCATTTAATTTAAATAGACTGAATGCTCAAAATATGGAAAATGGGCCTAGTTAACGTGTAATGATAATTATAAAGTGATTAGGTTTTGTTGATTCTGAACTTAGTAGATTGTCTGTTATAACATAGTATTTTTAATTCGTAACGTAATACAGGCTACATTTTAATTTATAACTATTATGTTATACATTCAAAGAGTTATTCGTCAATTAATTTAGGTATACACCTTAGTACAGTAGTAGTTAGGTTTACACCTTACTAAATTGGGTTGCTCCTCATAGACACGTGCAAGTCTCAGTGAGCTTATTCAATATTTCTGTCGCGAAATGAGTTCTTAATCCAAATTAAGCCCATAAAACTGAGTGACCCATAAAGCCAAGTGCTTTTAAGAAGTGACAAATCATAAGATCAATTCATATAAAATCAAGAAGGTTCAATCACGAAGGTTTCACATAAAAAATAAAACTATATGGTAACAACTAAACCTTAGGGACATTTGAAATGACTACCTTTAATCCTTCACAGCTCTGACTGTACAGGCTCCGGTTATGTAATCGTCATGGCAAAGCATTAGGACTCTTCACAGCGACTTGACATGGCCTATTTTTGTGCGAAATCGACATTTCAGCGCTTTGAAATGATCGCGGACAGGTTCCGCTTTGAATTACTCTTTTTGAATATTAAATCAAAAACATAGGAGTGTGTTTTTATTTTTATTTAGCAAAGAGTAGTTCGGTGGATAGAACAGAATCGGTTGCTTTTTCAAGTGTCAATTTTGTATTTACAATTTGTCTGACAGATAAGCCATTTCCTCTGCCTTAAGGCAATCATTTTTTTGTTATATATGGTATGTATTGCCAACGTTTTGTCTTGGTGTGTATTAAGTGCATTATTATTATCATAACGGGTCGCAAATAAATTTTAAATAATTTAAAAAATAATCTCTGTGGCAGGTTCCCTTTAACTTATAGGTACTGTGCTAGGTTGCCTGCATGTAATTGCGCTATTGAGTTTAAATTGTATCCTTACAAATTGTTGCCCATGTCTTTGATGTCAATTGATATCACGACTTTTTGTTTGTTTTGTTTTGTTTGTTTGAGTTGTCATGGTATTTGCGTTTCTGGGCTGGTGGCAGTTTTTCTATTGAAATGTTTTATGTTGAATAGAGAATTTTGTTTTTTTTTAAAAAGGTAGAAGGGGTACATGGTCCGAAAAAAATTCCCGTCCTTGCCGAAATACACCAGTACTGAAACAAGTCAAAGCTAATCTTACTCCGTCAATGTGTCGCCAACTCCCATAGTTACTCATAAATATTATGTTTGTAATTAGGCTGACTTACTCACACATAATACAAAGTATTGATATTTAGCGGTTGAATAAATGATTAGTGGCTGTTGCCGAGACCATTAGCATTCTATGCACTCAAACATCATATAATATACATTGCAATGCATTATCAGTCAAACTCAAGTTCAAACCCAAGTTTTTCTAAGCTCCAAACCATCACCTCAAAAGGGGAATAGTTATTTATAAGCTTTTACTTTACTTTATATTTTTAAGCGGTAAAGCTGTCTGACAGACAAAGGCGCAAACAAAAACACCACTTATATAGAAGTATGGCTGTAGTCTGAGTATAACGGAAAACACAGGCACAACATTTTATTTTAATTAGACCAATATATATTACGTCATTCTTAATTTATTTGGTCCGATTGCGATTTCTGGTTCACGAATAAAGGTAACTAAAATAGATTCCTCGGCGAATATTGCCCATTAAATACATTAAACTTTATTGACAATACACAAAAAACACATTAACGTGAGTCGGTAAAATGTTGAAATAGTGTTTAAGCTAGTAGTTCAGTCTTACTACTAATATATTTTCACTCTTTTCATTTTTATGATCACTAATTAATTTGAGAAGTTTTTCGACATTTGAAAGAAATATTCTACGACGATTATAAATAACGTTTTTTCCTAACACATCATATCGAACTTGAATGTTACATGTTATTACACCGTTTATTCTTTGTTATACGATTACCAATAAACAGATGTATCAATCTAATAGGCTTGCATAAACCAGACAAACTTTGTCTTCCCTCTGTTTACTTTTATACTACTCTGAATGGCGTTCGTTTTAACAATATAGAATAGGATGTGCTGCCGTTTATGAATTACAACTAAGTGGATAGTACAAAAACGTTCACGAAGTAATTCAATGAAGTGTCAAACTGATCGGCCAAACGGTGCCAAAGTCTAAAAACCTCAAACAGAACCAAAATACATGTACCATGTACATACATATAAGTAGACTCACTATTTTTCTATCAAACAGGTTCGACTAACGATTACAATAGACCTTCAAGTTTAATTTACCCTCATTTACCTGATACTTACGTCATTTATAATGATACCAAACAAATGCTAATACCATCTTAATTTGAGGCGTATTTCCGCGGGTTATATTTCCGACCTAGCTAAATGCCTTTATTCGAATCTGAATGTCACCGCTTCATAATTTATGAGTCGGGGAGCTTACGGTTGTTCATAGCAGTGAGTTATTGTCCCATCGAACGCGCCCTCTATAATTTAGAACGTTTCGGAATTTGCCAATGTACAGCCGTGGTAAATGATGCGGAATCGGTTTAACGAATTCCCCTACGAAGCGGTGTAATTTTATTGAAACGAAAGGTATTCATCTAAAGTTTGAGCGTAGCTGTTATAAATATTGAAATGTTATAAAAACTTTTTAACTCAACCTTCTTCAGAAATAGTAGTTTTCTTGAATTTTAACAAACCCGACTCACTAACTGTCAATGCATCGTGATTAGATATGTGAAGTCTTCAATTTCGAGGAGACATTCGTTACTTAACGTAGAGACGAGTAAGAAAGGATTTTGAGATTTTTTTATTTAAATGTCATTATTTTAACAACCAACCAAAATTAATATTTTCTTATATATTTTTGGAATAAAACAAACTTTGAACTTTCCGCGAACGATACAGCGACGGGAGTACGTGCTATTATTTCATATTAAAGTCTTATTAGAGTAAGCTATTAATGCCTCAATAATTTTGATTTGATTCATATAATCCACGACTCTATGAGCTGACTGCTGATGCTAAAAGCGAAATGTTTCGACAATTAATTGTTATATCAGACGTGATAAATTTAATGAATACGACTCGAACAATAACATATTAATTTAAGCAATATATAAAATAGTTTCGTTAACATTTAGGCTAAATAATTTTCCATATGAATGGATGTATCAAATCAAAATATTTATCAATTTAATGAAGTCATTGATGCGATAAATAAATACATGTGAATTCTAATTTGAATACGCGCTAACCACAAACTGAATTAGTTAGTTTTGCTTGTTTAATTGAAACTTTTATTCATTATTAAATTTTGCCTACATATTGAGGGGAGCTGTTGTTAAGTATAAAAAAACCTGTGTACTTCCTAGGGGTTCAAGACTGTTTTAGAATAATAATACATCAAAAACGAATGGTTTAACCATGTAAGCTTAGCACAGATAGTCACTTTCGTATTCATAATTAAAAAAATAATTGTATAGGTAGGCGAACGAGCATATAGGTCACCTGATGGTAAGTGGTCACCAATGCCCATATACAATGGCATTGTAAGCAATGTGGTTAACATTGCTTACAATGCCAATGCGCCAGTCACCTTGGGAACTAAGATGTTATGTCCCTTGTGCCTGTAATTACACTGGCTCACTCACCCTACAAACCGGAACACAACCATACAAAGTACTGCTGTTTTGCGGTAGAATATCTGATGAGTGGGCGGTACCTATCCAGACGATCTTGCACAAAGTTCTACCACCGAGTAAAATATAATTATAAATTTAGCCACCATCCACCACCATTACGCATTTTACTATCGGGCAGAACGCAATTTTATCTTTATAGATATGAAAAGTCATTAAACTTTGTAATTATGGTTAATATTCTGGTTTTCTTAGACACAGCCTATATAAAGTTTATGACTTTTTAATTTTATTGTTACTTAAACATTAATGGTGCATTAATACATAGAAGTTAACGCGGTTTCATACAAATGGGATTTTTATTATCTGCAATCTATACCTATATTTATATAATTAAAGTGTCATTGTTTCGTGTGTAAATTAAAGTTTAATTACGATAAATTAAAAATATTATAAAAAATGTTGCATATAATTTTTATTAAAATTTATATTATTTAGTAATTTTCTTACCCTATAATATATCAGTTTTCTTATAAAAATTTAAGTTTCAATTTTATACTTATGAAGATATTAATTCACTGCTTGTAAGTGACTTACTGCTGGAAAAAGCATTCTTAATGGAATATTTTATATGCTTATTCCACCACACACACACACACACACACACATTACACTACATACACAACAGTGGATTTGCTGTCAAAAGTTTCTTTAATGTAAAAAATATTATATAAAATAAGTCTCGTTGCCATATAGTACATATATTATATAATGTTAGCTCTAGCTATTTTCATAATTACCGATTAAAATAAAATACTTTCACAAAATACACTCAAATGACGCCAGAGGCGGGTCAGACTGGTAATTGCTGTATTAATTACCCGTTACTGTAAAATTTAATTGCAATACCTGATACTTGATAAAATTGATTATTTGAAATATAAGCACATAGAACGAAGCAAATAAATATTATTACATTGAATATATTAAACTATCTGATTCTATATCTATCTTCAGTTGTGCCCGCGGTTTCACCCGCGTATAATTAATAAAAATATAATGAATAAAAATTAGAACAGCTTAGAACCTTCCTCGATAAAAGGACTATACAACACAAAAATAATTTTTAAATTCCACCAGTAACCAGTAGGTAGGTACTGAGATTAGCCGGATCAAACAAACAAACTCTTCAGCTTTCTATATTAGTACATAATTATATATAATTGAATGTACAATTTTTTCCTATGCTTGTTAAGTTAGCCTATAAGTCAGGTATGCAATTATTAATATTTAAGTTATTTAAGATTTTATACTAGAATAAGAAACAAAATTGTATACACCGTTGGATTCCTATTTAATAAAATACAATATACATCCTATACCAAGTATCTGGCTCTTTGTTACAGCCAAACGTATTGTTTCTAAGCCAGCCAGATGGACCGATCTTAATCTGACAAAGAGGTAGTCTAGTCTAGTCTAGGTATATAAATAGACCTTGTGTACGTAAAAAATACGTTTGTCGCTAAAGGAGTCTTAAGACAGCTAGTTATTTGAAACATCACAATATATTGTTACCTAATTAAGATAACGTTTATTAAAATACCTTAGTTATGTTGTGAACCAAAAGGTATTGAAATATTCTAATATAATGTTCTTAGAAATTAAATTATTATAAACCAATCGTTCGTAAATATAATCCATTGAATAATATTTGTATGATTGATCGTTCAAAGCTGAACATTAAATATAAATCCCTAACTTTTGTACAATTTATTAGTAATAATATATTTAATGAATGGAAGCAAGTTGGATACAACTTTAATAAAGTTTTCAGATATAAATGTTGGAGTTGAGATCTAAAGCTAAGCCGTAAAATCATTATTCTCAAAACGGAATATAATGGTCTGTCATCGTAATCATACGTAAGAACAGCTAAATAACAGTAATTTCGTTTTATAGTATAATTTCAAACAATTTTAATGTTGACATCAAAATTTTTTTTTCATCTTTAAAGTCGTATAAGGTTGCGTTCATCTTAAAAGAGCAGTTTTATTTTTTATTTTATTACAATACAAAATTGAAAGTCAACATGGCACAGTGGTTAGAGCACGTTGATTGTAAATAAGGATTGCGGGTTCAAACATGGACATTTCAATTTTGATGTGCTTAATTTGTGTTTATATTTTATCTCGTCCTCTGCGATGAAGAACTCATCATGAGGAAACCTGTATGAAATCACATATCGTCATTCTAATAAACAATGATGATGACGATGATGATGACGATGATGATGATGACCGATTTCGGAAACTGCTGCCACGAGAGATTAGCCAACTGCGCAGGAGATGTAGTAGTGCACAAGTGTGTGCGCAAACACGGGTGCACTCTCTCTTCCCTAGCTCTCATAATCCGATGGGACGGTAACCCGACACGATCGCAATGGGTTCAGACGCAGGACCAACGGCTTAACGTGCTTTCGTACACACTTCCAACTTCCAGATTCCGGGCTGCTACTGACAATTGTCTGACAGAAAAACCCAAACACTATTTATAGGCCCGATCTGAGAATTGAACCCAGGACCACCGGGTCTGCGGCCTTATATCTAGCCACTAGACCAATGAGGCAATCATAAACAATATGCTACAGATAAAATATTACCAAAATAAATAATGATAATTAATATCAACTCAACTGTAATAGCCCTCGCACAGATTATAAATAATGCAAGACATTAAATACATAAGTCAAAAGGCGTTCTTCGAAGATTTTGAACAATTAATTGAACGTCGTTTGCAAAATCGTCTTTATTATAAAAAAGTTAATTTACTTAATTCGAGCGCTCTACATTTCGACAGTCAGATTCTTTTGCCAGCCCACTGATTACAAAAAGCTCCGCTTTTCACGTTCCAACAATTTATTTGTTAATTTATTTGCATCAAAACTTCAAACAAACGCACTGAATAAAATAAAAAGTATATTTTTTAATTACTTTCATTAAACATTTAATACTAAATAGACAATGTCATATTAATCATTGATCGTAAAATCAATTAAACAGACGGTAATGATTAATAAATAAATATGTCTAGTATGTTTTTGATTGCTGTTTGATTGTTTTGGATCCTGTTGAGTCTAGTGTATTTCTTGGCATTACTGTTGATGCCAAGTTGCAGTGGGCATATTGACGGATTAGCGAATAGACTAAGTTCGGCAGCTTTTGAGGCTAAGAAAATTGGATTATTCACCGATGTTGATACAGCCCGCCTTGTATATTTCAGTTATTTTCACAGTATAATGTCATATGGCATTGTGTTGTGGGGTAATGCGGCCGCTATCAATACGATATTTGTGCTGCAAAAGAGGGCTATTCGCGCGATCTATAACCTTGGAGCTAAGGCAAAAATTTAAAGAAATTTAAATATTAACTGTTGCTTCTCAATACATATTATGTAATGTTATGTATGTACGGAAAAACATTTTGTGAGAAATACTCATAAACTTAAAATAAATTAAATTTTCAGACAAATCAAAGTGGTGCTTGTCCGAAACTGAACCCACGACTTTCGACTTACTACAACATGGTTTATGTACTTTTGTGGTAAATGTGGTATGGTACATGGATTCTTATAATAAATTCAACATTTTTAGAATACGAATTACTTATAGTGTTACGAGTATTGATCAGACTAATATGTTTATATTACGGTAATATATATTACGTGGATTACAGACATTATGAGGCAGTATTTTTTTCACTCTCAGCAAAGTTTATTACAATATATAACAGCATTTGCGAAGTAAATTACATTAGCTCCTAGCCTCGTGTTATTTTTGTAACGATGTTTCTTAGAACGGAAAAATGTATGAACCTTACCACGCTAATGATTATGTGAGCGTTATGACTTTTTTAAGGAAAATGTTGGTAATATTAGCTCACTCTCAAATTGTGATTTAATACAAATTTAATGATACCTTAATGTATAACTAGATATGAGTGAAATTCTTTTTCATTTCAAGTCTGGTTTACGCGTGTCTTTGATATTATCATTCGCACACTTATTGTAAAAAAATGTTTCAATTATTTAATGTATACGTTCAATTCAGTAGCAAATAATTATATAACTTTAAAAACTAAAGCTTTCATTCAGGTATGTATATATTAATCTAAAATATCGATATCGAATCGATATCGCATAACTCGACTGTAACTTTACTTCGAGTACTTTCGAGGAATATATCGATGAAGATATGACATAAATGTTATAATTTATGTATTTGTAAGATTTTACCAGACACCGCCTTTAAAGGTTTGAACAGTCAAAGGTGGATGAGACGATATTGTTTATTGCATTCTTTAACGTTGGCGTAGTTTTTTAATCTGTTCTGATTCAGAATGTATGTATGTATGTGTATGCGTGTTGTACGTAGCAGAGCGGTTATTGTAAAAAGTCGAATGGTGCTTGAGTTGCAAGGTATTCGAAATATTGCAATATGAATTTCAAAACGGACGTGCTATATCAAAAGCGTTATAAACTAAACACTTTCAGTTACCCCAGACTGTATCTTTTAAATTACAAACTATTATATATACTTAAGACGGTATCACATGTGGAATAAATATAAATAAGATCTTAATATTGTTAAAATAATTTAAGTACCACTTAAACGGTAGCAAGCAGAAAGCCAAAACATTTAGTGATTAATATCAATAACAATTGAATGGTACATTGTCAAAACCGTCGCAATCCACTTAAACGAATAATATCCTTTACAAAAACCTCCAACGCTTAGGCAGCGTTATAAAATTCCCAACTATTTTCCTTATACGTTCCATTTGTAATGCTGCAAGACGACTTTTTATAATAGCAACGGGCACGCACTAACGTTTTGTAGGAACCGATAAAGGACAGAAAGGATTCTACTTATAGCATTCCGCTTCGAATGAATGTTCCCGACAAACGCTTTCACGAGGACGACTTTAGAAGAACAATACTTTACCGAAAATATTTTATTCTGACCTCTTTCAAGCTTACTTGTAATTGGACATATCACATATGAAAGATAGATATAGAATTATGGATAATGAGGCATGGCCGCTTTGTTATCGACTATAATGTAAGGTAATATAAAAATATATAGTGATACAAAAGATTCTGTTGAATCTCCCTTATAAAGTTATTCTACTTTATCTCAAATTGTTAAACAATAAGGCATATTGTCTACACGAAATTGAGGAAAAACAAGGTTACATTACGGCATAAAATTTCATAGAAAGCTTCGCAAACAGACCGATCGAGCGCCATTAGGCCCATGCATAAATTGTTGGTTTAGTGACGACAGCTGAGCGCTCTGCCAACGCCGATTTGATTGCGTTTTAGAATATTTTTTTTAGCATCTTACCCTGAAGACAAATGTTCGACTTAGCAACTATTTTATAATAGTAGTTTCGTGTGTACTAAAATCGGAATCTGTAAATTTAATACTTTAACTTGTTACAAATCAAACATTTATTTTTCATCGGTAACTACAACTAGTCACATTATGCCTCTTCGGTATACTACTATACCGAAGAGGCACCTTATAACGCTGTAAATAAGGAAATAATGAGTTCAGATCTCGGGTAGAACTAATGAAAGCTGTATTATGTTTCCGTAATGAAATTCTCAGTTGCAGCAGACATTATTATTCACTTCTATGCCTCAGAAAGCGCGTAAAACTTTTAATCCTGCACTGGGCCTCTGGTCGCGACAAATTCCCGACACATTGAACTATATGAAGCAGCATGTATTTGCATGCAAATATGCGTTCAGATATAACGAGACACTATATATTTATTATAAATTACTATTATACAGGGTGTAACAAAATTCGTGTCCGACCCGTGAAGTGGTTATTAGGTATCGTTAGTAGGTTCTATTTTTGTAATAAATTTTAAAATTTTAAGCAAAATTTTACCCCGAAAAAAAATTAATTTGACTAAATAACGACAATTATATTGCAACACAGGCGCGGGCGTCAGCGCTCGATAGTTTTTACCTATCGGGTAGGTCGGAGACGAGGTCATTACCTCAGTTGTCCATGAAATTTTTGTCATTTACAATTGAAAATGAAAAAAAAAATATTTTTATGAGTAATTTTTTTGCATAATATTTTAATTTTTTTTACATAAATAGAACCTACTCACGATACCTAATAACCACTTCACGGGTCGGACACGAATTTTGTTACACCCTGTATAAGTTTTTCTTAATGTTATAACATAATTGTAAAACAATTTTACTGAAATATACAAGACGTCAATGTTTTTCTATTAAGTAAAAAAGGCTTACAGGTGCATTAGAACTTTAGTGTGATTGAAAAAGTGACAATACAATACATACATAATTAGATATTATTATTCACTCAAAATTAAATGACATATTAAATCATATTTATTGAAACAAAAAAATATTTCTATAATTTATTTTTACTTTTCATTGTACGGAAATATAAAAATGAAAACAAATAAAAGTGCAACAATACAAAATGTTTATCAATAAATTCAATTTGTCCGATAAAGCAGGTATAGAAGTCCTTAATTTACATAAACTAAAATACGATACAACTTCCATATTTACATTCAAAGACTTGTGAACATACTATTAATCGTGTTCACTTTATAGCTGTAAGCGGCGACAAGTTTGGAAGGCCAGACTCAAAGAAATTACGTACATTGAAATTTGACCCTTATGCTTTAGAAAATAAAAACTTAATACTCGTGTGTACAGGTGTTTTCGTATTGTCATATGTACATGCGTGTGACAAATTGCTCGGTGAGCACATTGTTTGGTCTCACGGAATACGCAAGTGGGTCCTATCTCTCACTTTGTGCTCGCTTGTACCTTGTTATGTTGAAGGAATGACTATGATTAAAGATCGTTACAGTACAGAATTGTAGGAGGTCCAATAGCGAGTAAATATAGATTATAAATAGATGCACGTTTACGACAGGTCGTTCTGAATTTGTTTCTTCGTTTTTTACGGCCAGTTGTAAAATGTCTTTTTTCATTTAACTCAATGTTGGAATTAGTGGTAAAACCTTAAAAGAAAATTTGTTTTAATAAAGTTTTTATGGTTGCTATAAATTAATTTGTTTTACATCGTACAAGCTAGAACAACTCAATTTCGTAGCCATATAAAGCAAAAGCTCATAAATGTACCTAAATAGTTGACTTAGGCGTCTAATTGGTATTTGTTATTTATTTTTTATTTAAAATATGTATATAAAATATTACTGCATATAAATTACTTTAGAACAAAGCGCTCTGATAGGTATTATACATATACGAAGATTAAAGCCAGAATCAATGTTGCATTTGGTTTATTAAGTATTTTCACTAATTAAAACGACGTACAATGAAAACGAAAACGCATCGTCATCTTTGACCATATTTTGATTATCGTCATTTTAAGTAAACCTTCGTAAGTATTGTTCGTGCCTTTCGTGTATTGATTTACCGTTTTTTATATTTATTTAAAGCTGCATTACAATCTAAATTATAGGATTACTAATAAGTTTATCAATTTTAATTGGACTCTCTTGTAACATTATCTTTGCTGTAGGCGTATGGCCTCTGGTGTTATTTGTTTTTTATTTACGACATCTTTATTTACCCGGATTGTAGTGTGTTACTGTTATATTTTGAAGTTAAAATATTTGTACGCAATGAGACGATAATGTTTGCGAACGCAGCGTTTTATGGATAATGTTCAAATATATTAAATGAATTAAAAAAGTTTTCATATCGGTCACAAGAGTCTTTTTTTATGAGGTTAATATTATATTTAACTAACACAACCTTTTTAAAATGCTTCTCAGTTTAATCCGTAAATTAATAATAATTTATGCTAATGGTTACAATCTCCTATCTTCTCATAAAGATATCAACGTTCCGTATATTATCTTTGACACGCAACATTAGCATACATATTTTACATCTGACTTTTAATAAGCATTATCAATTATGGAAAAATAATCAGTGACTACAAAATGTAACAAAATGTCATTTGCATTAATCGATTTGTGATATTGAATAATAGTTATTATTACAAGAGGCTTAAGGGATACTTTCTATTGGATTGTTAGATAAAAGATCGTTAAGACACAGCTCTATCCGCCCACGTATTGTTCGGACCCACAAGAACTTAATTAGTGGCGTCGCAACACGCCGTCTTATAATATTTATTATCAGTCAGACAATTCAACTGATTGTAACTTATTTCATAATAAGATGAATGTTACTTACGAATGTAATAGAAATAACTGTTGTTTATTAATAATTTAATATTAACTGATTTATTATGTTTAATTTCACAGCAGTTACTTAATGCAAGCTCGTATGGGTATGTACCACCCACGCGTAAGATTTCTGCCTGAATAGTAATACCTACTTAGTAATGTTCTGTTCGCTTTGAAAGTTTAGTGAGCCAATGCATGCCAACTACAGGACGAAGTACATAACAGCCTAGTTCCTACGGTTGGTGGCACATTGGTGATGGCTTAACATTTCTTAGTGTCTATGTTCACAGGTGGTGACCACTTGCCACGAGAGCCCATTGACCGAACTCTCTACCTAATCTATAAAAAATAACAATACTCTATTATATTGGTGCGAATGTCATATATAGGTTAGGTAGTAGATATTTTTGAATGATTCTGGGACTCAAGGTATATGCAATAATTGTTACTACTAATATTAGGAACCTGGAAATAACTGACTTCTGGAGAGAAAGAGAACTTTTTGAGGATAAATATTGGAATTTATTCCAGGTGATCTATTGAAAACTTTAGTGGATACATCATTGGCAGATTTCCATTCATAATTAATTAATAATTACAGTACGCAAAGGTAAAAGTAAACAATTAGTTATTTTACCGGTTATTATTAATAATTAAAGCATCCTTAGTGCTACATTTAATATGCAATTCTATGTGCCAAGTAAGCCAAGTAAAGACAATAATTAATAATATGTTATATAATTATATATACCTTATCCTTGAAAAATTCATAAACTTGAAAAATCTTATGGTAATCGACGTTACCGTGTCTAGATCTATTTAGCTCAAACAAATATACTAAAGTGAACTTTTACACATAAAGAATGAATGAAATAGTAACCGACGTCATGACGAGAGGCCGACCAGTAATCAATATATTGTTTAATTCAAAGGAAAACCAAACTTCATGCATATTAAATAAATGCCATTCGATGTTGAAGACATTTGATTGTGTGACGAACAATTAGTTATAAACCAACACGCCGTGTATATAGCGGTTTTAACATAACGCATATCAAAAACAAAAAAATACCTAATGCTGTGGGCGATAGAGTATAAAATTGAACTTATCCCAAAAAGTGACATGTGTACCCTTTGAGAAATTATGAGGTTATATCAATTTTGAATACAACATAAAAAAAATAGCCAATAAATATAATACATATCACTAAATGTAATAAATCTGTACCTACATATAAAATAGTCGAATAACTATAGGTACTTACACAAACTTCATTTAAAATACTACAAAAACGCATGTAAAACATCAGTATATATTTATAATTAAATAAATGTTTTTATTAATAATAAACTTGACAAAGTAATGTTTCTGAATATGTTCAAGAGTATTCGCGATCTTTAACGTATTAGTGATTAAATAAACACGTCTCATATGTGCGCTCAAGAAAAACGACCGCGACGAACGAAATTAACATTTGTATAGCTATTAGCTACTGCAACACCTGTACGACTAAACGAGATAACTGGAAACAAGAGGCTTGCATAAAGTAATACTCGTTGCATTAATATTTCATTTATCATTCTTTCACATATTCGAGATCAAACGACATTATGCTAAACTTTATTTTTTTATTTTGCTTTTCAACAATAGATGGCACTAGTTGTACTTTACATTGCGCTATGACAATGTTTTTTATAAGTATTTAATAAGGCTTGACCAATTTATGGAGATTGGAGAGAGAACAAATATACTATTTGACCAGCAGTACATTCGGTGGTTTTATTTTAAGTCTTACAGATCAAGGCGCTACCGGGTTCCTAACCCTTAACACATAGGTATATTCACATGGAATGTCAAATGTATCAAACTAAACTAGTACAATTTTCTATATAGAAATGCGTTTTGTTATGGAATATCATTCTAAATTCAAAAATAACATATTATCCGCGTAAAACAGCGTTTAAAAAAACAACAACAACAACGAAACGGTAACAGACAAAATACTAATGTATTGTAATAAAAATATAACATTGCATTTTCTATCATAATGATTTGCGTTCGTCTCGCTTACTGAATACTTTATTTTTCTTTTAAGATTCTTTGTTGCATCACATTTACAATAAGAGCTGTTCAAAAGACGAGCTTAAGGCTATAAAATGTTATTTCCCAGCCCTTAAGACTTGGAGGAATAAAGTTATTTGAAAATAAGCTTATATTTTCTTGTATAAAAGTAATTATCGGAAAATTACCGTCTATGTTAGAATATTTTAATAGTAATAATCAAGAATTTATAAACAAATTGAAAATATACAATAAGCTTGTTTTTATTAATAAGAACGTATTATATTTGCGTACAATTTCATAAATTACAAGTCAGTTCATTTTTCTATACAGCGTGTAACAAAATTCGTGTCCGACCCGTGAAGTGGTTATTAGGCATCGTAAGTTGTTGTTACAACCTGTATATAGATGAGGTTCCTACGTTGAAGTTAAGGGAAAGCTTCTGGAACACTTTATTTATATATTCATAAGAGTTGTGGAGAGTTGAGTTTGACCTTCTATCTATGGATGTGTGTGTTTATTTTATAATTATAATAATGTCTATGCGTGGCACTTCTGCGTCTTGCGCACTCTTAAATACTTAACACGCGGCAGCTATTTTAAGTTAATAGCTCCATGTCAAAAACATTTACACAAGTGCGATTATCTACCTCCTCGGATATGCAGGAACACATATGGGACGATCGAAGAAATATTTATTATAAGATGCGAATAATATTTAGTTTTTTTTTATTTTTACTTTATATATAACTTAATTTGACAAGATATTTTTTTATAATAGTGCAAGTGCAGTCATGGCCTTTCTTTTTACGTTTTATAATTCTCATCATTTAGTACTACACTAGCCTCACTTGTATACTTTTATCTAGTCATTCCTTATTCCTGTTTATTCCTGAGAAAAGGCAATCAGAAAGGTATCCGCGCCTTTGGGTGGGGTAACCAGAGGCCCTAGCCAAGTTGACATTCTACAATTGTAAACGCTAATAGAAAACTAAAAATTGTATGAAAATGACCACGTGACTTATCGTTGAGAGATGTCATTCTCGTACATTTGCTTAGTTTTCTATTAGCGTTTACGATTGTAGAATGTCAACTTGGCTAGGGTCTCAGGTTATGTGAGATTTTTTACCCACTGAAACTACTGCGATGCTGTAGAGACTCGGCTGCAGAGACTGCGGGATCGTATCGATAAAACGCATCTGCGGCACATCCCGTGTTGTATTCTGCTCTTGGCTCGGCAGAGCTCTCCTCAGTGGCGAAGTCGTCACCCCGTAAAGCGTATCGTTACCCCATTATCCCGGCTGCCATCCTCTACTCATCAGTTCCTCAGATAGTACCATTAACTTTTCTAAGAAGTCGACTTTAAACTAATAATCTTTCAATAAAAGTTGTATCGTATATCGTTTTAATTATCGTCTAATGGCTCTATCATCATAGTATTTCGACGATACCAAATTACTCCATTATCAAATTTTCAAATCGATACAACGAACATTATAAGAACGTTAAAACGACTTTCTACATTTGTTAACATACCTGTATTGGCTGACTAATATAAAGTGTGTAATAAAAATAAGATAGCTACTAAAAACATTGTTTAAATAAGGCTTAAGATAGTCTATCGGGTTTAACTCCAGTTTTATCTATTTTTATCTTTTTACACCGCAATACTTGTTGTAATCTATCTACAGCCTCCCTAGGGATCGCTCTGATGGCTATCTTTATTACTAATGAAGGTTATTTACAGAGCCAACATTAACATGTTACGAACACCACAGATAACAAATATTAAACGCTTATTAGAAGCGGCACGCACGTCTAGACAAGTTTTATAATTATTTTTATAGATAATAAATTATTTATAATCGCATGATAAATTGAAAATATTTAAATAAACGATCAATGCTTTCTTCGGAAGATTTTATTGAAATCAATTTTTTGATAATAAGAATATGTAATATTTTTTTATTTATAACCTTAAAATAACCGGTAACAAATAATCTTAAAAGTTCGTTTTTTTATCAAACATTTATCCAGTGCTAGAATTTTCTAATAGAATTTAGAACTTTAATAACTCATTGAAAAAAGGAGAAAGAACCCCGTGATATTACTATGAAGCATTAACGATAAGTTCATTTCAGCTTGAATTTGAAATACGGACCGATAGTGTTTCACTGGACGTTCTTACATAAAAATTAATCATTTATTCCCTAACATAAATATAATTATTAAAAAATAATAAATTGTGTAGAGTTTTTAGTGGCAGCATTTTATAAGTACGGCGAGACAAAATCACACACATTATATTTTTAATAAATAAATAAATTCGATTCGATTCGATTCAACAACATTAAACTATTATTATAAGCTATTTCCCTATTTACACAATGGTATCCTCTTATATTGTCCACATTCAGTTCGAAACCATATTTTATTACATACACAGCTTCACATTACTTACCATAAATGTTTTGTGACAATACAATAAAGGCGCTTTGAGTACAACAGAAATAATAATCATAATTCCTTCCCGGTTTCTAAACTACATTTATTATGTAGTAGGTAGAATTGAGAAACACAAAGAGCCGTCGATTAACTTTGCCTTTAACTTTTATCGAAAATATTTATTTTATTCCCTTTATTTTATTGAATTACAAAAAGTATTATTTAAAATATAAAGTATTTTTTTATTTAAAATAAAACATGTTTTGATAACCTTAAGTGTTATTCAAAATATTCCGATTAAGGTACTCATTATTGAAAGAAAAATGGCAACACAGATCTGGGACAGATAAATTATTTAAAAAGTATTTCGAGATTATTATCTACGTGACTCGAAGCTTAATCTGTGATCGAAGATTCAAGGAATAACCGTTATCAGACATCACATATTTTTTACTTATTATCGGTTTAGTGAGAAACGATTTTAAACACTGATTATTTATCTGAGGTGTTGTAAAATGTTAATTTACTCTGTATGCATATATGTAATACATTGACACTAATGAACTTCGTTTAATTATACCTAATAATAAAGTAAAAAGCGTAATGAACGTAAGATAATAAATAGCCTTTTTGACTTATTTTTATGTTACTGAAAGTTGTTTGTCACAGCACCCAACAAAGTTTCCTTACAAAAATATTAGTTGTTCAAGCAGTTATGTCAACTATCTATGGCGACTATGGCGTATTTATTTAATTCTATATATTACATTTTTTGTTTTTATTTCAATATAGTTTCTATATGAGTTTTCGTAAATTATTAAAAAAGCTATCTTCATCATACATTCTCAATTTGTATATCCGCAAGTCTCATTGCAAAACAAGTCAATATAAGTAACAGTAAAATTTTATTTCAACAAAACTCTATGACATAATTTAAGTAGATTGCAAACGAAAAAAAGTAATATTAAACATGTTAAAATATAGGTAATGAAATTTGTGGCCGATTATTTTTTCATAGTTTTGCGTCACGCAAAAATATAATAAGTTTCAAAAGTTGGAAGTACAAGTAATTTAGTCGTGGATGAAAGAGAAATACGGCGATCCCTTCCAATGATAATAACCCAAAATGTTTGTCAAATACAATTATCAAAAAAATTTGAAGTTTTAAATTATTTTGTTACATTTATCAAATAAGTTTACGCTTTTTTATTGCTTTCTTGTGGTACGGTTTTTTGGCAAGTGTCTACATTAACCTGAATTAAAAGGCAATTAATTCCTCTGGATCAACATATTCTTGAGGTCAGCTTGCTTAATGATGATAAATAATTTACTGGAATAGTAAAATAACCGATGAATTATGTTGATTTAATTAATAATTATTAAATTCAAACTTCGCGTGTACAACAGTCGTGCTCGGCTAATCCATTTAAATAATGCTTTTATTTAATTACTTACTTATTTACTAAATGTATAAAAAAATTTGGGCAAACTCATAATGTTCTGCGGTTTGAAAATGAACTTTGCTATCTTAACTATAAATGACGTTAATGTCATATAGGTATGTATTTAAGACTTATGACAATGGTGCCTTTTGCAAGTCCGTCTGGGTTGATAACATCCATTCATCATTTGTTACGTCAATTATTGACTGTAAGTTTTTATTGTCTGCGCGTTTTATCTGCACCGCGTGTGTGGCCGGGATAATTACGAGCACAATGAACAAACGTCTTGGATACAGTGAATGTTAATATATTTTTTAGATTATACATATCTCTCCATACATTTTCATAAGACGAGCTGCTAAACAAACTGACAATTTTATCTTAATTACTTATATGTAGTCTACATATCATCAAAAGAATTTAACAAGAACGGCTCAATTATATATTTACTATATTTACAAGTTGTTGGTCTAAATAATTAAAAATTATTATTTTCAAGTTAGACCCATTTCATATAAGGTATTGCTTTCTGAGATTAATTATGTTTAAAACAAGATACGTTCATTTTAATACAAAAGTTTAATTACGTTGTACCCACCTTTAATATAGATCGCGCTTATATTGTACATGTAATTAAGAATAATTTGATTAACGTTTGTCATTAAAACGCTTTTATTGCTGAACATTTTAGTAGAAAAGCAATAACATATAGAACAAAGCAATGTTTTATTAAACCTTGTTAAAGTACCACATTGTTTATTATCAGATAAATCTAATTTATCTGAATTTAAATTAAGAACGTTAATTTAGTTAAGTTTTTGTTTGTCTGAACTTGGTGATTCTTCGGATGAATAACACGAGGTAGATCACCAAATCTTGAAAAAATCGGATATCTTTAACGGTTCATACTTCATAGGGATTTTGAACATACCTAATGATTTTTTATTTTTAGTCTCTGAAAATTTCTCAACGAAAACTCGATCAACTTTACAGAAATCTTATTTACGTACATTACTTACGTACGATCCTCTTCATTGCCGTTAAATTAATATTTTGTTTTTGTAAATAATTAATAATAAATTTAATATTCTCCAGACCCTCAAAGCGTTTACGTAATATATAAGTACATAAAAACTTTCACATTTATATTATCAAGATAGATAGATATATTTTTCTACTAACAATATAATATTTTTAAACATCTATATTAACATCTTAAAAAATATTTTCTTCACTATTTGTATTTCGATATTTGAAAAGAAAACGTGTTTCCTAAGCGACTTAAAAATCCATTTCGCAAACTGAAAGAATATTCCAGCGAGCGCTAACTTTTGAAAGCAGTTCTATTGTAGCAGTTTACAGGCTTACGGCGCTTGAATATTCATAATACCTCGAACAGGAACAGAAATGGAGTTATGTTTGAACTTAACCCACTCCTATAATAAAATTACCTTTGTATTTAAAATACAATTCTTACATGCTTCATTTAAATAAAAATCCAGTAATAAAATAGAGTACTTAATTTCTAAACTTTTTATAGTTTTATTTTACAAGAAAACTTGCAACACCGGGTTTCCGATACCGCGCAGTCAATGAATCTATCCTGGGGCAATATTCAATTCCTTCCTCCTTGGGGCAAAATTATTATTTTAAAACTTATTAAAAGATTGCATTCTATATTGAGAGACGCAAGGAGCACAATTCTATGCAAGGTATTTATTATATAATTATTTGTAAAATGTCACGTGTATTATTCCTTCATCATCCTTACAAATTTTATAAATACGAAAATGATTGTTGGTTTGTTACATTTTCACTGTCGTTAATACTCAACTCAACCTATCTTCATGACATTTCCATATACGTTTTCGAGGGTAACAGGGCACAGAAATGAATATACCTAACACCTAGCAATTTTAAATATGTTTAAGAATTTATACTTAAAAGTAATTAATATAACTGTTTATACAAAGCCTCTAATAAGGATTTAATACTAATGTAAATTATATATAACAATGATTATTTATATACAGACAACGTCAGATTCTGATTTATTATACAAGATGTACATAACAAATATTCGAATACAAATTAACATGCAACGTTGAACCGATTTTAAATTTTACATAACTGAAACATCGAGCTTATGTCCGACTGGTGAGTGGTCGCAAGTCGCACATTAGTCGCTGTACGTAACATGTGAGCAAGTCAATCAGACTCTATTAGTGCTTCGCAGCGCGTGCCGTGCGGACATCGTAGTGAGGAAATTATTGATTTGTGCCTAATTTCCGGCCGATCGGAGTCCACCGGCCCTGCGGGTGGCGGGCGTGGACGCGGTCAGGGCTGCTGCCAACCAGTTATTACACCAGACATCTCGATACATATTCGATAACGCCAATTGCCAATCGAAATCCCGATCATATAACCGTGCCCACTGACTCGAAGACTTTTTGCTTTTGTCTCCCATTCTTTGAACTTTGTATTAATTCGAATAGCGCCGAGCGGCAATTTATAACCAAACACACATGTTTTGGTTTACGAATATAATGAAGCGTTAATACAAGCACGTTAAAATTAATATGTTTAACGTGTTTATAACGGACGGGATATTTATCAATTGATCAAGTTATTTAAGTTACTTTCGTACGTTAATGGATGTCCGCTCCCTCAAGTTTCTTGATACCCTTTGAATGCCAAGGGCAAATCGTCCGAGCGACGATCATATTAATTTATTATCAGTTTTAATATTCAATGAGATGACTCTTACCTTTCTCAGTCAGTATTTTTTTAGAAAGGATCGCGGCCTCTCGACCTTTTGTGAATTTAAATAAGTCGTCTATACTTCATCCGTTTTAGCGGACCAGACCAAAACCAACCAATACAAACCAAAATGTTTAAATTAAATTCTAATAAGAAATTGAAACGTGCTGATAAGAAAATTGGTAATGGAAATATGTCTTGGTTTAATTAATTTGTACGATTCTAGTTTCATTTTTTGTAAGTACATAATGTTTCCAACACTAAGTCCCCAGTCAAAATTTTACTTAAATTGCTATATCGTACTAGCAATAAAAAATATAAATAATTTAACTTCATCCATTATCACAAGGGGACGTAATGCGAGATGGCAACACAGTCATAATAATTATGACGCTACAGTTAATAAAAATAATAAAGTTCATTATTTATTCGAGAGGCGTAACCCTTGCTACAATTGGATTAACAATTTGTGTAAAGGTCGAATGTCAAAAATTGCAGAGGGTCCGCAACACGTCCGGAAAAAACATGGAGCTGGCAACACTGAATAAATAATTTAACCAACTATGTGCGAACTGCTTAAGGCAATTCCACAAATTAAATTAAAACATAGCATATATGTAAGTAATAGGCTCCAACAGCAGTATAGCTAGCAATAAGAATATCAAAGGTTCATCAAACCTATGAACGATGATCGTACCCAAGTCTAAACCAATTGTATGGGAAGTAGTGGAATATTAATAACAGCTTAAAAATATGGCATTATACTTGTATTTAAAATAATAATATGTTTATTATCCATAACATAGTCAAGTTGTAAATAATAAAATTGGCTACCATAAACATTTCGTTCAACAAATACATGATATTATTAATTAATTATAAAGCACATTGTATTATAAAATGTAGCGAAATACATCAAAATTCAGTTTACTAAAACGGAAAAATGTTATTTAATTCTGTACGGAACTCCAAAACGATGAGTATCGTAATTACATTATTGTTGAATTTTAATGATGTTCGCTCGCCGATTGCTGTTTCATATTTTTATAAAAAAAATCGCAATATTGTATTTTCTCCTGATATCAAACCATTTGGGAATTAAAAAATAATCTTTATAGATAATGTGGTACCTTTTTCTTCGATTCGATGTCTATTACAACAGGGATATCATGAATATTCTAAGTTTGATAAATCTTAAACATCGAGACTAAGTCTTCGTAAAATTCGTTACGTATTTTCTGTGTAGTCATTTAAAACAGCTAAGCCGCTTTGCCTTTTAAGCGTAATGTAGCAATAATACATAAGCCGGAAGGTAAATCTTGCTTTTGATACCGGTTTGTTAAAAATGTTTTGCTTTCTTTTGGTTAACTTAATATTAACGCTACTTAACGAGATACTAATGTTAGTATTTTTCTTAAATAATCTACGTACATAATTATGTATAGATAATAAATATTTTAACAAATCCATTGAATTAATAGGCAGCGCTGTCACTTGAGTCATCACGTTTTTGTTTAAAAATATGAATTTTCTAATGCAAACAAACAGAAAAACACATGATTCTATAACGATAATTGTTAAGTTTTGTAAAAGTGAAATTAAGGGTGGGTTCTCCTTCTTCTTCTCCTTTTCGAGGAGGTTTGGATTTTACAACTACATGCTGCTCCAATGCTGGTTGATGCATGCACTTATGGAAATATTTAACCGATACAATACAAACAATTTCCTTCACCGCCGAGCACAAGATGAACAACACAATGCACAAGATAAACACAAATTCTCATGCAATAAATCAATTGCAAAGGTTCATGAAAATTCAGTAGTGCTTGCTTGAACCCACAATATTCGGGTAACATTCGTGTTTTCTAACTACTGGGCCATGGTTAATTTCACAACAACCACAATATCTTTACATCAGTCAGACAATCTCAATTAAATATTGAAACTACATAGTAAAGTCTGTTCTCATTGAAACATATCAACATGCTGTAGATGTTACTTTTTAGCGTGAACGTTAACGTTCGCTAACGGCAACAATGTTGCAGATTTGCAGCTTGTTCAGATGTTTCTCATCTCTCGAGATCGGGATGACTGGCAAGTACGACACGGCCGGCGCCGTGTTAGTTTAGTTTTGAAGCAGGTCGCTTCAAGTTCTTAGCTCTGAATTAAAATGTTATATAAAATTATTATTATTATCTTAGTTAACTTTTATATGACAAATTAATTTTATATTTACAAAGTTTTAGTATACGAGAAATTAAATGACGATTTTATTCATCTGCTATTATCTAATAACTCGAGTCATAACTAATTATTATGATACAAGCTAACAGTCTACATAGTTTCTTACTAATATTAGTCATTAAAATTTAGTTAGTGGTTTTAAATTCCGTATTCTAATTAATATATATAACTTGTAGACCATTAATTTAATTAATTATTACTATTTAAACATTGTAATTGAAAAAAAACCTGTATTCTCTCATGTTCATTAATTTATTATTATTCCAAAATTAAAAATCGATTTTATTTAAAAAATCTTAGCAATACTCTACTAAAAAGCAATGCCCGTATGACATGATTTCGGCCAGCGGGAAAAATCAAGGACTAGACCAAATGCGAGATATAGTGTGCAAGTGATTGCTTCATACAAAGATGCACTCTATATAACCATGTTTTAATACTTCGATGGGACGGCAATCCCACACGATCGGCGATAGATCAGGCACGGGACAAACGGCTTTACTTGAAATGTTTTCCATGGAATTATTAGGTATACTGCTCTTGATTCAATATTTCAAACTATTCGGAAATCAGTTATAGTTATAAATTGAATTGCAAAACTTAGATTAAATTAGATTATATGTACTACAGTTAGATTATATGTATGTTACAGGTGGGAAGTCCCATCTAAGTTAACCTGTACTGGGAGTCCCCGCCCTTCCACATACCAAATCTTGGTAGGTTTGGTACTATTTTTTAAAATTGTAAACACAAAATCAAAATAAAAGAAAAGAATGAAAACAAAAAGTTAAATATTTCCTAATCAAATTTTAAATAAAACCAGATCGCGTAACGCGTATGTGGATCTTAATACATACTACAAGAGAAATTAATATAACACATGTAAAAATAATTATAGTATTAACTCGTCAAAGAAAATCAAATTTACCGAACTAATGTTTACAAGTAGCTATTGAAAAGTTCCACAATGCAAACTCCAACGTCAAATCAGGTCGACGTTACCAAATTATTGTATAAGTCATTCGAATTACATATACTTGCAAAGTTTCTGATCGATACGAACATTTTATGAAGTTAAAACCGACTTCCTAGATTTGTTTACACACTTTCTTACTTGCAAGTGAAGCATCTTCAATTTAAATTAGTGAAGTATTTCAAATATAAATACAATTAAAACAAGATGCAAATAGCGAAGTGTTTGCAGAAAAATCGTGTTGAATTATATTAATAAACATTTTACAGATTAAAGATATATTATTTTAATAAATATTTTGACGTGACAACGTCTTATAAATTGGTTTGCCGGGTGACACTTCAAGAAACTGCGTTACGCTCCGCTCACGTTATGCGCTCACAATGAGAGCGAGTGAGAGGCACGCGTCCCTTCCACTCGGGCATGGTTAGCCCGCCTAAGAGCGAGACAGACAGACTTTCAGTGCGAGATTCTTTGTATAAATTAATGTTTTAAATATAATTCTTTGTATAAATAAATGTTTTAAATTGTTACTATTATTTCATCCTTCTTCCTACTATACGAATGAATATTCACATTAAAATTATTTTAGAACTCAAAGTCGTTGTCACGTAAAACTTTCGCCCGTATACCGACTTTACAGGCAACCAATTTTTTTTAATTCCGATAGAGTTGTAGAGTATACTTACTGTTGATAATTCCATTAACATTAGTCGCTCAGCGAGTTTTTACTCGCTTTAAAAGTTACAAATACGTTTCCGTGGGTCCTATCGTGATAGTGATGTTATTTAGTGTATAATACACCTCTGACTGCCTCGTTGGTCTAGCGGCTTAATAAAAGGCCGCAGACTCGGTGGTCCCGAGTTCAATTCCCAGGTCGGGCCAATAAATAGTTATTGGGGTTTTCTGGCAGAAAATTCTCAGTAGCACCCCGGAGTCTGTAAGTTGGAAGTGTGTACACTCCCGTGCCTCGGAAAGCACGTTAAGCCGTTGGCCCTGCGCCCGCGTCCCATCGGTTTATGAGAGCTAAGGAAAAGACAGTGCACCTGTTTTTGAGCACACACTAGTGCAATATAATATCTCCTGCGTAGTTGGCTAATCTCTCTTGAGATTGGCCGCCGTGGCCGAAATCGGTCTGGAGGACCTTAAAAAATAGTCTATAACCTTACTCAATAAACAGACTATCCTATATGAAGTCCTATATAAAGTCCTGAGCTTAATAAAATTACTATTATAAATGTAAGTTCATTTTTAATTTACTTGTTATTTCTTAAAGTTCTTAGAAGTTGTATTTAAATATGTGTTATATATATTTAAATAACTATTGATTATTTCTTAACTTTTTTTATTATCCGTGATAGAAAATTATCAACATATTTACGTAAAACTGATAAAGTTGCATAATGCAAATACATTAGTAAATAAAATATTATAAATAAAACACGCTTTGCTGATAATTTCAAATTGAATACGTTATTAAACAAATGAGTAATTATTGACTTATTTTAATCTTAACAGAATTTTAAGATAGGCAATCATTTATACTTCTATAAAACAAAAAAAAAACTCCAGGGCCTTAAAAACCGTTAAGATTATCTTACAAACTTTATGAATTAATATGTATGTACGCCTCAAGTTTTAGCCGTAGCAAAAGTAGAACAGTGTAAATTAAAAAGTGAACAATCAGTTATACTACTATTCGCTGGTATTAAAAATTGGTATTTAAAAGTATTATCGATTATTAATCGACACACGAAAATATATTTAACAACTTTAAGGAAACTTTTAATTTAATTACTGCACGTTTTAAATTTTGTCCTTGTAATTAAATATGATTAATCAGTTACAATAAATGTATAAGTTACATTTAAATCGATTAAAAATACGCTCTAAAAGAATACGAATTAATAGGATGCACACGAGTCCACTGGAAAAAAGAAACTACATGCAATTAATTAAAAAAAAAATATAATGAAATAATATCCAATACTGCAGTCGTTGACTACTCAATAGAGATAAGTTAATCAAAAACGTATCTAAAGATAACAGTCAAGTGAATTCCCCTCGGAAATATTTTACTCCATTTCGACGCCGGCCGCGATACCATCTACATTCAGCGAGAAAAACATATTTTAAAAACAATGAGGCGTGTACACTTTTATCAACGCATCGCCCCTCAAGGATTAAAGCTGAAAGGCGAGGTATAAATAAAAGAGCTCGCGGTGCCAGTACAGGCTGACTTCTTAGCTATTCACTATTAACCACCTCGAGGCGACGATAAGGATGAAAAGTGTAACTTATTCTATGAAAGATTGCCCTCAAGCATTACCTCGTCGTCTTGGCGCAAAGTCATCGGCGGCGACACATCCCTCTCCACATTCACTGGGGCACTCGAATCACTCACAGCACTTGCAATCACGCTTCCGGAATATTTATCCTCTATCACGTCCCAGGGGACATCGTAATTAAACACCTCCACGTTCTTCAGTCCTGAGCCCGAATGGAACCTCCAAGGTAGGTCGGTCCCGCTTTGACGGGGTCTTCGTCTCTTATGTCTCACTTTGTGCCTCGCAAACCTTTCAGTGCCGTGATACTCATCTCCCATCATCGCGTCGTACAGAGTGTCCAAGTTAACTTTTAATTTTTGACGTTTAACGGTCGTAGGAGTTTCCATGGTAACGGATTCCCGGCTGAGCCCTTCAGCGTCCCATAGCTGTATCCGTAGTATGTTATCATGAGAAGGAGGCGTCATGTGGGCGCGCGCGACCACGAGCGTGAACGCCGCGAGTGCGAAAACTAACGCGCGCGCGGACCCGTCCATCTCTAGCGGCGGTCGCGAGCCTACTGAGGCAAGAGCCGCGCGACTGAATGGCTGATAGTCGCTTTTCCCGCGCTTTCCCGATAACACCGCTACGAGCTACGCGCTCGCATTCGACATCAACGCCGCAGCCCGCCTCGCTCGGACGAGATAAACATCGCCCGTAATACCGCGCTTATCGCGACATGATTTGTTTGATAAGAACAAACATCACACCTATACGAGTATCGGCGCACGTGGTACGTTTTTTAATCTACGATCAGGTACATAGGGAAATAATACAACAAAGTCTTCACTATATCAATCAATTTATTGCAGCTAATTATGTGTTTTGACTAACATATTTGTACTAAATATTACAAAACAAGACGCAGATTGTCAAACGAAGTGATAGTTGAAAGTATTTCAATATAATCTATCCCATAACCTAATTCTGCATTAAACAATACTTTTCTCTAAAACTTACTACACATCCCGCTAATGTCATATTCTTACAATTTTAAAATTAAAGATTATTCTAAAACATCGATGGCAAGCATTTAGAGGTAACATTAAAAAAAATAACAATGAACAAATTGCAAATTAATCTATTTATACACGACTATAATTTCACATAGCGCGATAATAATTTAACATTCTTATTTTCTATTTATTTATAAATATTATGCCAATATAACAAAACGATATGATTTCCTGCGCCCATTAATATATCGGTGGTAAATTACGTTGCTGAAGTTAATGTGTAAAAACGTTCTAGCCCTATTCTTGCATGTTACACGTCTCTAAACACAATCCCTATATTAATTAAACCATATGAACGATCAAATTACACTTATGGTATCAACTTACTTATTATAAAAGTATACACACACTGTAGAGGAACCCATATAAATAATCGCCATAACTATAGAACAATAAAAAATAAACATCTTTTTTATTACATAGGTACTTAATTATAAAAAAAAACACAAAAAATGATGTTCTACATGAAATAGAATTGACTATCTATATACAAGTAAAATAAAATATTCTAATATTTGCAGTCAAAAAAAATTATAATAAATAAAAAAACAACGACTAAATCTTTTTATTTGAAAACCGTGATCATTTAAAAAAAAGTGTCATCTTACGACCGAATACTGAAACGTCCCTCAAACAAACACTTAGTTAAACGCTACTTAACATTGAAATTAGTATGCGAAATTTTAAATTAACGTCGTTTCAAATAATTAAGTTGAACTTAATATTTGAATGACGTTTCAGTTTTCGGCCGTTAGTTGTCTAAACATTAATTGAAACAAACGACACTCAAATTTTAGTCAAAACTACTTACGCGGTTGATAATTTAAAGGATACAATAACGGCCGAATACTATAACGTTATTCAAATATTAAGTGGAACTTAATTATTTGAGACGCCGTTACTAAATTTAACATTAACGGCGTCAAATAATTAAGTTCCACTTAATATTTGAATGACGTTTCAGTATACGGCCGTTAGATTGCCATAATCGTAATAAATGTATCCGTGTAATGTAATGTGCCATTAACATTTAATACTTACTACAATTGTTTAATCACTATCAGTTACTGCCGTATTAATCTCGTTCTATATTCGTGAAAAACCTAATATATTATCAAAAATCTAATATATTAATAACAATTCATCATTAAATAATATTTTAGAGTGATGTTGATTTGATTATTTTATCTGCATATCTTGAACCTGATTCAAAAAAACAATCACAATTTTGTACAAATCATGATTATGAATTACATCGAATTCATCAAAATTCGCATCTTACTCGGTGGTAGAGCTTTGTGCAAGCTCGTGTGTGTAGGTACTACCCACCCACCAGATATTAGAATATCTGATGGGTGGGTAAAACCGCAAAACAGTAGCTTTGTACTGTTGTGTTCCAGTTTGAAGGGTGAGTGAGGCAGTGTAATTACAGGCACAAGGGACATAACATGTGGTGCATTGGCGATGTTGTTTTTTTAGGAAATGTACAAACTACTGTCTATGGGCGATGGCCACTTGACCACCACTTTCCATCAGGTGATCCATATGCTCGTCCACCTGCCTTTTTTATACTATAAAAAAGTGTAAATTTTTTTTTTATGTGTCTATTATTTTATTACAAAAATTATTTAAACAAGATCGCACATCGTGAAAGCCGGTTTGTCAAATATAGTTTGAAGTAACGAGTGTGCCGTATTCGGTTTCAATAACCATTAAAAACGTATTAGACTAGTACAGAAATTCACTTTCAAAGTCACAAGGTCTCAACGGAAAATACGCCTAACCATTACACCTACACAAAGCAAATAGTTTTCAAGGCTCGACGTTGTTTACATTCTATCAGATACTTGCTCTAATTAAAGACGTGATAGGCTAAGCTTGGTTTGAGTTAAATAAATCTCCCGGTCTCGAAACTCGATAGCACTTTCAAAGATAAGTATATACGTATATAGATAGGTATAAATCCATATGTCTATAGATATACATAAACTAAATAGTTATTACTTAAATTAACAATTCTATCAGACCGACTAACAAAGCTAAAACTATTTATTTTCAGTATAAACTAGCTGATACTCGCGACTTGATACGTTTTTTTATAAGGGCCAAGTGTCTAAGAAATATAATTTAGAAAATTTCATTGATATCTTTCCAGTAGTTTTTCCGTGATGCGCGCACAACTGCAGACCTCTATCATTTTATTTATATAGATAAAATTGATGTGTCTAATTAATGAAATGTCATTATTTGATAATATTTAAAACAGACGGAAAGAAATTCACGTTTATACATACATACAAGCACACATCGATAAACAAATTCCGATGACATTAAAACGCGTTACTTATGAAAAATTTGAATTTTAAAAAATTCCGTTTTCATTTGAAATAAAAACGCAATAGTGTCGAATCCGATTAAATACACATCCATCAAACGAAGCACCTTTAAAAAACAAACGTAACATTGATTAATTTAATGTAAATTTATTGTCACAAATGAGCTCTACATATACTCGTACATTTGAGCCTAACATTATAAATATAAATAGTTTTATTAAAACGATTACACGCACAATTTGTGAAGGCGAAAGATATAAATCGTATCCATTCACTATTGTCCTGTTTGAAGACAAGAACTTTTCGTAATCCCGATCTTACATACTCGTACGTATTCTCTTCATACAAACGTATCTAGATTTTAGCTTTACTTGTAAATCTCTCATTAGCTTCGCTATAACTAGCCTCATTACTTAAAATAACAATGAATTACAATAAAATAATCGTTGTCAGATCAAAGTACTACATAATTTCACAGAAGGATAACGCCCCTATATTAAGCAAAAGGATTAAGACCTAAGTCCATCTGCTCAGCCGAAATACACGTGTCAGAATTCCGACATATGCAGGTTTCCTCAGAAAGTTTTCCTTTACCGCGGAGCTCGAGATGAACTATGAACACAAATCCAGTATAATATTATGTATAATTAATTCAAGAGTCAAATTTGCTCATACGAGAAATAAAGTTTACTGGTAACAGTCAAAAGCGCGATTTACTTTAGTTGAACCAAATTAATAAAATACATGTACTCACAATATGAAGTATAATACATACAACATTTATATTTAGCACTTTGACCTACAAACTCGCGAAATACGAATAATTCCTATTATACAAAGCAATTTAGCTAAAATAAATCGAATCCGATTCAATCCACTTTAACAAATCCCAATTATCAAGAATCGAAATAATTTTTAAAGTTATTTATAAACCAAAACACCGATTTCGTTTCATGAAATAATAATTATCGTATTAAAATATTTCACTATTACAATCCTTATCTACAAAAAAAAACGATAATATTATTGATTTCGGCACGTATCGATAACTAGGCTTGTCATAATTGCTTGGAAACGGACAATTTTTTCATCAATAACTTGCGTCCGCAAGAAAAACTATCGTAACAAAAAGACAAGGCCATAACCGAAAACTATAGTCGTAAAGGGATTTTTTTACCGGAAAAAGTGATTGGAACGGTTTTCGAATTATCTTCGTTTATCAATATCTTAGGCAATAACTAAGACTAAAATCGCATGTGAATATAAATTTGATAATGAGCCTACGCCTAATTGTTACTATAACGAAAGTAAATTGTATTTTTTTTTCGATGTACGAATTTTTAAACCACAGAACAATTTAAATACTACCGTGGGTTAAAACGTGACAATTTAAAATTTTAATAAAAAAAAAACAAATGCCATTGTATTAAAAGATAGAACTGATTGATTATATAGAGCAAGGTTGAAAGTGAATGTGATTTATCATGTAATAAGAAATTTCGTCACATTATGTTAAGATAAAGTGCTAGTAATGATTTTTAATCGCTTCGAGCTAATTATTTCAATTTATTTTAATTAACATTCAATAAAATGGAAAAATAGGGTAATTATACTTGCATTCGTTGCATTCAATTTTAAAATATATAGGTATATCATTATTACATAGGTAATGTATACCTATTAAATATATAAAGTAAATAAAAATAAAAAATAAAATTTAAAATAAATTTAGTTTTTAAATTTTCCTCCTAAATAAATGACAAAGTTTTAATATAACATATTATGCTCTACTAAAGGCGTTACTGAAGTAAGACAGCTTTTTGTAGTAAAAAAAAAACAATGATAAGTCAAATCTAAGTGAGTCTCTCCCTAATAGATTTTTCTTTTAATTTACAAATAGAATAGTAGTCCTAACAGTAGAATCTTTTCTATAAAATACATTCAATCTATTTTTTAAATTACAATCCGCACATTATTTAAAGCATCAGCAACCAAGCGAAATGAGATATGAGAGAGAATATTAAGACTATAATAATAATAATCAAATAATTATTAAAATCGATTAAAAATGTACCTCGATAACTTTGTAAGCGTAGTTTTCACATGAAAACTACTAATGTAAATGAGAATTTTCATAGCATTAGTTTCAGAACAAAATAATTTATTTAGATATAATCTTATTAATCTGTATTTAATATAATATTATTAATGCTAGAGTACGGATGTCTGTTACTCGACTACGCCAGAATGGCTGTTTGGTTCTGGATGAAATTTTGAACAGAAAGAGTTTACAGTCTGGAACAACATATAGGCTACTTACTGTTGGGTTTTTTATGGCGAAGAAATGTGCGATTCCCGTGAGATTAACATGTTTTAGTTTTACACAGAGCAAGCGATCGACATGATTGTTTTCATAGTGGTAGTTAAGGTTTATGGAGGCATGACAAGCTATTTTAATAATTTTTAAATTTTATACTCATTTATAAAATGCTATGTAACTAGGTTTACGTAACAAAGATTGTAACAAGCTACTTAAATGATTTCTGGAAGGCTTATAATATTTACTTTTGATCAGCGCCCTAATTACGATTCATCGAACTGACAATCGACGATCAAAGATGAAATTTCAAAGTCGCCTACACTGACAACTACTTGATCATAAATAAAATAGATCATTTCGAGAAGCCGTAAGATATTTTGATGGATAAAAATATGACATTTGAAATTTGATGACGAACGTCGGGCTTAGCGGCACTTCGGAATTCTCTCACTGATTGGATGTTGGTTTTAAAACAATTTAAGTGTGTGAATGCTTAAAAACCCTTTTTCTCATTCTGACATCAATAATTTGACAATCAAAATAAAAAGAAAGAAAGATTACAGCAGCTCTATAACGTTTATTAGGATTAGCAAGTATTTATACTTTTTGAGCTAAATTTTACGATATATTATATTTTACTACACATTGATTTTCAACTGACAATGTAATTGACAATACTTTCGCACATCGAGAGACAAACAAAAATGAAACATTGAAACTCGAAAAAACAAAACTGCGATATATTGGTTGTTTCCAATAAAAAATATTAATACACAGTAGACAAGCATGCGTTTCAATGATTACATAGTGAACATTTCAAACTTCATTCCGTTTGACTTGAATTTTAACATATTTTACTAAGAAAAGATTTTACCAAAATTCTATCCAAAAATAAATAAATTTTGCACCAATTGAAATTTGGAACACCTGACTTTGTATGAATCTTACCTGTACGAAGTCGGGACGGGTTGCTTGTATATAATATACTAGCTGTGATCCGCGATTTCACCCGCGTATAATTAATAAAAATATAATAAGTAAATATCAGCTTACAACCTTCCTCGATAAAAGGACTATACAACACAAAAATATTTTTTAAATTCGTACCAGTAGTTCCTAAGATTAACCGGAGATAACAAACTCTTCAACTTTATACATTAGTATAGATTATATTCAGTTACAATTAAAATTCGCTTAATAACGTTACCTATTAGTATAATTCACTACGTTGTTACGTCAGTCACTAGCGCCTCGATCCCCCAAATCAAATCATGCAATCAGATAAATTACTACAATAATTAGGATTGATCCATTCGCGCGGAATTTCCATTATCATTAGACGAATATGTTATAGATACTATGATATAAACCTGGAACCAATTCTACTAATTTACGGTTGCGATACGTACCTATCAATTTCATACAAAAAAAACCTCAGTTGAATCGTAAAAAGGTCAATTATACTTATTCATAATGGTTACGATATATTACCGATTATATTGCATTCCAACTGCTATATCAAATATAAAAAATATTATTCCGTTGAAATTATTGTACATTATGATACATAAAAAAAAAAAAATTCGCCAGTTCTTCTCAGGTCTGAGGTGTTTATTTCCGACCCGGTGGTAGATTTATGACAATAAGTGTAACGCTTGATGTATATTGAATAAAGATTGTTGAGTTGAGAGTTGATGTTAGCAGAATAGAAAAAAACGGTTAAACGGTAACGATTAGGATTCGATTCGATTCGATTGCGAAAAGTGTAAATTTTTAGTAAAACTATGTCCTCTATTTTTTAATATTTCTTCACACCTTGACAGCAAAATAACTAGCCAGAAGGAATTATGTAACTATTTATTTTTACATAATAATAATATTAGTAAGAAATAGATTTATTCGTTTATTTCGTTTTTTACAGTAAATGATCCGCAAGAGTTGTACGGCGAGTGAATAGTTATAGATCGACGTACCTACGACGTAATTTGACGCTATAAGCTATAATATGACGTTGATTAATAAGAGAAAAATAAAAAAGCTTAGGTACAAAATTGCCTTTCTGAATCTTCGATCAAAAATGTACTAGATTACCGAGACGAGCACAAATACGGATGTGGTCTTATTTCAAATCAATATGGACCAATCATATCCAACATTAAGACGTCAAAATGCCACAGTGCGCGTTCAAAATATTGTGTCAATAACCACCGCAACACCAAGATTTTGGAAGGAATATGTTTGTTTGGTAAGTTAATATCAATTATTGTTTGTTTAAAAGTCTTTTAAAAATCCGACAATTAACTACTTTTTGAATAGATAAATAATTACTTAAAAAAACAATATTAGGTTACTTAATAATAGCATAATTAAATCGTTGAATTATCTAAATGCAACACTGATAAACATCACAATGCTATAACGATATAATAAAAATAATTTAACCAATTTGAAAAGTTATAAAATAACTCAAGTTATTCTTACAAAAAGAAATACGAAGCGCGCATAATACTCTGATCAGAGTAGTAAAGTCTTAATATCGTAAACTTAGAATGGCGTAAGTAAAATGTTATGACTGTAATGAATTGCTAACAAAATAAGGTTAAATTTGGAACAAAAATAATGTTCATTTGATATCTCTTTCTGTCATTCATGGCGTAAGGTCTACTTGCTAAACCTTTCATCATTTTCTCCATTTTATGGCATAGACCAGAGGTTCCCAGACATTTTTTCTCATTGACCACTTTCAAAATGTAGCTGGTTCCGGTGGACCCCCTGCAGCAGCAGCTGTACATTTCTACATTTACATTTCTACATTTCTTTCTTTATTTAGGCCATTTACAATATTATTTTCTTATATTTTAGTTACTATTTCTTTGAACTAGTATAATTCAACCGAAATAACTTCCATGAACTTTAAATGCTGACATGAACGAGACTTAATAACGTCCTGTTTCCAATTTTTGTTTTTAAATACTAAATCACCGTCAACAATTATAAAATCGACAGATGTAAAAAATGCACTGGACGCCAATTCTACTAACATAATTACCACACTATCGGAATCGAATCGAAACATAATCGTAAACACTTTTTCCATATTCTAATAATACAACGAACCAGTTGAGATTAAAGATTTAATTTGTCCTTGATGGAACCTCAAAATTTAACAATTAAGTTTGACTTCGACAAGGTTTTTTGGCTTTTGTAAATGATATTAATATCAGTTTGATCGGAATCGAATCGATGACGATAATAAACGTTGTACATTAGTGGAATTTGTCTCCTGAATTGTTTTGTCTTTGACAACTAAAATACTCGAATGATTCAATTCTGTCGTTCAATAATGTACTAGCTTTTATTAACACTTGGAATTCTACGTACATATTAGTATATTTTATGTAGTCTTTCAAGAGACCTAAATTACATGCGCGTAATATTTTTTTATTGAAACACATAAATTTTTGTTTGTAAAAAAATTAAAACATTTTTTTTACAAAAATGAAAAGTTATTGTAACCGCAAACTTGTAACATAACTAATCCGATGTGACCTTGTGAATTTAACAAACGTTACTTTAAAAAAATGATATTTTTAGATATGTCTAAGTACTCCATTACAGTTTTCTCTAATACTCTACGTAAAACAAATCATGAAATCATTTATGACCTCCTGATAAAACATATACGGTGGCTATTCTCAACGTTGATTCTTAGTTAAACAGAGACTGGGTTGCTACTGAGAATCCCTTGATAGAAAAACCCATAACTTTTTCGTCTGACCGTACAAGCAGCTAGCATGTACGGTCAGAATACAACAAATAAGACAACAAACCACCGAGGCAGTGTAATATTATACCGATAATTATTATTTTAAATTTTATTTATTTATCTACTAACATTAATATGTGATGCATGTGGAATAGAATTATTTAATCTTAAGATAACTGTATATCATTGAACAAGATATAATGGCATAATTTTTACATAACAATTAAATATAATATCTACAAATTGATCTATATCTAGTGTACATTGTTATACAAATTGTACTAACGGAATCACAAAATACGTATTATTATTAACTATATTACAAACAAGCAATACAATATTTATTGTCTAAAGCCATGGGGTGTTGCTCGTACAATGAAGCTCTATATTTCTTAATTACACCTAGCCAAGTTTATATTAAAATATGCCGTATGACAAAAGACATAAGGTTCATATTAAATTGCATACAAATATTGGTTTTGGAATGGTAAATTACGTCAAAAAGTCTCATGAACAGTTTGACCTTAAAATTTCAAATCTTTGTCGGTCGGCTTGTTATGATAACTTTAATATATTTCTCAAAGCTCCATTAATATTTCATTTCAAAATTGTACGACTACAATGTTCTCAAAACTATTTTAATTGTATTGATTTAAATATTATAAAACTAAATATATGTTTTAATCTTAATTTGTGACTTCTTGTGACTATTACAATAAGTTTTCTCTAAGTGATTTTTATGTTATGAAGAAGATATGACTCAAGTACACATCACTAAGCAAGCAATAACTATTTATAGTCAAAAATCTGCAATTAAAGTATGCATGCCTTAAACTCTATTGACGTTTTAATAATCAAACATAATTGTATTATTTTGATTTAATATATTTTTGATAATGATCAACGTCTAAAAAGATCAAAGTACATTCGCCGTCAAAGTATTTATGATATGCACTTTATATCCATTAACTATAATTTGTGGCAAGTTTGTCGTGGAAAAATAAGCTTATGTGATTGGTCTATTACAGGACACATGGATTTAAGACATTTAGACCTTTGCATAATACTGTGAAGAGATGACAAGATAAAATATGGAATTAAGTTCCATCTCTTCGCTTTGTTGCCGGTGAACCGGGCAGGTAACCTTTTAGTCAGTCAAAACTAAGATCGTTTGAGAAATGGCGGGACAGTTTCGCGACATCGAGTCCCGTGAAATCCGTGAATATGTCAGTCGTGGCGGTCGAGGGTTTGGACGTACCGGCTGATGTACTGGTCGAAGCTTCAACACACGGATCGATCGTTACTAACCTGTCTTCTTTACTGCTTACCTCGAATGGTTCAGAAATACCTGAGAGCGAGAAGGAAAATTTCATTAAAACATTTAAAGAAAAAGGACAGATATAATTTGCCCAGCTGATTATTTTCATTTGTCACTATTAGGATTAACATTCGTCTACTAGTACTTATTTTTTAAATATTTATTTAATAAAATATAAATAAATTTATCATGTAACTTGTCTCGTCAGCTTTTATAATAGCGTGCGAATGGACATGACATTAATATAAAATTTCGGATAAAAGTCATTAGAGAGATTTATAGAATATTATTCACATTTAATACATAAAAAATCGGCATTTAGTTATTATTACTGGAAGTGCTTATCTAAGAGGAGTTATGTATTCCCACTTAAAATGGTGAGTCAATTCAAATTCAAAAACCTTAATTCAATGTAGAAGTGCTACTTGCTTATTAATTGAATGAACCAAATTGAGTGAACCAATGCAATATCAGCATCAATGTCATCAATCCATAATATTTAAATCCCTTTGCTAGTATTGGTAGGGGCGATGGTGACTACTTAGAGCAAGGACTAATTAAACCATCCTGCTAAATATACGTTATTTCCTACGTAATACGTACCAAGAACACTCCTAACGTCGTTGTTCGGTTGGCTGAAGTATATGAATCTATAGAAGCCAGGCGTCCTCACTCCACTGCCGACGGGAAAGCTGAGCGTTATCGTTCGAGGCTGGCCGGCCTCCGACACATCGTCAGAGAGGTTCACTTTAGCCAGATATTCGTACGCTATGTAGTCGTCAAGGCTGTGGAAGTTGGCCTGAAAACAAATTACATTCTTATTACGACATACATTTTAAGCACTAACTACGTTTATATCGCAATACATATAACTGTATTTTTTTTATAGCCCGGGAGGGCAAATGACTCCACTCCACCTGATGGTAAGTGGTAGTAGAGTCCAAACGCGACGACGGCTAGTGCAGTCGGGAAGAATAATCTGCACTAGCCGCCCCCGCCTTGCCGGCCCGCAAGATGCCTCTTCACGCCTCGTTTGAAGGAACCCAGGTCATAAGAGGAGGGGAACACGTGTGCTGGTAAAGAATTCCATGTTTTGGAGGTGCGACAAAGAAAAGAGTTGCCAAATTTCTTCGTTCGCGATGGAATTGATGTCACAGTTAGGCGGTGACATCGAGAGCCAGCACGCGTAGATTTGTGAAGGAAAGGAGAAGCAGGAATGAGGGAGAATAGTTCCTCTGAGCACTCGCCGTGATACATTCGATAGAAAGCGCTGAGTGCCGCTATCTCTCGACGCAATTGTAAAGGCTCAAGCCAGTAAAAGCTAAATTAAGATGGCCAGTACAAACTAGTTAAAAGTAAATTGTTAAGTATTTATAACAATATATTGAAAAATAATAAATTGTATAGAATAATAAATTGTATAGAATAATAATAACTTACATCGTATATCCCAATCCAATCATTAGGATTGATCTCAACATCGGGTGACAGCGTGCACTGTGTCCTAAAGTCTGCGTCGCCGATGTACCAGATACGAACGATCGGAGCGAACTCCACCGTCTTCACTGTGAAGTTGGAAAACGCCTGAAATGAAACATAAAAATTAGTAATGTATTTTAAATAGGACTGAATATGGATAACATAAGTTAAAATAATATCTAAATTATTATTTTTTTTCGATGGAAGACGCATTGACGCGCTTCCTCCACATGATGTGGAGGAGTATGTGGGGCTCAACGGCGCTGAAGGTGCCGGAATACCAAAAAACCAGCGGTACCCTCTCCGTCTGGTCGGGCATATCTCCGCCCCGACATATCTAAATTACTTAAGTTATAAAAACGATTACATTTTTGGAAGAAAAAATATCCGCATATTGATTTATGTATAAATATTTTATTTACAATGCTATTGTAACCCTCTGATTTCAATTATTCAGAGTCGTTTGGTACAAAATCAGAAAGAATTATGATATAACAAATCATTATGAAAAATAGCCTTACCTCAGCTTCAGATGCATTCGAATCTGACATAACGTTTCCTCCTATAGCAGAAAATGCAGCTATTGGTTCAACCATTGCTGAAGCGGGGGCAATACCTTCAGGCGCTATTACAGCTGATCGCATGCGTATCTGTGCCTTCTTGATCTTCGGCACAGCTACTGATTGAGTGCATCGTATCTACCGTGCAATTAGTAGTGTAAAATTAAAGTCAGGTGAAAAAAAAAAGCAATATTGCGAAGTTTCTGGTTTAGTTTAGGTTAGGTTCATAGGCCCCGTATCCACCAAATATGGTAAAAGACGTAGATAAACGGAAAAAGAAGAGTGGGGATGCGGAAAGAACCATGTCTTATAGGTTATTTACTCTCTCCCCTTTTTTCGCCTATCCAGGTCTAAAACTAGTTACTTGGCAAAATAAAAGAAAGGTGCTTACGCAAGCTTATTAAAAAAATATCTACGAAATTTCTACAAGTATCGTGTAATGTTACATATTAAAAAATACACAGACATCATCTAAAAAATAAACAGTTTCTGTAAGATTTTTATACTAACAAACAATTTTAAGCTACTTGAATCTGTTTGATAATTCTAAGGACCAAAGATAACCTAGCATAAATAGATGATAATTATTTATATATTTTTTGTATATTGAAGTATTGTATAATATACAGGATGTATCAAAATTCGTGTCCGACCCGCGAAATGGTTATTAGGTATTTTTAAAATATTATGCAAAAAAATTACCAATAAAAAAACATTAATTGTCATTTTCAATTGTAAATGACGAAAATTTCATGGACAACTGAGGTCATGACCCCGTGGCCGAGCTACCCAATAGGTAAGAGCTATCGTGCGCTGACGCCTGCACCTGTGTTGCAATGTAATTGTCGTTATTTAGTTAAATTAAATTTTATTCGGGTAAATTTTGCTTACAATTTTAAAAATGATTACAAACTCGGTGGTAGAGCTTTGTGTTCCGATTTGAAAGGTGAGCCAGGTTTATTACAGGCACAAGGGACATAATATCTTAGTTCCCAAAGATGGTGGCGCATTGGCGATGTAAGCGATGGTTAACATTTCTTACAATGCCATTTGTCTATGTTGGTGACCACTTTCCATCAGGTGGCCCACATGCTCGTCCGCCTACTTATAAAATAAAAAAAGAACCGACTCACAATACCTAATAACCACTTCACGGGTTAGACACGAATTTTGTTACACTGTTTGAGTAAATTTTAGTTAGAACAATTGTTGTATGACGTACTTAATACGTCAAAAATGAATCATAAGTAGTTAAATAAACATCTTCTAACGTGAACAAATTGGGGTTTTAAGGAAATACTATTTCCAAATACTATTCCATTGCTTATCCTTGAATACATAATTATGTAGCAAAGTTTCATCTGTTACATGCAGCTTTCTCGTGTTTTCCTTGACCGCCGTGGACGATATAATTAATAAAAATAAGTACGTGAAAACTCGACGATTCTTGACGAGGTGAAAAACCTACCTTCGGTTAAGATTAATGTGCGTCATTCGTAGTTAATTACATTAAAAGAGTTTTTCGAAAAACCGTGCAAAATAAAATGTTTATTAACTAACAATATGCTCTTACATGTATGGCTATCTGATTTTATCTGAGTATTGCCCACTACATTACACCATCAAATAACTACGTCATACCAAACCACCAATACAATTACAAACATGCAAATATATATAGGATAATTCGTTAGCACTTTCTCATACAAACACAAAGTAACCTTACAACAACCTTGAACTCATAATTACATGACTTGACGGCATCACTTCCAGCTCTACAACATAAATCATTGTACGTGACGTCACAACATTTGAAACTTAACTCTATTCGTATGGCGATAAAGTTTATTTTGCGTTGGAGAAAGTAAGTGATAATTACATTTATAAGCATATAAAATTATAAAGTGTGTTAACCGAAACTAACCTTAATGTTAAACTGTGCGACCACGGGCTTGTGGTCACTGACCGTGTAGTGCGGTATGTGGTGGTAAGATATCAGGTCGGCTCTCAGTGTGATGTTTTCGTAATTATTTGCTATCACTTTGTATAATATTCTGTCTGTCCATGATGGTTTACGTCTAAAAACATCAAGATTTATACTATTTACTTATTCTTCTTATTATAAAAAAACCCATTCCATTTAATAAATATATAAATACATATTATATTGAATATATTACATATTAAAAATCTAAATCTGATTCATTCTGGTTCATTATATTCTGGTTCATTATATTTTTTGCTTGATATAAGGTCGCAGACGCGGTGGTCCTGGGTTCAATTCCCAGGTCGGGCCAATAAATAGTTATTGGGGTTTTCTGTCTGAAAATTCTCAGTAGCAGCCCGGAGTCTGGAAGTTGGAAGTGTGGTACACTCCCGTGCCTCGGAAAGCACGTTAAGCCGTTGGTCCTGCGCCTGAACTCTTTCCGGTCGTGTCGGATTGCCGTCCCATCGGATTATGAGAGCTAAGGAATAGAGAGTGCACCTGTGTTTGCGCACACACTTGTGCACTATAATATCTCCTGCGCAGTTGGCTAATCTCTCTTGAGATTGGCCGCCGTGGCCGAAATCGGTCTGGAGGACCTTATATTTTTGACCTGGTATAAAATTAAGCTGCAAGATTTGACGCACTATTAGCGGGTAACGAGTACAATTAAATAAAAGCCACGAGGAAAACCTGCACGAGTGATCATCAATCATCCACATGTGTATACATCAACCCTCATTGGTGCAGCGTGATAAAGTAAGTTCCAAACTCTCTCAAAAATAAGAGTATCCCTTAAGCTGTTACTTAACTTTGACACTGATTGACTATGACCAATTAAACAATAAATCTAATATATGCTAAAAATATTATAGAATATTGTTTTTATAATATGTATTCAATGAAACCAGTGACATAATGTTCGTAGAGGTCAAGAGGTAGCTATGACTTGGCCTTTAGAATTGGGTAGAATGAAATATTGAAAAACAATGTGCTTACATCGGTAACAAATTAAAAATATCATAAGATCTCATTGCAAAACTGGCAGTATATTATCATATAGAAAGAAACCTACCTACTTTTTCTCTGCTTACATTTAAATACTTGTGATCATATAATAAAGTTTAAAAACATACATTTTTTTTCATTTCATTAAAAGCAGTTATGTAGGGTTTTGGACGCAAAATTTAGTTAATAGATATGGATAGGGCGAAAAAGTCTTATAAATGAAATAATTGTATTTAAAAAAAACTAATAATAATAAGTATTCTAAGCGTCTGTAATAAATATGTTGATCAGAAATTTGTAAAAAACAAAAAAACACCTATATATGTAATTTAGTTAACATCAATTTTCACTTTATCATTCGATCACAGCACAGCAGTTGAAATATCGCTCTCGAACATAGAAATAGCAGATTCAGCATAATATTTGGGTGAAATCTATCAACTTAATTCTATACCAGTTACATCCAGTTCAAACCGATTTAATTCAAATTATGCACACATTCGGTTCTGGTGATAATACAATTAAGAATTCTTTATAAATAATATGTATTGTTTTAATTTGTATTTTTATAAGGAAACATGTATAATAAGTTTGCCTATAAAAAATACTTTAATAATATATATTTTTTTAAATCTATAAGTGAAACGGGCAATCAAATGTCGTCATTTTTATTAATACCTTATCAATTTAAATCTATATCTTGAAAAGATAGCGTTATGTAAATGTTTAGTCATATCCCAACGGTTAATACTTACTTTAAGTCATAATCATCTGTTCCCATGAGAAATTTATATGTAGGCGGAAATCGTATATCGGGCTCCATAAATTCTGAAAACGCTTCCCCACTTTCTATCACCGCTAGCAGCTGGTCGTGCTTAAGAAGCGAAGTGTACTTGTCTTTCTCGACCTTCTGTAGTGCAGCTACGATCTCTTCTGACGTCGGACTACTGGTCGCTGGATGGTGATTACGGAAATTCAGGTCACCGATCCAAAACACGTAGCTGAAATTTGATTAAAGTCATAAAGTTGACCTTAACTTTTGTCAGCCTAACGAAAAAGAAAGAAATTCAGTGAATTATTTTAATCATTTTTATACAGTCCAGATGTGTTATATTATTCATTTCAAAAACCACACACATCTTTCTTAATATAAGGATTAACTTAAGGATGTTTCAATATTGTATATATTCAACATAGTTTATGAAGAATGCATTATGTACTATAAATAATACTTTTTTTTATTACGCTGGAAAAACGCATGGCGCGTTTCCCCCACGGGTAAAGTGGGGGTGTATGTGGGACTCGCCGTATGTCCAGGGCACCGAGTGCACCCCGGACATCGGAATACCCACTAAAAAACCAGCGGTACCCTTCCCGTCTTAAGTGGAGCGCCACGGGATCGCTTGCGCATTCAACCGTGACGCTAAATATTAACAATACTTAGCCCAACTTAAGTTAAAAAAAAATTAAACACCAAGTTATTGTGTGCTTTGACTTAATAAAAACAAAAGATTATTTTGTCGAGTAAGAGCAAATAACATTAGCATAACAGGAATGATTAAAACGTAACATTGAATTTTTTCAATAAACATTACATTGTATTATTGTTATTATATAATATGATTGCTAAATAAGGAAAATAGATCTTTGAATAATAATATATTTCTTCCGTTTACCGTATTTTACTTGTAATATGTTTACTTTTAATATTATTTTATACGGCGCTAACTTAACGAAACTTCTACTTTGAAACTATTTGTATAATCTTTAAACTTCTAAGTCATGCAATACTTTATGATACGGTTTACACCAATAGAAAGATCATTGAACGCGGAAGGTACGATATAATGTCACCGAAGTATTGAAACTACAAAAGCAGAAACAAAATGGATATCAGTAGTTAAGCGGAAGTGTCGTCTTACAAACAAAGATACTTATTAAATGATAACTGATTGTAGTGCATAATATAGCAGAGATTTTAGTAGATTGCATGGAAAATGAAATCTAAGATTTCTTTATATCAACTCCCTCGATTGAATTGATAGGCTAGGCGATGAACGAATTATTTCCGTTTTCATAAAGTTCTATTTACATTGCATGTAAACAAATTCACGCAACTCAATGTTACAGTCAAACCACTTCAACTTTAGAGATACTATAAGCTTTTATAGATAACAACTGATATTGGATGATAAGGGACAACGAGTTGCCGTTCTAATGTTCAAAAACACATTCGAGATGACTATTAAACATAAATTTGTGAAGGAATTAAGATTTTATGCGATTTGTAACCGAATACTTATTACGTCGTACAAAAGATATCCAATAAATAGATATCGATACGGTACATTTATTGATAAAAAAAAATTATAATTCAATCAAAATGCGTTCATTATTTAAAAAAGATAAAAGTTTGATTACAACGATACCGATTAGGTAATTTCTTAATTTAGGTTAAGTAATTTATTTTTCATTGCATAGGAAGGCGGACGAGCATATGGGCCACCTGATGGTATGTGGTCACCAACGCCCATAGACGAGGGCATTGTAAGAAATGTTAACCGTCGCTTACATCGAAAATACGCCACCAACCTTGGGAACTAAGATGTTATATCCCTTGTGCCTGTAATTACACTGGCTCACTCATCCTTCACACCGGAACAGAACAATACTATGTACTGTTGTTTTGGGGTAGAATATCTGATGAGTGGGTGGTACCTACCCAGACGACATTGTACAAAGGTCTACCACCAAGTAAATAATAAAAAACAATAAAAAGTTAATATAACAACATTAGAAGTATATAAGAAAAATAGTAACAAGAGTTTAAACAAATATTATATAGGTAACTAGACTAAAATCAACAGTGTTTCGATTCTATTGAACGAAGGTCTTTAGTTAATTTAACACATTAAAAATCACAATTTATATTTCAAATGAAACTACTCATCTTTCCAAGTTGATGATTAAAGGCACTTTTGAGTCAAACGATAATAATACATATCATATATATCGTACTTACTCATGATATAGAATGTTTGAAGTCTCGGTGAGATGATAGCCGTGTTCCTTGATGATGGTGTTGTAATCGTTAATACGGTCCGCGAGCAAATGTTCGTGGGCGGTCAAATGACAGTTCACAAGGCACACCGAACATCCGTAAATATTAAACCTGACGCTTACAGCTCCTTTGTTACCCTAGAACAAAGAAATGACACTATACAGGGTTATTTTAAATGACCCAGCAACCTCACAGGACTAGGTAGCTAACATCATAAGCAACAACTTTTATTCTACGACTTTGGGCATAACTAAACACATAAAAAAAAATGATTTTACAAGTTTTAGTCGTACTGTCGTGACATTTGTAAGTCTATATTTCATTCATACACGATAGGATGACGCGACGCGTGGATCTTTGCGATGCGCTTAGATTTATAAACGTTCAAGCGGGAAATTAAATTAATACTTATTTTTGTATGAAAATAAAATCTAACAAATTATCAAAAGTAGTAGAACAAAAGTTGTTGCTTATGGTGTTGGCTATCTAGACCTGCGAGGTTGCTGTGTCATTACAAATAACCCTGTATAGAAAGATCATGCTCGGGCAGTGCATGCCAATGTATTTGATTTTCAAAATAAACCTAGTTACACCAACAAAATGTACTAACGCAAGTTACTTTAATTTAGATATATTTTTTATAAAATAGTACAGTATAGGCGGACGATCAAATGGACCATGTATCTCATTCGCTGTGCCTACGCTTCCTATCCTTTAAAAAAATAAGTTATGAATAGGTTGGATAAGTATATTTAACACGTTAATTTTGTTACGTTATGAGATTCGACTCTATAGAATAATATAATATAATAATAAATATAGATATATGATAAGGATTTTGTAGCAATTAGAGACATGTCAGTATGTAGTGTCAAATATATTGCGTTGAAAGATTTTAAAGTATCGGTCTTATGTTTAATTACTAAGGTTTTATTTTATAATTTATTATTTTAAACTTCTTACTGCTAGGTTACTTGTGGGGCTTCCTAACGTTAACCTATCCGCTATCGTATCGCAAACATTTGTTGTTGTAATCGCTTTTTAAGTAAATTATTCTAAGCCAGTGTGTTACTATGTGCGTAAGAACCGTTAGTGGATCATGATGTCGAAAATGTTAAGCCTAATTAAATAAAAAATGAATTGCTTCAAAAAGTTTGACCTTTTTATGTACCTCACTTACATAGATATTTAAATGTATGTGAGATTGCATATGCATATAGCAAACATATTCATAATTAACTAAAGTAGTATTTTGATTTTCAACAACTAATTTAGTTATACTTTAGCTATACTATATTTTGAGGCGCAGTAGCACTTATTTAAAGTGCTACAGCAACTCAAAATATAATAAGAAATGGACGAAATAGGCGTACTTTCTAAACTAGGTTAAACCGATAAAAAATATTACATGAGGATATGATAAGAAGATAGATATTGTATGTTGCCATCAATAGATTAAAAAGTATTAGTATGACATCACACACTATAATATAATTCAATACAGTTACAACCCGTTAATCCGTACTCCGTAATAAAAACTGAAAAAGAAGCCTTATCCTCTGTTAACGAGCTTTTATGTATAAAATGAAAATATTTTATACGTATTTCCTCCAACCGAAATTTCTGATAAAATTTAAGTGGAAATATTTCATCTGCCATATTCAGGCATCCTCTCGCATCACGATGTGTTGGTGAAGATTACGACATAAATAATATAAACATATGCGCTATGACTCTATATATGTCAAAGTATGTACGGGTGTAGTCAACAATTCGCGATTATAGATCTTGATATAGCCCTTATCTTGACAAGTAGCAATATTTATTAATGATATGAATCACCATACTGATATTTTAAATATGTATATAAATTTAAAACTTACGTCAGAGCGAGCTAACAGATTTAATGTTATGATAACGTAAATAAGATATAATCTTTTGTTTTTTATTTTGTCTGTACTGTTTGTGTTAAAATCACATTATTTATCCATCAACCTCAAATTGCAGGATTTCACAACTATTACAAAAATCTCACAGAGCATGTCGTGAGTGCTTATTATATATTACGATACAAACTTGTTACGCGTATCTAAAGTAGGGTGAATGCAATGCAATTAAATAAATCTGCACCGGCGATCTTGAGTTAGGATCCAAGTATTCTATCCACTACCCACAAAACGAGGGGGCACTCTATTTTTCTTACATATTCATATCAAACCATGAATAAAGCATGTCAGCTTAAGAATTTCATTGTAACGCGGACACAATCCCATTTTTAAGAAGAACTCTGTTTTCAATTTACACAATGATTTAATTTACTTGTTATTTCTATTCACACGGGCAAAATGTTGGGTTAACACGATATTTTTTTTTAATTATGTATAATTTATCTCATTATTTAATTAAAAATTACTAAAGCAAGTATAATGCGATTCGTAGGCATCGACTATCCGACGACTGCTAATAATAATAATAATAAGCACGTCAGCGGTATTATTTTTGTCTCGCGTTTATTTAAATAACTTCTACTAGGAAGGAGGAAACTATTCCTCCCGCGACTTCACCAGGGTGTGAGAGAGGGAGGGAGGTGTTTAGGTAACTCATGTAATTCTCTGTACCTCTGACATCGTGTATAGAAAAATTCATGATAATCGGTTTAGTAGTTGACAAGTTAAGCCGTTATAAACAAACTCACCTTCGCTTTTATAATTATTAGTAAAAATAAATTGTGTAGCCTCAGAGCTTGTGACTTGGGGGTAGTACTTATAGCGTGCGTTGCGTAAATCGATGAAGTTATATGAAAATAATGTAGGGTAGACTAATGTCCTTGCTTTATTTAAGAACTATATATATGTATATTTGTATTGAGTATCTACTCTCTGTTTTATCTAAAAACGTTGTTTAGATTTGATGACAAACAATGCTGTCTTTCTTATGTCAAATCAATGATGACAGAAAGAGATAAATCCGTGTTTAACAACCCACCTGCCAAACAACATTTGTAAGTAAGGTAGCATAAATGTTTATCTACTAAATACTCTCCGCGGCAAGCCATTGCGAAACATAGTTAGTCCTAGTTTTAAATATCTCATACTTAATATCTATAATATAATAAATTAGAATTACAAATTTATTGTAAATTTTGTCTGTTAGTTTTTTTTTTACACTTTTAGATAATAGTTTAAAGTTGAAGTAAAGCTGTATATACTATACAGCTTGTGATGTAAATGAATGAATGAGAAAATGAATGAGAAATGTAAATTTATGTAATGCATATATAGAGCAAGATCCCAGGGCCGCCAGACGTCACGTATTTTCTGACGGATGAAATGTGGACGATTGAGTAGTGTTAGTATGTACTATGATCGTATTCCTACCTGCTAGCTTGGTCAAACGGCCAATTTCCAGGTATCAGGTAATCAAGGTACATATAAACATTACTTACTTCACGTAAATTCTCATGGCTGATTTTCATATATGTTTTCGAGTGTACAGTTAAAAATAAATTGTCAATACTCCCAGACACTTTCCGTCGGCCATATTGCTTGACAGACGCTTTAAGGGTCTCAAAATAGTTAACTTCACGTAACGTTGACGTGACTTTAGCTGTTGGCCGCAAGAGGGCCTTTAAATTACAATAAAGTTAGCTGTCACCTGACCAATTTTTTTTTTGTTTAAAAATTATATTAATTAAAAATAATTAGTAAAAAAAATGAAAGTAAATTAGCCGACATCTAAAAATTTTTAGAATTTTTTTTATTAAAAACATTATTAAAAAAAATTATCATTTGTAAAAAATTTGAAAAACTATAAGTGGTATTTTTAAAAAATATTTTTTATTTCTAATTAATAAATAGAAAAAATATTTAAAAATGACGGCTAACTAGTATTATTTTTTATATGTCAATTTTTTTTCTTATTTTTGTTGCCATAATTTACTTGTCAACAAAAGTTCTAAAAATTATAAAATATCAGTTCAAGTAATTTTCATGGCCTTAACAGCGCAGTCGGTCTCACTCAGTCTCATGCGCGTAGATAATGCTCTCGCGCTCCCACTTACATAGATATTAAAATTTAGTTTAGGGGATGATTGGCCCCTTGGATCGGTCTGTCTTCTTGTCAAAGGTTTTAAAATAGTTGTCGGATGAACATATATAAAAATGGAGCGTCAGAATTTACGTGAAGTTAACTAATTATTTTGAGACCCTTAAAGCGTCTGTCAAGCAATATGGCCGACGGAAAGTGTCTGGGAGTATTGACAATTTATTTTTAACTATACACTCGAAAACATATATGAAAATCAGCCATGAGAATTTACGTGAAGTAAGTAATGTTTATATGTACCTTGATTACCTGATACCTGGAAATTGGCCGTTTGACCAAGCTAGCAGGTAGGCATACGATCATAGTACATACTAACACTACTCAATCGTCCACATTTCATCCGTCAGAAAATACGTGACGTCTGGCAGCTCTGGGATCTTGGACCAATATATTTTATGAAATTTAATTTATTATTTCAACAAATAGAAAAGTGTCAGTCAGCCGAGGTGATGTAAAAGTGTCACTTCAAAAATTATTAAGTACACAAAACATTTTTTATGTAACAAATACATATGTTCAGAAAAGTCTGCAATGGTATAATTCTTAATAAAATATTATTGTTCAGCTGTTTTGACATGTTTAATTTGGGTTTGAAAAAAAATTTAATCTGCAGCAAGTTTATTAAAATATTTTTATAATAAATATCCTTTAGAATATTTAACATTCAAAATTACACTTAACTATACGGTTAAATAAATACAGTGTAAATATTTTAAAAATGCATAGAAAAAATATAGTAATTATATGTATTATCTCAGATATATACGGTATTATCATGGCCATCGCTTTGTATGACAGTAATAGTATTTAAATACTAATCCAATTGATGTAAAACTTTATCATGTTAAGTTCTAGTTTCAGTTTATAGAGTTTGTTTATATTTTATACTCTTTTTTATAACTTTAAAAGTACACTAAGAGAAAAACTTATGATTTATATAGGAAAATACAAATGAATGGATATAATAACTTAAAATTCACTTGTTCCACGGTATTTATCTTATCATAAAAAGATTAATATATTTTAAGCATGTATGAGTATGACTGTACAACAAATAAAAACTATCATTAACACTTGAAAGACATTTGAATAAATACTTACCAAGTACATGGAGGTAGAATGCTGTGCACGATAATTATTATATACAATAATATTTGTTTATAATTTATTTTTGATGAAAATCTCATTAACAAAATACTTAATTTTCACTGTACAAAATCGGTATAGGCAGATCTAATGTATGTAGTACTAACTGGCCATGGTAACCATTGTACCAAAATATACTGCCATATTAATATAAAATACATTTATAAAATTAAATTAAATTTTCAAATAACTCATTTATGATCAAAACTAAAATTACAATTACACACGATTTGTTAATTAAACGCAGAAACATATTTCAAGAACACATTACTTGAGTCAATCAATTGTCACTTACCCATAAACCACCAAGTCCTGTTTTAGTGTATTGCGCTTCAATGTCTCTGAGGTGTACCACATGTTTCATTTGAGTGTACACAAGCAGCATAATTCCTTGCAATCTTATGTTTTTGGCAACTATAAAACCCTGTCTACACAGTATTTTGTTGAACATTGATGTCCATTGGTCAGTGAATAAACTGTCCATTAACATGTTCTGAGGTTGTGATTTTACTTCTTGTAATCTAAAATAAAATGTATTTGAATGAAATATAAAGCAAAATAGAAAGTATATACCAAGATATTTTAATTCACTCCTTCAAACTTTCAACTAGTAGAAATCTAATCTTGTTCTGACCTCCATTAGCCTCAATTTCTAATTAGGAAATCTGAAGGAATCTGAATTAAGGTACTAATTCTAAAAATTAGAATATAATTTAACTTACCCAATAACATAAAAATCTGGTAATGGTTTGTTTTTATTAAACTGGGATGGAAAATCCAGTAATGAGTTAAGGTCTTGACCTGGAGATTTGGTTGCGACATTCCAGGTCACGAAATAAAACCTGCAATAGTTTGACATCTTTAGAACTGTATTAGTAACAAAGATTATTTCGATTGTAAAAAAATTTCATATATTGTTTATTTGTTATTTGGTACCACATAATATTTTCTTACCTCAGAGTATCCATTATTCTATATCTGATTCTATTACGATCAATAAATCAATGAAAAACAACTATGGTACTTGAACATAAAAAATGTTTTATAGGAATTTTACAGGTGAAAGATAAGATTGTACTGATTTAAAAACACATTCGACACCATCTCCGCACTACCAATTCTTAAATAAAACTAGTAGAATCAGAATGACAATTGACAAATTGAATTGCCAGTTTATGAAGCTGACCATAAGTAAAAACATAAATCTGTACCTAATATTGTCATTTTACAGTGACATTAATTGTTATTATTGTAATATTGTCCTTAATATATTTAAGCGCGTAGATAGTTATAAAGGGTAAATTATATTTTTATTTCTATTAATAATATATTGTTATACTTAGAAACAAAGGTATTCTATATTTTACCTCTACAAGTAAATACTGTTTTAGTGTACGCACAATGAGAAATGCTAACTTTATTCTCTCACTCCCACAAAAATTAACCTGATAGAACATCAATATGACACGATTGGATATAGACTAGGCACGAGTACGTGACAAATGGATTTACTTTTCCGGGGTACGATCATGTAAGCATGAATGGCTACTTAATCTAATTTGCATCCTAAAAGGTTTGACACTAGACTACAGTTTATGAAATAGCTTTTAACTTAGGCTGTATATAAACAGATCATTGTCTGTTTTGAATGGAATTTATGAATACATAATATATCAAGATTGTCAAATGAAGTCAATCAATGTCAAATAAAATTGTCGGTTTATCGTTGGCGGCAAAACTCTAAGCGTTTGTGAAATTGTGTTGTTTATTTATTTTAAAAGCAGATTCTTTTCCTTAGGTAAAGTTTATGTTATTATTAAATCACTTAATATTCAATTAAACTAATGGGTCTTGTTTTGATAAATTAAATGAGCAGTTAGTGAATTCAGGTTATGTTCATATATTATATCATATGTTTTCATTTAGAATATTATCTTAAAAAGCATTTTACGATTTCAGAAAATGCCTCGGACTACGAGAAGATCTCTTAAAACACTACAACACACCGCCACTGATACAGAAAATTTAGTGGGTAGGCCGTCAAAAAGTTTAAAACATCAACTTAGTCATGAATCGGTTATGTATGTAAATTATTTTTAAAATAGTACATATACATATCCGTTTTATTAAATGAATTTCATTTACGTTTTATTTTTTAGAGAAGTAGAAGTGAAGAAGAAAAATCTTTCTACAAAGGAAACTCAAGTCAACCTTGAGAACAAAATAAGTGCAGATGATTTGACTAATCCAGATGGAGCTTCAGAAAGATATTGGCAAATTTTAGCAGAGAAGCGTCAGTGAGTGTTTTCACTGTTATTTATTTTTAAATATATCTTTTTGTATACAGTTTAAATAGATAGCTTTCTTTTTTCATAGAGTTGCTCTACAAGAAGCTCTTGAAGAAAATGAAAAGCTAAGAAAAATTATTGAAGATTTGAAACAAGAGAATGTACAGTATAAACAAATGTTGGATGAAGCCAATAGCTTTGTTGAAGTTATTAAGGTATGTACCAAAAAGTAAAAAATATGGGATTTAGTTACCTCATTACATATGCTATAGTTGTAGGTTTATCGGGTCCACAGATCTATAAATTGTCTTGAGGGTTGTCTATTTCAAATAATTGAAATATGCTCAATATTTTCTAGATCTATAGGATTATGTTCAATTCAGAATCTATCTTTATTATTTAAATATGAAAGTAAATTGTTATAACTCAGAGAGATAAATAAAAAAGGTTTAAGCTTTTTAGCAATACTTTGTCAAAATCTAAAGCAAAATAGTGGTGACAGTTTTACTGCAAAAAAATTACCCTATTCCAATCGAAGCAGAAATAAAGATAAGATTATGTATTTGATGAACTACAAACTATTTTTCACTTAAAATATTAATAATAAACCACTACTCTACTTAACTATTCACTTTAATTTTACTGCCAAAATTTCAATGATATCAATTCAAAGTCGATTTTTTTTTATTTGTCTTTACTTTTCCTATAAGCTATACGTAGAAAAACTTAAATGAATTTTTATTTTTTAAAGGAGGAGCTAGCCAACAGCAGCAAAGATGACACTGGAATTGATGTCAATGATGTTAGCACTGCAGACGAAGCCCCAGAGGAAGATGTAATTAAAACAGACACATCAAAAAACTAGAAATAATGTATATGGCCTTTATTAGTCTTTTATGTTAAGTTCATTTTTTTTTTATTTCATTTTTCATAACTTGCTGTTACTTCTTATTTTAGAAAAGTATGACCCTTTTCAAAATAAGTACGAAAAAGATATTTATTTCACTTAATAGTTTCTACACAAGATCTTAGTATCACCCTTAATTCATTATCAAAGAATTCATTTAAATACTGCTTTGGATTTTTATATGTACTGAACAATTCACATTTAGATTAAGTTTAGAATGTAATTTTTTAATATAGTTTTAAATAAAATAAATGTGTCATTATTAAAAAAATTATATTTCACTATAAACTGCTAAAATACAGGTACACTTCCAAGTAATACATTTTAAAACATTAATGATTTATTATACAAAATATTACCTTTACTATATCTACTAATCAATTAATCCTTTTTCAAAAATGCTTTGAAATTATCATCAAAATTAGTTTCGTATGTCCATGGCATTAAATCTGGGTACATAGATACTTTTTTCAGTACATCAACACATGCATTACATGGTAACACACTCCTTACTTTATCATTAAAGCAGCCAGTTACATAAATATAGTGATTGATTATCAAATTATATATATAATTAACATATTTATAATCTAAATTGTCATTTGTACTAGGCACTTGCGGCGAATGAGATTTTATTCTGTTAAGATATCCTGTTGTTATAATTGGCACTATGAAGTCAGCCTGAAAAAAAGAACCTATGTTAAATTGTTCATGTTAAAAATATAATGTTACATATAAAAAATCTATATATTTAAAACAATTGTCTTTAGTAAAATTATTTTACCAAAATAGATGAAAAATACAAACAGATTTACAAACTCAATAAAAGCATTCAAATTTCAACAACCAACCTTTTCAAAATACTCTCTAATAAATGTTTCTGGATTTTGATACACTTCATCTCTTCTGCTATTGAGAGTCAATATTTCCACATCCATCTCGTCCCACTCGCTAACATATTGCTGAATATTTATTGCAGTATCTAAACCATCTTCGGTATAAGTCAAAAAGAGTATTGGATGTTCATTCTCGATTTTGGCACTTTCAGTATTTGTTGATGGTCTTAACGATGGCTGCTTGGGTTTTTGGTTTCTATCTTTAGCAACAAATTTTTTATTTAAGGCTGGAGGCAAATCTATATTTAAATTTTTTGTAAAACTTACAATTTCTCGTGTGCCACTTGTCTTACTTGTGCTGTGATAGCCGCTATCCTCTTTATTGAAACATTGAGCTAAATTACTAAACGGTTCTTGGACAGCTTTCAATATGTCATATCTTTTCATTTTTACTAATGCATCTAATATCTTATCTAATGTGGCAGTGTCATTTTGCATAAACACTTTAACTACAATATCAGCAGGATCCTCTTTAACGGAATTAGATATATACTGAAAAAGATTTTTTAATTATTTTAAGGTGTTCGAGGCTTTCACTGTAAGTAAAGATAAAAAGATTGTTTGTTTCCCTAATATGCCATACATCAATCAATAATATAAGTCATACATATTTAGCAAAAAATAAATAGCTTTTTGTTAGGCATTTATTAAAGACACATGGTAATTCTTTTCTAGCATTTAGTTCCAAAAATAATATATAAACATATTTTAAAATAAACTCACATCTAAATCATCCTGTGATATTCCTAGTGCATATCCAAGTTCTTTCCATGTGTTTAAAGATCCTCCTACTTTCTTAACAAGAGTTTTCCACGCTTCATAACAAGTTGTTCCAGTTTTTGTCTTCACATTTCTATAATATAATAAACTCGTATGAAGATAGCATACCTTTTTGTTAAGTGTTTTTAATTCCAATATTTCTCTTTCTCTTTCTTCTTGCAATATTTCTTCAAGAGCTAATGTATCTATACTTATGGTATCTGCGTTTTCATAGTCTTTTAATAAATCCCTGAAATGAAAAGAACTTTCGGTATTTCCATATTCGTAATACAATATAGTTTTAGCCAAATTATAGTATTTTACAGCAGTATAAAATTTAACTTAACATTTCCTTACATTTTTTAACGCGATTTCACTGTTTTTATAAAAAATATCTAAAAGTCTTAGAAATATAACTGGAAATACATTATTTTACAATAAGGAAAATTATTGAGGTATAAGTTCTACACAAAAACAACACGATTTCAATATGTGACATTGGCATGTGGCAATTAAAAGACAGTGTTGCCCTATCTCTAAAAAATTGTTTATCACTAGATTTGTATGTATCAGTTATAATATTATGTATCATAGTGGTAGTGCCATGCTGCATACCTTCAGATTGGAGCCGAATGGGCCAGCACGCCTGGGGAAGTACCACTCTCTCACTTAAAATTGGCGTGAAGTGCTACCGTGTTTCGTCCGATATGTGAGAGTTCCGGAGGCCCAATTACAAACCCCCCCCCCCCCAACAAATTGAGTGCACAGAATAAAACCTTCGACAAGAGAGCGTACTCTTTCCTCCAAGGCCGGCAACGCACCTGCAAGTCTTCGGATGTTGCAGGTGTCCATGGGCGGTGGTAGTCACTTTCCATCAGGTGAGCCTCTTGCTCGCTTGCTCGTTTGCATAAAAAAAACTATATAAAATGTATTTCTAAATAAATTTAATATATTTTTACACGCCTTGTATATATATTATTAGTACTGTATTTTGAATTTTATATGTATTGTATTTACTTTATAATAACTTTTGTTGTAATAACTTCAACAAAATGGAAAAAGTAAATTAGTTAATGTTTATGGCAAAAAAACAAAAAAAAACTGGGAAGCTGGAGAAGATCAGTTTTGGCGGGGTTGTTGAAAAAAAACAAACTAAAAACACGTCATAGCTTTTATAACTTTAAATTGATAATATTTTCTTGAATGTGGCTTTCTTATTTTTCAAAACATGGTTGAACACATGTAAGTATTGAATGAAACAATTCATTTATTGCGTTTTATATAAATATGTAGCAGTAATTAAATGTTATTAATTACAACATAATTATGTCAAAATACACATTTACTCAATATTCATTTATACTACATAGAACGAGTAGGTAATTAAATTTGTCTGAACAAAAAATAAGGATTTTTGGTCTCAGTTCATAAATTCAATTAAATTATTCATTAGACTTAAAAAATTTGTTTCATAAATTTTAAAACAATGGATGAATACTTTTTATTCTCTTCAATATCTTACGCAATAACATAGGAAGTAGAAAATATAATTATCTTTAAATATTGCTAACAAAACCTGACAGGCGGGGCCTGCCGGTATAATATATTATTTACTTTTTAATACCTATCTAAGCTATACCTTTATAGCTTTTCAATAGAAATCATGGCTGCGATCCGAAATCTTTTAGCATCTTGCTATTATTATTGCATTTGAGGTGAATCATATTTTATATATCGTAAGAAATGCATTCGCTTGATTTTTGACGTGACAACGTCTTATAAATTGGTTTGCCGGGTGACACTTCAAGAAACTGCGTTACGCTCCGCTCACGTTATGCGCTCACAATGAGAGCGAGTGAGAGGCACGCGTCCCTTCCACTCGGGCATGGTTAGCCCGCCTAAGAGCGAGAGAGACAGACATAAAAAGTGAAAGGCACGCGTCTTCTTCCTACTATACGAATGAATATTCACATTAAAATTATTTTACCACTCAAAGTCGTTGTCACGTAAAACTTTCGCCCGTATACCGACTTTACAGGCAACCAGTTTTTTTTATGTAAACATACGTTGCAAAATTGGTTTCTAAATAAAAATCTTTCAACTTAACGGTATAGGTAATAATATAATTTATTATAACGTATGTATATTTCGAAGGAAGGAATTCTATATGTATTGATGAAAGGTTTTTTAAATCAAATGAAAAGTTTAGGAGATTACCATAGGAGGATGTTGGACATCCGAACTTATAATCTTTACCTAAAACATGTAATAAACAAGTATAAAACGTTATGGCTAACAATTTAAAACTTAGTAATAAATTCTCTTTAGTTCAAAATTCACAGATATTTTAGACGACGAAATAGGCTGCTCACAGCCTTTATCGTTGCCGTCATCAAATAATTCAGATATACAAGAAATTTCATTGCCAGTTCAAAATCGACCACCCAAAAATACCGGGCAAAAGGGTAATTTTCGGAGCATTGAAGAGATAGGTTTGTAAATTTCATAAATAAAACGTATTGAATTATTATATAGATATGTGTGTATATCTTTTCATTTTATGGCATAAGAAGGCGGACGCGCTTATGGGCCACCTGATAAATGGTCACCAACGCCCATAGACATTGGCATTGTAAGAGATGTTAACCATCGTTTACATCGCCATTGCACCACCAACCTTGGGAACTAAGATGTTATGTCCCTTGATCTGTATATTAATTTGTTTTTAATTAATGACGTCTCATTACTATGTACAAACCCTAGCTTTCTTTTTCTGCTTATTTTTTTCCGTCTTAAGGTTGCATGGAAGTGATCGTTGCTTTAGCGAAAATCCACCGCTTATACATGTTTCTTTTGTGTAATTTATGTTTATTGTTGTGCAATAAAGGGCATTTGTGTTGATTATTTTGTATATCTTTTTTCTTTCACTTTAGTTAAACGATGATCTTCTTCTTTCTAATATCAATAATTAATACGACAGAAAGAGACAACTTAGTGATATGAGTGTCTGAGCAACCTTAATAAGAAAGGCCGTTAAGTTTTAACCTCTTAGTTTTTCTGTTGTTTTTTTTTTTTTACTATTTCAGACCTGAAATATAGACACGTATTCGCTTATCCGTATTTTAATTTAGTACAATCCAAAGTTATTGAGGATGCATTGTATACAGGCGAGTATTTTTCTTTCATTTTTTTTAAATTAATTGATGACATAATTTATTTTATATTTGATCAAAATAAATAAATGTATGGAAAGTAGGTGCCATTTTTTCTCGATGGCAATTGATTAAAAAGGTTAATGTAGTTTATTTTTTTATATATTTACAGATAAATCTATGGTAGTGTGTGCGCCGACTGGTTCTGGTAAAACAGTTATATTCGAAATGGCTATAGTACATTTACTAATGGAACTCGAGGATAAGAATTACACGGATGATTTTAAAATTATATACAGTTAGTAGTATATATAAGTAGATTATAGTTTGTTCATACCTTAAATCTAATGCTACAATTCCTATCTAGGCGATAATGTATAAATAAAACTTTACCGCATTAGAAAACCGTGGTCTAATATCCATACCATACATGACCTCCATGCTCTCTATATAGGCCAAGGAAGCGTTTGCTATTTATTGCATTATAAAGGTTTTTTTAGTATGTAAAGAATGAATTTATTTGCCTTGGATGTGGATCCAGATATCCGCTTCCGTAGAACGTACCTGCACTCCAGCGATACAGCTATCATTCAAATCAATCAATCAATCAACAGCCAATCGTTGTCCACTGCTGAACATAGGCCTCTCCCAAGGTGCGCCACAGCTCCCGGTCCTCCGCCTTCCGCATCCAGTTGGTACCCGCCACCTTCATGAGGTCATCGGTCCACCTAGCTGGAGGGCGCCCTACGCTGCGTTTGCCGATTCGCGGTCTCCACTCTAGGACTCGTCTGCTCCAACGGCCATCGGTCCTACGACATACGTGACCAGCCCACTGCCACTTCAGCCTGCTAATTTTGCAAGCTATGTCGGTTACTCCGGTTCTTTTCCGGATAATCTCATTTCTGATCTTATCCTTCAAAGATACTCCGAGCATAGCTCGCTCCATAGCACGCTGAGCGACTTTGAATTTGTGGACTAGTCCCGCAGTTAGTGTCCACGTTTCGGCACCGTATGTCATGGCAGGTAAGACGCATTGATTGAAGACTTTCGTCTTCAAACATTGCGGTATAGACGACGTGAGGACTTGACGAAGGTTGCCAAATGCTGCCCATCCCAAGCGAATTCTTCGATCGGCTTCCTTCTCGAAGTTGTTCCTACCGACTTGAATGACCTGTCCTAGGTAGGTATATTCACTGACAACTTCGAGAGGTTTCCCTTCGACGTATATCGGCCCCGGCACGACATGCCTATTGAACATGACCTTGGTCTTGTCCAAGTTCATACCGAGACCGACACGCCGGGAAGAATCGCTAAGGCTACGCAGCATTTCGGTTAGTTGTTCCAGCGACTCTGCTATGATGACGATATCATCGGCAAATCGAAGGTGTGAGATGTACTCGCCGTTTACATTGACTCCATATCCAGTCCAATCCAGCGTCTTGAAGACGTCTTCCAACGCGTTGGTGAACAGTTTCGGGGATATTACATCCCCCTGTCTCACCCCTCTGCGCAGTTGGATCGCCTTCGTCTTACAGTCCTGGATGTGGACAGTCATTGTAGCGGCGTTGTACAGACACCTCAGTACCTCGATATATCTCCAATCGATATGACATCTCTGCAATGAGTCGAGCACTGCCCAGGTTTCGATGGAGTCAAAGGCTTTCTCGTAATCCACAAAAGCCATACACAGCGGCTGATTGTACTCTTCGGTCTTCTGCACAATCTGCCGAACAGTATGGATGTGGTCTACGGTGCTGTAGCCTGATCGAAAGCCGGCTTGCTCTGGGGGCTGGAACTCATCAAGTCGTCTGGCGAGACGGTTCGTGACGACTCTTGAGAACAGCTTATACACGTGACTCAGGAGGGAGATTGGTCTGTAGTTTTTCAAGAGGGTTTTATCACCTTTCTTGAAGAACAGTACCACCTCACTCCCGCTCCACGTTTCCGGGGTCTTGCCATGTTGGATGACGGAATTAAAGAGGCTTGCTAGCTCTTTCAGGACCGGAGTCCCGCCTGCCTTAAGCAACTCTGTTGTGATTCCGTCATCTCCCGGAGCTTTGTTGTTTTTAAGCTGTTCTAGAGCCGCCCTAATCTCGCCTTGGTCAACGACCGGGAGCTCCTCGGAATAATGGCGCGTAAGAGGGGCGCGCTGGTCATCAATACTGATTCCCACAGGTTTGTCCGATCTTGAAGAGAACAACTGCCCATAAAACCTCTCTACTTCTCCGACGATCTCAGGCTTAGAGGTAACGACCTTACCATTTTCGGTTTTAAGTTTTGTCAGACGCGGCCTCCCAAACTTGCGAGCGAACACTTTCGATCCCCGATTTTGCTCAATCGCAGCCTTGATGGCGCGGGTATTGGAGCATCGGAGATCGCGTCGCGTCAGCGTTTTTATTGTTCGGTTTAAGGCCTTATCTGACAAAAACGATGGTAGTTCTCGTCGTTTCCTCATGAGCTCGAGTGTCTCAGCAGAGAGTTTTGGTGCGCTGTCTCTTTTCTGTGGCGGAAAACACTTGCGGGATGTGTTTTGCAGTATTTTGACCAGCGTGTCGGTTTTCTCATCAATACTGCTTACGGTTTCCAACGCGGTGAATTGATTTTGAAGCTCCATTTGGAACTTTTCGGAGCCTTGAGCAGCTTGGAGCATGGTAGGTCGGAGAGTAGACCTCATCATTCGCGATCTTTCGGCTTTGAAGTCGATATCTAGAGTGCCTCTAACCAAGCGGTGATCACTACCGGTATTAAACCTGTTGATCACTGAGACATCTCTAAATATGTGCCTTTTATTCGAAATGATAAAGTCTATCTCGTTCCTTGTCACGTTATCGGGGCTTCGCCAGGTCCACCTCCTCTGGGGCTTCTTTTCAAAGAAAGAATTCATCAAAAAGAGCCCCTGAGCTTCGAGAAAGTTTACCAGCATTTGCCCCCTGTGATTTCTGCAGCCCAAGCCGTAAGGTCCGACTTTCGATTCACCGCTATCTTGTACTCCCACTTTTGCATTAAAGTCTCCCATAACAACATTGTAGTGGGCCTTCGAGGTGTTGTTGAGGGCCTTTGCGATGTCCTCGTACATCGCTTCTACCACATCATCAGAGTATGCCGAAGTTGGCGCATATACCTGTACGACCTTCAGGGAGTACCTGTCGGAAAGTTTTAGGACAAGGTACGCTACCCGGTTCGACACACTACTGATTTCCACAATGCTGCTAATAAGATCCTTTTTGACCAGAAAACCGACACCACCCTGGGAGAGTTTATCACCTTCGCGGAAGTAGAGTAAGTTACCGGACTCTAGAGTTATCGTGTCCTCCCCCTGTCTTCGGACTTCAGATAACCCCAGTATATGCCAGTTTATATGACTTAACTCTACTTCTAATTCGGCGAGGTGATGGTCCAGCCTTATCGAGCGTCCATTATACGTTGCCATATGTAGTCGTCTTTTATGGTAGCCTGCCATGAACCGGTGATTCTTAGCACCCCCTGCCCTGCCGATACCGCGACCGCTACCTTGGTCGGGTCTAGCGGGCTTGCCGGTAACTGGGGGCCTTCTTTTTTGCGCATCCACCATTCGAGGTATTGCCCATACTCGCCGCGCTGGGCAGGCGTGTTGGCGAGCGCAGTAGGGGGGTAAGTTGTTAACGGGGGGGACGCTGCTGCCCATCTCCCTTTTCCCCGTCCCTTAGTCGCCTCTTACGACACCCACGGGAAGAGATGGGGGAGTGCTATTCTAAAGCCCGGCACTCCACGGGCGCTATCATTATCAATGTATTATTATGATAATACTTTTATCAGATCAGTCTGTTCGACTTAAGGGCTTTGGGGCCCTGGGTCAAATATGAAAATGAGGTCCCGAATAATTTTTGATCCAGACGACAATTTTTTTTAACAGTATTTCAATTATTGACAATGTTTTTAAAAAGTACTTGTGAATGTGAACATCTTTTTTCTCTTTGATAAAACGAATGTTTTTTTTCTTATCTGCAAAAATATCATGTTATCGTGGAGGCCCCTTTCTTTTGGAGGCTCAAGGGCTGAAAAATAATCATAGGTTCCTAATGCTATAAATTGCAATTGTTAGTATTGTTGTTTATACATGATATATTTTAGTGGCCCCAGTAAAAGCCTTATGCACCGAAAGGCTATCTGAATGGTATCCAAAATTCAACAAACTAGGATTATTATGTATCGAAGTGACTGGTGACACAGATGTTGAATTCCCACAGTTAAAACCCTACAGGTTAGATTTGCACGTTTTTTTTAGCAATTAAACCTTTTTTATTACCTAAACATTGTTGGTTTGAACACGATTGAAATATAAAGATTTAAATAAAGATAATTTTACATTGACAATAATAATTCGCCCTTTATTCAATATTATAATTTCCCAATATATAGAATAATAATAACGACACCAGAAAAGTGGGACATGCTGACACGTAGGTGGAAAGACCACAGATCTCTGGTCGAAGTTATCAAACTGTTCCTCATTGATGAAGTTCACATATTGAATGATGAAACACGCGGACCTGTCTTAGAAGCCGTCGTCAGTAGAATGAAGACCATTGAAGTAAGTTAGATGGATAAAAGTCATCTATAAGTATATAAGAGAAATCACACACACTCATCACAAGATCTAAACTGTCCGCCCGATTGACTTCAAACTTGTCAAACTTACTCCTTCACCGACGTAGACGATCACTAAGAACATATTTTATGGAAATCATATCCAAAATACATTTTTCTTATTATCTACCCTTGCGAAGCCGGGACGATTAGCTAGTGCTTCAATAAAAACTCTTAGCAAGTGGCAAAAATTAAAAAAATGCCTATGTCCTTCCTTGAGATACAAGCTTACTTCATATAATATTTCATCAAAATAGCTTCAATGTCTTAACGCGTAACAGACAAACATACAGATAGAGCTACTCACATTTATAATATTAGTATAGATTAATTGTGTGGAATAATTCCTTATAACAGAGTATATAAAAGTGTTGGACCTTTTTGCTTACTAATTAATATCTATAACTAACATATTTTGCTTGAGAATGAATTATTTAAATTTGTTTTTATTTAAATAACACGTGAAGGCCTCAGCTCAATCAGCCCATCGCATAGAAAAACTCAAAGCGCAATATCAAGGAACAAATTCAATAAGTTCAGTATCAGCAGCTAACATACGATTCGTTGCAATATCGGCCACTGTTAGTAACCCTGACGACGTCGCCACTTGGCTCGGAACTGCAGACCGACAAGCTGTTTATTACAAGTAATTTGGAAAATATTCTATTATATACTTACTTATATTTATAACATATAAATAGACGATCGAATTTCGCTCGGCTCGAATTTGATACACGAAATAAATTTATACATAATATGTTGGTGCAAGAATTCTTCATTTCATATTATTAAACACGATGATGATGTTGTACTCCTGACCGATTTCGTCATTAAAGCAAATCTCAGTACACCTATATATACAGTATAGAAAAAGTAAATTTGGTTATTTTTTATGGTTATTTGGTAATTTGGTAAATACCAGAATATTTCTTTTGACTAGATTCGGTGACGAGTGTCGCCCCGTTAAGTTAAAACGTATCGTAGAAGGGTATCCGTGTGCGGACGGAACCAGCATATTTAAGTTCGATATCGTACTTAATTATAAACTTTGGCCCATCATACAGAAATATCACAATGGGAAACCTACGTTGGTAATTATATATTTATTTATTTCAATCTTTTTTATATAGGTTATGTAATAATAAGTTTTCATCACCATCCACAGACATTTGTACTGTAGGACATTATACAGTACCAATTTCTGTAATGTTTGTCCATATTACTTCATGGCCAATACTCTACCAAACTTGGGAACTAACATGTTATGTCACTTGTTCACGCTACAAAACAACAACACATAAGGGTTGTGTTTGATGATTGAGTATTTAAGTAGTAGGGGTGGTACTTACCCACCCCCACCCTACCCCACACCAAGTAAAATGATTTCTAAAATATGACGATGGTATTTTCGTTTATATTCATTTTGCTCATGATTATTAATCAGTAAAATTCTAATTTAAATTTAAGAGTTGATATCAAACTATGGCAATACATGCCTGTATTATATAGTATAACTGATCTCACATATCGTGATTTCTTTGTGGGATGGAAACACCAAATTTCAGGCCCTGATGATTGTTTTAAATTTAATCGTGATTTTTGTAAACTATTTGTCATATATTGAAACATATAATCTTTGAATATATTCTTAGATATATAATCAAAAACAAAAAAAAAATCCAAATAAATAAGAGGAAGCAGTTGATCTTAAACAAATATATCGGGTTCATGTTATATAAGGTGGTGTGGGATAGCACTACTGAATTTCTTTCACGTATTTCATAGAGTTTAAATTGCATCTGGTCTCATTTATTAAATCGTCTAGAGGAAAATTCTATGACATGTAGGAAACAAATTACCCTCACAATATCCACTAACATCCTGTAGAGGACCTTTTGATATTTCTAAAGTGGAGCTTTAACTTCCTTTACCCAACAGTACATTTTAAGCAGTGCTATTCTGTGAGAACTCACTTCATCACTCACCCGTGAAATGTTAACATAATATGATACTAATTTCCAACGAGTATTCTTGATAGGTTGTAATTATTATGGTCACCGTCGCATATCACTATTTGAAATTTCAAAAACGGTTGCCGCGGTGAGTTTCAAGTTTGGTCTAACAGTCCTACTGGTTGTTACTATGGGAGACGACTTTGTTCAATAGTTGTTTTATTAGTCCATTCTTAATTATAGATATTCTGCAATACAAGAAAAAGCGTAGTTTTAACCGCGGAGACTCTAGCTAAAGAGATAACGGTTAGCTTCAGCACCGAACAGAAGATGAAATTGACGTCATTGGCGTCTACTATAAAGACTAAGAAGATTCAGGTAATTAATTGCATCAAATAAAATTAGTTTAAAAAATGTACCTAAAAATGTTTTGGCGAATAATTAAACTCGTAATGTGTATATCAAGAATAACAAAGAAAACAATTCGAAATTCGTATTTTAAAAGTATTTCGTATTAGCGTATGGTTAGCGATCTTTTTAATGGTCATACCGCCATTGTCGGTCGTCAGAAACTCTTCCGTTAGTTAGGAGAAAGCACCGTGGCCAGAGGATGTGTCGTGCCATGGGAGAGCCTATATCCAACAAAAGACAGATAAGGGCTGATGATAGATAAACTTCTAATATAATACGTGACTTGTACTAAAATTATTGAACTTTTTTATATTTGTTGATATAATTGTTTTAAAATAATTGAACTTTCCCTTATTGTAGTTTACTTTTAAAAACAATTGATTTATTTTTTAATTTGCTTCCTGTAAATAACTAATTACTGTATTTTTTAGAATGTGTTATATTTTGAAGCGAATTTTTTTGGACACAAGACTCAAATTTCAAGGCCGATTGAGTGCAACGTTTTATTGAAACGTACCACTTCTGTCACTTGTATTGACTTGCAAGTTTTTTTAAATTTTTTAATTGCTTTGACATAATTATTATTTCTCAGTCATTGATCCTGTGCGGTGTTGGGTGTCACCACGCCGGCTTACTATTCGAAGAGCGGATGAACATAGAGCACGCGTTCCGAAACAGAGACCTGCCTATACTTATCACTACAACTACCTTAGGTAAATATATATAACATGTATACATACATATGTTACACGAGCCGGGTCCAAATTATAATTGATTCGAAAAATAAATCATACTCTACAGCCAATGAAACAAGATACATAAGGGTTCAAAAGACGCATTGTTTTGTATGAAATGGTTAATAATAATTCTTCTTTCTTATATCGCCAATGTCTATGTGGCAGGTGGCATTTTTCGCAGTTCACACAGTTCATACCTAATTTATAAAGCAGGGAACAAGCAAAGCAACGAAAACAAGTTATTTTATAAAATAAATATACCAAAAATTTTCTACTTTATAAACACAAAAATATCTCGCTGATAAAGATATAATTTTGTTAAAGTTTATTGACCTCATAATTTTATCAGTTTAAATTTAAATTACATAATCCAATTATATAATGCGGATATATAATACGACACCGGAATCCCGTTACCGACTCGAACGTTTTAGTTTCCCAAAGATTACTCGTTGATAGTTAGTACCGTACGAGCGAAGGATAACGTACGTCACGTCTTCGACCTCATGCTTTGGATACGCCGCTCTCGGCAAGACATTCGCAAATCGCGCATGAACTCAACAATGTTACTATAACATAACAAAATCCTTCAAGCTATTATTCGTCTTATAGTATATGTAATAAGTACTAGTATATTATATGAAACCTAAGATGATATAAATATACTTTTCGGTATCCCATAATCTCCCCGATCACAGATAAGACGGAGACTGGGACGCGACGTGACGTCGCTAAAAACGTTGAGTTCGAAAGACGGAATCCGTTTCGTTTTGGTTATATTCTCAGAAATATGCTTCCGTATTTCGTATATAACACGTAAACCCTTTCTCTGCAAAAATCGATAACTATTTACAGAATAATATATCATATTAATATATATCTAAATTTATTTTAAATACGGTACGACGACGATTACAGTCGGAAAGAATGATCTGCACTAGATGCCCCGCAAGATGCCTTTTCACGCCTCGTTTGAAGGAAATGTAAATAATAATAAAAATATTTTACCTAAGAATAATGCACAGACAAAAATTAAAACATTAAACATAAAAGTATATCTATACGAAATAAGACATTTCTATTTTTATTGTCTTTTGACAAGAATTAAGAACAGCAAGCAAAATTCAACAAGTTTATAATTTGTTTAGTTTTAAAAAAAGAAAAAATATATTTGATTTATAAAAGCTCCAATTACTACGCAGCAATGGGCGTTAATCTCCCGGCACATCTCGTGATTATCAAAAATACTCAACAATACGTCAACGGAGCATATCAGGTATGCAGTATTCAGTTTTTCTCATATTATTATACACTTAATTATCATAGAATTATATTGTAATAATTTTAGTTTAGGTTTTTAAATTATATTAAATGAGCAATTCTTATATATAATTTTGTCTATATCGAAGACGGCTTAAACTATTTGGCTCATAATTTAAATAATAATTAATAATGTTTTGCTTTCAAAGTTTATCTAATTTTTACTACTAATCATTATTAGCCCACTGTCGTCCAAGTACTACATAGGTTGTATTTATATAAATTATTTGATATATTAACGTAATATATATGTACTTCAATTTAATTGATTTTACATAACAATATATGTTTGTACAGCGTAATACAGTAAAGGTGTATTAACTTTCATACGTAACGAAACGCAGATAGTTTCTGCGGTCGGTTTGTCAATAATCAACTAATAACATATGTTGCGTTGCTTTCTCACGATAAGTCTTATCTCAAAACATGAAATGATATCCTTGTTCTGTTTCTTATATCAAATACATGAATGTTAACATTATTGGGTTATATTTTTAATAAGTATTATTTGTTTGGCAGATTTAATAGACATAAGCTATTATAGTTCTAGCATTTGAAAATTTTGTAGCGATAATTGCTCGTCGTAAATAAAATGATGTCAAAGTCCTTGCGGAGACGATGCAATGGCAACATTGTAAGAGAATGTCACGTAGAGATGATCGCTTACATTAAAATTTTAAAGTTACTAATCCTATAGGAGTACAGCATTAGCACCATCCTGCAAATGGTTGGTCGCGCGGGCAGACCGCAATACGACACTGAGGCCACCGCAGTTATTATGACGAGATTACAAGACAAGGTGAGTGATATAAATGACGATTTTAAACAAAAAAAAACTTGTTTGTACGTTATCATTGTATTTAAACGGAGATGGCTCTGTGGTTAGAATACGTGAATGAACTATGATCGTTTTAATATCCAGGCAAGCACCATTGAACTTTTGTATGCTTCATTTGTGTTTATAATTCCATTTGACTGGTCCGTTGGCGCATTTGGCAATGCCCCTGCCTCCCGCTCTAGGGTAGTGGATTCGATTCCCGCTCCGAATTTTGTGTATTGTTTGTAAGTATGACTGCTTCGTTGGTCTAATGGATAGATATAAGGCCGCAGACCCGGTGGTCCTGGGTTCAATTCCCAGGTCGGGCCACTAAATTGTTACTGGGTTTTTCTGTCAGAAAATTCTCAGTAGCAGCCCGGAGTCTGGAAGTAGGAAGTGTGTTTTTTTTATTTCCTAGGAAGGCGGACGAGCGTATGGACCACCTGATGGTAAGTGGTCACCAACGCCCATAGACAATGGCATTGTAAGAGATCTTAACCATTGCTTACATCGCCAATGAGTTACCAACCTTGGGAACTAGGATGTTATGTCCCTTGTGCCTGTAATTGCACTGGCTCACTCACCCTTCAAACCGGCACACAGGGTATGGGTAATGTATTACTTTACAGTATTTAAACAGTTATTCTTGGTACCTAACATTACGTTACCATCACACACTGCGACTGATATTGTTATCGTGACCATACCTATTGTACACCATTTTTACTACTTTTTTAAATAACAAATAAATACATGAACATATTTAAGAATAGCTTACATAAGTTTACTTGGTGCTAGAGCTTTGTGCAAGCTCGGCTGGGTAGGTACCACCCACTCATCAGATATTCTACCGTAAACAGCAGTATTTGGTACTGTTGTTGTGTTGTGTTCCGGTTTTAAGGGTGAGTGAGCCAGTGTAATCACAGGCACAAGGGACATAACATCGTAGTTCCCAAGGTGAGTGGCGCATTTGTGATGTAAGTGATGGTTTACATCTCTTACAATGCCAATGTCTATGGGCGTTGGTGACCACTTACCATCAGGTGGCCCATCCGCTCGTCCGCCTAACACAAAATTCAATAATACGAAACGATACAGACTACGGATCTAGGCCTAAAGTTATCGTTGAATTTTGGAACCCCTGTATCTACAGGCACCCTGTGTCGAAAGATGTACGTCATTCGTTAATGACAATAAATAAATGATTCGTAATCATCAAGACGTTAAATAAAATCATACTAATTAACAATTTTAATAGCCGCGGAAGTCATTATGATTATATTTCGCGCTGAAATTGTTTTAGTTTGAATTTATATTTAAGTTAACTTACGTTTTTACGTTTACATGTTTTTATATACCCATTATAACAATGCTATGTACAAAACTATGTAAGATGCTAAAAAAAACATATAAAAAAGTTAAATTTTTCAAACGTCGTAATACTTATAGATTCAAATTAGTTGTATGATTACAAAATTTTTATGATCATTTTTTAAATAACAATTTGGGTATGACGCTTTTTAGCTCATTTTCGTCTATTTTTATTTCGTCTTATTGCGTTTTCGTTTTATTGCGTCTATTTTTGGGAGTGTTTGTTGTATTCATATAATTATCATATTTCATCTCAAATACCATATAGTTTTGTAAATATTATTATGAAATAGCAATAGGAACAGTTTTAATTTGTCTTGCTGTATTCGTTTCCAGACATTAATTTGTAGAATAGTTGTGGGAACATTTAATATAAATTTATTTTATATACTTACTTTTGTCTTTCGCCAACTTCTTGCTTGGGATACTAAGTGCTTGGAACAGATGAAGTATGCATTTATTTTAAATTATTTTTAAATCTAAAATGTGGTTTGCTGCAGGTGCTTATTTAAACTTCAAGATGTTGAAAAAACTTTACAAACAAGAATATTTTGATTGGTTACATCTGGTTTCATTGCAGTTCTGTATAAAAGCTTTACTTGGGGTGTCTATCCCTTAATCTGAATGACATACTACATGTATGTTGAGTTGTTATAATCTTTCAATGTTTAGAATTATGTGAATGCATGCAACATTGCTTACTCTAAGAGCTTACACCGGATCAATTGCTATTGCTAGGAAAGCTATACATACGCAAACATGTGGATACCCTTTCACCATTGAGAACAATTCTAATATAAGATTCCTAAGAAAAGATCGAAATTATAAGTCGTGCAAAAATTTAAAAATGGAACTGAAGTAGATTACAAATAAAATGTTTTTATAGTTGATTTCTCTTCATCATTCATAAATTTAACAAACTACTTATTTTATAGTCTGGATAAAAAAGTCAAGTTAGCAGTAGGTACTATTTATAATATATTAATATTAGTAAGGCTAATTATATGATATACATATCTGAATTCTATAAAAAGCGAATAGTATAGAGTAAAAATAAAGATAAGCCAGTGGTTTTGTATCAAAAATGTTTATTTCTTAAAAACTTACATAAAATAAGAATATTTAAACTAGGACGTAAAAAAAGGAAATCGGCCTGCGCTAAACAATAAACGATTTAACTATGTACACGCAAAAGGCGTTTGTGACGAAACCTTACAAAATTTTTATGTTAAACGGTCTTAACATTATGATAATAATTATTATAATCACAGAATTGGTAACTTTACCTGACAACATGTTTGTATAATATTACAAAAAACAGAACAATCTGGAAGCTTATTCAAACAAAACTAAGCTTATTAAAACATTGAAACCGCTTATTTACATATTTAAGGAAAACAGTTTAAGAAATTTTCAGATAACTTAAAATAACTACATTTTGATTATTTATTTAAAATTCGAATTTTGTACTTTATAACAATAAATAAAAAAACAATACATAATATCTTGAGACAGTTAGATACCTAATGATGCTAACATAATATTGAATAATTTGAACACAAAACTATGGCAACGAATGTCCCATAAGTAAATTCTCACATATTTGTACATACTGAGTTTATAAAACACTATATAATTTAAATTTCAAACATTTACAGTTGGTTCACAAGTTTTCATTCACGCATTTTTCTTTAAATCTAAGACTTACTTCCTTTTACCGAATGGATTAGCGTTTTCCTCGAACTTGATTTTTGGGACGAAACCACTGTCGCCCTCTACAGTGTATTCCACGCTCATGAGACGACCGTCAGGCAGCAGAACTCGGTAGCCACCAATGACCTTGCCTTGTGCATCTCCTGACTCGTTCGCTCCATAGTAGAGCAGTTTCTCTTGATCTTCTACGTCGTATTTATATTCATACTACAAAACAATTTATTATTGATTAATAATAGTTAAATGTATTACAAAAATATTTAATATTTATATGATGACCGCAATTGTATTTAGGCATTGATTTTAATTATTATATTCTTTTTCTATTGCTAACTTGGGCAATTACTTTTGTATAAGTATATATTACAATAATGACGTCAGTGTTTCGTATATAAGTCTGTTAATTAAAAATACTGTAGTATAACTATTTAAAATTATGTGTCGAATACTTGTCGAATATGAATTACCAATACGTAATAACAATACTGTCAATCGATATAAACGAAGTACCGTTTACGAAATAAGAGTTACAAAATACTTACGCGCATATAAATTTAAGATTCATTAAAGTAACAAACATTGAAGTGACAATCACGTTTAGTTATTTACATCACTTATGTATAAAATAAATTAAATTTATATTCGTCTTAGGAACAATGCTATTGAATTGAATTCTTTATTGTTTAATGTTACTAATGATAAAGATTAGATATAGTCGGAGAGCTCGCACAAAGGCGGTTGGACGCAATAGTGTTTAATTAGGGTACTCAGTCGCAAGTTCACATCGTTAACATAATGCCTGAGATGACTCCGATAGCCGAGTACAAGATTAGTGCGCTATGAATGGGTAAACCTGTTAATTGTAGCTTTAGGACTTTGGGAGTCGATCTAGACCTTACGTTAATATATAAAATTTAATCATATCAATTGTTTATAAAATTGTCTTCATCACTAAATTACACAAGTACAAATAATATGTCATTTGCAAAACAATGTCATGTAAAAAATAGTTATTTGATAAGTTGCTAACCGGCATTGGTGGATAATTCTCTTCTTGCGGCGCGGGCGCAGGCGCCGGCGCAGATGATACGTGTACGCTGACACACACCAACACGAGCGCACAAGCTAACCATTGTACTGACGTCATCTGCGAATGAATTTCTCTATGTTAAAAATGGATCGTTTTAAAATCTGTCGATTTTGGATTTTTCTGGAACTTGAGTATTTTTTTTTGTAATTGTATCGCTATTGGTTTATAGATTAAAAATCGTTCAAAATCTTATCCATTATCAGAAGCAAACCTTCCAAAAGGATAAATTAATTTCAATTAGACCTCTTTGATAGTTCGTAGTTCTTGCCTGCTTAACTTCCTTTATACGTGCATTTTCTCGAGGCCAATATCCGGGCCAATCCACTAAGCCAATCCAATATTGAAACAATCCATTACATTGGATTTTCCTCACACCATCGATTAAGTCAATTCATTTAAATAGAAAGATTTCTAGCACATAAAAGAAGGAAGACTCGTACACAATTTATTGAATTTTTCATTTGACTATCATAACGTTTAGCTATGCTTACGAGGCCAATTTAGCAAAGCCAATATACGAAATATTGGCTTGGCTATTGGCCTCTTGTAAGTGCACCCTTATTATCTAAGACAAAGTAGCTGCTATATTATTATTTAATGTTTTATGTTACTGCTTGCGTATATAACACATATAACATAAGCTAAACATACACCATTTAACATGTTTGTATTATAAATTCCCTACAGCAGCATACAAATACATATTTAATATGTCTTTGAAAGATAAATAAAAATAAGAATTAATCTTTATCTATTAATAATAATAACCGGATGCTTCAACTGGTTTATTATTCTCTTATTAATGTCATTATATTATTTTATAAAAAACGATGGTGTTGATATGTTTATTTATGGACATTTCACACGACAGACATGGTTGGATAATTATTACAGAATATTATTATATGTAATATAATACACAGTGTGGATATAATTGCATTATGAAATAGGTCGTTTGAGCAATATCATATACAATTAATACTAATATAATTGACTTGGAATCCTTTATGAATAAAACAATGTAATTTATGGAATGACATATTTGAGTAGGTATAGATATTGATAGAATGTGTTTTGTTACTCTATTAAACGCTACACTATTTAATATTAATTTTCAGTTAATTGCTTCAAGCTATTACGTTCTTATGAACAGATATAGGTATATGATATCGTACGATTCTAACCCCTTAGATTGTTTTCTTCGCCACTCATAACACAAGCAAATAAGAATATCAGTAATTCCTTAAAACCGGGTAGCTTCTTTTATTATAAATAAAAGAAATTATTATATATGCATTTCTTTGAAAATACGTAAATAACAATTTCAATTTACATAAATTTCAATCTTCTAATGAAAATTACTATATTTAATGAAATAAACAAAACTGTTCATAATACAAAAAAATCATCGTGATAGTGAAATATCTTATTTAAAAAGAAAAAAGTATTCAGTTAGTACTTAGATTAATACTTATTTTAGTTTTTACCTATTACATGGACTCGAACATCGCTCGATTTGATTGCATTAAAACTTTGTAGTTTTAATTAACACTTGTATTAAAGTTATATCGGATAGGACCATCAAAGTAAAATAGGTAGCGGGCAAGTAGTATCTGATGAATAAAAAACCATAGAAACGTATTTATGACATGAATATTTAAACTAATATCTACAAATTGAAATATGTTAATGGCGACCAATTAGACATTAACGAAGTCTGAGGTCGCAATCTGCATAAAAAGTCCGGTATGTCAATAATAATTGACTTTTGTTCGGCCTTGCGTGATCGATTCCTGCGGGAAAATTATCTTTGTTTCAATATCGTTGCAGACATGTGATTGCGAAGCTAATTATAAAGTTGTTTTTCTTAGAGCCACGATAGGAGAACTCGAATAATTGTTTCTACAATTAATAATATTTTAACAATGGATGTTAAATATCTTTTGCGTAACACTTAAGTTTTAATTTAGGTTTTATTTCGAATGACATAATGAAGTTTCGTGACTTCATTAAAAATGTGATTTTTTTGATTAAATTATTCCTTTATAATGTCATTGTACAACTTAAAAATTATAGTGTTATATGATTTTTTAAAGCTTATTTATAGTCTTTTTTTTTCTTCATTGTAAAACAATTTATTTAAATTTTCGAATAAACATAGGTTATGCATTTTATTGTTAATGACTTGTACGCGTCAAATTGATGGTTGCTATGCTCTTACGCGTATAACTGCGGCTCACAAGTTACCGAAGCGTAAAAAGTATTTGCCTCAAATAACTACTTTGTTTGAAATAACACTCGTCTTAAACGTTAAAGAAAACAAGATGCTACATTGAAAATACGAATCCAAAGTGATTATTATTTAGTACTAAATTAACTCTAGTAATAAACAATAGGCTGTAAAATTTCAGTGTCAAAGTTTTTATCACACATTTCAATGACATAAATGCGACACTTCTGATCTCGTAATGACCTACATTCACACCTTTTTACTAATCCACAGGAACGAACAATTGGCTTAATGATTTAAGCAATTGATAGTTATCTCAATACAGCAATAAAAACAACATGATTACAAACGTTAATATATGAAGTATCCAAAGATTTTGCGTTGTATGGATTTATATTTCCCAAATCTTTCGTGATCTTTCGTTTCGTTTCCTTTTTGTTTTTTTAATGATAGAAGAAATTACAACAGTTAGGTACTACGAATGATTGTGTTAATTTTACTATATTATTTATTTTGTGTTCTAAAAAGATATTTATAGAAACTTACATCATAATTCATAATTAGTACAAGTTATGATATTATGGGATCATCAAAGATAATATGACTAGTTATTAATATATAATAATAAATACAAATAATATATAATAGAAATATATTATATGAATAAGAAATTTCATTTAGTTTCTTTTATTTATAATTTGGATTTTAATAACAGAATTGAGTATGAAAAATAACAAACAAAAAATATTCCCACAAATGTATTTTTCGGTGGGAAATTATTCTAAGTACAAGGTCAGAGTTCTATCATTCTATGTAACATTATACATAATTATATTTATTCTTGTTAGTAGAATAATATCTATTTATTGGCTTTAAAATATTTATTTTCGCAAAACATAAACTTACCGTATATACTCAAAAGCACACACAAACACTAAATAAAATATGACTGAGACGATAGTGCCTTAAGCGTGCTTGAAGTCGACTGATATCGCGCCCCTACCTCGTCTACATTTATATACTCACCCTGCAGCTTCCCAGGCATCGAGAAGATGCTGCAATATCTCCATACCGTGGCAAAACCTCCACACATGCACGGCTAACACCTAACGTACTAAATCACTATCGCGTTCATCTAATGACATTTCGTTTTAAATATATTGATTTAAAAACTTGAAAAAATAAAATAGAAAAATAAACGAAATAGGATGATATGTTAGCACAGTGCACAGATTTATTTAATAAAACGGTTTATTCGAAAATAAATATTCTTTAAACCATAAAAGTGCTATATATCCTAGGTTGAGCTTTCTTCCAAGTAATTAATGTTATGTATATTTAACAATAAACAAATGAATGAATTAAAATGGTCAGATGCCTTTGTGTAGGTCCATATGAGTAGGTTCGCACATTCATTACTAAAGCTACGATAATCAATATTTTGTATTTCTGTAGTTGCTTGCTTGAAGGATGAGTAAGTCTATGTAATAAAAATACTGTTACAAGATATCCTACATTTTAGATTCAGTGGTTCGCGGCGTACTAGCGATATAAGGTGAAGTACAATTTATGTAGTGAAGGAGTCGATACAGAGAAAATAAATTAATTTCATTTACAAAAGAACTAAATAACTAATGCAATGTATACACACGTATAAACTGAAATTATGTGTCTCATCATAACAAACAAAGTGAGCTCAAACTAGAACACATTGATGAGTTTTACGGTCCACGTCATAGCTACCATTTTCAGATCATCTTGGTGGTACCAAATTTTATAGTACAGTCCAAATTTGTCGTAGGTATATTAAGACTTTTTTTAAATCGTATCAAACAAGTAGGTGAATAATAATAATCATTCTTGTGTTGTTAATTTTTTTTGTAACATACAATAAATTGGAAGGGTGAGCCAGTGAAATTACAGGCACAGGATTAATATCTTCCATCTCTCACCCAAGGTTGGTGGCGTATTGATCGTCAACAGTAAGGGATGGACAATATTCTTATAAGTACCATGTCTATGGTCCTAATCAGTCTGCCTATTTATAAAAAAAACAACATAAAAAAAATGTAACGTTCAAAGAAGGTCTTTAAAAGTTTGTACGGTTGTATTATTTCTAAACTATCTTGTTTGAAAAAAAGTAGTAACATTGACACAAAATGATAAACGCAACTATATTAGAAGCCATGTTCGTGACAGCCGTTTCTGTGATTATAGTTATTGTGTTATTGGACACATTTCACAATATTATACGTCCATCATTTTGGTTACCAATCAATTTCACGGCCATGAACCCCCTAAATATGAGACTTGATGGCCTGTTGTTGGAAAATCGTATAATCGTTACCAATTAATTAATCAACTTCTATGAAATGTAACCAACAATTAAAAACTTTTAAGGTCTGACATTTCTATATTTATACCATGACGAATATGCCCATTAAATGTTTAATAATGTGATCGTCCATATACATTAAACTCAAAAAAAAAAAAAAACTATAAATATCCAATATCACTGACATCAGTTAGGTAAAACATTTTAGATATGCCTAGAATTACTTTAGAAATTATCTGTAAATATTGCATTTCTTATATTTTATATTGTTTATAAGATTAACATGTTAATAAAAAATGTTTTGTTATGCTGCCAATACATAATACTGATAAAATAAAACACAATTGTGCGTAACGTAAAACAACAAACATAATTTGATACAAAAACCGAATTACGAACAAAATTACCGCTACAATAATTCTAAAGCTCATTACAAAGCGAGTCGTGATAAAGCTAATAATTTTCCGCGCGTGTGGCGCAAATCTACCCTTTAAATGAGTGAAAACAAATTAATCTAAATTTCATAGAACATTCTGAGAGTTCATTCATAATAATGCAGTTCATTGTGTTATCTAGGGCGTCCTTCCTTGTAGGACTATCTTCACCACAGACCTGGTGAAAGCGATCATGACTTGTGACACAGGTATAATAAAATTTGTCACATATATTGAAGTATTTATACGTAAGCAGGTTAAGAGGAACATTTCTCTTTTTATAAAAAGAAAAATTTTCAAGTCTGCGTGGACACTTTGACGAGCTAATACTCAAAGGAGTCTCGTTTTGATTTTTAGCACTTTTTCGTTCTATTGTATTTTTATGTAAATAAATAATAGAAGGCTTTCGGCATAGTTTGTCGTTTCATTATTCAAATTTGAAACTTCTTTTCAGGTTAATATAGAACTTTGACATTATGATAATATACTTTTGTGAATAAAAAGTTTAGTTATGATTTTTTTAATTGTGAGCTTTATGTCACTAACTGATTTACACGTAGCATCGTTACTGGCTATCAAAATAAACCATACTGTATTCCTAAAAGATTAAAAAAAGAATCTGTTGAAAACTTTTAATAATGTTTCCTTAGACACTACTTAAAACAAATATCTAGGTTTCACTATAAATATAATTGTAATACTTGTGCAAAGTCAGAGCAGAGTGCACAACTATCACTCTAAAGATTCTTTTTCGGAACGAAATCCATAAAATTAATATTCTTGTTGTGCATTTATTGATGTATTGAGAGTGCAATCGATGATGAGTGTAATTTTATTGTTCAAAATAATAGCTGTACAGATTTTCGATTTGATTCATTCATTCAACGTGCAATCGTCCTCATATTTATACCTAATTACCATACATACCAAGGATTTACGAGTTTTCAGTGTTAAATATCAAATAATAACGTTTTTGTCATTAAATTATAAAAAAAACTCGTTGGTTGTTTCATACGTACTTATAAGATTTCAAATTAATTGTAATTTATGCTTAGGATTTCGTAAAACTATATTAACTTTGATTTACATAACTCTGATCTTGTAACTACCGTTATATAATACATACAGTGGTATAGTCGTCTTAAGCATAAATTATAAATGAAAGAAACCCCTGAACAAAAAATACTGCTCTTTAAAAACGCGTTCAGCTTTAAAAGTTTATACTTGGCAACTGGTATGTATAATGTATATAATTATATTTATTAGTCATTCATCTGCAATTTGAAACATGCTTATGATTAATTGGCCTTTGTCTTAAAACAATTCGAAAATTAGATTTTAATTATGAATATCCATTTTAAATAAAACGCGCAAAAAGTCTTCTTATTAATTTAAACTTTTTATTGTTTACAATTGCAAATTTACTCATAATAAGCGAATAATATAATTTTTACACTAATACATAAAGCAGCACCCAATCTTGAATTTCTATAATGATTGACATTTTAGATTGGTACAATGTATAAGCAGTGACGAGCTACTGTTAGTTACTTTCAAATATTTCCTCTAAGTAATATTTTAATATCTTTTCAAAAAAGTTTTGGACGAGAATGAGTAGTATGGGATCCTCTTTAAGAATATACCATAAAATGAAATAAAAATATACACATTTTTATTTTTATGTTAAAAATAAACGCTCATAGTCGTGTCGTGTTCCACAAGTTTAGAAGTAGGTAAGGTCAAAGTGGCATCGTTTGCGCCTTGTGTTGTGTATTATACCTTATGTCATTGCAACATGCAACGCTCACGCCGCTTGCCTTGATGTGACAAAATTTATTTAAAAGTATTTGAGGAACAGTGTTCCCAGGAACAGTAAAATTAGTTATACTTTATTGTATTTACGTAAATTTAAAAGTACTGCGTTTTAATGGTTTTTTTTAATATCTATAGTAAAATAAATAAATAAATAAATAAATATTCTGGGACATTATTCACACACGGCCATCTGATCCCAAACTAAGCAGAGCTTGTACTATGGAAACCAGACAACTGATATACTACATATACTACTTTTTTTTTGTAAATACATACTTATATAGATAATTACACCCAGACTCAGGATAAACAAACATATGTTCATGCACACAAATGTCCGTCCTGGGTGGGAATCGAACCCACGACCTGCGGCGTGTAAGGCAAGTGTCTTACCAACCACGCCAACCGGCTCGTCGTTAAAAATAAAATTATAAGCACTAATAAAAAAGAACACTAAAATTGTCGGTACTTATGTACTTCCAATACACCATCTATAGCTACAGGACGGCCAGAAGCTCCCGTTTTTCCTGGATCACAAGGGCATTTACGAGTCTCAGGTATCGTGTTTGACTCCTGATATTCTTGTATTTTTTGTATAATTAAAGCATTTTCTTTTTCCAAGAACATCTTTTCGCGAACCAAAGCCCTCCTCGATAACTCGGCGTTAGATATTTTCTGCCATATTCTCGTTAGACCTCCGGTAGACGACATGGCATTTGCGACCAAGGAATCACTTGAAAGTTGCTGTCGTACGCTTACTTTTGTTTCTGTTGGGGAATAAGGCTGGTTAGAACCGAAGGGCATTACTTTTTCCCGTTGAGTTTCAAATTTTCTACATAGTGCAGCCATACGTAATATTTTTTCACCTTTTTTGTATGCAGCTTCAAGCCATTCTAGTGAACTATCAGAGTGTCTAACTAATTCAGCCATTTGATTTGAATCAACAGCACAACCATCAGCCAAGGTTCTTTTCAATCTAAAAAAAGCCGCCCTATGGCGATCACGGCGATCTCGGAACACTGCTTGCTTAGTGCCCGATTCATATGCCGCTAATTCCGATCGAAGACGTTTCAGCAAACCGTCACTGTTTGCAATTTTTTTTGCCTGAGATGCAATTATATCAGCCATTAGATTTTCTTTCCTTCGCAATTTACGTACTTGTTTTTGATTTTCAGCTGTTTCTACGACATAAGATTTTAATACAGCTTTATATTCGTCCCAAGTGGAGTTGTAAGTGTTTTCGAGATAAGAACGCAAATTTTCTCGCTCGTTTGCATATTTACTTCGCTCCTCATCTTCCTTAACTAAATTTTCTCCCCTAGTAGTCCAAGCCATAGAATCTGCTGTTGTACGTCCATGAAAAATTAAAAGTTGCAGATGAGTCTCGGCTGCATTATGATCATTGGTTATACCTGAAGCTTCATCTTCACCAGCTTTAAGAATATTAGATGTTCTTACGTCGTTATATTTTGTCAACTCATCTAACTCTGAAAGGAATTTATTGATCATCGTGTCTATTGTGTCACAAAAGCTAGCTACAGTTCGTTGAAATTGATCATCAGCTACATCCATCAACTGCATAATGTATCTAATTAGATAATCTTTTTTGTCATAAGCTCTTTCGAATGTATGCCACATAACTTCAATATCTTGCTTGAATACTGGTTCTTTTATTTTGATCATCATTTCGCGCCAGGTCTTGTCTAACTCGCCACGTTTTCGAGCCTGAGCTGCTATCTCCCTTTCGAGTTCTTCACGCTTTAATGCTTTTCGTGCCTCATTTTCTGCTTTAAGTTTTTCTAACCTTTTAGCCTCCTTCTTAGCTTTCTTTTCTTCTTTTGATAAACCCATGGTACAAATATATATTAACAAAAACTCTTCAAGTTAAATTCTAACAAAATACAAATTTTAACGATTATTTTCAAATGACAGTAACTTGACGCTGTCGTTAGGGTGTCATTATAATATGAAAATATATACAACGAGACTAGATACACTGTGGATACACTGTTTAATTGTTAAATTAATTGTAATATATTTTTAAAATAATCCGATGCCATCGATATGTAAGATACATATAATACATTACAGTTGAAGAATAGTTTTATTTATTTTTTTATAACGTGTACAGGCCAGGTATCAAGCTTTAGTTGGTGGAAGCGAGCCTCTTCAAAGCTACTTGCACAAACGTTTAGCTGAGAATCTAAATAGTGAGGCAGCGCTGGGTACTGTCGGCGACGTCGCTCAGTGTGTGCAATGGCTCAACTCGACGTTTCTTAGCGTGCGGGCCGCGCGTGATCCTAGGAGATACCTGGGTCTTCCGCAAGCTGCGCCTGCGCACCAAATTACTAAGAAAATCGAAGGTAAGATATTTGTTATCACTTAGCAAATTCTTAGATGTTTTACTATACTCTCACTTTCGTTAAAACCTTGAAGTGTTCAATAACTTATTTTTTAAGTATGATTAATCTAGTAATTTGTTTAAACATTCGAAAATATATAAGGAAACTTATAAATGTATATATTTATTTAAACATTGTAATAGATGAGATTCGTATTATTACTTTAACGTGATAATAGACATTAAATGAACTTGAAGATAATGTGAGGCAGCTGCTGTTGGCTTAAGGATGTGTTTTTATTATAAAAATATTTTTCATCACAAATGTTATTGGCGATTTATTGAATATAAACGTGTGTGAGTGGATTCAAGATCATATCTATGATTCATATTTTATATTCTAAATGTTAGTACCTACTGACAAAAGCTTTTAGTGTGAAAAATAGAAAAAAAACTATGTTTTACGTCGTAAAAACATATTTGTTACCTATTTTAAAATCCTTTAAGCTTAGATAAAGCCAACGCCTCTCACCATGCTCTAGTGACAGTTTACAGCTATAATTAATTTAAAAACTTCTTTTTATATTTTACTAACGACATAACCTAATAAAACCTACGACATAATTACATCAATTATAAAACATATTTTGGAAAAAGATACGCGCTAAAAATTGTAGGTATACAAGTCATATTACATAATTTTACCGTCATAACACATCAATCATGTAGATCTTTTAATATTTTATTATAATTATTAATGAATACTAATTGCAGTTTCGGATTACTCAAAACGAATGTAATGAATACCGAAGTGTCGTAGCACGAAAAGATCAATCGTTATTAAATGATATCACGTATCGTAAACACTTGTTTATTTACAGTAGAATATAAATTAAAATTGCAGTAATCAAATTTTATATGGTTATTCAAAATAATATGTACATAAAAATCTTATAAAGACCATCACCCTGACGTTTATGGCCTCGCTAAGTAGGTAGTTCCGGATCGTGATGGATGAGTCTTGAGCACACGTCGCTCCTTGCAATAAGATGCACGCAATTTATACTTCACAAGTAACTCATCCAGCTTCGCTCGATACAATAAAATCAGCATAATAACGCTGTTTTTTTTTACACTGTATATCTTCGTCAAAAATCATATGGGTATTACGGGACTTCGGACTCTGCCGAAATTCGTTATACTTATTTCCTAAAATATTTTATTTTTGAATTAACTCATGTGTTATACGAACGTTTTCTTAAAAGGTATTTTATAGTTAGTCAATCATTAACAATACACAAAAATTTAGTATTATAAATAATCCAATTTAGTGAAACATTAATCTACTAAGAAATGTTAATATATATGAACGATTTAAAACTTTAATATCAGAGAAAACGTCGTTGTATTTTCTACCAACAACTTAAATATTGATGAACCTTTGTTATAAATCTTCATATAAAAAGTATTGGATTAATGATGAAAGTGTTCTAGTAGTTTTAACAGCTAAGGATACTCAGACCGACGCAAGTTGGCGTTATTTTATTAAAGATAACTTAAAATATAAGCAGACGCGTTTGAGAATTGTAATGAAATAATACATGGAATTGTCACCTTTTTTCCACCTTTTAATAGTGATCAATCTGTGTAGGTATCATGTGTATCATATGCTAAGATCATATAACAAGCAATCAATATATTTTTTGCTATTAAATATTAAATAATTACTTTTAAATTGGTTTATTATACCGACGATGATGACTTAATTGGTTAGTTAAGACATAGCCAATAATTTTTTGTGATTTTATTTATAATATTTTTTTAAATATGAAGGAAAAATTACTAATTATTAATAAAAAGCAAACTTGCACGTGTATCAATGCGTTTTATTTAAATAGTGTAAATGTGTAAATAAATATTTTGTTATATCTCTTACGTAATGAGACTGAGCTCACTCACCCTCCAAACCGGAACATAACAATATGTACTAAGTTCGTAGTACCTACCCCAACGGTCTTGTACAAAGCCTTACCACCAAGTAAAACGTATCTTATTAGACGATCTCCCACTGAAAACCATAGATAATAGAACAGGTTTTCCTTATTTTTTTATTATTAGTCATTAATTCCCTTTCATAAACGCTTGCGCTTATAAATCTTTATAGAACATTTCGTAGACCATCTGCCTGTTGCATGCCCTTTACCATTAATGTTGGAAATGTCATCGTTGCACCTAATGAGTGCATGTTTATTTATAAAATAAAAAAAGGCGTGTGTGCGATTCACACACGATAGAAGTGAAACTTCAGTAAATCGACAAAAGAAATAATTTATTTATTTATTTTATTTGGGAAATAAACAGTACAATTAATCCTTAAAACTATAACATAAAGATAATAATATAATATAAAATAGTATGTATATTTCGGTCTCAATCTTTGCTGGCTTCATCCTACACATTTTTGTATTTGTGTCTCTTACCTGTCGTTTTTTCCGTTGCATCCGGTTTGAAATCACAACGATTCTAAAGAAGTTTCACTTCAAAAAAAGTCAAGTACGACGATTTAGCGTCCCATCTCTAAATTAGCATACACAGCGAACGGAAGATATTCACAGAATCCCTATGTTAATTAATGTAGCTGAATAAGATAATGCGTCGTTTGTACATCCTACATGCGACGTTTGAATAATTAATTATTTTCTCCGTTTACGGTCAAGTGTCTAGCGAGAAAAATAATTTAAATGATGTTTTTTCTTTAGTCACGGCTCAAGCCAAATACGTTGGTAAGAACAAGGTTAATGATGTGTAGGAACATCGATCCAATAATCTAGATTACTGTTGATGACGTCAGAATTATAAACCAAATCAAAATCAAAAAGTAAATAAACGATATAGTTTTATATTCTCGATATAGTTGTGTGTCTTGTAACTCAATTGTGTCCATTTAATTACCTTTTTTGATTAATTTCATAAATTTCTCTTGTTATCTCCATTTTTGATCTTTCCTTGAGGAAAGGGGTTTCCTTTTGTGTCCCCTACTAAAAATCCAGTCACGTTTGATTAAAAGGATAATTGGTATTTCTTTAAGTCATGAATATCTCAGTGGAAAGCGCCTCACACATTGTTTACATACCTCACACATGTTGTATAATGTTCAATGATATTATTTACTTTCATGTTTTTGTTGTCTCCTTCAAACTGAAACACAGTAGTACAGTAACACATAGTAAAGTAAAGTATCAGCCCGTAAATGTCGCTGCTACTGAGCTAAGGGCTCTTCTCCTTTTTTTAGGAGAAGGTTTGGAGCTTATTCCACCACGCTGCTCCAATGCGCGTTGGTGGTATACACATGTGACAGAATTTGAATGAAATTTGACCCATGCAGGTTTCCTCACGATATTTTCCTTCGCCGTCAAGCACGAGATGAATTATTAACACAAACACAAATTAAGCACGTAAAAATTCAGTGGTGCCTGTCCGGGTTTGAACCCACGATCATCGGTTAAACTTCACGCGTTCTAGCCACTGGGCCATCTCGGCTGATTAAAACATAGTATTGATGTTTAATAACTGGATGTGTTACGGGCGCTGTAGAATAACAGGCGGCTGACCGTCTGAGCCCTCGCGTCGGAGCAAAAGCCCATTTCAGCTGGGAAACTACGATATCTACCTAAGTACTTTTCTTATTTTTCAGAGCTCTGTGTGAAGGCAATGAATGGTTTGGCCAGTGCTGGGCTAATAACGATGGATGAAGCAAGTTGCATCGAATCGACGGAAGCCGGTCGTCTCATGTCTGTATACTATTTAGATTTGGGAACTATGAAACTCATTATGAAGGTTGTTAATTTCTTATTACTAACACATTTAGAATTATTGTCTATTTTTCATTTCATAATGTTATTAACAAATTAATCACTTGGTGGTAGGGCTTTGTGCAGGCTCGTCTGGGTAGGTACCACCCACGCATCAGATATTCTACCGCAAAACAACAGTACTTGGTATTTTTGAGTTCCGGTTTGAAGGGTGAGTGAGCCAGTTACAGGCACAGGGGACATAACATCTTAGTTCCCAAGGTTGGTGGAGCATTGGCGATCAAAACGATGTTTAACATCTCTCACAATGCCAAAATCTATGGGCGTTGGTGACCACTTATCATCAGGTGGCCCATATGCTGGTCCGCCTCCCTATGCTAAAAATATATATATATATATAAGTATATAGCATCGTCGAGTCGAGACACAAATAATAATTATAACCAATGTTCCATTTGAGTGCTTACTATGTTTCGTGTTTATCGGAAAGCGTTACGTTCTATAATCTCCGCGCAGTTGGATGGAACAGAAACTCTGGAACGGCTCCTATGGCTGGTGTGCGAAAGTCACGAGCTCTCAGACATGCATCTCCGAGTTGACGAGCGGAGATGTCTCAACGCGTTGAACAGGAACAACGCGGCGGCCACCATACGTTTTCCTATGAAGGGAAAAATTAACAGCAGGCAGATGAAGCTTAACTGGTACCTATTTTGCCCATAAATACTTCGTTATTTAAATTTTTAACAGCGGCTAATAATAATTTACATCGATATCTCAGTATGATTACAAGTAATTTTGTATAATCTTAAACTTATACCGAACTACAAACCAGCACGACTGGGCTCAGATTCTGATAATCTGCCTGTCCAATTATTCTCATTTTTATTCTTTCTTGGCATAATAAGAAAGGCATATACACCATGTCGGATTTAATATACCACTACATTGCCTACACGTAGGGCAAAGAACTAACGCTTAACACATTAAAAATATGATAAGTAGTTAAGGAGCTGCAAGAGACAAACATACACATATACACAGACTGCTTAAATAATAACCCACTTTTTTTACTTCGCCGCGGGTAAAAATGGCTAGATACAAAGAATCAAATCGTTTCTGTTTTAATTAGGACAATTGAATTTAGTATTAATAGCATATTTTCATTAAAAGATCTCATACTACAATGTAAGTTTTTCACACTAGCTTAATGCAATCGTTTGTAAGGTCAGGTAACATAAATACGTATTTACATGTTCGAGTTTACCCTTCACCGCACGGTTATAAATAAAATATTATTTTATCGACTTAAATGATTTTGATCGTGTTTAGGATGACAGATTGTAATATAATAACTTCCTTTATATCAATTTTAATTGCTAAATGATCAAAATAAGAACACAAAAAACAACGCATACATAAGCGAACACCAAATAATTATTAATATTACTTTTACATTTAATTTGAACGAGACTCAGTGTGGTGCATATCTGTTACTACTTACTGATAATTATGTATATCAGATGATCTAAAAGATGCTACTAAATTCAAAGTAAATATTTAATATAAGTATGTGCTGTAATTGTGCTTTTTCAAATAAATTAATTAGAAATAAATAAAGAAGAAGAGATGAAAGACAATTCTATAAGAACTCACTTGTGAAATGATAAAAACCAACGGTGATATGGTATTTTGATGGGTGCACCTTCCAAATGCTATAATTATTATATTCATTATCGCTTAACACTTTCTGACATTTCATGATCGTGTTCTTTCAGAATAGCTCTACCGGTCCTTCAACTAATGATGGAACAATGATCACATTTAGTTACAAAAAAACTGGCCACATTAGTTTATTTTAAATAAAAATACAATCCTATTGATTACGCGTACTATCATCTATGACTATAAATAAGGATACGTTTTATGACCATTATAGCATAATCCAAGCCGTGCTCGGTTGCTTGCCTATCCCGGATCCTTCTCTCAACCAAGAAGCAATGAAGATCATGCGAATTGCGGATAGAGTATGCAAATGTAAGTATTACTAATATATTTGAATAGTCAATTGTATAATAATAAAGATCATCTCACATTAATAAAAACTATTATACTTCGTGCTTTGTCCTCGAGATTAGTTTACTTGTAGTAGACACTAGGTGTCGCCAGTCTGCACTGTATTTGAGATATCACTTTCTTTTTTTTTTTGTATGTGGGTAGGCGCATCACCGTTGATGCCGGTGCCACTTTCTAATATCTTCATTACACGTTCAGTGCTCCGCCAGTCAGTACGCGTCAAATTATTTTGTGCGATTTAAAACGTTCCGTTGTAAAAGTGTTTATTAAACACGTATACGTGTTGTTTCGGAATTTGTTAGCGATGAGTACATAGCTAACAAATTTACAAAGTTGGAACAAAAGTTTATGTGCACACGACGCAGTGTTCGACATAGGATATCGAGATCGAGGAGACTGTCACCGTCGACGTCGTCGCCGTCATATACATCGCGAGCGTCATCCAACTCGAGTCCCGAATTCGCAATCGTTGCTGATAGAGCACGTATATTCGGGCGGCGCCTTTGCGGGCGCACTGCCGTTGGAGACGCTATGCATAGAAGGTATAGTATAGGCATATTCTTTGTTTAAATTGATAGCATGATTAACTCATGGGGTTACCACCTTATTGATCGAATAACATATTCTTACGTTATAATAGTACTGTGGGTAGTCTGTAGGACTACCACTTTACTTTAATTAATGTAGTCAAACACTAAAGTAAAGCAGTTCATTACATATTTTGACTAGCTGAGAATAGCAATAAATAAATAATGCGGTCCGCTACTAGGGCTGTCACTTTATTTAATATAAAAGTATTGATTTGAAAATGCGGTCAGTCTATGGGACATTCACTTAACTTTTACAAATTATTAAGTTTAATAGTACTACGGGTAGTCTTTGCGACTACCACTTTACTTTGATTAACATAGTCAAACACTAAAGTGGTAATGCGGGCATTCTCTGGGGATGTCACTTAATCACATATTTTGACTAGCTGAAAATAGCAATAAATAAATAATGCGGTCAGCTACTAGGGCTGTCACTTTATTTAATATAAAAGTATTGATTTGAAAATGCGGTTAGTCTATGGGACATTCACTTAACTTTTACAAATTATTAAGTTACAATAGTAGATACTACGGGTAGTCTTTGCGACTACCACTTTACTTTGATTAACATAGTCAAACACTAAAGTGGTAATGCGGACATTCTCTGGGAATGTCACTTAATCACATATTTTGACTAGCTAAAAATAGCAATTAATAAATAATGCGGTCAGCTACTAGGGCTGTCACTTTATTTAATATATAAGTATTGAATTGAAAATGCGGTCAGTCTATGGGACCTTCACTTGTTTTACATATTATTAAGTTACAATAGTACTACGGGTAGACGTTGAGACTACCACTTTACTTTAACTAACGCAGTCAAACACTAAAGTGGTAATGCGGACATTCTCTGGGAATGTCACTTCATCACACATTTTGACTAGCTAAATAGCAGTAAATAAATAATGCGGTCAGCTACTACGGCTGTCACTTTATTTAATATAAAAGTATTGATTTGGGAATGCGGTCAGTCTTTGGGACTGTCACTTAAACAAAATATACTACCTAAATTTTATATACTATTACGTTACAATAGTACTGCGGGTGGTCTCTGGGACTACCACTTTACTTTGATTAACGGAGTCATTCACTAATGCGGTGATGCGGGCATTCTCTGGGAAGGTAAGTATTGATTTGAGAATGCTGTCAGTCTTGAGACTGTCAGTAGCAGCCGGCGAATGTCCCACTGCTGGGCTAAGGCCTCCTCTCTTTTTATGAAGAGACGTTTTTGGAGATTATTCCACCACGTGGAATACACATGTGACAGAGTTTCACTGAAATTAGACAAATGCAGATCTCACGACAGTTTTCCTTCACTGGTTAGCCCGAGATAAATTAGAAAGCATAAATTAAGCATATGAAATTCAGTGGTACTTGCCCGGGTTTGAACTCATGATCATTGGTTAAGATTCACGCGTTCTCACCACTGGGCCATCTCGGCTATGGGACTGTCACTTAACCAAACCTACACTTTAAGTGGGATTTCATTAGACAGGTGCCACTGCCGCCCGCCACCTTCATTGTCAACAGCGTCAAGGCCTCCGGGTCGTTATTGTACACTTCCGAGCTGCCTTCAGGTAGTGCTGACTTCTTCTTGGGTCATCGGAACTATCAATTTCGTTTAATTCTATGAAACGACCCTACCCGAGTCTTTGGTGAAGATGTTCAACCAGATCTAGCTACAAAAAGACATCCGCAGGGAGCTCATGGCCATTATAGAAGCTGTGATTAAATGAGACAGGCAATCTAGAGCAGTACCTCCGTAACTCCGAACCTCCGTAGAGTCATACGTAGCCATGTTTACTTCCCTTATGACATCAGGTACAAGAACAAATAATACTGACCTCATTCAAACATTGATGAGCTTATGTGCAAAAAGTCAGTACACTAATCCAATAATAAGAAGAAGCTTCCTTCTTAATACATTAAGAAAGAAGATTAATGGTCAATTACAAAGGACAAAAATTCACAAGTTGCCTTTAGCAAAAACCAAACGAAAACTAAAAGCAGTTAAGGCTATCTCAAAATTGGGCTGAAAGAGACTCGGAGGACGAAGGAGCCTGCAAAAAAGGATCGCGTCGACAGATCATCATCTTCGAAGCAGTTGTCGCGTCCAGCGCAGCATCGCAGCCGTAACCACCATGAGATAAGGTAAGTTCCTACTTTCGCAGACATCGGTCACTCGTTACGCGTGACAAAATTATTCTGTCTTTGGTACAAATCCTCTTCTCTCGTCTAGAAAAATAGACAAATATTCAAGTATCAACAACACTTTCCGCCACGGAAAGAATTAAAATACGAACGAGTCTATTCGTGATCCTTTAGAAATAGGAACTATTACGAAATGTAAACCCTGTCAGAACCAAATTCTATCTCCTGTATTTTTAGTAGCAAACCAAGTGGCAATTATGTATGTATATAGTGGTATATATAAATACAAAAGCATTGATTAAACTCATCGATCCCTCACACTTCAAATTCGAAGACCTGAGGAAAGCATTAAAAAGCTCACCAAGGGATTTTTTATGAGTAACGTGGATCTGAAAGACAAATATTCTTGATCCGTATAAATGATCGTTCTTTCGAATGATCAAAAGTACCTACTGATTTCAATGACAAAAAAAAAAAAAACCTGCCTTATGTACTGCCACTTTCGTATTCACCTAGATTATGAAATCTGTGCCACTTACTTATCCACAATATATCTAGATGATATTTTAATGATGTCTCATAGTCTGAAATCGCGTTTTAAAACATACATGATACAAGGAGGCTTTTAGAAGCCCTAGGCTTTTTTATAAACACAAATAAAAAGTATATCTCTAGCTTCTATATTAACGACGACGAGCCCGTTGCACGTTGGCGTGGTTCGTAGATGCCTTTCGCGCCGCAGGTCGGGGGTTCGATTCCCACCCAGGACAGACAATTGTGTATATGAACATATTTGTTTGTCTTGAGAATGGGTGTAATGATCTATATAAGTATCTTTTTACAAAAGAAATGTAGTATACATGTTTAGTATATCAGTTGTCTGATTTCCACTGTACAAGCCCTTGCTTAGCTTGGGATCAGAAGGCCGTGTGTGAATAATGTCCCAGGATATTATTATCATTATTATTACTAATAATGTTGACCTCACTTTCAAATAATTCAGTATGACACATACTTAATACAATGTTTTATTTTGCAAAAGTAAATAAATATGATTAATACCTAGGATCTGTATACCATATTATAATATTTTTAACGCAATAACATGAGTCTGGTGCAAAATATGGAAATTTGAATAGCTGAAGACTATCTATATATTTCTTGCCCAAGAAATAATAATATAAGATAATCATATCATCATATAGAGATTAAAAAGACCATAAAAAAATAATAATAATAATAAAAATAATGTAAACAGCTTCACTTGCAATAACGACAGCACATAGTGCAAACGAACACATAATTAATATACTTATAGCCTATTCCAACCACAACAGGAATAAAGCCAGATTAACAAATTTGACACCGAATTAATGTGATATCATTGGTCATCAATATCAATTGACGCGATGTCATTGTTCGATGTCTTGAATAAGCTATGACATTCACTATGGATACGCGAAAAGATGGCGTTTTCAATGTCCGCGAAGTTGAATTCGGAAATCGGAAATTTGAAAGTTAAATTAATGTGGTTATAACTAGTTAATTGGAATAGTTGTTGTGTTATGAATAAGGGTAAATTAATCAAGAACTGTTTACAGTACATAATAATGCAGAACGATTTGACAATCGCATGCAATTTGTAAATCTACGGTGTGTTTACATTTATTTCTATTCCCATTGGAATAGGGTATAATATATATTTTGACTGCCTCGTTGGTCTAGTGGCTTGATATAAGGTCGCGGACGCGGTGATCCTGGGTTCAATTCCCAGGTCAGGACAATAAATAGTTATTGGGGTTTTCTATTAGAAAATTCTCAGTAGCAGCCCCTAGTCTGGAAGTTGGAAGTGTGGTACACTCCCGTGCCTCGGAAAGCACGTTAAGCCGTTGGTCCTGCGCCTGAACTCTTTCCGGTCGTGTCGGATTGCCGTCCCATCGGATTATGAGAGCTAAGGAAAAGAGAGTGCACCTGTGTTTGCGCACACACTTGTGCACTATAATATCTCCTGCGCAGTTGGCTAATAATCACTCTTGAGATTGGCCGCCGTGGCCGAAATCGGTCTGTAGGACCTTATTTATTTTTTATTTATATATTTTAACGTCATATCCTTCTCAAAGACGTGGCAAATTTCTGTATTGCGATTTGCATAGGTATTGAATTCAATTCACACCAATGAGTTGTGGTATTTTATATTCGTGAATATTGGGAAATTAAATTGATATAAATAAAAATCTCAAAAAACTCGGCATTACAACGCCTATTCTAGACGTAAATATTCTCATAAAATCCTTTAATAAGATTGCTATCAATAACTATAGATTAAGATTTTGATATAAAATGTCAAATGGTTTGATAAGTATTTATCTTTCTCTGTGACCCACTATGGTCGAAGTTGACAAATGGTACTAAAAAGTCATCTTGCATTAATTGCTTAGTATTTTAAAATAAGAACTCAGATTAATACTCAGAGATTAATACTTAAAAACTGCACCACAGTTTTACACTAACAGTTATTATGGTTCAAATCTTGTTTATGATATAATATGATATTTAAATAGATAATTAAAATATATATATATATATAAAACTACATAGTAATTAATTGTTGATTTGTTTTATTATACAATGGGTACTTTTTTGTGAAAGTACTTTTTTGACCACCAGATTTATAGTCAAAAGTTTACTTTTGTAAAAGTAAAAAGGATACTTTTGTAAAAGTACGTTTGTCAAATGTTAGTTTGATTATCAGAAGAATATAAATATATAAAATGTACTGTTCTTTGAAAGTTGATATTTTCACTCTCAACATCTACAAGTAAACTAATCTCGAGGACAAAGCACGAAGTATAATTAATGATTAAACGAACTTACCTGTACGTGAAGTTCAATCATAATTATACGAGGGCTTTGTCCGAAGAGATTAGCATCCCACCCACCCCATTTACCAATTCCCATATAACAATATTTTATATAGGACAGAGAGTATCTATCCAGGTGTAAATCTTCTACTTGATATTCAAATATCAACATTTGCAAAGAAGATGCTCTGAACAAAATGAAGATATTAGAAAGTGGCACCGGCATCAACGGTGATGCGCCTACCCACATACAAAAAAAAAAAAAGTGATATCTCAAATACAGTGCAGACTGGCGACACCTAGTGTCTACTACAAGTAAACTAATCTCTTCGGACAAAGCCCTCGTATAATTATGATTGAACTTCACGTACAGGTAAGTTCGTTTAATCATTAATTATATTTAAGGATAAATATTCTGTACTTAAGCTACTCGTCAAAAGTCAAAACAAAGGTGATTTAAGCCTTTATAAATTGAATGACTTCGTAGGTCTACCCAACCTTGGTCTTGGGCTCAAAGTGTCGGGCTAATAAAAAACTTACTGATTTTTATATCACAGTATTTGCTGTGTTTATACTCCTGTGCCTCGCAAACACGTTAAGCCATTTGCTCGACCACCAGTTACAAATGATTTGTCGTACCATCGCATTATGTGAAGGCACATGTCAATGCGAATTTTTGCCGTTTCCAATATATCCGATATTGGAAACATTAGCATAATTGCTATCTCCAAACTTTTCAGTCATTTTTAATTATTTTTTTTCAGGTCTAGTATCTTACGTAACTCGTTCCAATCTTACTTCTCAAAATCCAAAGTTCTTTGCGACAATACTAAATTCACTGATACTAGCTAAGTGTATATCTGCTCATTTATGGGAAAACTCGCCTTACGTCAGTCGACAATTGAAGGGGATAGGGCCGACTTTTAGTGCCCTGCTCGCGTCTGCCGGGAAAGTCAACTTCATGTTACTAGAAGAAAGTCATCCGAGAGATTTAGAAAGGGTAACTTTAACCATTTACAAATTCAATTATTTATTCTTTTGATTAAAGCAGATATGAAAACCGACTCAGTCCAGTGGATAGTAGGTATATATGGGATCTTAACGGTTCATATCCATACAATCTGCTGTTGGAATGTTTAGTGTTCGGCTCTAAAGGAAAACATCATGAGCAACCCAGCATGTATGGCTTGAAAATGACCAACCCGCATTAGGCCAGTGATATTATAAGCTCTCAAAAGGACAGGAGGCTGTAGCTCAGTACTTACTACAATATGTAATATTTATGACCCAACAAGGTTTCGCTATGACATACTGTGTCGCACATATTTTATTTTTTTTACGAAACATGTAATTTAAACCTCAATAGTTCAATGGTAGAAAGGCCGTATATCGATTTAATATAGTCATACTTCATCGCCTTAAGCCTGACCTCTTGAGCTATTGTCTTACTGACTATTTGTAACGAAACTTACTTACTCGTATTATAAGGTTTGTGAGGATGGATTTTTATTTTTCACGCAAAAACGCCCTTGGACGAAATTTTAAATAAAGATAGCTTATACCCTGACTTAACACATAGGCTACCTACCCTACCCCAGACGCAGCTTCAGGCGAAAGTAACATTGTTTACAGCACTATTTATATAGTATAATATAAAATACATTGTTTAAAGATAAAATGACAAATTTCCTATTTACCGACTATACATTTATTGCATAATTATAATTTTAGTTACGTATTTTTATTAAATTAGATAATGAACAAGGGTCCACCAGCTGGTAATATTTTGAGAAAACAAATAAACTTACTGCCAAAGTATAATATTACTACGACACCAATAGACGAAAGCACGGTACAGATTCAGCTGTCATTGTTAAATCACGCCTTATTGGCTGAAAACATCGAACACCTAACAGCCGGTGCTAGTCACAAGAGTTACGTTATTGTGGGAGATTCTGATAACTATGTCTTATATTTCACGTATTTTAAGTAAGTATTGAAAACACATGAAAAAAAAAACAAATATTAGTTATATCATATGAATTTGTTTTCGTTTTTTTTTTAATATCTTTACTATTTAACAATAAATACCTATACGTTACATTAAGAGACACGGACAAAAGGGTTCCGTACCATTTTCTCCTCTCTTTGTCACTTGGTTTTTTTTGGTGTACTTTCTTTGGTTTGGTAACTACTTATATTGACGAGCTAAAATACGATAAGTTTTGGATATAAAATACCTTACAAAAAATATGGTCGATGGTTTTAGTGGCAAACTCATAGTATGTTTCCCTATTAATGATTATGACCGAACTTCCACCACTGGGCGAACATTTGCATTATATTATTAAGAACTTTCTTAAATATATGCTAGAGTGAAGGTGAGAACATCAATAAACAATGTTAATAAATTGGTAAATCGTAACAGGGATTCAGATCTAATAAACATTTACGACGGATGCATGACCTTTAAAATAAACAGAAAACATAATAGCGAACATACAATTTATGTTCACTGCATCAGTTCGAGTTTTGGTAAGTTATATATCTTTTTAAACAAATATGTTATAAACAATAAGTGGGTTTTCCGAATTTATAATTATATCTATATAACTATCAAAAATTGTCTTTTGCAGTGGGTATGGATGAGCAATGTCAATTTTTGTTTAAAGATTTATACCATTTTCCTGTTTACAATGAAAGTAATCAGAATTTATCGGCAATGCCTCTGACAAATCCAAACAAACAAGCGACTTCTAACATTCACAAAGAAAGAAAAAGAAAGTCTCTAAATGATAATGAAATAACACAATCTAAAGAAAAGAAGAAACGCGAAAATGATTTACTAGAAAAATTTAAATCTCTTAAGAAGTCTTTAACAAAGACGTCAAATGAAGTTAAAGAAAATTATCATAAAAATGCAGAAATATCAAACAACATACTACAAAATTTAACGAAATCAGATAACTACAATATTGTGAATCTGAGACCTTCTAATGAAGCAAATGATACAAATCTAATTTTAAGTAGTGATATTCAAAATGCTTTTGAACTAGATTTTGAATATGACGACTCGGTAGACGACAAACAAGTAAACGATATTCTAAATGTAATTGAAAATGAAATTGAAACTGGAGAAACCACAACTAATGCCACAACCTCATCTACATCTGCAGATGTAAGTCGTCATGCCCAAATGAGTAACCACAGTCCAAATACAATTACTTCCTCTTTGATGTTCAATATTTCTAAAAATAAAAGTGAAATTGTTAAACGCAAAACATTAAATAAGCAAGATAATTATAATTTTATAAAAAGGTTAGAAAATAACTTAGATCTGAATGATGAAGAAGCAACAGAATCTGTCAATGAAACTGGTTTTAATAATTCTGTAAAACATCAAATAGAACAATATTTAAAAGAAACAAGTAATAAAAAAGGCGACAAAGCAAACATTATAGATATACTCAATCCAATCATTGATGATCAGGAACATAATAGGATTATAACTGAAAATACGGAAGTGTGTAAAACAATAAATTATCCAGCATATAAGAGTGGAATAGATTTTCTCAATAAAGAAGTAGTTGATCCGGAAAATCAATCGTTATTGCACGAAAATGATAACAAACTTATAAAAAATATCAATTCAATAACCGTTGTAGCCAACAAAAACGATTCAAATATATTACTTTCAAAAAATAAATGGATTATTAATGAGAGCAAAAACGATGTTAATGAAAATAATTCTATTCAATCTTATGAAAAACAAAATAACACTTGTGATATTGATACAGAAGGCTCTCCGTTATGTAATACAGTTTTGATGAACTTGCCAATAATTAAAAACAATTGTTCAATTACATGCATGAATACAATGTCCACATCTAATTATTCTAACGAATTTCAAATAATAAATCGACCCTTATCTATAATGACAAATACTAATCCCACTGAACAACTTGCATTATTATCCAAGAATAATAACTTGATGCCCTCTAGAACCGATGGCAACTTTTATGAGATAAATATTGATACTGAGAAAATTTCAAAAGATAGAAAAAAATCAGAGTATACAAGAAAACATAGTTTAAGTAAAACGCATTTCATTGACACCACAATTAAAAATAATTTTAATGAAAAGGTTCACTTAGTAGGAAAACTAGAAATCAATTTAGATGTTACTGAAGTAGTTTATAGTAGTGATGACAACAGTAATTTAAACACGATGGCCATAGTAGAATCAAAGTCCGCTTCTAATTTTGATGTTATAAAAAATAAAGATATTCCTAAAAATGACAAAAAGGATAACTTAATAATTGATAATTGTGCACAAAACTACAATGATGCTGATAATAATCATTGTGATTTTCAAGATCAGAAGGAAGGGATCAGAACATCAGAAGAAAATATATTATTAAAAACCAGTAGTACTAATGTGAAAGATATATTACAAAAATATAATCATATAGTAAAAAGGTATGTATTCTTTAGTCGTTATCAAAATTATTCGTTTTCTTTAACAGATTAAAAATAAAGAAGTATTATTTTTCTTTTGACGGTTTTTAAACTTATTTTCTTAAGAGACAACTTAACTTATATTTTCAGACGAGACACAAACAACATCGAATCTGGGCAACCAATAGCGAGTGAGAATATTAAAGATAATTTTACATGCGCCGATAACGCAACTATAAAACTAAAGAGAAAATATAGAATCAGCGATTTAGACAAAATAAATGTAGACTTGCCTAAATCTTTAATAGGAGAGAGTCAAACAAATGTACCCTTTAATACTGGAAGCAACATGTTAAGTCAAAATATTGATATAAGAAATATAGAACAAGAAGTTAAACCCGATATAATTGATGCAAATATCCAAAATAATGTTAGTGATACAGAAGACGAACTCTATGACATAGCGGGTAATATTACACCAGAAAATAAAATAGAGGAAGTAACAAAATCTAATTTGGAACTAGATGTAACCGAAGCCATACTTAATCCTAAAATGCTCTTACAATGTATAAGCAAGGACGTTACTAATGATATAATACCTCCACCACCTGAATTCTGCGATAACGATACTTCTCAACCAACGCCACCGTATGTTCTAAATGATAATTTAAATATGGAATACGACTTGACAGATTCTCAAAACAATATATATGATGACCACATAGATAATATATTTAGTGAAAACTATGAAAGCGATTTAACTCCATCTAAAGAAATTGAAACATGGACGTTAACAAAAACCGAACCATGTGATATAGTATATAGTCCTAATCAGTCTTATACAGTTATGAATAAAAATGTAAGAGAAAGTAATAGTACATCCAATTTCTTAAATTTACGACGAACAAAGCTGTTACAGTTTAAATTTAACCGTAAAAATTTATATCGAAAATAAGTTTTGCACGTTTAACATAATATAAGCAAAATTTGTTACATATTAATTCGTGTTTTATGGTAAAATAAACAGAAAGTTTGTAATTAAATTCTTTACTGTATTGCTTATCTATTCCATAAGTTCATATAAATGTTTTGTAAAATGTAGGATTTGAAATAAAAGAACTGAATTCAAGCAATACCAAACTTTATTGTAGTTAGAGCAGAAAAAACGCGCAGCAAATATATTATTAGTTATATTATATGACATTCAAAAAAGTACTACACACGGCAGCTAAAGCGAGGAAAAATTTTATTTTTACTACAGTGACAATATCTATATTACATAATTATTATTATAATTAAAGTAAAACCAAGACTGACTAAACATAAAAGTGTAACAAGTGAACTTCAACATCTCGATGTTCCGACATTATAATTTTATTTAGTTGGTCTTGGTTGAACAGAACTCCATTCCTTTACTCCAATTAGTCTTTTCTAACTTGAACAGTGCGATGTTGTCAAAGGGCAGGTTGAACTCACACCATTCAATTTAAAAGAAACTCGGTAAGTGCAAAACCCTCGTCGTTACCAGTAACAACCAATAAGACGACGATCCTGTACCAGTAGAAATAGTTACAACCTCTATACTTTGCATTAAAATAATGCCCATTTTCACAGGCAAGGGATCCTAACATCGCAACCATTAATTCCAGTGATATATTCACTCTAACACCTAGTTCTCAGCTTCCCTGCAAAGTTTTCCATCATGTTTCAAAAAGAAAACCCATACGTTCACTGGTAAAATTTAATTTAAATAAAGACAATTAGCAATTCCTGCCTCTCCCATTTAATCACAAGTTAGTCACCTGCAAGTTCCAACCCTTGCACTTTGTAAATTTAACATCGATTTCAAAGCGAATTACAAAGCAAAGGTCGGGCAGTTCGTCAACAAGACAATACCAGCTGAGAATATTTTCCGTTTAATGCTCAGCATGTTAGAAATATCCTTAACACACCGGACTAGAAAAAATATTATAAATTATCGTAAAGTTTAACTCAAAACATTTTTTATTTCATTCATATTTTTTATAACAATATGATACATTAAAGCTAATATTTTGGGTAAGTAGTAATAATGATTTCATTTTAATATATTATGTAAAATTATGCCTAAATAATGCTGAATATTAAACTGGAAATTCATAGTCCACACTTTTTTTTGTACATTTTTATATTTTATATTTTTTTTTACATTTTTTTATTATTGAGTAATTTCCACGCTGGGAAAATTACACTAATTCTATGCAAAGTATAGCTTGTATTTGTTATATGACCACTCCATACTTTGTTTCTTTATTTTTACGGGCTATGCTATTTACTCTCGCATATTAACAGTATTAGTACGAAGTGTTTTCGTATGTTCTTACAAGATTACTTAGTAAAAAAATCTGTTAATTAAATTGTAGACGAGATTATTGTTCCTTACAAGCATAATTTTAATCTCATTTTATATAACATTTGTTAATAAGTTTTAACAATAATTACTAACTTATTAACAAATGTTACATTGTTAATATGTTTATAGTTTAATAGTTAGTTGCGCCATGAGGAAGATTTAGCAAATAAGCATTAAAAATCAGTTTAAGTCTTAGAAAAAGTTCATTTCCAAACAATTATTTAAGATGCTATTGATATAAAGGAAAAATAAAATGACTCGCGGTTAGTTTTTTTAAATATGTACATTTACAATTATATAGAATATGCACCATACTCATTAAGGACAAGGTGCTTAGTAATTGCATATTATATGATGGATGAAAATATATGACTGTATCTTATATTAATGTCCAATGGTGAAAGAGGAGGCTACTGAATTTTTTATCATAGCTTCTGATTTGATATCTGCAAACATTTTGTAATTGCTTACTGTAGTTCTATTATACTAAGCAAATTTGAAAATTATTGACTACTATATACATATAGCTTTTTTAAATAATATAAATAGCTGATAACTTATGTGTTGTTACGCAAGAGATATTTTTGATATAAAATCAATTAATTATTAGATTTTTAATAATAAATCAAAATGACAATGAAATAAATAAAATTCAATTTAAAAAAATGTGTTAAATATTGTAGGTGCTTCTAGACACATTGCATAAATATTTCTAATTAATTTTTACATAAGACATAAGACTATTTACATTTAATTAAGGCTATATTAGTAGTAGTAATTGTTAGTAATAAACTGCAAATATGCCAGTTACATAGCATAGCCCGAAGTGCTGCTGGCACTAAGGCATAATTGCCATACTCATATGGATTGTGGTAATAAAGATTCATAGACTCTAAACCTGGCGACATCAATCATATACCTTAAAGTGGCATTCTATGCTGACTAATATTTTCTTTTTAAAATTAAATCATAAACTTGTAGTGGCCATATATTTTACATAGATCATATTACATAGGTAGTCATTAGGCGTGAATAATTGATGTCGCAAGATGAGGAGACGTTTCACTTCTTTGTCATTATTTTCAAATACTCGAGAGCATTTTGTGCCGCCGAAGACTGAGCATCTTTGCTAGTGAGCCCTGAACCATAGCATACGGCGACAGGCAATGTCGATAATTGCACCAGACACTGACTGCGGCCTGTCTGTGACTTTTCCTCAATATCCACATATGTTACCTCAAAAGACTGCTCAGAAGCTATCTCTTGCAGAAACTGAACAAAGTTAAAGTCCTTGTTGTTGAGCGGGGTCACCTAATGGAAAAAGTATTGTTTTTAATCTGGTCAAAATATACATATCATAAACATACACAACAAAACATCCACCAACAAAACTACAACTGTATGCAACTCTCATGCATTTATTGATTTTTCTAATATAGATTTTTAACACCCATCATGCATAAAAATTCAAATCATACCTGCAACTTGGCCAGGTTAGGTCCGACAGATTGTTTGAGGTGTTTGTGAAACTGCGACACCTTGTGGCTGTGACTGGTAGTGAGTGTAGAGATTTTACTATCTTTCAGGTCGGCATAGCGGGCTGCGACACCGCCCTAGAACACAACAAGATTATGAACATAAATATATGCTATCTGGTCCTTCTTTCCACTGTCCATTGCTCCTGCGATGCAGGCACTTAAGAGCCTACTGAAAGATAGTAAAACACCTGGCCAAGTGCTATCGACCTTTTAGGAGAATGACACACGATCCACCTAACAAATACATGTGTTAGTTATCAAAGACAATACACACTGTCGATTAAAGGAGAATTCTCATTTCATTTCAAACCATTAACACTGGTGATTTTATTTTATACCATTTGGAACATTTAGTGCAAAGAAAATATATGTAGTATTATTACATTTATTTTTTCATTTTTGTCTAGGTTGCATAAATAAAATTTAATTACCTCTTCTTCAGGTTGGAAGGTCTCTAGTGGATTATCCTGAAGTGCTTGCCACATTTTATATGCTGCCTGGCGCTTAGCCAGTTTCTTAGATTTACCAGTTCCAATCTCGCGACGTTTCAGCAGCGTACAAACAATCGTGAATTGGCGCTCATGGGGCAAACCTTATATAAAATAATTATTATTTACATACTTTTTATTTGATGTGTCTTTTAATATGAAACATATAAAGTAATAAACATTTTTTACATTGCTAGCAATAAGGAGACATTTATTTTAACTTAGTATAAAAAACTTACGCCTGGAAACATTGTCATCATTCTCTGCATGATATGAGGGTGGAGGCCAGAAGCGGGACATACAAAGCTCCTGCAACCATCCCACTGGATTGCCCATCAATTTATCTTCAAAAGATGATACAACAGTCCCACTGAAAGTATATACAGATTTAACATATTATAAATGTAAATTAATTTTGATATAAACTAAAGAATACTTTAAGTTCAAAAGTTTGCTTGAAGCAAAATTCAGCATTAATGTTAAAAAAACATGAAAGTATACATTAACCAGTAAAATGTTTCACTAAATTAAATTTAGATGTCAAGTTTAATTGGTTTTTACTATTGGCACACTTGTAGGCTATTACATTAAATAAATACTAACGTTTCTGGCACAGTTCCATTTGTTGATTGATCAGCTGGTGTAGCACCAGTTAACTTATCAAGTAAAGCTTTGGCGGCTGAATGCTTAGCTTCCTTTTTGGATCTTCCTGTGCCCATTGCTGTAAAAATCAAACAAAATTTTAACTGATTATGAATGTATAATTATTTAATTTACAATTTTTCTTTTCTCTTAAACTTTTGAATTAGAGGTGTGGCTCCTTTTAATAAATTTAATTATATTTGTACATTAAAAATGGAGTCATAAACATAGCACCATCTGGTATTATTTTCAGAAACTCTAAGTCCAATGATTTTTCTTATAATCTTCTTTTTATAAAAAGTAGCTCATTTCTATAATTCATAAATAATTACCAATCAAATCTGCAACAGTCACTCGATAGCGAAAGGTAGGTTCATGGATCATGCCCTCTATCTGTACCAGCTCATACTTGGGAACCGTTCCACGTCTAGCCAAGAGCTCCTGCAGTACTGACACAGGTGTCTTCATTGGAAGAGCTTCCATTTCCTAAATTATATTTAAAATATATATTTTCTTTTACATTGTTACATTTGTGAGTAGAAACTTGAATTTACATTTCAAAAAACATTGTCAAATATTAGTGATTAAAACTATTTACCCTTTTCGCAGCTTCATCAAGTGGTAGGCGTTCCAAATTATTAGGTGGTTTAGGTCTGTTTTGATAGCGGCGACGTGGTCCATGAGGAGGATGCTCTCCATCTGGACCTGCCCCATGTACTGGCATTCCATGTACAACTCCTGTGACCCCTCCATGGACCACACTTGAGTGGGGGTGTACGACACCACCGTCCAGCTGAAGAAAAATCACTTCATTATAATTGATTTTACTTCAATTATATTTTATTTACTTATTTACCGATGGGGGATTACGCAGGGGAGGAGGTACGACCCAGAAACCTATGGTTACCAAAATTTTCATGATATAAGTTTTGTGGTTACGTCATTTTAGACTAACTGTTGTTGCCTGTTGGGCTGATTTGGTTCTGGTCAATGATAATCAAATCTTAGAATTTAGTGTGTTAACTTTTGGGAACCCCAAATTGAGGTCAATAATATTTTCTGTATATTTAATTATTGATAATAGTTATCTTTGTAGAAAATTATTTTTTATACCCTCCACTGGGACTCAATTTGTTGTGTATGAGTCCCATCTTCGGCCACAAATGGTACCTTTTTAAAGATATAACAATACTGAACCAGACAATCATAAGCCCTCCAATATTTTGTATGATGATACAAATATAATTTTATTCTAAAAATAATAATTGATTATTGTGTAATATAATGTATTGTGTAGTGTAATATAAAACACAATCATTATTTTTAAAAGAAAAAATCATTTAAATATATATAATATTATAAAAAAGGACTTTAAAAATGGCCATGCGACCATGGAGCCAATCAGCCCATGTTCCTAGGGAAAGTAGAGTAAGTGGGTGTAGCCCTCTTATCCCCTTCTCCTCAGTTTGACACTTTTATAATCTAAAAACAAATACAAAAAATTATAGGAAATGATAGTTCGGAGGTGACTTAACCTCAAAACTTTAATCATGAATAACTCAGTAACCATGGATTATATGGGGGCAGTGAAACCGGGAGGTTGTACCCCTACCCCGTACCCGCCACCCCACTACCCATCCAAAATCGAGATGCTAATTTCGAAAGCCAACCCGATTTATGTCTATATTAACTCATATGTTGTGATAACAATATAAACAGAGGACATGTACATCTTCGTTATTATTGAGCCAGTTGACAATGAATTTTACAGGCCTTAAATTAAATAACCTTCTGACAAACGCTATTTTTATTTAAGTAGGTAGATAAATTTTACTTACGATTCATATTATTATTAGCCCAAATTTCACTTAAATTATATAAGTTAAAAAAATAGCCGAAAACTTCTGCCGGCTACTGTATGTACCGTATGTATGCATTGACAGAATATTAGTCAGTTATTACATTTAAGGTATTTGGGAAGTTACGACCAACAACACGTTACACGTGTGGGGTACGCATTGGATTTTTCTTATTAGTATTTAATTAACAAAATAAAAGTCAACATGTATTTTGAGCTGACATGGCGCTCGGCCATTAATGGTACCTCAAAATGGCTACAGACATGCCGGTATAATTAGCGTTAAAATGTTCTATTTATAGTGACATTATGAATTTCAAGTGAAAAACAAAATTTAAAGTGTGTAATACAAACAACAAAGGTTAAAATTTTAGATTTCAAATCAAAATTATTTTCCATGGTTGTATTAAATTAACTTACCATTTTGTGTAGTCTATCCACAGTTGCAACTTTTACAAAACTTTTAAGACAAAAATAGTACTAAGCGTAGTTAGTAGTTATTAATACAATAAAAAGTCTAAGTTTTAATAAATTATTGCAAAACTGCTGAGTTACCGGCGCACATGAGATATTCCAAGTTCCATCAATAGAATTGTTAAAGTTGCCAACGTCTAATATGTCATGACGAATTGTCATTAAATTCGTATTAGATATTGTCATTTTAAAAATGGCAATTAAGGTCATATTATATATTATTTATACTTAAAGTAACTAGAAAATAATATTAAAATTATTTTTTTAAATAAATGTAGTTCTTATGGCGAAGAAAAGTTTCTTATTCCAACGTACTACGACGTATTATTGGCTGAATAAAGTAAGACAAGTGCTCTGCATATGGAGATATATATGGAAAGTACAAGTATAACAATAATATGATGTATTCTTGCACTTTCCATAATACCTACTTGCATGTAACAATATATACATGGTAGATACAATTGTTTACTATATTATACCATGTATACTATATTAAAATTGTTTTAGAACCGGATGAAGGGAAGGGCCTTTAGTAGTACTTTGAGTTATAGCACCTTCAAAAGAATCACAATTTTCTTTGATGTCCCTGTTATTTTTTCTTTTTTAAATTGATCTGTATGACGGCTGGTACGTTGTGGTTTTTTTTTAATTTGTCACATCTGATCCGGGAGGTAGCGTTACTTTAGGTAGTGATTTTATTTCATCAGGCGCACTCGCGGTGGGTGTGGCTGTGTGAGGGTGCGAAAGTTGGGAATTGAAGAAAAAAAAGAGTAATAGTACGCCGCCGGCTGAAACTTTTTTTATTAATAGTAATTACATCATACTGTTATAGCACTGGGTACTATTATTCTTGATTTTCTTAGAATTATTTGATGATTGATGTGGAATGTCATTCTTTTGCTAGAATTAGTCAGAAAATACGATAATTTTCATGTCAACCGAATTCTTAAATACTTTCATAAATCCGTAAAAAATAAACAAACGAGCAAAACGTAACTCTTTATTGTATATGTTTTTATAAATGTAACACAGTTACAGAAGCGGCGTTAGGCGTGGACGATGCGACGTGGGCCCACGGCCACGCGGTCCGGGGGCATCGCACCTCGGAGGCTTAAACTCATAATATATCAATGATATTGACATAAGTAAATGTATGTTTATTCAGTGTAGAAGAGCGCCCCGCCGGGGAGACGTACAACTGTTTCAAGCGAAAGAAGGTCAACCGGTGCACTTCCCATCCCTTCCCTACTAAGAATGCCCATTGCTTTAGTTTAAAATACTCATAATATTAATATCCACTTATTCTCGCCTGTCAAATTGCACTAAAATTATCAAATACATCATAGCCGACGCCAACATCTGAAAATAAAGCATTTTAAATAAACATTTGTGCCATTCATTTCATAATTTAGTAACCACATTTATGAAGAATGTATTCGCTGATTTGACTTGTATTCAAATGTAAGCCCTTAAGAAGGAATTACCTAAGGGGTCACAAAAGTATATATGTATACTGGAAGTTTCATACTTACATTATACAGAAGAGTTGCGTCCAGAGGAAAGTATTCATACACAGTCATTTCAATTTTTTGGTAAGTCATAAGTGAAGAGAAATGTTGAATCTGAAAGGTAATAATGAACACTAATGAAATATGAAAATAAATTTTCTAGGTATAATTTTGTTACATCCTGTATAATTCATTTATAAAATCTGGTAAATATCTTAATCTAGTAACAAAATCATTTAAGTTGTTATAACTTTGTTGATAGACTTAACCGATTTTAATATATAATAATAACTAGGTGTACGGTCACTTTGGTATCTTACCACGACCAAATACCATTATCCTTAAAATAATTTAGCATTCATTTATTGCATTTCTCATTTTTAGCCTAAGCTTAATAATAGCAAGGTTAATAAGATTTGAAATACCTCCATTAACCAACGTAAGTCCTGTTTTTCTGTTGGAATATTGTGCAAAGTTTGGCCAATTTTTAATGCCTGAAAATTTTTTTTTTATTTAAAACATAAAAGAGTCGTTATATATTTGAAGAGACAAAATAAGCATCAAGTAACAAAAGAAGTAGGTAGGTACCTCCAATTTAAGTAAATTTCCAGCATAAGACAAGCAGTAGATTTTAAAAATCTGATATGTAATCCAGATAGAACAATTTACGACATCATGAGTTGTAACATTATAACCTACTACAACCCCGTGATAGATAATATGTGATTCACTTACTATTGAGTGAAAACATTGTAATGTGCAAGCTAGAATAGGCCCTTGAAAAGCTTTATTTATATATGTTTTAATTTCAAATGCTTTTACATACGCTAATTCCATCTGGCGCAGAGTAACCGCTGATTTTGAATTTACTTCCGTTAATTCGCTCACTATTATTGTTTTATTCGTTGTGAGTTTTAAGCAATGTTCGTTTATGTTAGCAAGGATTGCAACTAGCATCATTACAAGCGAATAATAAAATGCTAGTGCTGTAAATTCTATAGTCTGTGGCAAATTAAATGTTAATGCGACAAGAGTCATTTTCCATATGGAACTGTTACGGGAAAAATTAACACCCAATTGTATGATAACTACTATAAATAAACTACCCATCACTATATAATTCACGTGAAATTTTAAATTAGAGAGAATATTTTGACTGTTGTTATTAATCGGTAAGTCGCACCACGTACTGATTATCATATTCAATATCTTGACGTATTTGCCACGATTTAGAAAGGCACATATGTAAACAGCAAGGCAAACAATTAAAAGGGCAATTAATTCCAACACATAGTTCATTTTAGTTACAATCGCTTCAGTCATTGAAACGTTATCTGAAGTCAGAAATACGTTTTGAATATGCAGAGCTGTGAATGCTAAAATGATTAAAGTAATAGCTAACCCACACAAGGAGTTCAAGTAAACTGCTCTACTCATAATTTCGAATGAGTTTTTTGATTTTTGAAACCTCACACTGTAAGGGAACAAGCCAAGTAATGAAGTGATGATGTATAAAGGTTTGATAATATCTTCCATGGTAATTATTCTCTTTGCACGTGCTTCAAAATTAAAATATTTTCCAAAAATTTTGAACATTTTAAATGATCAAATATATTTTTTTATATTTGTATAGAAAGGAAACATGCGTCTATGCAATAGACTTTATAGAATACTATAAGTTATTGGCTGCGCCAATACATTAGGATATTGGTATTTTTTTATCTAACAACGAAACTATCACCATAAAATTAAAAATTCATATTTAACGCGTGTCACAGTTACTAAACGATAGTCATTAAATTCCATCGACATGATTTTTCGTCGATTTGTCGATGTAACTACTAGATATTGGATGAGTTTTGGTGATACTAAGTATATTTTCTGTTTTCTTTTTCATTTCTGGCGCGTGAATCTATATTATTTGGCGGCTATTAATACATGATTACAACGGTTTCATTGTCTAACTACCTGAAGAAATAATCAATAATATTTACAGCTAGCAACAAAAATGATTGGATCTTTTTTAATGTATATATTTCAAACATAGCTGAAAACCAGAAGAAAAGAGAAATTACCCATATCCATCAAAATTTTGACACAAACGTAAAATTTCAAAATCAAATTTAATATACAATGTAATTTTTTTAAATAAAATAATAAAAATAAATAAAAAAAATGTTTACAAAATATTTGTGGAACATGGGTAAAGAATCCCTACGAATGACTAAAACTCGATTAATACAAAATTATATCATAGAACACAAACTTGTCTCAAATAGGATGATACGTCCGTATAGCACTTGCCCCGCTGGTATGAAAATAACAATATGTGGAGCTGCAGGGTGTACAGGTAGTCACTATTCAAAGTTATATTAGTAATTACTACAAAATTATATAACTACAAAGAATAAGATTGTAGTTTGTTTTAAAATGTGCCAAGCAGTTACCAATAACGATAATCGACTATTACTTAATTAATGTTATTCATTATATTTACTCATCATTATAAGCCGAGATGGCCCAGTGGTAAGCACGCGTGAATCTTAACCGATGATCATGGGTTCAAACCCGGGGAAGCACCGTTGAATTTCATGTGCTTAATTTGTGATTATAATTCATCTCGTGCTTGACGGTGAAGGAAAACATCGTGAGGAAACCTGCATGTGTGTCAAATTTCATTGAAATTCTGTTACATGTGTATTCCACCAACCCGCATTGAGCAGCGTGGTGGAATATGCTCCAAAACCTTCTCCTCACAACTGACCAGTATACTGACAGACATCTCATGAAGTCCTCCTGACCGATTTCGGCCACGGCGGCCAATCTCAAGAGAGATTAGCCAATTGTGCAGGAGATATTATAGTGCACAAGTGTGTGTGCAACACACATAAAAAAAAAACAAATAAACAAGAGCACTTTCGCTTTTATAATATCTTGAAAATTGAATATAATTTAAAAAAAGTCTTCATATTGTCCTTTAAAAACATAAAAGTGAATTATTATATGTGCAGGTGAGGCTTAGGGCTGATATACCCATCAAAATACAAATTTGAAAGACTACCACAGTCATTAATTTTGGCGTTCTATGGGGGAGCTTTTCCTTCAGCAGTGGACGGCAAATAGTTGAAGAAAAACATTAAATTTATGTACATCTTCATCTTTACAGGCCAACCCTTAGCATTGCTTTTGAAACAATGCCCATTATTAGACGAGATAGCTTTATATGATGTCTGCGCCACTTGTGGTTACGGTATGGAACTAAGTCACGTCGACACCAAGTGCAAAGTATCTTCATTTTCTGGACGTCATATGCTTTGCGATGCTCTTAAGGTAATCTTTTAAATTTTATTTCGCAAAAACGCTCTTTTATTGTTTACTCTATTGTAACTAAATTTTATTATATATATTTTAGGACGCAAAAATAGTCGTAATTGTTGCAAGAAATGAATGTGATACCTTCGAAAACAATGCACCGGTCATTACAGAAATTACTCTGCAAATTTGTAATACTTGCCCTGACGTAAGTTGAATGATTTATTGGATTTATTGCTGTTGAAGGGCACAAATAATTATTGAAATGTTTTTATAGGCTTTCACAATCGTAGCAACTGAGCCCATCGAAAGCCTGGTTCCGCTTGTTAGTGAAATACAAAGACTGCGTGGCATTTACAACCCGCGATTGCTTCTGGGTTGTGTGGAGTTAAACTGCGTTCGAGCAAATACCGTGTTGGCGAATTTTATGCGAGTACCCCCGGAATCGGTTCGTGTACCTGTCATTGGTGGAGCTACGCCTAAAACTATGGTTCCAGTACTCTCCGCTGCAGTTCATCCATGTACCATATCACAGGAACAGGTTAATTAGAGGAAAAATTATACATTGTTAAATTATAATATCGTATTTTATAGCTTTGCCTAAACTTTTGTATTTCAATATCGCAGACTGAATGTGTGACATCGTCTATAATGAGCGGAAACGAGGCCGTGTGCGCAGCTAAATGCTCGTGTACTGAAACTGCATGTCTAGCAGGTGCCTACGCCCTGGCAAGAAATACTATTAACGTTGTTAAGGGTCTGCAAGGTGGAAGGAATATCATACAATGTGCCTACGTAGATAGCCTCGGCACATGCGCACCGGATTGTCAATTTTTTGCAAGCGAAGTAAGAAATGTTTTATCTTCACTATGTTAAACTCGTGATGTAAAACTATTAAAACAATTTTGAAATGTTGATTTTCCATTTTCAGGTTGTTTTAGGACCTTCTGGAATCGAGAAAAATTTAGGTATTCCAGAACTATCCAAATTTGAAAACTGTCTTCTATGCAACTGCTTGCCATACGTTCGTAATGAAATAGCTCGCGCTATATGGCTGGTAAGATTACTTTTCTTGAATATACAAAATACAAGATCTTAAATGTAATTTAATCCATTATAATAAATATGTACGAACTCGTATAAGTATTTTAATAACAATTGTTTTGCTTAACAGGTATACACAATGTGCCATCAATGTTGCTGTTCAAATTGTGTGGCTCATCCAGGCACATGCTTCACGCCGCCTATCGTCCCATGTGTACCGCCAACCAACTGGACCTGCGATTGTCCTGATACTTGCCGAGATGAATACTTAGCTTCCGTGAGTATACTATGAGTTACAAAATTGAATAATCTATTTTTGTTTTATGATGCACATATTACATTTTTCCTTAATAGTAAGAACATTTTATCAGAAAAATGTTTTTGTTGAGTCTGTGTTTTAGTGGCTAAGCTAAATTACTTACTTATATATAGTGTACTTACTACTCGTCAATTGTACTTACTACTCGATTTATTTAACTTGCGTCAGTTTTTATCAAACTGCATATCTTAACAAATCTACTGGTTCTGACAGTTTCATTCTTTGCTTTAGATTTGTCGTGAAATGAGCTGCAAATGTGGAAGTACAGAACTGTGCTGGAGACCCCGCGAGGTGGACTACAATGCCGCGCGTGCTGCTAACTTGACACATCAAATGCCATTAAAAGGTCTCTCGTGCAATGTTTGTAACGTACCTAGAAGCGTACGAATCGAAAAGGAAATAAGAAATAGATTCTATGATTCTTAGATCTTCGGAATAGTGAAATTATGTCAACATATTCGGTGTCGACAAAAAATCTTGTGGCAAAATTGAAATTTGACGTCTTTGTTAGAGTTTCACAACTGTAAACGTAGTAAAAAGTAACATTTTCGATTAATAAAAAGAAAAGAATTTTCAATTGATAAGCTGTAATTTATTTAATATAATACATTAATAAAACAAAACAAAATAAGAAATAAAAATATATTCTTATTTTTGTCAAGATACCATCATGAATGAAAAAATCTTCTAATTTTATTTTGAACGTTGCTCACCTTGTCTTTGACGCTATCGAAAAAATTCGTTAGAGGAACATTGTTGTTCACCTGAAAATTTCAAGTTTAATCTTAATTCAAATTTAACGTCACACAACTCTCGAACTAGGGCATATAGTAAAACTGTGGTCTGATAATCTCTGTTTCTTGTTTATAATAGCTTATATAACAATATATAGGCAGCTACCTAGCCGTTCAATCTTATTATAACCTAAATACAAATAATTATTATTATCCCATACCATTTCAGATTGTTTCTCTGTATTATGTGTAGTTTGCTCTTTTTCAATCGGGCACATTTCATTGGCCGTAGATTTAGATTTCCCTAAGCCTTTCTGTGAATTTAACTTAATCGTTAGCAAGTTCATTCAAAATCTTAATCTATAATGTAAAATTACTATACCCTTGAAATATTGACATTGATTCCAGATGGTTGATTCACACAATTCAATGATTTCTGTAATTGTAAATAATGTATTTAAATAAAACCTTACTGACCCTTAATGTGAGGCAATGGTGTATAATATTAAAAAAAACCTTCGGTAAGCATATTGTGATTCCGGAGGGACCCTTAAAAGGCGCTATATTTTTGAAGCACGGACCGATGGAGGCTTTACGGCCTAATATACACACATCACTCTTTTTTTTCTCTACGTCCTATAATAAATATAAATATTTTAAAATAAATTTAAATTCATACAAATATTATGTGGATGACACAAATATACCTTAAGAATAATATTCTCGTAATTGCTCCAAGATATTTCCTTCTTTTTTTCCAAGGATGACTTAGCTTTCTGCAATATTGATAAGTAAAAAATATGTTTTTTATCAGTATATTCTTCTCCATATCCTTATAAAAGGAGCTTTTAATTGAATGGAAAAAATAATGATCATGGCTTTGTTATCTGTCCCTGTATTTGTATTGATCAAAATATCCCCAGTAACTAATAAACCTAGTGCATAATAAAGGTCATGGGACCAATTATAAGCTGCTATTTACACTGTTACTTCGCGTTCATCATGGAAACATCAATGCTAAATTTTAGAATTGTATTCTCTATAGGCATTTTTAAATAAATAAAAATATTATTTAAAAGATCATATTTACAAAAGAACATTTAATGGTTTGAATCAAATATCAATTTCATAATGAACGTATAGGTCTATATTATTTTAATATATTGCTAATACATTTGTAATTTTATATAAATTAAATAACCGTAACATGATAACATTCAGATAAGTTACACACTTCTATATCTACAATACAAATTACAATACATATTTAATAACTATCTTGCTTCAGGCGAGTGGGAACAACGCGCATCCATTGCAAATTTAGTAGTGGACGGGGATATATAAAACTACTTTTATTGATAATTTTATGTACACAGTTAAGCACACGTACCACGCTCACATCTTATCATATTAATAATTCTAGCTAGCCATTCCCGGACAACAAGTTATCCGATTACAAAGACACATTAGCGTTCGTGTTCTCATTTATAACTTAATCATAGTTGCTACTATAAGGTTCTAAACTGAGGGCTGAAATGGCAAGCTAACATAACATTTTTGAGATAGACACATTAGTAGTATTGACTTGAAAGGGCACGAATATGGATTATTCAAATGCCTTGACCAAAAGCGCGATGCGTCGAAATGTTGTCTTCGGAAGGAGCCTCGTAAGAAACTCCGCAACAGAAGAACTGTCGCACCATGCGAGAGACGCGCGAAGCCCGCGAGTCGCTGCGCGGCAGCCCGCCCGCCTCCTCGTCATCCGACTACAACAGAAACAATATGAGACGCGATGCTATATATCAGAAACAACATTGTTTTTTGTATATATTATAGAGGTAAGACTCAAAATAAATTAATGTAGGTACTGATAGTGTGGGCTGCCGCGCATCAACAATGTCTTTGTTCGAGATGTAATAATGAATTTGAAGAAATTACCCATTCGGAATGTTTTTTAGCGACTTCAGACGTCTGTAACTCTTCAACCTCCTCTGTTATGCTGTCTTCATCGACTTTCGTTACCGCTTCTTTTTCCATATCAATAAGACCTGACGGTGTAGATTGCACATCAGGTATGGGCTGAACCAAAGGAGTAATGGGCCCTTTCTATAATCCACATAGAAATTTTTCATAATTACATAAATTTATTAGTAAAGGACAAAGATTTTAAACAAAGACAAAACATATTTATTTAGTAACATATTAAATAATAATAAGTTTTAAAAAATTACACAAATTATTTTTTTTAAAAAAATCCTATAGGTATTATAACTCTAATATGAATTAGAAGATAATATTGATTGAATTTGTCTTTGGTAATTATTTAACATTTCTTTCATTTTCAAGCCTACTATAAATTTGTCGTATACGTTTTGAGGAAGAAAAATTGCTACAGCAACCACTTTCTCCACTGTTTGGAAAATGCAACAGTAGTTTTGGTGATCTTTTCTGAAAAGGCATTTTCGTATAGTCCTAACCCTATTTCGAGCAACGAAGTCTTATCATACTAGAAGTCGGTTAACGCGATTTAACTCCTCCTTCCTAAGGAATATTTGTAGTGATTTAAAAGTAATCTCTTAAATTAAATTAAAATAAATTTAACACATATGCAGGTACCATATACATACGGCCGAATAATAAAACGTCATTCAAAATGAAGTGGGACTTAATTATTTGGAACGTCATTAATTTCAAAATTTAGTATGCGCAATTTGATATAATTAAGTCCCACTTCATATTTGAAAGACGTTTCAGTATTCGGCCATTAAGAATGCAAATAATAATGTTTCAAATTTTTTTGACATTAAAATAAAAATATATATCAGATTCTATATGAGTTATAAAAAAAATTGCCACATTTGTTAACATGTAGTTGATTATAATAGAAGTTGAAAATAACATAATATCTTAGTTTCCAAGGTTGGTCGCGCATTGGCGATGTAAGCGACGGTTAACATGTTTTACAATACCTTTGTCTATGGGCGTTGATGACCACTTACCATCAGTTGGCCCAAATGCTCGTCCGCCAACCTATAAAAAAAAAATAAAAAAAAAATTGAAAGTTAGTTCTAAAGGTCACTTTTTTAGAGAAAAAAAGTAGTAAGTGATTGACAATTTGCATTACATGCCGTAAATAAATAATGAATTTACCTTTCGATCAAGCTCTGTAGATTGTAACATAATAGATTCAGGTGAGTGATCCCGCCTCTCCGTGTTTGACGTTAATTTTTTTGCAATACTTTGCTTTTCTTTGTCATAAGGAACTATGAAAAGATTAAAACTTAATGGGAATTAAGCTTGATTAAGTCACAACATTTAATAAATAAAATATAACCAAGAAAACTCATGAATAATAATTATTTAAACTTAGCATATCTACTCTTTTAAGTATAACTAATATATGAGAATATTTAATATAATAATTATATCAACCTTCTTCGTATTCCTTTCTCTTTTTGAACTCATTTTCGTTAGAAGTACAATCTTCAGTAAAATATTTCATTTCCTCGGCAACAGCTGTTTATTAAATTAGGACACGATTATATTAAAAAGCAAGACATGTTTGCCTTACATTTATTTACGATAATATTATAATTAACAAATTCAAAAAACAACGTAGTTGTTTTGAAATTCGGTTAGACGTATAACTGTCTATCACTATCTATATCTACTTATATATCACTTCGAATGAATGTAAATATTATATTACAATCTATAAACTTATTTACATGGTACGATAGGTGCCCTGGGACGTTTTTGGTGAAAATCAGTATTATCCTGTAGTTCGTTGGGCCGGTAAGGCTGCTTTAATCGACCACCCGGCGCCTTTTCTACCATCATTACAGAGCTTTCGATGGCGCTCCCGCCACTCTTTTTCTCTTGTTCCGACATTAGAAAAACCTAAACATCCATCCGTTAGATACACTCACTTTTTTGTCACAAAAAAAATGGATATCAATTTTTAGAAAAGTTCAATTATTGCTTAAACGTCACGCTTTGTAATTTTGACATTTAACTAACTTGTTTTTTCTTCTCTTCTAATTTTAAAATAGAATTTGTATTCAATTTACTTTTGTAACACAAAAATTGTAATATATTAGTATCATATTAATTTAGAAAATACAAATAAGAATAATTTACCTTTATTATCTGTTAGCATTCATTTTATTTTTTAGTGAGATATAAACAAAAAAGTTTTTACATCTTTTTTCACGAAAGAACCAGGACGAATTGTGTCAATATTACGCTAAGAATCAAAATGAAGAAGAAGATGACGTAAAATTTTCTAGTCTATTCAAAATTATCGTTTTTTGTGCGGTATTCGCAGGTTTACGATAATAAAATAACTATGCTCGGGAAAAAGAGAATAAAATGTAATGGAAAATAAAAAGACTCCATCAAATAAAAAAATAATATCTAATCAACAAGAAAAATTAATACGTCAAGTCGATTACGATTCTATTGCGGAATCTTCAGCACGTTCACCTAAAAAGTTATTTCTAGGTAATAGCTTCCTTTCTTAAATTTAATAATTGCTAAATGTTATATTAAACTTTAACATAATATTTCTCGTAGAAATATTTCGAAAAGGGTCCTCTTGTAAGCATCCGTCCCAAAAAGTACTTGTGTCTATTGAACCAAAGTCTCCAGCGATTAAAACTTTATTTTTAGCTGAAAAGGATAAATTTCAATCAAAGAAGGTAAAGTACACAATACAATGAGTGAACGACATAAGATTCTTTTAATTGATGATTTTGTTTACTGTTCTTTTTTAATATGTAAATTATAAATAATGTAAAAAAATTACAGCACTCTACTAAAGCAGGTTCACGGCTTGCTTTAGGAGATCACTTATCGCTTACAAAACGTAAGTAGCGATTTTGAATTAATAATGTATTTTATATATATGGCTTTCAATAAGTATATTAACATCCACTCTTTTATTTTAGATTATAGCGACAATGATTCCAATACGTTGAATTCATCTGAATCTATAAATAATTATTTGTACAGAAATCGCACAAGAAGCGAAATTATACCTAATAAGACTTCAACGACTACGACGAGAGGGGAAGGCAGTACCACAGGAATATCAAAATGTATTAACACCGACTCTTCATCAGTTTGTCCGTCTTACTATAAGCACAATTCCAAACAACGTTTTGCCGAAAAATGCTATGTTTATACACAACCACAACTTACCATGACCATCCCCAAAGTATCAAATACGTTTAACAGTAACAATAGAAGATCAAACAAAACTGATATTGGTACCTTGGTAGTAACAAATTCTTCTTCTCAAGATATATTAACTTCAACTGAAAATATAAATAATTTAAATAAAAGACTAGAACAACTGGAAAAAAAAGTTCTAAAACAACAAATGCTATTCCGTTCTATAGATCCTAACATTACATTGTCTTCGTCAGATGAAGATTCCAAAGATCGCACAATGAAAAAGACTTCAAGTCAAGGGCGACCTGGATGTAGTTACGTAGAATATAGTCACATACCTGAAACATCAGCATTCCAAAGATATACGCAGCAGCCTGCTCCTTTATCAGCCAGTAAAGCTACAACTATTCAAAAAGAACATAATTCAGAGCAATATGGTCGCGATTTTACTTTGTATGATGGCATTACAGCAAGAGGTAGGCGCCAATGTGCATCCGTCCCTTGCAAAAGAGACGATGGACCGAGAATAGCTGCCGATAGAGTTCACAAAATCAGACACAAACTGAATCCAGTGCGAGATTACAGACTTATGGATACGGTCCATTATTTAGCTCAAGGTGAATTTGCTCCACGAGATGATGGAATCAAATTGACGCCTTCTCGAGAAGCAGTTTTAAGTGATATAATATGGGAAGACGTTTGTCGTACTCATTGGCCAAATACCAGACTTGCACGTCGACTTGCTCACCCAGAAAGATATGGACCGAAATCAGAATTGCAGCGGTTAATAGACAGCTTACTCAGAGAAAGAGTAGCTCATGTCGAAAGAAGAAGACGACGGCACTATCGAATAGTTAAATTAAACCACCGTCACGAAAACTGTAGACCCATGGGTAAAACTGGAGATATAATAGTTGCTAGTCATAAGAATAAGCCATGTCATGATGATGACGATATAATTCACGGCCATACATCTACAAAAACTTCAATGCAAGAAGGGCGACATCAGAAAGTTTCAACTGGTAGAACCCGCAAAAGTCATGACCGTGTCATTCTACCTGATACAAGACATAATCAGCAATTTAGACAAGAAGACTGTTCACCAGGACCAAGTTATTCTACACGCCATTCTCGTACAAACAGAGAACCAACATGTTGCTATCATACATCAAGTCCCTCAAATCAAATAAGAAACTCGAAACCAGTATCTAGTTCCACACAAGGCAGTATCATGCAAGATCTAACAAGTGACAGCAGTAACACTAATGGCAAAGTTCGCCAAAAGAATCCTCGTTTGGTTGTAAAAAAAAATTCATCGCGAAAGAAATATAAAAATGAAGAACCTAATCTTGAACATTTTATTTTATTACCAACTTTGGTAGTTAAAACTCCGTCGAACATGAAACGTCAAAAAAGATTCAATGAACTATATCATCGAATACTTAACGTACAGTTAAACAAAGGTAAAAAATATTTAACAGCATATACACAATTAATACGTACTATTCTGAGTCTCTAACTATTTATTTTTATTGTAGCCAATGCCGCCGTCAATAAGGAAGGAGTTGATTCAAATAGTAACCAAAATAAAAAAGGATATGGTCTTAATATAAATGAGACAGAATCAAACAGCGAAGAAAGTATTATCAAAAATAACTTATAAAACTGTTTCGAAATTTTAACCAAATTGTAAATGTATATAAATGTTTATTATTTAATAAACTAAAATTATCTCTTCAATATAACCGTTTGTTTTGAACCTGCGTAAGTGGATGCCTTTACAATATTGTTTTTATAATTCTACTTTTATCGCATACTTTTTATTGCCAAAATGAAGACAGAGAGAAATATATTAAATGTTATATTACCACCTAAATACTTTATTACTAAATACGAAAGTGTGATTGTTTTTTATTTCTACACTTTTTGATGTTTTAAGGCATTTCATTTGGAATTTACTAATCGAATATTAATATCTATATAAACAGTAATTAAATTGTATGAAAACATGAGTACTGTATATTATTGTCAAACATTCCAAAACGCCCTTTATATGCGACAATTGACAGTCGAACAAATTACTTCCCTCCGCGATGATTACTCAGTTTGATGTAACGTGGCCTTATTTCCACGGCTCAGACAAACAATGGAGCTTACACCCGGTATACCGAGTTATGTATTAATTATTTTCAAAGAGTCACATACTATACTCATTAATAACATACCTTTTTGAATCGCTAAATTTTTTATGAAATTTTGCCGTATCACGGACAATGAAGCCGTCAAGTTCCAAATTGCTATCGAGTATATGGTTAGTTAATGTGGAATTTTAAAAAAAACTATTTTAATTCAAATAATAACATTACTGTTATATATATGAACTTTACTGTTATCCTTTGACCTTAAACATTAAACATTTCTATTAAGTGTTCTAATTCAAGATTAATGTTAACATGTGCTTTTTATTCGACTTCAAAAAGGAGGAGGTTATCAATTCGTCTGTATTCTTTTTTCCTTTTTTTTATGTTTGTTACCTCATAACTTTGGACTGGGTAAATCGATTTTGATGATTTTTCCCCATTTCAATTTGGTCCAGTTTTGAGAATGGTATTAATGAGAAAACCATATAAGTCGTAAATTTGTATTAAGTATGTGCGCAACAAATGTACGAATAACTCAATATCACGCCAACCGATTTCGATGATTTTATTGGATTTTATTGGAAAGGATGTACTTCAAGGGTAGTTTTATGATAGTTTGGTTAGATTCTGATTATGGTATCCATGACAAAGTTGATATGGTTGATACATGAAACTCTTCAATTCTTAGGAGCAAATTAACGATACTCGGCTGAATCTTTTATAGACTATCCAGAATTTTCAGTCACCTACCGTAACATCGTTATGATCAAGTAATTATAGTACTATTATATAGAACACTTTTTTATATACTGTCAATAGTTTTCGCAGAGCACGCCAAATAATTACTTTTATAGGCAACAGTTTGATACCTTGCTCCATTTAAGGTAGGGTCTCTAATTTGTTTGTTTTTAAAGGATTCCCGTATTATTATTGCTAGGTATGTTATAGTGTTTCCTTGACTGACATCGACTCCAAAAATAACAATAATTGGAACTACATTATCAACCACACAACACAATTGTACCTACATATTGATGAGTAGAAAAGTTAATTATCAAATTATAGAAGAATACGCAATTATTTTTTTACTTTTTAGTGCATATTAATTTGTTTTTCTTTGAAGTCGGTTTTTGTTTTGTTAAAATTTGTTTATATACGCTCTAAAAGGATTAAATTAGTGTATCTAAATTGAATTCAATCAATATGATTAAACGAAGACAGCGAATTATCAGAGGAATTTAACAATTATTGAATCATAATTATATTAACAATTATATCTTGTAGTATAATTTATTGGAAACAATTATTACAAAATAAAGAATTATGACTAGTAGCCAATTTCGGCATGATCATAAAAAAGGAACTATGATATACTTTAGAAAAGCCTAATGAAAAATAAAACATTTAATGGAAACTAGCCACGTAAACCTATTAGGAAGTGTGTACCCATTGTAGATGCTTCTAGTTAAGTTTCTATATAGAATTTTCTGTGCCTTTTACTTCAGTAGATGGGCGTTACTTCCATATAGCGCAGTGTTAAAGTATAAGTCTAAAACATTACAAAAAATTATAACATATAACAATATACAAAATGAAAACTGGAAACTACTAAAATCAAAACATACTGTCGTTAAAAACTTACAACAGAAACATTTCCAATACATAGATAATAATTATTATTGTTGTGACTTAGAACATTCGATGGCACAGTAAGTGATGTCAGAAGGACGGGCCGGTAAATATTTGATAAGGAACATTTTCGATCGTTCGTGCCAACCGGCTATAAAATCGATTGATGTTTGCCTACATAGTTTTAAATGACCCATGTTCTATGTTAACGCTAGACACCTAATTGCCGCTTAAATTGGTTTGGAACCTGATAGCAGTTGATGCAATGGTTTTTTTTAATGAAACCATTGGTAAATAAACAACACTTATTATTAAGTGAATATTTTGTCTGAAATTATTTTTAAGAAATAAATTTAAAATTATTTGGACGTAAATGATATTATAAAAATGTAATTGTTAGTATATCCTTGACACGTATATTATGTATATATCTAGTGACCACATTCAGTGTTTTATAATATTATGAACCATTCTGTATGTAATACATTTTATTAATAACTTATGTGCACGTTATTTAACTAGGAATTTCAAATGCTTACTGAAATAGAGTACGATGTAAAGGCAAAAGAAAAAGAGAATGATTGCCTTGTGTGTTATTGTATACTTAATGTCAAGTAATATTTTTAATACAACGTGATGGAAAATGTAAAAAAAAGCTTTCCTTCGCAAATCGAGAAGAAAAATGGACTTTTTGTGCACAACAGCCCTCCGAAATGTAAGTAGGTGTATAGATGAACATTCCTACTTATTTTTTTAATAGAACACATTACCTATTTTAACCTTTTTCAAATGTTTTATATTATTATCCGTCCCTAACGTCGCCAATGTTCCACCAATCTTGGAAACTAAGATGTTATGCCCCTTGTGCTTGTAATTATACTGGCTCACTCTCCCTTCGAACCAAAACACAACAACACTTAGAATTACTGTTTGGCGGTAAAATATTAATCTTATACGGTGAGTTGGTGGCACCCTACCACCTATAAAATTGATAATATATCTTTAATTATATTTCGAAAAAGATTGTAATATAATCGAGAGTGATGACAGACAAACTGGCGAGAAAGTTAAATGTTTCGCCTGTTGGAACAAGTTCGCGTGCTGTTCACCGTGTCACGTCTGTTGCATGGCTGTTATGTTAGGGAGTGTTGTCATTGAATTATTTTAATTTATTAAATCTATTACAGTAATACGTATAAATTTTCTTAATTACTTATTATCAAAAAAGTCATGTTTTATTATCCCTTTTTTTGAATAATGTGTGAGACACATCTAATTTTATTTTACGATTTCAGTTTGTTAACGTTTAATCATTATTAGTTTAAGATATTTTTTTAATAAATAAATTACAACTCATAGGATATATAAGTATAATTTATAATATTAAACAAACAAATGAAGAGATTATATCAAACGTCGTGTTCAACAATTCATCTTTGTCGTTTAAACTTGAACTTTACCTAAGTTATAACGATGTTTTCCGTTGACGATATAAGCTATTCATAGAAATGTTATTCGTGAATATAAGCTTTATGGCATTGGAATAAGAACTATGGCATAACTAGGTCTCTATTGAATTCATACCTATAAGCCACAATGTGTTACTGATACGCTACCAAGTGATACGGGTTTTAATGACCCGCACCTAATGATAGGGAAATATGAGTAGAGTTAAACAAACGGTATAACTATAGATACATATAAATAAAATACAAAACTTATATATGGATAAAACACAAATATATAAAGAAAACTTCTTGAGTAATATTATTTATTCGTCTCGCTTTCAACGTAATGTCATTTTATCATATCCAGGTGTTACTGTTAGATCAGAAAAAAAAGTATTAATTATGTATCTCAGATCTCAGATATTTTTAATAACTTGAAATAACATGTACTAGCCTTTTAAAGCTTTATCATAAAGTATGAAAATGTCACTCATTAGTCGTGTTAAATCATTCTACCTACAATCCACATACTTCGTGGTCAGCTGACATAATTAATGACAAAATTATGCATCATTTGAATAGGAATAAGAAATAAAAATGTATGTAGACGTGACCTTAGCGTGATGTCGCGTGAAAAGCATATTGCATAAAGCACACGAGCACTTATTTAAAAAGTCCATCCAAATCACAGGAAAACAGGCTATGTAAACTTTACACAATTACCGTGATAGTTTGCGCCGTTACTTTTTTATACGCGGACTGTCTTTGTTTAATGTGTGAGTAGAATTATCATTATGTTTATTTTTATTAGGTTTTGAGATTTCGGATCTATATAAGGATAGGAATTAAGTTGTAGTTTTAATTTTGGAGATATCCAATAGCACTTAACTTTAAGTATTCATAGAAAATGAAAACACCATGGAACTAATTTACTGCAATTTATTTACCGTTAAATTGTCTTAATTGTGTTTCGTTATGAAAAATAAAATATTTTGAGACCAGTGGGAAGAGCACGTGAAAATAGATATGAGTTTAAGTTCGATTACACTGTGTTGTTTAGTTTTTTTAGTTTCTTATCTTTATTCGTTTTCCGTATGACACTAATATGTTTTTAAAGTATTGTCTATCCTAACTCGGTAAATTGATAGCACTTATTTAAAATGAAAAGAATGTTACATAGGACATACAAATATAAAAAAAAAAGATCCTATATCGTTTGTTTCGCTTAGGCAACATCAAATACAAGTTTCAATAAGCTTAATGATCGTAAATCATGGAGGTTCGATGACCATCGATTATACGCCCATAACATGGTAAATGTGTCAAAAGCAAATTTCTTATACAAAGATATTGTTTATGTTTTGACAATACATGTTCAACATATGTATGTATAATTGTATACTAATGTTATAAATGCGAAAGTAACTCTGTCTGTCTGACACTGTTTCTTTCACTGCTAAACCATTAAACCGATTTTGATAAAATTTCGTATGAAGCAAGATTGAACCCCGAAGAAGGACATAGGCATACTTTTTAATACCTAAGATGGAGAGGCCCTCTCCCCCTTAAACACAGGCTAAAGCTAGTCTTATCAATTTAAAAGTGATTTTGTTTGTTATGTTTTCACGTCCTCACGACACGACATAGGGTATACCCCCATACCGTTAACGTTGACGTTGACGTGAGTTTCATCTCCGTAACGATAGAGATAAGTCTATGAATAGTCATCTCTGTAACGTCTTGTGATTTACATTACTACGACTTTATTAATAATATTGGTCTTAATTTTTGTGACGTAATAACTCACTTTTCTAGATAATCAATCGTCTTCTATTGTAGTTCGTTCTGTTTATAATGGAAATTACAATTACCGGTTTATAATGGAAATTTATATGAATTTGTATGGCAGAGGGACACACCACGCGTATTATACGCAGACGGGGTCAATCTAATTCTATTATATTATTATTTATGTACCATGATCTGTAATTTTCTTAAGAATATTTAACATTACCATACATTGTGTTACAAAGCATAATTATATATAATTTGTTTTAAATTTCTTCCAGCGATCTTAGAGTGCGAGTGACATGTGTTTGTGAATTTACCGATGGATGTACAGTCATCAATATTATATTCATTACAATTATTAGAATTTAAAGACAAAACAAATATATTAAGGTATAAACATTATACACATACCTATATATATATATGTACATATTATCTTCTGCTCTCCTTAACCAATATATTTTATTATACAATATTATCTAATATTGTTATAGCCGATTCATCATATTCAATTATGGATGTCGATTTAAATTGGTATGTTCCAATTTCAATCATGACAATCGTTTACAAGCTCAGCTCATAACATATTCATATAACACGAATCAATAAAGAACCTAGTTTTAACTTACACCACCACAAATCACATACAATCAACATTAATATAAAAACATCAAAAGGCCACGTAAGATTGACGGCATAAAAATACTGACCTATAAATAATTTCACTTGAAAAAAAACTCATAAATAGTAGGTTAAATTTGCATAAAAATTCATAGAAAGCGAGCGCCGTATAAGTGGTTTGACATTATATTACCCGCTACGCAATTTTGTTAGTAGCTTTATGCAAGTTCATGTGTATCGGCTTAAGGTCGAAAGCGGTAACTCAACTACCGGCTGTTAAAGAATAAATCTTGTAATCTGCCATCATGAAGTGGCTAACTCATGCGATCTTCAAAAACAGGGTGGTTTTTATAAAGACGAAAAATAATCATGCATATAACGAGATCAAATGTAAACAGCACAAAATTATAATTATCACTAAATGTGCGTAAGATTTGATGTACATCAATTTGGACTTTAAAATTATTCCCCATTTTACTTAAACATTTCGAAACTTAATTTCGAAAAGAAAAAAAAAATTATTGTTGATTTAGTTTTAAATGTAGCTTCATTGTTAAAACAATAAAACATTTGTTTTAAAAATAAAATTATTGTAAATATCATATGCGTTAGAAGAACACACTTTAAATTATCGGCTAATCTTTAGCCGAACTATCGGATAAAGTCTTGCTACGTCATGTTAAACTTACAGTGTAAGCTTATTCTGTTATTACCTTTGATACCGTTCACTTCTTAATCTGAAAACACAAAAAATCGTATTTAAAAAATATCTATAACTGTGAAAATTTTGTCTAATATTTAAAAAACGAACATATTTCATTTTTATCGACATCAAAATTAAGTGTAACAAGCAATGCTACTACAGCTTCTACGTCGTAGCACAATCGTAGCATAATCATACTATAAAATGAGAAACTACTTTTTTAGCATTAATATTTTAAAAAGCCGTAGATAATAAAAAAAATCCATTGACATAAAATGTGTGTAATGTAAGTGGTTACAAAAATATGAAAATCAGTCAAAAACAAGAACCTTTATTTAGGTTATAGTATTATTCATTTTTTTACTTAAAGCCTAGAGGCACATTATAACTCAGAATAAATCTTCAGTGTTAGGAACAGTGTCATCAGCACAACTCCGTCAATGGGCTCGTGGTGGTTCGGAGACTAAACTGGAGCGAGCAATTTTAGCCGGCCAGGGCCACCGGCTCCTGGCGGAGGCAGAAGCCCTTCCACTTTCAAGATATCTCACTAATTTAATTACAAAATGCCAGGCACTACATAGTGCTGTAGAAAAGGGGTCGCTATTAGAACTGCAGGTATTACTGGTACATATGATTTCATTAATTATACCATCTTATTTTTTTTGCGTTAATATATTTATAAAAACTAAAAATATTAAAATAAACTTTAGAATGTTATGAGCAGAAGATGGAATATCTTAAGGTTGTTTTTTGATTGGCTAACGCTCTCAATCTACCATAACAGATATGCAATTTATTTTACAAGTTTTTTTTTATTTATATAGGAGCTGATAGACTACGGTTACAATCGCCACAAATATATAGCATGCTTAGACGAAGCCGGCGTTGGCCTTTTACATAAAGCTGTATTCTACAACTTTATGGATATCATAGAATGGCTTGTGAACAATTATCCAGAACTTGTGCATCAAAAAGATTCCGTAAGTATTATTCACATTATTGATGATAAAAAAAATATCTTATTGAATTAAAATCAATGTTTAAGTTTTTTTAAGCCAATTGTATTTTTGTAAATGCCTTTACGTTTTTTCTATGATTGCTTGAAATCAAAATAAAGATTGTTGATTGTTCACCGTGTTTGTTGGTATACCGGGCTCACTGACGTTGAGCAGTAATGTAGAAGGTTTCCCCCCCGCATGGGATCTCCACCTTGTCGTGGTGGGGGGGCTCAGTACCCGTAGTAAGGTCGGCCACGGGGAAGCTAAGCGGGATCACGCACATGGGGCGCTCCTCGTGGGCCTCAGGAGGAGGCTTGCGTTGGATGCGCCCAGGGGGCGGGTGCGGGGGACAGCTCTGTCTGTCCCTCACAGTCGGGAGTGATCGCGGGAGGAGAGGCGTGTCGGTGTTGCGTTGCCGCGCGCCCTATCTCCCGCGACCGAATGGGGGCGCACCATATGTTGCGTTGCGATGGGGCCGCAGAGGAAGAGGAGATGCGGTGTTGTCAGGTTGCCGTCCTCCCTGTCCTCTGCGGCCGTCAGGGTGTTTTTTGGCGGCGGAGCCCAACATCTTAATCCGTCGCCAAGGAGGCTATAGCCTTCGGGCTATCCGTCGGGGTGTCAGGGTAGAATGCTCACGCGACCCCTTGGCACCCCCATAAAGGCGGTGAAGTATACGCTGTGGTTTTAGTGGGTATTACGGCCTTGCACTTCAGCCGTCGAGTCCCACATAACCCCCCGCTTTTCATCTTGCGGGGGGTATGCGTAAATGCATTTCCACAGCGAAAAAAAAAAAAATAGTAATGTAGAAGGTTTGACTCGAACTCTTTGGACTAGGGTGGTGTCCACTTCTGGCCCAAGCTTTATTTTATTGGAAAAGGCGGGGGGACTGACAAATGGATCCCCTAAAGGTTAGTAGGCACCACCCATTGACCCTGTAAACCAAAGAAGTAACCATCCCATACATCGCCAACCTTGGGAACCTCTGTGCCAGTAATTACACAGGCTCACTCACCTTTCAAACCGGAACATAAAAATACTACCTTGACAGGCCATCACAAAGCCCTACCAACCTATCACCAAGCATATCGCTAATCGCTTATGTCTGTGTAAAATTGACATTATATTAAAAAGTAAAATTAAACTTTTTAATAAATAAAAAATAAAGTAAGAAGATAGATCCTTTTTGGTTAAAGGAAGGCCGAACGCCATTGCATTATACCGCTGCTTGCCGCGACGAAGCAGCAGTCGCGTCATTGTTGGAGCGGGCGGGTGCGGACAGGGGCACGCGGGACGCGGGTGGTCGCACGCTCGCACACTACCGTGCCTCGCGCACTTCACTTACGCTGCCCGACGCTGCGAACATGCCGCGACAGACAGGTGAGTACTCAGCCTTACTTGCTGAACTTATTTCAGTGATAACAACTAGTAATTAAAAGTGTTATTAGCACCTTATATGATGTTTCCCAAGCAAATAACAGCAAAGTATTATAAGAAATTCAACATCACCATAAAGTAGTGCAGCTTTAAGTAAAAATAAATACGCATAATTACCGGTTTAAATCTATATAAAAAGAGTATATTACAAATAATATATTATGTTAACCCCTACATCCAATTGTAGTCATGTAAAATTGCGATACTATTTATGTAAATAATGAATTAAAAATAGCTACGACATTACAAGTATACAATAGAAAAGTAAAAAAAAATATTGGAAACAGTTACAGATGTCTTTCATATAACAATTTTCAACGCAATTTGCACTATTAACTATAATATTTACACATAAATTCAAATGATTAAAAGTACCTATTATAAAAAAGTAACGTCATCCAGAGCGCTAGATTAAATTCCATACAACATACTCTTATTCACTCTTCATGGATTATTGCACCTCCCTTGACCAAACCAAAACGTAACAAAACTGAACCAATTTTAAAAAATAACAACAAACTTACATGTTGTTATAATAAAAGAAACTTTTTTTTAAACTTATTGATTAGTACTTTAGAAACGTATTTTTTTTTTCAAGTATAAAATGATTTTATTATCTACTCAGTATTCGTTGAAACGTTAATAAGCGATCTAAATACGGATATCCCCATGATATCCCTAAGTTGATTAATATTAATAATTATAAGTATAAAAGTATATGAGATTGAGATTTCAATTGCAACTTAACATTTCTTAATCGATCAATTTTTGTTTGACTGAAATATGATAAAAAATTAACTTTTTCTATTTCAAATATGAAATATTTTGTTATGTCGTTATACTAAATAGGATGTTATTAGTGAAAATAAAACGCAATCGATGTACACTACTAATACTTTATATTGTTTCTTGTGTTTATAAAAAAAACCACTAAAATAATATACTCAATAATAATTGTGTGCAATATGTTTTGATTTACCGGTAGTGGACCTTTGTAAAACTTTATCTAATCGACAACGACTTACTAAATATTCAAGTGCCAAATAGAAATACTTTGTATTGCTATGTTTCTACTTGAGTGAGCCAGAGTAATCACACGCGCAGGGAAATAACATCTTAGATTCCGTTACTTTAAATTAAAAAAAAAAATAAAGAAACCAACTCATTTTAATTACTAATTCATGTCAATCACATTCAAATTAATACAAAATAATTTGCTTTTTAATTTAGATGAAAATTGTGATTCAAATTTAAGATATTGAAAATGTTGACCTATTGAAAATTGTTCAATAATTTGTTATTACATAATGAAGTGTATGCTTCAATTTGCATGTTATTTAATCGGTGTGTCGGCGTCTACGAGAATGTGTACAACAACACACTTATCGCGTCTATTTTCCTACCTACACAAAATAAGTATCGACTACTAATAATATTCCTTATTAACACCATAGAGCACTGATAGTTTTAAGTTAAAAATCAAAATTTGTACCCAGTACAATACTGTAATCCAAAACCTATTTTATTTTTTATAATATGCATTCGAAATAACTTTTTAAGTAATTAAATAAATAATTCAAAATCACCAATGACAATTATTAGTTAAAACTAATTTTAATATAACAACGTCGCCCAAATTTAACATAATAAGTATATCCATTCATTCCGCGCACGTGCACGTTATGTAATGAATAATGATCTTCCTAGTTTTCAATCATCGCGTATACTTGGTGCTAGAGCTTTGTGCAAACTCGTCTGGGTAGGTACCACCCACTCATCAGATATTCTACCGCAAAACAGCAGTACTTGCTATTGTTGTGTTTCGGTTTGAAGGATGAGTGAGCCAGTGTAATTACAGGCACAAGGGACATAACATATTAGTTCTCTAGGTTGGTGGCGCATTGGCGATGTAACCGATGGTTAGCATTTCTTACAATGCCAATGTCTAAGGGCGTTGGTGACCACTTACCATCAGGTGATACATATGCTCGTCCGCCCACCTATACAATAAAAAAAAGCTCCTTTAGGGCCTATTCGTACAGGGCCGGCAACTTGTCAGCATCATTGTTGCAAGTGTTGAAGTGTGTATGCGAAGGTTGTTTGCACCATATATCTATCGAAAATTAATAATGAAAGCCTTAATATAATGAATCCTGACTCATTTCAACCACATAACATTTTGTTTTCACATCGATTACGCTTTAGTCGTCATCGTTCCATAGTTCCATATCATGTCGCTTTCAACATTGTTGAAAAGTACACACGGTCATATATAAACGATTAAAACTTGTATGGTATAAACACACGCAATAAGGCTACATATATAGTCTAATTTGTTTTAACCTTTTTCCCGTTGTAGCCGACTGTATATTTTATACATTGTATTCAAAGTGTCCGATTATTATATCTAACTTTAGTGGCGTGTAAAGGCTTGGCTTTTAGAGGTGGGGTTGAATGTTGCGTGGTCATGAATATTATTTTATGGTAGCCTTTTCACCGAATTGATGCCCCACCCGTTATCACACCGCATTATCTAGCTGTCTATTAGTTTCGGATCTAGGTTTTTCCTGACGCACTTTTATTTATACCGTTGCAAGATTGATATATTATATTTTATAACTTAAATTGTTTCAACATCAGATATTTAAAATAACTGAAATGATTTATGGTGAAGGTAGTATTGATTCTGTTTAGGTTTATTGGTTTAATTTTTATTCCATTTATACATTATATACACTTTCGTCAAATGTCTAACTTGAAACTTGTATACATAGAAAAGCTGCTAGCCTGCTACTTTCTTTAACTTTGAAAATAGAAATATCGTTAAACTTAAGCGCTCAAATGATAACTTAAAGCAGAAAAATAATTTATTTAAACTGTTTGTTATATGTTCTATTAAACATTAATGTCTGTGATATAATCTGATATTAATGAAGAAACAAAAATCTATACTAGGCATTATTATTATAGCGAATACAGATCAAATGATAATAAAGAAAAATAATTTAAATTTGATATTGAATTATTCAAAAACTTTTTTGTCGAGTAGTTTTCTTTTACATAAAAAATATTAGTCGCGTTTTCTTATTGCAATCAAATATAATTGTTTCCCGTTGATGGTGCGCTGTTTATTTCATAATGTTTTGGGAAAGCTTCTATTATGCTAATCTCGGTAACGATTCTGATTCTGGTTTCCAAACACGCGAACTTGTTGCTTCTTTGAACAAAACATAAATTTATAAGCAATAAATATTCAAATTAGAATCATCTTTTATAGAATATTTTATCATTTCAATAAATAGTAATAAAAAGTATGCATACATTATACAAAAAAATATTATTTGAGTAGTAATTTATGTTATTGTAAATTAATCAATCAATGTACGAATATTTTCCCTCTTTATTTATAAATTGCATATTTATTTAAATCCCGTAATAATCAATATATTATATAAACATATAATGCCAAGGTGGCCTAGTGCTTTTTACAGGAGAATCGTAATCGAAAATTGCGGGCTCGGGTCGGTCAAGCATTTTAATGTGCTTAAAATTATACATTAAAACAGACGACATAGGTCATTGTTGTGACAAATATTCAACAAATACATAGTAGTTTTATGCAGAAAAAAACTAGGCGATAAGCCTATAGGCCTATAGGTTTTTTTTATAGTATAGATAGGCCGGCGAGCATGTGGGTCAAATGATGGTTGTTGGTCACCGAAGCCCAAAGACTGCATTGTAAGAGATGTTAACCATCGCTTACATCGCCAATGGGCCACCAACCTTGGGAACTAAGATCTCCGAAACTACACTGGCTCACTCAACCTTCAAACCGGAACACAACAATACCAAGTACTGCTGTTTTGCGGTAGACTATCTGATGAGTGGGTGGTATTTACCCAGACGAGCTTGCACAAAGCTCTACCACCAAGTAAAGTTCCACCAGTAGTTTTGAAGTCAGCAGAATATTTTTTGTGTATCAATTGTAATTAATCTAGCACAAAGCTATTCATGTAACCTAATCGTGTAGTTACTTTTAACAAAAGATGTGACTTCTTAGTCGAATAGCACAGGAATTTGCTAACTATTATCTATTATCAAAGTAAGCTCGATAAATTTCTGAAAAAAACTAAGATATCCACCGTCATAAACCGAATAACTGAATATAAATAAATAAATAACTTACAGTGGAACTATATTCGTTAAAAATAATATTTTTTACATTTAGGCTACGCTATATTTAGTAAGAAAATTTGCTATGAGACTACAAAGAGAATTACATTATATGCTAACTGCCGTCTGTCAATCATAATGTAAGTAGGATATAATCTAAACGAATTATTCTCTTTGAGCCATAGTTAATAAGTGTTATTGCTAGTAGGCTATCTAGGTATATTAAATCGACATCACTTGCTTAGTTTGTAAAGTGGCTAGCTTGTAACGCCATAGACCCGGAGGTCCGGAGTTCAAACCCCGGTTGAGTAAAAATGTAATTGTATTGGATAGCTAAAAGTTAGAAGTTCCTTGCCTCGGAAAGCACGTAAAACAAATGATTCCTCCCTGAAGTCTTTCAGTTATAGGAGTGAGAGAATAAAGTGCACCTGTGTTTGCGCACACACGTCTGCACTACAATATATCCATATTACATAATTAATTAGAGTCAAAAAGCTGGTTTTATTTGTTCGCGGAAGTACTTCGACAATTTCAGTAATAATATAATAATAATTTATCTAGAAATAAATCTCATCTCAAATATTAGTTCATATAATAAAATATATACTAATATTACAAATTCTAAAGTCATTCGGCCTGTCTGTCTGTTTTAATAGCTAAGCTTCTGAACCACTTTGATGAATTTTGGTATGCAGTAAGCTTAAGCCCCAATAGAGGGCATAAGCCACTTTTTATCTAATAACCCCCATGACGCGGGCGCGTTCGGAAACTAGTAATTTATAAATGTATATACAGTAAAGTAAGCCAATAAATGTCCTACATAAGCTACGTAGTTCCGATCGGTCGGTGCCATCGATCGACGGCCACATCATTAAACATTAACAACATGTCTGTCTAGCTTGTAGTGTCTGAATTTAACCTTGGGAAGTCGTTTTATAATTCCGTTAAAATATATTTATATAGAAATTGTAACAAAAACTTATGCGAAAGACGTCTATTATTTTATTTATTTAAATTTTACCGGTGGTAATAACAACAATACATTTAAGAGGAAAACAATAAATTTTAACGGGAATAAATAATTCTCACGACAAAAATGGAGAATATTTAATAAGATGACAAACTAAATATATTTTAGAATACGTTCTGAGGATATGTATGTTATAATAATGGTCCTCCTGACCGATTTCGGCCACGGCGGCCAATCTCAAGAGAGATCAGCCAACTGCGCAGGACATATTATAGTGCACAAGTGTGTGCGCAAACACAGGTGCACTCTCTATTCCCTAACTCTCATAATCCGATGGGACGGCAATCCGACACGACCGGAAAGAGTTTAGGCGCAGGACCAACGGCTTTACGTGCTTTCCGAGGCACGGGAGTGTTCACACTTCCAACTTCCAGACTTCGGGCTGCTATTGAGAATTTTCGACAGAAAATCTAAATAACATTTTATTGGCCCGACCTGGGAATTGAACCCAGAACCCCCGAGTTAGCAGCCTTAATCCTAGCCACTAGACCAACGAGGCAGTCAAAATGTATGTTATAATGATGCATTAAATAAACAAATTAAAAATAAGGATTTTTGGATGTATGTAGACTAATAAGATCAAAGCGAAAATCGAAAATATTTTTGATACTTATAACATTTTCAACGATTTATGGTAATTAGTGGTAATAATAAATAAATGGATAATATGTCCCTATTCAATACGGATACATTTTCACGTAGAAATTTTTGGTACCTCGAAATAATCTAATACAAAAAATGTAAGGCGCTATGTCTGTTTTATTTTTCCTTTCAAATTAATAACAGCCAGTTAATGTGCCCACGGCTGGGCAAAGGCCTCATTGCGAGTTGGCACATAAATTGGAAGTTTTATCACGTTGGCTTTCTAGGCTGAAAATGAAATGAACTATAAATATAAATTAAATATATAGTGGGGCTTGGCCGGGTTTAAACCCTCGATTAAGATTCACGTCCTCTAGCCCACCTCGGTTATATCTTTTATTATTATTTGATTATATTATATAATTGTGTATATTACCCCAGCATCATAATATTGACTTAGAGGATGTGGTCTACCCAGATATACAGACAGTAAATATCCGGTAATTCCCTCCATCAATTGTATCAAACCACAATATAATTTTTCCAGCATTTGTAAGAGTGGAAAGCAGAGTGATTGATACAGTGTGACTAGTATTATGACATCGGGCATAAGCTTATTACTCGATTACACTGAAGCCAAATATATAATAATGTGAAGGCATTACGGGTTGCAAGGCGTTGCCATTCACATTTGTTTTTATTTAACAATTTTATCAAACTGCGTTTTGAATTACATGCCATTTCATAAGCATTTGATATAGAGATCATAAAAATAAAAATCAATAAATGTCATGGACCGCATAGATTGTTGCGAATTAAAAGTAGAGTTTAATCGTAAAGTTAAAAGGACTGAGTCTTTATCGATATTTTGAAAGAAGAGTATTATTATTTTTATTTTTTAAATTATCATTTTTTATATATTGTCATATGATATGGTAACAACAACAAAAAGAACTTACGAATATACCGGGCGACAATTGGGTGGTAAGAACGATTCGTCTGCTATGCTATTAAAATATAAATATCATATAATCCATATCGAATGATACTGTGTATGTTACGGTCTTTAATTTGTCACCTTGTTTTCATATACTTATTTTAAATGTACTTTGTATAACAAATATGTGATGCGCACCTATCCATAGAACCTATAACCTTGTACAATGTTCAAATGTTACGTAATTATACAATTCAAAGCATGCAAATATAACGTAATTAAATCCGCGGGGCACAGCGAAAAGCTATAATCCACTTAATGTTAACTACTCGAAATTCCGACGTACATAAAATTTTATTTAATGAAAATTACCCTTTTTTAGTTCAACATAATAATATTAATCTGTTTCGTAGAACAGTTTCAATAAAAATAAGTCGATTTCGAAATCGAGGACAATCGACATCCACAATTAATTATGTGTCAAGCAGCACGTGGCGCGATTGACAGAAATCAATGGCGTCGGCTGAAGACACGCATTCATTAGATCCCTCGTGCTACTTCATTTATGTAATGAATGTTAGGATTTTATGTTAGAAGAATGGGTTAAGAGGAATAGAAAAATATTTCTTGCCAATTTTTTTAAGCCTTAAATAAATACAAATTAAAATAGTAACTGTACATATCGTGACCGCATGGAATGATGGAAAGAATGCTAGCAGCATTTCCCATTTGAATCGCAATTCCGATTCTCTGGGCGAAAATTGAACCAGTGCAGCCCTCCTGTCACCAGTACAGGCAATAAAACGGGATGTAATATTTTTGATGAAAGTTTTAGTCCATGTCTTTTGTGTGTATTCTTTGATCGTTTTCGGCTACTCGGATCATTTATCAAAGAAGACTACGAGGACAACAAATCCAGCATGATCGGAAAGAGATTAGACACAACACGGTATTTCATGTTTTTAGTTAAGGAAGTGTAAGCCCTGTCAACTTCGGAACTCCAGTTTGCTACTTAGTTGATTTTTTTTGACTCGACCTGGACTTTGAACCCAGAACCTCAGAATGTTTAGTCTTATTAGCTAGGCATTAGAACCAACGTGGGAAATAACCTACGTATAATACTAGTATTTATCAAAACGCAGTTCAACTCAAAACTTTTAATCAACAATTAAAAATAGAATCAATTTAATAGTATACTTTTTTCATTCGTACATTACCTTATATAAATTACTTTGCACATTACAATATAATTATTTTATTAGTCTGTTTTCCATTTTAATATTAAACCATATATCAAGGTAGGCGTATAAAAGTAGAGAAGCTGCAACTTTAAGTTCACATTTATAGACTAAAAAATGTATGCAATACAGTTTCAGTTCTGGTATTTTCCGCGTTACTTTTATCGCAGTTTAATGATTTTTTGAGAATAATAATATCAACCCACAATTTGTTGGTTGTGTTTTAAGTACAAGTACTTAGTCTTAATAGTTTCCTTTTTATAACTAAAAGCTAATTTAAATACAATAATTGTAAATTATGAATTGATTTTTTTCTAATTTATGGCTAGAAACAACTTACTATACAACTTTTACCTACATATTTTAACTATATATTATTTTCTTAGAAGCAGAACCGTGATAACTTATTATCTAGTTACTAGCTATTATACTAAAAATAACAATGTAACATGGGGTTTTAACAACAATGTAAAAGGTGAATGAACTGTTATAAAGTACACAAGGGACATAATTATTTAGGTCGCATAGTCCCAATGTATTGAAAAGACACGCATGTAATCAACTTTTTATAGTAAAAAGTGACATCTTACCCAGTGGCAAGTAACTAACACTAAGCGCCTTATCTGAGTCCAAATGGTAACAAAAATCCACATTTAAAAGATACAAGTATATCTCTTCGCGTGTACGGTTGTGTGTATTCTGTACATACGTATATTTTATCTATGTACAAATGCATATGCATGCGTACGTGTGTTTGTGAATATTTATTTCGAATTTGGTGGAATCTTATTATTTTTTTCCGTAACTTAGTTTCAAGTACCCAACTGTATACATAATATAACATGTGGCTTCGGGAGAGTAGTGGTAACTCTACTACCCCATCAATTTATCAATAACATCGATGATTCTAGCATTGTTGTTAAGATGAAGAGATAATTTAAGCGATTGGATGAAAAAGGGTATTAAATCGCAAGAAAAACATTATTATATTTATTTTAACAGGGTTGGTTATAAAACGACACAACATACGAATATGGTGCCACGAATGCGACATGGGACGCCTACAACGCGTTGTGTGGGAGGGTCAGGGTGCAAGACTGCTTAGCGAGGTTTCTAGTCAGCCGATCGTCAAGAAATTTTTAGAAGCTGTACCTTATATAATGGTATTTGTATATTCATAATATATTAAATAGAAATAGTTTAAAAATATTAAGCAATGCGGTTTGGATTAACGATTTTCATTTTTTTAACATTCTTTTAATTTATTTATTCGTTAGAAACACAATATACACATTAGCCATTGAAATGGGGATTTTACTGACATGTTCTTCAATCATTTTATTTTTATACTTTTGTTTGCAGAACACAATCCGTGACATCCACAACGCTGTGATTCAGAATGACTTGGAAGGTTTAATGAAACTCACAGCGGACCCAATACCGCCTCAAGCCCTATCTAGCAGGGATGCAAATAACTTGACAGCTATGCACAAAGTATGGTCAAATTTTGAAAGCCGATATCCCACTACTGACTTGCAGTTAAAAAAAATAACATGATTCTTATTTTTACTTTAGCATTTCAAAAACTGCAAAAGCTATTTAGATTTGACAAATATGTAGTACATATATATATTAATAATGGTTGTCCTGACCGATATCGCCCACGGCGGCTAATCTTAACAGAGATTAGCCAACTGCGCAACACATATTATAGTGCACAAGTGTGTGCGCAAACACAGGTGCACTCTCCATACCCTCTCTCATAACACGATGGGACGGCAATTCGACACGACCGGAAAGAGTTCAGGCGCAGGACCAACGACTTAACGTGCTTTCCGAGGCACGGGAGTTCACACACAGTACACACTTTCATCTTCCAGACTCCGGGTTGCTACTGAGAATTTTCTAACTGAGAAAAACCCAATAACTATTTACTGGCCCGACCTGAGAATTGAACCCAGGACCACCGCGTCTACAACCTTATATTTAGCCACTAGACCAACGAGGCAGTCTATATATCTATTATACAAATAATAAATGACTATTTGCATGTATATTAATTTTTAATTGAATATAGACTATCCACCACTACTACTAGTTCTTATAAATAATATATTCAAAAATATTTAATTTTAATTCGTAATTTGTTAACAGACAAACTATAGAATAGATAAAGTATATGTAAAGTATAAACGTTATATATAGTTTCTGTGTATACAGTAAACGTTACCTAACTCTACATTCTTAGGCTGCTGGTCTGGGTCACGGTAGTATACTAAAGTATATTATAGAAAGATACCCTCAAGGCATAAATGATACGGATAACGATGGTCGCACACCTTTGCATTACGCTGCTATAGTAAAAGATGAGCAACATACGTATAACACTCTTATAAGCCTTGGGGCTGATGAAGGCGCAGTCGATAATGTAAGTTAAAGATAAAAAATACGTACACTATAGGTACAGACAACAGATAATATCAATACAGATTTTTTTAGTAATTTATTATTTACTCTCCACCGACTAAGCGTTCGTGCTCTTGTTTAGCTCATGTTTTTATTTGCGCACTTTGTTCTTCTATATGATTGCTTAATAACGCATAAAACTCAATATATCATCAAAGATTGGTATCTAATATAAATAATTCATGTCTTAATCAAGAAAATATAAATAAGTTACTCTTACATTTTAGAAAAATAAAACACCAGCGTATTATGTCAATAGGGCTCATGATATTGATAGAAATATTTTTAAAATGTTGCCTGAAGCACCAAGAACACCGTCTAGTGCGTATCCAGCTTCATGGGATTGGAAAATATTAGACACCGACTACACTGGAAATTTAAATAAAAAGTCTCGAAAGAAAAATTTAAAGGCATCCAGTGAAAATATTTCTTCAAAAAACAACACGACTACTATATCGGATAGTCTAGAAATTAACAATAGTTTGATGAAAAATAGCAGTACGCATGAGCTAATTAGTGGCTTACCAGATTTAAATGATAGTGAGAAACTTCATGCAATTAGTAATGATTCTATCGAAGAAGATGCACAAAGTAATAAGGTATGCATGGCATGTAACAAATGGTTTTAATTAATTTGCATTGCTTTTTAAAAAGAAACATTTGCATGAATCATTTTTTTTTATTGTAGGATACAACTGAAACTGAAAACGTAAAGGAAAACAGTGACAAAGATATTAACGAAAGCACTGATAAGTCTGATGAACACATTGATATAACATCAGCTGAAAATGATCAGCCTGACGTTATTGATAAAAATGATATTGAAGCCATAGAAAAAAGTGATGAAAATGATGTAAACCACGAGAATACGACGGTTGAAGATACCGATGATAAGAATAATGAACCGGCCAATATTAATCTACCGAATGAAGACATAGAAGCGGAACACATCGATGCAACTAAAGGTAATAATGAAATCTCGGGTGAAAAAGATATTGAATCAGACAAAGAAGAGACAGCTGAAAATATTGATGAGAGCAACGATACAGCAAAAACCGAAACGACAACACAAGAAGAAGATAAAAAGGAAATAAAAAATGAAATTGCTGTTACAAATGAAATCTCTGAAATTGAAGATAACGAAGTTATGAAAAACGAAAGTAAAGAAATTGATAATCCTCACGATAACTCGGAAAGTACACCTCAAGTAATAAATAAAAATGAAAATAGTGATGGTCATAGTAAACATGAAAAAACTGATGACTATGATCATAACGACCATCTTCGATCCGATTCAATAAATGAGGAAAAAGATAATGAAGAGGACGCCTCTCAAACTACACCGAATGAAGGTAATGATAGTGATAATCCTGAAGATGATGATGATGTACAAGTACAAGGAAATTCTCACCCAGAACACTACGACATTCACACTAAAAGCGCTACATTAAGACAAAGCAATGGCAGTGCCAAAAGAGGTGGTATCAGCGCCTCTTCTGGTTCTACACACGAAATATAATTATATTCACCTTACTATAATATTACGGGGTCCCTGACGAGTTCAATATTTTTGATTGTTTTGCTAATTAAGGAAACCTCATCAACGGCCGAAATATACAGGAAAATCTTATAGAAGGTATAATTAGCAGTGAAGCTGAACAAGAAACGCAAGACGCAAGTATCACACAAAGAGATGGCCCATATCACGACGACATTCTAATTGTAGTAAGTATACGCAATAAATTTCACAATTCGCCATGATGTAACAGGTAACTTTACAGATAAATATAAACTTACTAGTGGTGTTTTAGAGTAGAAATGACGTAGCACTCTGCATACTTCACAAACACTTCTCAACACCAAAACTTAGATTAATTTGCTAGCTTCTTAGGATAGATGTTGAACTTAGCCCGCGAATGCCTTACACTTGAATAAATTAGCAATCATTTTAGATAATACCTATATTATACTTCTTATTTAAACAGGACAATGAAATAGATCCGGAAGTAACTGATTTAATCAATACAGCTAATATGGAAATGTTAGCAACTTTGGTATTAAACGGAGAGGGATCTAGATTAATTGGACGACAGTCTAGAAACACAGAATTGCAAGCGTTTTTAAACAATGTACCCACTTACATGGTAAAATCTTTTGTAATATTGATTATAAAATAGTGATATTTTGTTACAAAATATAACTGTAGTTATCATATAAATACTAACATTATTTTTGTTTTTAGCAAAAAATTAACAGGGTTCATGTAGCTGCAAGAGAAGGTAATTTAAAAGATTTGCAAGCAGCTTTAGACCGACGAAAATTTGCAATTGCTCGAGATCCAATTTCACCGAATGGAGCAACCCCTTTACACGTAGCTACAGTTTTTGGAAAAAGCAACATTATGAAATATTTAGGGGGAAGGTAGGAAAAAAATATTATAAAAATATATTTTATGAAAAGAATTTAATATTAAAAAAAAAATATAATAATACAATTTTATAAAAAAATATATCTTAATTATACTTTTTTAAAGATTTCCTGAGACACTGTCTGCAGTGGATTTTGAAGGGAGAACTGCTTTACACTACGCTGCAGTACTGCCAGATAACGGTCACTATTACAATGTGTTACAACAATTAGGCGCAAATTCAAAAGATTTGGATGATGTAAGATTTAATTATTGTTAATGTTTTTAACACCAAAAGTGCTTAATAACATTATTTTATATGTTTCTGCAGAATGGTCGATCCGCTGAAGATTATCTTAGAAATGTAACTCTGTTTCCATTTAGGCAAATGTTAACAGATTTCGGTATCAGCGACGAAACAGCCAATGCTATGTTTTCAGATAAAGGTATGTAAACATACAAATTCCGTTATATATACTGGCCTACGCCCTCCTGGTTCCTTATTTAAAACAAAATTGATGGCGTTTTGTCTTCATAACACCTATTAGAAAATAAAACTTTTAATATGTTCTTAGTTTAACGAAATTTAGAAACCTTTTATATATATGTAATAAACTCCAAATGGAATAATGAATTGTAAGCCATAATGTTTTCTTAAACTAGTAAAAATAATAAAAATATATTTAGTGCCAGATGACCGCGTATCATCTCGACGTAACTTAGACATACCTGAAGCGTTGGAAACTTTAGAGCGGTGCTTTCGACTTCTGGCGTCTGCAAGGCCAGGACGAACTCCACTATCTGCATCGTCTAATAATGCTACTCCACCTCATGTACTAGGCAGATTTCTCAAAAGACAAGTGTTCGATTTAATCAAATACAGAATTACAAAACTTGACCATAACCTATTTGATGTTATTTGGCCGGCTGTCAAAAAATTACCTGATAACAGGAATATTATACAAACAGTGGAAGAAGATTTTCCCGGTGGAATTTCAGCTCCTGATTTTTACGTTTATGACGTGTTTGGTGATTTTTTATTGCCACTTATCAAGGATATCCATAACATTAATATTCAAGCAGATTTGTCTAAACATCCTGCATCGGACTTTAATAAAAACACACTATCATCACAGTCATCAGAACCTCTAGTTGAAATCAACATCGATCCTAGTGACGAATTTGTCCTTTCAGGAACTATAGAATGTTCTAGAAATATAGATGGTTTTGAATTACCACTTAATCTTAAAATTGGTAAATTAGAAAGTATTGAAAGAGTAATTACAACCATTTTAATGAGGGAAGACTTTACTTTAATAACTGGTCAAGTCAATACTGGGTCGGACCATAAAGGAGGTACCTATTACACATTAAATGAAATATTAGAAAAGCCTTCTGAAGTATCTGCTGTTTTAGCGTCAGCTGGATTATTAATACCTCTATGTGATAGAGACGAAATTGACGATTGCAACCGCCTCCATGGAAAATATTGGCCATATGCGCGCGGTGTGTTTATCACTGACGATAAAACTATTGCCATTTGGATTAATGTGCACGATCATTTACGCGTACTCATTTCTACGCCTGCTGATTCACCAGGAGATATTGGTATTACATTTACCAAACTGTATCATATTATGACATATTTACATAATAAACTTGATTTTGTTTGGGATCACAAACTTGGTCACTTGTCTAGTCGACCAACTTTTCTAGGAGCCGGTATTCGTTTCAGTCTAATAGTGAATATTCCTGGTTTAGCAAAAGATTCTGATAATATTAAGTACTTGTGCGCCATGAGAGGGTTACAATATAGAGAAACACTAAGTTCAGATATTGCTAGAATCAGTAATTATCAATGTTTGAACATGTCAGAGTTCAATTGTTTCAACGACTTTGCTACAGCAACATCGAACCTCTTACACTTAGAAAAAGATTTATCGATGCAAAATTCTGCTTATGTAGCTACGATGCTAAGTAATATATTTCGAAGAAAAAGAAGCAGTTTAGCTGATATACACGAGTCAGTAGATAGATTTCAAGAAAATCATTAATTTAATAATTTAAACATTATAAGTACACTTTAAATTTAGTTTTTATACCAGTTTATTCGAATACATTAATTGAAAAGACAAAAGTGCATTGTAAGAAATATATCTAAGGATTAATTTTATTAATACACAACAAATATTTAGGTCAGTACTGTAACTTGTTATTTAAATGTTTTAGAAAAAAAATGTGTCAGTGTGAATATTTCAAGGGTTTGTTGAGCTATCACAATTGTATATCACGTAGGCTTAAATAAATCTCAAAGCTTATTGTAGAGCACAATCAAGAGCACAAGCACTTTTGTCTTTCCAATATTTTGTATTTTATCTAATGTTAAAGAAGTTATATGCTTATTGTCTTTCTGTCCTCGCTACAGCTTTTTATTGATGTTATAATCGATAACAAATGCATTAATAATTATAAAATGTAACAAACTTTTATGTGAAAGTAATCTATTTATAATCAGTCATTAGAACTGCGTTATATAAAAGTCATTTCTACTTTTGTATTTTACACCATTACGGTCGATCGATCTATTTTAAACAAACACGTATGTTCTTTTACACGCCTAGCGCTATTATATTGAAGGCCAACTTAGTGAATAATTGATTTCTTGCAGGTACAAGCCATGCCGTTAACGGCCATATGGACATTCCCATCTTTCATACTGAAGAAGGCAGATACCTTGCAAAGTGTAAGCTTTTTATAAATATTGTTTTAAAGTTTATGTTCGTTGAAAATGGATAGAAAAAGTGTTAATAGTACCACCGATGTATTGGACTTCGAAATATTTACAGCACTCGGCGATCCTTTAATCAAAGGTCTAACCGAAGTGGCTAATATTAAACCGAAAGATCCCGTAGCGTTTCTTGCAAGTTTTCTTCACAACTTTCCCGAAAACGAGAAGCCTCGATTAGGAACACAGGTATTTATTATTTCATTTAATAGAAATTTTAATAGAAGAACATGTATATAGAACGTCAAAGTCTACCATTTGTATGTTTTGCTATAACAGAACAAATTAATCATTTATATGAATTACAAATAATAACATGAAAATGTTTTAAGCTAATGGTATTCTATTGATACTTTCAATTTGATGTGTACAAAGGTATGTTATTTTTTAAATAATTGAATTAAATTATTATGAAAAATATATATATACATAAATAGTAGTTGCAATTAGTCAGTGACTGTCTCATTAAAACACAAAAAAATACCAGGAAACAAATGTGTTGGTAACGAAAGAAGCTCCTGAAGTTGACAATGAACATCCGCCGTTTGCTTACAAGGACGGACCTGATGAGATTACTGTTGAAGAAATAGAACATGTAGCGAATGATCGCACACGTACTGCTACCCGACCAAACAGGCCAATAGACGTAATCACCGTAGATCCCCAACTAGAGACTAGTCCTGATGCTCCCGAAACAGCACTCACAAGTCCCAATAGAGTAAGAAAGAATATAATATACTATAAATCCTATCCATTAAACATTAATTTTACAAATAGAATTATTTGTTATAAAACATATTTTTCATAAGAAGATAATAATTACCACAAATATACATTCGAAGAATTTAGTGAACTCATATTTATTTGTTTTTTTTTTATAATAAGTTAATCAGTTACTAATAAAGTATTTTTTTAAGGACGAGCATGGGCAATCCATGCTACATTTTGCAGCTGCACGGGCTCATACAAACAATGCTTTATTTCAACTACTACAGGAATCAGACATAAGCATTGGATACCGAGATGAGTTGTATCGTACTGCACGTGATGTCTCCATACAAGCTAATGTATTGGAGAATACTGCTGAGATCGACCGATGGGTCCTGCATTTAGCTGCTAGAGGTGAGACCTATACATTATTTTTGTGTAAATGTAGTAGATTATTTCTCCCAATCTAGTCCCATTTCTTTATGCATAATATTCTTTGATTCTAATAATTGTTGCAGGAAAGACTGACAAAATAATGGAATTGTTACTTCAAGGATATGATCATATATTAGATGTAGTAGACGATGAAGGAGTTCCAATATCTGACGTAGTTGTTCAACGGGGCCAAAATGAAATGAGCAATCTTCTTGCATCGATTCCACCTTTCGAGGTACGGTAATTGATCTTTTATATTCAAATTAATAGTTTCATGGAATGATAACAGATATTAACAAACTAGGCTCATAAGCCAGTATTATATTAGGCATTATACATAAAAGATTTATATTTGTTTGTTGCTTTTTTTAATTTTCTTTTGTGATTAAAATTATATTTTTATTTTAAGGAATCAAGGGAAGCACTCCAGGGCGCAATACGTCACGGTGACCTCTCCAGTGTTCAAGAACTGCTGTCAGTGGAAGGCGGCCGCACGCTCGCGCTCGCACAGAACGCACTCGGCCGCAACGCATTGCACATCGCCGTGTTAGCGCAACACGAGGACATCGTCGAACACTTGGTTATTACTTACCCGGAAATGCTACGTCTCGGTGACAATGTTAGTACCTTTTATTATAACAAATAATATTAATCATCAAAGCAAAAATATTTCATTTATTACCTACCTAAATATTTCGTCAAAGCATTTTGGATTTATTTGATTAAAAGTAAAAGTAAAGTAACAGCCTGTCAATGTCCCACTGCTAGGCTAAAGCCTCTTCTCCTCTTTGTGAGAAGGTTTTGGAGCTTATTCCACCAAGTTGCTCCAATGCGGGTTGGTGGAATACACCTGTGACAGAATTACAATGAAATTTGACACATGCAGGTTTCCTCACGATGTTTCCCTTCACCGTCAAGCACGAGATGAATTATCACAAATTAAGCACATGTAATTCAGCGGTGCTTGCCCGGGTTTGAACCCACGATCATCGGTTAAGATTCACGCGTTCTTACCACTGGGCCATCTCAGCTTTTTTTGCTTGATTGCCATAAAAAAACTGAAATCGTTGACAATGTACACTAGCGGATTCACCAAAAATATGGTATAGTAAAATAAAAAAGTGAAATCCAATAAATACATAAATAAGCGGACGTGAGCTCTATATCACTGTACTCATTAATGTATTACATATGTTTAACCATGATATCGGTTACAATTAAACATACATCAACTCATAAATTCAATTCTAATATGCCTATTTATTTTAAGAGTGGAGAACGTTGACTTTTTTCATATAATTTATTCATGTTACAGCTGGAGCGCACTGCTTTACATTACGCGATGGGCGTTGAAAAGATGGAATCATTAAGCCACATACTCATACGAGCCGGTTCTAAACGGGTACTTAAAGATCTTAAAGGTCGACAGCCGTCATACTACTTCATGAATAAATCCGAAATTTTACGCCTTAAAGAGGAAGAAGAAGCATATTAACATGGAACTGATATGGGAAAATTGAAGAAAGGACAAGACGTCAGAAAAAATTAATGTCCATCCTATGCATATGTTTTATAAATACTACAGCTTCTATCATATATATTTCAAATTTGTGTTGTACTCGTATGTTAAGATTGTAATAGAAAGTTTTTCAACCATTACACAATTAATACTATTGAACTCACAGCTATTTATGTAACTTAATGTTAGTTTTATTTTTTTAGGATAGTACTTACGATTAGAATAGTATTTTCGTATATTTGAAAGTATTTTAGTATCTGCTTGTAGGGACCCTTAAACTAACTAAGCAATTTATGAATTTAGTAAATTTTATTAATAATAAAACTATCACAGAATGAAACACTTGTTTATTTTAACATTATATGGTAAACAATAAACTATAATAACAACAAAAATAAAAACAAACTTTTAAATAAGTAGTGCATATTATAATAAAGTTATTCTAAAAACTCAAAGTTTATCTAAAATATTCCCACAAAATAACTCCGAAAACAAAACTTCATAATTATTATTATAAACACTATATCTTCATTGCGTAAGGGGTTGCCATGGAATAGGATTTATGTACATTCGAGACACTGATCCACGCATACCTTGGAAATAAATAAATTTTGTAGTATACAAATAAACTACTTATAGAATAAATTAACTATAGAAACTATATTTAATTTACTCTTTAGTCAAGCGAGTCAGAAAAAAACACCTTTTAAAGCCCAAAGTATCCTGTTAAACGAAGTAATAAATATTATAATATTTAAAACATATACTAACTAAGTTCTCCTTGATTAAGAGGCACGGGCAGTGGCTTGTTCTTACTAGTGCGCAGCCAATCTCTGTACGCTCGCTCGCCCTGGACACGTCGCCGCTCGTCCTCAATCGCTAGACGCGCAGCACGACGTTCGGCTCGAGTTTTCATTACTTATAAGTTAAGGATAAAAATGACTGTGTAATGTATTTCAAACTATTTAAGCCAATACAATTTTCTATACTTAGGTATGGCATATTCAACTTTAATTAGCTGAGATACTTATTATATTATAAAATAGTAAAGGAAATTACAATAGCTGTATATCATAGAAAAAATACTTCTTCACAAAGGTTAAATTGTTTGCAATGTATGGCCGAATTAGTGTCCGAAATCAATTAAAACCGTTGTGGAAATTTTTGGGACTGAGATCAACTGACATCCCAAAGTTTTGTTTTTGTTTCGAAGAGAACGTATGTACATACGTATAAGCAATGTATCTTGCTTATAGGTACGTAGAAATATGCGATATAATAATGCGATAAATATAACATACATTTCATCTCTTCCTCCTTTTTCTTTATCCATTCAGTCAATTTTTCCTCTTTAGTTTGGTGTCGCTTCCTTCGTTCTTGTTCCAGCTGTTCATTGTGACGATACTGCTTCATGATTTCTTCGGCTTTACGTCGCTCATTCTGCATGCGCTTACGCTCTAACCATCGCCGAAATGACTCCTCACGCTGTTCTTGTGTGGTTGTCGGTACAACTCGGACTTTAGTTTTTTCCAGGCGCGCCTTTTCTCGCTTCTAATATGCATCTCGATTAGTTTTATTAATATAGAAGAAGATATCAGATAAATCTAGGTATACGTAGGTTATATTAAAAACGTGACCAAGGTATCAGTGGAAGGAAAGATAAATCTTAGAAGATTTTTTTCTGTCTCTGCACTCAATGGTCAGAAGGTTTTTTTTCTATTCCGTAAGTATCTACTGATTTTCAATCATACTGATCAATAAACAAAAATTTTAACAAAACAAAACCGACTTCAAAGGAAAAACAAATTAATATGCACTAAAAAGTAAAAAAACAATTGCATATTCTTCTATAATTTGATAATTAATTTACTATTTTCTACTCATCAATATGTTGATACGATTGTGTTGTGTGGTTGATAATGTAGTTACAATTATTGATATTTTTGGAGTCGATGTCAGCAAAGGTGAGTTTATAACTGCATACATAGTTATAGTTGAGATGTCCTTGTGTCGCACGCGTAAGTTTTTGTTTGTTTTTAAAGGATTCCCGTATTATTATTGCTAGGTACATTAAAGTGTTTCCTTGGCTGACATTTACACAAAAAATAAAAAATACAGACGAATTGATAACCCCCTCCTTTTTTTGAAGTCGGTTAAAAATAAAAATAAATCACATTCATACACTTATGTAATATATATAAATAAATTACATAAGTTTATTTTTATTTTATTTAGGGATTCGTGTAATAAGGTATAAATGAATAAAATCATAGTTTGTAAAATAAATCTTCATTTACCTGTTGCTCTTTACGCTCTAACCACTGCTGAAAAGCTTCTTGTTTTTTCTTTTCATTACGCTCGCGCTCTTCTTTAGCGGTCGTTGTAGTTGAAAGCGAAGCGACGGACAAACGAAATGTATCAGCGCCATCATCACGGTAAGTACGGCCACATCTTGGCGTTTCCTCCTCACGAGCAGTTTCTTCCTGACTAATAAGTCTACATGATTTTCTTTTAATACTAACAGAAGATGCACTGGATATGCGTCCAGTCAAAAAAGGAGTAGAGTTACTCCTATAAGAACTATGCGGATGTGGTGTGACGTCTTCAACACATGAGGAGTCTGTGTGCAATGATGTCACAGAATGAGTGGATTCTACTTTCTCTATATAAATAGCCGGATTTATGTACCGGGTTTTGCTTTTTCTCGAAGCTAAGGACTCATTGTCACTGTGATACTGAATATTCTCCCCGGCGCCATCAAATACATGATTTGAGCTCTTTAGCCTAATTTCGTATTTGGATCGGTTCCGAGCGCTATCGCCAAAGTTCCCTTGGTCGATGTCGCTCGCCATAACTTTAAAAACAAAATACCATACTTACTAAATCTTGAATATGAAAATAAAAGATACGAAATAAAAAGTAGTTACGTAAAATAAGGCCTTGAAAAAATTGGCATATGTCAAAATTTTATTTTCATTCTAAAAATGAGCGTCAGCAATTTTATCACCAGTGTGTTAAAGTTAGCTTTTTTTAATTATTTTGTATGAAAATGCCTGCGAGTCTATTTATATTATTTGGTTGATGAAACAAATATAAAATGGTCTGGTCCATTAAACTGAAAAGCTTGGTATTCTCTCCAAGGTGAGACGGTACTTTACTCCAGAACAAATGCTCATCTTATACAAAGCACAAGTGAGGTCTTGCATAGAGTACTGCTCTAACCTTTGGGACGGCACTGCTAAGTACCTCCTTCACGCTCTAGAGTTGATTGAGATGACACATTGGTCAAGTCTAGGCTTCAGTCTCGAACATCGCCCTTTTACTATCGAACGGCCTGACCGTTCAAAGCGCCATAGATACACAGTGGAAATTCCCCACCGACGTATGAAACGCTTCGAATCCAGAGTAAACAGGTTCTTCTATAATAGTGATCATAGAATAATTATAACATCTGTATAAAGGACTAGCTGTGCCCCGCGGTTTCACCCGCGTATAATTAATAAAGATATAATGAATAAAAATAAGCCTAGATCCTTCCCCGATAAAAGCACTATTATACAACACAAAAAAATTTGTTAAATTCGAACCAGTAGTTCCTGAAATTAGCCGGATCAAATAAACAAACTTCAGCTTTATATATTAGTATAGATTATTATCAAACGATGAATAAGTGAGTGATGTTCACTCACTTATTCATCGTTACAAATTCTATAAAAACATTATTTCGCAGTGCTGGTTTTAAAGTACCAGTATGTTAGCGTTACGCGACTGAACTAAGATTTATTTTTGAGGTAAAGGTTGAGAGCTTATTCCACCACGATATTCCAATGATGATTGGTCATAAGACACAGGCAGATTTCTTCTTTCTTGCACCCGCAATCTTTGGTTATAATTATCACACTTTAACTACTATGCCATATTGGCTGTTTTAAAGTTAATAGTAATGTAAAAAAAACATAAAAGATCGATCCATAAGGAAATCCAGTCATTATTAATTAAAAATTTATAAAAAAAACACCATGTATTCGTAGAAACATATTTTATTGAATTGATTATAATTTTACTTAACAATCTGTTTTAGCCAATCATCGAATTTTTGCAAAACGGTAGATGGTGGTAGGTTATGAAATTACAAATTCATGAAGAAGAAATCTTAAACAAAACCGAGGTACAATAAATTAAAATTAGCTTATCAGTTTAAATGGTTTACTTTAATAGTGTAAATACAATATTATGCACTTAAACTAATGTCTCATAAAGAACAAAATTTGGGATCACTCGATGGTAGAACAAGAAATCATATTGAAGTTTTGTAGCAAGAAACTATTAAAAAAACATCATGATTTTTTTTTACGCACCATACATTATTCTTATTTTACTCATTACAGAAGAATGTATGGGCTTAGACCTTAGAGTGTAAGTCAAACAGTTACTTATTATAATTTCATTCAAACAACATTTAATAATTTAAAATTATTAAAGTCAGCTCATGTCATTGTTTTCATTGAATTTGAACATTTAATATTCATTATTAGCAATAAATTAATAATAACTTTGTCAATTTGCCAATTAAGTTATAATGAATGTGATCAATTGTGCAATTCAAAGTTATCACTCAAACTCACGCTAGAACATTAAAAGTTATTTCATCCATATAAAAATATTAATTTAAAAAGTGATTATGTCACCTATTTTGTTGTCCATGACAATTCATATAAGGAATACTAAAATTGTGTCAATTCAGTCTCACCATATAATACAAGGTATTCTTGCTACAAGACCACAATTTGACAAATATCAATTTTTTACTCACTAGTAATTTCGAGAATTATATTTTTGCTTTGATCGTAATTGCTAACATTAGACAAATTAAGCAAAATATTGAGTATATTTTAAACAAAGTGCTACATATATGTGGATATAGCACGTGACTTTGCACCTAATCACCTATGTTATTAAATACTGTCAATTAAATATATACAGAATAATCTAGTGAATAAAAAACCAGATAGATTTTCGGTAGTTACCCTTAAAATTCGCAAGGTATCCTTGCACCTAAGATTACTAGTTGAGATTAAAGTTAGGACCTAGTATAATGATTCTGCATTAGACGAACGTGGCTTTTTAATTTTCTCTAGATTCTTAATGACAATGTCATGTAAAGAACAATAGCGGTTGCGAATCTCACACATAACAAGCCATAGAGACAAATACTCCTTCTCATCTAGTTCCTGAAACAAGGACAAGTTTTGCGTATAGTCTATTGCGTATAAATAAAAGCTACAGGCCATAAATGTGCCATACCTGAACACTAAACTAACTAAATATTTTTATCTCAACATGTCTAAAGAACATTCATTTAATAAATGTTTGCATGCATGGCCTTATATGATAAAATAAATTTTGAATTTCAAAACTATATTTGTTCTTGCTTAATTATACAGGTCCCAAAATGACTGAAGTCATAGGATCGACAAGTATAGCATAGTTTAAAAATAATACAATAATAAATATTAATGAGAAGATTTAGGACCAAATAATAATAGTCCTCCGAACCAATATCGGCCACTGTGGCCAATTTCAAGAGAGATTAGCCAATTGCGCAGGAGATATTATAGTGCTCAAGTGTGTGTGCAAACACAAGGGCACTCTCTATTCCTTAGCTCTCATAATCCGATGTTACGACAATCCGACACAACTTGAAAGAAGTTTAAGTGCTTTCTGAGGCACACGAGTGGACAGGCTTCCAAATTCCAGATTTCCAGAAAATCTCAATATCATTTTATACGCCCAACCGGGGACTTCAAGCCAGTACCACCATGTCTGCAACCTTACATGTAGCTACTAGATCAACGTGGTCAAATAAGATAGATCTTAAGTATTTACCCTTCAATTCACAAAATATCCTTTCACCTAGAATTAATAGTCGAGATTCCAGTGAGAAGATTATCTTACGATTCTGTATTAGAAAAGCCTTCCCATTAGACTACAAGATTGACGGATTGTTCAAGTGTTTTCACACACACTATATAACTATAATATCTCCTGCACAGATGGCAATTCCTGTTAAGAATGACTGCTGTGGCTTAAATCAGTTAATAAGACACAATCATTACATCAGACATCTGAATGAAAAAAAATATATACATATATTGTAATAATGGTTCCTCATTTTGTTTTCCAATTTTTTTTCAAGTACAAATTTAATATTCTACAGTATATAAAACACTTAAAAAAGGCAATTAATTTAATTTACTTAACTAGTATTATAAAGGCAAAAATCATCATAAAATTTTGAATACACAATGTACAACAAGGATATAGAGAACCTAACTCACTGACGCTCAGACAGAGACTAAGTAAATACATATATAAGATTAGTAACTTACTCTAACGGCTCTTCTATAATCATCAATATGTGGATATTTGGCAACCTTAGATACTATCTTCGCCCGTGAAATAAAGTACCGTGAAATTTGGTCAAAGAATGCTGCAGCTTCGGATTCAACAGATTGTATCTCAGCAAGAGTATCCTCTTGTATTGACACACCAAAGTTATTGCCATCCTCTATCTTTGGAATCATGAATGAAATCCACATTTTAAGCTAAAACACAGGGAATCTCTATTAAAATTTAAATTATAATAAAAACAGTCCAATGTTCAAGTCAAAATGGAAACTAATCTATACTTATATAAAGCTGAAGAGTTTGTTTGTTTGATCCGGCTAATCTCAGAGAGTACTGGTTCAAATTTCAAATTTATTTTTGTGTTGTATAGTTCTTTTATCAAGGAAGGCTCCAGGCTAATTTTTATTCATTATATTTTTATTAATAATATGCGGGTGAAACATTGGGGTACAGCTACTTTTATATAAACCAATTAAAAGAAACTATAATTTCAAATACAAATAATTATATTAACAATTGTTTTAATATATATTTAAATGAATACTTACTAAGTTTGAGTCCTCAACCAATTCTCTAATATGAGGTTTGACAAGATGTATTAGGTCACAAAGAGGCTTATTACATGGTACTGTTCCATTAGGCAATGCATACACCTTAGTGCCTTCAATAGTTGAATTACTTGATACCTCAGATGAGTCTATACGCTGCCTTTTAGCATTTGGCTCATTCACTGATTGAGCTGGAGGAGGCACTGGAATGTTTAAGTCCTGGAATAAAGAGTTAAAAATTCACACAACAATATTAAATTTTTACTCAAAAAAAGAAATATTTTGTTTACATGTAAAATAAGACATTTATATATTAAAGATTATTTACCTGGTGAACATCGGAGAGATCTCGATTTTGAAAATTTGACGTTTCTAAAAGTTCATTCAACTTTACTATCTTTTCTGGAAATCCTTTTATAATTAGGTGTTCTGCCTTTTGTTTGAGGGAATCCTTATAGTCTTGAACCTGAAATTAAACATTATTGACATTATATGGTACAAGTCTAAATAGTATTCAAAGCAGTCGTACGGAAATTATACAATTATAAATGAATGCCATGAATAATATCACAGACCCCCATGGCCGCACTAACACCGAGGAGGTTATGTTAACTTAACTATTCAAAAACTATTCATAAGTAAGACGCCAAATTATAGAGACAAACATAAATAACTATCTTCAAAATGAATCTAAGGACATTGTTGCAAAAAAGCATGTTGCATAAAAAGTACAATGGATGATACAAACATATTGCTCAAACTTTATAAATGGAAGACCACTGAATTAAATAGTTTAAATATTACCTTCTTCGCAACGTCTGTCATTGTTTATTAATACTATTATTCGTATTAGAAGTATAAATATTCTGTAATAGAAATTATACAGTTGAAACCGCACAACTTTTGACTCTTTAGTTTGACTCGTGTGCTTGAATGAATGAATAGCTGGAATAATTGGGTGCGTTCACTAGTCCAATCTCAATAATTTTTATAATATTTGTGCATTATACATTTCTTATTAATGTTAAATAAATATTCCTACCACGTTTATGTTTTCATAACAATTTATGTCCATTATTTAATCGCTTATTATTAATTTATTAATTGACAACAAAATGTTACACATACTTTTTAATTTTTTTTTTCGAATGAATGTCTTTCGAGAGTTTATATTTTAATATAGATTTTTATTAAAAAGTCTGTTTTAAAAAATAGTAGTTTGAACAAAACAAAAAGTTGTCTATAATATATACATTTTTTACTGTTTTATTTCCTTAAAATAAAAAATAAATAAAAGGAGAATAATATACTATCGGAAAATAATACACATAATTACTACATTCAATTACGGTACAACGTTAATTGTGTTACTACTAAAAATGATTCATTAATCTACGTACAAAATAAACAAATGGAAATATTGAAATAGAGTTCGCCGCTATAAGCTTTATAAAAAAATATTAACAATTTATCTTAAATATTTAAGGCTAATTATAAGACTTTACATTTTAGACTCAATACATACAAATCCACGAAAAACTAATTAAAACCAAATTACCATAGAAGTATCATATTTAATATATCGTTGTAAATAGTCTGATGTGATAAGTATATATATATATATGGTCTTATACACAGGAGTGAGTTGCTACTCAGTTCAATTTACGGCCGCCAGATGCATGACGATAGATAATTATTGTGTGGAAGATAAAATTATAATATTTATCCAAAATAATACAAAAGTCAACAAAACTATATAACAATGATTAAATAACACAATACTTGGGAGAGAAAAATATACGCCGCGTCACTCAACCGGCACGGGACCGCATATACCGATAGCAACGACGTACAGCGGGCGTTGTCACGAACTAAAACTTATATCACAATCGCACCAATCTCTCACCACTGAAATTGGGCTCTCTTGATAGACCTGTATGTGTATACAAGACCGTGCATTATAGAATGGGATCACGGCCGTATACACAGGTCTTGCAATAACAGTAGTGGGAGTACGTCGGCTTAATGACGCTGTCTAGTTCAATTTACGGCCGCCAGAGAAATGACAAATCGCGTAATAATTATCCCGAACAAATTTTCAAATCCAAACAAAACAGTTAAATTACAAAACAAAAATTACAACAAATCCGCAAATCTCAACAACACGATATAGCAATGATTAAATAACAATACTTGGGAGAGAAAAAAAATATATATACGCCGCGTGTTACTCAACCAGGTTCTATAGCAGCGACGTAAAGCGGTCGTTATTGCGAAATAACAGTTGTAACACAATTGCACCAATCTCTCAGCACTGAAATTGGGCTCGGGTGCTAGTCCTGTAACAATTAATACAGACGTTACAAGTTACATCGTCTGTATTCCCCAACGTGAATGAGATTGACACTGACAGGTGACACTGGCGATTAGTGATAATAATTATATTTTAATATTTTATACTCATATAGATATATTATATTATGCTTCAAGTACAAATTAAATGCAAGCTTAGTGAGCCAGTGCCTTCGTTGCCATATTTCAATTTACCACAAAAAAGGTACTTTATGTAATGTAAATAACATATTTTTTTATGGCAGTATTGTTTTTTTGTTAGAAAAAAAAATTGTAGACTAGTACCTTATTCAATAAAGATATGGATAAGGACTACGGCTTCTCTGATTACATTAGGATAGTTTCCATATAACTAGAGCTATGCTAATATGTAAAAAATAAATAATTCCTTGCCAGTTATACTATACCATCATTTTATAGCTTGAGGTCCTGGATGACTTTCCACATTTAACTTCATAAGTAGACAATTGTACGAATGTTAGGTTGACAGTCAAAACTGAGGAGATTTACTCAAATATCGATTCATATTAGGGCGGCAGTATGGTCCCCCCCGCGTGGGATCTCCACCTTGTCGTGGTGGGGGGGCTCAGTACCCGTGGTAAGGTCGGCCACGGGGAAGCTAAGAGGAATCCCGGACGTGGGGCGCTCCTCGTGGGCCTCAGGAGGAGGCTTGCGTTGGATGCGCCCAGGGAGCGGGTGCGGGGGACAGTTCTGTCTGTCCCTCACAGTCGGGAGTGATCGCGGGAGAAGAGGCGTGTCGGTGTTGCGTTGCCGCGCGCCCTATCTCCCACGACCGAATGGGGGCGCACCATTTGTGCGTTGCGGTGGGGCCGCAGAGGAAGAGGAGATGCGGTGTTGTCAGGTTGCCGTCCTCCCTGTCCTCTGCGGCCGCTGGGTGTGTCGCTGTGGGGGATGGTTCTGTACATCCCCTGCAGCCGGGAGCGGTCGCGGGAGGAGAGGCGTGTCGGTGTTGCGTTGCCGCGCGCCCTATCTCCCGCGACCGAATGGGGGCGCACCATATGTTGCGTTGCGGTGGGGCCGCAGAGGAAGAGGAGATGCGGTGTTGTCAGGTTGCCGTCCTCCCTGTCCTCTGCGGCCGTCAGGGTGTTTTTTGGCGGCGGAGCCCAACACCTTAATCCGTCGCCAAGGAGCTTGTAGCCGGGCTATCCGTCGGGGTGTCAGGGTAGAATGCTCACGCGACCCCTTGGCACCCCCATAAAGGCGGTGAAGTATACGCTGTGGTTTTAACACCCCGCTTTTCATCTTGCGGGGGGTATGCGTAAATGCATTTCCACAGTGAAAAAAAAAAATATAAAAAAAAAAAAAAAAAAAAAGGGGCTGCAGTATGATATCTCTAAGCATGAATTTGAGGTAGAAATGTGTTGTATCTGGTAGAGCTTTGATCCCTGATCATTTAATATTCTTACTCACATTTTCAGAAAATGCGCCGTTTTTGAGAAAATTAAGAAAACCTGTTTAACCTCTAAATGAGTTAAATATGAAAAATACGATGTAATTTATCACTGTAAAAGTAATTTAACACATATAATTTGGTCCTTGATCAAAACAATATCACTCACAGTAAACGAAAATGCACAATTTTTGACAAAATGAACAAAAAAATATTTATAACTCGAAACGGATATTATACGAAATTACTGTCATTTACGGTAAACATAACATAGATAGAAATTACAAATAAATTGGTAAATGTTTGATATATATATAGACTTCAGCCTCTATGGTTTAAAAGTTTATTATTAATATTATTATATTTTTTATAGTTATAACGTCAAAAATATTTTAATTAAAATATTTTGTCTTATTCATGAAAAATAATTAAGGGTTGGCATTTGAATCAGGCATGTCGATTTTTTGTGAAATTTTTGGTGGAAAAGGCAAAGTCATGTAGGTTAGGTTATGTTAGTCTTTTAAAGTACATCGCACGAGCCGAGCGAGCGAAGCGAGCGTGTCGCGGCAGCGGCCGGCGAAGTGCCAGAACCGAATCGGCCCATGTTCAACTAGTCTAAAACAAGAAAATGATAGTTTGGAAGTGACATAACCTCAAAAAAATAAAAAATTAATATCTCGGTAACTATGAGTTTCCTCCCTATTCCACCAAAAATTTCACAAAAAATCGACATGCGTGATTCAAATGCGTCCCCATAATTAATTTAATAAATTGTGCAATATTTAAAATTAAATAATAAAATAATTGATACAATCTAGGCTTTTTGGCTGTATGTTAAAGACCGGTGTATAGTCTATTCTCGATGTATAATCTGTGCCCATGAATGTTAAGCGGCGGTTAAAATTCATGCTCCGGGATATCGTACTCTGCCCCATATTAGTGCACACATTGATGTGTAGTGCGCACTTGTAGTTTTCTATGTGGAATATTTTGAGAATCAATTTAATATTATAATTTCCAACTGGTTCTATCTTAGGTAGCAAGTTATACTATCTATTAGAGCACCAGTGTTGAATTAAGAGAAATAGGAAAGTGATAAGAAAGATTTTAATATTATAAGAGAATTTATATATGAAAATATGTCAGCGAAATGTGTTAAATTAGAGTAGAACTTCAATAGTACTAAGATAATTTTTAAAAAGTTATTAGGGTAGGGTTATTAGGGTAGCTTAAGTTTTGTATACTGTACTGACACACTTTAATCCTCACTAAGTTTTCTGTGCTTCAATCTTTTTACAAATGGTCCATTCACATCGTTGATACAGGGTATAGTAACATTCTCAATCACAGTAATTTTATTATAAGTTAAAATATCATTGTTATAACAATATAGGTTTTTTTTTAAATCTAATTCATCACATGAGGTATTACTAAATCCCAATAAACATGTTACACAATAACCAAAAATTACGTGAAACTTGTTTGTGATGATTGCTAGTAATAATGCACTAAAGAAATTAGGTACTTATGATTTTGGTTATTTTTCAAATTTCTCTTTCTGTTTCATTAGTTGTTTTCCATATAACTTCACTTTTGAGACAGCTATTTTTAATTGCTGATTCAAAATGTCTTGCTCCACCTCCAACTCCTAAGTAATATGATTTGGCAGCTATATAAATAATTCCTTCATCTTTTAATCTGTGTTCAAATAAAGCAATAAGATTATTATGATTATTATGATTGCACAATGTCTCTGATGTTAGTATAATATCAAACTTTTCTGAATCTTCAAGTTGTTTGTCAAATGATGGAGTGTCCATAGTAAAATTTACTGCTTTTAGTTCTTTGATCTATTTGCTCTTCTTTCATGTTTAATATTACATTTGGTATAGTAGAATATATAAGGACTTCTTTGTTCTGAAAATAAATGCATATTTTATATTGATGACCTTCTTTCAAGTGTTGTTCCTACGAACACTACTACCAACAAACAGGAGTTATAAACTAAATGAATATAGTTTATAACTCCTGTTTGTTGCAGAGTATAGGTACTACTCTGTTCAATTCGAAGTAAAGAAAACAAATGCTATGCAGATTATATATATATATATATATACATATATCATTTACTTACATAATCTTGAAAAGTCACACAAGCTCCTTTTAGTAAGGCATATATTCCCAATATACCAGGACCACAACCTAAATCCAACACTTTCTTGTTTTTAAATGCAATGGTTTCTTTATTTTCTTCTAAATAATCAACTAAATCATGTGTACAATCCAAGACCTTCAAAGCTCCTGCAAGTTAAATAAATATATTAATATAAAGTGGTTTAAAGATTTTTAGACAAACTATTCATATGATCAAAACTACTTCAAATAGTTGCCTATTACTTTCTTTTTTGATTCTGCAAACTATATCCTCTCTCATATGCCATCGTATTGTTAATCAGAACATATTTTATTGCCACATCTCTGCATATAAATGTATTAGCCAGAGCAGCTAATTCTTTGACATCCAATATTTCTTCATCTTCTGGAACAACTTCTTCACCATAAAGCCAGCCAATTTCTTCATCATGAAAAATATTGTTATTTATTTGTTAGTTTCTGTAGATTGAATAATTTCACCTTATAAAAAATATCATATTAATAGTACATACCTTCATTTTTGAAATTAGATCTATAAGAATGCATTCTTGAAGTAATCAGGCAACTTTATTTGAAATTATTTTCTGTTATGGTGTGTATTTACTCAGAATTGGCTTTAGTATCCAGTAACAGGAGGAAAAATAAAGTCGTTAATTGTAGAGTCGGTCTTTAAGAAATTATAAAAAATTAATTAGGAACTATTACAATTGTTTACAAAATGTATTAACGATGATAGTAAAAAAGTGAAAAAAATTATCTGTATGCTGCCTTATGACGCGATTATTTTTGATAAAACAAAAATAAAGATAAACTATCATAATCTATAAACACGGAAACATGACAAATATAATGTATAGTGTATCAGTTTTCAACAACCATTTCACGGATATAAGAGATGACTCATAAGGCAATGACGAGACGGTTTCAATTTCGACGGACTTTGGAGTCTAGTTAGGCCTTTGCCAAGCTAGACGGCAACGGTAATACCTACTATAATTCAGGTACATACAGAGTGTAACAAAATTCGTGTCCGACCCGTGAAGTGGTTATTAGGTATCGTGAGTCGGTTCTATTTATGTAAAAAAAATTAAAATATTATGCAAAAAAATTACTCATAATTTTTTTTTATTTTCATTTTCAATTGTAAATGACGAAAATTTCATGGACAACTGAGGTCATGACCTCGTCTCCGACCTACCCGATAGGTAAGCGCTATCGAGCACTGACGCCCGCACCTGTGTTGCAATATAATTGTCGTTATTTAGTCAAATTAATTTTTTTTCGGGGTAAAATTTTGCTTAAAATTTTAAAATTTATTACAAAAATAGAACCGACTAACGATACCTAATAACCACTTCACGGGTCGGACACCAATTTAGTTACACCCTGTATAGGTAATAGGTATAATAATGGGTACCTACTACCTACCTACATGTAGGTGTTTTTGTTTGTTTGTATCTACTGAGTTACTGACCACTACTACAGATTAAGGCAGTTCGCTCATGGGTGACTTTTGTCACGGTGACAGTTTATTCACCCTCATCGAGTCCATGGACTTAAGTGGAGATGCGCTCAGCTACTCACGCGGCGACGAAACATTTCTGATTCTGTCACGCGTCGTGCACGGGCAATGAATACAGATTACAGACGTTAGATAGAAGCGCAGTTCTTGTGAGCGCTCTGAAGACAAACTTTCTGCGACCCAAAATGCCGCTTGGCAGCGTGGCAGTCGTTCCACAGCGTATCTGAACTACGAGAGCAAGAGAGACGGAGAATGTCTTCTGAGGAGACAAACTACGAACTACGTTGGGGGCAGCCCCCATTTGAATCGGCACACGAAATCCTTAAGAACTGCGCTTCTATGTTACTACTGTATTCATTTGCACGGGTTACAAAATTTGTGACTCTACGCCAGTGTTGCCAGCCTTAGCAAACAAAAACAACAAATCCGATTTAAAAACTTTTATTGCAATCAATTTGATTTTAATTTATGATGATGAATTCAATTTAAATTAATTTAATGTGATTGAATTTGAACTGATTTAATTTAATTTGGTATTTTGATTTTATTCGAATGAATTGAATCTAATTTATAATCTGTAAAACATTATTAAAATATATAAAGTTAAAAAGAAAATTTTAAAAAGAGGTAAATACATACAAACAAAAATAAAATAAAAATTTTATTAGATTTATTTTTTTGCTTATAGAAGAAGTGGACATTTAATGATAAAAAGTAAAAAGAATACTCAGTTAGTGCAGGTCCTAAAGTGTGAAGTAATTTATCAAAACTTGATTTCAAAAAAGTTTGTTCACTGTCACCCTCCGTGAGCGCACTCCGCTTTGGATAGGTGGCGTGGTAGTGACAAAAGCCACTCGTGAGTACGTTCACTTACTGCCCTGCTCCACTGTCGTATACAAGAATTACAAGACCATGCTCTGCTCGTTCTCACTTCTCTGGACTCTGACAGTGATAGATAATTAAATAATAATATGATAGGTCTACATGTTTGATATGTTTCCGCAGTTAGCGAAAGATTATGATATGAATCTAAATAGTTTTATTGAAACGAGTACATTGCCTTGTGCCAAGTGATCAACCTACTTCATATTCAACACTTTTTCCTCCGGCTAGAAAATACTAAAGGCAACCATCAACCAGGGTTATACGTGATAATAGAAAAGTATTTTGAATCAAGCTTTTTTGATATTTTTTTATAAAATGACCTCTTTTAAATTTAATTTCTCCGGTGTTTCAGACGGACACCAAAGCAAAGGTATATATAGTAATATCGTATCCAGTATAATTTAAATTATTAATTCTACCGAAACGAAATTAATATCTGTTGATTATCTTTCAAGATGATGAAGAAATCGAATGGAAAAGCAGTGAAGAAATTGTTCCTAATAATCAAATAATGGATCTCAAAAATTTAGTTACTCAGGCTAAAATGTTTATATGTGGTGATGTGGAAATAGGACATGTACTTATTAACAATATGATAACGTATATGAAAAATAATGGTGCGAAGAACGTCCTTGATCTAACTGAACATAGTGACCTGGTCACTGGTAAATATGAAGGTAATCGATTAAAATTAGCGTTGGGCTGATGTTTTAAAAATCTTTACAACAATTTATTTGTATTTACTTAATTGCAGGAGGTTTAAAGATTTGGGAGTGTACATATGATTTAGTTGAATATTTAGAAGAAAATATAGAAACAATTGCATTTAGAAATAAAAAAGTGCTGGACTTAGGTTGTGGTGCTGGTATATTGGGAATATATGCATTACTCAAAGGAGCTCACGTAACTTTTCAAGATTATGTAAGTAAATGAAATATCGATATAATTAGGTGAATCCAATTAGTTGGCTGTAACTCTCGTAATAGTGTTCATAGTATCATTCACATTCTCAAAGCTAGAAGAATGGTTATAAATATTTAAAAAAAATGCATTTATTTACAGAATAAAGAAATAATTGAATATTCAACTGTACCAAATGTTTTGTTAAACATGGAAGAAGAGCAATTAGAACAAGAAAATAAAAGCAGTAAATTTTACTCTGGAGACTGGGCGTCATTTGACCTACTTCTGGATAAGTCAGAAAAATTTGATATCATATTAACATCAGAGACATTGTACAATCTTAAAAATTATGACAAGCTTATCGCATTATTCCAACACAGGATAAAAGATGAAGGAATGATTTTTATAGCTGCTAAAACATATTACTTTGGAGTTGGAGGTGGCACAAGACAATTTGAATCAGCCATTAAAGATACCTGTCTCAAAAGTGAAGTTGTATGGAAAACAAGTAATGGAATACAAAGAGAAATTTTAAAAATAAAAAAATCATAAGACAATATCAATTTATTTTTAATATACCATTACCATTCAATCTACGTAAAATATAAATTAACTAATATAAAATGGAAGACAAGATATATAATTTAATGTATTTTTTGTTTGTTTATACATAAATGGTTAGAAATCTATAGATTATGGAGATAGCCTTTCAAATACCCATCCATCTTCACCTTGATGTAAAAGCTTTTCATCGGGAACCTCCCCTGTCTTAGGCTTTCTAAACTTAATCCTATCATGTAGTCTATCTCTTTGACCTTGCCAAAATTCTACAGCTCTTGGACGTATTACATATCCACCCCTAAAAATAAAAAAATTAACTTGTTCAAAAAATAAAACTAAATAACTTTAACATTACATGAAACACATTTTGTTGTATAAAAGTACATATAATTTACAGCTAATTAATAAAAAAAACATACCAAAATACAGGTTTTGGAATCTGCTTTTCAGGTATCATGTATTCTGCTTCTAAAACTTTTTCTCTTTCACATAGCACATTTCTTGATTCAATAGGTGTGCTCTGATAACTAGTACAAGCAGCAATCTGACTTGGAACTGGCCGGGAATGAAAATATTTGATTGATTCTTCTTCAGAAAGTTTTTCAATATGTCCTTCAATCCTCACAGATCTATTAAGTATTTCCCAGTAAAATGTTGCTGCAACATTTGGGTTTTCTTCCTAATGAGAAAACATATATTATTGAAATATTAAGAAATCACACAATCAATTTAATAACAATTATAATCATACCAATTCTTTGGCTTTTCTGCTTCCAAAATTAGTATAAAATTTAAAACCATCTTTTCCATAACCCTTGCATAACACAAACCTTGCTGAAGGGTAACCATCCCTAAAAATAGAAACCAATATTAATATATCTAATATTAAAAACAATTTCATCTTCAGAAATATTATTGTAAATATGGTATAACTTCTAATTTAAATTTTATTGCTTATATTATAAATTAAATTAGTTTTACATTTATGAATGTTTGTAAAGAAATTTCAAGATAATTTTAATAAAATTAGAATATAATTATTTTATTTAACCACAAAGATTAAAACATAGAAATTACTTGGTAGCAGTAGCGAGACACATAGCATTAGGTTCCAGAATTTCCTTTCTCGCACAAGCCTCTTCAAACCAAGCTTTAAATTGACCAAATGGTTCTTTTGACACTAAATGTTTTTCTAGAAATGTTTCTTCTCGATCCTTATATCTAATTCTCATGCCTTAAAAATAATAAGTACTTTATATTAGTAGTTTAATTATAAAGTGCAGAAAACATAAATTTAATTAAAAAAGCTTTTTCAGAGGTGCAATTATAAAATGGTGAGGTGATTGCATTGAATAATGCTAATGATTGCTTAATATAATAAGATATTTTTATTATAACTTTTACAAAAAAAGAAACATACCCCCGATGTCGATACTCATTTTGCGTAATGTAAATAAGCTTCTATTGTAGCAAAATTGTATGCACTTCGTTCCCATACGTACACTTTGTCAATGTTTTTATAACTCTTATTTTGATTAGTTATCTCAATAGTCAAGGTAAGTTTATGATTTTCTAGCAATATATTTTAAGCATCGCGTCTAGCTTCGGTCATTTCACTTACAAATTACTTTTAAAAATGGTCGACAGTTTTTAAAATGTAACTATCCGTATAATGATTGCTACATATTTTATAATTTACACCTTATCACTTAACATTTATGGTTATCATTAATCCTTATCTTACTTGTTTTTGACGGCGGACCACCGACCACAGATAGTGACTATTGTGTTGGTAATTGGACTATTAATTAATGATAACGTATAGTGATTAGTGATGCACAGGTTAAAGGTAGAAGCTAGATTGTATCGATATTTACATCCATCAGTATTAATATACTCCGTTGTTGTATGTTTACTTCATTTCTTTTTGATAGTATATGGATATGGGCCATCTGATGGTAAGGTGGTTACCAACCTCTAGACCAGAGTTCCCCAAACTTTTTTGTGTCGTAGACCCCTTGCCATGTTTTTCCGTGTTGGGTAGACCCCCTACTTACCTGATATTGATTTCCTGTAAATTTCTAACTGTAGTCAAGTTTAGTGTTAAAAACTTTAAGTAATAACACATGTTAATTTATACATTTATTAATTGAATTTAAATTAAAACTACTCAAAATAAAATTTTGTACCTGTTATGTAAAATATAAAATAAATAAAATAAAATAAAAATAGCCTTTATTTACTCTGACCCTTTGCACAATTTGTAAAATTAAAAAAAAAAAACAAAACATAAAACTATACTAATTATACTATATAATTTACACTATTTTTTTTTTTTTTTTTTTTTCATTTATGTATATAACTCAGCAGTTAATAGTTAGTTACCAGGTCAGGCTGTCTTGCGACATAGGCCTCCTCAAGTTCCCTCCACCTTTGCCTATCCATTGCTGTCCTTCTCCAGCCTTTGGGCAGATCATCTTCCCATCTCCTTTTCTGCCTTCCTCTACGTCTTTTTCCGTCCCGCGGGTACCATTCTGTCACTTTTTTGGTCCACTTTCCTGTTGTTGATCTCATCATGTGGCCAGTCCATTTCCATTTCAAGGTTCGTGTTTTTACTTTGACATCTGCTACTTTGGTGATGCTCCTAATTTTTGTAGCTTCCCATTTGTCTTTCAACCTTAGTCCCAACATACTTCTTTCCATTCCTCTTTGGCATACACCCAGTTTGTGCTCAATTTGCTGTGTTAGTGGCCAGGTCTGGCAGCCGTATTTGAGACATGGAAGTATGCAAGTGTTGAAGACGGTTTTCTTTTCCGAGATGGGTATAGATTTGTTTTTCATAATTTCTCTGAGGGACCAGTATCTTTGCCAGGTATTATTTATTCTTCTATCTACTTCTTTAATTGATAAGTCTTCCACCGATATGACTTGACCCAGATAAATATACTCTTTGACGTATTCGATCTCTTCTTCGTCCACCTCAATTTTGACTTCGGTTTTGTTTGTCATTAATTTTGTTTTATTGATATTCATCGTTAGGCCTGCCTTTTTACTTTCAGCTGTTAGTTATTGTAACATTGTTCTTAATGTGATAGGATCTTCTGCAAACAAAATGAGGTCATCTGCAAATCTCAGGTGATGTAGTCTTTCCCCGTTTATTCGGATACCGAAAGTTTCCCAATTAAGTTGCCTAAATATATTTTCTAAGACTGCATTGAATATTTTTGGTGACAGCGGGTCTCCCTGTCTTACACCCTTCTGTACTTTAAATTGCTCTCCAACGTTTTCGAGTTGTACTTTTGCTGTGCTGTTGACGTATATGTTCTTGATGATCGTAATTAATTTACTTTCCACTCCTTGATTTTTTAGTTGAGTCCCAAATATAATTATGCTTCAAAGAGTCAAATGCCTTATTATAGTCAACAAAACACAGGTAGTACGGGCGGTCATATTCGTTGCATTTTTCAATAATTTGCTTGACAGTATGTATGTGGTCGATTGTTGAGAAATCTGAGCGGAAGCCCGCTTTTTCTTTGGGTTGATTACAGTCTAAGTTTTTAGTCAACCGGTGTACTAAAATTTTACTAAACACTTTGTACAAGTTCGGCATCAAACTGATGGGTCTATAATTGTTAATTTCACTTTTGTCGCCTTTTTTGTATAAAAGAATTATTGTTGACGATGCCCATTGTGAAGGAACCCGTTCAGTTTCCAAAATTGCATTGCATATATGTGCAAATGGTGGTATTATCTCTTTCATGATAAGTTTAAGTAATTCGTTAGTTATCTTATCATCACCGGGTGCTTTACCCGCTTTCTGCGTTTGGATAGCTCTTCTAACTTCACTTTGCGTCACATATGGGATTAGTTCTGGGCTTGGTTCTTCCTCTGATGTTGTTTTACATTTACTTACAGATATATTAATATACAGTTCTTTGTAAAAATCTGTTGCCGTTTTTAGTATATGACGTCGCTTCGTTACAGTTTGTATTTTGTTTTCTTTTCCTTTTTGTGTTGTCTTTGATATCCATGTTGAATACTCTTTTAGTTGTTTTAAAGCTCTTTTTATTCCTCCAGTTTTGTTTATTTGTTCTCTAATGATATTAAGTTGGTTGGTTTTTCGATGGTTTCTGATGGCTTTTGAAATTTCTTTACTAATCTTAGCTATTTGCGTAAGGTTTTCTTTTCTGTTTATTATCATTTCTTTTCTTTGGTTTATTTTTATTCTAGCTTCGTCACCAAGTTTGTCACTTTTATCTCTTATTTGATTTTTATTTATTTTTGAAATGGCTTCTTCTAATGTGTTGTATTTTTCTTGTACATTATTTTGTTTCTCTATCTAATTTAATGATATTTTTAGTTCTTTAAGATTTTGTTCTGATATGTATGTTATGGGCCGGCAATTTGCTTTATGAAATTTTCTTCTTTGTATTTTTGGCTCTTTGCACACTATTGTTCCTCTTACCATTCTATGATCAGAATTAAAGTTTAGATTAGAAACCACGCTGACGTTATTGAAAATCCTGGGCATATTAGTAATTATAAAATCTATCTCATTTCTGTCTTTGCCATTTGGAGACATCCACGTCCATTTTCTTTCTTGTTTCTTGAGAAAAAAGGTGTTCATTACTCTCAAATTCTGTTCGAAACAAAATTTTATCACACGTTGCCCATTGTCGGTTCTTTTTCCCTGTCCATATTCACCTATGATGAACTCTCCTTTATCTGATTTGGCTCCTATTTGACCATTAAAGTCTCCCATTAATATGACGTTTCTATTTAGTTTCTGCATTGTATTGGTGAGACTATTGTAGAATATATCCTTTTCCTTTTCCGTTGCTTGTTCTGTTGGGGCATATATTTGCTGTATTGAGAACGGGTTTCTGAAGCCAGGTAAATTAATATTTAGGATTCCTATTCTATCCGATATACTATCAAATTCTTCTATGTATTGCTTAAAGTATTTTTTAACTAAAAATCCTATGCCATGCTTTCCTTGAGTTTCCCCTTTGTAATAAAATATAAAATCTTTGAATTCTCTTATTTCTTCTCCAGATCTTCTAACTTCACAGAGTCCAAGTATATCCCATCTAACATCTCTCAATGCTTCTTCAAGTTCGATCAATCTTTCCTCGGTTCTTAATGTTCTTGCATTAATAGTTGCTATTTGTATTTTGTTTTTATTGTTTTTATTATTTTGGGTAGGTGTAGAGGTTTTTGAGGGTAGTGGTCTGTCAACCCCACGAAGACCAGCCGGGTTGGGGTTGTTCCGCTTCCGGTAACTGATGTTTAATTGCTAGTTAGTTTTGTTTTTTGATGTTATGGAAGAATCTGAAATTGATCTAGCTCTCATCAAGTTATAGGCATTTGTCCGATGTGTCTTGCTTGTAGCCATATTAATTTGTTTTTTAGGGTTGGTTTTTATCCCAGGAGATGTAGATTCTTCTCTTTTTCTTTTTTCTATGTTGGTTGCATTATCTTCCTTTACTATCAGCCTGTCATATTTTATATATGCAAATTTTCCTTTTGCCCTTTCTTCCTTTAGTTGTTCCTGTAGTAGTTTGCGTTTTTCTAATACAGCTTTTGGATAGTCTTCTACTATGTAAAGGGCTTTTAGTCTCTTTTTGTTTTTTAAAATTTCTACTTTTTTCCAATAGTTTGTAAACGAGATCAATAGAGGTCTGATTTTTTCTTTATTTTTGTTTCCAATTCTGTAAATGTTCTGAATATCGCTATCATTTACTAAAATGTTAAGATCATTCAGCATTATTTCTTTAACTGTTTTAAATAGGTCTAATAGGCTTTTCTCAGTCTCTTCTAGTCTAAAGAGTAGTACATTATTTTTCTTCTTTTCATTTTCCAGCTTATTTACTTTATTCTCTAACATTTCTATTTTTTCTTTCAAATTTTTATTCTCTTCAATTATTGGCTGTAATTTTTCTTCCATTTTTTGTATTAGATTATTTGTAATTGTTATGGTTTGCATCTCCATTTCAACTTTAATTTTTTCAAAAAATATTTGAAATTGTTGTTCCATTCTCATGGTTGTTTATTTATTTTTAGTGAAAAAAAAACGTAATAAAACTGCATGTAACGGAACGTTGAATTGTATGTTGTTTCCGAACGTACATTCAAGTTGTCAGGTTGGTAGTATTGTTTGTTTACTTCAATTCACTCTAATTGACACTATTTGTACGGAGCGATTTGTGACGATGTTTACGGGTAGGTAACCGGAAACGGAAAAAAAAAAAAAAAAAAAAATGTAAAATATACGTAACATTAAATAAACTATAAATAAAATAACATAAGCAATAAGTCAATATTTGTAGTGAGAAGGATGAACCTGATGCTTTAATAATAAATTATCAACATTTGGCGTCAATTTTGTAAGGTTTCCTATAACTTACACAATTTTATAAACATAATATATAATATTTTTTTTTACTTCATAGGTACTTTTATAAATAATGTATATGTTTTGATATTATAAGATAGTATGATGTAAGTAAAAAGGTACTATCAGTGTATGTGTTGAGATCCACTATCGTGGACCCCCATTTTCATTTCATGGACCCCCAAATTTTTTTTCGCTGACGTAGATCCCTTGCAGGTTGTCATAGACCCCTAGGGGTCGATATAGACCACTTTGGGAATCACTGCTCTAGACATTGCAATTGTAAGAAATGACAACTATCACCTATATCACGGTCTTGTATACAGCAACCGAGTCCAATTTTAGTGCTGAGAGATAGGCGCGATTGTGTTACAACTTTTAGCGGCACCCGCTGTACGTCTACGAGTATCGAACTTGGTTGAATGACACGCGGCGTATATTTTTGAAGATTCGAAAAAGTGCTCTTTATATAATAAACACATGTTTGAATATAATTTTGGACGAATAGGCCGCCAGAGGCATGACAATTCGCGTAATAATAATCCCGAACACTTTCAAATCTAAACAAAACAGTTAAATAACAAATCAAAAATAGAAAAAAAAATCGCAAAACTCAGCAAAACGATATAACAATGATTAAATAATATAATACTTGGGAGAGAAAAATATACGCCGTGTGTCACTCAACCAATTTCGATAACAGTGACGTACAGTGGGCGCCGCAGCGAAATAAAAGTTGTTACACAATCGCGCCTATCTCTCACCACTGAAATTGGACTCGGTTGCAAGACCTGTATACAAGACCGTGGTACCAATGAATACAGACGTTACATAGAAGCGCAGTTCTTATGGGCGCTCTGAAGTCGTTCCCCAGCGCATCTTAACTACGAGAGCAAGAGATACGGACGTTCCCCAGTTAATCCAGCTAATCTGAACTAGAAGAGTAAGACAGGGATAATGTCGCCAGAGCCGACAAACTACGAACTAAACTGGGAGTCAGTTTTTTAGTCAAAATAATTAAAATACTGTCTTAGGCTTGATCTGAGGTGAAGATTGTTGTTTTGATCTCTAGTCATCTCAATTATTTGTTTGACTTATATTTTATGAATAAAAAGTCTAATTACCAATCTATAATTTTTTTGGTAATTTTATATTCGTAAATACTGTATTATTTATTTGTTGTAGGTATCACATGGAAATCACCATAATAAATGCAAAAAAAATAATAATAATTAGGTACTAGTCAAATCAAGTAGTCACTATACGTCAGATATCATTGTCATCGTGTCTTAACGTCACATGTGATATGTCAAAACTTCAAATTTCATTTCGTTTTGGTTTGATGTATTGTGTGTAAAACAATATTAAATATTCAAGGTTATTTTAAATTGAAATTAATACTTTTATATCTAGAAAACTAATTTACAAACACAATGGAGACTGAATCTGAAGTAATAAAAGAAAAAATTCACACCGAACCGGTGTTAAACGATCCTCGGTACATAACCTTATTAAGTTTGATCGTGCTATTGTTCACTTTCCGTAAGTTTTTCAGTATGAATAATTTTACCTTTGATAATTCTACTTTATTTAATTCTTAATATCCATGGAATTACGTTTTTGTTAATTAATTTTCAGTATTTTGGTGGTGTTTTTCGCGACGTCGACATTTGCGGCGTTCTGTTCTCCTTACTGGGTTATCCGATGCTGGCAAGACGCTTCTGTTCGTGAGATTGATATACTCACAATATAGACAAACATTCACATCCATGAAAGAAAATATCGAGGACTATATAACATCTAATGTAAGGGTGATTGATATATTTATGATAAAATCATGTAAATAAATGATTTAATGGTTATTTTTTGCAGAAAACATTAAGAATTGTAGATTTGCCTGGGCAGGAAAGGCTAAGGAACAAATTCTTTGATCAATACAAGAATAGTGCTAAGGCTATTGTGTATGTTGTGGACTCAGTCACTATTCAAAAGGAAATAAGAGATGTTGCAGAGTAAGTTTCTAAACTTTACTAGCTGTTTCTCATAAATTCATCCTCATCAAATGGAATGTATTTTTCCCATATATCCTATAATGTATGTGTCAAGTCTTGGGTTACCTATAAAATTGGCTATGCTTTATTGTACACCAAAAGAGTTACAGAAACATAGTTACTATATAAATATAAAAACAATTAATAGAATATACAAGGCGGTGCTCTTATTGTTAAGATAGCAATATCTTCATAATAATTGTTTTTATTGTGATGATATGTAATACAGTTGTTATGATAAGAACAAGTAGACAGAGACTCTTGAATATTGTGATGAAAGTAAATATACAGTTAATAAAGTACTAAAAATGTATAATTTATTAATATTAAAAAAAATATATCATCAGATAACTCAAGGTGTAGATTTATGATAATCAATAAGTAAGCGTAACACTTGTATATTGAATAATGATTTTTGACATTAGTAATTGTGACATTTTTGAAAAAGGATTTAATTCTTGTGTGAAGTTAATTCTATATTGTCCCAGTATTGACAACAATTAGTTACCTAGTCTGTATTAAAAAAAATATTTGTACTTCTTACAATTATGTGAGGACTACAAATAATTTGTTAATATAGAATAGGAATATAAATTTATTGAATAAGAATACTTAAAAACAAATGAAATTTTATTAAAAAAAAGCAAATACTTTATATTACTGCATTTTTTCAGATATTTATATACAATACTATTGGATCCGGTCATACAGAGTAACTGTCCTCCATTGCTAATTCTGTGCAACAAACAAGACCAACCGATGGCAAAGGGCAGTCAAGTCATCAAAAGTTTGCTTGAAAAAGAAATGTAAGGAAATAAAAAATAAGTTATTACAAAAAGATTAGTTAAGATTTATAGTATCCAAAGTTAGTTAAAAATTCACTGTGAGTTTTGAATTCAAAACAATGCTATTGTTCAAAATAAGCACAGAAGCATAAGAATTAAATCTATAACTTAATCTTATAACTATGTTGTCAATTTCGTAAATACTATATTACGTCTCTTTGTTTTTGCTTCATAATTACCTTTAATAAGTGTTAACTACTAAAATGAATATCAACATACTATATTTATAAGTGTCATGTAAAATATCCTTTTTTTTTGTTTCCATAATGAATGTGCCCTTTTATCTGTTCTAGTAATCTTGTGCGTATTACCAAGTCCAGTCAGCTGCAGTCTGTTGATCCATCTCAATCAAGCAACTCAACATATCTTGGAAAATTAGGAAAAGATTTCGAATTTTCGCACCAGAGCTGTAAAGTGGAGATCATAGAATGTTCTGCCAACATTGGGGATGACGACAATCCTACAGACATAAAAGCTTTGCAAGATTGGATTTCTAAACTTTAGAAAATTTTGAACAAAATATTTGTACTCATTCTCTCCTATGTTCTCATTTTTTTTCCTATAATGCTTAAAGACTTATCATGTATTTGACATGAGTAATTTTAAGACTATATTGTTAAAATTCTGCATTTTTATATTTATGCATGAAGTATTTTTTAGTAAAAAACATTAAAACATTTTTTGTCAATATTCTTTTATTTCATCTGTTTTCTTGCTTACAAATGGTAATTATTTACTAATAAAGTTAATGAAGAATGTGGAAATAATAAATGTTTTTTTTATAAATTGTGTCGTTAGTATGGAATAAAATAAAAATGTATGAAAAAAACGACTTATTTGTTTAGTTTAATTAATGAAGCGATATATTAATTTCATTATATTTATGTGTCTAGAATACCTCTATCACCATTTTGGTTTTTACGTATTAGGAAGAATAAATTTAAAGGTAGGTACATATCATAAAATTTTAATAAAATACAAGAACATATTTGTGGAAAACACATTTACCTAATATGATGAAGTTAGCTTTTAATATTTCATTTACTAGAAATTAATAAATTTATGTATGATCAATAAAATGTTTCTATTACAAATTTGAGAGTTCACGTAAGGTACACGTGCTATCTATTAAAATACCTATTAACAATATTCAACTTAACGTATAATTGAAATTAGACGGGCCATAATTAGACTTAGCATGGCTAACGCTAAATTTATAGCAACCGCACGTACTGCCTTTATAATACACCAACTAGCGGCTGCTGTAAAATAAGCCTTTTACTTTTAATGGAATTTACAATGCAAATCTGTCGTATAATCGTTTTGTATGGGTAAATCTAAACGCAATTTGTTGACCGACGTGCGTGAGGTGAGCCAACTACTTGTGGTGAAATAATTCAATTGGATTCGAGATTTATGTAGGTAAATTGCATATTAAAAAAGACTTCAGAAAATGATTCGCAACAATGATCTTTAGGAATATCTTCCGGTCAGAAGAGTGAGTCAGCCATGTCGGATAGGTATAAAAAGCGTTACCTTGATGTTTTTCATTAATTCGATAAAGCTAGGACGAAATTTTAGCTGTGAATGTTGTGATAGTGACTTATTGTTAAATTACAATGGAATAAATAAATAAAAGAAAAATCTCTTTCTACTCTCATGACTGTTTTATAATAGATTTAATAAATACCTTCTCAATATAAAATAAAAATCAATATAATAAACATGGTTATTTAAAATGATTGTTTTATTAAATTTTTATTTCACATGAATACAAAATAAATGATGTTTCTTATAAAATGTACCGTTAGTTTGGAACAAAATAAAGACATGTTAAGTTTAATTTATGTGGCGATTTATTCATTTTAATATATGTGTCAAGAAATTTATAATTTTTTTTGTTTTCGTATTACGTATACCTAATATTTAGCATTATGTGTAGGTACTGCGAAATATCATAAAATAATTTGTGGATTGTGCGATAAACGCATTAACCTAATATGTACATATTAAAATCGTATACAGACGACATTATTATAAAACTTAGATTTGTGCTTTAAGTGTAGGTAGGTACCTATAAACCTAAAGCACAAATCTATAGACCATATTAATTCTAATAACTATTATAATTACATAGGTAGGTAGGTTCATAAAATAAAATTAAAGTATTATTATTAATTTGTGAAAAATAAGTGGCAATTATTTAACACCTTGCTACTCGTATATACCTGTGCTTAGCGAAATTACGCGTAATTTTGAGTATTGACGCGCCGAAATGCGTAAGTAGGCGGTCTTTTCCGACTTTAAATAATTGCTTACACTTACTATGTATTTAAATTTTATTTTTGTACCTGAATTATACGCGATTTTATGTCGATGGCATAGCAGCTTTTAATTATACTCTCTAATTAGCTTTTTGCAATATCTTTAAATAATAAGAGACAAATAAGTTTTATAATTGAGTGATAAAAATAATGCATATTTTTATACTCTGAATACTCTGATTCTCAAAAAGAGCTTAAATAAATGGTACACATCCTCGCTATAGTACATACATAAGAATAATACCTATGACGCAACACTTGAGAAAAAATAATAATTAGGTACCTACCTAATACGCCCGATCATACTTCCAGGTGATAAAAACCATTGATACACTTCAACCCTCTTCTAAAATCAGATTTCTCATAACTATAGGGAAATATACGACATAATGATTGGTATATGACTAAGCAAAAATATGAGATAAAAGCAAATATTGATTATTCTAATTGTTATGTTTGAATATTCATAAATTTTATTGACAGAAATCGATATTTCGTTTGTTCGCTATTGCAAAAAGGGTTAAGGGTTAAATACTAACAATGATCTATTGTTACATGCAATGGGCAAGGTGCAAATATGCATATTCATGACTTCGTAATTATGACGCGAACAACGTCATTTATGCCGGGGACCTAGTACCCGATCGATTTTGAGTTACGAGTTTTGAGTTGAGAACGAGCCGTCGAAGTCACTGCTAACAGTTTTTACGTCGAACACACGAACTTTAAGTAAATTTAACTACGTAGACAGTTCTATAGTCCATAAACAAATTGAACCGTGTCTTGAATTAAGTATAGCGGAGATAACATTAACTAGAACTATCTGTATTGGGAGTCTTTTGTAATTACAATATAATAATAGTCAAATTAAAATTTAACTATATATAACCTATTAAAAAAAACTAGCTAAGTCTTCAAACGACCTTACATATAATGTTGCTTAGAGGGTAATAGGTTAGGTTATCTTTTTATAATACAATAGCATTATACACAATACCGCTATAGAAGGTTTTGTATTAAGGGGTTGGGTTTTTAAAATTACTTTATGAATTTTTATTATTTATTTTAAGTTGATCTAGTGGTAGTTAGGTTATAAAGCAGCATGTTCCGCGGATCTGGGCTCAAATACAAGTACAGATACAATTTTTTGCATTTATGTTAGTAGAGACTAGAGGGATACTCTAATTTTCTCTATAAGCGCTTATAGATGTTTGTTTTGCGTCTTCTTGTGTGACTGTTTGCTGTCCAATCGGATTGAAGCATTCCCCCAAGAGTACGCTTCGGTATTGTTCGAGCACATACTTATTAACATATTATTGTTCATGTTGCTAGTTTATCTTGATGAGGCAATTTTCCTCAAAATGTTTTCCTTTATCACTGAGATTAATAAAGACACACAAATTAACCGCGTGTAAACTTAGTGGTGCTTGTCAGGGCTTGGAACGACAATCTTCGTTAAGATTCTCGTGTTCAAACCACCGTGCCATCGCGGTTCTTTTACTGAATCATGTCTGGTTTTAAGTACGAGAATATACATAACTGTGCAAATAATAAGATAATGAGGCAATCGAGTTCTTCATATCGATATTTTGTAATTTACGAATATGATGAACTCCGAATCTCATCTTATTACATTAAATTATGATTGCATTCATGTCTTCGAGAATAAATTAACTTTGAGTGAACGTTACCGTCTGTCGAGTAACGTGAGTGAGCGAAATGATAACGCACGTATTACAGTATATAACGGAGAATTATTTAATAGTAGTACAGTAACATGTGTACACGAATGATTGATTTTCGTTTATTAAAAGTAATAGTTATTTGGGAAAAAATATGATATTGTATCTTTAATAGTATGTAAGTAAAGTTTTATGGGGGAGTAGCGTTTTTCTTTGTAGCTCTATAATGCTTAATAAAGGTGTGTAGAAACTCATTGCCACCTAATCAAGAAGATGAATTCCCTTGTTGGATTAGAAGGTAGCTTATTGTTAGTTCAGCTGGAACTGAACAGAACCCAAGTTCCCGGGTTCGAATTCGGATTTGGTCTCATAAAAATGATCGTTTTTTCTTAATTTAGGTTCCATTGTAGCGACTCCAGGAGATGGTAAGAAGTCAATGTTATTCATCAACATAATCATATTATGTCATTTGTCTCAGAAAGCACATAAATGCATTAAACCCGTGGCCTCTTTTACTCCTAACGTGTCGGATAGAATATAGTACTAACTACTAATATTGCGCCCGCTCTTGTGAACTTTAATAAAATATAATATAAATGTTTTGGATTCTTCGAGATAATCAGATATAATCAGATAATGAACAACAACTAACAATAACTATTAGATCACTATTTCTTTCCCACGGTTAAAAGGCGTATACATATCCCTCCCACGGTCACAAAGTAGGCAGCTACTGTCATTCAATTCATTCATTCAAACCACACAAAGGAAGGAAATTGTGACGTCACGAAATTCAATGTTCTCATACAATATGTCAATTGTTGTTGTTCAATAGAAGAGTTTATTTTATAAATGTTCTATAATAAAGGTCTATCCAACGTCTTTCAAGGAAAAAGCCAGTTTTGAGTACAATTAAATAAGTATGTTGTTAAATTTTAAGGACGTTTACTTCAGGTGTATTTTAATTTCAGTGAAGCTACTTAATAGAATACATAATTCCTTTTGAGTGTGCATGATACATGGTAATTACTTTAAATGGCTGTAAGATCAAGGCGCAATTATTAGCGTCGTTTCAGCAAACATACCTAGGTACATAGAAAAACCTAAAAAACAAAACCTACAATATGAATAACAACAAATACAGGCGCGCTTTATTTGTTCACTTTAATAATCCGATGGGACGCAGATTTAATATAACCGGAGAGCGATCAAAGGCGAACGACTTTACCGTTTATCAAATTCAAAAACACAAAAATAAAATTTAAAAAAATTAAGTCGAGATTTGTTTTAAACACTCTTCTACCAATGGAAAGCTAAATTAACAGCGAGTCTTGGTGGTAGAGCTTTATGCAAGCAGGTCTGGGTGGTACCTACCCACGTCTATAGACAATGGCACCGTAAAAAATGTAAACCATCGCCAACATCGTCAATGCGCCACCAATCTTAAGAACTAAGATGTTATGACCCTTGTGCCTGTAATTGCACTAGCTCACTCACCCTTCAAATTACTGGTATTACTAAGTAATACCAAGAACTGCTGTTTTATGGTAGAATATCTGATGAGTGGGTGGTATCTACCCAAATGACCTGGTTGTTATTATGTAGGATAAGGGAATTTCAGAAAACGAGAATACTTGTTGACATTTCGTGAGTGACTTTATGACCAACTTAAAATGTACCCTTTCATATATAATCCGGTCGTTTACGATACTAATGAGTTATCTGCATAATTAATATATAAAACTTTTTATCTCGCGTTGGTCTTGCGATTCACCTTGCTTTAGCACGTTTTACTGGCAAATTAACCTTTATCAATACATCTAAAACTGCGGATAATTATCTCAGAGCTCGGGCTGGTTATAGCCCAGGTTAAGACTTTGATACATACATTTTATGAACGCTCATAAAAAAATTCATTACACACTATAGCTACTGGATGTATTAGCACAACGAGTTTATGTACTGATAAGTTTAGTGTTTATGTCGTTACGCTGAACGCTTCATAACTTTTGTTGGTTAATGCACCTATGAAAATTCATTAGATACCTACAGCTTTTATTATTACCGAAATAATGTAGTTTAATAAAATATTATAAAATATATATCTGACAGCAATGTCTGCCACTCAAATATTAATTTGTTCATGATACTGATGATATCAATTGAAATTTGTGTTATGTGTCATATTAAAATCACCGTCTACTAAATTAACTTTTATTTTTGAAATACTGCGTTTGCGCTCATACTAACCAGGACATCTTTGACTATTAAATATTGTGTTCCATATTTAAATGTTAAAATACTATTTAGCAAAATTATTTACAACTAAAATTAATTACAAAAAACAATCCATATCTATAACTTTACCATAATATACTTTACCATAATATATAACCATATACTAAAGTATAAAATACGTAAACTACTAGGCGATCCGTATCGCTAATAGTTGATTATAATTTTTGCACGTAATTACTTGTAATTATTTTTTATGAGATGAAACAGTGTCGTCACAGATGAGCAGTAAACCGTAAAAACATTGACAGTTACGTAGGAAGCACAAACGTGCCGCCCTGTGTGTGGTCCGAGTTTAAAATGTATGCAAATTTCAATATTTATCGACAAATGAGAGCTTATTGCTGTAAGACGAGAATGCATAAAAAATATTGAATATTCATATCGCTTTCGTAAGAAGTTCAATTTTATTAAAATCTGTAATTGTGGATGGCACTAAGCTTAATGATCTTTTATTTATTTTAATAATAAGTGTAATTTAAAAAGTTGGTATGTAAAAAAAGTTTTTTTAACTATACTTGGAATCGACTTAGGTATGCGTAGATACCTTAATTAATATATTTATTGAAATGTATGTATATATTAAGATATATATTTGAGTATACCCTCAGTTAATAGTTACTTTCTTGTAATAATATAACACATAATTTTTTAATAAGCCTTGATGGCCCAGTGCTTAGAACGTGAGAATCTTAACCGATGATCATGGGTTCAATCCGGGCAAGCACCACTAGTGCTTGACAGTGAAGGAAAACATCGTGTGGAAACCTACATGAGTCTAATTTAAATGATAGTCTGCCACATGTGTAATCCACCAACCCGCAATTGAGAAGCGTGGTGGAATAAGCTCCAAGCTCCTCAAAAGGAAAGGAGACATCGAGGTCGTCACTTGAATACCTATTTAACGTAAATTGTATCTTCTTAAACAAACAAATTTGGTTTTTTATTCTAAATACTCCAGATATGTTTTGTACACGGAGGAGAAGCTAATGGAACAGCTATTTATGTCTTCGAATAAACGTAATTCTGTTTCGCTTGCAATTTAAACACATTTTTATTTAAAAATTTCAACAGTATATAAAATGGTTGGAAAAAGTGCAAGCAATGAGGCAATCATTTTCCACAGACTCGTTAAGGGTGCGCAATTAACCGATTATTTTAAAATAACCGTTGCGGGCCGCGCATGCCCGGCCGAGGCGGGCCTTTGTCGGCGAGAAGCCTTGTTGACATTTTGTGGAGCAAATCTTCGTGCCGCGGCGGCTTTCATCTTAACTTATAATCGTTTATTTGATGGATGTTCATACGTTTATAAATTGCGTAAATTGGTAAGTAAATAAGTTTAATTTTCTTTAGTTGCTATTTATGGTCTAGTCTACGAATATTTTAAATTCAAATATTAAATCTACTTATAAACTTTATGCATCTGTTATATATAGGTGTTGTCTATATTATATTAATATTTGTTTAGTATATAAATAAACGTATATATGTGTATATATATATATATATATTATTTTCCCCGACAATTGCACCTGAAGCAGCCACGAGCTGTCACGCGGGTAAGGTAGATTTAGCCAGATAGTAGAACAGATATATAAAAAGAAAGGTTACAGCTTAAAACGATCAATTAACACCGTAAAGTAATTGTAAGGACATCATGTTCAATAGCTTTACAATTACAGTTTGCTGATTTATGGATCGTAATCAAACGTTCCTCCTTTTCCTTCTAATCTATACTTATAATAAAGAAATAGCAGTCGTGTGTTTGTGCATTGAATAAATTTATCAAAAAAACACACATGCAGGCGATGAAAAGAATAACCGAACTTAAAAAATGTTTTTTTTTTATTATAATAAAACAGACTATAATGAGGAAGAAATCGCGGGCACCGGCTAATATAATTTATATTTTTTTACTTTTTTTAAGAAAAATTTAGAAGAAAATAATAGGACCATGTAAATATAATATAAGTTAAAAATAAAGATTTACTACTTACTGAGTACTTACACCTTCAATTCTATAAATCTCCCAGGTTAACTGCCTGCCAGGTTACGCTACATACTTATATTGGATACAACTGAATTAAGAAATAAATATTATACCGAGTGAATCGGCGGAATATTTTAATGAAACATGTATATGTATTTTTCTTTAATCAAACCCTCTAACCTAATGGCAATTATTTAATTAATTCTTGATCCGGTTTTTCATTCTGACATTTAAATGACGTACCTACTTATACAGGTACGCAGGTTATAAAAAATATATGATTTAAAAATATAATTGTAACGTACAATAACAAGACATGTGTACGAAACGTCCTAGAGAGGCGAACAATCGGATCCGCCTACAACGGTAGCTCACCACACAGACCACACTTTCATCCTCTCATTGGACGATTTACACGTTGCCATTGGTTTTATTTTACGTGTTTTTTTAATGCAGAACAAGATATTCACTGGTATGTAGTACGTAGGTACTTGATGTTGAATACCACAATTCTTTTATTATTTTCCTCTGCAGCCATAATAAATTAATGCTTACGACAAGTACTACTTTTTACTGATCATCCATCATTATTTTTATTTATTGGGTACAGATGAACTTACTAGTTATCTTAATACGGTATAAAAAGTAGATTTTTATAAAATTGCACTTTATATAAATAAATTCCATTCTTTTTGTAATAATAGGTACTTTTAGTGCTATAAAGACAAAAATATTTTCTTTTATTACGATTAACTATATGAGTTATCAAGTGAATAAAAAAACACCAAATATTATAATGTAATTCTTCGAGGCTAATAAAACATTTTTGTTATTTGAATATTTTACGATAATGTCAACACATAATTTAAATTAAAAAAGGAACACATTAACAACTGTCTTCATTTATTAAATTCTGTTAAAAGTCACTGCATATTCGTAAATAAAATGCTTATTCCTTGAGCAATCTTATTCGATTTTGTTTTATGCATACAGATGAGTTATTTGATTTTTATTAATTGAACTGCCAAGCGGGACGCAATCGTGGCAGCGAGAACAACGGGGCCGCGCATCTGCCCCATTTATTAATACCATCAGCAATAAAACATTTGAGACACGTTCTTACGAATCAATACTCGCGTTCCCGGTATGAATTATTTATATATTTTATTGTCGCTTTATCGCCTGTATCGCTCGGGCAACGGATGCCGGGCGTCTCTCCCGCTTGAAATAATAATCAGAGTATAATTTTTATTTTTGACAAATAACTGGTCAGCATTGGGTGCAGTCGGGTTTTTTCGCGGCCGGCTGCGGAGCTGCTGTGGCCACCGCGATTCCAGTTCCTTTGGCTGAATATATATCAGTGATTATGTCGCAACGTTACTCTCATGTAATTTACGCGATGCGACTCCCGATACAGAGCAAAGAGATGATATATGACATTGTTCATACGGTTTTTTACTTAACTATCATATATGATTTCTAAAAAAGAATATTTGATTGCGCCATATAAATTAGTATTACAAATAGTACATATTTGTCGTCTTAACATTCCTTGATTTGATGATAAATCGTGGTAATTTTAACGAAACGCACAAGTATTTTCCCATCCATTACAAAGTAGAAAGTAACGACACGACTGTACTCGAGGTGAGGAGTTAAACACGTCTGTAAAGTGCGTATTCATCAGTGTCATGTCATAAAATAAAATGACCACCGTTTGTATAATCATAATAAAATACTTCCTTTTGGCTATAGCTTAATATCCAGCTTTACGCACCAACCAACTTTACATACTTACTATATGTATATATTATATCAGTATGTTGCTTTATTATAAGACATTAAACCTCCAATAGCTTGATGGTCTAGTGAGGTGAATACACTGGTTCGCTTTTGAGAACCTTTAGACTTGTTACCTTTAGGTATACTTATATAACCTTTATAAGTTTATACTTATCATAATAAGTTGGTTCTTGTTAATATGTGTTAACAAATAAATATGAATCCTAAAACTAGTTAGTAATATTACTTTATAATATAATATATAGTATTATATAGTATTCATCAAATCATATTATATATATCAAAATAATATAATTATATTTGTTTTAATATTAATGTACAAGGCAGGAAATAAAATACATTTCCATTTTATATATATTAAATCACTTTCGAAGAAAAAGCTACACGATAACATGAATTGGAAGTAAGTTCAGTGAGTGAAAGCAAAAAAAGAAACAAATGGCGATTTCGTCTGGCATTGACTCTGTAAGGAGACTTAATGAGAGCTTATTGTCAATCGACTGTCAATTGCCGGACGCTATGCAAACTTGGGACCATCCACGGTCATCTGATACGTATGCCTTCATTCAATATCTTTTTTTTTAAGAATTCATCGCGCAAAACGTCTTTTTTATTGAAATAAAAATGTAACATATGTATTTTCTACATAACAGAACTTATGGAATAGTATTACAAGATTTACAAACGCAAATAAAATTATAATTTCATTTTATAAGGCTTTGGTCTAATCATTTAAAAAAATGTGTTGTTATAGTGCAACACAAAATATGAAAACGATTACGCCTTTCACAATTATTTAAGTATGTATTAATATAGGAAGTCCTGTACCGAGTCGCCTTTTAAAAAAACTTAAATAGATAAACAGACTGGCAAATTTGATGATGTAAGGCCATCATCATCACCATCCCTATACATACATATAGTAGATTAATAGACTCACTCACCATTCAAACCGGAACGCAACAATAGTATTGTTGCTTGGAGGTACAATATAAGACGATTTTTTTTATTGCATAGGAAGGTGGACGGGCATATGGGCCACCTGATGGTAAGTGGTCACCAATGCTGTATTGTAAGATTCAACATTGGCATTGTAACAGATGTTAACCATCGCTTGGGAACTAAGATGTTATGTCCCTTGTGCCTGTAATTACACTGGCTCACTCACCCTTCAAATCGGAACACAACAATAGCAAGTATTGCTGTTTTGCGGTAGAAAATCTGATGAGTGGGTGGTACCTACCCAGACGAGCTTGCAAAAAGCCCTACCACTAAGTGTAACCTACCCAGACGGGCTTGCACAAAGCACTACCACTAAGTAAGTTAACAGCTACTTCATATTCATTGCTGTAACTTTTAGCTGACTTATTTATGAGCATTTAAATATAACCAGCCAGTGAATATATAAATAAAATAATTTAAAAAATTCGATTAAGCTTGTGCATTATTAATTTTGCTCATCCATTTATTTGTTTAAATTAATTTCATAAATCGTCCCAGTATCAGTAGTTTTAATCAAAACATTGCCTTTAACAAATGTTCCTGGCGTATTGCACCATGTGTGGCGTTTCAACCTCTGAACACTATAAATAATTGCACAGAATATATCAATTTTCATATAAGGAAATTGTTGTTTTGCACGTAAAAACTTCAGCAGCTAATTGCTGATATTTTTTTAATGTTGACTTTTTTAACTTGGCGTTATTTTAAGATTTTTTTGTGTTCACCAAACATTTTAGTTTTTTGTATTGAACAAAGTAATATATTCAAGACATCTGGAAAAGAAATCTTAAGATAAAAATGTTTCATTCATATTATTTTAAATTCAGGATATACATTTAACTTTCATTGACTTACGATTGCGTTAATTAGAGATTCGATACAAAAAAAATAACTGTTTTGTCATAAAAATAATCAAGTCAACTCTTAAAATACGAAATACATACATAATATAAATAAAAAAGTATTGCTTCGACGTAGGAAAAACAGGTTACGTAAATATAACTAAAAGCTTTCATTATGTGTTTATATGAATATGTTCCTAAATTTTACTATTTAATTATTATTTAAAATGTTTAAATATTCGCATATTCATACATTAAAAAAAAGTTAAATGAAAAAAAAAGTTAATGTTTATACACTTTACCTACGGTATTACTTACAATAACATCTATATATTTTTTTCACTGTATGATTTATAAACTATTAAAATGATGTGTATATAACAATGTTCATAACTTTCATTACTTTTAATTACTCTTAAATTTCGAAATTTTATATTCCTGTTTATTCAGTATAATTATTTCAAAGCAAAGTAATATATATATAGCAAAGTCTAGTGGTCCCAGATCGCACATATTTTTATGATGTAATAAACGAAAGAACTGAATTACATACATTGATAATATTTTATTCAATTTGAAATGTTGAAATTCTTAGTATGAACATTATTAAGAAAATATTTTAAGCTAAGTTTTATTGAAACTAAAATATAGCAGAATTTATTGTACACAGTGCAACACAAAAGTTAAGATGAAAATTTATTAAACTAACTTACTCCGAGATTATTTTTAAATGTTTTTCAATTTAGTAATGAGTGTCAAATGAAATTATGTTTGAAGGCACTTCCATTACACTCCCTAAACTACACGCTGATACCGACAGGAAGAGAGCGCGTGCTCTCCAAGAAATTGAACCGCCAGCTCAACGTGCATTATTCAATACAATTTTGCCAATAAATTAATGCTCACGCTGAGATCTCGCCGCACATACTAATGGCGACACGCGGCACGCCGCTTTTTGTACAGCCGCCTCCATTCAGCTTTCCATTGATACGGGACCGGCAAAAAGTCACCGGGCCTCTTGTCCATCCCACTAACTAACATTACCACTTTTTATCTCCGACAAGGACGTGATCGGTTCTGTTTCGGCGAGGTGATGAGAATCCATAATTGCACTGTCAATTGCCCGGACGTGGACTGACAGGAATACTAATTCGGGGTCGCAGTTAATTTGTGCTAATAGCCGTGTCTTCGTATAGAGATATTAAACTAGTGCGCCGCTGAGACTCACTTTTATTCGTTTTAAAAACGAAGTTAAATTACGAACAAAATGTTTTAATAGCTGTTTTATAATTTGCTTTAATTGATGCCGAGTAATCGTCGGGAAAGGATGGGAATAAGCAATTTTAAAAGCACTTATAAATAGGACGGTAGTTATCATTGGGTATTTTAATTAAAACCATTTAGATAATAAATTACACTAGTAATAAATTACACAAGTCTTAAATTAATTACTTCTTAAAAGAAAAAGAGACAATTCATACTACATTTCTTCCAATATGTTATATTCCAATATATTAAATAAAAAAATAAAAAAGGGTATCGCATTAGCACCTAAGCGAGTAATGTAACATGCATTATTAATATCATGAAGTGAGAAAATCTTAGTCGAAACGATGCGTACGATCGTAGTAAACGATATTCAACCCTTGAGCGCCATAAGACACTAAAACATGGTTGAAACAGGTATAAAATTAATAACGACATGAAGGGCCTCATTACAGCGAGCACATAAAGCGATGGCAGCGATAAGTGATGCTCACATTAAAAAGGTAAAATATCGCTTGAGTGCCACCGTCTGTGTAACGATACGAATACACGATTCGGGAAAGATATTGATTAAGGGAACATTTTTTGTCGAAAGGTAAGTTGGTCACAATTTACACTTTTCTATGAATTTCCATTATAGTTGGTAGACATTATTATTAGTGCAGAGAAATAATGTAAAACAAAATTAATTGAAAGTGTATCTGTTTTTTGAAATAAATAATTGTCGATGTGTACAATTTTTAATGTTCTTAAAAAAGTCAGGTTTCTTATAAAATTGACTATGAACGTCGTGCCCTTTTCCATGTCAAAATAACAGTATGATTAAAAATTGTATATTATCAGAAAATAATCTCTTCAGAAGATTAAACCATTAATTTTTTTTAAAGCGATGTCTAATTGAATCCAGCGGTAGCTGACTCGAATTGTAACAATGAGAAAGGGCAGTCAGCGGCGCCGGAGCAAATTGTACTTACGTAGTGTTTTCCTTTTATATTCCAATTCCGAACGGCTATTGGCTCATTTTAATGAGCTTCGATCAATGGGCGTAATTATTTTTTGTATCATTCTTTGTTGGCCTCGCAAACGCGCTGTCAACTCATATGGTAAGGCCGCGGCCCATTCGCATAGGCATTTTGCGCCAGTTTTTGCTTGCGTTTTTGGAGTATATCCGTATACAGATACAATTGCGTCCTCCAATTACCGTCTGTATGTATGGAAAGAAGCTCCATCTGGAACAATGTATAACAAGCTAACTATCCATTTACCGATTGCCGTATAAGTACCTCGTTTTCATGTCAGTTTAATGAGATGCCTTGTGGATGCCTGACGTCGTCGTAGCTTGGTTTGTACATCAAAATATGTGTTCGATATTCAAAGTATTGTTTCTATGTAAGTTAATATGCTCCTCTTAAATTAATATAATTTATTAAAAATAAAGTCGAAATCTGTACACTTTCTGATTGAGTATTAAAAAATCTACTACCCGGTTGGGGAGGCAATGTTAAATAAATTGTAGCTTAAATTTCTTGTGACGTATTTTTCGGAATCATAAGATTTTGTCAATCTAATTAACTCCAAGATATAGTAATGGCAAAGTTAATGTTATTAGAATTGTTTATTCGATTCTCTACGGAATATCGGTAAGACCAACATGTATCTATAATATTTCCAAAATTACTTAATGTGTTGAAATCATAAATGATAAATTACCAACCATTAAGCTTCTGGAATAACATCTCTTATTTCAACGAATGATTGTGACATTGATACTGGAAGTGAAAATATGAATATATATGCTTAAATAAAAACCTGTCAATTGGTTTAAACATCAAGAGATGAAAGTTACTTTTATGTGAAACATTTACACATACTATCATCAATACAAAAAAAAAACTCTTTAATACTTTATCATTTTCGAAAAGATAACATGTGACGTGTGCTCAGACCCAAAACGTTAGTGATTATTTTATTTCTTTGTATCGCAAAGCCGCGCGTAATCAGCGCCTCAGTTCACTCATTACGTTTAATTTCTTAATCGCCTTAATTGAAATGTTAAGCTGGACTAAGATAACTCATTAATGCACGTGTCGGATTACTCTAACTTTTTTTAGGTCTCTGTATTGGCGTCAACATGCACTTTGTGAATACAAATTAAATATATTTCTTGTAGCCATACTAATGTAATAAATGAAATATTTTTTTATTTTTAAAAAGGAAAATAGATCAGTATTTCAGATTAATAAAATACAGTTATATATGTATCAGCCGATTAGTCCGGCGCTTTCAATAGTTAGAATACCTGAACCCTAACCGAAGATTCGGGTTACAAATCCGGGAAAGTACCATTTTTCATGTGTTAAAGTTGTGTCTATAAAAGTAAACTAATGTGCCTGTAAATGTCCCACTGCTAGGCTTATTCCACCACGCTATTCCAATGCGGGTTGGTGGAATACATATGTGACAGAATTTCAGTGAAATTAGACACATGCGGGTTTCCTTCACCGCCAAGCAAGAGACGAATTATAAACACAAATTAGGCACATGAGAATTCAATGGTGCTTGCCCGGGTTTAAACCCACAATCATCGAAATTATTAAGATTTACGCATTCTAACTGCTAGGCCATCTCGGCTAGTTGTGTCTATAATTCGGTAGTATTCGTTGGTGAAGGAAAACATGGCGAGGAAACCTGTATGTGTTAAATACAAATTTGCCAAATGAGTTTCCACTAAACGAAAGAAATATAACAAAACGAAAATAAATGAATACAAATACATTAATAGAATCAAATATGAAAAACGCCGATGCTCGTACTAGGAGTATAATTGCAAAGAGTGTTATTAGTTGGTAATTAATCAAGTCTTGTCATCTGTAATCAATGGGCAACTGAATATCTCAATTTATTTAAGCCCTGATTGCGGTATCATCATTCGAATCCTAACGATTAGTTATTCAACGTTCCAGGCGAGCTCGAAGTCGATCTACAACAAATTACTAAGACTAGTTGCACATTTTGGTTTTATATGTCCTAATCTAATTAAACATTATTATTATAAATAATATTTTATTATTCGATAAAATAATAATGAAATCATAATTACCGGTAAACCGGTCTATCAATATACTGTACAATATTAATATAACATGGCTTAGAATGAAATAAATGAAGCGCCTTTTGCAGTATTCCATATTTCTGAGTTCAATATAAAGTAGATAAAGATTTGTAACTTTAATGCAAAAGAGCAAATATAATATATGAATAAAAAACAACTTAACAAAACAGTAAGTTACCAGGTGAATAATCTGCCTTAAGTTACCGCTGTCAAGCGTCGCCCACGCACGATCCAATATCATATTGCCCTAGCCATTTCTGGATACAACTATTAATTAAAATCATTGAGCTTCCCACATAACCTATGTTTTGGTACAAATTGACTTTTGAATTAAAATATTCACTACAATATTGTGATTATTAGGTATTTCTGATAATTTTACTTTGGTGCCCCTGACTCTTCAGACGCTCTCAATATTTTTTATTTGGAAGGTACATATTATTCTTTTAAAATACATAAGAAATATGTTCTTATATGTATATATATTATTTAAGTCGCATAATTTTATCGTTTATATTTCAATATTTATACAAACACTATAAATGTATTTAAGCCCAACGTACACATTTTTTAGCAAGAACGTAGGTGGAAAATACAACTGATAGTAAATATAAAATGGGCCTTACACAGTCCGTATGTGACAAAGTATGGGGTCTAAGATGTTTTATGTGGCATACATCGTTTACGATCGTTCGTCCGATCGAATAACTGATCTTGGCTTGCTTTAAAGTTGCTTTATATTGCATGTCATGTTTATTTTAGTAGTTAGTATAGTTTGTTTTAAATGTATACCACTGTTTTTTTATTCCTAAAGTTTTTCTTTTATACAAATATTTTATACAAAAGAAAAACTAAAGATTTAATGGTAAAAACGTCCGAAAAAATGGTCGAATATCCCTAAATGTATAACTACGCAATATAAATTCAACGTTATATTATGTTACAATATTTAAATTTCTTTTATTTTGACCAATTTTAAAAATTTAAGTAATATATAAGTGTCAACCTGAAAGCATTTCTACAATTTTATCAAAAAAAAAAGACTAGCTTCAAACCCTGTTAGCTTAACTATAAATATACAGCTATTCTAAGTGTTTTTCATCGTAAAAGAGCTTTTTGTGTCTAATTAGTTTTTAGTTACATGCATACGATCGCACGGTCGAGCGATTCGGATGGCGCGGGAACATTTTCCGGCCGGCAACGCCATTGTTCTACTGCTAATTGAATCGATGCCACTGATAGATTGTGTCCTGTTAACGTGTCCATTGACACTGTAGCTTAAACCATAGTTAAAGTTAAACTTGCAATCGATAGTTATCATACTGCTATATTAAATATGTATGTAGATGACATTTCTATTAGATATATTATATGCCCAACTTCCCGCACATAGGCTACCTAACACCTGATCACTAGTGGCGATGGCGTGGGCTGAAGCTAGTAGTTAATAATTTTTATCAACGACAGTAATTATTTTATATTAAAAATAAAATACGAAGCTGACTGGGTACCAATATTATTACTAATTTTAAATAAATATAAAATGAAATGTTTACTATGTATTAAGATCTATGTAATCATCTGATAGCAAAAAGCAATCGTGCAATCATATCTTAGAATAATTACATACATTTATAGATTGGTATGTAAAAGCATATCCCATAAGAAATACATTATAATGTGAAACGCATATCATGCAATTGCATTACACTAGTTAATTGTTGAGAATCTTGTTTTGTTCCATTATCTATCCAGATATAATAAGATCCTGCGCTATGCTCTACAACCAAGTAATTTCAATAAAATGTACTCGTAATGATGTCTATTACATTACAATTAAGCACATAATATATCTTTCTTCTCTTGGATTAAAATATATCCTAAGTAATATTATAAATGTGAAAGTGAGTTTGTTTGTTTGTAACGCCAACAGGCTTAAACCATTAAGTCGATTTTAAAAATTCTTTCACCAATGGAAAGCCACATTATCAGCAAGTAACATAGGCGACATTTTGTCCCCATACCGAAACGGGAACTACGCGGGTGAAACCGCGGGCAAAACGTATTTATTAAAACCTATTATTAAATATTCGTAAATATTAAAACGATGGAGTTTAAAATATACTTAAAACAATGGAACTGGCTATTCTCAGTAAATTGTTAGCGCTACCATAGAATGTACAAATCGAATCTGTCTCGGCGCCCGCGCACCGCAGACCGTATCGCGATCTAACGCCCGGACCGACGCGATATGAACTGTGTCATAGATAAAGGCCTACGAAAAACACCTTTATAAATTACTTGAAGTATACTTATAAACAATTAGAAAGAACTTATATTTTTAAATGATTAAAATAAATTTTAACTAAGCTTCAGTTAAATATTTCAAATAGCCAATTATATATGTACATTTGTCTTATATGCCCAAAATTGCCCATGTTATATAATATTTGAGAACACGAAGTTTCTATATTTTAATACACCGTTGTAGTCCGTTACACTTTTTTTTTACAAAAAGTTGTATTTTAAAATATTAGTTCAATAAAAGCTTAAAAGCTATATGAGTTAAATCGATGTGGATTGTGGTCTATGGATATTTATAACGCCAAGCTGTTTTCGTCTGGTTAAATGAGTAAAAAAAACTTGAAATTTTATCTATTTTTCAATTAGTTTTCGTTGTACTGCTTCGATTTTAACTGGGTATTTATTGTTTTATTCTAAAAAAAACTTTATAGTTATATCTTTGTTCCGTTTGCAGTTGAAACGCTTGGACCTTGGAGTAATAGTGCCAAAAAATTCATCCAAAATATTACTCCCGGCCTTATTGCCTCCACTGGTGACAGGAGGGCTGGTTCATTTTTCGCCCAGAGAATCGGAATTGCGATTCAAAGGGGAAATGCTGCTAGCATTCTTGCCACCATTCCACGCGGTCACGACTTGTATAATAATTATTTTTAAATGTTATTTGTATTTAGGTAAGGTTTTAATGTAAATAAAGTGTATTATAATGTAAAAATTGCTGCAACGACTAAATTATTTTGGATATCCGTAAAATCCATTCATTGTAAATAATAAGATCACACATATAAATAAAAACATGGTACAGATGATAGTGGGTATCATTTTTTTTAATACTTAATGAGTATTATGTGTCGAGAATAGCCAGTTGATGGAATCGGTGAAGCTGTGGGTTAAAATACGGAGAAGCGACGCTGAACTTTCATGTTCTTCATTTATGTTTATATTTCACCTTGTGCTCGGCGGTGGAGGAAAATATCAGGAGAAAATAAATGCCGGATGAAAATTTCCTAATTTCCTCATTCATGAATCATTGTCATCAGCCCAACAGTGGGTCATTAACAGGTAACAAACGGGTTGCACTCCGGGAGTGCAGACAGAAGAGAAAACTTGAACATTAACGTTGTGCATTTTTGATATTTTGGAATGGTTAGGGGAACATTTTGCACGAATTGCTTTAATTATCAGTATAAAAGTACTATTTTTATGTGAAATACATTTATTGCGCTATCGTACACAAACATGACAATTTATATTACATTTAGAGTTTAACATTTTTTACCCATCACAAAAAACTGCACAACGCCGCTAAGCAAGTTTTCACTTCAAAAACTTTATTTTAATAAATATTTGTTAAGAAAAATCAGAAGCTCATCAATATGCCCAATACTAATTATGACATAACATTAATTAAAGATAGTAACGAAGACTTATGATTAAATACATCTTCGACGCAACACACATCGTAAATATTATATAATTAAGTAATTACTACTTTAATTAATGCTTTCTATTCAACGGAATGAGTTCTTAACAAATTACGAATTAACTAAATTAACTTAGTTGTATGATCACGGTTTGAGTACCTCGAGATTGATGTATTTCGACATAAAATATTACCAATAAGTTTAAATCTTGAATGTTGTGAGCTTTCGCTTCAAAATTGTGGTGTGGGTGATTTAGTGTTCGTCAGTCTTCTCATTTTACATAAGGCAGATTTTTTTATTTTTACAAATTGCTTTAAAATTTGATGTATTATAGACAGCTATTAATAATATTTCGTGATATACCCAATAAGAGCTAGGATAATAAATAACGTAGTATACATATATATGTTAGTAAAGCTTTTTCCAACCACAAAATTAGAAAAGAATGTTAATGTGATAATTGTTATCAAACCTGTGGAAGTAAAATTATAATGAATAAAGTTAAGGAGAATTACAAAGTTTGTCAATGTATTTCTTCTATTATTTGGAATAATATTATGTTTACTTCTGGACCCGTTTATTTCCGGCATCATCACAATTCAAATTTAATTAGACTCAACTTTGTTACATGTTATTGACAACTGGCGTATGTCTTCTCTGATATTTTTTTTATATTTAATATTTCTTTAGTGATACGAAATGCCTTGTGCCAGTTAAGGAAGGGGAATAATTTGTTGAACTGTCCAGAATGGCCTTGGTAGTTGCCGTTTCCGCATTGTCTACCTACCAGTTTCTTCGCTATCATTGCTAAAAAAATGCTAATTTTTGTGATACTACATAACATGTGTGCGTTATAGTTATACAACTTCTTAATGTTTACATACACTTTATTCAAGTACTTATGTCTGGGTTTTATTGAAATGAACTGACAGGATGAAGACCACCGTGGTAACAACCTTGACGATCGTGAGATTTACGTCGACAGCTCAATGTGCCTTTGTGTAGGCTCTTGCATTATGGTAGTAAGCGTTTGTACACCATTTAACTGCTTAAAACCTTAGCTCTCGGGCTCTGTAAAATTACCAGTTACACTATTTTAATTACATTAAATTGTAAAAATGCTAGATTTAAAAAACAGTAATTTAAGAAGAATAGAAATGCTATATATTATGGCTGGTAAACGAAACGGTTTTAACAGGTTTAGCTCGTTTCTAAGCCACCAATAGGCAAATTATCGACTTCGTATGAATTTTAAAAATCAACCAAACCAAAAAGCTTGAGTCAATTAGAATTACAAATAAATAATAATCGCCGCGGCATATCTCAAACAGACGCCATAAAAAGACACCTACCGCTTTGCCGCTACGACGACCGCTTTTTTTCTCTCTATTTTCCAAACATCGAAATTCTAACAATAACAGCGACAAACTAACCAGTCTACAACTTGTTCAAGGCTCCGTTCGATTAGACACGCTCAAGTCGAGGCAAAGGTGTGAATCGACATTTAATAAAATAATTTATCGGACACTGATGTGTTTTTAATGACCGAGAGGCAACCGGTCAACGGTCGCCTTTTTGTCATGCGACAACTGCAGTGTAATAGTCGCGGAACAGTTACTCTGCTTGGAAAATGAGGAGTTTAACATGTTATGGGGTATACGATGTTAAAGTTAATGATTATGTCGTTAATGATTTCGTATTTCGTTATGTTTTTCTAACCATTTGTATTTAATATAAAACAAATATTATTGTTTGTTATCGTAACTAATGTCAAAAATACATATGTACTTAAATACATACTGTCAAGGGTACAGAAAAGGAGATAGGGTACCTAACGTTTCCATATCAGATGGGGTTCAAGCCAGTCACGAAGAGCTGATAAACAATTACCGGAAACGAACTTTATATAAGAAAAATATTTTTTGACGTGACTACGTCTAATAAATCGATGAACGCTGGCTGCATGCACGAAAAATTGTCCCGTTACGCTCATTGTACGCTTGCGCGGCGTCTATCTCTCTTTCACTCGATTGCAGTCATTTCATCAATGTTTTGTTATGACGTTGTCACGTTATACTATCGTCCGTAAAATAACTTTACAGACAAGCATTTTTTTAAATTGAATTGTAATATTATTTTTTACCTTTAAGTTGAACTTATCCTGAGAGTCATAGTTAGACCAGACCGCCAATCTCCAATAAATAGTTAATATTCAAGGGCAAACAAATATAATAATCTTCATTGAAATTTCTTATAGCGTTTTGATACTTATTCTTTTTTGTCTTTAACAATATTAGTTTGCTTAAATATAATATACTTACTGATAACTGTTTGAAGAATTTACTCAAAATCTTATTTACTGACTTTAGAAATTTACTAATTACATTCTCTAAAAATATCTGATATTTTCATTACGTTCACCAATAAAATTTTAATGAGAAAAAAGAAAAACAAATAAATAAAGAGAAAGGCTTTATTTGAACTTGTACTTATTTAGGTACACCAGATGCTCTACTATAATTAGTTTCGATTCCGAGAGAAGGTAGTTTTGAAATTATTATTATGATATTCAAATTGGAAGATAAGAAATGTCACCATTTCTTGAATTTAATTTGAACATGTCAATATGCAATATCAAAAATCAATTAAAATGCGTTCCTGAGATCTTAATCAAATGGTTCAAAAATAATGTTATACAATTATGTTTAGATTAAAAAAACATAAGTTAAATTGTACCCACCATCATTATGTTCATGAGTAATTTATTGTTAAAATGCGATGCACGCGTCTGATAGCGACGCAGTATCTAAGAACAATCGATGAAAATTGCTTTCACAATTCGATTATTGATTTCGTAATTAAAACGCAACGAATGTGTGTGCGTGCTGAATATATTGCAAATTACAAATGATGAACACATTTCTTGGTGATGTCATCGAACCGGATTTCCTTCTGAATAAGTCAATAGAATTCCGACTATGTGATTGATTGTTAATATTATTAAGTTATTTTTTGCATTTATATTTATTAAAATCACGCCATGTACATTGTCTCTGAAACTTTCCTGTGCACTCATATTATGTTTACTTAATATTTTCACAGTACGCTAATTATTTTTACTGTTAAGTATAACGTGTAAACGCACATAATATACAATTTTTTATTAGAAATCACTATAAAAATCAATATAAGTTTTATATCACTAATATCTATACCACTTTATGAATCAAATAAATATAACATATTATAAATGTAATTAATAATAACGGAAAATATAATCGATGCCAATTTATTATTATCCGACCAAAACTCGCAATTATTATTAATATATTTAATGCGGAATTATTCGCATCCATAATTTTACGGTACGTTGATGCCGTACTCCATTGTAGTACAAAAATATGTCCGTATGTTATACGCAAGTTGACAGTTCATATGAATGGAAATAATTACGGCGTTATGGAGTACAATGGGAGGTAACCGAGGTAATGTAATTATTCACCGTCAGATTGCTTTATGACTTCGTATGCTAACATTATAAGTTAAAGCGTTACCCGGCCAAGTACCGATCGCACAAAAACGTGCCTCTTCAATCATGTCTCCCTTAATCGATTTTCGAAAATGCACTCCGGGCGCTTATTTTTTCACCTCTCATTCGAATGCGACCGCGCCGCATTAAATAACATCGATAGCCAACGAGTAAATTGCGTTGTTTTATAGTGTACATGATACAAGTATTGTTATTTAGTTTAATGGACGCTTTTCTGTATTGATTAATGTTAAATAGTAAATTTTAAATTGTACTAGCTTTATTTTGTTTTATAATTTCAACACAATTATTTTTTAACCATTTGAGGTTAGCTAAGCTTAGGAAAGTTAAACGCTTTTAAAAAAAAATTGTAAATACATAGAATTAAATTTAGTACATCGTCTTATTATTTTATTTGTTGTATGTATATATGTTGCTTTATTTATCAGATAGATACATTTTTAGTAGAAACCTACTTTCTGCTTAGTATGAAACACATCATATTTTCAATAATTACGCGCATTCGTAATTTTGCGCCTAGCACATTTTGACTTTGTTTTTATTATTACGCGCATTAGTATGCACGGCGTGTCTCACAACGCCGACACTCATTCATCCACAGACAATCAAAAACAAATTGCTGCAACCAAAGGCAGCTTTGAAATGGACCGAGACGGCATTTTTTCGGATCGGATAATATTGTGTCCATTTCAATTAAGGCTTATACCGCGTCGGAATATTTTATTATCGATAGTTTACCTTTATTTCGAAACGAACGTTCTGTAGATGTTCACGAAGTTATCTCGAACGCAAATTGAATTAGCATCTCTTTTGCATAAACGTAGTGAGCCACCGCAGCGTGCGCCACAAGAGCTGCGACCGCGAGTTATTATCAATTAAATATAAAAATCCGATCTCAGCCAATAAGCCGCCAACGCCGTAATTGGCCAGGCCATCCCGATGATTGCTTTATTGGTCACACGCATACATTAGCACGATATCGTATTGTATAATATTCGCATGATATACGAAGGCATTTTAATTTCAATTCTCGGGTGCAATAATGATACCGATTTTAAAAAAAAGTTTGCGATTGAGTCTGCAGTTCGGTGACTCGTTCGCGGGGCACGTAGGCGTAGCGTCCTGGCGACCACCAAATTTAAATAACTTGTTCTGGCTACCGACCGCTTTTGACATAACCCTTAGTTTAGGAAAGAAAGGATTTTGTTCTCTTTCTTTTTTTCATTCGGTGATCGATATAGGTCTGTCTCATTCGCTTCTGAGGTTCTGTTTTCGTAATTTTTGTTAGAAGCACACAAAGTGGTGTCCTCACAATAAGGACCCGAAGGAAGGTTAGCTCAGGTAGCGTGTTTTTGCGGAGTTATCTCGCTTAATTTGAACTGATGTTGTTTTGTTTATCTTTTAAACCAGCACGAGCCTTATACAATATGCAAAGCAGATAATGTTGGCTAACTGAGATATCAGTCTTTATTTAAAATGAAATGTTTCTAAAGATGTTGTAACTTGGTTATTATTTAAAGAAATTTAAATATAATTTACTTTGTCATTGGTGATAGGACTTTATGCAAGCTCTTCTGGGTAGGTACCATCACCTATATTCTACCGCCAAACAACAATACTTATTAGGTATTGTTGTGTTTCGGTTGTAAAAGTAAGTGAGCAAGGTACAAGAGACATAGCATCTTAGTTCTTAAGGTTGGTGGTGAATGGTTTATATTTTTACGGCTCCAATGTCCATGTTGGTGCCCATTTACCATCAGGTTGGCCCACTTGCCCTACGTATAATATAAAAAAAAGTCACGGCTCATTCTACATTAACATATTTTCACATACACCTCATCTCAGGTACCTAATTCCGATTGCTTAAGTAACTGGTTAATGATAATTATTATAGATAGTACAAGTAAATTTCGAAATATTTTTGAATAATAATTATAGATTGCTTTTTATTAATATGAACGCATTAACATTAACATAAATAGTTGTATTTGCTTTACTTTTAATCAAATAAAATGTGTAAGAAAATTATATCAGGGTTTTTTTAAGCAGATTTTTGTAAGTTTTTTTTTAATTATCGCATTTATGGAACGAATACAAAACTGTAGTGAAGTGAAAGTGAGTTGTAAGTTTAACATAAATGGAATGCAAAGGATTCGGTATAAAGTTACTCGAACTGATATACATTGTGTTGGTGTTTTATGTTATAATCATAAGGCTTGTGAGGTGCGTCGTAAAGCAAACTGATTGCATCTTAGTGTGTCGCATAGATCCTGCGCTTTGCAACGAGCTTAACCCTACCGTAGATTCATACATTCAGACTATAGCTTTAAACTTTAAGCTTTTCTAATTTATTTGTTGTAAGTTATTTTTAAGTATATATTAAGGTAATGCCAACATGACGAAAAAACATATAAAGCATATTTAAAATTATATTTAAATTAAAGGCCGGAGCCGCCTCGGATAGAGAAAAGACGCGATCAAACGTTTCAAATATTCGTTTCTTATTCCAATTTATGTCTTTCTACCGTTTGCAGTTGACACGCCTTGGTGTAATCGTGTAAAAAGTTACATTAAAGATGTGTGATTTTTTTCTTATAGACAATAACACCTCGTGTTATATAAGAAAAAAATAAATAAATACATAATCTACTCCGAACACATAGGAAGTAACGTCTACTGCGTATTCGTGTCCTACATAATATGTACATGTCTCCCCAGATAAAGTGTAGTGTCACAGTGTCACTATGCATTGTTTTGCAATGAGATTTGGCTTACCTTATCTCACTGCTTGATTGAAAATATTTTCTTCATTTAATTAATGCTTAAAAAATATATATGTTATGCTATGCTAATGTGTCCCAAATTAAGAAAAAAAGTATTATAGAAAACGCTTATTTGACAGACAGCTTCATCAATAAAATGACTTTCCTTTGTGCAAAACATCGAGAAAGGAATTAATAAATAATTTTTCTCTACTAACTACAAGCATGAAAACAGCCTTTCTAAAACATAAACTTCACTATCACCGTTCGACTAATCCAAGCTAATTGAGCCGGAATTCAGCGAGTCTATAAATCACAGTCGGTTGCTTAGTGGTGAGAGCGCGGCGCGGGACGAGAGGGGCGGGTCAGGCGGGCCGTGAGAACGCGCGCGCGCCGCCGGTTCCCAGGCACGCGCCGCCCGCGCCCATGCGCCCGCGCAGCGCACTCTCAATAGAGCTTTACACTGTAGTGACTTATGACTTGATTTGAATTCCGATGCATGGCAGTTGATTTTAAAAGCACTAAAGCACGTTTGTTCATTTTTTAAATTAATAATATTTCTATTATTATTTTTAAGATTACTATATCCACAATGGTACATACAATTATCATTAAGCTTTATTATGTCGTCATCTAAACTTGGAAAAGGATTAAATTCAATATTATTTAAAATAAAACCCACATACATACGCACATGCAAAACAAATGCAACCAATAAATAATTTACTACATTTTTATCATAATTTAATTAGATTGGATGGAATAAATACTATTTTTGTTTAACAAATACCTATATAACCTTATGTTTTAAAATAACTGATATTTATTTAAATGCAAAAATATTTACCTCCTGTATGTGTACACACTTGAACAGAAAACGTCGCGCCGTCGTCGCCGAGGTCGTTGCGGTCGCGCGCCGCTTCCAACCGTGGGATGATACTAATGTTAGGACTAGCACAGACATTAGTCAAGACAATCTTGACATTTGTCTATAGGCTTTGTAAATGTTGAATGAAACGTCTTCTATGCATTAATTCAAAAGAAGATAATACTTAAGTGATTTATAATTCGCTCTTTAATAGAAATGCTTCTTTCAGACTACTAAAAAGATATCGATTAGTATCTGTGTGGCTCTCAATGCACAGTACCCTCATCCTACATCCTACGCACTTTATAGTTATTTTATCTTATTACACTGGACTTGCTTGTATGATTATAATTTCTTACATATGAAAAATAAAACATAATCTGAGGTAGGTACTAGGTTGTACAAATTTGACAACAATCTCTATATCGTCGAAGTCGAGTAAAAGTTAATATTTTATTTTATTTATTACAGGCGTATTTCACTTTTAGGCTGAAAGTGTTATAACCAAGGGAACTTTTTAACTTGACAAGATTTATTTTAAAAATTGCAAATAAGGTCACCTTACGTTTTTTGTTCTTTTTTCAAATCATGAAATAACATTACAATATTAGATAAAAAAAACTTAAGAAGTGTCAGAATTTCGTACTTACATTTGGTTTAAAATCCGAATCTCCGAAAAGAAAATGTCCTTACAATGACATCTCGTACGTACGTTATGCGCAGAACTCACGTTTAAGTTGAATTTTGTACTCTATCAATAATGCTCTAATTACATATTCTAAACCTTTTTCACTACAGTTGAAAAAGGTCACCGTTTTAAATCATGAACAATATTAAAATGTTAGATATTAAAGGTAGTTTTTATCTTATCGACTTTCACGCTTTTACATTCAATTGTCGTGATTTGAACAATAATGTTACATAGAGAACGGTAAACAAAAAAAATGTACTGATCTCTAAACGTTCGAGTTCTAAAGGTTAAAAATGAAAAAAAAATAATTATGATTACATAATTTGACTGCATCAAAAAAATAATTCAAGTTGTACTTAAATTGTAATTTTTTTTTCAATCTTGAATCGTGAAATGTTGAAGAAAACGATTATGAAAGTAATTTAAATTGTTTCTGAAAAACTGAAATTAGAAAAAATATTCAAATATGATAGACATTATTGTAACATAGTGCTGTATTATTTGTATCGTATTTTATGGAGTCAAAATCGATCCAGACACGTCCTTCACTAGTGCATTCGATTTCATCGTATTTTTTCACGTTTTGCAATCCTGTTTTGGAGCGTGAGGTAATTTATGCAGAGTCGTGTGCGCCTCGCCTACCGCGGCGCGGGCGCAGATGAGTCGTGACGCGCTCGCTCAGCCGGGAATTAGATGCCGCCTCTTTACACCGACACAGCCGATTTACAATGAACTGGATGCATATCTACATCTATAAGTCATGTACAAGTTGGTACACTAGAAATGTGAGCGTAGACAGTATTCAGGTTTCACGGTCTACTTTCATGATTCAGCTTTCAAGGAGTATTATAGTATATTATAGTTAAGTTCATGTAATACTATTTTCCAGTTGGACTATAGTGTGTGTAGGTGTTAATACGCATGTTTGAAAGTAATTGAAGAATTTGGTTTTTGTTTATCGGTTATAATTATTTTATTATTATTCTTATTGTGATAAAAATAACAATTTATAAATGTACTTATCTATCTAGTATGTCGAAAAATATTTATTACTTACTTGTTTACAGATCCTTGCTCATCGGGGTAGGTATCACCCAGTCATTATTTAATCTACCGCCAAGCTATACTCGGTATTGTTATGTTCCGATTTGCGTGAGCCAATGTAACTACTGGCTGATTATAATTTAATTTATTAATTACTATAAAGAAAAACTGTTAGAATACAGTCAGTACTATTATTATTTTAATGAGTATGCCATGTACATATGTCTAGGAATTAATCTTGCTTAAAATTGTAATAAGTTCGTAATTTTAATGTATGTCCTGATTGTATTCTCTTTGTGTACCTATGTAAATAAATGAATAAATGTATACTTACCATCAGTCGGTCCACTTGCTAGTATACCTACTTTATATAGTACAAATAAAAATAATAAAAGCCACTAACACAATGATCTTGTAAATTATATAATAGTTATTTTGTTGCTGATTGTTGCTGTTCAAGAATTAAGCTTTTGATGTTTTTTTTTCTTAAGCCCACGTAAATATCTCGCGTTAAAAGACAGCGGCAATCGTGGGCGATATCTTCACAAAACCGATTTAAGAGCGAAACCACGGACGCGTTCGAGCGCTGTGTGTGGTGACCCTTTAGATTTTCCAAGAGACAGCTCTCTATAAATTGGTCAGATGCACAAAGACCATCGCACGTGTGGCGGCTCCGTGCGTGAGGATTCTTCAGTCACGCTTCGTGTACAAATAAACTAGAAGCATTACGATGGTAAACATAACACGAAAGATGTCAAGTGATATTGATCGATGTTTTACGATTAGATTACCGAGTTAGACAAGTATTAAAAACTACGTGTTTTATGCAAATTGCAATATGTTATATAAAATATATAATATAGGGACTCAATGTTGTGAGGAATAATGTTTAGAGTCCATATTTTCTATTATGAATAATATATATTTAATATTACTATAATATTTGCTACAGTCATCCTGTTGTAATCTATAACGGTGGTAGGGCTTTGTGCAGGCGCGTCTGACTAAGTACCACCTACTCGCTAATTATTCTACCGCCAATTACAGGCACAAGCGATATTAGCATCTCGATCCCTTTGTTGGCGGCACATTGAATACGTATATAGGCGTGTATAACGGTTATTTAAATATATGTATATGTCTGAGGGATATACTTCTTAGATCGTCAGTATCACTAATAGGAGAAGGTGTCCACGTCAAGTGAACCATTTGCTTTTCTGCTATTCCTATAATGAAGAGAAAACAACGGATCATTCCAAACATATATATAATATAAGCTTAAAAAAATATAGTATAAGCTTAAAAATCTAGTATCCACTAGTACTTTAGTATTGGTATGCTTAAATCATTTCGTTTTTAGAAGCATTCAAAATTGATTTATTGGTTGGCTAGTATATATTTCAATCGTAACACTACGAATTCTAGATGTACAATCACGTTTAAAAATCGTTAAAGGCGTATATCGTTTGCTATATTTTAATGTCTGGTGGTCGTCTTTATCATTTTCGGCTCCGAAAAAGTAAAGTAGCCGATGTAATACAATATTTACCTATATAAAAACCTAAAAATGGAGTCGTCAAAGTGAATGTCAACGATTAAAATATTGCTGTTTCATTATCCACATCTCATTATCAAATTGCGATCTCTAATAAATTTAGTGAAGTTCAATAAATTATGATCGTATTTTGTAATATTCAATGTGTGACCTCCTGACCGATTGCGACTGCGGCGACCTATATCAATTTACTTTAACACTTCCGACTTCCTAACTCCGCACTAATACTGATGTTTGACAATAACTCCAAATAAGATTAATTGGCGAGTCTTGAAACATTTAAAATGGTATAGATTTATTTTAACGAAACAATGAAAATGAACTTGTTAACACATTTAGCAATTGGTATTCAACACCAACTACCAACAGACTTCGTGCAGACGTCACACGCTGTATTAGTAGAAACACAGACAGGAAAACCGTGACGATTCTTCACCTAGATATTCACCTGCTACCAAAGAGGTATAAAAAGGTTGTCTCCTTATCAACCGAGTCGTGTAAAACAAGCAATGCGCTGTGAACACACCCACATGCTGTATCGTTTATATGTCACCTGACATTTCTGGGGTAACACGACTTCTTGTTTGGAAAAACCTTACTTTTGGAGAACAGACAGTTTTAACATTACAAGTGTAACATTTTTCCCACCTCGAAAATAAAGCGCGGTTGCGCGAAAACGCGGTTCACTTAACTTGGATTTGAACAGTTCTGATATAGTTAGATTTTTATGTTTATCGTGGATAATGATGATGAATGGATGTTTTTATACAAAATTATGTACATCTAATCCTACTAGTTATCAAAAACTTTTTTCACATCCAAATATGTTCTTGAGTAAAAATTAATATAAATAGTCATTATATTATATTATAAATAGATTTACATTTATTACATTATATTTACATTTAATAAATCACTTTTTATTATATTTGTTGTTGATCGGCTGTTTGCAATTTTCCGACCTTATTTTAACACAAAAACTTTCAACTTGTGATTGTATCTTGCTGCAATTATTTTGTAATGATGTAGGCCCTTGTTACATATAGTGACTTGCGTTATGTACAGATGCATTTTTATTCATTACAGTTCCGTATATGATTAAGGAATTATGTTTCTTTTTGTATGATAAATTCACATATGCAAGACAGCATAGCAGTTTTTAAATTATAACAGAGTTAATTAGATTATAAGTTTTGCATTACTTACTTACATTAAAATAATTTACGTATAACCTTTTCTTATGATTATCCTTTATTTCACTCTCTTTGTTATAGTTATCGGTTTGTATGAATTTAGATCAAATAAGAGGTTACTTTTATTATGTGGTTTGGAAATTTATGTTGTTATGTACATATGAACATATGTATAGATATAATTATAAAGACTCATGACTACGAATTTCGAATACGCTCAAATGTTCTCAACATGAAGCACGTACTATATTTATTTATATTATTAAGCTAAATATATCGTGTATAAATATCTAGAAAAACAACATAATTCATTTTCCTACATAAGAATATTAATTTGCCTGGCAAGGCGAAACAAGACATGCGTGTCCAAATGGAATGACGTTGGGCTCTCAGTCACGCTCACTGCAAGTGCCACGGTTGTCTTCACGCTACATCGAGCTGTATACGGAGTACCAACCAAGCGCAATGATGCCTACTACGTTACCTAGGCACAGCTATTGACAGATTAATAGAGTTAAGGCTCCATATAAACGAGCTTCCATGTGTTCTATGTGTAAACATATACACGCGTATATGTATTGAGCTGTTTTATTTTTTAGACATTTTTAAAGTTTATCTATTTTAGTAGTTTACATAATCATTGTATTATAGCTTAAGTTACTAAAATCTGCTTAGTTGGTCTAGTGGCTAGCCCAGACTACAAATCCAGATAAACTAGATTGAAATTATGGGTCAAAAATAGTTTTTCTGAAATTAAATTTTAGTAGTAAGTCTGAATGCATTTGATGAAGTTTGCATGAAGTTGGTAGTGCTACGCTTCCGGGCCGCGAAAATCAAACCGCGTGAACGGCATTGGCTCTATTCTCGCTCCGGTTCTATTCGGTCGGTTAGCTATCGTATCGGATTTTGAGTGTGAGTCCTATACACATGTATATTGTACACTAAAATATATCTTGGGCAGTTGGCTAGAGTTTTGTATAGAATAGAGCATGAAATTTAACATAAATTAATCATGATTTAAATAGTGTTGTGGCATTTTAATTCGGCGTAGCATGTGCTAAACTGCGTTTTATATCGTAGGTTTTTTTAATATTTATCTATTTTCGAAGTTTATATAATCATTGTATTATATGTGTATATGTTGTGTTTCTTTTGTTTATTTTTTTTTAATTTTGTCATTAAATATAAATATATATACTCAAATAATATTAAAACCTGTTTGAAATACATCTTATATTAGGTATTGATAGACAACTTCGAATTCATAAGACGATCATTTTAAGTCGTAAGCTAGGATCGAAAGTTTTCACTATGTGTGTTAATATAATATAATCTGTAATACGTAGTACATTTCTATTTTGCTATTGATAGACCTACAGACCATTTAAGTTCGAAACTTTAATTTATATTGAATGTTAAACCTTCAAAATAAATTAAAGTAATTTACTCCGACTCGTAATATAGGAAAATAAAATGAATACAGCCATAAACTAAAGATATAAACTATAAAACGTCAGAACTCTCGCTACGATCGTTATTTTCGCTTGCGGCCCTGATTATAATTATTTACTGAAAACATTTTATCTGACATTAGTACTATGTAGCGGTTTAATATGATAGGTAATTGGTACATGCGAAACCGAACAATGGTTGAGAGCTACTTACCCTTAAGGTGAAATGGAGTGGATAAAAAAGGTATTCGTTTCTCGAACCTGTTATTCTATAATTCGTGTGGGCCTCGGGCGTGTAATAACTGTAATAAAGAACGTGTACGGCGCCCATAAGTCACATATTGCCGCGTACAGACCTACGTTCCCATTATAACAAAGTACAGAACAATTTCATACGAAAATATAAGTTCCAAAACTGGTCAAATTATCATTCACCTGCGGTAAACTTCGATATCAGAATTATTGAAAAAAAAACGATAATTTTGATCGTCTATAGAAAAACTTGTGATTTACGAGTATTTTATGTAATTACAAATATATGCATTATATCATGGAAAATATTGTAGAGATATGAGAGATATTCAGAGATGATCACATCGTGAATTGTTTTAAATGCATTTTTACCATTTTTTGAGTATTACTATATGTATTTTTTTTTTGTACTTGTGGTAAATATTCTAATGCTCTCAGGAAAGTTTTTCTTCGGTACCACCACCGTCCATAGACATTGGCACTGTCAAACATATAACAATTACTTACATCACCAATGCACTACCGATCTTAGGAACTAATGTGTTGTTTTGTGTGTAGCCAACAGCCTGGTACACTGGCTCACTCACCCTTCAAACCGCAACACATCAATTCTAAATATTGATGGGTGGAGGTGGAACATGTGATGAATGGGTGCCATGATGTATATACGACTATGTAGCACTTCAACAATATTTAGAGATGCTAGTGTGAATAATTTCTATGCGATCTTGCGCAAACATTCATAGTACGATGAGCAAGCTCGTGAGCAGCATCTACTATTTCGTCAACACATTGGTCAGCCCATCTCAATTATAATACAATGTTATTATATTATTTAAATCGCATTTCTAGGACAATTGAGATAATAAAACGCTACTTAAGATAAAGAAACTAAGTACCTATCTACATATATACATAGTAATCTATACAGCATTTTGTGTGGAATATATAATTAAAAAAAGGCAATATTGAATTGTATACTATTGTTAAGACGAAATTGAAAAATAAAACACACGAAAACTTAATGATATTTTTGAGACAAGTTACGTTATTGTAATGGACAATTGAGTTATAAAGTCACGATGAGATTTTTAAAATTATAAATAACAGACACTGGATCATGTACGCGCTGCATACAGGAATACGAGTAATATGATCGAATGACTGACAGAACAACAGCAGAAGCGGGCGTCACGTTTCTGTTCGATATTACAGACTCTCCCACACAACTAGTCACGAACTTATACTTCACTTAATTAACGTAAATAAGACAGTTTCGCGAATAAAAAAACTACAGAGGTCGACGATTCGTCGAAACCGGATTCAGATTGAAGTGTCTTCGGCAAGCGTCTTAGTGCACACTTTATGCCACATTTATTTTTAATGAGGGTTTTTATCATGACGTTAATAATCGTTAAAAATACGCCGCAATTGTGAAGATGGCGGAAACATCAAACATTTTTCATTTTTCTTTATAATCCTGTTACAAGAAATTCCAGGTAAAAGCGCATTAATATAAATCACAAACAAAACAATATAAAGAAATATTTTCTTAAAGTAGGTATTGTTACTAAAGATATAATTGGAAATGTAATTTTTATACAAGTGACTGATTATATACATACAATAAATGATGCACGTCTTTATTTGGCTTATTTTATTAACATATTATTTTAATTATATTTCAGTTTGAGTTTATACATTACATAGATTGTAATGTACAAACATTACACGTCACATTAAAATTATAAAATAAACATTTCATTAACTTACTAATTAAGACTGAAATAAAATCTAGGGTAATTAAATAAAATAACACTTTTGCAACAAAATTTAAAAAGTCTTAAAATTAATTTTGATTTTGATTAGAAATCACTAACGTCCCTGTTTATACGATGTTTACTATGTAATTAATTGTCTTTTTCCCTTAATTTAATCTAATAGAGTATAAAAATTTCATATTAGATTAAACTGAGAAAATGAAATATTGAATAATTGTGAATTGTAAAATATGAAATGCAAGTCACCACGCATTATTGCGATCGCAGGATGCAGTTACCGTCGCTAGCCGACCGTGAGTGAATTCGCATGACAGTGACGAAACACATGCATCGGGTCTCATGAAAAGCTTTTCCTGTGTGTAACAGAAATAACGCGTAACGTAAAAATTTGAAACTTTACAATATATTTGAATACTTTATAAGATTAATACCTTAACTAATTTTAGCGTATGACGAAATTGATTTTTGAAGACATTTTTTTAATGTATAGGAAGGACGATAGACGAGCATATGGTGAGTGGTCACCAACGCCCATAGGCATTGGCATTGTATGATATGAGATGTTAACCATCGCTTACATCGCCAATGCGCCGCCAACCTTGGGAACTAATTTACTGTACTTTATCTGCTGTATTCAGTTTCGTGTCTAGTTGTACATAAAACGTACGAAATATATTTTTAAATATTGTATTGGTATTAACAATGAAGCTATATGAAAACAACATTAAATTTAATCAGAAAAGACTGCTTATGAACATTGACAAGCGGGCTAAGTTAAACATTGAGTTCTCTCTTCCCGTCATCATTGTTTAGACATTCGTAAGTAGAAGACAGCATTGGCTCCCTGAGCATTTATAAGTAAAGCTGTTTATGTCTTATTAAAAAATCTCTTACAATCCATTTGGCTACATGGGTAATTGGTCGGTCTTTCTTTGCTTCATATAAATACATACTTATAAATTTTAATGCGGTGTTTAAGAAGCTTTTACGTGTATTTCTATTTATTTTCTTAGGCAAATTATGTTGTACCATTAAAATACTTAATGGCGGGCTGGTAGAAGATAAGGCTTTAAGGTATTTATAGGGTCTCGTGGAATTATGATTTCATGTAGAACAATAGAGTACGCAGAGAATGATGGTAGCTCGTTAGGGCTACGCGTACGTGTGCCATATTGCCGTAGTGTGGACCGGTCGCGAGCACCTGCCTCGGGCACACGCCACGAAGGCTACGCGCACACTAAGCTACACGAGTATATAAATGTACTTATTAAAAAAACAATTTATTATAATTTTCACTTATGCTTACAAGCATATTTTTTTATTCTGATTATAATAATAGCTAAACATATTACCTATTTTTTTTTTACTGACGTGAGATTTATTTAGTTATTAAAGTAAAACATATATTATAGCCGTTACAATTTATTTTCAAGCTCAAATCGTATTACTATGTAGTTTCCTTTTATATTTACATTAAAAGGAATAACTTGCTGTACAAGTAACATAATTAAAATTCCATCCATTCAAAATCAAAATTCTAATTAAATCCAATGATATGAAATAGACCTTACTTAAAGCCTTAATGTATCTACATAATCTAGCCCTATGTTACAAAAACAAAATAAAAACAGGTTGCACTGCACGTGCGCCCTACGCTGTCCTCGCTATGCGCAAGCGCAAGATAAGCCTGGACGTGTGCATTTTATTTATTTTAACATTTTTAAAGCGGCGTGGGCGTTTTATTTCTTATTGCGAGCGGTAAGTCACGAAGTCGGTGCCTGGAGAGCTAAATAGCACCTACGATACCTTGCTATCTGAATCTCGAGGTTTTTCAATAGACCACGTCCATCTTTTAAAAAGTGCAAATGACTTTTACGCGCACGTTATCTTTAAGATTAATTGTGTGTACTGGAACAGATTTAATGTATTTTATAAGTGTAAGATATTTTTAATTAGCTTCAAACGTATACATAATTAATTTGTACTAAAAATACCATTACAAATACACGTTTCATAAAACGGAATTTTAATTCAGAATAAAACTTTTTTTTAATAGTGTTATTATACATTTTTATATAATATTATTATGACTTATATACGGCTTGTTGTATTCGACAGTGAGTATAAAGATAAATCGTACATCTAATATAAATATGGTTGAATATATTTATACCTGTATATTCCACCTTGAAGTTTTTATAATCTAATTGATAAATGTATATTACGTATATTTTTCTTTAATCAGTCAAGTCTATCTTAGCTAAATGCATATATTTTTAAGGACGGGATTTTTTACACAAATCAGTTAAGCGATAAATTTCTAAATTTAATATATGTAGCGAACTTCAAATTAACAGAAACGTTTAAACAGCAAGACGTCTACATGTCGAATCGTCTACAAAGCAGAATTTCCAATAATTTAAGTCTCAAATTGTCTGGATAACTGATACGAAACAAAATTCTGTTTTTGAATTCGAAGGCTTTATGATATATTTGTATACTTAGTGAATTATGTATGAGAATATATCAACTCAAATAAAAAATATATTTCAGTATACACTACTTGATGGGTTGATTTCACAGTAAAAAAAATGTTCTCACTTCTCAAACTAGCTTACTCAAAATAGGTTAAGATAAATCAAGGTATTTCTTACGTAAACCGGAACGCTCTCGTGTAAATAATCGTCTATGAAATAATAACCCTATTATAATATGAAACTATTTTCACCAAAGAAATAGACTAAATCGAAACGAGCACCAATTGTGGTTCTGTGAAGCTTCGCCTATTATTATTTCAGCTGTTTGTATCGTGACGGGCGCGTCCTCCCGACCGCACGCGCAGTTCCGCACGCGAAAACATTAAGGTCGCTTGTAAACTCTGTTTGTATATTATCATGTTTTTATTTGTATTGTTGAAATAAGAAAAACACTGTAGACTTGATTAATGCAAGCAAAAGTCGTAAAACTGAGTAGACGCTGCTTATAAAACCACTTTAAGTCTGTTTCGTGACGAAGTTGTCCTTTCTCGACCAACGCATGTGCAGTGCTGCATACGATATTAAGGTCGATTGAAGTTTTTGAGCAGTTGTACTAAATCCAAGATTGAGTCATATGTAGCGATTATACGTCTTACGATACAGAGAGAGTGATCGATAACTTTCGTTAAGAATAACACGTGCTTGAAATTTTTTATTATCGATTGAACAACATTATAACATGTTGGTACCGATGTGTCCAAATTAGTCATCCAATTCCATCGTTTAACTTATTGTATTTTTTGCTTTATGTTGTCTTAAAATAAAAATCAGAATATAGAATGTAAACTGGTGTCATAACCAGCGGCACCCGTCTCTTTGGATGTCATGAGATTTGTCAGGCATCACCGTGACGCTCCGCCGATTGGCCCGCCACCTATGCAGATTTCCATTCCTAGGGGTTTCCTGGGCTACAGATACCTCCCTAACTCCGGCGACACTTACACCGTAGGGAAGCGTTGCACTAGAGCCAATACTTCTTCCCGGTCTTCTTCGTCGAAGCGGGTCAACGGAGGCACTCTACTCACACTCCCGATCCGCAGACTCCTTCAACATAACACTCGCAGAACCTCTTGCGATAGATATCTGCTGACTATCGCCGCCAGGGAATGAGGGCCTTAGCGGCACTCCGTCAGGGTGTGATGTACCGTGACCAATGGCGCAGTTATGGATAAACCCTTGGGTGTTTGTATTTTATAGTTGTATGCACAAATGTATACTTACATATTAAAATTTTTCATTAATTTTCCCATTTAATAACGGCCTACACTATAATTTTTGTTGACCCAATCCGGGGTTTAGACTTAGAATTTTGGGACCTTTGCGCTAGCGACGACTAGGTATGAGGCTTTCAAGTATATTCATAATATATTAAAGGATATACTTTGATAGATTGCTATAATGTAGAAAAGGAAATTACACATGTATAATGAATTATGAAAATTACACGAGGTTCACCTTTGACCGTTCGACGTGTACAGTCGTCTATCTTCTTACAAAACTATTTTATACGTAAGGATGCATCATGAACGGCATAAGAATTAATAAGGTTTTATTTTTTTCTTTGTGGTTTTTTTTTATTAGCCTATAATAAAAAAAAACAAATTTATTTATTTATTTAAACGATTTACACGTATCTGCTCGTTAGTAAAAATAAAGCTGTAATATAATTAGATAATAAATGAATTTCAATCGATGTATATGTCTTCTTTAGTATAGATAAAATCATATCGATGTTAAACACATCTAATCAAATCAATTAGTTCTTAATTCAAGTAGGCTTATAAGAGCACTTTTAAATCGTTATTTTACATGATTGAATTTAATGTTGATTACATTATATCCGGTTCGGAATGCAGATTCTACCAAAAAGCACCGGCAATAAACTCAGTAGTTAAACAGTTAACTATTTTTCAATAATAATAGTATCTACGTAATAATGTTGTTTTCTTTTAGTACTTCTACAAGTCTCGGTTATTAGTATGGAAAATATGTTTAAAACATACGTTCTCGGTTGCCAAGTTAATTTTGATGTATAATATTATTTTAAAATTTTTCGAATGTTTCGAGTTTTATTCGAATTTTAATCACCGGATTCCAGCAACAATTCCAAGCTGAACGGTCGGAAAAATTAAATTAGGTAAAAAAATAATGAAGCGTAGTTTAAGAGGCAGCGTGGTGGCGAACCTTGTCGAGGAGTCTCCGCCGCTCGATAAAATTCCGTCTGGCCATTTTATTTTAAGGCGCGCATTAACAGCTCGGTAATTAAGCATCGAAATGTCGCTGCCATTCTGTACGGAGGCGTCGCCCTAAGTAATGGCCTCTACACAGGCTACATTAACGCGATCACGCCGATAACTCTGAAATGTAAAAATACAAAAATCGACGATCGACGCCTTACTGAAAATCACTATACTTATAACTAAAGATGAACAAAATCAAAAGTTTGTAAATGCAAAATCGTAACACTTTTATTTAGTCGATTTATTTAGTCATAAATATTAGTATGTATATGGTCGGAGTTAAATACTTCTTGCCAACTAACAACTTGTCTCATAAAAAATGCGAATAGAAACTGAATTGCGTTAAATTGAATTGGTTAATCAATTCAATTAATTTGAAGGGATAGCTTACCTTCCAACCGCGGAACGCAACTGTAATTGGCACGATTAATGCACGCTCTAAAGGATCGATTCTTTCTTTGTATCGACAGCGGACATATTAAAGGCATGTTTGGAATGAATCGGACTTGAACTTAACTGCCTACGCTTTGCAGAATAGAGATAAAATCGTTAATGAATCTCCGGGAGTAACAAATATCTTGCATATTAGTTTTAATGGAATTTTGTCGTAAAAATGTTATATAAATTACTGCTTAAATGTTCTAATTGGTTGTAGTTTATACTTGTAAGCCTTAAAGATAATTTGCATTTGTTATCTTGCGTGAGTTCGAATATTTATAAAAAAACGGATAGGTACTGCCTTCCTTGCACGTATGGTGATAAAAAATCAGTGTAAGACCGAGCAACCCGAGATGAGGCACGTCAAATGCCGCACGTGCGACTCAGACAGTGCCACCGTGGGTGGTGAATCGTCTGTGTTGTTTTTACTGTTTTTTTCTTTTCTAAGTTGACACGTGATCACCATGTAAACAACCTTGGCGGCACACTATATTCGGTTTGATGGATCAACTCTATTCGTCTCGTGTTTTTTTCACGAATAAAATTATGGTTTTGTACGTAAATACCTTCTTGTTTTTAGCAAATATAAATTGACTAGTACTAACGTAATCCGTTAAAATACCTTGCAATTCCATTGCTTTGTATTTTCCAGACATACGTTAAAACTTAGATGATATAATAACCAAAGATAATATTCTCAATACTGATAAATATTGTTTTGTGACAACATTTTTATAAAATTATAGTAATGAGCTAAGAAGCGTAATCTTATCTAAGTATGTTACGCTTTCGACGCCCACATAAAAGGATTTAAGTCTTAATATCGTTAATAGAGGGCCACGAACAATTCATCTCAGGTGGTCGAATAATAAAGTTTGATGGTCGAATACAATGACCACCAAGATAGAATACTTCTAACAGATTACAGGAGGTCTAAAACAAAAACTTCAAATTTGACATTCGGACCACAGGTAACTTTGTGTCATTTAAACTTCCACATTTCTTGATACATATATACAATACGTATCAGGTGAATTTAAAACCAAAATTGGCGGGTTCAAATCCGTGCAAGTGCCTCTGAATTTTGATGTGCTTGTTTTGTTTATAATTCATATCTGAGCCGCTGAGCACGGTTAAGGAACTCATCGTGAGAAAACCTGCATGTGTCAGATCTGCTACATAACATGTATCTACTAACCCGCATCAGAGCAGCGGGATGGCACCTTTTTCTTAAGAAGAGCAGTGTACCATTTACAGGCGACAACTTAATTTTTATTATGCAGAGTAATAGATTATAATTAATAAAAATCCGAATCAAAAAAATAAAAATCCATATATTGGTATTATATTGCATTGTTATAATTTAATTTGTATTATTGAGAACTGCAATTTAGTGTTCAGCATTACATCAAGCTTGCAACTGTATAGTTGCAATGTGGTTGCAATTAACAACTTTGAAACTTAGTGTCATTATGGACCCTGTCCAACGTAGTCCCTGCATGAAAGACCAATCTGAGCGCTCATTACGTCTTGTCACGCGTCATAACACTGATTAATTGGCCTCCATCACCGATACGAACAAAAGAGAAAAAAGAATGACACCGAGCAAGCAACGACCTTTCGGTAACGAGGAGCCGTCAGTCAGAACCGCATGAGGGCCGCCGATTCGCTTGACAACTTCAATTTATATACAACTCGATGCCTACATGCATTCCCTTTTGAATGATAGGTAATAAAGTCATGGTACCTACAGATTTCTTTCCAAATGATTTCTGACCAAATAAAAAAGTATTATCTTGGTCCCGTTTACAACATCAACCGAGAGGAGAATTCTGTCAGATATTGAACAATTAATACGTTCAAATTATACGCTATTATAACAAATTACGAATTTTAAAATTGCTCATAAAAATGGTAGAGTTTGGCGCGGTGCATTTAACGTCCACTTGGGTGGTTCGACAGATGTTCCAAAAATTATAAAAAAATAACATTTCAATTATGACACTGATCGTTAGAGAGCGATTCTGCATTCATTACAGGTCTTATGAATTTTAATGGACACGTAATATGCGTATTATTATCCGAAAGCAAGCATTCCGTATGTATGCAATTGTGATTTTATTTATATATTGTCGTTCATGTGCTAATTATATTAAGAATTAAATAAATCTCTGTAGAACAAAATTTGAACATACGGATTGAATATAAACGAATCATTAGGAAGGAAGCTAACTTAGATTGAGAGAGAATAGAATGATTATTCGTTTCATATGTGAATACTAATCTTCAGAAACATATAAATACATCCCTGAACTGACTGATTCAAAATTAATAATGTAACTCATGTGAAACTGCGTGAAATCTCGTTAAATCTAAATCTAACTGAATTGTCAGTTTCTAATCTGATCATTTCTATTTCTTTTACAATTTACTACTTTACCCTTAATTAGGCAGGAATGTTGCAAGATGTTCAAATATTTAATTATATGGAATGATTTTCGTATCCAAATAAAGGTTTTAAAGCTATTAATTTGGAATGCTACCTGTATGGCACGTTTGCATGAAAATAATAACTCTACCAGAGCTGTAGTTGCTGCTCCGTAAATTGCTGTTCCCGCAATAATTTTTCGATAGCCTGCTATTAGTGTCGGGACAGTGCAAACAAACAGATATAATTTAACGTCTCTTGACGAATTAGTCCGACCACCCCAACGGCGCGGGTTTCCTGCTCGGTTTTGTCAGATTTTTATGTCGATAAATTGTAATTATTTGTTATTAATGCTTTTTATTTGTAACGTAGACATAACATCAAAATCGCTTGTATGTATTCATGCATTAAATTTATTTATCATTATAATTTTTGTAATTAGTAACTGTTATTGATAAGTTGATTTTTGATTAAGAATAAATACGGTAACCTGACATTCAAATTCGCGAAGATTTTTAATGAATAAAATGAGTGTATATACAGGGTTATTTTTAATGACCCAGCAACCTCGCAGGACAAGATAGCTAACACCACCATAAGCAAGCTTAGCTTATGATATTAGCTACCTAGTCCTGCAAGGTTGCTGGGTCATTAAAAATAACCCTGTATATATGTACATCAATTCCATTAAGCGAGTTCCTTCTCTCTACGTATAGTGGAGGCTGTTTGATTATTAATAATATTAATTTAATATTTGCATTTTATTGAATTTTCAAAGAAAAGTCGTTGTAATTGTTTTAATGTTTATTTGTACATAAAATGGCATATGTCTTTTAGGTAAGTTATCTTAATTTTAAATAATATCACTTTACTTTAACATTTGTGTCTATAACTCAGTTTTTACAGAGAAATCTTATTTACATATTAAAAAACTTATAATTAATTATAGGAAACTAAAATTCAAAGCATAATAATATATTTACGTATAAATATTTGAAAATTATCATTTCAAGATTATTGTCAGATATTTTCCTTAAGTATCTTGAATTGATTTGCATTGTACTACTGTCCACGAATCGGTAACTAAAATGGAAGACATTATTATTAAAAGTTTGGTAACCAATTATTTGTTTATTTAATCAAATAAGTATGATATTATTCATTTGTTCGTCTATTATTGTAAAATAATAGTTAGTTATCATTTGCTATTATTTAACAATCTATATATACATATAAGTCGCATCACATATGCTTAATACAAGTTGGAAGACTATCCGATTTTGCTGTATAAGGCACACAGAATTCTATCATATTAAATTAAATTATTTCATTAATAATAAAACACAGATAACACATAATATTTTACTTTAACTTATTAAAAATGAAGGCTAACTGAGAAGTCCACCGGATAACAAATTATAATATTGTACTCAATCAAATATTTAAAAGAACCATATTCTCTATATTACATACTTCTTTATGTATGTATAGACATAATAAAACCTAGTAATATCGTATAAAACAATTATGTATTATGCATTTAAATGGCACTAAGTGCTAAAATGAAATTATAAAATATATTTAATTCTGTTAGTTATATTGGACAATCGTCCCTTTTGTGAAATACTGCCTTAGATGTCATTCGAAATTTACAATTGTTCTTAATCTAGTTTAATATACAAGGAAGACTATAACTAGAATTATTTGTTAGTTAAATTGCTTATTAATTTAAACACCGCTTAATAAAACCTAGTGTTATAACACAGAACAAGTACTGACCAAGCGAACAATCTAAAACTAGATATGATCTCTAAAATAGTTATATATATAGGAACTTTTATAATCTATCACTCATACATAATCCGTATTATACAATTACAAACAAATATCACAGATTATAAATAAACAGGGAATGGAGTGTCACCAAGGTCGCCAGGGTTTATCCTCTTGGGGTTGTCGTCTAGTGACCAACGCGAGGGGAGCGGGTTCCTCTGATGGGGGAGGAGGTGTACCCCAGCCGGAGCTGGCTGGGGAGTAACATCTAGGTTCTGATGACGACGAAGAGGCGTCTCGAGGCGAAAGAGGTACGAGTGTTGGAACGGCACCAATCGTACTCGCACTTACTCCAGCCGGCAAAACGAGGGCAATGTCCCCGTTTGATAATCTCGTTGGTACAAGTCGAACTCCAGAACCAGGACCAGCTGTAAATGAAGCAATAATGAAACTTCTATTTTTTTTACAATATTATCTTTAAAATAAATCAAAGCTAATATTAATAATGTATAATTTATCACGTTCTATAAACAGTAACAAACTTAGCTTGACAGCTATATACTTATTCATTGTTTTCTTGTTATTAATTTAAATCATTGTTGGGATTGAAGTCTCATTTAATATCAGTAAAATATGCTTACCCGAAATAAATATAGTAGAGTGTTGAGGAGGAACAACTGCATCCTCTGTATCCGACGGGGGCGTCGGCGCCGCAAATGGTCTGGTACCGGGAGTAGCCACACATCCTTCGAGATGTCGTACAAGGCGTTTTTTCAATCCCGAATCTAAACCAGGAAACTTAGCGACTTCGGATAAGCAGTGTCTATAGCCTGCCTTAAATCTATCCGGTGAACCAGCACCTTCAGAACGAAGACCCTCCAAATATTTTACTGTCATTTCTAAAATGTCTGCCTTTTCTAGTTTAGAATGGCGAGCCGGCTGAAACAATAACATATTTTTTTATAATACTGCGACATATTTTATTATTAGAATTAAACAAATCTTATTCTATTACACAGATCATCAAAAACTGATTCAAAAATAAAATAATAGATTCGTTTTCTTATAAAATTATGAAACAACGGCTTTTATTATAATGTTATATATTGTGTTGTATTTAACTACCTACTCGGTACTTTCATATCGAAAGTTATAAGATAATTATAAAAAATACTTACATCTTTTTTCATCGCGTCAAGTGTAAGTGCTTTCAGTTCGTTTAAGCAGTTGTTGATGCGCGCCCGACGTCGCTTCTCCATTATAGGTTTATTACTCTGCAACAATGATAAATATTAGCATGATGCATCTGGAGATAAATTTGTTACAAAATTTGAATCATATACATTTATTAAAGGTTCAAGGAACATCTCTATACTAGATGTAAACTGGTATTTTTTTAAATTCACTAATTACTTGTGTATTATTAAATTACTTTTTAAATTAAAATATATAAAAATCTTGGTAGTAGATATTATTATTAAGTCAAATAGAAAACTGCCAAAATTTTGCCATAAACCATTATCAGTGTACCTCAGTAGTAAAGTTAAAGAAAAACGTGTGACAAAAACGTCCATTAATCTAGAATAATGAGCGCGTGCGCAACTCAAGGTGAAGGCCGTGATTGGCGCGGACGTGACGCCGGATCACGCGCGACACGTGACTCATGTTTGACTATCTTCGTGCTCGTATGCGTTGAGTGTACAAGGCTTTGATATTCCACCTGTCATCTTTGTGTACATTGTGATGACGATTGATAACATAAAGATCTATCAACTCGTCATAGTAATTGTGTGTTTAAATTTATCAATCATTCTTTCGTACACAATTATATTGGTTCATAGTTTCAATCCCAACATAGTTTTAGCTCTGTATATAGTCTTTTCCGTTATTTGCCCTAAATCAATATGACATAATACAATAAAATCAAGGATTAAAAATGCCAACATATTTACCAGCTACAAATCCCTCCCTCTATATATTAAGGTAAGGTAAATTAACAACTGACTGTTACAAGTATTTACTTGAAGTGGGATATTAGTGAGCATGTTGAATATCCCAAAGGGTCAGCAATGAGCATTGAAACGTTAACTTTGAAATTGCTAACTGAACTGAAGTTAAAAAATAAAATACGAAACAGAAATATTTTACATAACAATTTTTGATATTCAAATTGAGATTATGTAGTTCTTCACAGCCATATCGATTATAGCAAATGATGTTTTATAAGAAGACAGAGTTGCAGATAACATTGGTAGCCGACCTCCGATGCGCGGACGATCACGTTTTATTAATGTCAGGTTTGTTATCAGTTGATACTTCAATGAGCAATTTAAATGAAATGTGCGTTTATCTTAATACTGTCAAGTAATACCTACTCGTATTCAACGGTCATGTATTGAAATAAATACGTACAGTACATATTAGTAAAAATAAAACAAATTAATATTAACATAAACAAAGTTGGCAAGTTATAAGCAAGATAAATTACGACTTTGTATATTTTGTTTTTTTTTTAATCCAATTTAAAATTAATTCATTTAATTCACACTTAAAAAAAATCTAAAATAGAGTTCTCTCGACGTATAGACTTAATGACACAATGCACTTGGAATGAGCATTCTATATTATTCGATAAATCCCTTTTTTTTAAGAAAATTACATACAGTACATGTATGGTAACCCATTTAACGACTTGGTGCACTACTTTTCTGATCTGAATGTATATATTTTTTGTAGTTGGGTAAAGACCTAATCGTCTTTGAAGTTATTACAGTTATTTTTATCTTTCCTCAGTGTAGAGCGACTGTGATGTCACTATGCAAGTGCTAGCTCTTCTTATCTTGCCTTAAGTCATGTTTGTATATGGAGTTGACAGGACAATGCAATTTTGAATACAATAAGGATTAGCAAAACGTGGTGCCTTGTTCTAACTCGTGTGTAAAGAACAAATAAAGGAATCAAATGACGGACAGCTATAAGAACTAGCACGTGTTTGTAGTTGCCACATTTGAATACGTCACTATTGTATCTGCAATCGCTCTGTATATTGGTTTTTCTGCCGCTTGTTTATACGATATAGCCGCCTGTTATGCACTTTATAATAATACTATTTATGTATAATACTGATTCAGAGAAGTGACTATAAAACGCGTTAAATAAACAAGGAAAAGCAGTATAGTTCTATCTGAACACACTTATGGAGCAAAATAATAACGAATACCTTTATTATTTTGCATTTTTCGTTTCTAAATTAACTAATATGAAAACATATATATATATATAATTTTCCTCTTAAATTTAGTTAAATAATTACAAGCTATTGATTTATCTTTGATTGACAAGTACCAGCCCTGTTTTTCAAATTGAGGGCCGTGGGGAGGCGGCCGGCACGTGGCACTCGCGCCTCTCGCCCGATACGGCGGTAAGGCAGTACACGCCCGCACTATCAAGTATCGCCTCTGTTATCTACTTCCTTGCACGTTCTCGCGTAGGAGTGACGTAGGTACTTGTTTTAATAAATAGTAAACAGGAGAGCAAGCAGGCACATCATGTAAGTGACTTTTAGGTGTCATCGACTAATAATATTAAAATTGGAAAATGGTTGCATTACATTTATTTCGTCAAAAATAGAATCAATTATAGTTTTTATTTTAAAAATAATTACATCTCAATACTCTTACTCCGTAATCTAGCTTGGCTAAATTTAAGTCGTACTGTCGACAAATTAATGTCAATGAATAGTATAAAAATAGCGTAAACCTGTAAAAGGAATATTTTGCGCTGTTCGTCTGTTAAGAAACAGTCTCAGACAGTAATGTAAGGTTTACGTAACGCGCCAACGGCACGGAATTAGTTCGAGGCGCCGGCCGCGTCACCCGTCGCTGACACACGTGCGTCTAGCGGGCGTGCTCTCCTATGACGCTGTGACACATTTTCCGTTTATCCCAGTGGTATCGGGCATTCTTCTTTTTCTTAAGCTATAGTTTTATAAAATATTATTAGTAAGTATTTTATATAAGCGCGTCTAAGATTATCCACATACCTCATATAGTACGAAGTTATATTTAATATGTTTATTACCAAGTATCGGCTAAAGGATTTTCAATAAATGATAGCTTATATTATTAAATATTAAAACAAAACTATTTTATTATCAAAATAAAACATTACACCGAATTTATATTTATAAATTGTAGTGCATTTCTTATCTTAAATAGCTTGAGCTAATCCCCAAACCACATCCATTACATTGCACTAATAAACGTCTAAGGCCCGAAATATCATCGTCGGAACGCAATAGCGATGTACCGCATTAGTTGGCAGGACGCGCGGGTGAGTCGGCGCTGGCCGCTGGCATGCGATGGCCCGACGCGTGCCAAGGCGTGGGAGCGGACGCCGCTTCCGGCACGCGCTTGCAATGCGCCTCACATGGATGCGACAATAAATCCATTGGCGTTTAAAAATTTTAATATCATCATTAAAATACTAGGCATGTAAAAATATTTGCTATAGGAAAATATGTATAACTATGCAGAAGTGTAAGATATTAAGAGAGATTTTTTGACATCATAAGATAAATTTATATTGAAATCAAAAATGTAAATGATATACAAATAAAAAATAATTTAATTTATATTCTAAACAAATGTGATGCGATCGCAGGCATTGTGAGTGATAACGTTTAATTTAATCTGTGGCCATTTGTTCGTCGTAGGCGGCGCAGGAGAGTGGCGCGTAGGCGCAGCGGCCGCATCGCCCGCCGTCTAATCTTGCTGAGATGATATTTATCGCACGATGATAGATCGTTCGCCTACTCTAATAGCTTCCTACACGCGTCTTGTTTACGACCCTCGTCGCCGTCCGATTGTTATAGTACCATATATTATACAGGTATAGTACTTAATGTAGCATTCTTGATTTATTAGTGAATTACCGTCTTGTAATTGCATTTCTAATAACCTTTATTATGTAGATTTGATTATATCATTTAACGCAAGTGAAATATAGTGTTTTATGTTAAGTCGATTGTAATAAATAATAATTGATTCTTATTATGAGGAGACAGTAATCCTTTTTAAATATTTGTTGTGTTTTTAAATATATGTTTTTTTTACTTTGAACCTTCTAATAGAGACAGTAGGTATTGCAAATTAGTTACAGTATTAACGATGGACAGTAACCCATATACTTTATATCATTAATTATTGTAAACAGTTGCATGTAAAATATAGGACTATATGTAGTCTAATGAGACGCGAGCGAACATCATCGAGTGTGTTGCGTGGGGCACATTCCCACGACAATTAGCCCACGGAAGCCCACGCCGCCCACATACTTTGACTCATAGCGCCCGCGTAATTTCTCACTATGAATTTACTCTTTGATACCTAAACTGACTTAACTATAATTCTACTTACAGATTACAGAACTTAATCTATTTATTATCACATTGGGATATTTTACAATCTAGAGATAAAAAATAGAACTCATTCATCCTTAAAAGTAGAAAAATTAGATGTATTAATTATCTTTAACCACAGATAAAGAACACGCGATAAACGTGAATCTTCGCTTTGTGCTATTTACGTAGTATGCAAACAGAAGCCAATGGATTGACGAGTCACTATAATTTAATAATGTCATAACAGATATACGAAATACAAACAATAGATGTTTTGTAGGTATTTTACTTAAACAAGAAGGTTTAAAGGAGTCGTGGAATAATTCTTCGGCAATCGTGACGTTTCGCTTTGCGCAGTTTACATCGACTTGCTAAACAGAAGCGTGTGGACATCAACGTAAAATAAATAATGTTGTATCAAAGTAAATACATATATACGTACGTAGGCACATCCTTACAAAATTTGTCTAGACCGTTTCATTTGCGGTTGCGATGTAAAATAATTTAAATTACTCATTAGGCAACGGCCTAATCAAAAGTTCAATTTCGTTTTAAAAGTTTGAGTATAGTTTTAAGTGCATATTTTATAATAATTTTCATTAAAAAAAATTGTGTTTGCGTGATTGTCATGTTACCCCGGTGTATTAACATGTTTTTAAGAAATGAATATAGCTTGTATGTCTTGAATGTTGCTTTAGTGTGGTCTTGAGAATGTTTATTGCAGTTTATAATGGTAATATTCATACATTAGTATTATATTATACGAATTAGGGTTTATAAAACAATTTTTTATACTATAAATTGTAGATGGTAGCAGTAAAGTTAAATTTAATTTTTTTTTGATTTAAATTATAGTATTTGAGAAGATTTAAATAGAAAATAATAAGAGATCTCCAAGAAGAAGAAAAGAAAAATTAAGGATCAAGTAAATAAAAAATATTAATGTTAACACAATACATACTAATACTTTTTGATTATAGTACCTTAATTTTTTTGAAATTACGCGTTGAACTCTTTCATATCGCTATAAATTATTCCATGTAAATTTATAATAACTGACCACAGAATTAAAAATAATTTCCTCGAGATATATGTACGACAATATTTAGATCTAGGGATACATTGGATCAAAAAATATAATTACTTAACATAATACATCTTACTAACTAATTTTAATATTAAACAAGTATCATATTAAAAATAATACCAACAAATAAAAATAAAAAAACTTACTCGTCTATTATCTCCATTTTTCTTCTGCTCCTGCATTCCTGTAGGGCTCATAGCCACGTTGGACACCCCTTGCTGGGGGCTGCCGATGCCCGTCACCATTACGAACAATCACTAAACACGCGTATCGTGTGAACTGTCACAGCATATCGTCTTGTGACGCGTGTATCGCTCGCGCTAGCCGACGCACGACTGGCACGCTGCACGACTGGCGCGAGTCGGCAGCTATCGGCGAGGGCACGCGTACGACCTGCGTGTTGCAGTCGCGTGCCCGGTTAGGTTGTTTGAGCACGACAAGGGACACAATAAATTATTGTTTCAAAAATGAATATTTATTAAAAAAAAACATAATATTTTGTTTTAATATTAAATTAATTATTCGTTTTATTTTAATAAATATCTAAATACATAATTATAAAATGTGAAAGCGGCATTTACATTTACAAAATATTTTAAAATATACATAATAAATATAACCAAACTCAAACATAGTTATAAAAACAAAATGCAGCGCCTTTGTAGGGCGCCTTATTCAAATATACTCAAATGCTGACATCACTCGACGCCACCGCAGACTCTAGCTTTGTTTGCCCCTTGGTAGTTTGCTCCTTGCCCGCGCGGCGAACTTCAAAGTTCAGAGTCTGCTCTCTAGACAGACGCTTTGCATAATAATATGCAAACGTTGTTCAGGATCAGAACACAGCCCATTACACGCCAAATCTGAGTTTTATATTAAAATTTCCATTACCAAATTATTTCATCTTAAAAATTTAATACATTAAAGGGCCATTATATTGCTTAAGTTGATGTTTTATCCACATACATTTTTATTAATATTTATTTACTTACACGAACTGTACGATTGTATTCATATTTTACATGCATAGCTACAGATAAAACAGCTTGGAGACGTTTTTACATGTGTAGTGGTGTAATACAGTGACGAAAATCAAAATTAAAAGCAGAAAGCAAGCAGAAAAGCAATAGGCGTTGAAGAAGTTCATGATTGGAAATAACATAAAACGTATTATTTAATAATATTAAACACCTACATAAAAATTAGTTTAAATTATAGTCTAAATATAAAACCTACCACCACCTATGTTTAGTGTCACCTAGTTAAGTAGTAATCGACATATTTTTGAAAATGTTGAAAATCTTCACTCGGTGGTAGAGCTTTGTGCAAGCTCGTCTGGGTAGGTAGAGGTACCACCCACTCAGCACAGCAGCACTTTGTATTGTCGTTTTCCGGTTTTAAAGGTGAGTGAGCCAGTGTAATTACAGGGACAAGGGACATAACATCTTAGTTCCCAAGGTTGGTGGTGCATTGGCGATGTAAGCGATGGTTAACATCTCTTACAATGCCATTGTCTATGGGCGTTAGTAACCACTTACCATCAAGTGGCCCATAGGCTCGTCCCCCTACCTATACAATAAAAAAAAATCGACACCCTATGCCTATATATTTAGGTATTGTGATCACAGATTTTGCTGTTTTCTTTTAACGTAAATAACCATACTATTAATCGCAGTTACAAATAAAACAATGCTTTCTTTTATTGAAAAAAAAATTAAGTTTGATTATCATGTCTTTTTTTTTTGTATAGGAAGGCGGACGAGCATATGGGCCACCTGATGGTAAGTGGTCACCAACGCCCATAGATAATGGCATTGTAAGAAATGTTAACCATCGCTTACATCGCCATTGCGCCACCAACCTTGGGAACTAAGATGTTATGTCCCTTGTGCCTGTATTTACACTGGCTCACTCACCCTTCAAACCGGAACACAGCAATACAAAGTACTGCTGTTTTGCGGCAGAATATCTGATGAGTGGGTGGTACCTACCCAGACGAGCTTGCACAAAGCTCTACCACCAAGTAAGTCATAAGATAGTACGAATAAAATAATTTTGCGAAATGTTGTTATTCCTGATTTTTTTTTCAGTAAGTGGAACGTTTGCACGTTTTAAAATCACAATAAGCATTATAATTAAAACACGCCTAAACTGTAAAAATTCTTAGAAAATTTGCCACCGTTGTATTATAAAAAAAATTGTTACAATTTAACGGACCGAATGTTTTTTTCTCTACTTATAATCATTGTATTTTGTTTTTAAGTGACTGTATTTTGAGACGGTGCTCTATTTTAAATGTGTTTATGGCATTCTAAAAAAGGTTTTTTCCGAATAACAGTATTCCGTTAGTTATTTTGCCCACTACAGGTACTGCTGAACATAAATATGATTTGTAAATTTTGTTGAGAATAAGTAATTATTTAAAGAAAACTTTCAGAAAGTGTATATATAATTATTATCATATATTATGTAGCTGTTCGTCCTTCGTTCAGGTATAACTCACGCAACATAACCCTTTATTTATTTTAATTTTTAATTTGATAAATTTCAAGTCGATCGGACTTATTAGTTACGTGATGAGTCAGCCGTGGTATGTAAAATATAAAATTACCAGATATCTTTGTAAATATACAATACAATGAAATATATGTTAATTATTGAAAATACATTTTACAGTAAATACTTAGGTTAGTACATTTTTGTAAATCCGATAATTTTCACAAACACATCACATCACATCATTATAAAATCATCGTTTTGAAAAACAATGATTTTATAAGCATTTTTTATCATAAAACCTAACTGTACCGTTTTGCGGGTGAGATATGCAATTAATTATTTTAATGATATTGTTAACGATCGGAGTTAAAATAAAAAGCGATTTTAAATATATGCGCTTTACTCGAGTGATGGTTCGTGTCATTATAATTTAATCTTCCGTTGAAGGACCAATCGCAGTCGTTGACGTCAGTTTTGCGTTTTGCGTAGAAAATATAGTAGTTTTTTTATTGAATAGGTAGACGGACATGCATATGGGCCCCCTGATTGTAAGTGGTCACCTACGCCGATAGACATTGGTTTTGTAAATAATGTGTAATGTGTAAGCGATGCTTACTTCCCAAATATGGTGGCACATTGGCTAATGAGCTAAGATGTTATATCCCTTGTGACTGTAATTAGTATTACAATGGCTCACTCACTCTTCGAACCGGAACAATTAAACAAGTACCCTGACGAGCTTGCACACCGCTCTACCAACAGTTATATATAAGATATTATTTATACATTATAATATGTAACGCAGCACAACTAATATCGTTCCTTGTCATACTCATTAGTATTTAAACAAAAAAATTGCTTTCTTTGAAAGCTTTCTCTACCATAACTAATATAATGTATTATTTTGTGGGTTTCGCGGTATGTTTTTACTAAATCGCACTAGAGTTACCCCTGTCATTGTATACGTCAAATCGTTTTGGTCTCGGTGGCAATAAAAGTCTGAGACACAAAAGGGTTTATTTTAAAATTCTATGAAATACCACACAACCACTGTAACTGAATATATTTAAGATAAATAAACAGTCAATGTGAGAGGTAGGTAGTGCTACGAACCGAAGCGAACCGCTTGTCGTCGAATACAATGTAACGAAGACAGTCATTAGCTTCAGACCTGACGCCGAGACAAGACAAGAAAAAAATACTTTTAAAACACCGCAACTACAATTGTACTGCATAAATTACATTAAAACGGGAATGTTGTGAAACAGATACATTCATAATAAAAAGACGATACTTGTAAGTCTATATTCTATCTGGTAAAAATACAAAAATGTTATATGATATAACTCTTCAAGAAAAGATTACATTTTAATATCATTTAATAAAGATTTGATTTACTTCATTTTGTTTGCAATATTGAAAAGAAAAAAAAATGTAAGGAATTAATAAATAATTAGGCAATACCTAACTTCCTATGGTTCCGAAAAATCTGAAAACAGGACAACAAACAACAACAAACTTTATTTCGGATTTAAACAATAACCATTAATAATAATAAATAATTTAATTTAAATTATGATGAACTCTGCAAATAGAAAATAACACATTTCAATAAAAAAATATATCAAATTCACTTTTGATCTACCTTAGATGTTTTGTACACCACATGTAAAATGTGTTAGAAACACATTTTACTCAGCCAAAACAAGATTAAAACTCGGCCAATAATAAAAAAAATATCACCAAAAAATAGGTTAAAAAAGGTTTCTTGTGTAATTCAAAGATTCTTTACAAACTGCTCTATATAAATAATGAATGGTCAAAACATTTAAAATAGAGCAATATTATTGTTTAAGTCAGTCGTAGCGGTAAAACAAGATCGATTTGTAAAAACGAAAAAAAAGTCCGTTATCTTTTATTGTTACCATTTACTCTGTTCTATTTTAATTATTTGCCCGTCCGCCTACCTATAACATAAAAAAAATTTAAACAAACGGGAAAAACACAAAACCATACGTACTATACTAACACCAACATTTAAAATATTGTACGATAAAATATTATACTAAATAATATGTTAAATAGTTTTCTTAATTAGAGTAAGACAGTCTTTATAAGTCAGAATCTGTTATAGTAATAAATGTAAACATTCTGGTCGTTTCATTGTATTTTCGAACTTGTTCTTGATCGATTGATAATAATTATTATTTATTTATATCTACTTGATCTAATTATAACCGAGTCCAGTCCAGACCGATTTCAGGAGATACATATATAATATTAGATATATGTGAAAACTTGTGCACTATAAGTGCACAAGTGTGTGCGCAAACACAGGTGCACTCTCTTTTCCTTAGCTCTCATAATCCGATAGTATGCGCAAGCGATCCCGTGCCGCTCCACCGAGACGTTGCAGGTACGCTGGTTTTTTAGTGGGTATTCCGGAGCCTTCAGCACCGGCGAGCCCCACATACCACGTGGGGGAAACGCGTAATGCGTTTTTCCAGCGAAAAAAAAAAAAAAAAAAAGCTCTCATAATCCGATAGGACGGCAATCCGACACAGCTGGAAGGAGTGTAGTCAGGCGCAAGACTAATGGCTTAACGTGCTTGCCGTGGCTCGGGAGTGTTTACACTTCCAACTTCCACACTCCGGGCTGCTAATGAGAAATTTCTGACAGAAAAACATAATAACCATTTATCGGCCCGACCTGGGAATTGAACCCAGGACCACCGGGGTTGCGGCCTTATATCTAGTCACTAGACCAACGAGGCAGTCAACGTGTGTTCCTTTGATCTAATTAAACATAATATTATAGTCATATGAATAATTTCTAGATTTAAGTAAGGAAAACTTTTATTTCTTTAAGAAATCAACATGTTTTGAAGATAAATGTTATATTAATTTGTATTAACTCATAAAATGTAACAAAGTATTTGCCGACAGATCAATAACAAATAATTTGTATGTACAAACGAAGCTATCAATGTTTCTTGACCAAACTATAACCGTTATTTTTTTGTGCAACATTATAATAGAACAATAGTTAAAGGACGCAACGGACGTGTAGATTGTAAGATGCTTTTAAATACAGTCATAAACAGCCCGATCGTTAAGCTTTGTTAGGAGCCTTTGGCGGCTCATAAACTTTTTCACAGCTAAAATTTCAACTTTAAATTTTGCAGTAAAATTTACGGGTTGAAAGCAAATTGACAAAAGGACAATTCGCCTCAAAATATTTGCCAACACGCGCTGATCCCAGCTTTATACATTGTTAACGGTGAAATGCAAGGGTTCGTCAATAACAACCTTTGTTAAGTTTAACTTATTAGTAAGTATTTTTACGACGCCACATAAAGGTTTAAAATACTAAAATGAAAGTTTAACGCGTTTCGCATAAAATAAAAATTTAATGTTAAGAAAATATTATGCAATAAACGTTTATTTTGAACTGCCTACTCTATCTGCAGAATGACTACGTCAATTACACCGTCATTACAATTAACAGCCGTCTGGCGCTGTGACTAATCTATGTGTGTTCCTTTGCAAGTTCGACTCATGACATTGTTGTCACAAACTTGCTTACATTTATTCAGTTATCACGTATGTGTAATATATTTATACTGTTGTGATGTTGTATGGTAATGCCTAACGAAGGTGATGTAGTGCTTATGATATTAATATAAGAAGCTGCACTCTGTAGGCGAGACAACCTAGAATTTCGTGTTCTTTCATTTGTATTGAAGCGATTTTGCATGTACAAAATATCATCAGACTAGAGTGAAAACAGTAAAAAATTGAAAGCTGAAAAATAATTTATTATAAATTTCTAACGACACAAATATTTGTTCCGCCTAAAGTATTATTGTTATACTAAATATTAAGCAGTTAGCTAGCAATGGCTTTCGACGGAGCCTTTACTCTTTGATAGCATTTTTTTCAATTATGAGGTAAGTTTTGCCTTCAGACAGCTTAAATAATTTGAAGATTTTATATTTTCTACGAACGGTGTATCATAAAGGTGGAATTTAGGACTAATTTCTTATCCGATTTTGCTACTACTGCTGTCGTCTGATAAATAAGAAAAAAAATTGAAAACCCATAAAGTAATACTTACTTCTTTTTGTCTAAATGATATTATCATATTATAAGCCTCAACAAACTAAGACACCCATGAATATCCTTTGAACATTGTGTAATTAAAAAAAAAAGATTGAATATAATTATAAATTGACATAATTATGATGAAATCAATCATGAAAAAAAGTTTTTAATTACGGTACTATGTTTTAATTACTTAAACGATATTTATTCCTGCTTTTATGGGTGTTGACTTCAATAAACATTATTTTTAAACAATAACACCCCTCCGTATTTTTTAAAATGTGTTGTAGTACGTCTGTTAGCATTTGCAATAAATGTTTTAATCGTTACAAAAAAAGTTAGTAACAATGCAATAAGTCTGTATGCCACAAAATAATAATTTACTTTTTTCTATACGCATTGAATCATGTTACAACATAACATAACGTGCTTGTCGTTTTGTATTACCGAACCTTATAAAAACGCATTACATAATTCAGGGAACCTCAACTTCTATTTATCGCCTCATCTTGGTACGTGGCACCTGCAGATTTGGCGGAATTACTTAAACATCACAGCCTGTCATAATTTTAGGGTATACCTCGTTACGTGATGAATGTTTCATGCGAGAAAAAACGTTTACTCGGGGTTGAAAACAAATATTAGTATTATCGAGGTCGTTCACACTATGTAATTACCTCGCGCCACGGCCGACGCGACGGCGATAGTGTAAAGATGCGGTCGAAATTCGTTCAAGCCCTTATTTGAAACACGCAATCTATAATTTTCTCAAAGCGAGGCGAGATGTTAGGAGCCACAAAAAACTAACATGCGATTATTAAACTACACTCGCGTCGCGTCGCAACTGAATTTATAATCTGTGCAGGTGAGAATAAAATTACAATAATTGTGTAATATTTATATTTGAATCGATTCTACAAAAATACATTACTTATAAGTAAACTTAAGTTTGCTATACTGATACATTTTTATGATATTATTTACATTTTTAATTTTGTTTTTTTTTTTAAATAAATGTAATCACAGCAGCTTAATACAAGAGAGAACTGTTATGCAAACCCAACACAAAAGTTGATGAGATTCGAAAAAAAATGTTTTTATATCAAATAAAAATATTATTATAATAGAAACATTTATTTAGTATGCACGCAAAATTGGTTGTTGTGATTGACATTACATTCGTACAATCAAAAGTGCAAATTCTGAAAACAAAAAATTGAAATAAATCTATAAAAATGATACAATTGATACATGTATGAAATATCATCACACATGAATACTGTTTATTCTCGATTTCTCTATAACTTAGAAAATATTTTAATTAATGGAATGATAGATTGCACAGAATTTATTGTCCCTTGGACAGAGACGACTAATTTATTGCCTTTCTTACGGCTGGACAAAAATGGACCTTCATGTAAAGGTTGTTTAGTTACAATCTGGTTTATCTCTTTTTCTCATCATTTATTTAACATCGACATCCCATAGACAACACTTGAAGGTGTATGAGTATGTATGAGTTTAACTCATTTTCAATAGAGATACATTATTAAACACGAATTATTATTATTTTTCGAAGACACTCGTATTTTAAATCTAAAAGATTTACATCAAATCTTACATTGTAATATATTTAATTAAAAAAAACCCAATTGACACATTGTTTACAACAATTAATTCATTAATCAATTAAAAAAGTATGAAATGTTTCGATGAAAGAGTTCATAATTAAATAAAATTTTACGTTGTCAATAAGCTCTCAAAATAAATATATATTATAAAAATTGCGCTACAATTAAATAACGTTTAACTTTATTTATGCTAACAGCTGGAACGTTAAAGCATGCAGAACCGTGATCACAGACTATATTTGTAAATAATGTAGAATAATTTTAAGTATATCAAATTATAGTAGGAATAAAAATATTAGAAAAAAATAAATCACACTGGTTTGATAAACCTAATAAATTTATAAATTAATCCTCTTAATCAAAAGTGTATTAAATTGTTTTAAATAAAAACTAAATTATCACGTTAGAGGTTCCTTTGAAATAAGTTATCGTTAGGAAAAATATATTCCAATTCAAATGTGCTAAATAAACTCACGAATAAGACCAAAACTCAGTTTATAAACTTCTAGTTAACTTTTAGTTTCCGCCCGCGGCTTCGCCCGCTTGTGAGGAGTGACTGTGGGTGGTGTTATGTACTCGTATGAAAAATTAGTAAGTGTATGAAATTTTTTATCATGATCGGTCGAGTAGTTTCGCATTTACAACACGAGTATAGATTTAGTATAAGTATTAATAATACATAACGAAAAACTATATGTTTATATTTTTCAACTATCAATTAATAATAGTTTATTAATTAGTATATAATCAAAATAATAGCACAATATTAATTTTAAGTACCTATATATTATTATTGTAGACGTAATCTGTAAGAATGTCGAAACTGGTCGCAGATCACGATCGCGGAGACGTCGATGAATGACATTGACTATAATGATTACATTTTCACGTATTATAACAGCCGTATCCTTATATACGCCTCATGTATGAACTAGCCTTAAGTAGACTGTCAATATTTCACGAAGATAAACTAAGTTATTATAGAACACATGCAGCTCTTGGAAAAACTATCGAAAATTGAAATGTTATTTAACATAAATGAAAAAAACGAAGGAGTAAAGATAAACAAACCTTAGATTGACCTTTGCATATTCCATATGATTTGCTAATAGCTGTATTATGCACTACAAACAGTTCCTTGATTAATTTAGCTTTATTTATAACAATACACTATTCCAATTAACTAGTTATAACCCTCGGACATCGAACACGTATTTATTTCGCGAATCCATAGTGAATACCATAGACTATTCAAGACCTCGGCCAATGATATCGCGACAATTCAAGGTTACAGTTTATTTGTCTTTACTCCTCTTGTAGTGGAATATACTGTACTAGTGTTAAATTTTCACTTGATTTGGTACACAACATTAACATGGGTTAATAAAAAAAAATAAGCTATCGATTGGTAGAATTGATAAAGAAACGAAGCTTGTTTGGCGCGAGACACATACTTTGAGTATTAAATCTTATTTTATTTAAATGAATACTTTTAAAACATTTTATTTGTATTATAAAATCCAAATCTTTGGCCGTTGACAATTTGGCTGTACCTGATTGAAAAGCACCTTAATATTATTTAAAATTAAATATATATTTAAATATACATATTGATGGATATTAATTGATGAGTCCGTATATAACGGTTGACATGACTTTGACGATGATTTCATACAAAATTAAACAAATCGTACACAGTTTATACTACTACTATTAAATGCTACTTTTGTTCTGAAATTAAATGATTTTCTTTATTTAAATATGAGGATTAAAACATTTAGAAGGAATACATTAGAAAAATATTAATCATCTTATATTCGAATAAAGTTAAACATTATCTGTGATGTTCATTTTATTACCATAGTAATAAACACATCTTTTAATTTAAAATTACTCCAAGAGTATATTTGATACGTATTTAAATCATTTTTTAATAGGATACACCTAACTATTAAAACGTTTATAAAAAAAATTATAACTTCCCGAATGATTATTAATTTAAGGCAACTTAAAATTATAAAATCAAAAGAACCAAATTTTGAAGTAAATTTTACAGTTTTTTAACAAATTTTATTAGTATAGTTTTATATTTTCAATTTTTAATCATGCACTTAGCCAACCGGTTTATTCGATAACGTAACATCAGCCAATAGTCAGTCCTTCGTATACAGTCCAGCCAGCGGCTGCGTGTGCGGCGGGGGGCGGGGCGCGGCCGTGACGTCACAGCGCGGTGTCGGCGTACTACGACTCGGGGAACATGAGGCTCTCCACCGGCACCGGCAGCGACAAGTCATCGTCGTCCACCCGCGACCAGTCCTAGAACGAGGTGGTATTAGTATTTTTTTATAAAAATGAGTAGTTTAGCAAATGGTCCACCTAATGGTAAGTGGTCACCACTGCCCTGATAGACGCTGGCCCTATAAGAAATGTTAACCACCCCTTACCTCGTTAGTGCACCGTCAACCGTGGGAACAAGATGTTATTTCCCTTGTGCTTGTCAAACTGTCTCACCCATCCAACCGGAATTTTTATATTTGTAGTAACTGGTGTAATCGAGTTTTTTTTACTTTTTCTAACAAAAAATAATAGAATATAATTACTTGTTCGTCCGTGCTGGCGAAGAAAAGATAAAAGAGGTTGGCTCCGAGATCTATTGCAGCCGCTAAGTAGAACACCTCCCGCCACTGTCCAAGTGTTTGCTAAAATGAAATAAAAATTGTGAAATACCCATCTTAAATAACATTCTATTATTTAACTATAACATTACTTAATAATATGAAATATAAAATATATATGAAAACATATGAAATGAATGAATACATATGAAATATGAAACTATAACAAATATTCTTTAAATCTACAATCTTTGATTCTCTCTAAACAATATTATTTATTTTAAGCTGTATTCTAAGATTATATGAAACGCGCAGGGCAAAAATCAAAGTTTTTTTTATTACATAGGAAGGCGGACGGGCATCCCCATATGCCACCTGATGGTAAGTGGTCACCAACGCCCATAGACATTGGATATTATGAATAGAGATTGTTATGTTAAAACTAATATAAGAATAATATTTTGTGATTTTGAAACAATGAAAATGTAACATTATGAATTCTTGCAATTCTATCGAACCGCTATGTCTCCCTTGATAACGCTCACATGTTCGTCTCGGCCACCCCAGACGCAACTTGCATAATATTTTATATTATACAGTGTGCCTAGTGTGAGATTTCTTTCCTTATTCGATAGCGTCGAACTGCGTTTGTATGAAATTCCGATCATTGTCACTAGATGGCGTTTTTTTCAATCCATACAAATAACAGTCAACGGTAATGCTTTACGCGAATAAGTAAGAAAACTCGCTCTAAGCTCACGGAAGATGTAGCGGGAACGTTTTAATACATAATATTATTGTTTTTGTTAGTAGATTTCCTACGCAGTTTCACCAGCTTGAAAGTTAGACTGCTGGTCTACAGGGTTATTTGTAAAACACCAGCAACCTCGCAGGACTAGATAGGTAACACTTTAAGGAACAATTTTTATTCTACGATTTTTGATAATTTATTAGAATTTAATTTTCATATAAATAAAAGTATTAATTTAATTTCCCGCTTGATATATTGATATATATTTTTTCATGTATTGAGTTATGTCCGAACTCGTAGAACAGTTGTTGCTTAGCTGTTAGCTATCTAGTCCTGCGAGGTTTGGTTTTGTTGGTGTTTTACAAAATAATCTTGTAAATCAAGAGTTGTTCGGTGTTGGAACCTCATGTACATGTAATAAAATATTAATAAGGTTACGCAACAATGAATATAGAAACAAAATGATTCGTAACCTGCGTATCGCTTATAATGAGTCCGATGACGTACGGCGCCATGAACCCGCAGATGTTGCTGGCGGCGTTGGTGATGCCGTACATCGTGCCCGCGAACTGCGGCGACAGGTCGATGTGATTCATTTGGTTACCTACAATGATACATTATATTTAACGTAATACAAAACTAGTTCATATTGTTTATTAAGAACAGGATACCAACTCTGGTCTCTGCCCATAGACAATACCACTGCAATAAATATAAGACATTCACCACTACAGTTTATGCACTGTCAGTCATGCGGTCGAAGACGTCATCTCCCGTGTGCCTGTATACTCTCACTCATCCTTTAAACTAGATAATAAAGTATTTATGTTTAACTCATGACGAATTGATGAGTGGGTAGCACCGGCTTGAACATAGACAAGTACATTTGATCAAGCACCTAGTTTAAGGGCGCTCATTTGTATTAATTATAATTAAAATGTGAACCACAATAAGTGCATGTTTGTGCAATAGCTTAAATTGTTGGTATAACTAGCAGCAGATCAGAAGAATACATTGTACAATACTACACGTAATCAGGGCCGACATTACCTATCTCGATTAGTTAAATATATTTTAGTCACGCGATATTTTGTACTAAATGTCCAATTAATTTATTTATAGCTAGCATATAGTAGTTGTAAATTAAACCGTTGAAAAATATTTTTCATTGCATCGGCCGTCTATCTCGTTAGTAGTAGAAGTAGGAGCGGTAGGGCGGTACCGGCGTAGGTGGCGCCGCCGAAGGCCGAGGTGATGCTGAGCAGCAACATGACGGCCACGCGGTCGCAGCCCGCCCACGCGATGCCCAGCAGGCCCAGCGCCGGCACGAACGACGCTGGAGATCAAGAAAAAATAAAAACATATTGTATGCCCTGCTTAAAGGCTAATTCAGTATGCATAATCAGACATCCTTTGTTACATTTACTGATTCAAATTACACTGCCAAAGAAAAAATATGAAGTATAATATACTATAGTATAATATACCAAAAACCATAACAATACAAAAAAGGTAGAATAATGACTATGGTCGGTGCGGTCTAGCTTCCCTCCTGCTTTCAGAAAGTAATTGGCCTTTTGCAATTTCTCATTTTTATTATAAATAAATAGATTATGAAAACTTTCTCAACTAATCAATTACTATTAAAATAATACAACATTGCATTACCGACGGTGTTCCAAAGCTTCATGCTGTTCAGCCTCGAGATCCATCCCTTGACGAGGATCCAGTCCGCGAATATACTGATCAAGATGCCCGCCACCCACGCCGTCAGGTACGGCAACGCGGATAGCCTTGCGTTCTAGTATACAGATTAAATTATATATAATATAAATACGTTCATTGAATTTCAACGATAATTAATTAAGAAAATACGGATTTTACCACTAAATATAAATATATTTAGTGGCAAAATCAAGCAAAATCATGATCATCATCAGGCAAATCAGGAAAATGTCAAATCAAAATAAACTATACGCAAATAGGCTCATACATAATAAATAATAATAATAATAATGCTCATACAATAAACTATAGACTGTCATATTATATATTTATGTCTGTATTTACTATTTAAATGAATTGACCATAAACTATCGATGATTTTTAATCTATTATTTATATGTGCAATTTTAATATGCACTTTTCTTGAAAGAGGCGTGTATACATATACTGTCCTTGAGATTCGAGTGTATACAATATATATGTTTAATGAATATTCATGAGAAAATATCATGAAATAACACGGAATATTACATTTGATTCTCCGTCCATGTTCATTAACAGACATATAAAACATGTAGCTTATATACAACATAACGATAATTTTATAATGTAAATAATGGAAATTCTAATCCTAAATAATATTATAAATGTGAATGTGACTTTGTTACACTTTCACGCCAAAACGACTAAACCGATTTTAAAAAAAATCTTTCTCCAATGAAAGAAAAGCTACATTATAACATAGGCTACATATTGTAAATATATATATATATATATATATTAAACTTACGGAAACGATATCGAAGTGTAGAATATTATTCATATACGTGGGCAGCTCCGTCAATTGCGTGTAAAAGAGCCACGACTGTCCGCACTGCGCGATGAGTATCGCCCACAGCGGCAGACACGTGAGGAACTTGCACCACGGTATCGACAACGCTTGATCTTCCTCCTTTAATTCATATTAGATCGTATTAAATATTATGAATAATATTATCTCATAAAGAATACATACTTTAAAAATGTATATTAAATATCAGTAACACGATATACAAAATCATAAAATAAATATTCTTTGACTATTTGTTTAATATGTACTGTAAGGATTAATTAATATTATGATTGTATTAAAAGACAACCTTATTGCAACACGTTGGGCCATATCCCAAAAAAAATACAAAAATAATATCTAGATATGTTAATACCTATCGAATGCATCCGCATCCTAAAATTTCGAATGACCGCAAGTATTTACGAATACATAACGTGAATCATACCGTCCCACATTCATGATAACGCAAAACAACTGTGTATCATATTACCTATAACATTGCGTTGCGTTGCGGAGCGAATAAATTATTGTGACGTAGTTACAATACAATAATAACTAACAATAACAACGCGTACATTAAACAAATACCCAAGCTTCGTTATTTTTTTCTATTTTTATATATTATTACGCACAAAGAGGCACGGGCGAGTAAACACAGTAAGGAGGATGTTATCACTATCATCACCACATTTAATAATTTTCCTATATCCGTTCATTGAATTTGAAAAAAACATCTAAATACACACTCATTTCTAAATAGTTCACATTTATAAAATAGATTTACCTGTGCCCCTATAGACTGTGTTATGAATTGAATTTCCTTGGGACATATTCTGGGATGTTTCTGAGGTGTATCGTAGACTAAAAACATCCACGCAATAAACCACAAAATTCCAAAACCACCGAATAAGTAGAAACAAAGCGGCCATCCACCGGCATAGTCAAGAGTGCATAACCACCCCGAGATAGGTAATGAGATGACAGTACCTATGTTGGAACCTGAAAACAAAATCCTAGAATGTAATATATTATTCTGTCTACAGCCAGATTTAGAGTTTCAGAAAGCCTGGGGTTGTAATCATTTTGTATTGTTTTTATAATCTTAGGCGTATATATAATATTAATGTTTTTTCCTTTAAAGTCTTCAACAGTTATAGTTTATACCATTACATAATAGATTGGTACAAACTATATTATGTTAAAAAAATTATATCAAGTTACTAAATTTAAATGAGAAAGAACTATCATCATTTTATGAGTACTTAAACAACGAATTGCATCAACAGTGCTTATCTTATATTACAATAATTGTTATGAGTATGTTTTACAATTTCATTGAATAATAAATTGAATAACAATATAATTGATTACTTACCAGCATATACATACGCAGCAAATTTAGATCTCTCCAGGGGTGGGATCCATCTTGCCAACATTGCGTGCATTGCTGGATATGTTACACCTTCTCCTAATCCTTCAAGCACTCGCACAACAATGAAAAACTTAAAATCTACAAAAGCCGCTATCGGGCTTAATATTGTAAAAATTGCCGTTAACAGTACTCCAACTCCATATACAAGTTTGCCACCGAATAATTCAGCTATTCTTCCTCCGGGTATCTATGGAGTAAAAAATAAAAAATAATTTAAAGAACATTGTCTATCTGCAATCTTGGATTTCCCTTCCAGATGTTTTTAACAATGGAATATATTTGCGTCACAATATATTTACAATAATATTATGTATATTCATAATAACATTGGTTTGATAATCAGTCATTATCACTAATAAACATGAGAAATAAAGATAAGCTTATATTACTACAATGGTAAGTTTTACTCCACAAAGTTAATAAATCCATCCTAGGTCATGGTATTTATTACTAAAATAAAATTCTATAGATATTTTTAACTTTACCAATTACCTAAAATAACTTTGTTACTAAAAAAAATTGATAAATAAGGCATATGTGTCGAAACAAGATTATGTACATGATAAACAATACTGTGATTTAGTACATGTTGACTTTCAGGCAGGAAATAAATGAATTGAATTTAAAATGTAGGATGAGAATATTTACTCGTTGGTAGAGCATTGTGCCAGCTCGTCTGGGTAGGTACCACCCACTCATTAGATATTATACCGCAAAACAGCAGTACTTGGTATTGTTGTGTTCCAGTTTGAAGGGTGAGTGAGCCAGTGTAATTACAGGCACAGTGGACATAATATCTTAGTTCCTACGGTTGGTGGCGCATTGGTGATGTGAGTGATAGTTAATCTCACTCACTCACTTACCATCAGGTGGCCCATATGCTCATCCGCCTTCCTATGCTATGAAAAAAAAAGAATAACTACGCAGTTTAATTGCCAATTCTTCTCAGTACAATCTACATTCCATACAGGTGGTAACTTTTCATTTAATATAATTCTGTTAAATTACATTCCAAAACTACTTGTCTTGCCTACTTGAATGAAGTATATTTCAATTTGAGCTATTTAACATTGCAATAGGAAGAAGTTTTCAAGGCTTTTTTCTTTTATTTGGAACATTTTTTTTTACCTAAATAAAAGCTATTTCCTGTATAAAAAAAAACGACAAACATAATTAAAATGGGGCTTATTTACCTGGGTTAAAACATATCCATAAAAAAAAGATCCCAATATGATGCTTTGTTGTTCAGCTGTCCAATTAAAGTCACCAGGTCTCTAAAAGAATCAAACATTAGGCTAGGTGCTTTATAAATATATACCTCAAATATATAACATAAAAAATATCTTAAGATATTGAATAATTAGTGGTTTGACTTTTAAACTGTGGCTGCTATTAATAAAATAATTGAATAGTATAGAATATTTTACTGGACACTAAAAGTGAAAAAATAAAAATACATTTATAAGCAAAAACATAATGTATGGTAAAAAGCAGCCTTATTGAGCTATAAATAGTGAGCAATAGGTGTAGATTTCCAGAATATATTTTGTTTGCCAAATTAAATAATTTTATCATACATACAAAAAAAAACTTACAGGTGGAATAGAGCTATTACTGGGTGGAGATGATGGACAAACATCCAGTGAGTCATTGGTTGGTAAAGGTGTAGTTGAGTTTATCATAGCTACTATGGCGACTGACAGGTTTACTCTCATCGCATACACATTTGCAAAGCCGAGAAAACCCATTATACCCAATACTGTTCGACTTTTTATCCATCCTTTTGTTTCCTCAACTGTATAACAATGTAAATATGTATTAGTATAAAATTTTATGCTTTGATTTATAGTAAAGCATAATTTTTTATTAAATTAAATTTAAAGAGCTTTTAACCATGACCATTGACAATTATAAATTTAAAAGTTTGTGCCATTGTTACTAGACATTCTGCATTTGAATAGAACTTCTATATGAATAATATTCTTTTTGTTCCAGAAGTCTATTTAAATGCTTAGAAAACGCATATAATAAAATGCGCATTATAAATAAGTAATAGTTATTTGTTTTCAACAAAGTAGTTTAATCTAAAAGTATGTCATTCTTAGTCTTATGAATAATAATTATCCATATAATAATGAGGTGTAAGGCTATGCTTTAAAGAGTATAATATGATCACTGAGGAGCTAATAAGTTACTGTTAATGATTTTATTTACCTGTTTCTGTTTGAACAAGATTTCTGTGGCTACTCGTGACATCATTTTCTATATCAGCATTTATCATTGAACTCTCTTCAACTGGCGATGGCATGATTAAAGCACCATTCCACAATTTCAAAACAATAATATAGCTATTCGTTTATTAATTAACTTTATATCTTTTAACTTACTTATTTACTATTCAGTAAGAGATCATACGAATGACTCATAAATAGGGTTTTATGAATATGTACATAAACAAAGAAATCGTAATTTTCGAATTGTCAAATAATTCACCACAGTACAATTGCGAGTTATCAATGTCAATGTCATGTCATGTTGTCAAATTTACAGATATTAAAAATATCAAATAACTTCAGAAAACCTTGTGAATACATTTTTTTATACGTAAAAGACTAAAATATAATATAAAAAGTAGTTTTTTAAAGTAAAATAACTAAGACTATTTATTTTAATAAACATTATTTTTTAATTTTAGTAGTAGCTATTAGTCTTGAATTCGTTATATCTATAACAAAAGTAGTCTTAAATTTTAAACTGATTAGATACCTTCATGGTAGGTATTTAACTATCCTTACTTGTATTAATATTTAATAATTTTATAAACACGTAATGTACACTATCAATAAGAATTAACCAACATCGAATTGCCCTTTTAACCATTTGATATCGATTATCTTGTTAATTAACCTTGATTTATAATAATATACAGAGTCAGCAGCAGTAAAAGAACCGTTATATTTTTATTATATACTATTTGTTAAGGGAATTCAACTCATCTAGGTTAAAATAAGAGAGATATTTTATAAATATATTATTTATTACATTATAAGTACTTCGAACTTTTAAACAAGTTGAGATAAAGATAAAATAATTTCAATAACTTTGAAAGTCATAGGTACATTTAATTTAGTATAAGTGTAATCAATATTTAAATTAAGTAAATATAATGTTTACAGTTGATAGTAACTATATACTTTTAACTATAGTTGGCATCAATAAGCCTATTATTATTGTTGACAATAAATTTACACTGTGATTGTCTAGTATGTTTCTTCCACTTATATGTTTTACTGTTAAATTTGAGTGTGACACGATTTTTCCATCATTATCTATACCTGTAAACCATAAATATAATTATTAGTTGAAGTAAGGGTTAAATAACATAAATATTTTGATAAATATAATATTCAAATTGATGTCCCCAAGTAAATAAGCACCCAAGTATGCTTACTCATTTTAAGTACTTATTGTACTAATTTGACAATAAATGGTTTCATACTGTGTTATTCAGTTAATGTTTAAGTGGTAAATAAAAACTTGAAAGACAGTATCAAAATTTCAAGAATAAATAGTATTTTCAAATAAAATATTATTTACCCGAATATTGTAGTGTTGCACCCAGAATTGAATCTATTAAGCTGCCTAGAAAGCCTGCCAATCCTCCATATAGAACAATAGGCCACTGTGGAGGTGCATACATCAATAAATCTCTGTCTACGAAGTATAACATAGTTAAATAGTGAGATAATCCAATCACAAGCCCTCCAATGGTACTGACAATTGTTCCAATGACAGTTACTCCTCCATTAGTGCCTTTTGGTACTTTTTTCAATGTTGTAATTAGAACTGGATCAGATGTACTTAAAACTGTTCCCAATTCTGATGCCCAAGTATCACCATTGCAGCAGGCAAAAGCACCTAAAATATAAAAATACAATTACATTTTTAATTTATTCAAATTTACATTTGTATGTTTGATATATTTTATTTCTGAATATAATGTATTGTAATAATTACCAAGTACACCAATACTGAGCCAAGAAGCTCTGTAGTCATTTACAAAATCAATTGGTCTTTCGGATGCACCAACATCTAACAAATAAAGAAGTCCTAATTGAGTAGCCATGCCACCATTGCATAATACTTGAATCCAATTTCTTTGTCCACCTGAGAAAAATGAATACCAATACTTATTTCAATATGTTCTATAGTCTCCCATGAGTTTACCAATACAATTAATAATATTACTAAACAAAATCATAAGCACCTTCTTTAAAATCTTCTTCAAACTTTCGTTTTAAATGAGGTCTAAAACGTGTTACTTTTGATGATGATAAGAAAAATATTAGCAAGTCAGCCAAAAAACAATAATTGGCCAAAATCAATACAAATGCTACCACTAATCCCAACAGAGCTCCACTCATATTTACACTTTTCTTTCTGTAACCTGATACTGCTATAGGAATAGGTATTAAGCAAGAAGCTAACCATCTTGCTGGTGATATTACTATAGGTTCTGAAATGGTAAATTTTATTAATGAAAAATATTATTTATGAAAATATTATTGTTTAAGCTAAACTTGCCATCAAGTCCCTCAGTATTTAGTATTAATTTCGAATAAAGAATATTTATAATCCACATTGACATTGATAACGGTATAGCAAGGGTGATTAGAAGAACGGTTAAAATATGATTGTTTTTTAAAACCATTTTCTCTTTGATGACTGGTTTTTCCTCAGTTTGGTCAGACATTTTGTCAAATTGCACTTGTTTTCCAAAAGTAAATAATGTCAGTTAATTTTTAATACGTGAACCAAAGCTGCCGCAGTTGCAATGCTTATGCTAGACATCACAGTTATTTTGTATCGTGACACGGTAAGGCCGTAACTGTAAATATTTCGAAATCTTAAATCCAAATATAAAAGTTTTTTTATTTACTATTTAAAATAAAAATCCTAGAGTATAATTTCATTTAACCGATAGTTCACCTTGGTGACATAGAATAAATAATTATTAAAACACTAAAAAAATTTTTTATCAAGTTTTAAATTTGATGACAACTAATTGACAGCTAACAGCTGTAAGTACTAAGTGTAATGTAATGTAAACATTAAGCCAGCAGTACACGACTCACGTTGACTCAGTGCATTTAACACTTATTATGTTAATTAATTCGGGTTTTTCACTTACAGTTTGATATTTATTGGACGCTCTACCAAAATATATTTCTACAGCACGCTCTATTAATACATAAATATATATGAAAGTACAATGACTAAAAATACGGCTAATTAATAATTTTTAGTTCATAAAGAAAAACTAAAGATATAAAAACAAATAACTATAACTATTACCAATAAAAATAACTATATCCAATTATTTGTTACAATGAAATAATACAAAAATTATTTAATATCAATTCAAACATTTCTACTGCAATGTTTATTATTAGTCTGTTTAGTTGTGTCATTTTGGTGTTATGAATTTTATCACAGTATTTTGTCTGTGGTTTGGTTAGTGTAGTTTTGTTCGTATTAAGAGGATTTCTCAAGATTTATCAGTGCCAGTAAGATTAATACATAGTGTAGACAATGAATTATTGTCTCTAACTTGTGTTGTTCGTACAAAACATTTGTTATATTTTGAAAAATGAAGCCTCTAATAGATTTTGATGAATGCCTCAGAGACTCCCCAAAATTTAGGTAAGAAAAGCAATGAAAGTTTCGTAGTGATAGAAAGTGAAATTTCGTACGTGTTATGCTTATTAATTGAAAGATTGGTTCTAATATTATGTGACTGTAGGGAACAGCTGGAAACCGAAGAGGCTAGTATCGAGGCATTAGAACAAAAGCTCGATAAAGTTCTAAAGATTTGTTCTGCTATGATCGAAACGGGCAAAACATATATGAGTCAGAGAAGGTGAGCTTTTTAAGTGTTGTTATTGTTTTTATTCTGATATTTAATTTGACTTGATTATAAATAATATTTTATCAAACAATGATAATTTTAAAATGTTTTTAATGCTAATTTAATCATCAAATATTTTAAATATATTATAATGATTGTAAAAATAAGATATTCATGTTATCATTTTTATTTAAAAAGCACATTTACAAATGCACTATGGGACCTTACAAGCACCTTCTCAGAGGATGCAACAGTTCAAGCAGCCCTCAACCGCATGATACATGCTCTACAAGAGATGACCAAGTTCCATTCAATATTATTGGATCAGGCATCACGAACCATACTCAAGAATCTTAGTGCTTTCATTAAAGTGTATGTATTGGTTTTGTCTTTTTTTATCTATATAATAAACATTTTAAATTACTATATCTTAGGTAAAATAATTCATAGTTATTATATGTTAAGCAGGCAATCTTTATATGTATTAATAATATTTATCAATGTTTTGAGACATCATAAAATTTAGCCAGAGATTGATTGTTATATTTAGATTTCCTAAGCTCCAGAGAATGTATGTTTATGTTAAAGTTCATTGACTAAGTTATAAAGATGAATAATATCTTAGAAATATCATAAACATATGTAGTAGTATTTATTATTGTGTGATCTTTTAATAAAACAACATATTTTTTGTACATTATACATATATTTACATATTAAATATATTTTTTTATAAAAGATGATAAATTTAACAAGTTGTTTTTTAAATAATGAAATACATCAAATAAAATAGCTTTTTTAGAAGGTCTATGACAAATAATAATCATAAAATTAGATTGCTTTATAATATTTTATTGTTAGTAATAATAAAACAAAGAAATAACTTAGAAATTGAGTTATTCAAAAACTTTTATGATACTGATTTGCTGAGAATATTTAACATATAAAGTAAATTTCAATTGACTGACTCACATAATTGATTATAACCACACACACAAACACCCTACAGTTGCATATATAATGTTTTTCTTCCATTTCAGCGATATTAAGGGTGTTAAAGAAAGTAAACATCACTTTGATAAAATCTCAAATGATCTGGATTTAGCTTTAAATAGAAATTCACAGGTAATTTATTATTTACTTATTACATTCTTAATATATTGAGTCTAATGTAACATGTTTAATTTATATGCAAGTAGTAAGCTTTGAGATTAGTTTTTATATTTATATGTATAGCAAATGTCCTCACTTATAAATGTTGTGGAGCAGGTGATTTGTTAAACAATGTCTTGTCTTCTTCTTTCGAATTTCAAATCATTAATGATAGAATGGGAAAAAACAGTGTTTAACTAATCACTCACTAAGCATACAAACTGTCAAAAATTGTTTATGATATATTTGAGGTAAATTAAAAGGTAAGTAATTTTTCTACTGCACTAAAAGACATACTATGATAGACATTATAATTACATATTTTTTATATATGTGATTCTCTAAACGTGAACATTTTTTTGAGATATAAACTCTTTTTGTTTTTTATTGAAATTTTGTTCTTAATAATATAAATTCTGATACCGTATAAAATAGGTGTCTCGACATAAACCAAGTGATGTGGAGGAAGTGGTGAATCTCTTACTGGCAACCCGTTCCTGCTTTCGTCATACGGCCTTAGATCATGTGCAGAAGATTACTATGTTGCAGGCTCGGAAGAGGCATGAAATACTGGCCACTGTGAGTTTTTTAATACATTAGATTCACTTAATATATATTATGATACTAAAATAAAAAATCAGATTTTTGCTGTTAGATAAAATACATTGTATAGACAACATATTATGCAATCATAGCAGTGATCATTTAAGTGTTCAGGTTTTTCATTGGGTATCCTAATGAATTAGTATATAAGGCATTTTTGCATACCAGTCAATATAATAACACATGGAATTTTATTTTCTTTCGTGACTTTAAATACAAATAAGAAATGTGGGCTCAATATATTACAAACATTAATCAAACCATAAAAGTAAAAAAAAAACAACTTCTGCTGTTATAATAGTTGTGATATTTTTTTTCAAGTTTTACTAAATACTAGTACGACACGAAATGACCGCTAAAAACAATGATTATCATATATACCGTATATACCGTGTTATCTATAAAAGAAACCTGTATTTTAATTTGTAATAGTTAACGAACAATGTTTTGCGAATTAAAGTACTGATGTTTTTTTAACTTATATAATCGAATTAACTAACACGATTAACATTAGCGTTAATAACGTATTAACGTAACTTGAAACATTTAATATATTAATTTAATTAACTAGATGAAATCGAATTTTTTAATATGAATTTGTATACAATACTAGCTGTGCCCAGCGGTTACACTCATGTATAATTAATAAAAATGTAATGAATAAAAATCAGCCTACGGCCTTCCTCGATATTAGGACTATACAACACAAAAATAATTTTTAAATACCAGTAGCTTAACGACCAGTAGTTCCTGAGATTAGCCGCATCAAACAAACAAACTCTTCAGCTTTATATATTAGTATAGAATATAGATATAGGTGTATATTATAGTATACAGTTTGTTATTTACAATATATGCGATTAAAAACGCTCATATATCCTTTGCGCACGTGAAATGATTTACTTTATGCATGAATTATGATCGTCCGGTAACAAATTGTTATTTTATTCTTTTTAATACTATACTCGGTAAATAAAAGATATAATTATAAATATACGATACAGGTGCACGTTACGTAAATCAAAGTCTGTATAATTTAGACGGAAACGCGTGACTCAGTGGCACAACAATGAATGTAATTTGCTACTCGACTTCGACTATCTCGCTTCGTAAATAACTACGGTCTTATCGATTATTATTATTTTTTAACACATTAGTATGAAATTGAATATTGTTTGTTATATCAAGTTATTCGCTCGGTAATGTAATGGTTTCATTATGTATATATTTTTTAATCTATATTTTTATTCCGTTTCTTTTCGACTGGATTAAATAAGTTAAATATTTAAGGATATCGTCGCTTTATCGCATTCGAATCGAAACGTAATCTTAAACGTTTAACCGTTTTCCTACTCAATTAACAAATAATCTAGGAGCCGTATTCTACTAATCTATAAGGATCCAACTTTGACGAATCTATATTTATTCGAATCGGAAACTTGATGGTTAACATTTGTGTCAATCATCGATAATTAAATTAAAAAAACATACAGACGAATTGATAACCTCCTCCTTTTTTTGAAGTCGGTTAAAAATAGGAAAACGATCACGTTCCTATTCGATTGCGGTAAAGTGAATTGTCCTCTAGGTAGAATTTACCACCAGTTGTGGTTCGGTCTAAGTTGGATCGGAATAGAGTCAGGAACGTATCATAACCGTTATGTACACTAGCAGAAATGTATGTATGTAACAAGTAGAATTAGTCACAAGACGACTTCGCTATCAACATAAATACATAGATCTTCGTAATCGTAATTTTTAAATACTCATGAAAATAACAAAAAAAACGAACAAAGAACACACAAGGTTGTTACAACTAACGATTGAGTTATTCTTTAAGAATTATTGCAACGTTATTAGAGGCACATATATCTTTAAAGCAATTACAATAGTAAACAGTATATTTGCACACAAAGCTAAATCAGTATACGGAATACAAGCACACGAAATAATGCACACGTCATATGAACAAGGAAATTTTATTAATAATTTATGTGTTAACAACTTTTTAGTTTTCTATTAAAAAATATGATTTTTTTTTTTTATGTAAGAGGGGGCAAACGAGCAGGTGGCTCACCTGATGGATTGAATTAGTTTTATATGAGACCATTAATAATAATAATAATGTTAGTTATGTCTCTTTCGCCTGTAATTACACTGACTCACTCACCCTTCAAACCGGAACACAACAATACAAAGTACTGCTGTTTTGCGGTAGAATATCTGATGAGTGCGTGGTGCGTGCAAGCTCGTCTGGGTATCTACCCAGCTTGCACAAAGCTCTACCACCTAGAGAAAATACCAATAAATAATTAGTTAAAAACCTAAAATTAATCCTTATGGAACACTAACTTAGACCTATCTAGACTACCTACAGTAGACTTTATACCACTACTAAATATATTAAAAGGATTAGTAAATTTGGTAGCAATGACATTAAGAGCTTTACCTTTAATGATTGCCATATTATTATCATATGCAGCATTGTAATTAAATATGTAAGAGGTACATTATTACATATAGTTAATGTGAAACTTATGAAATGGTTTTTCTATTTTTTTTATAAATTATATAGTTAGAATAGATTGTTAGCTCTTATGCTTAAGACTTTGCGCTATTCCTTGCTTTAGATCATGAGGCATTAACGAATATATAGCTTACTTTTTTACAATAAATATATATTTTAATGATCAATATAATTAAAGCAAATGCAATTGCAAGTGTTCTTCGGTAAGAAGCTAAATTATAAAGTGTTTATTGAATCATAACTAAATTAATAAGAGGCTTTAGGAAATCATAAAGTTAAGAATATGGTTACCACGTTTTTGTCAAGATTAAAACACATAACAATAGAAACACTGTAAACAATTATAAAATTGCTGCTACTTTAACTGGTTAAGTATTATGACACGCATAAATTACTACGAAAACTACTAGTAAAAAAAACAACTAATAGTTTAATGTTCGTACAATCTGTGTTGTGTGTATAAATAATATTTACATTTACTATGTTTTATGTAAAAACTATCTTCCGTCCGCCTATTCTCTCGCGTGTGATGTGTGTGTGTGTGTGTGTGTGTGTGTGTGTGTGTGTGTGTGTGGGGGGGGGGGAATCATAGGTACTCTACGTCATTTTCTGTACCTACCCAACAAACAAACTCAGTTTTGCTGTTGTAATACATATTAAAACGAAAGAATATAGATTAAAACGACCCTACCTTGTTTCGGGGATAAAATAAGTAAATTCGCCACTTGATGGTAAGTAACACCGACGTCAACGAGATTAACACTGAAAGTGAACTTAACTTATATTTATATTGTCGGCCACCTACAATGGTAAATAAGATGTTCTCCTTAGCCTGCTAATAAATGAACACGCTTACTTATCAAACCGCAACACAAATAATATAATAGAATAACTGGTGAATAACGTACCACCATCAGTAAAGTAACAGCCTGTAAAAATATCACCACTGGACTGAAGACTTGTTTTAGGTAGATTTGGAACATATTCCACAACGCTGCTTCAATGAGGGTTGGCAGGTTGGATACAACATTTTGACATATTTTTATCCGACACATGCGTGCAAGCAGGCTTCCTCGCGATTATGTCCTTAATGGCCGAGCATAGGATTATTGCTTGATACAAATTAACTAAATTCAAGTGTAGTGTTCGTTTGCGAATTACCAATCTTCAGTTACATCACTGAATTTCAGTGCACATATTCTTTACTTACTGTATAAAAAAGTCATATCAAACCATTCCAAAAATTTTCATTACTATTACAACAAGTGTAGTATAAAATAAAATATTGTCTATGAACTCGATTAAAGATACCTTATCGAGTAATCGTCAATTAGTCACTGATAGTCTTCACACGAATCACTGCTTAATAGATTTCGTCGATCGCAACTTGCAAGGTTTGTGCCCAAGTGACTAATGTACCGAGCAATCGGATTACGGCATCTTGTGGCGACAGTTTGTTTTAACGTTTATTTCACGTAAATTAAATTGTCTTTATAAATAAATAGCATAGATATTATTGTAGTGAATGTTAGTAATTTTTGTTTTTTTTTGTCGCGTTTTTAAACGTCGAATGTAACCTTGTGATGTGTGATCCGAAATAATTTTATTGTAAGTGCGTCATTCGCTTAATAATATTTATACATCATTTTTGTAAGTAATATTAGTATATATATTAAGTGTTAATAAATAAAATACCTAAATGACACAATAAACACTCAAAACATTTTCTTCTAAATAGTCTTATGTATAACTTACCCTTCAGCAATAAATAAAATACTATTGTTTTTTTTTCTTGTATACGTTTATCGTGTTCTAACACAATGTAAGAGGTATACAAAGTTCTCGTAAATATATATTTATTAATACAGAAAATTTGTTCGGTATTCATTTAATTTTTTTGAAAGAAGAAGGGCTTATATGAAATTTCTAGTTTACCTATAAATAAAACGATTGGTTTCTACCAAGTAACGTATCATAACTAAAAATAAGTCTTACGACTTTAATATCGATAAAGAGTGATTACATTAGCTACACAATCTATGATTATAGTCGTTAATCTCTATGTGTTTCAGTTCCTGTCGTATTTGCAAGCGTGCTGCACCTACCACCACCAAGGTGCCGATCTCTCTGAAGACTTGGAACCGTTTCTTAAGTTAACCGCTGACGAGGTAAGAGATAATTTATATCGTATTTTTATTATTATGTTTGTGTAATCTATTATTGTTAAATAACTTTCGACCGTGTCTATTCAGATAAGGCTTGTGAATTACTTAAATGATTTTTAAACTATCGAGCTATTTCAAACATTGCATACCAATAGATTATATATATATATATATATATATATATATATATATATATATATATATAATTACAAATTAAATTTACATTAATCGTGATTTAACTTTAAATAATGTATAAAAACGATAATATGTATTATACATCATTCAGTATATTCAATGTTGGTGTCCCTGTATAGAAAAATCTAATGCGAATAATAAAACTTGATATACATTCTGAACAAGTAAAAAAAGCCTCCTTTCTATTCCAATGACCGAATCATGACCGGAAATAAAATTATTCGTTTCAAAACGAGAAATACGATGTGTTTATACGTCATAGTTTCATAATGAAGACTAATAATGAAGGCTTAGAAGTAAATAAATGTTTGTGTTACAACTGCGGTTTAAATGATTTGAATTATAATTAATAAATACTTTTGCCTATTTTTATATACTTGAACAAATATAAAACGCTGTAATAATAAAGTCATGAGCGAAAGTTAAAGTAATGAGTTACCTAATATTGTAATTAAAGTTTTGAATATGCTTATGGGTCACAAAAAGTCACGCAATAATGTCCTGACGGACAAATATAGCGTGTCAGTGCGTGACGAGCATGTGAACTAGAGTTATTACAATGGCGTCATACATCGACCACACAACCTATAGACGCCTAATAACAGGCGAACGATTTTCACAAACAATCAGCCTTATAACGCTCATATCAATGTCCGCGCGAAAACATTCAATCAGTGTCGACCAGTACTGTGACCTGTCAACACGAGTGTCGGAGTGAGTTAAGAAAGTTAAAAAAAAATCAAAATGCCACAGTGCAGCATTAAATGGTGCGGTAAAAGCAGTAGCACATCTAATATGAATAAAGATGGAATAACATTTCACTTGTAAGTAACTATTATCTTTATTTGTTTTCGAAAACTACGAATCTATTTCGAATTTTTTCGCTAGAACGGAGTTCACGGTTCACTGGTCGTGGTTTTAAAACAAAGTACTCAAACTATCGTGCCATCTCATTCTTTCCCGTTGCGTAAAGTAATCTATTTCTTTCTAACGTTTCGTGGCACGTGTATCTAGCGGCGTAGCAAATTCGTTGTCGATAATATATTTATTTTATTTTTATTATTTATTTTTATTCATAAATGTTATCAACGCTTTTGTTTTTTGTTTATTTATTTAATAAAAACTGTATTAATAATTAAAAAGCTATTAAGCTGTAACTTTTATAAATTTACAAAAGTGTTGTAGTCCACGAATTTTAGCACCAGCGAATGCGTTCGCTCTGCATAAAATCCCACTACTCAATTTTTTGATTGGATTAGGTTAAGGGTGTCCCCTAAGCGTACATACATTTAATATTGATATACATACGTGGAATACATTTAATATTTTATCAATAAGTCTATCGACAATCATTAACCGAAGAATATGCACTGTACATTACTATCTTTCATTGTGGCCTTGAATTAGCCAATCACGGCGTTGCAACCCCGCTTCGTCTTACCTCGGCTTTCGGCGGAATTAATTCAATACGTGAAATCAAACATTAGGCGTCTATGGGCTGTGTGGTCGGTGGCGTCATACAAGTATTAGATAATTGTTTAATTTGTTTTAATATAAGAATACATATAACTTTTCATATTTAAAAACTGGAAAAATATTTTGTATAAGTAATTAATAACATCAATCATTTGGTTTTTTTTACTAAGAAATTAAAATTATTCTTATCACAAAAACTATTGGATTGTAAATTTTATAATGCGTATGAAACAACACAATTATACCTAAAATATGAATAACGAATTCCGTGAAGGCAAAGATATGTTTAACGGGCGGTAAAAATATTTTTGTAAAAGTATTATATTGACTACAAACACGAAAACTCACTGAGCTATACAGTTGCATGATTAGTATCATAATTACATCCAATACGATACAAATACGAGTCCAATTAAAATAAGACACATATTTGTTTATTATTATTCACTAATCCTAATCATCATATCATGGAATGATCAAGAAAGTATTAATCAATTAAATTGAAGCAATTTAATGCCATTGACTAATTGACGCATTTCAGGTTGCAACTATGCGTAACGATACAAAAATACTAGACAAGGAGATGGAAAATCGACACACGATAGTTAATAGCAAAGACACTGTATTACCGAGTTGTAAATCAGTTCCCACTGAACGGGATAGCAAGGACGGACTTCTGAGCACGCCATCTCTGAAAAACTTACCAAGGATGCAGGGTTACCTGTTCAAAAGGACATCGAACGCGTTCAAGACGTGGAATCGTCGATGGTTTTATTTGTACGATAATCGCCTCGTGTACAGGTGAGTGTTTACAGTTCGTTCGTCACGCTAGAGCTTGAAGGCTGGTTAAGTGGGACGTGAACGATTGTCAGGGTCTTCGAAATTATCATAATATGCGCAGTATTTGTTTTCGTGTAATTGTTTTTTTTTTTAATTAGATAATTTAAATATGTAGGTAAATTAATATACACGGATCAGTATAAGATATATATAAAGTATACACTGTTAGTTTCAGTGAATAAATAGAGGAAGGTTTGAGGAATAACTGAGTCGATTTGCACGTTAAAATCATCGAATCCAACAATTTTGGGAAAAAGAGATTCTTTTATTATTAAAAATCGTCGTGTTTAAAATGTATACTTAAAAAAAATTGGTAGATTATATTTCTTTAATTCTTTTAAATTCTCTGGGTTTATTTAATTGGATTTGTTGGCAGTATTATGATGATCATTCATCAATTGTAAAATCATAATAGTTTGCAGAAGAAATTCTAAATACCCCGCTTCGAAATCTTGTCGGATTATTTGTGAATAAATGTATAAATGTGGTCGTTTTCATTCAGGAAACGGACAGGCGAACTTAACGTGACGGTGATGGAGGAGGACCTGAGACTGTGTACGGTGAAGCCGGTGCACGACGGCGAGAGGCGGTTCTGTTTCGAAGTTCTGTCGCCTTCCAAGTAAAGAGATTATTAATTTTAGATTATAATTTCATATGTCGATTCTATTATAGGTTGAATATATATTTTCTAGACTAAATATGAATTATGTTTCTCGTATTAAACGTTACTGCTTCGCCCCTATGGGCCGTAAAGTGACCTAATGTTCTCTAAGGCTTTTTGTGCAAATCGAATTTTTATAACTTTCGGTCATCGTGTCAAACAAATACTCTTTATAATACAAATTAGTATTGATAAGTGATTGAACAAAAAAAAAAGAATAAATCGATGCTTACCATCAGGCAAGACAGATGTCTAACGCTGGCCCATTAATATTAAAAAAAAAAACTTTTCTCGAGATTAATTTAGCAGTTATACAACATGAACGTTTTTGTAAACGCTTTTAAAATATTACATAATATAATTTTAAAGTTTGTATAGAGAAGTCGCTACGACGATATCGAAAGCAGACAGGATAGAGAACGAAATAGTCGAAGAGTGGTCGAAGTTTTCGAACTATTGAAGTACCGTGACCGTTGCAGAAGCCACATGCTCCAAGCGGACTCGGAGGAGATGCTCACGTCGTGGATCTCGGCGCTGCAGAACGGCATCCGCTCCGCCATCCAGCAGGGGCAGAGCCGCGACAACCCCGACTCGCAGATGGTGCTGGTGCCTGACCACCGCACCACCACGCCCGCCATGAAGAAGATCAGGTACGTACTACGATTTACTTGAATTTGTCTAAACGGTAACACAAACGTCAGCCGTAGTCTGCCTAACTAGAAACTATATGGAAATTGAATGCTATTTTCGGTTTTTATATATTGTGCTTAAAATTATATTGAAAAACACAATACGAACGATTAATCAAATAATACCAAGAAACCTGAAAGTACCTTCATTATTACCTATTTAATTATTTCCTACATCACATTTAGTTTGATATTTTAAAGTATTTGTGGTAATGGAACATTTTTTTAATAAACTTAAATTTCCTGTTCCTTTTTCCCATATAATATTCCGTTGTCGATATTAATTTCATCTATATAATTTTTTTCAGGATATGGGAACAATTGCTTAGTATACCTGGTAATAATTACTGTTGCGACTGCGGCAGCCCCAACCCGCGATGGGCCAGTATTAATCTCGGAATAACTTTGTGTATAGGTATGTACTATGAACTTTTTATATAATTACATTTATCAAATCATTATCTTTGTTCCTCACAATAAAGTAGAAAAGGATGACCAATATCTTGACTTGCTTCAATATAATTAATTTATCATGTCCTATAGGATCTCGTGGTTAGAATTTGTCAATTTTAACCGAATTGCGAGTTCAAACTCGTACAAGCATCACATGATTTTTAGTTTTAAGAAAATATATTTGGCCAGTAACGTGATATATACGTACTATTTACTATATGATATTGCATAATGTATACACTATTAATAGCTATAAATTTAGTATTTAATAGAACAGGCATTTTGAATTCATTGCGTCTCTACGTCTCATTTAAATATTTTACGTTTACGTAAAAGAAAAATAAACTTTTCGAACTTGTTTTTTCTTAAACTGTAATGTTTTTATTCTAGAATGTTCAGGCATCCATCGTTCACTCGGTGTGCACGTTAGTAAAGTAAGATCACTCACTCTTGACGACTGGGAACCAGATATTATTAAGGTCAGGCAATTTTATTATAAAATATGTACAATTAATATTATAAATATTGATTAAGAAATATATCAAAGATTATTTGTTACAGGTCATGGCAGAGCTAGGAAATAAAATTGTTAATTTAATATATGAAGCTAATACAGAAGGGACCACTATCACTAGAGCCACCCCAGATTGCGAGACGTGAGTGTATTAAGTTGATTTAAAAACTTTTATGTTTATTTAATTTTTCGACTATACCAATATCTGTCATTTTAATATTTTGAGAATAGCATCATTATATATTTGTTAGTCTATTCCAATCGCAGGAAAAAAGCTAAATAAACAAATTTGACCTTGAATTGATTTCTTAGATTGGAATAGTGGAGGGTAGGGTATATGTACGTGCGTCGTGAGCGCGTGAGTAAACACGTGCGGATGTGCTTCTCTGTTTGTTTGTGTGTAACGTTTATGAAAGCTGTATGTGTTTACAGTTCCGTCCGAGAGGCATGGATTCGGGCAAAATACGTAAAACTCGAATTCGTAAAGAATATAGTGAACACCACGGTGTCAGACTCCATACAAGAATCACCTTTGCGAAATGGCAGGCGGTGGTCGGTACGGAGAGCGAGGCGGAGGTGCGTTTAACTATAATATTTATGAAAAGGTAGTTCCAAATTTGTTATAACGTCATATTATCCACAATTTTAATAGGTGTATGTTGCTAAGTAAAATAATTTTATTGTTACCTATAGTCTAGGCCAATAAAGAATTGAATAAACATAAAGAATTGAATATGAAAGCCAAAGTCCAACTGATGGTAAAAAGTTAGCAGTTAGATATTGTGTTTCACTTGTTAAAGATTACAAAGAGGCAAACTTTTCTATGTATACATATGTACAATTGTACATACACTGTCAAAAAATGAACATTATTTAGAATTTATTTTATGTCCCTCCCCTCTTCCCCTTATTCCTTATCGTTTTTTTGATGGCCCAATATCATTGTAAACATTAATACTGATTTTGAAATGTCCAAAATCGTAAATATGTAAGTTGAACTTTTTCTGTCGGAGACACTCAAATTACTAGAGTGTCTGTATTTTAAATTAAATGAATCAATTTCCAGAGTCCGTGCTCCGCCTGTCGTGCCAGAAACTATACAAGACGAGAAAAGTGATGTCAACAGCAATACCAGTGGTAAGTACGCCATCTAGTCGTGGTGTGATTTGGTAGCGTTTGATGAAATAATCTTATATGTATTATATAAATAGAATAAGTCCAATTTACTAACGATGATTTTAATTTCAGCGTCGGAGAGTTCGAGCAAGTCCGACGGCAGCCCCGTGCTGCTCATCGGCACGGAGCTGGCGGCCGAGCGCGCGCTGGACCTCGCGCTGCCCTCCGACCACGACTCCACGGAGGGCGAGGACGACGACATCGGTACGTGTCGGATCCGACCGACCCTTACGAGGATCCATCGATGTCACTGTACCACTTTTCCGACTCTGCAAACTGAACACATATTTCTGGAAGAATCCTGTCGAACCCCCAGATGATGAGTGGTGACCTCTTCCCATAGACATTGGTGCTATTAGACGATGGATCTAAGATCGTTCCGTGTGTGACCGTTGGGTGTCGGCAGGCGCGGAGGACATGTCGGCGCTGTCGGCAGACGCGGTGCTGCGGCGCGCGGCGCGGGCGCACAACGTGTGCGTGATGCGCGCGGCGCTGGCGGCGGGCGCCGACCCCGCGCACGCGCACGCGCGCCTCCGCACGCCGCTGCACGCCGCCGTGCTCAGCGTCAGTACCCGCTGCACTCGTGCGTTCCGTACGACTCGACGAATTATATTTCTATTGGTATATTTCATACTGCAGGGCTCCGTGATGGCTTGCTCGTTTCTACTCCTCAATGGTAGCAAACTTAATGCGCAGGACGAGGACGGCATGACTCCTTTACATCTCGCAACCGAAGCCGGTCATACTGGACAGGTACGATCTTGTAACGTCTGTACTACGCTATAGCTACCAGTACCTGGTGCAATCGTTTTTAATTTAATATCATAATAAATTAATAACTATCAGTAATATAAAATAATGATTCTGTACTGGGCTATGTATACATGTATAAGCTTCTATAGAATATCTATTTAAATCGAACACGTTCCAAGTGCGCTGAGCGTGTGTGTGTGCGCAGGTGTGCCTGCTGCTGCGGTACCGCGCCGACCAGTCGCTGGCGGACGGCGCGGGCCGCACGCCGCTCGACATCGCCGTGTCGCACGCCAACGCCGACATCGTCACGCTGTACGTGCGCTACTCACACTCACCATAAATTACATGACGTTACCTGTTTTCATACTTAGTTAGCATCTTCGATCAATAAAAATGTATTAAGTAACCGATAAACGCTTCAAACACGGCCCAAAAAATAAGAATACAAATACGGTTGTTGTCTTATTTCAAATTAGTATGGTCCGATTATAACCCACTTTAAGACGTCAACATTTGTGGAATTAACCATCTACTTCATTGCTATATAAATAAGGTTGAATTTGGAACAAACGTTATTGTACATTTCTTATATCTTTCTCTCATTCATGGCGTAAAATCAAAGTGAATGTTAATAGAATCTAAATCGCATTTTATTGCTCGGGAACAAGGCATACTTTAGGTTGAAATTATTGAACTTTTACATAGTTTTCTCCATTTTATGTGATAGTCAGTCGGTGCCACATTTGAGTATTGTTTTTGTTCGTGAAGCGTTATCTAGTAGTATTGTCGATTGAAGTTTTGCATTGTTAACACAGTGTATATGTAAGACTAATTTAAAAAAAAAAATTAAAGATATCCCGATAGTATTGTTTAATCAAAAAAAAATTGCAACAGATTAAGATTAACCAAACTGAACGAAGAGATGCGGGAAAGTGAGATGTCGTCCAACGACGACACGTACAACGAGGTGTTCCGCGACTACACGCAGCTCGCGCACTCGCACCCCGAGCGGCTCGTGCGCGCCAAGCACAACAACAACGACGGTATTACTATATTCATACTACGCTTTGTACGGAGTTCGGGTATTTAAACGATTCCATATTCCGTGAGTCACATAAATGACTGTTTCGTTGGTCTAGTGGCATGATATAAGGCCGCAGACTCGGTGGTCCTGGGTTCAATTCCCAGGTCGGGCCAATAAATAGTTATTGGGGTTTTCGGTCAGAAAATTCTCAGTAGCAGCCCGGAGTCTGGAAGTTGGAACTGTATACACTTCCGTGCCTCGGAAAGCACGTTAACCCGTTGGTCCTGCACCTGAACTCTTTCTGTTCGTGTCGGATTGCCGTCCCATCGGATTATGAGAGCTAAGAAATTTTATTATCTAACATCAGTACTTTGTACCGCTGTGTTGTAGTTTAAAGGGAAATTAAGCGAGTGTGTTCACAGTGTCTATGGACAAACATGATTGCATGGTGTGTGGTGCATAGACAAAACAATGAATGGTTAACACTTCAACATAAATGTCTTTGGGCAGAGGATTTAATCAGGATACCAATGTCATCTGAATTACAAATATAAACGTAAAAGAGAACAAAACTAATTAATTTACATAATTATGTCATTATTTCAGGTGAACAAGTGAATAGTGAATGACGAATAGAGAAGAAGCTACGACGACTCCATCTGTGGTGGCGAGCCGAATGATATCTCTGATGTACAACATCTTGAACGAGTATAACAATCCGAATGGCTTATTTTTTAAATTTTAAGCAAAAACAAGCCAATTCCTATATACATAAATTACAGGTGGTATAATTATGTTTGCAGTAAATCGATTATTCTTATAAATTGTAACGAGAGAATCGATATTATTTTAATGTGATGAGACACAATATTGCTTAAACTATGAAATGTGACATACGTTTGTCAATATTTGTGTCTTTAAAAGTGTTAATGAAAACGTTAATAACGAATAACTTTAGTATTTTTTTAAATATATTATATAACAAGTTATATTTGATTAAAAAATCTCATTAATATACTTTAAGTATATATTTAAATTTATTATTTTTGGTATTCAATGATGGAAGTGATCTCTTAAAGAAATTGAGGCTTAAAAAATATCATGGGGAAAATATAGCTGCCAAATTCCTATTGTAAAGACTTATTCACCATATCTTCCGGAAAGAAAAAAATAATTATTATTATATTTATTGCCATATAAGTGGTTATGTGATGTGCTTTTATATATTAAACCAAAGATTTGTTTATATATGGATACAATCATAGCGTTGTAAGAATGCTTCGAGGGCAGGGAACGGTTGCACTCAACCATTAAATACTTATAACGCTTGCCAATAAAGAAAAGATTTATAAATAGCGGTCAGATGTCTGTAGTACGGATAGCAAAAAAATTACTCACTGATAAGATTGTTGAGATAAATTTGTGCTTGCTTTTGTTGTTAAATAAGATTTTGTATGTTAATAAAATGGATTAATCATATTACAAAAAATATTTAAAGAAAATTTCTATCCGTACATAGATATGCGAAAATTGTGCGAGTGAGACACGTAAATGGCCGCCATTTATAAATATTATCATTGTTATAATAAATAATCGATATATACATACATGTATGATAAATCTTATATTTTAATTACCATGTAAAAATCTCTTTGAAGTGTTATGAAAGTACAATAGGTCGCGTTAAGTGTTCGTGTTTATACGAAACGATAGTTGTTATTACCGAATCCACTATATTGGACAGTTTATCATGATTTTGATAATATTTTTTCATTACATTTACTTATAACAAGACTGTACTTATTGTGGATATCTAAGATTTTCTTCAATAATTTCATTGTTGTTAATGCATTCCAAGATTCGCAATTATTTTTTTTACAAAAATTATTAGAACCTCTGATTGATTAGATGATTTTTTTATATAGTTAAAAACCGCCCCCGTTTCCTCAATTTCAATTTAATTGTATTTATACATTCCTGTTTACTTCCTTCTATCCTTAATCCATTCCAATTTAATTAACAACGAAAAAAAAGTAAATTATGAATCTCATTTTATAGTAGCGAGTTATTTTCTTATTTTTTTTTTTATTTTCTTGTAAATAAAAACATTCGCCACAATATTACACTTGCCAATTGTAAAATAAAATACGCCAATTAGTATTTTTTAAACATTTTATTTCTTCATCATTTATTAATCAAAAATCGGTACCGGTTTACGCTTGGTTTTGTATCAGTTTTATAATAAATCGTCTTTAGGGCATTATCTATTGAATCAATTAGGTGAACGAAAATCTTTATCAATTCACCATCGATTAATTAATTTTTTTTTAATAGCAACTGATTTAAACTTGTCGTTAACCGGTACACAATTAAAAGTATAATAAATTGAATCAAAATTGAAGAGTACTCTCGATGAATTTACTATTTAGATGTTAACCATAACATATTATGTGATAGACATTTTGTTATTATGAATTATTGTAATATGTTCGTATTAAATGTTATATAATAATTGTTTATATAGAACTACTATATGATTTTATAGAACAGTTGATTTTGCTTGAATATCGAAAATGATTTTGATGTGATGTTAGAGCAACTTATAATGCAAACGCTGTATCAGTCTATTAATTCTAACAAGTGATGGGCCTAGCCGCGAACTAACTAATAGTTATGTAAAATGTATGTATAGTGTCCAATAAAATAAAATAAAACAACTTTTAGAGTACATAATTACGTACAAGTATATCGATGAAATTAAATACATAATAGCGGTGTATTCCATCTTAAATTATGTATGAAATATAACGACACTAGAATGTCCTCCACGTTATCATATTTCGTTATCCTGATTGGATATTATCAGTAAATTTGACGTGCACCTCATTTTCTGAAATTACCCCCTTTTTTCTGAGTTATATTTCTGAAAGGGACCTGGTTACTTATTTATTTACTACGGTATTTCTTTATATATACACGCTAATTAATCATCGTGCAAATCATAGTTGCGAAAAATTACCCGGCCTTATTGACTATTGCCCAATTTTTTTCTCCATCGTAATAAGTCGTTGCAGTCGTGTGATATACAGCGCCGTCTCGTTAAAACCGTTCTTCAGCACTCATACGATGCCGATATGAAAACTTTTTTCGTGGTAGGCATTCGCCCTCATTACATAATGTCAATTGTAATGTAAATACTTCTTCCTAATTTTACTATAGGGTGTTCGTACCTCCAAAACCTCCAATTCTGCCAACCAACAGATATCAGTTCCATAGTGAATAGTTCAATTACTACGCGTAAATGAACAATTATATGACGATCATGAGTGTTTCTGTGCTACGTGATACAACTAGGTACTAAATTATATGTTATCGGGTTGTTGTTGTACTGTTATTGTGCTATCGATTTTACGTAACAAACAGAAGGACATTTCAAAAGTTGCTCTTTATATTAGATATGAATGTTATAAGGATTTCTTTGGATAATAAACGTTAGACGTTTTAAACTTTTAAAATATAACCAATAAATTCTCGTTTGATATGTAAACCATTGGCTTAGAAATTATTTGATATATTGAAAATATTATTATTTTCATTGATATATTAAAAATATATTAATGAAATTTTACAAGATTCATTAAAAAAACGTAACAGTCGGTTCGGAAAGCAGTTTCTGATAGAAATAACCATTATACTAGATTAACTCAGTGATTACTTTAAAACTATATCACTAAAGTATCAATAATTTCACTCTATTTGAGCGGTTTTATGGTCGGTTTCTAAAAGACAATAGCTGAATTAAATGTAACTTATTTTTTCTAGTGTAATGTAATACTAAAATAGTATAAATGAAGTAATAATAAAATATTTGTATTCAACTTTGGTTCCTAATTATTATTAACTTGTAACGTTTTCTAATACGTGAAAATAATAATTATAAATGCATTGATAAATATTTGCTTATAATCGTAAAATTTTATCTATAGGTCAAGAAAGTTCTATGATTATATACTCATATACGTTCTTGAGAAAATACAAACGACATTAACGTTGCCAACTGTGTTTTCAGAAACTGACCATCTGACCTTAATATAATAATATAGATGTACCTTGGCAACATTTAAAAAAATATACTCAAATTATAAATCGCAAAAAAATCATTGATATATCTACACTAATATTAAAAGTAAATCGACATTCAGGAATATTTTAAATGAATTGAGAATTAAAGTGCCATTGTCGGATTTTAAAAGGTACTGGAATATTATAGACTGGTAACATTCGAAAGTCGTATCTCAATGTTGCCGTTTTTGTTGGGCGTAACAGAGAGTTGAGTGTCGTTGAGACTCCCTTTCTCCTCCTTTAAACGATTTAGTTTATACTGCGCCAAAATCGCATTTTTATGCGTGAAATCTCTCAAAGAAACTCATGCTGACTTTTTTTAATATCATATGAGAAATAGACTAATACTTTGAGTCTTGTCAAATTAATTAAGAATTACTATACTGTAAAATCAGTACCAATACCGGAGCTTAAATATTGTTTGCAAAAGCAAGCTCTAAGCGTTTTGCCCCCTAAAAAAAGAAGAAGACAAGGAATTAGTCCAATGAAGCATAGCGGGAGATGTTGAAATAACGATATCCTATTGGCCATATTTGGTATACATAACACTCCTTCGCCTCTCGTCCCTCATCATTTTATTCGGCCTCAAAAGGGTTAACTAAGCTAAGATGTCGTTTATAATATTACAAGATTTTGTTTTGAAAATCGGTACACTTGAGATACCTTTCGATATTTAAGAGTTAATACTTAAGTATAATATTAGGGTGTGTAAACTTTATATTTGTTGTGTATAATGTCTGTCTATCGCAAAATATTGAATACTCCGTTACGCTGTTGATGTATTAAACATATTACTTAGTTGCATTTTAATAAACTATTTAAACTTGTCGGTGCCTCTAATTTTTTAAATAATATCCTAAGCTTTTTTTAAGTGAGGTATACTTTCATACAGTAAGAACAGCATCTTTCCAAAAATGTTAGACGAAACTTGAATAAGTTGACTATATCTATAAGCAAGCGCCGCCGAGGCGCGCGCCTTAGTGTTTAAGGAGCGCGCTACTTCAGCACTACTGCATCAATCTAATCGTCTCAATATTTCAGTTCAATCCATAAAACGATCGTGCTAAAGCGCAACTAAGAAGTGGCATGGCACTGCTTTATTATCACCAGAAATTAAAAATCGGGATCAGTTTTTACTGAATGTCGTAAAAATATGCGACTTTCACTAACTATGACAATTCCGCTAAAGTTTTGAGTATATAATTATGACACACTAATATTTCTATTTTTCAACGCCCACTTTAGAACTCTTTGTAAGGTTAACAACTATACATTTCGTTCAATTAGCGCACAACACCAAAATTATTTGTTATAAGCCTTATAATGCATTGTTTAAATCGGTAATCTCGAATGAAATCGATTAATTTATCATTATTTATATTGCCGGTGTACGTGACACATTCATACAAGGCGGGCAGACATCGTTAGATACCACAAACATCGTCAGCGAGAATGTATGTGCCAACACACCACGCTTACGTTCGCTAGATGTTGGCAAATTTAATCTATTTACTGTTTGCTACCGACAGTGTCCGTAGATGTGAATCTCTATTCACCTCCTCTCAAGGAGCAGAATAAATTTAATGGTGCTTATCAGCGTCACCAATTTAGATAAATAAAAAAAAAAGAATCAATACACAAAACTTTATTTTAAAAACCCAAAAATATATTATTATTAACCAACACCGAAAAGACACAGACGTGAAAGAACATTTTTCATTGGTAAAACTATGTCGATAAAAATTGTATTAGGTATGTACTTACAATTTGCCAAATCTAAAACAGTGAGATGGTAAATAAGCATTTCTCATGAATTAATAGATTTATAAATTATTCATCAACATTAACAATAAATTCATTGAAAATTTAGGATTGCAATGATTGAATTTTATTTTTTTATAATGAAATGATGTTATAAATTAAATAATTAAAACAAAAGAATGAAGATAAGCAATCTATAACCCAATGAAAAATTAACAAAACTGTCGACTGTTGAGTCATCTAACCTGTTGATTTTATTGACTATTACAAACAAAGTATGGCCAGCATACTATTATCAGAATCAGTAGTGATCAACACTAAGCTTCACCTGTTCACTTTTCTACTTGGGAAACGTAGGAAAATGAACATTAACTTGCTCAAATTGGAAGACGACTCAGACGGTCAACATACGAAAGATTATAATATGTAATATAAGACAGGAGCATCCCAAAATAACACACTTAAAACATTTTATTTAAATACACCAACTACTATGTAGCATTGAGTAAACTTACAAATTTCTGATCACTTCTGATCTATTCATAGATAATCAAATTCATGAATATCTATTGTTCTCAAAAATCTACTTATATAGATGCGCCGTTATTAATTTAGGCATAAATGAGACTAAGTGATAATATCTTGTATAGCGTTCAATTGCCTTAATAAATTTAGTTCATGCCGAAGCTTGACCATAATGAGGAATGATTGAGCGAAGTAGCGGGCGACGGCGAGGGCGCGGGTGTCGCGGGCGAGCCGCAGCCGGCCACGCGCGTGCCCGCACCGATCACGAGCGAGCCTGACGACGCCATGCGACGGCGCGAGAGCAGGCTGCCTGATCGTTCGAGACCTGTTAATATTAAAAAAGAAAAACTTACAAAGCTACGTAGAAGCTATACCTATAGTAGAGAGATGCCACGAATATTCTTAGTCGGAGTATCCAGAAATAAATTCAATAAACTCATAATATCTGATTCTCAAATTGGATTGGCTTAGAGTGTATATATATGCTGCAAGTACTGGAATGTATGACACTGAGCTCCAATGACCTTATGTGTGAAGAATAAATAATTAGTTGCGCACCAGAGTCCGAGTTCTCCGGACAGTACTTAATGGTGTGCGCGCGGTCGCCCGTGGCGCCACAGCGCGGACAGCGGAAGGCGCGCAGCACCGGGCACAGCACGCGCCCGCGCCAGTCCTTCAGCGCGTGTGACGAGTAGCTCTCTTCATTCTCACCGTTGTTTTTGCAGAAGGCGCACTCCTACATAACAATACTTTTAGCTTCCATTGTTCAGAATTGTGGTCGTACAAAATGTTAAAGAACAAATATAAAAAATCTATAACATCTTTCAAGAATACTATACAGAGTATAAAGACCCTGACACAAATTGTTAAAAAAGTAGTTATGATAAACGTACATTTGGAAGAGCTCTCCGCATCCGTTTATCGCTTCGCACTTTGGCCACCTCCTGCAAGAACTCGTAAAGTAGACTTGGACGGATTGAACGCAGCACAGACAATTGCTCGCGCGTTAACATGGACACGTAGTTGTTAGCTGAAGACAAACCTGTAAAAAAGCAGAGGATAATTGGAAAGAATTGTGTAAAACATGGACAATGTTTATTTGTTATTTGGAGTAGTTGACCGAGTTTTTTCTTAATAAAACAAAATAATGTAATTTGTGCGAATTAAAGACATCAAACCTTGACAAATTACAATATTATTAATTCATAAAAATAATACTTTTAAACGAAAATTACTTTTAATCAAGAAGTCGAAAGTATCGATCATTTCGCCGTTCCTAGCCGTTGGGCCAGATCCTTCTGACCACATACTGGGATGAGAAGACGCTACCGGATCTGCCCTACCTCCTGCCAACAGAAAATAAAAAAACTCCTGAAAATGATTCATAGCTACAACGGACATAAATTTTGTTGAAGATGATATATTTCTTCGCAGAAAGCATTTTGTAAAATAGAAAATAAAATAACTGACAAAAGGTTGGACCTTCGCCAATATCTCTTTGTGAAAACAATCGCATGTTATATGTATCCATTTTTTTGCCTTTTGAATTCACATTTATGATGTAGAAGTAAACATTTCAATAATTTATCTTACGGCGTACCTATTGTTGAGAAATCATTAAAATACCTAAACTTACCAAGATAATAATTTTGAGGATTATGATCAACATCATCAAACAATAAATCTGAGCCGTTTAATCGAAGATTCATCAATACATCATCTATTTCAGCGGCTGACGGCGCTAGAAATAAATAAAACAATATAATAGTTTGGCCTGTCGCTAGATTAATAACTATATTATCCATTACATATTTTCAGAAGTTTGTGCTTTAAAAACGCTTACCTGCAGCAAAATTATTTTTTATAAAGTTTAGGTATCATAAGACAGTTCCTGCGGAGGATCTGTGGTTACTGTCTAAGTGCAAGACCAAAATAACAATTATTCTTTTTTACATATTCTGCATTTATTTTTAATGATTAAATATTATATATTATTTAATACGTTCGTGAGTACCTAAAATAGAACGCGAGTTCCAAGCCACTGCGGCTTTTAAAATTAAAAAAAAATTAACATTGACATAAAATTAATTGTAAAAGTAATTAAAGTAGGTATGTATAAACTAATTTTCGTCTAAGACTCAGGAATGAGTCTTACCCGTGTCAGCCGCTCTGGGCTCCTGCTGCGTCATCATAGACAACAGGTCGTTGCCAACGCGGCTTTGGAAAGGAGCAGCCAGCGGAGAAAATCCGCTATCTTGACAATTAATGCTGCCCCTGTTGTCCGATGGTGCGAAGCTCTCCTGCTTTTAATATATATATTTTTTAATTTCTAATAACGGAACAATATAATTACATATTTATGTTTTGTGATAGAATAACAATATGCCTCGTCGACTCCATCGGTGAAATAAATATTTGTTACATCTGGTAATAACAATTTCAAAACAATTGTAAATACAAAAAGAGTATTTATTATTCAAAAGCTTCTACGGTCCGCAACTTCGTACGTGAATTTATAACATAATTGACGTGTATCTTCTAAGACAATAAAAGGAAATATTTTTAAATATCTCTTACTAGCTGTGCCCCGCGTATAATTAATAAAAATATAAAAAATTAAAATAAGCCTAGAGCCTTCCTCGATTACGAGACTATCCAACACAAAAATATTTTTTAAATTCGAACCAGTAGTTCCTGAGATTAGCCGGATCAAAAAAAAAACTGTTCAGCTTTATATATTAGTATAGATTTATATATATGTGCTCGGATAGCATTATATGCTTCATTGCTATCATTGCTATCAATAAAAAAAATACAATATTCCTCAAACCTGAAGGTATACAGCATAATTTTATTCTCAGTTCAAAATAAATGCAAAATGCTTACCGTTGTTGTGGTCGCTTGATTATCACTCGCAGTTGTGAATATAGGTTTAACTTCATCCATATTATAATTAAATTGCAAAGAATCCATAACACAATGAAATCGAATTACAAATTGTAGTTATTATTCAATAAATAATGTTCTTTCAACGTGTAATGTCTACCGCTTCTCGAATTCAAAAGAACTTTCCAGGGCACGATGCACAATATATATACAAAACTTGCAACTGTATATAAATACATCTATACACACTATATAATGATGCGGCATCAAGGAGTTTGAATGCTTATAATATCAAACTACCCTCACATTTAAAAACATTATCTGAATGCACATTATCAAACCATCTTTCTGAAATTATAGGAGTAATAATTTTTAAATCAATATATACAGTATATAAACTAATGTTGATATATTTCCCAAAATATCTAACTAATAACAGTAAATTTTTTGTAGACATATGATTTACAAATATGTATACCTACTACGTTTGGTCTTTTATTCATTTTAAAATTAATATCATTTATTTTATTCATTTATAATTATAATTCTCTGTGAATTCAGAATATAAAAAAATAAGAATTATATGATTTATAATAATTATAAGAATTACATAACACTTTCATGGAAGGAAAACTTGCATTAGTTTAATGGAGGTTAATTTTGAAGATAAATTTTAAGTGTGCGTTTATTATTTGTGTACATAGACTTTCGTAAGCTATCTTATTTTTATCTGAGATAAACCTAAAATTCAAATTAAATTATTATAAAAATATTGTTTTTATTTCATGCTATACGAGTAACCATACATTGATATTACGCACCAAAAACTGCTTTTGTTTATTATTTTATTTTAAGGCTAGGTACATATAAATTCAAATATTATATAATAAATTGATATACATTTTGAATATAACACATATCTTAAGAAAATATGTGTTACGATGACTAATAAATAATTAAAACTAAAATGATCTATTAATAATCAAGAAAAAATCATTTAATAATTTGTTAGATTATCTATAAGACAAGGTTTTTGTAACAATATTGTTTATATTATTATTGTTCATATAATTCTTTACTTATTAAATACTCAGTTGTTCCTTTGCAACATTAAAGCGATATAATAAGTTAATCAAAGCTTACTTTAAGACATCGTCTGCGAGGGTCCTAAGTAATGTTTCTTAAGTGTTTATATTTATTATTTAATTTTACGATACCATAATATTGCTTATAGTATTTAGATTAATATGTTCTATATTTGGTTAATATCTTATATATTATTGTTTAGTCGTAGTACCGCCTTCATTATATTTTGGTTGGCTGGTACAGAATGCCTCCCGGAATTGAGACCGCTTTTTGTGCTATAATCAATAATTTGATAAAAAAAGATTCTTAAAAAAAGAAATATACGTACTATATAAATTTTTACGCTCCATAATTATTATATATATATAACATGATTATATGTACACGCCCTTCATGTTTTTACAATGATAAATTACGAAAAATACATTCTTATATATTTCTCATATAATTTGTACCTACCCGCTTTTAGAAACATGTTGCTATGCACTTGTTTACTAAAGAGTATAAAGATATAATGTTCATAAATTAGTTCAATATGACCTTCATATTTATATTAAATAATTACACAAACGTAAGTAGTTATTAAAATACAGTATGTGCAATAATAGAAATAGCATAAAATAAACTTATAAGATAAAAATATATATGTACATTTATTTAAAAGTTAATTTTTTTATCTCTTTTTATTAATACTCGACTTTCCTAGATTTATTTACATTCTTTGTTTCTTTTTATTCTTAATGTATGTTTGTTTGTATATTGATGAACATATTTAAAACAAATGTTTACTTATATTGATATCAAAAATTATTTAATTTACGAAACCAACAACATTTTTTTTAACGTTCGATTTATATCTAGTAGTTTCCAGTTTGAAAATCAATAAGAAAGTGTAATACTTCAATATTTCATAAAATATTTTGAATTTTAATTTGTCTACAAAACTACTATCGAAAAGAGTAGATAGACGTTGTTTTTGTAGTTAAGCTGAAAGCTTACCACCAGACCGATATTTTGTTTAATTGAAAATATATTTAGCGTATGTATTAGTTAAGCATGAGATTTAGGGCGAGAATCATACCATATGAATGTTATGAATGGTTTTTTTTTATTATATAGGTAGGCGGACGAGCATATGGGCCACCTAATTATAAGTGGTCACCAACGCCCATAGACAATGGAATTGTAAGAACCATCGCTTACATTGCCAATGCGCCACCAACCCTGGGAAACAAGATGTTATGTCACTTGTGCCTGTAATAACACTGACTCACTCACCTTACAAACCGGAACACAACAATAGCAAGTACTGCTGTTTGGCGGTAGAATATCTGATGAGTGAGTGGTACCTACCCAGACGAGTTTACACAAAGCCATGGGCGTACACAGGGGAGGGGAGGGAGGTGGGTGGTAGATCCCCCTGGATCTTGTATGCCTATGTACCTACTGTTATCGATAAAAGTTATTGTAGCACACATAACAATGCTAAGATCATTATTGATTAAAGACAGACTAAATTGATTAGAAAATTTTTGCTTAAAATTTTAAAAATGATTACATAAATAGAACCGACTCACGATACCTAATAACCACTTCACTGGTCGGACACGAATTTTGTTACACTCTGTATAATATACCTAGTTATTTAAGCTGGAGATGGCAATAGGTGAATTTTCTGGCGTTAGGTAAGTGCTATATCTAAGTTTACGATTACTTCGTAAGTAAACTTTATCTATACCATTTTTTGTCTCTTTTAGTCAAAAATATCTCAATAGTATATGCAAATATCGTTGTAAACATATTGTAACGCAAAATCTTAGTGAACCCACCACGTTCAAAACATCCCGAAGGGCGACTCGCGCTGCAAGATTAGAATGTTTTCATTCTTTGAATGAACAGAATGAAAACAGTTTCCATTTCTGTATCGTTACCCCAAATATACATACCGCAAGGGATAGTACTATAAAGATAATCGTAATATAAGTATCAGAGCAGTATCGATATCAGTTGGTTGGTTAACTTTTCTTCTAAGCTCGTATTGCGAAGCTGAATCTTATGCCAGTCTGTAATCTTATGTCAAGGCCAATAAACAAATATTCTACTATAGTTTCGAGTATAAATTGATTTCATAAAATTTAAAAATAACTGAGTTTTTTTTTATACTTAGGTAGGTCGAGCATATGGGCCACCTGATGGTAAGTGGTCACCAACGCCCATAGACATTGGCATAGTAAGAAAAGTTAACCAGCGTTTACATCGCTAATGCGTCACCAACCTTGGGAACTAAGTTGTTATGTCACTTGTGCTTGTAATTGCACTGGCTCACTCACCCTTCAAACCGGAAGACAACAATGCAAAGTACTGCTGTTTTGCGGTAGTATATTTGATGAGTAGTACCTTTCTTACTTATAAATAACATTTCTTACTAATAAATAACAGCGGGTAGTAATATGAATTAAAATGTTAGTGATACCTAAACTGTCACTGAAAAAGCTTTAATAGCATAATAAGTACGCGTATATTGCAAAATATAATATTATCTATCCATATTTTATTTATTAGGAACACAACATGGTTTAGGGTTTAAAAAAAAGTCAATTAAAACTTTTAAAAAGTATTTATTTATTATAAATCAAATACTAATACCAACAATCATTAATGCGACGGTTGGTTTACTAATTTTAATACGCGTTTATTATGTCACAGAAGTAACGATACTAGCTACTTATTTTTACCTAAGTAAAATACTTTACAGATAATAAAAAATACATAATCAAAATAGGAACTTTTAATGTGACGTGCTTATTCATCTCGTTTAAATATGAAAATGAAGAATTCAATAAAACATTAACAATTGATAATACGTAAATCTAATAAGTACTTTTAATTACAACGCATCATCACTATATGGCGTTATCTTAACATAAAATACAGTGCCAATAATATTATAAATATTATGGAGCAAGGTGAATTAAAAGGAATAATAATTGAACTTAGACAAGATTTAACATCCATTACGGTCTACAAAATGAAATATTTTGAAAACTTAACTTAAATTACAGTGTCATTTCTTTAGTACAAATAATCATTTGTAAAAATATTCATATGACCGTTAAAAATGATTCAACCAGGTTTCGTCTTTCTTCTGTTTGTGTTAAATTTCGGTTTCGAACAAGCGACGTCATCTGGCGTAGTAAGATGTCCCAAAGAACAGCGCTCGCTAGCTCTCGGGAGCTTCGACTGGGTCGGGGCGGGACTCGCATCGCAAAACGTATGCGTTCGCTTCCTTGTTATCTTCACTTATTTTACACACTGATGTGGGTCCACAATGACAACTTAAAAAAAAAACAAGTATTAACAACAATGGAAAATGATGAAAACATGTTATCTACTCAAGTTATTTAATGTCTCTTTTGCCCCATTTCTAAATTTTGCGATCTTTGCGATTTATGCGATCAACTCGTTATTTAAAAATAATACTTTCAATAGAAAATTTTAAAACAAATTCAATCAAAGTTGGCTTAAATCTTAATTATGTCTGATATCTCTTACGTGCCAAAAAATATATTTTTATACAAAGTATTTACTTAAATAAAATTTTATTATAGGTTAATAATAAGTCGCACAAAAAAATCCCAACAAACAAAGTTCACAACAACGTCAAGAAGTTTTATCGAAATAAGTGATAATTATATTAATTTATTACCAATCACATAGCTAGAGCAATATTTACATTTAATTTTATCGTGATTATACGAAAACAAAGACAATGACTGAATGCTCTTATATTATTAACGAGAGTAGTTTGATATACTTTTATGTTATTTATTTTTTAAATATGATTAACCCTTAAGTAATAAATGTACAGTTAAATCGCAATAAGTTAAAGTAACGCTCAACGGTACAAATAAATACTGTACCTATTCATATAGTATTTCCATTTCTAGTAAAAAATAACATGTCAATTAATTAAAAAAAAGTATTTTAAGAAATTTCTATGCATGTTATATAATAAAACAATTGTCATCGTAAACTTACTATGTACTTGTGATGTTTAATTCGATCATCTTCGAACCGGGCCTGTATACTGACCAGCCGCAGGGAGTTTGCGGGTTACAGATTTCTTTAGGATTTGTTACAGGAGAACGTCTCATTTTTTCTTCTTCTGAATCGAGGGCTCGCTGTAAAGTAAATAAAATACCTTATTACTGTTTAACTTATTATTATTTTTATTTTCTAAACAGATATATATAAATTCTAGAGTATTTAATTAATTAAGAGATTATAATAGATATTTTTCCTTGTTTATTTTTTCAGATTCAAGTAAGAACTATCCGATTGTTGATATTTTATGTCAGTTTAGTTTATTCAGGGCGGATTTAAGTTTTATAGTATGTTGACATATTGTATCGTTTATTTTCGAGATATAAGTATCGTCGAATATTCGACATAGTAAAAGGAATAAATCGTCGGTCCAGGTGCTTTCAAAACGAACGCTATTAAAACTGAAAAGGATACACAAAAACTTATTGCGATAGATTAGGTCTCCAAAATATCCACAGAAAAGTCTAAATAAACATTACATGCTTAAATAAATAGTTGCAAATTGAGTTTTATTTAAAAATCGCAATGTATTCATTCTTATTAAAATAAATATGTAATATATTAATTTGAAAAACTTTAATGTGTTGTCGGAAAATGTTAGAGGAGGCTTATGCCCGGAGCGCCACGGTTGAATGCGCAAGTGATCCCGTGGCGCTCCCCATCCCCCACTGTTCCCGTGGGGGAAACGCGTCATGCGTTTTTCCAGCGTAATAAAAGGAGGCACACTGATTAAAAAAAGCTTATTGATTGATTGAATGTGTTGAACGTCATATGCATGAACACAGGAAGCCAATTCTACTAAATAATTATCAGATTATCGGAATCTAATCGAAACACCATCGTTGAATAAAATAGGCTTAACATGTGTAAAGATCACTTTTTTTTTCGCTGGAAAAAATGTAAAGATCACTATTAAATCATTAGTTATTAATAATAAGTTTATAAAAAATAACGAATACATTATTTTGTCAAAGCCCACAGGAGTGAAATCTAGTAAGGCTTATTTTTTTTGCTAGTCCGAGTCCCTTATCGCACATTACACGCGGCCAATGACAATTGTGAGCCAAAATGAAGCTTTGAATTCAGTTCAGACGGCCAATGGACCGTCACTGGTCACGACACTTTAGCTATAAAAGTATGTGTGTAAAACAATACAGGACGTCTGATGGGCGTTCTTACTAAAATCTATACATAAAAAATGCCTTGTTTATTGTATTGAGCTGTGTCTTTTTCTTTACGTCTAATCATTAATGACAGAAAGAGAGAAATCAGTTTTTAACCCAACAACCGCTAAGAAACGTTTGTGAGTAGTCTTTAATTAATGAATTGATATGGGAATGTTATTAACTACAGAACTAACAAAATAATAAAGTGAAGAACGTATATATATATATATATATAAATATATCGATAAATGACGTCAGCACATCATGATCGGTAGCACAACACCGATTCATGGAATAAAGTAGTTGTCTGTTTTATTAAAATAAGATAATTGTACTATACAGTGCGTAATGCGTAATTAAAATCCCAAATTGCAAAGTATTATAATTACTCAACATAAATAAAATGAAAGCCCGTAACTGTCTTACAGCTGGGCTAAGGCATCGTCTCCTTTTTTAGGAAAACGTTAATATAATAAACTAAGAATGCATTGATACGCAATTAGGTTGAAACAACACCAATATCGATATTTTTGGTTGCGTAGTTACTCTTTATGTATACTACTTAATAAATAAGCTCACTGCTTTTTATTTTTGTATATAAAATCTCATTGGGTTTGAGTTTCAGTTGCAGTAATGGGAGACTTTCCTTACATTATAGCCAATGCGCAACCAACCTTGCGAACCAAGATTTTATGTCCCTTGTTAAACTATCTTCTATTAGAACTACAACCTCTTCTTGCCTTATTCTTATTCATCTTATATCTAGGACCTTAGAATTCCTGAATAATATTTAAATATGCGTGTTCTTTCCCAGAAGCGAAACTACCAAATGTAACCGCCTAACTTTTACATATCTACGTTATTAAAAAGCGAGATATATTAAACATATCGATTTAAATACATACATATATGTTTTCAGTAATTCTGATATGAATGACAGAAAGATTAGAATTTTGCGAAATTTAACTAGATTATATCAACCGCAAGAGGAATAAAGACAAAACATCGTTGACATTGAATTGACGCGATATCAAGAACAGTTCGAGTAAAATTAGAGATGATATTTCTAATTAGATTTCAAAAGTCGAAAAGTTTTCCCTGGGAGGGTATCCTGATATCCTTTAAAAAAGTGTGTGTTGAGTGATGTCATCACAAAACGTCGTACGACGCGCCCTTGAGCGTATCCGGCGACCGGCGTACCTCACGCCACGTTTTATTCATTGTTAGGCAGCGTGCACAGTTGCACACTATCGAGAAGAACTATATGTAGGAGAGAAATGACTTTTAAAGAAACATCTGTTTAACGTATATTGTATTTAATAGTCATACTATATTTTTGACATGCTTTATCTAATCTCCTGCCATAAATTAAACGTTATTAGCTAAATGTGGTTTAAGAATACTCAATAACAGTTGTTAATAAGCTGCCATCCGTATCCATGACCTGCTCCGAAACCGTGTTTTGAACCGTGATCTTATCTCAACTAGTTGAAACCGCTGATCATAAATTTGCTTTATCTGCATTGACGACATAGTATATACCTACAAATAAATGTCGTGTTCGTGAAAGTTTTTTCAGAAATAATTTAAAAGACCAAGCTTGTAGAAATTATCTTTTACAAATTTATATTTTATCATATAAATTTATATTTACAAGTATTACATTTTTTATTTTATGTAATTCATTAAACACGAATACGTATAATAATTAAGGTGTTTTTTTAATATTAATGCAATACCACTATTTTTTACGGTGAATAATACTGTGAATGTAATCGTAGCTGTATGCGCAGGTATGTGCCGAATCACAGAATGAATGGCGATATCAAATACACACCATCACGTGGAAGCGCGGTCGTATAACTTGTAAACAGGAAATTATACTACTGCGTAAGAAGTAGAAAAGGTCGTTGACCATGCTATTTCATTATTTGCGCTTAAAAATATTTATGTAACATTGGATTACTAGATAACACATAAACAACCTACATGTTTTTGTGTTTCAAACAGTGTAGAACGATGCACAGATAAGAAAATACCGATCACTAACAATTTTAAACCTTCCATATAATTTCCGTTCAGAAAACCGTTACGTTGTACAAAATAACGTTATATGGATGTAATTAATTGAACGTAAAATACAAAGTATAATTTATATGCTATATATATTATAAAGATATTCCAATTATATCGCAAAAAAAAATTAAACTTAATTAATGGTCGCTGCGTCAGGTTGTCATAAGTCCTAAAATTTTGGCAACAAACTCTTTGTTTTGTCTTAAAAAGTATATAGAAGTCAATTTCAAAATTAGAACTAATTCATTTAAAATATCTCTGAAAAACAAGTAACAGGAAAAAGTAAAATAAATGTGTTTCCTGATAAAAATAGCAGTTAGTGTGTCAGAATGTAGATGATGCATTTTCCCGCAATTTAAAAAAACCTGGTAAGCGCTAACGCTACATTTTATAATGAGTATTATACGAGTTACACATATGTAAAATGTAATCAAACCAATATTAAAAATCAAATATTTTCAGAAATAATATTTTTAATCTAACACAACGCAAATTAATCGTTCTATCGATGTTTCCGGGTCATCAAGTGTTAGGAGTGTAATTATAATTATTTGCATTTGCTCTGTTCTATGTAGGTGAGATGAATCTGAGGTACGTGATGTTAGTCACGACGCTCAGCGGCATCCCGTCATCAATCAATTTCTCCGAGATGATACCACATTTTAAGATTTCCGTGCCAAAAATAATAAAAGGAATATCACTGTACCCACTTGAAGTACATAACTCAATATAACACTCGGAAGTCGATTTTATATTATTACTAAACTTTCTGTTATGGTTTATAAAGTTAAGCTTATTATTTTAATATATTGTTAAAATTAAACGATTGTAAATTTTGATCTAACAACACAATACATCTGCTCGACTTGTTTCCTAGTAACATTAAGTAGTGGTGAATTTTCAACATGATCGCATAAAAATGGGAATTACGTCACCCCCCTAAATCATTTAATATGAAGGACCAAAATATTTATTTAGCGTTATCTCGTATAGCGTCTAAAGTCTTTGAACTATTCTCCGAGCTTAGTCATAATTTTTAACATGAAAGTATATTTTTTTTGTGAAAATGAACACATTTTATTTAATAAAATAATAAGTGTATATTTTTATGTTATTGTGCTTAAATTCAGTTAGAGATTAAACATATCTAAACTATATTCGGGGTATGTTTATTGTTATAAATTAATATCCGCTACAATAGTAACTGTTATGATGAAAGCACTATTTTATAAAAAAAATATTCCGACATTGGTGTAGGTCAGGGATATCGTGGTATCGAACTACGAGTATGACGCCATTACAATAGATGCACAAGTTACAACTAAATTCGTAGAAATCCTGATAAGTTTCTTATAAAAAAAAACTAGTGATAAAAAATTTACTAGATACTCAAATAATATAACTGACTTAAATTTAAAATAAATAAGTAAATAATATTTAAATAGCCTCTATAAACTTAAAACATTTTTAATAATAACATCAACATATCATATTCTGGATGTTTATGTTAACATTTATTTTTATAAAAATAATTACTCTGTTTTCACCAAGCGCAAAAGCTGCCTGTAAACAAATTTATATATAGTGCGTAAGTTCGAACTAAAATCCCTCTAAACACGTGTTTACAACAACTAAATTGCGTCGTAGATTAATGATATTAAATAATAAAAATTTAACTTTTAATACGAGAAAATGTGCAAATTACTTATACATAGAATATTTATATTGTCCAATAAACTTATATACACCTCGTACATGCAAGAAGCCCAAAAGTAAATTATCAATTAAAACTTACCCTGTTCTTAGGGACCATGGCAGTTGTGAACATGCAAATAGCTACTAAAACTATCAGTACTCGATTCATTGTCACTCGTTAACTTATGCGGGTAGTTAAAATCACGATTTTTAAAGTTCCAACAAGAAGCGTACGGTGTGCGCGGTGGCGGAGCGTGATGGAGTGTCGGCGGCGGGCGGGCGACCAGCGGTTATAAGTAGGCTGGAGTGGCCCCACCGCTGCATCGTGTCGTACCATATTTTTCTAATGGAGATGTTACACTCTTATGCCAAGCATTTGTTGGGACCTTTGACGAATGCGATACCATAAGCATAAATTAGGAATGGTAAAAGTCCATGTATCCACGAATTAATTAAATCCCACTCAAACTTAATCTCTATAAAAATACGCTTAACTTTGATTTTGTTACAATAAATCACAGCGTAAAACCACTACGACGTGGTTAGTTGACAGAAGTTATCGCTTGTTATTATTGCGATTTAAATGACATGAATGAACAAGCCTATTTGAGTTTACTCGCGATAACCGATGATACGCACGCGGTCGATCAATATACATAGCGAGTTGTTTGTTATTCTTTACGAGTACTACGAGATCGATGATCTTAAATTAATCATTTAATATTATTTTCATAATAAACTTAATTGCGCTATAATGTTCCAAATATCATTAGAACACGTGCTAGGTTGTTTATTGACACCGTCTTTAACGTCAATTCTATCAAACTACGCTTTAGTTGTTTATCTCATTAAACATTTAATTATACTCAACATTTTGTTTTGCTTAGTTTTTTTCCCATTGTCGTAATATTTTTTGTGTAGTAATTTAGTAGGGTTCGCATTGTTGAAAATATTAAATTCAACGCTTCAAGTTGGAAGCGCGCCCGCCCTCGCCTTGCGCGAGCCCTGACGAGGCGTGCAACGGAATTGCGTCATCCGACCATGCACAATGCTCCCGAAAGCTAAATAAACTGTTTAAGTATTCCATCAAATACTTTCTACTATTGAAATAGGTTAAATAATTGATTACAATGATTAAAACTTATAAAATAAATGAAAAAAAAATAATTTAGGAATAATGAACAATAATTAAAGAATAGTTAATATCATTGTAATAAAGTATTTATTTATGTATTGACAACAAAAAAAAAATACTATAAAAAACAAAGACTGCTGAGCATGCCTCATATCTATACTGCATAATGGTACATAGACATAATTATGTATGTATATTGCTCGTTTTGTCCATATGCATACATATTATAGAAAGTGTCGTGCCAGTCGGAGTCTTACACTTATTTCGGTCTTACGATAAGGAACTACTTTACCAAAAAATAAACTCTTAAACTCAAAATTTATTACTATTAGAATGTATTTAGCATTCTATCGTTCTATTTTCAAGCCAATCTGTAAAAAATAGATATAATTCCAACTGCATTCTATTCTACAAAACATATATCCTTTGCTTAAACAGAGCCGCATAAAAGCAAAATAAATAAAAAGGTAAATAAAATATTTTTAGGCTTTGTGGTTTTAATCGTAGCTTTAGATACTTATATCCCACTATGACCAAAATACTAAGGGTTATTTTGGTCATTTTGAATTTTGTTGTAACATAACACTAATAAAACTAAGAAAATATTCAATATGTGAAAATTTCAGTTGTGAGTGAATTGGTTTAAAATTCAAGTGATCAAATGTTGAAACAATATGTGAATAAAAGCTTGTATAAATAAAAATTTTAACAAAACAAAAACCGACTTCATAAAAAAGCAAATTAATATGCACTAAAAAGTAAAAAAATAATTGCGTATTCTTCTATAATTTGATAATTAACTTACTATTTTCTACTCATCAATATGTAGGTACGAATGTGTTGTGTGGTTGATAATTTATTTACAATTATTGTTACTTTTGGAGTCGATGTCAGCCAAGATGGGTTTATAACTACATACATAGTTAGTTATAGGTGAGATGTATAAGTTGGTATAATAAAAGTCAATTTGTAATGTGTATGTTTTTGTTTGTTTTTAAAAGATTCCCGTATTATTATTGCTAGGTATATTATAGTGTTTCCTTAGCTGACATCGACTCCAAAAATAACAATAATTGTAAATAAATTATCAACCATACAACACATTCGTACCTACATATTGATGAGTAGAAAATAGTAAGTTAATTATCAAATTATAGAAGAATACGCAATTATTTTTTTTACTTTTTAGTGCATATTAATTTGCTTTTTTATGAAGTCGGTTTTTGTTTTGTTAAAATTTTTATTTATTTTTCGATTTTTAGTGAATCTGAAGTACACTCACTAATTTGTAGAATATGGGTAGACCTACTAAACGTGCAGCTCATATGAGACAGCGCCATTTATATTATTATTTAAATATATTAATCTAAAACAGTGAAACATAAAGAAAAATGCATTTTGGTACTTAATTAATAAATATTAGTTAATATGGGTAAATGTATGAATATAAATTAACATGTTTTGATTAAATAGATTTAGTTGGTTGGGCAGCCATAACATAATCAAATAATTATTTCTAGTAATAATTAAATAAACTGTATGTTTATAGATGTTGTGTTATACCATTCTTCACCATAAAATATGACGGAATGTCTGTATATTAAAAAAAAAGGGGAAGTATCTATATTATCCTAACTAATATTATAAATGCGAAAGTAAGCTTGTTTGTGACGCTTTCACGCCTAAACCACTAAGCCGATTTAAAAAATTCTTTCACCAATGGAAAGCTACATTATCAGGGAGTAATATAGGCTACATTTTGTCCCCATATTCCCACGGGAACAGGAACTACGCGGGTGAAACCGCGGGAAAAACACTAGTAATCAATATATAAATATACATAAATATAACATGTATATAAGAGTACTTATACGATTCTATATATATATATATATATATATATATGTATAATTTTCAAAATTGGTCTCAACTTTTAGGAGATGTTCAAATATGTTTCAATTACAAACATATACATATATACTAATGCTTACATGCATAACTCATATTATAAAGAGGAAAGATTTGATTTTTGTTTGATTTTTTATTACGATTTAAATAAAAACTACTCGACCGATTTTAAAAATGCTTTCACCCTTAGAAAGCTACGTCTTTACCGAGTAATATAGGTTTTATTATATTTTCAAAAACTTATAGATCCCTACTTAAAATGGAGCAATGTAACCCAACGTATCAAACTGTTGCCTATAAAAGTTATAATTTCGCGTGCGCTGCGAAAACTATTGACGGTATATAAAGAAGTGTTTTTTACAATAGTACTATAATTACTTGATCATAACGATGTTATGGTAGGTGAATGATAAATCTAGATAGCCTATAAAAGATTCGGCCGTGTATCGTTAATTTGCTACTAAGAATTGAAGATTTCCGTTACTTTGTCATGGATCCTATAATCAGAATCTAACCAAACTATCATCAAACAACCCTTGAAGTATACTCTTTCTAATAAAAAAAAAATCATCGAAATCGGTTGGCGTGATATTGAGTTATTCGTCCATTTGTCGCGCACATACCTCATGCAAATTTACGACTTATATGGTTTTCTCATGGATTCCATTGTCAAACCTGGACTAAAAAAAAATGGGACCCCATGGGAAGCAACCCCTTTCAAATAAAAAAAAAATCATCAAAATCGATTCACCCAGTCGAAAGTTATGAGGTAACAAACATAAAAAAATAAATAAAAAAAAAACATACAGACGAATTGATAACCTCCTCCTTTTTTTGAAGTCGGTTAAAAAGGCATGCGACGTGCGAGTGTTGTAAATAAACGATTCGTTAAATTATTTAATTTTAATTAGATAGTTGTAGAGTATAACTATGAACAAACTAATTCTATACAATGTAATGTATTATGTAAATATAATTTATCAGAGCTGTTGACATCATCGCAAATCGCAAATACGTTTTAAATATTCTATTAAATCTATAATTAAATACTGTGTGTGATTTATGTTTATAATTCGAAAACCTTGACGACTGCATCGCTCGCATCGCCTCGTTCATAATTCATATTCGCACAGAAGTTCATCGCATTAGGGCCCTGGTTTCGTGGTACAAGTGGCCCTCGTGGATGTCGGTCCTTGGACCTTTCTATAACGCCGCAAATGAATTTGCTGATCGATCTTGACGGGTGCCTCTCAGTCTCGCTCAGCCTCCATAGCATGGGCGGCGTGAAGGTCGTAGCAACCAACAGGATTGATGCCGCGACCAATATGACCGCGGCAACGCTTAAAAGAAACACGAAGGCGCCCACTTCATCGACTTCACTTTTTAAACAATCTACCGAAAACCCCGTTAAGCCCCGTTTCCCAATTTCCCTTCACCTTTGGAATGGTTTTTGAGGACGACGACTTTGACAACAGTAATTGTCCTCTATACTTTGTGATGCAGATAAGAGAATATACTAACTATTTTATCTACTTATCGCCTTTATAGACGTCGACGATAGAATAACGAAAACATTAAGTATAAATAATGTGATTTTTTCTTGAACTACAAATAAATAAATAAATCTCATAAATTTTGGCATCTATGCTCCAAGCTATGAAACAAAATTTGATTTATTATTATTTACAGGTTTAACGATCAAAGCAACTATAAATTTATGATAAGCATGTACGTAGTATCAATGTAAGCGTTCTAGTTTTCTTATTTCACATCCCAATCGCAGGAAAATTTTAACAGCCAAATAGAATTGCGTCATTACTCTTATCTACTGATGATTCACGGTATTTCGTCATAATTTTAACATTTAGTAGTACTTATTTCAATAGATATTTATTTTAAATAAGTGTTTATCCTGTTATCATTAAATACTTACAAACTTAAAACTGATTAATACGATCATTATACCTCACTTTCATTGTGATGACCACCATTCATTTATATTGACTATAGAAACATTTAACAGATATTAGACCATGTAAAGACGATATAAATTTGAATAATGAGATTAGTATATGTATATTGGCAACGAAAATTGTAATAAAGAATCGTTTTCCATGTTAGTCGGTACACTTCAGAGAAAAAGGACTCATAAATTGGTATGAATATCAATAGAAACATAATCTGACCACTCTCTGTAGAATTGCTAACACAGAGCTTGCCAAATAATTCAGTAAAACCGCCCCTTCAAATAATACTAAGTTATATATAGCAGAACAAACTTTTAGGACTCTTTCTTGCAGAATATATTCTTTTCTTATATTTTTAACGACCTACTTAGAAATTTAAAAACTGCACAAATATTTTATTCATCATTAGAATAGACTTGACAAAGATTGGAAAACTTGGATTTACACCCGGAAGCCACCCACAAACGTACATGAATAATGAAGACATGAAAACTTTAATCCCTTTTGTTATTTTTTTTTTAATTGGGGAACTAAACACTTTCCTGTAGCAATATTCAACAACATTCTCGCGTTACGAGACGTGTATTCCAGGAAACAAGTGACGAATTTATCTCGCCTTATATCATTCTTCTCACTAGTGCAGCTCTTTTTTATCTAAAAAAATATTTTTGATAAGCAGCAATATAATTTGTTTGCTGTATTCTACTATCAATGTAGCCAACGTATTTTTTAGCCCAAAGGACATACGAAAGTAAGTAATTTTTGGCTCAGATGAAATAGTTAATATTTTTACACTGTCAATATCTATGGACGGTAGAATTAATATATACAACACTTACTTTAATAATAATTTGTCAATAACTACTCTCATTTACTGTGTAATTGCATTTTGGTAGTTACTACAGATAGAAACCTCTTTTAAAATGCACGTTTAAAGTGAAGAAAATCAATAAAGAAAACTGTCTATGACCATAAAAGGTCCTCCAGACCGATTTCGGCCACGGCGGCCAATCTCAAGAGAGATCAGCCAACTGCGCAGGACATATTATAGTGCACAAGTGTGTGCGCAAACACAGGTGCACTCTCTTTTCCTTAGCTCTCATAATCCGATGGGACGGCAATCCGACACGACCGGAAAGAGCTCAGGCGCAGGACCAACGGCTTAACGTGCTTTCCGAGGCACGGGAGTGTACACACTTCCAACTTCCAGACTCCGGGCTGCTACTGAGAATTTTCTGATAGAAAACCCCAATAACTATATATTGGCCCGACCTGGGAATTGAACCCAGGACCACCGCGTCTGCGGCCTTATATCAAGCCACTAGACCAACGAGGCAGTCAATGACCATACCAATACCTCGTGTCAACGTAATGTGGGGATTAAATAAACAAAGATGACGATGTTCCTTCGATATTATCCCTAACTGTTAACAACAATATTTCCAAAAAAATAGTACGGTCGGGGGCCCCAAATGTCATCAATTTTTTCGACTCTACCGTGTTTTAAAATGTAGATTTTAATTTATTATATTACTGTATTTTTGCCACACCAAAACTTCCTTCTAAATTCGAACTCCCAACGCATTTTGTAGCATTTGGTACGCACAGTATAAACGCTAAATTTTAGTCTATATATAAGCGTATAAGCGTATATATATATATATATACACTTACATCGCCAATGCTTCACCAACCTTGGGAACTAAGATGTGCCTGTAATTACAATGGCCCATTTACCCTTCAAACCGGAACAAAACAATACCAAGTACTGCTGTTTTGCGGTAGAATATCTGATGAGTGGGTGGTACCTACCCAGACGAGCTTGCGCTAAGCTCCACCACCAAGTGAATATATAACGTGATCTTGGGCCACTTCCATTTCGCTCTATTGTAAACCGCGTAAAAGAACTTTGTTCCAAAAAAAGTAAAAGTATATAAAGCGTCGGTGTGTATGGGTGGAGGTTGTAAAATGAATAGTCCATAGGCAGTATAAATTTCCTATATATTCACACTTATCATATTTTTGAGAACGACACAATAACTGTTTGTAGTGCATATGTAAATCTAAGGTTTGATTATATCTACTTATGTTTCGATTGTAATCGGCTATAGAAGCCGCAATCACATATTAAAACAAAATGGAGGAAATTCGGGCAATTTAGGTGCAAAATGGTGACCGCACGCACGTGTTTCTGTCTGTGGATATATTTATTATTTACTTTATTGTACATCCCAAAGATTAACCCGGAAATGAGGTAGGTAGTGCTGAAATGATAAACAAAATAATATGATAATAATAATCTATATCGATAACAAACTAATAAATACATGTCAATATAAATATAAAATACACATATAATTTATCTATATATAAATTATATTATCAAAACATACAACTATGTTTATATACATTCTTATAATATACAATAAATACAATAATCAAAACGATAAGTTCTCAAACAAACGAGAAAAAAAAGAATAGATCAACTATTATTTTAGAGCCAAAAAGTGATCGTTTACAAGTTTTTTAAAAATATTTGACCATTTCAGTTAAAAGATAACTTCGAACCGAACGGGTCATCTTTCGGAAATGTATCCAATCCAAGTACTATATACTTTTAATTTTCGATATATTGAAAAATATGCGACAAAAATCGATTGGAGTGAAAATTTTAATATCAAAGCGTAGCTGTGTTCCAAATAAGAGCTTTCGGTTATCACTTTTGGGAAGTACACCATCGTGCGCTGTGTAATAAGCTCGACTTTTCAGTAGCATTATTATTTGTTTTCTAGACATAGGCTGTTAATTATTATTTTACCACCTTCATTTTAGGTAAAATCGTTTTCTCGTATTATCGTATAATATTACTGATATTTCTACATGTATGCTAAATTTATTTCAATCAACAAAACAGACTGATGATATTGAGGAATGAAAAATTGTACTCCTATTTTTTACGTTAGTGACTTTATAATTAAACAGTTTATATAAATATATATCCAGACAGAGACGCCATGTATTTAATTATATAAATAAAATATATTAAAATATTTGATTAGTAAACACTTTTAAAACATTTAATATATTTCTAAAATGTGTTTACATATTAATGGAATAAAACCGAAGAAATAAACAATATATTTATTTATTTATATAAATTATATTATCAAAACATACAAAAAATATGTAATATTACATAAGCAATATCATCCCCCTAAAGATATAAACCATGTGTTAGTGTGCACCTGCATTATTTACCCTATGAACAATTAAATTTTAAAACAAAAAATACATTTAGATACGTATAAAAAAATTACGCGTTAAATCAAAATAACAAATGAAAGTCAGTCCGCACATGTCACTTTAATGGCATCAGCGTCTGTGAATATTTTTCTGCGTGCCAGACTGCTCGTCAAACGTAGTAACAACAAAAACATTGATATCCAATATATAAGTAAATACGTAAAAGTATAGAAAATCATCTATTTACTACAATAATATTATATAAATTTTATAGTAAGTACATATTATTGTATAGTATTATAATTATTTGTAATTTTATTTAAGGTAATAACTTGTTATTGACAGCTTTATATGGATGTAATTTTCCGCAATGTTATTATCTATTTAATACGTTTAGAAAGCAAACAAACTGCGTCAAAGTTTTCATAAATATTCGATACAATTCTAAAACTAGACGCAAAACAATGATATTTTTCAAGTGCCGCTGCCTCAAAGTGTTTTTGCTGTTTCTATTACACTCAATGCATTTCAATAAACCGTATTTAAATAAACAGCATCAAAGGAAAATATTGGAAAAGCTTCAGCTAAGACCTTGATTGTGCTCATGGCCGTGGAAAATATAGCCCCCCCGAGAGTCTATTCCAAGAATAGCGAATGCAGTCAAACGCCAGTTACTATAATCGAGTGCACTGATGTGCATTGGATGGAATATAGATATGTTGACAGTATATAAATTACTATAAATAAATGATCGCTGAAATACCTTGAAAGCTATCGGTGAATAGCGATGTCACGAAAAATTCTACGAAAAGAGTAGGCGTGTTTACGTTATTCAATGACACTTGGTCTAATTTGTGTAGGATAAGACATAACGCCCGTTTAAAAGCCAATTACGTGTAACGGTTGAAGTTTCTGTGAGTTCATGGAATTTTTCTATAACAACAATATACAATAAATTTAACTTATAAATTTCTAATTTTTTAAATTAGGAAGTTCAGCAGAAGCGGCAGTTTTAAGTTAACAATTTTATTATTTAAGTTATTTTGAGAGAATCAATTTGATAAGTCCTATGTCCTGGGCAGATGGCTAGTCTCTTGCTTATGGCTGCCGAGGCCGAAATTGCATTCGATCATTACCATTATATATTACATTCTTAGGCTCGGTAAGATAGACAGAGAAACGAGTTTGTTCAAAGTTTTCCTAAAGTGTATTTTGCCTAAACTAAAAGGTACACAATTTCACTCTTATCAAGTTCTACCTATATTTGTAGATTACTTTTTCAAAATATTTATCTACTTAAATTTTTGAAATTGTATAAACAGATTTACCTTATAATATTAAGTGTGCGATAATATTACTCTGAAGGCGTTATCATTACTTGTTCTCAAGATTGAGGAGACGTTATATACATTAAGCTACCTACCCAATTATACATACACATTCAAACAGATATACTTTTAACGCATGACAAAATGTACTCAAAATATTAATTTAATGATTTCATTAAAAAATTAATAGAATACTAGCTATTTCCCGTGACTCCGTATTACTCAAGACAAGTTTACATAGATGATAGAAAACGTGGAGCTAGGTATTTGTTGATATACCCGCCACGACATATAAAGGTAATCGGTAGAAAAGAGTAATAATTGTGATAACCAGTGATAGCTTTACATTTAACATAATCTTTTAATTATAATTTTGGAGAGTATTGTTGGCCCTTTGTAGTTTTTTTTAATTTAAATAAATATTATAAGTTTAAATGAACAATAAAAATCCTAAGCCTTTTTTGATTGTTTTATATATATATATTATTTTAGTCAATCAATTGCAACGAAAAAAATACGCAAGAAGTCATTTAACAATAAAATCGTTATTCCTTCGATTATCTAATTTTAAACATGTCTAACAATTAACAAAGTTCACATGTGTTGGCTCCCGATGTCATTATGTCTCGCAGTTCTCTCATTATACAATTTATCGAAACAATGGAAGTAACATTAAATTTTGCAGCTTTTCAATACATATCCTGCTTATAAGGAGTAGATTAAATAAATCGAGCAACAAGCGTCTTTGAATACGACACTTTGGCTTAAGATCAATTCTTATTACCGTCAGATGACTAAGAACATAATACGATCTGGAGTGTTGCCAGGCTTCTAACCTACGCTGCAGTCTTTCACCAAAAATTCCCAATTTTACGACTTCCACAAAAAGCACGCATTACGAGGTGTGCGACGTCGTACACGTCTCGTTCCACAAACAACAATAATTCTGGTGATTTATTTCCCCGTCTGTTCGTACGTCTAAAGATTAAGAATGACTGAATGAGCAGAAAAAAATGAGACATTGTTTCAAGTGCGCATTTTTGTATTTGTATTTTATGCAACACTTGTATTTAGACAGTTTACCGCGAAACGCCCTCAGTCGTAAACGAACCCACATCCTGTCTCACGTGGTGTACACCACAGCATTATAAGATGAGATCATGTGACAGGTTAGTTACATTTAGAATATTTCTAACCAAATGTATTTATTGAATCAGTCCAAAAGTATATTTATATGATTAGGTTATCGTTTTCACGAAAGTTAATACAATTTTCGACCCTTAAAAAACAATTGCAAATTTTTATACGAAGAGTTATAAAAATAACTTTTCTAGAAATATATGAATTAATTAATAGGATAAAGAAGTTATATATTCGCTTTGAAAATTCACTATTGTTTTGAAGATATAGTGAATAAAAACTTTATTTATGTTATGTTATGTAAATATATTATAAGCGCGCATAAAAAATTTTACCATAATAATTTAATTTTGAGGAATATAAAGATTCTTCTTAGCATAATACATATTTGTATATATTATAAAACCTATGAACCTAAAAATATTATTTATATATAAAATAAAATTTGAAACAGAAAAGCTACAAAAGTTCGTTAAGTAGACTATACTGCAGCGAGCCCACGTTAAATATTGCTTGAATACTTAAGAAAATGAATTATTTTTAAAGCTGTGACCCAGCAACAAAGGTGACAAACAGGGTCGTAAAATACGAAAGTAATAAAACGTGTAAATGCATGGGCTTCAATACCTGTTCTTTTATAAATACGTAGGTATGCAGTTCATTGCTATGGCAGTTCTTGGTTACTAAGGGAGTAGTTCTTTAAATAAGTTTTGTATGGTATTAGAACTAAGGTCTACTTCCAACGTTATGATACGGCTGTACATAATGTGTTAGTTTTTAAAGTTTTATATTTACTAATCCTTTTTACCACTTAGTGCTGTAATGAGAAGGTGGTAAACAAATCCTTATTGAGAAACCACATTGCAGAATTTCAGTAATAGGTATATTTTGGTCAGGAGACAACAACAAAGTCTCTCTTCACGTCTGTAACGTAGTAGTAGTACCTAGTAGTAACAGCCTGTGAATGTCCCACTGCTGGGCTACGGCCTCTTCTCCTCTTTGTGACGAGAAGGTTTTGGAACTTATTCCACCACGCTGCTCCAATGCGGGTTGGCGGAATGTGTATGTGTATGTGACAAAATTTCCATGAAATTTGACACATGCAGGTTTCCACACGCTGTTATTCTTCACCGTCTAGCACGAGGTGAATTATAATCACAAATTAAGCGGTGCTTGTCCGGGTTTGAACCCACGATCGTCGGTTAAGATTCACGTGTTCTTACCACTGGGCCACCTCGGCTGTATCTTTTATAAACTTTTAAGTAGTGACAATATAATGTTTAAACAATCAAAATGTGTTGAAAAATAATTATGAAATATTAGGCAACTCGACATATAGAAAATATGGCAGAATTAATAATCTATATAAATAAAATGTTAAGGTCTGTAGTTGTGCGCGCATTACGGAAAAACTACTGGATAGATTTCAATGAAATTTTCTAAATTTTATTTCTTAGACACTTATCAATATTTTTTTATTGCGATATCTTCATTTAATAAAAAGTTATTAAAGTTTCAAGAAACAACGATTTGTATCTGCGTGTTCAGTGATGTATGTTTAAACAAAATATATTGTTGCTTGCGATCTTTTTGATGTTTTTTCCTTCGTACATAAGAAAACTTTGTTAATATATCAAGCAACGCAGACGAAGTCGCGGGTATAGCTAGTTATAAATAAATAGCTGAAAAATAAGGTAGGTAGATTCAATTAATTAGTGTGCCGAAGAGATTTGTTGCTTCCAAAAAACGCTCCCAGACAACCTTTGATGTAAATATCAGGCATATAAGTAAAAAAATAAAAGGAATAAAAAAAAAATAGGTAAAAAATATTAAAAAATATTAATAATTGTCTATGGGCGTCTAAAATGTCATTGATTAGAGGCTTTTTATATTATTTGACAGTACGCAAGAAAGCTATGTTGAGCATACCGGATATGCTTACAGTGAATAATACTCATGAATATATAGTACTGGTATTCGCCCTCGGGTTAGGGGCAGAAGGGTGGGCCTATGTCCGTTCTTGGGGTTCTAGCTTGCTTCACAAATGTTATCAAAAACGGTTCACTGGTTTAGCCTCAAAAACGTTACAGATACTTTCACTTAATATATAATAGTAATGTAGTTATATATTAAGAGATATAAGAAAGTCAAGCCTAACTAATTTTTGTAATGTTACATAACATAAGTTCATATTTAGTTATGTTCTAAAGCGTATTTTCGCTTATGTATTATAAAGAACTGTTAATAATATAACGTATTACGCAACTACTTTCGTGTGTTTACTTATATTGAGTCGGTTTAATTTTAGGCGTCCAGCCCAAACACCTGATGATCTTTTCATGGCTGTCTGACAAACGTCCCTGGACGGCTTATTCGTACAGGTGACCCAAATAAGTTGGCTCACTGTTTCAGTTCACTGACCTATTGAATGTATTAATATATTATTAGCCGCTATATATTATTGTCTTCATCGTGGATGAAATAAAAAGATAATAAAAAGATTTTTTATATTCCAAACCTTTTAGAGCAACAGTTAGATTGTTCTATTCTATTAATTTGTAACACAATTGCTTATAATATCTTATATGTTCATATTAGTTGTGTCTCCAATAAAATACACACACATTTTTAAAAAGGAATTAATCTATATCTATACTAATATATAAATCTGAAGAGTATGTTTGTTTGATCCGGCTAATCTCATGAACTGGTTCGAATTTAAAAATTATATTTGTGTTGTATAGTCCTTTTATCGAGGAAGGCTCTAGGCTTATTTTATTCGTCATATTTTAATTAATTATACGCGAGTAAAACCTCGGGGCACAGCTAGTTATCAATAAACTTTAACAGAAGTAACGTTTAATGTAGTCTTTTAAAGTGTATTATTGTGTTGTGTGTGTCACTTCGTGGTAAAGGTCTTTCTGCAAGCCCGTCTGGGTAGGTACCACCCACCCATCAGATATTCTACTGCCAAACGCTATACTTGTGTAATAACACAATAGTGTTACAAATAATTTGGAGTTATTAATAATTTACACGTTATTAATAATTTCGTCATATAATTTGGAAAACCTTAATAATGTACGAAGTTTTGTGTAAAATCAAATCAAATCAGTAATAATTAATATTACATACACATCTTTTTAATAGACCGAATATAAGTCATGTAAGGTTATCGATTATTATAAATCTATTCATTAAACAGATCGATTGTGTGATGGCAATTTATGAAATAGGTAGTCACGTGTTAGTTGTAAAACGATCGCAGACAGCAGGGCGGCGCGGCGAGCGAAACCGCACAGAGATACCGGCTCTACGTCTACAGCCAACATTAACAATAATTATATACTTCCATAGCATACTAGGACGAACAGAGGTCGAGCTTGGAAAGAGACTTTGTCTCCAAGTATTATAATGTAATATTAAAACGGTTAGATATAATGATGGATCGATGTGGTTCAATAACTCTACTTCGTACTTAAACTTACTTACATATAAACATTGTTTACGGTTTTTGGTTAAACACTCTGTCTCTCTTTATGACATCATTGATTTGAAATTCGAAAGGAGAAGACGCAGCATTGCTTGCATTGCAACTAAATTAACCACTAAAGATTTTTGATATACGATCTCTTTATACAAATTATAAAATGCTGCCATTTTAATCAATTATATTTAATCTAGAGTGAAACTAAGACAAACGCTAGTCATATTAATTATGTATGTATAATAGAAATACTGCATGAATATTATACATCATGCAATACTTATACAGTTATACCTATAAAGCTACACATTTGCACGCTTGTAATATTTGGACGAGACTGAGTTTACTGATTGATTATTTGATTGTGTTCCAATGTAGTGTCAGTATGCAGACATGACAAAAATAACGCTAGTTACTACCTACATTGACAAATTATACTTATTATTATTATTATTACTATATGTAGAATCAAGCATTAGCGATGATACATTGACATTGGTGATATAATTTTAGGAATCTCTTGAAGTTCCGAATATGAAAACTCTACTCATAAGCATAAGCCGTTGTTAGCAAAAAAACGTTGCTGATCCGACTCGATGAGTATATTTTAGTTATTTTCATGTTTTGTCTGACGGTATATTCCTTTTGGGAAACTGCATATATTAAAACTGAACTTGGAGCTCGAGAATCTTACGTCACAAAATGTTTACAACAGCACTAAGTAATATATTCACGCCTCATCGTCATTCTGATAGATCGATCATTTTGATAGAAAAAGCGATAATTGTGTTTATACAGTAACAAGTTTAAAACATCTGTATTCCACAAATTGTATCCATACAGTGATTGATTACAAATAATGGTTAACTTATTGTACTTATTTTTTTCCTAAACAAGTCCGCAGATTTTTCCTAATGATATATTTTAATCTTACGTTAGTAACAGCTTGTAAATATACCACTTCTCGGCTAAAGCCTCTTCTCCTTATGAGCAGAAGATTTTAAGCTTATTCCACCACGCTGCTTCAATGCATTGGTGGATACACATTTAATCCGAAACATGCAGGTTTCCTTACGATGTTATCCCTGTGAATGATATGATGTATCAAATCAAATTAGGCATTTACATATACATCAAAACTCAAACTTGCCCGGGCTTAAGCTCGCAATATTAAAAAATAATTATGAATGCGGGTTATTATACAATACAATACATTCCTGGAGCACGACTTCGTTTATTTCGATATAAGACCATAATTGAATAGTATAATTATGAGATTTGTCAATTTTTTCTTAAATAAATTAGAAGGCGACATTATTTACTTTGCTAATAATCAAGAATACTCGTGTGAAGTTTATTGCATGTATTTTATTAAATTTCACCCTAAGCCAAGTATTTTTTTTTAAATTAAATAATAATTATTTGTAATGTAAATTTTTAATCGATGATTACTAGAATGCTATTGGCATATTAAATCAAGGTTTATTTTTACACTCATTTGACTAATTAGCGTAAAAAAGTTTCAAATTAGTCGATGACGATACATAATCGATTTATATTATTATTATTATTTGTATAAATATGCTATTCCCATGTTAAATTATTTCATAATAATAAGCTGAATGTGAAATTAGAAAAAAACTTAAAATTGTAGATTGCGATACAAAATCAATTTTAAATGAAAGCTCCCCTCCAAGAGGTCTCATTAAATTAACTTATTGAAGCTTAACCTTTCTCCACATTATTTAAAATTGTTAAATGTATGCTGAATTAGTTCCAATTAGACATTCCTCACCCGGTTACTGCCTTATGAGGCACCAGCGTAATTAAATGCAACTCATAGTAATAACCAACGTCTTATTCGAGCTGACAACGGTCGTAAATTTTTAGTAGGTATTGTAGTGTAGGTAGAGTTCCGTGTCAAGATATTTTTTACACAAAAAATTGATTTCCTTATTATTATGTATTAATATTAGTGCATCCGCATAAAAATTGGCTAATTTAGCAAAAAAAACAGACATTTTACATTGCATTGCTGATAGTAAAAATCTCGTACTATGTTCTTTAAAGAGTAGAAATTAAATTACCCAACATAAATATTTAGGAATTCTAAGTAGCTTAGCATTGTTCAAGAGTATTCGTGTCATTAGTATATTTTCTTAAAATTAATTATTAATTTATACATTGCGTTGTTTCTTATTTACTTAAAAATTCTATATATCATTTACCTTACAACTTATTTAAATATCAAAAAGTTTTATACTATAAAAGATACAGATCTCAGATCTCTGACAAATTCAATAGTGTATCATTCTTCCTAATCGTCTTTTGCCTCGTCTGTTTAACTACATACTATTTATGTTAATTGTTACAGAGAAAACTGACATAGACTATATTGTGGTGGACTGTTCATCATTTCAGCCAGAAAGCTGGTGCTGGACAAAGGCCTCCCCTAAGAATTTCCACAGTAGCCGGTCTTGCGCTACCCGCATCCAACGCCCTCCTGCGATCCTTACGATATCGTCGGTCACCTTGTAGGGGGCCTGCCCACGCTACGTCTTCCGGTTCATGGTCGCTACTACCTTTCTGCCTCAGCGGCCGTCAGTTCTGCGAGCGATGTGCCCTGCCCACTGCAACTTCAACTTAGCAATTCTGGACTGTTATTACCTAACAAAAGATATGAAGAACAAACCATATAAAATTTAGTATGTTTTAATGAACATATATCTATTGTTATTGGCTATTGCAAACAAAATTGCATAATAGATTAAAATTGTTTATTTTTTTGTTATCGTACATTTCGAAATAATGTTCATTATTAAATTTGTAAGAGCATGTTAATACATACAATGTATATATACCTATAATTAAAACATTCGTAGTATTTTCGATTTCGTAGACTTATATTATAACAGATTAACGATTGAAGGGAAATTTCTTAACGTTCAATACATATAAATAAAACAGCCGAATTACATTTGTGGTGCAAATACAATTTACTATATTGTAGGAAACGAAATTGAATGTCCGTTATAAATATTTATATTTTTCTTCGTTTCGACGATCCAGGTTCATAAAACAAGTTTTAAAAGTTTACGTTTCCTTTTTTGGTTGGTCACCTACCCTTTCCCTGAGGATCCTCATAAAATCAAAGTTACGTTTGCACTTGCTAATACGTAATATACTATATGATTGCACTGTTCGTTGATGAGGAACAGTCAGAGGTGGTCCAACTTATTTTTAGTTACTGATTTAATGAAACAGTGGACTCGTAAAACATTTATTGATTTTTCTTACTTATAATTTTATTGCATTGTATTGAGCTAGTGAGGCGACTAGATCAGGAAAATGCTCTACGATTAAAACGAGCCAGTTACGAGCAAAACTATCTATAACTTTTTTACCGAATGATTTTTGGTCACGTTTGAGATCTCAGCAACGATCAACGGTAGGTGCAAATTTCATACGATTTAAATTGGAGAAAGGACAAAAGCAACAAAATATTATATAATTGAAATTTTTGAATCATTGTAGACAGCCGAATAACTATTTGCCCCTTTGCTGCGTGAAAAATCAATCAATATCTAAAATTCGGCGTTCTAGGTTAATATACATTTTTTCCAACGTAATGTCAGGACTATTCAAGGAAGTATAACTTTAACAGTCGTCTTAACGCGCGTTTAATATGCACACAAAAATAGAGCAATATCCCAAGGAGATAAGGATCTAAATTAAATAACACGTATAGTACAATAACGCTACGATCATATTTTCAATAAAATTGAGTTATCAATAATAGGACTGTAGATAATAAATTATAATTAATTAATATATTTTATAGTATCACGTGCTTATCGTAAAAGCTATGGTTCAGCGGCTATCTGAAACTTTAATATATAATTGCGTTCGTAAGTAATATAATATTAATTACTACGTATTCATTTTGTGGGAACTTGAATCTCATGTTCACCATTACGAATTAGCTGTTGTTAGTGGAATTTCAAGACGGTTTATTTCAATCAAAACAAATCAAAATACTTTATTTAATATGTAAGCATTGCGCTTACTTATTGATGGGCCAAATTTTATTTATTTTATGTTATTTTATTGACCTCAATTTTATGGGTTACATTGAATTTAGCATTACAATACTAACTTTACCTAATTTATTAATAACATTTAGAAATAGTCGAACGTATGCAATGACGTAGCTACGGTGGAACCCAAAGAAGGTTTGGCGTTTGACGTAATAATGATGATGCACACTTGACAGATTTCGGCCACGGCAATAATTCTCAAGGAAGTAGGCTATTTAAAGTAGGTAGCAGACTGGGCCACCTGGCTATGACATACATTGCCATACCCTACGTTGCCGGGATTGTTGTAGGGTTTTGTGCAAGCTCGTCTGGGTATGTACCACCCATTCATCTGATTCTACCTTAAAATAGCAGTACTTGTTATTGTTGTGTTCCGGTTTGAAGGGTGAGTGACACAGTGTTACAGACACCAAAGTTGGTCGTGCATTGGCGATGTAAGCGATGGTTAACATTTCTTACAATGTCAATGCCTATAGGCGTTGGTGGCATATTTGATCGTCCGCCTTCCTGTACTATAATAAAAATTATGTATATTATACGTGTGGACACTTCGAATACAATGTCTTAAATTAAAAAGTTCAATGCTTTAGTTACATTTTAAAACCAAATCTACTTGAAAAATATATCTCAAGAACCAAAACGTGGATGTTAAAATGCATGTATTCCAATGAGGTCAGATACATTGGAATATTGTTTCTCAATGATATCCAGCTGTTGAATTTTGAATCAAATATTCCGATGCTATTACCAACATTATAATACAAAAAACTTTTCGCATTACAGACGGAGAAAGACTGCAGCCCGCTTTAACCTCGTGAGAACGTGTTAATCCCTAAAGGAAACACGTTTTATTGAACCAATGGCAGTATATTTGAGCGCAGCGGGTTTAGTCAGCGTAAGGCAGTCTCGAGCACTGCTATATGATATTATTGTAGCTTCAATGGAAGATAGAACGAAACCAGTTCATTGGAATACACCAGAAGGAGCCAGGTTACACCCAACAGTACACGGTCACAGTTAGAGCAGATTACGCCTGATGACCGTTGGTGCTGGAATTTGACTACAGCCCTGTTCAAGGCAGTGTTCAAGACTAGTTCGTCAGCACAAATATGATATACGAGTGAGTACCTACAACTGGTTGAATTTCATGAAAGATTTAAAATCAACAACTGCAGCCGTATGATTTTAAAAGGAAGCGTTTTCGGGATATAATACAGCGAACTTTAACTCTGCTGCACTGCTTACACACAAGTTTTTTTTTTAGTCTTTTGCCATCCACTGCTGGACGAAAGCTTCCCCCATTAAAAGGCCAACCATCCCGATCTTGGGCAACCTGCAACCATCCCGTACCTGGCTCTTTTTTTAAGTCGTCGGTCCACCTCGCCACAGGGCGTCCTACACCACGTTTGCCTAAGCGTGGTCTATTACATATACATATGTTTTACTCATACTCAGTTGTAACCCCTATGTGTAAAACAAATGTATATGTAATAGGCGTAGACTTGCCATGTAAGCGATATGTAATAAGTAGCCTTACTTTTTATTTTTACCCACCTACATTAATGTTAAATTATAAAAAAATAGATTAAGAATTTACTAATACCCACCTGTACTTTTATGATTAACGTGTATTTTTCTGTACGTGTATTAAATGAATTGTATCATTTTTAAGAAATAAATGTCTAAAGCCGTAAATATTTATTTCATATTACTATATGGTATCTTAAAAAATAAAATTTCATGCAAAACATTTTCTTCTATTGCTAGTTAGTTTTCTGATTATATATTTTGAAATTTAAATTACAGGTAAATCCGCTTAGAGGCGTTTTGTTTGCAGTACTGTAATACATACATAAACAGTGAATAAATTGGAATGAACCAGTTTGCTCTAGGTAACACGTGCCTAGAAATCTCGCATCAGTAGTGATAGAAGTGTCATGCAATTTTGTTTTATATTATTCTATTGTTACTAATTAGTTCATTGTTTGTTTTAGGTTATTTATTGTCTATTAATAAAAATATAATTAATAAAAATAAGCCTAGAACCTTCCTCGATAAAAGGACTATACAACAAAAAATATTTTTTAAATTCGAACCAGTAGTTCCTGAGATTAGCCGGATCAAACAAACAAACTCTTCAGCTTTATATATTAGTATAGATTATAAATTGTTAGACATCACACTGCAGTAATATGTAGCATTACTTGTAATTTAAATTGCGCTTATATTTGCATCACACCAAATATCTACTTGTGGTAAGTTAGTCGAAAAAATTATATGGAGTTCCATCAGTTCGAGTTAAGTGATTTACAATTTAGTTGTAATCGTATCGAGTAGTCCAACATGCATGATATAGTGCGGTATTAACTATTTAACTAAAAATGACTCTGGTGGTAAAACACGGATAAATCTTAAATTTATAATGTTTTTGTTATTTTGTTTTTATATTCTATAGAAAGGCGGACGAGCATATGGGCCACCTGATGGTAAGTGGTCACCAACGCCCATAGACATAGGCGCTCTAAGAGATGTTTATCATCGCTTACATCGCGAAATGCGCCATCAACCTTGGGAACTAAGATGTTATGTACCTTGTGCCTGTATTTACACTGTCTCACTCGCCCTTCATGCCGCAACGCAACAATACCAAGTACTGTTGTTTTGCGATAGAATATCTGATGAGTGGTAATGTTTTTGATATTTTATAAAATTCAATAATATATATATCGTTATATTTCTTTCGACAATAATCGATACTATGTTGTATTGGCACGATCTTTCATAACATATCATTCATCACGTCGTATGGCATAAATGGCGCTCCAAGCAATAAATTGTTATTGGATCGATTTTTACTACTTGTAATTTGACTTGCAAGTTGCAAAATGTAAATAAACAGCAGAATTCATTTATATATAAAAATGTAAAGTATATCTAATCTTTCCAGAGACTAAAAAATATTGATCTCTTTATTCTAAGTTAACGTTTAATTTAAATGATTTTTATAGCATAGATAGGCGGACTAGCATATGCCACCTGATGGTAAGTGGTCACCAACGCCCATAGACATTGCCATTGTAAGAGATGTTAACCATCACTTACATCGTCAATGCGCCACCAGCCTTGGGAACTATGATGTTATGTCCCTTGTGCCTGTAATTACACGGGCTCACTCACCATTCAAACCGGAACACAACAATACCAGGTACCCAGAGGAGCTTGCACAAAGCTCTACCACCGAGTAAAAGGTTGACAGAAAATGCCTGTATGGCGTTAAAAAACCCTAACCAAAGGTAAATAAGAGAGTCGGTACTCGGTAGCCACAATAACCACAGATAATTTACCCGGGTAGAAGGGATAACACTGAGACACACACACAGATTAACAGGCGTATACTTAATAACTTAATAATTCTCTCTTTAATCTTGAATCTAATGGACTATGAAAAAAATGTTACTGCGCTTTTTAATAATAATAATCATCTAATTAAAACCTATACATTATATTATTCAGAAAAAAATGCCGTATCAAGGGTAACGAGGAAAACTTCATTGAAATACGGCGTTATTGACTGCCTCGTTGGTCTAGTGGCTTGATATTAGGTCGCAGACTCGGTGGTCCTGGGTTCAATTCCCAGGTCGGGCCAATAAATAGTTATTGGGGTTTTCTGTCAGTAAATTCTCAGTAGCAGCCCGGAGTCTGGAAGTTGGAAGTGTGTACACTCCCGTGCCTCGGAAAGCACGTTAAGCCGTTGGTCCTGCGCCTGAACTCTTTCCGGTCGTGTCTGATTGCCGTCCCATCGGATTATGAGAGCTAAGGAAAAGAGAGTGCACCTGTGTTTGCGCACACACTTGTGCACTATATTATGTACACTCCTGCGCAGTTGGCTAGTTTCTCTTGAGATTGGTCGCCGTGGCCGAAACGGTCTGGAGGACCTTATAGATAGATAAACTTCGATCAATAGTGAAAAATAAGAATTGTGTTCTTGACGTTTGTGAGGTTATTTCAAATTAGTATGGTCCAATCATAACTTATTTGATAAGGAAATAACAAGCAATAGAAGAGAACAACCGTTATTGTACTTTTCCTATGTCTTCCTTCATTCATGGCGTAAGATCGTAAGTGAATGTCAATACAATCTAAACCACACTATTGCTCGGGAACAATGCATAGTTTGGATTGAAATTATTGAACCTTTACATTGTTTTCTTCATTTTATGGTCGGCGCCACATTTGAGACTGAGTATTGTTTTTGTTCGTGACGCCTTATCTAGTAGTATTGTTGATCGAAGTAGAAAAAGCATAACAATTAAATCACGCGATAGTAGTGAAATATAAAATGTTATTGACGCAAATTTTTAGGCGCACTCTTATTTTAACAAGCTACATATCTAAACAGATTTGCTATACATAAACATACTATATTTATCCTGAAACTATAAATTAAAATTATATGCAAGTTCCATATGAATATATATAATAATTTAGTACGACAACGACTTAGGACAATACCTATTGTATATTGGCTATAGATAGATTACAATGAGAACTCCGTATTCGGAGTATTCAGGATTTTTCCCGGGGTATTCCCCAGGAAAAATAACAAGTAAGTAAGTAAGGCATGTTTTATGGTCTATATGGCCATAGCATATATTTTTGGTAGCATATATTTTTTTTTCACCATCGGAAAGTAGAGGTTTCAACGAACAGAAAACAAACCAACTTTTTGAAAAAAGCTGATATTTTGACGGGTGAATTTTCGATTGAAAATTAGGGTGCTTTTTCGATATTAATTCAAAATAAGGTGAAAAAATAAATATTTTTAATCAAATAATTTACAGCGTATTTGAGACATAAAAAGGTAAGTTTTCATTATTTTTAAAGGCTTCTACCCTAGTCTATAATAAGAGTGACAGCCTTGTTATCTGAACTTAACATATTCTTATGAACATCGTTGATATTGTTTATATATTCTCTAATACTGTCGGTTAGGGCTTTTTACAGGTTTTTTTTTTAAACTTGGACTTGTTTTTGATCCAAAACACCGTCTCATTTTGTGAGTCTTCATAAACTTACCGCTGCATATTTTCCTACAAAGCACGCAAGGCAAGATATATCAAATTCATTGAAAAAAAAATTGTTGTTTTGAATTAATTAAATAAGGCCTCCTGACCGATTACGACCACGGCGGCCAATCTCAAGAGAGATTAGCCAACTGCGCAGGAGATATTATAGTGCACAAGTGTGTGCGCAAACACAGGTGCACTCTCTTTTCCTTAGCTCTCATAATCCGATGGGACGGCAATCCGACTCGACCGGAAAAAGTTCAGGCGCAGAACCAACGGCTTAACGTGCTTTCCGAGGCACGGAAGTGTACACACTTCCAACTTGCCTTATATCAAGCCGTTAGACCAACGAGACAGTAATGAAATAATTAAATATTTAACTGCGTATAATGCTTATTAAAATAATAAACTACGCAGTATTAGATTTACTTTGATACGACGTGCGCCCTCCTCACGCAGCTGCCCGGTGCCCGCATTACATCAGCGGAGGGCTCTCTGACCCTTAACCTATTCATTCATAGATTTCTAGCTTACTCCTACGATCAATTTATAGGTTATCATAGAAGAACAGATAAGCCGAGTTGAACGAGGCCGCTAGAATTCAAGTAGGGTTAACATATAAGCGTGAATCATAAAGTAAGATGTAATTAAGACCAAATCTAATTATTACATAGATACATCGAAAGAAGTAATATAAAATAATATTTTTTGCTCAAACTGTCATAAATATTTTTAGTAAATCAAGTTTCAACCACGGTATACAGGTCTTACAACGGCGCCCAATTACAGTGGTGAGAGATTGGTACGATTGTTTCATACGTTTTATTTCGCGTCAACGCCGCTGGACGTCTTTGCTATCGATGAGTGACATGCGAGTGTCAATGTATAATAAATACATGTGAATAAAACAATAGAAGCTTTGTACTGTATTTTCATCATCTATTAATTTAATGGGTTTTATAAAATACGAAATAAATTCGATTAATGTGAAGAGGGTTGAAAATCGTGTGATAGAAAAAGAGACAGAATACTATTCTGTCTTCGTTGCACAGCACACGCATCTATTGTCATGCCTCTGGCGGCCGTATTTTGAACAGAACAGTGCAACCATTAGGCCGCAATACCCCACTACTTTTGTTCCAAGACCTGTGTTTATAACTTTATACACAGGAATAGCGGTCGTTATTGCGAAATAAAAGTTGTAACACAATCGCACCAATCTCTCACCACCGAAATTAGACTCGGTTGCTAGACCTGTATACAAGACCGTGGTATCAACCAATAATAACGCTTGTAAACACAACAAACAAGATCATTCCGTACAAACTGCGTACTCCTATCGTGTATGCCAATAGGTATTGTATGAACTTTTGTTATAATATAATTAGGCTACAATATTTAAATTATTTTATTTTAATCCCCGTGCCTTACTTTAATTACTACAACTTACTCCAACTTATATAAATACGAATACGCTTGTAAAATAGAAATTACTAAATAAATAATAAATAAATTACTTTCTTCCCTAAGCTAATTGACATGACTATGAGGTTGAACTTAAAATTAATGACATTCCCATTTTGAAATATGAAATAAGAAAGCACAAAAAATCCTGGATACTAATTATTAACCGGATATGACTATCATTAATATAAAACTAAAATATAATAAATAATATTACTAAAACAAATATCCGTGAAAAGAGAATTAATTGCGCCATAAAATTAATGATTAACGAATACGGTTACAATATATAATCACCAATCAATATTATAAAAGAACGAAAGTGATCAAAAAAGTAGTGAGTGAATAAAATTAGTGAGACAGATGAGATTAAAGTTATCCCGCAATTGGGATTGATTACTGGTAACTGTAATCGTAATAGGTAGTCATTAATCTGATTATATTTTATCCAAATCTGATGATAAATATAACATAATTAAAGTTAGATTACTTTCCAGCGGTAGTACTCTCATGACTAGAGTAATACCACTGGAAAGTAACGAAGACTATGAATTGTAAAATAAGCACATTTATGTTTTTTAGGGTTCCGTACCAAAAGGGTAAAACGTGACCCTATTACTAAGCTCTATTAAACACCAGTGACTAGCAACTTTTTTATATAATAACGGTTGAAATTACATCACTAAAATTATTAATCTATAATTATTTTTTGACATCTCAGATGTATAAAAGCTGTCAGTTTGAATTTGACAATTGACATTAATAATATAGCAATTGACAAATGGACAATGGCATTTATGACTTACCTATATATATATATACTTCATTTTAGTATTTGTGATGTGTAATAGAAAAATAGCAGCCCAAGTTAAAATTTGTTATAATATTAAAAAATAGCAACATTTCTAAGAATCGTCAGAAACGCTAGAAAATTCAGAAAATATATTTTAGTTTAGTGCATAAATTCTATCATGTCTTTAGACACCGTACCTAAAGATTTAAGAGGCCTACGGGCCTGTTTAGTATGTTCTTTAATTAAGGTAATTTCAAGCAGTTACACGTATCATTTTAAAATTCTGTGGTACTTAACATTTTTTTGTTTTTAGACATTTGATCAATTCGAATACGATGGATGCGACAATTGTGATGAATTTCTTCGTATGAAAAATAACAAGGATAATGTATATGATTGTACAAGTAATAATTTTGATGGGTTAGTATGTTGCCGTCTAGTGGTTAATAAATAATAAAATTATTGAATGCTCATTTTGTTAGTGTCATTAAAGTTCATTCATGTATCAAAGCATTACTTAAGCATGAAAAGACTAATAAATTTCCCTATTGTTTAGACCTAAATAATGACCTAATAAGTTTAAACCTTTTTAATAAGAACCCCATATAAGTAACACATATTTTAATTTACAGTATGATTGCTGTTATGAAACCTGCAGATAGTTGGGTTTGCAAATGGCAAAGAATTAGTAAGTAGCATATATTTTGATCTGTGTTGAATTTGCAGTCTTAAACACAACTTCTTCCTTCTCATACTTTTGCTTAAGGAAATTAAAATCAATTTTCATCCATGTTCTACTTTTATAAAAATAAATAAATAGACCTAAATAAAGCATTACTTTTTGCAGGTCGGTTTTGTCAGGGAGTTTATGCAATCTCAGTCTCTGGACGCCTCCCAGCTGGGGTTATTAGAGAAATGAAAAGCCGTGGTATTGCTTACAGACCTCGTGATACCAGTCAACGATAAATAACTCACACCAATTCATTATTAACATACTAACCAATAGAAATAAATATTTTTATATTTATGTTATTGTGTTTATTTAAAGTATTTGATTTCACATAACTGATATAAGTATTTAAACAGTTATACCATCATAAAATGAAAACCCCTAGATAGAACTTGCAATACAAAATATTATATACAGTAACCAGTACTTTTTTAAAATACAAATAAACTTCATGATAAAAGAATTCTTGTACATCATCCTTCAGAATTACTATTAAGTATTATAACACAGACAATAAATATATATCATAATCATACTACAACGTAATATTAATACATATTTTAGGCACCCATGCCTTGTTAACTTGTTTGGGCGATGCTTATTTGTTTAATTAAGGAAACTAATATTATTCATTACAAATATAATATGCCACCAAAATTACAATCTATCTATAAATTTATGTTGTAACTGTACTTAACATTATTAAGCAACACAAAAGTTTTGTTAATTACATTTTATCTGCCATTACTATTAATTAAGTTCATCTGATGAACAATGCAATATATGTTATTATCATCTTAATTATTTTGAATATATTCCATTATTATATATTTTTGTAGTATTTTATTACAATTAAAAAAAGCTCATGATAAAAATCAATATAATTCAATAAAAACATTTACTACTTATAACCCTTTTGTACTTGTCATTTTATTTTATAAATAAATGCATACTTTACAGTTTCTAAAGCAACTATGTTAATTTTTATTTTCTGTAATAGCTGTCTTTAATACATTATTATTTGAAATTTCAGTATTAAATACATGCCAAAAGGTAATTGGGCTAAATGCACATAGAAGGCTGCAGGTTCCCGACTGTCAACTGCTGCTTTCGGAAGGTGGAACTTTGAACTCATTATCTGTCCCCAAAACATCTTTCTCTACTTCTTTGAAATCAATACTTTGTTGCTTCATTGCTTTCTGAAATAAAATAATAATAATAATCAAATCGATAGAAGGGATATAATGTGTGTTAATGTACAATACGAGTCACCTTTACACATTCCTGATAAACCTTAAAAATTCCAGCACACATGGAATCATCATGATCGCCTTTAAGAAAACGCTCCGAAAACCATGAATTAAAACAATCATCATATTTCTTTTTTAATTCAGTACACTCTTCTCCTATACTATTCATTTTATTTTCTAATATTACGTAATGAATTTAAAAACTAACAATAGCCAGAATTTTCGCAAATATTAGTTTTATCTTTTTATCGGCTATTTTGACATTTTAGAATTTCAGGCTTCAATTCTGTCAGTGTCAAAGGCAAAGACTAATATTAGCCGATAGGTAACCTACCTAATTATCAAAGTAATGAAAAATTAATATTGCAGGATGTGGTTGAACCTCCGCCAAACACTTGCACTTCATGAAAATTTCAACATATTAATCATACTTTAAATTAGAACTACTAAGTGAAAACAAAAATTGTAAAAAATATATCAATCTCTCAATACATTATGTTAAGATTAAAAATAATAACCTTTTAATGTTATTTTCAAATAAACACGTTAGTTTTTTCAGAACTGTTTTTAATTTACTTACTCTAATTTTTTATTTTATTTTGTTAAAATAACTTCTTACTTTGGTTTATACAAGCAAGAAGCAGTTTAGTTTAAAAAAACAAATGGTAGTCTGTAAAGTCGGCTTACGAACGATAATTTTACATGAAAACGTCTCGTACTCGGCTCGGATGCATCGGCTGTCGACCGATGGAGTGGATGTGAGATAAATGCATCACAACTCACAATAATGAACAAACGCTTAGGCCGATCGTGCATCTCTATTGCTTGTTCCGCGCTCTCGTTTGCACGCTCAGGCTGAAGTTCAGCCGCTGAACTTGACAATGAGTCATGCTTTTTCGTGAGTGCACGTGCAGCCGGCGTTCATCGACTTTATATATTATCAATGAATACAGACGTTACTCTCTCTTTTGCTCTCGTAGTTAAGATATGCTGGTGAACGTCCGTCTCTCTTGCTCTCATACGCTGGAGAACGGTTGCCACGCTGCTAAACGGCATTTTGGGTCGCAGAAAGTTTGTCTTCAGAGCGCCCATAAGAACTGCGCTTCTATGCAACGTCTGTATTCAATATTCATTGATATTATTGTCTCCTTTTTCTGGCGTCAATATTACATCTGTATTTATCACCTGTCAAGTGTCAATTTTCACTTTAGACGTTTAGAGTTTAGACTGTAGTGCCTACTTCGAAATTGTAACACATGAGTTGAAATTGAAAACGTTTTTATCTTTTTAGTGGTTATATATTTTCTTGAGTTGAATGTTGATATTTTATCTAAGAGGTTATGTCACATGGTTGCGCAGTATTTAATTATCTCATAAAGCAGCAATAGCTAACAAGATGGGTGATATACTAAAAGACAGCCGATTTGCAAAATATCTCAATGATCCTCGTTATAGACAAATTCCTAAACATGAGCGAAAAGTTAAAATAGATAAAAGATTTCAGTCAATGTTTAATGATGATAAGTTTAAAGTTAAATACACAGTCGATAAGCGAGGAAGGCCTGTGAACGAAACATCCACTGAAAATTTACGAAAATATTATGACTTGGATGACTCGAGCGATGATACTGGTGATGATTTAGAAACCACTTATGAAGCTGTATCAAAAAGAGAAGAAACAAGTGAAAATGTTGAAAAAGAAGAGAAAAGTAGAATAAAGCCGGGTCGTTTTGTTAGTAGACTCCCAAGTGACGATGAAGATAATAAAAACGAAAAGATTGACCAAACAAAAATATTTAAAAATGATAAACTTGTTCGTGGAAGCTTAGACAAAAGAATAAAAAAAAAATTACTAGATTTAGACATTGATTATGCTCGTGGCGAAGGTATTTTTATTAACTAATGTTGTTGTTGAACACAGATATTGACTGAGTTAACATTCATTCCGTACAAGTGGTTGTATGGTATATTTATAACTTAAATTTAACACATTTTCAAATAAAATTTACAATAATACATGTATTATTATTGAAAATATCATTAATACGAAAATTAATCCAATTTTACAAATACTTCAGGTGTGATCATGACTGACTCTTCAAGTGATGAAGATAGCAGTGAAACAGAAGATGAAAGTGAGCTAGAACATGAGTGGGGACAGCTGGATGCGGACGCAGAAACAACTGAAGAATCAACACGAAGGTATAGGATTACTTTATACCATTTGAAAATAATTTAGTCTCGATAAAATATATTAAATACGAATATCAAAAGTAATATACAAATTTTGATATTTTATTGAAGAATTTCTTGCTCAGAACATTTATTTGTACTTCATGATTTCTAGTCCATATTACATATAAGTATTGGGGCATCTAACATTGTAAATTAGTAACAAAACATTTTGCTCACTTAACACATTCACCGCCAAGCTCATTTAATAAAGCTTTGGTACAAAAATATCATGTAATTAATTTTAAAAAATACAGAATAAAGTACATGGTAATGAAAGTGTTAAAAAAGACTTGATAATAATAAGAGCTTTTTCTATATTTCGAATTTTATCAAATAACTTCACACACAATCCTAATATACTTCTCACAATTGCCTGTTGATATCTCCCTAAGTTCTCTTGGTGAATTTTGGTTCATTCAAACCTGACCAAACATTATTTTATTATTATGTTAAGTTATTACATACACTTATTCTTATTTTAAAATTTCAGGCTTGCTATCTGCAACATGGACTGGGATAATATAAAAGCAGCAGATCTTATGGTTCTTCTCAGTTCATTTTTACCACCAGGAGGACTCATACATCATGTTACTGTTAGTTACAACATTAATAGCAGACATTTATTAATTTTCTTTTTTTGATAATAAAAATAACCAATGGCCACAATTAATAAATAAAAAAATATTTTTCAAAATAAAAACCCCCGAGTGCATGTAGCATAAGGATCTCCTTAGTGTTAAAGCTTCTTCAACCATGCTGTTCCAGTGCTGGTTGATGGATGCACATTTGACAGAATTTTATCTAACTAATTCAGGTTTCCTCTACCTCCGATAAAAAGATGCATTATAAGCAAAAATGAAGCATGTAGAAGAATTAGAAATTTAACCCAAATTTTTCTGTTTATATTCATATTTTATCTATTGGAACCTTCAAGGCTCATTTTCATTGGTCGTTAACTCAGTCGTTATATTACATGCGGGGAGTCCTCTAATTCGGGATATCGACGACTGAAAATAGGCTAGATTTATATTTCGGTCGATTAACGGTATTCGGGTTTTCCCTGCATGCGGCCAACAACAATAAAAGTCATCGGTTGGTGTAAGGTAGGCGTAGCGCGTGGACTAGACTCGGTTTCAGACACCAATATAAAAAATTCTAAAAAATATAAATTTTTAAAATTCTCCCGCACCCCGTATCGGCCCTATCGGCTAATGAAAACATTTACAGCATGCGGTCCTTATGGCATGCGTGAACAGAATGCGAATAGCAGAACAGCCAGCTCTAACAACCAATGAAAATGAGCCTTTGCAGTTGTTTGGCTATGGAATCTCAATATGTAAATAAATAATGTCTAACTATGTATTTAATATTATTTTTATTATATACTTACTTACATATCATTAATTTTTGACAAAATGGATGAAATAGTGTTTCAGTTACTAGAAGACATCTATTATTACATATTAAATATTTGAATTTACTTTTCACTTCTTTTTAAGATTTATCCCTCTGAATACGGATTGAAAAGAATGCAAGAGGAAGAATTAAGAGGACCAATTGAGTTAACAGAAAAGGTAGATGAAGAGCATCTTTCAGATGATGGTGGAAATGAAGAAGGTAAATCCCCACATGTTTTTTTTTTGTAAATTTTATGATAATTTATACACTCAAGATAACTTCTCGAGTACTCCAGTGAAGGTGTAACAAATAAACAAACTCACTTTCGCAATTATATTAATTACAATAATTCGGAAAAATGAAATATGTAACAAGGGCCTTTTACTTGGTGGTAGGGCTTTGTGCACGCTCATCTGGGTAGGTACCACCCACTCATCAGATATTCTACCGGTAAACAGCAGTACTCGCTATTTTTGTGTTCCGGTATTCATACCGGACACAAAAATACAGACACAAGGGACATAACATTTTAGTTCCCTAGGTTGGTGGCGCATTGGCAATGTAAGCGATGGTAACATCTCTTACAATGTCAATGTCTATGGGCGTTGGTGACCACTTACCATCAGGTGGCCCATATGCTCGTCTGCCTTACCATGCAATGTAAAAATGCCTTCTCATGATTTGTGTTATTAAAAGAAACAATCATTTTAATGCAAACTATATTGTTGCTATTCTAAATCCTTATTTTAAATATTTTATTTTTTAGAATGTAGATTCTACCAAGAATAGAGAAAAAAAAGTATTGTAATTGTAACCATCCTCAGGTTCAACATATCACATGGAAAAATTACGACGTTACCAGCTTAATAGACTAAAGTATTATTATGCTGTCGTGGAGTGTGATTCCGTGACAACGGCCGACAAGTTGTATAGCGAATGTGACGGCATGGAGTACGAGAGTAGTGCCACCAAGGTTGACATGAGGTTCATACCGGATGATGTCACATTCGACCAGGTAAACTTATAAATGTAGTAACCATAAAAAATAGTTTAGAATATTGTGTGTATTCACAAATATCATTTAAAAGAGTACATTCATAGTAAAAGTCCTTTTAGCCAAAAATCTAGCATACTTGATTAAAACAAAAGCAATCTCATTTTAAATTGAGATGCTAACATATAAGATTTAAACATGTTTGTGAAAATATAGTTTGTTGCGGAAGACGTTTTAGAGTAAAATATGGATTTTCTAATGAATTGATTGCATATTTCACTCTGTGGTAGAGCATTGTGAAAGCTCATCTGGGTAGGTACCACCAACTTTACTAGTACTTTATATTGTTGTGTTCTGGTTTGAAGGGTGAGTGAGCTAGTGTAATTACACAAGGAGCATAACACCTTAGTTCCCAAGGTTGGTGGAGCTTTGGCGATGTAAGCAATGGTTAACATTTCTTACAATGTCATTGTCTATGCCCAGGTGGCCCATATGCTCGACCGCCTACCTATCCAAAAAAGAAAGAGTAAGCCCTTGCTAGAAGATTATTAAAGCTTTTATAATGGGGTATTTTATATTTATACAAACAATAGTTCATTCTATACTTATTTATTTTAATATACAGGAACCTCGCGAATATTGTACAAAGTTGCCCGATTTGACTAAATACAAACCACGATTGTTCACGACGACCGCCTTGCAACAGGCCAAGGTGGATCTCACATGGGATGCAACAAATCCTAACAGAGCTGAAGTTATTAAAAGTGCATTAGATGGGAAAATTGATGATTTAGATCTAAGAGAATATTTGGCTTCTAGTAGTGAAGGTAATTCGAGTATTATTTTTAAATTATAAAGTTATGTTATTTTTGGATTCACTTTAGGCATAAATATTGTATTTTATCTTTACAATTGTTCTTATTAGGAAAAAGGCTTTACACTTAATTTTTTTACAGATGAAAGTACAGAAGAGCAAGAACCAAAGGCTGATGATGAAAATGAAGACCCTATTCAAAAATATAAAATGCTGCTGGAAAATATAGAAAAAAAAGAAGAGAAAAAACAAAACAAAGATATGGAAATGGAGATTACCTGGGGTTTGGGGGTAAAAGATAAGGCTGATGAACTGGTTAAGAAGAAAATTAATGAAGGTATGTTTTTTGCTTATTGTTAAAATATAGGCCTCAAAACTATGGGGGGCATCATTTCAGTTAGATTTTTTTTTATATGCAGAAGACACCTACATAAGATTGTATGCCATCACTACCATAGTACCATACACAATATAAAATAATTTTAATAAAGGACAATTTAAAGTATTGCTGTGATGCATATACAGAAACCTGCACATTGAAGAAAGATTTTAAGTTTTTATTTAAATGTTTTCAGTTGACAAGAATCTAACACCTTTCGAAAAATTAGTGCAAAAGAGAAAGGAAAAGAAAAAAGAGCGTAAATTAAAGAAGAAACAAGAATTAGAAGACAATCAATCTGATGCTGATGATAACTCATCCGATGAATTGCCTTCGGATGTAGACATGAATGACCCATATTTTGCTGAAGAATTTAATAAACCAGAATTTAAGAAAAATAAGAAGACAACTGACCCTATGATAAAAGATTGTAGGAATTCTGACGATGAAGAAAAACGAAAAGCAGAGTTAGAATTACTATTAGATGAAGATGATGGCAAAGACCATTTTAGTCTGAAAAAAATACAAGAATCAGAAAGCATTACAAAGAAGTCTAAAAGAAGAAGGAAACTAAAAGAAAAGATGAAGGAACAAAAACAAGCAGTCCCTGACTTCGAAATGAATCTACATGATCAAAGATTTTCTGCCTTATATGATTCCCATCTTTATAACATTGATCCATCTGACCCGAACTTTAAGAAAACAAAAAATATGGAGAAAATTATAGAAGAGAAATTAAAAAGACGGCCAAAAGATGACTTAGTTTCAGAAAACAAGCCTAAGAAAACGAAAGAAGATACTGAACTAAATGTTTTAGTTAAAAATATTAAAAGAAAAACAAAACATGTATTAAAGAAATAATATATTTTTTTCCAATAACAAGACTTTTATTTACATTAGTCAAGAAAATAGAATTAGGAATTTTGCAACTGGTCAGAGATTAATAATTTTCGTCAATATCATTTAAATCTATTAACTTACAGTTACAAAAAAAACGAATTCTATTATTACAGTGTATAATTGTAACATGATTGTTGTGAGAAATTACATAAAATTAAAAACTACGTTGCTGTTATAAATTTGAGGTGCTCAATGCTTTTTTGATTTCTCTACCCAAAGCTGCTCCCAGCGGTGGTGGAACTGCATTTCCAATCTATAAAAAATCAATGAACTTCACGTTACTTAATAAACCAAAATAGACTATATATATATTTAGGGATTCTCTAATCGCCAGTTATCTTTCATTTGGAAAATAAATTGAAAATTAATTCATTTAATACAGATAGTTAATTGGCGATTGAAAAATCGGACCTTTTAAACTTCTGTATATATGCAATTATGCATACGGAAATGGAACAGCCTGACATATGACTTAAAATACAATACAAAATATTTGATACAATCATAATAATATATATGATAATCTAAGAATAAAAGGAGTGAAATGTTATTTAATCTGGCTGCTCGATATACTAAAACACCACAAATAACAAGAATCATAATATCATTAATTCCTTTATATTTACTACTAGGACCAATAGTGAAGAGAGTAATCACAGTGGTCCTTCATCAGTGCATAGCTTTTAAAAGACTGACCTGTCGATGCTTGTCCTGCACGGAGCCCGCAAAGAGGTACGTGTCACGGAAGCCCTGCGAGCGCGCACATTCACGGACCGACACGACGCGATGCTGTTGTGGGTGCAGCACGCGGCCCTGCTTGCCCATGGGCTCCGGGTCTGTCACCGTCGTGCTGAAGTATCCATCCCAAGATATGCGACCTGCAGGGTTTGTTGTTATTTATCAAGGAAATAAGCACAAACAAAATAAACTGAGAAACGGATATACCATTGCAGCCGATAAACATGCGTAAAATCCTCTAAAAATAGTAATAATTAGTAACCATAGAGGCCGGCCCAGTTGTTGTGTCGGTTGGCTGTATGCGGCAGACACCAGGGGATGAGTGTGTTCTCCTGCTTGTCTGCGGGCGAGCAGGGCGCGCCGCTCGCGCACGCGCACACGCCGCGCCGAGCCCCTCGTCCGGAGCGACCGTTCTTCTTGTCTTCGTGGCGGTAATGCAGCACCTGACGAAACGATTAATTATGTTAATGTTAGACGTAAAGATTTTAATGTGTACTTTTGCGGGAATTTATTGGTCGTGATTTTAGCTTTAAAACATTAAAGACACTTTCTCTGCCATCTTATATAAACAATATTAAAGCTATTTTAAATAGAGGTTTCATTTACATAAGCTTTTATAAGCAGTCATTAAATGATTCGATGTTATGGTGCATTTACTGAAACAATGAAATATTTAATACTATTTTTTATTTTTATTTTATTGTATAGTAAGGAGGACTGACTTATTTCCTTAGAAATAAGTCAGTATTATTGGACCACACTAATTTGAAATAACCTCACAAACGTCGTTGTGTTCTTAATTTTCGGGCCGTTTTAAAAGGGCTTACCGGTAATCTAGTTTTAACATTACGGATCGAAGGAATTAGGTTAAAAAAAATGTACAGACAGAACCAATAGATTTATATAGTAGCATAGATTTTTCCTTACCTTGCATTTAGTTCCATCAGAGAGAGTGACCGATATATTTGGCAAGTCTCTCCAGTCCGAGCCAGGGGTCGTCGGTATTCTGCTCATACGCGCCTGTATCAACGGCGCCATGTTTTTACAAATGTGGTCGCGCAATCTTGTCGTCTCGTCCCTGCTCCTCACTAAGCGTTGGAAGTACGTTTCGGGCATCGATCCATAATCTATTTCGATTTTGTTGGCTCCGTTACATATCTGTGGCAAATCGCTCATCGCATCTTGGATCGTACATGTCCGCCGTGGAGCAGATTCGTCCCATTGAATATTCGTCATAAATCTTTTACCATCGATAGTTGTCGTCAACGAGCAAGCGCGTCTGCTAAATACGTGCGTCGGTTCTGGATATAATGGCAGTTTGTAGCCGGGAGCTGCTGCTAATATTATTAATCTTCGTCGCGTCTGTGGTACTCCATAGTTACCAGCTTGCAGGATACCAAATGTACACTGGTAACCCATATCAAGCAGTGTCCTGAGTGTTAATTTTAAAACCATGCCTTTCTTGAAAGCTACAAAATTTCTTACATTCTCGAGAATAAAATACTTAGGCCTATAGAAGTCACAGAATGAGAGATATGATGCCACTAAGGAGTTTTTAAAATTTGAATACTCTCTAGAGTTAAACCTATTCATCCCAGAGAAACCCTGACAAGGTGGCCCGCCACAAAGTAATTCGACTTCTCCTTGCATCGGTAGCCTCAGGCCTCCTTCACTATGTGTTGCCCCAGACATTGCATCTTTTAGTAGTGCATTGCAATCTTCATTAAAAATTATACAATTCTTATTATTGAGGGTGTAAGCGTGGGCTGCAGCTTCCATATTCTCAACAGCCCACCGACACTCTGCTACGCCGGACTGATGAAGCCCCTCAGACAGGCCACCGCATCCAGCAAACACATCTAAAGTTCTTAAAGGTCTAATATTTATTTCCGGATTTGCCCCAATATTAGGTTCTAATGGTTTGCTTGACTTTCCTTTACCTTTACCCTTATCTTTTCCTTTGTCTCCACGTCCTACACTTTTTGCTTGTTGTGGAACATCTTCAATCTGTCCAGTAGATTTATTAAAAGCCATTCTGAAATAAATCCTACTTGGATCTTTTTCGAGCCAGTCGTAAATATAATCTTGATGTGGAATATTATCTACGTAAACTAACTGACAGGGCCCTACAACTGCTGAAAATGGTACTTCTTTTATTTCATCACTCCAATAAACGACATTCAGATCTTCATGGTGTGGAAACCTACTACTCGTATTCTCAGGTCTGTATAAAACATTGACCTTAATGTAAATATCTTGGGGTACAACAAGAGGTCCTTCCCCTGCTGCAGTAATAGCAGCTACATATCCCACACAAAAAGGTTCCCCAGTATCTATATTAGAACCTCGTAGGTAATTATCACTTTTTCTATAATATTCCGGGTAGATGTCTTCATCAACCTTTTCCAATTTCATCTTCCCATTACTGTTATTGCTGTTAGTATGTTTGAATTTAAATGTTCCCGGTTTGAGAAATACGGCACATCCTTTTTTATAATCCTTATCTCGCCACGTAACACTTGTCCATTCACTTCTATTCATTTCAGGGACGACAGAAGTTTTTTCTGATAGTTTACCAGAAACCTTTGGTATATCTTTCGCGTCACGTTTCGTTTTACGCTCACATGATGGACAGAACCTGTGCTTCCTAAGTTCATTTGGACATTCTGGATCAATTGGGAGGTCTTCAAATCTTGCTGTAAATCTTTCATAATATTTTTGATAAAAATATGTTTTTCCATCGTCTTCAAAGTATTCTTCAGCCACCTCTTTACCACCTAATTTAAACCAATCTTTCGGCGGATCTCTTCTTTCCACGTGTGCTTTTCGTAGAATCGACGATAAGGGTGCACCATGACAACATCTATTACCTAAAAATACTTCTCTTGGATCTCCAACCTCACCGAGCACTGTATCAGAAGATCTTATAAATACTTCGGCATGAAAATAGCCCGACTTAGGATTTATAATTTCTTTCCACATATAAGTCACTCTTGAGACTAATGCTGGAATATTTAGTTGTGACGTTTCCACCATAACAAAATCTCCAATTTTTAGCTCCGCACCATCAATCTCAACACTCTCATAATAAACTTTGGTGGTGTCTGCTTTAATAGGTTCTCCTATCCATTTCAGTTTTTTATTATTTGCTCCTGTTAATTTAACAGGCACAGTATCATCAATTTTATCAAGCTGACGTTTTTCTGCAGTATGTTGATATTCTTCTTCATCTTCAATCTCTGAGTCCTCCGCTTGTTGTACAGCCATATTGGGACAAAGTCTTCTAATGCATGCCTTTTTTGTCCGACCATGGCCCCCAAACTTAAGCATAGCTCGACATGCATTACATTCTCCACAATCTGGTAATTGACAAGCTTCACATACACCACATCTTTTTCTTCTTAAGACAAGTTCATGGTTTGTCTTGTCTAATTGATTAGTAAAGAAGCTTTCAAATGTCTTTCTTACAAGAGGAGTAGTTGTGGCTTTTGTCCACGCTTTTTTATCTACCTTTTTGTAATCAATTTTCGCACGAACTTTCCTCTTTCCAAACTTAATACCCATTAACTTAATTAGCTCTCTCATACATGGTAATGTTATCAAAGGTTCATTGTCTTCATCAGCTTCTAAACTAACAACTTGATCACAAACAAACTGGGCATGTTTGTGTAGCATTTCTTCAGACATTTTTTTATCATCTAAATCTGGAATTGTACATTCCCTTACCATTTCAAGTAAATCTTCATAAGTTGGTTGAAGATAATGATATTCTTCTAAATACTCTACTACAACTTTGCTAAGCCATATTTTTTCATACAAATTGTCCATTAAAGGTGTATATTCTTTACTAGGTTTGAGTAGGTTGTATTCACCAAATTCTGTAGATAATGTAATGCAATTTTTTGTTCCACCGTCAAAACCATGTATGAACCTACAAAATTTTAAATCATGTTATAAATTATTATTGGTTAAAATTGGCCACTGTTGACTGCTGAGAACTTAATAAATATTACCATTCAATGATAGGCCCCACATCTTTCACTGGTATTGATTCATCATCAATATCAGGTACATCAGAACAAATGGATTTGAGGTAACCTGACATATATATTCTTACATCACTTTCAACAAGGCCTCCATCAATCGGACACAAATGGCCTTGTTGATCGAATATTGAAAATCCTGTTATATTTGTTTGTGGTCTCTCCATTATATCTCCATCTTCCCCTACAATAAATGTGATTACATATAACATTTAAAAATAATAATGACTGAGGGGTTGTTAGATATTTATAAATGATTAAATTAATTTTGTTTTGTATCTGTTGTATAGGAATTCTTTGTTTCTAGCATGAATACAGTGACTGAAGCTAATGAGAGACAGTTTTTTTGAGAAGAAAATAACTAAATTTAAGACAAAAGAGAATTATTAGGGAAGTTTAAAAAACATAAAATTATTATTAAATTTATCTAAATTTATGTAACAATGGTTTTTTTTTCATTAATTTTACACTCTATTTCGAAATATTTATAGTAATATAAGTATATATTATATAGGTGGCATACTATCAGTTCCACCTAGAATTATTCTTACCAGAAGCTAAAACTAATTTTTCATTAGTTAATGCTATAAATTCCTCTACGGCATCTTGAGGATGTCCTTGATAGTATATAATATCAGAGTTATTCAAAAATTGTCCACAAATGTCACATTTCTCCATATCAGGCAAAATGTGTGTTGTTTCATTTTGCTTTAACAACTTATCTCCTCCTTTTGTGTCAGATGTAACAATCAATTCATTTTTATTTAATTCGTTTTGGTTCTCATCAGCTTCATTTTTACTAATTGCATCAATATTAGTAATTTCATTCTCTTTTAAAATTTCACCATAGTTTTTTATAACTTTACTTGAATCATCAATAGAGTCAGTTACTTCAATGTCTTCTTCATTTTTGGTATCACAGGTTTCAGCATTTGTTTCAAAAATATCTACATTGTCTAATTTTATTTTTTTCTATAACAAAAATTAATATTTATTGTAGATATACTTTTATCTTATTTTATATGTTTCATCCTACTTCCAAACAATTCAATTATGTTGCTGAATAAGTTTAAGTTATTTTAATCTGACATTAATTTCATAAAAATTAATAATCATTGTTGATACAATTTAATTATGAATCCATAATCATATAAGAAAAATAATGTTTATATTTAATCCTGATTTAGACTATGTAGCACTATCAATTTTTCAAAAAGCTAATAAGGTTTTCTTTTACTGTATTAAAATACAATTATTAACTAACTACATTATATTATTATAACTTGGGTATAATAAAACTACGTAATTATAAAAATCTATGTGTAAACCTAAGGATAAAAAAACTGATGATAGTTGATACTATCAGAATGATCAAACTGGTACTCATTGTGACTGAAATGTAGATCAGTAATTTTTAATAACATGATTAGGCATGCTACTAAAAGTTATCTAAGTATAAAATGTTTCCTTACAGAGTCATTAATTTCAGGTTTCTTATCAGGGCTTCTACTGCGTTTTATGGTAAACATATTGGTAATTTTTAATTGATTATTTTTCATTGAAGACTTTCTTATTGATCTGGAATGGAATAAATAAGCTGTATAGTATTAAGTCTATTGCAAATAACGTAAAGACACAAAATATAAAATTAGTTTAAGGAGTACAATACCAGACGAAACGTACTTGCGTATTGGTGAGTGTGAAGCATATTTTTGATCCTCGTTGTGTTTATTTTCATCTACATTATCACTTACGCTAGTAATCGACGCCGGCATTTTTAGTGTTACAGTTAACACGAATCCATTTTATATTTTCTATATCTGTACAACTATATAACAAAAGTTTTACAGTAAAAGAAAAAGTTATTCATCAAAAACTATTTTCATGTCAAACTAAACGACTCAACAAACCCAATCAAAAGCGCGCCAATTTTGTTTTTTTAATATTGGTGAGGCAAAATGTCAACATTCCACAGCCAAATTTTATACTTCTTTAATGTAAATATCAAGTAAGTATAAATACTTCATTAATAAAAAAATATGTATAATATTTATTTATATCTTAGGCTATGAGTGTCATAATAAAAATATTTATTGCAGAAACAAAAATCAAAAGTATTTACTGTAGTTATATTAATTATTAACATTTCTTCTTTCGTAGTTCGGTTACAAAATTTTAAGGTATATTTTTGAAGAAGTAACTGGTAAGGTCCCAGATTTAACTTGTTGACTGATCTAAGTTTAAATGGTGGATTTTGACTTTAATATTCGTCGTATTAATAGATATATTATGAACTAAAAATATATATATTAAGCGATATTTTGTATAAAAATAAAGAAAATGTATTGAAAACGTTTCTAAGTATGTCTACATAAAAATCTGATTATTTTTTAAGTATAACTAGATTATAGTTGAATTTTCACATCCTTCTTCCCCCATCCCAATTTAAAATTGTTTTTTTTTTCACATATGCAGTGATATTATATAGTAATCTAATATGTACATAATATAATTTTCTCATGTAATTTGTTCTGGCAAGTTGGCAATAGATTTGTAAATTATTTAAAAAAATGCTTGTTTTGCAAGTAGTATATGATGAACACAAAATAAAATATATTTTTAAATTTAAATTAAGAAATGAAATAAAGAGTTTTGATATTTTCATAATTCATATATTCTTAAATAGTTTAATCATTTATCACTATACAAATATAGGTATTTTCGAACAGGAATGGTTAAAATAAAATTAATGTTTGCGATTGCGATTTGACAATATCTGACAAGTGACAATGGATGTTTTGACAGAGCCATCAATGGTCAATTCCAATGTAAATACAAAAAGAACAAAATATTTTTTATAATTATACACGAAATAAAAAGGATTTAACAGGTAGAACTACTATTTAAAAATAGTTCAGTTAAACCCAAAATGATAAATTATCTTAAAAGGGTGAGGTTTTTAAAAAAAATAAATGATCTACGATTTTTTTCCTCATTATCTCTTCCTGATATCGATATTGATTATTACTGTGACATAAAAAATATAGTACCTATAAAAAGAAACATAAAAAACAGAAAAGGTATAGGTGATATAAACAGAGTACAAGAATTATACAATTTGTACAAGGTTACACAAGTCAGCGATCACACATATTTTTCTATTAAGGAGAACTTATATGAAGAACTGGCAAAATTGCCAAACAAAACTCACCCTATGGTTGAAGATTATAAAGAAATACCACAAGTGGTCCACGAAATAAATCAAAAAGTGACTTTTGGTACATATAAACCTCTAGAGTTTAGTGAAATAACTCAACACTTAAATCTAATGCGAACAGACAAATTAGGTTACACTTGTGGTAACAAAAGCTATTATTATTTAGGTGAATTGGCAGAATTGGAAGAAGCATTAATCAAATACACAATCTCAACTTTGTTAAAAAAGAATTTTCAGTTAGTATCTGTTCCAGATATATTGTCTAGCAATGTTTTAAGAAGCTGTGGAATGGCAATAAACAATGATCGTACCCAGGTATCTAATATATTAGGTAATTGAGTGGATTAGCTTAATACAAGAAGTCTTTATATGAAGACTTTTTATAAATTATATATAGACTTTTTGAATTTGTTTTTTACACAAATTAATAACAAAATATTTGAGAATACCATAATATAAGAGCATTAACGAAAGTTAAAATTATTTTAATATAGAAATTATTTTATAGATTTACCTTTACATACAATTAAACTTTTAGATATATTCATTGGACCCAGTGCATCATGGTCCAGATTTATATTTATCAGGCACTGCCGAGATGTCACTGGCTGGTCTATTAACAGATTCAGTACATTCTAAGAAAGATTTACCTTTGAAGCTAGCAGCTGTGAGTAGATGCTATAGAGCTGAAACATCAAATTTAGTAGATGAAAGAGGAACATATAGGTTTGTTAAATTACATCTTATTACACAATTTTCCAAACTTAATTATGAAAACAATATGAATTTAATAAATCAAATATAGACACAAAATTTTGAGTATAGTAAATTATTTTCATTTTTTTTATTTTATTTATAGAGTTCATCAATTTACTAAAGTTGAAATGTTCGCTGTTACTGAACCTGAAAACTCAGATGAAATGCTAGAATACTTAAGGAAAACTCAGGAAGATCTGTTTTCACCATTGGGTTGTCATATGAAAGTTTTAGACATGCCACCTCATGAACTTGGTGCTCCAGCTTATAGGTAAATATACAAAAAAAAAATTACATTGAATCTTTTGGTATTTAAAAGAAAAAAATAGTGAAATAGGGCTTCTTAAAGGATAGACAAAAAGCTAATTTACATAATTGAATATATAACTTTTAATTTGTATTAAAGAGAAAATTCATATTTTCATTGTCAGTTGGGCTTATAGGTTTATTTATATGTAGTTTTTGGGGTTTATGTGGTCTTGACATTTGCTGGCATAATTATTATAAACCAATTTTTAAAGTGGTTTTAATACAATGTATTTATTTTTAGACTAGAAATTAAAAAGTATTGTTGCATTTCTTCTTACTTTCTCAATGTATATTACAAGAGAACCAATGTTAAAACTAAAACAAATGTTATCTTCAAAGTAAAAATATTTTTAGTTATTAACTCAATGAAATAATTATATTTCTAAAAAAAAAGTATAAGAAATGCAGTGGATGCAAAACAAATATAACGAATGACCTTACCAAATACATCAGATAAATTGTACTTTCGAGAAAAAACTGTTATAGTTTTGAGAATGTTTTTTTGTTTTCCTTGGGACCAAGGAAATAATAAAATACACATATCTTTTTCCTTCATCACAATATGAATTTTTTTCTTTCAATTTATTTATATGCTGACTTTAATTTATTTAAATCTTAAATAATTACTTGTGATTGTATTATATTTTAGGAAATATGATATTGAAGCTTGGATGCCGGGACGGAGTAAATATGGCGAAATATCAAGCTGCAGCAATTGTACTGATTATCAATCAAGAAGACTTAACATAAAGTATGTTGATGATGAAATTCTGAAATATGTACATACCCTAAACGGAACAGCTTGTGCAATACCTAGGATGCTAATTACTCTACTTGAAACTCACCAAAATCCAAAAGGGAAAATTAACATACCATCAATATTACAACCATTTATGAATGGTAAAAAATTTATAACAAAAAATAATAAAGTACCTAAATTAAAGTTAATGAAATTAAAGAAATAATAAGTTGCATTTGCATATTATTTTTCAAATGATTTATTATTTTTTTACATTTAAAAAACCAGTTACAATATATTGTATTGATCTGCAATTTTATACATAATACTAGTTGCTCTTTAAATAAGAAAACCAATCATTACATACATAATAAAAGTAGTATGTGAGTATAGAATGTTTCATAAAACCTTTAATGGAATTCAATGCAATAAATATTCAAGTATATATGTCTTCTTTTTTTTCCCTTTATGTGAGAGAAGCAGTGTACAAAATTACACAAATGTGTACTGGATAGTCAGACATTCTGGTGCTAAGTGGCAATGCTATTTTTGCATTCCAGTTTGAAAAGTGAGTGAGCCAGTGAAACTACATGCACAAGGGACATAACATCACCAATGTCTATGGGCAGTGTTGAGCAATTGCCATGAGGTGTCCCATTTGCTCGTCCTATAACAATAAAAAATGAAAACAATCAATTAAGCAATGATTATTTCAGAAAATGTTTCAATTTATATACTTAATTCTATTGAGGTACATTATTATGTTAAGAACCTCTTACATCAAACAAAATATATATACAACTTAAATTAGTTTAAGACAAGAATGAAATTTACTGTTATATGGTTAGTTAGCCATATATCACTAAACTTCATTCTTGTTTGTTTAAGGATTTGTTCTGTTTTTGTAGTTTTTTCATTTTTGCTTTGAACTTTTTTATGTCAATTGTAGATTCGTCCACAGTATTTTGTTTAATTTTGTTTTCTTCAGGAGGTATAAAACCTTTTTTCCTTTCTTCTTCTTTAGCCTTCTTAGCTTGCATCTGCTTTTCTTCTTTCTCATAACGATGTTTAGCTCTTTTCTGTTCATCCTTAAGGAAATATTCACCAGTTGCAAGTTCTTTATCAATCTTGCTTTCAGGCTGAGGTGGTGGGAATGGTGTGTATGGCTTCTTTTTAACTTTATTTTTAGGTTGTTTTCTTGGAACATTTTTACTTTTGAATTTGGGTAAAAACCGTTCCCAGCTTTCATTTTTCAATCTTGGATCTTTCAGTAATTCTCTTTTAATCATAAGACTTTTTATATTATACATAGGATGTATATTTTTCATGGTATCTTCTACTATTCGTCTAACTTGTACCAAGCCTTTGTATGGACCAACAGCAGAAACAGTGTTACCCTGAACAAGGACATAACATTCTGTCAGTAATTCAATGGATTTAAGTGTCACGCCATTTGGGCCAATCAATCTTTGTCTGCGTTTTAAAAAAGTTTCTTTTTTTGTTACATATGAATTAATTTTTATAATGTCACAACCTATTTCGTCTTCTAATACTCTCACTGCTTGTTCAAAAGAAACGCTCCGCGAAAGCAGTTTCATAAAGTCCCTCGCTTTGATTATGATGTAAGGATCCCAAGTTTTTCTTGTTGTTTTTACAGTTAAGCTTCCTTCTATGAGGTCTAAATCGGCTATAATATGATGATCTTTTAAAACTTTTTGGACCAGTGGCCAACACTCTTTTAGATATTGCTCTCGATACTTTGGAAATAGAGTGGCAAATTTACTTTCTTCAATAAGGCCATGCGGATTATCGTCAGGTGTAAATTTAGGAATTTTCATAGCCCAAGCATTTTCAATAGGACCGTTAATTACGCTTTCATTTTTTTCAACTTCCATTGTAACTTTATCGTTTGTTTGTGAAGTGAATACAATAAATTAATTTGATAGGTTATATTAAAGAATATTTTGACACAACAAATTTGACAACGCAATTAATTACCATAAATGACATACGACACTCGACAGACCACAGAAATACAGATAGACAGATCACAGACGTGAGACGAGTGACGCTGACGCAGGGTTGCAGACCGTAAAAAAATCCCTCGTACATATACAGCTAAAAATCTCGTCTTTTGACTTTCAAACCTCATACATTTATTATGCATCGACAACGTGCTAAAACCAAAATTAAAGCATATTGAACTGCTGGATTTAGGACTTTTTACTTAATGAAATAAACGATTGCAAGTTTCCTACTAAATGAAACATCACTGAAAGATTTTTTGAAATAAAATATATTTCAAAAAATCTTTCTTATTACTCAAGTAAAATCACAAAAAACTATTGTAGTGAAAAGATAAGATAAAATAGATAGTGTCCTCGTACCTCGTACGGAAGATCACAAATCTCTTATTTGTACGACGACGACGATGACGAGCATATGGGCCACCTGATGGAAAACGGTCACCAACGCCCATAGACATTGGCATTGTAAGAAATGTTAACCACCTCTTACATCGCCAATGCGCCTCCAACCTTGGGAATTAAGATGTTATGTCACTTATGCCTGTAATTACACTGGCTCACTCACCCTTCAAACCGGAACACAACAATACAAAGTACTGCTGTTTTGCGGTAGAATATCTGATGAGTGGGTGGTACCTAGCCAGACGAGCTTGCAGAAAGCCCTACCACCAAGTAAAGCATTATACATATATTATTATATACATATAAAGTAAGCATTATACAGTTGAAGCCAAAAGTTTTGAAGGTTTCACTTCTATCATTATGAATTGTACACGTTTTTTTGTATAGGTAGGCGGACGAGCATTACGGCCACCTGATGGTAAGTGGTCACCAACGCCCATAGACATTGGCACTGTATAGAATGTTAACCATCGCTTACACCGCCAATGCACCACCATCCTTGGGAACTATGGTGTTATGTCCCTTGTGCATGTAATTACATTAGCTCACTCACCCTTCAAACCGGAACACAACAATACGGCCGTTTTGCGGTAGAATGTCTGATGAGTGGGTGGTACCTACCCAGTCTTACACAAATCTCTACCACCGAGTAAAGTTTTTACTGCTCAACATTAAATTATCAACACTAAACCAGTGTACTATTTCAGAGAGAGCATTGTTCACCTCGTCATATATAGACGTATTTTTAGATAGATATGTGGCAAGTCATTTATATTCATAAATTTGGAAGAGAAATGGACCAAGAATAGATCCTTGATGGACCTCCGTATCAATAGGAGTCATTCATATCAGCCCTCTGAATCCGATTACTCAAATATGAAATCAGAAGGCTGAGTGCCATAGTGACTTAGTTTCCTGATCAACGTTTCATGTTACAATCAAAAGCCTTAGTTATGTAACCCATAACACTATCCACAGATAGTGTTATGGGTTACATTATTGTTACTTTTTTTAACAAATCAACACATTATTGTCATTAAAATGTATAGTGTAACTGTTCACTGTCCCTAAAATAAATAAAACAGACGGCGCAAACAAAATCTGTGTAGCAGGCACTGGAGTGCAACGCGCGCTGGTAGGGGCTAATGGGTCCTAGATGCGATGTCACCGTCACGTCATAGACAATTTTTTATTTTATTTTTATTTTTTTTATAGCCCGGGAGGGCAAATGACTCTACTCCACCTGATGGTAAGTGGTAGAAGAGTCCAAACGCGACGACATGCAAATGCAAATCATTCTTCATGATTGCACTAGCCGCCCCCGCCTTGCCGGCCCGCAAGATGCCTCTTCACGCCTCGTTTGAAGGAACCCAGGTCATAAGAGGAGGGGAATACGTGTGCTGGTAAGAATTCCATGTTTTGGAGGTGCGACAAAGAAAAGAGTTGCCAAATTTCTTCGTGCGCGATGGAATTGATGTCACAGTTAGGCGGTGACATCGAGAGCCAGCATGCGTAGACTTGTGAAGGAATGGGGAAGCAGGAATGAGGGAGAATAATTCCTCTGAGCACTCGCCGTGATACAGTCGATAGAAAGCGCTCAGTGCCGCTATCTCTCGACGCAATTGTAAAGGCTCGAGGGTGTTGGTGACCTTTACGTCGCCAATAATGCGAACCGCACGTCGCTGCAACCGATCCAAGGCCTCCAGTAAGTACTTAGCGGAGCCATCCCAGAGGTGCGAGCTATATTCGACGCAAGACCTGTGTTTTGAACAACAGGAGCAGTTGTTGTGGCGTGAAAAAACGCCGCACCTTGTTCAGGACTCCGAGTTTTCTTGAGGCTGCTTTTATAACAGCCTCGATGTGATCCCTTGGATTTAGGTCGCACCGAATGTCAATTCCCAGTATGGCGACTTTGCTTTGTATCTCCAGCGTAGTGCCACAGAGAGAAGGAGGAGGGGAAAATGGTGACTTTTTCGCTGTGAGAGCGCATACCTGTGTTTCTCTGCGTTAAACTCAACAAGATTATCAGAGCCCCATTTGGCAATGAGTTCTAACGTCCTATCAAGTTCAACAACAAGATCCCTCCGCCTCTCCTCAGTTTCCGCCTGCCCGGCTACTGCGCGTCCGTGGTATCCCCCATGCACTGTACTGTCATCTGCATAGCAATGTATGCCTATTGAATTGATCATAAGGAGCATAGTTAAATTAATTTAAATAGGCAAACTGACGGTTTTATTTTTGTTATTGTTAAAATTTTTGTTTATGTTTCGATTTTTAGTGAATCTGAAGTACACTAACTAATTTGGTAGAATATGGGTAGACCTACTAAATGTGCTGCTCATATGAGACAGCGCCGTTTTTATTATTATTTATATGTATTAATCTAAAACAGTGAAACGTAAAGAAAAATGCATTTTGGTACTTAATAAATATTAGTTAATATGGTTAAATGTATGAATATAAATTAACATGTTTTGATTAAATAGATTTAGTTGGTGGGGTGTTGGGCAGCCATAACATAATCAAATAGTTATTTCTAGTAATAATAATTAAATAAACTGTATGTTTATAGATGTTGTGTTATACCATTCTTCACCATAAAATATGACGGAATGTCTGTATATTAAAAAAAGGGAAGTATCTATATTACAATCAATACATAAATATAACATGTATAATATACGAGTACTTATGATTTTTTTTTATATAATTTCAAAAATTGGTCTCAACTTTTAAGAGATGTTCAATTACAAACATATAAATAAGCACTAATGCTTACATGCATAACTAATATTATAAAGAGGAAAGATTAGATGTTTTATTAAGATTTAAGGCCCCTATTACCTTTTTACCGTCATTATTCCATTAAACGGTAAATTTCGGTGTTCATATTCTCGGAAACTAAACGATTTTGAAATATTGAACTTATTGAAAGATGAAGAGCAGTTATTAGTATAGACCATAGCGGCTCATTTTTTTTTAAATTTAGGCTTTGCTTTTTTATACAAAATAACAATTCCCAAGGCAGGTTTGACGAAAAATGCGCGAATGCACTTTTTTGAGTAAGAAGATTGAACTACAGTGCTGACCAATTTGAATGGAAAAATTACATAATATACTTTAAACATTGATTTATTCCGTAGAGGCTACAAAATTTCGATATTTGTATAAATAAACTATGAAAAAAAATTACATTAAAAGGCATAAAACTACTAAAAACGCTCCGAAAAAGTCTTGAATTTCTCCTTAATAAATAATTATTATTAGGAAAATAATATACCAAAATTAACGTTATTTCATAAAGAATTTAAATTTCTTAATGATTTAAAAAAATAACGAATTCAAATACTTTAAAAATAACATAATTACAACTCCTAAATTGCTACAAAATGCGATGCTTTGAACATTCGAATTCAGTACTGCGCGAGCGCTTATAGAGGTAGGACCTATGTCGATTTTGTGCGCGCCGCACGATACGTACGTAAAGAGTATAGTGCGACGACTACCTATTGTAGATCATATTAATATCATGAAGTAATTTTCTATTTTTTATATATTAAATATTTTTGTTTTCTTTATACGAAACTGGCTAATTGCTTTATTATCCAACTAAGGTAGAATGTAGGTTGCGTATTTCTAGAGTATGTATGTATGTCTTTGTGACGAAACTGTCTAATAGTTTTATTATCCGAATAAGCTAGAATGTTGGTTGTGTGTTTCAAGAGTATGTATGAATGTATGTCTTTTTGACGAAACTGACTAATTGTTTTATTATCCGACTAAGCTAGAATGCTGGGTGTATATTTCAAGAGTATGTAATTATGTATGTATGTATGTATGTATGTATGTATGTATGTATGCATGCCTTTTTGACGAAACAGACTAAATGTTTTATTAACCGACTACGCTAGAATGCTGGTTGTGTGTTTCAAGAGTATGTATGTATGTACGTCTTTTTGACGAAACTGACTAATTGTTTTATTAACCGACTATGCTAGAATGCTGGTTGTGTGTTTCAAGAGTATGTATGTATGTATGTATGTCTTTGACGAAACTGACTAATTGTTTTATTATCCGACTAAGCTAGAATGCTGGTTGTGTATTTCAAGAGTATGTATGTATGTATGTATGTATGTATGTATGTATGTATGTATGTATGCCTTTTTGACGAAACTGACTAATTGTTTTATTATCCGACTACGCTAGAATGCTGGTTGTGTGTTTCAAGAGTATGTATGTATGTACGTCTTTTTGAGGAAACTGACTAATTGTTTTATTAACCGACTACGCTAGAATGCTGGTTGTGTGTTTCAAGAGTATGTATGTATGTACGTCTTTTTGACGAAACTGACTAATTGTTTTATTATCCGACTAAACTAGAATGCTGGTTGTGTATTTCAAGAGTATGTATGTATGTACGTCTTTTTGACGAAACTGACTAATTGTTTTATTAACCGACTACGCTAGAATGCTGGTTGTGTGTTTCATGAGTATGTATGTATGTACGTCTTTTTGAGGAAACTGACTAATTGTTTTATTACCCGACTACGCTAGAATGCTGGTTGTGTGTTTCAAGAGTATGTATGTATGTCTTTTTGACGAAACTGACTAATTGTTTTATTATCCGACTAAGCTAGAATGCTGGTTGTGTATTTCAAGAGTATGTATGTATGTATGCCTTTTTGACGAAACTGACTAATTGTTTTATTATCCGACTAAGCTAGAATGTTGGTTGTGTGTTTCAAGACTATGTTTGTATGTACGTCTTTTTGACGAAACTGACTAATTGTTTTATTATCCGACTAAGCTAGAATGTTGGTTGTGTGTTTCAAGACTATGTTTGTATGTACGTCTTTTTGACGAAACTGACTAATTGTTTTATTATCCGACTAAGCTAGAATGTAGCTTCAGATAGCAGATAGAAATATATGCTTATTTGCGGTGTGGACCGGCTCGGATCATCGTTTAAAAATAGTGAGGGTACACAAGGACGAGAATTTCACAGTTCGCCTTTGGAATTCCTTACCGCTTCACTTAAAACAATCTCAATCGATCAATACGTTTAAAATCCGACTCAAGGCGTACTATTTTATAATTACCTGTTTCGGTGTGGTTTTATTTGTTTTCGCGCATTATTGCCTATTATTAGAACTGTCGTAGCTATTTTTATTATCTTACTTACATATTTATTTATTTATTATTATTATTTTATTCTATTTATATATAGTTTATGTAATGATGTACATGTATATATATATATATATATAAATATATATAGTATAATAGTAGTATGTATAGTACTAAAATAAAACAATATTTTATTTATTTGATTTGTACACCTCCACCGCTTTATTAAGCTCATGTCTGGAAGGTTGTCTGGAAGAAATCGCTCTTTTAGCGATAAGACCGCCTTTTGTGCTACAGGAATATATTATATTATTTTATTTTAAGTTTCTGTATCTCTGTGTGTACAATAAAGCATATATAAATAAATAAGGACGAGAATTTTTGGAAAACCGAAATGTTACCTAAATTAACGCGTTTTTATAATGAGTGTATGCTTCCTGAAATAATCGTCTCTCTAAAAGCCAGATCTATGCCATTAATAGATGTTTTTTGTTTTTTTTAATAAAAATATATAAATTAATGCATAATCATTCTAAAAATAGTATACACGAGCGAAGCCGCGGTCGAATAGCTAGGGGCATCAACGTGAAGGAATAACAACTCAATTACACAACAACCCACTCAAATCACAAAATGAAAAAAACATACACAAACACTGAAATAAAATAAATATAGCTTATTAAAATGAACAATATTACAAAATATAAGTAAAAAAATATATAATAGAAAATGTATCAAGATTGCTTAGTCACAGCGACAGTACAGTGTCGTAAGCTCAAGAGCCCGATCGAATCGTCGTCGTGCGTAAATACCTAATTTTGAGATACGAAATTTGGTAATATGCCTCTTAACTCAAAAACTACTCGACCGATTTTAAAAATTCTTTCACCATTACAAATGTACGTCTTTACTGAGTAACATAGGCTATATTATATTTTCAAAAAAAGTATAGATACCTACCTAAAATGGAGCAATGTCACCCAAGGTATCAAACTGTTGCCTATATAAGTCATTACTTAGCGTGCGCTGCGAAAACTATTGATGGTGTATAAAAAAGTGTTCTATACAATAGTACTACAATTACTTGATCATAACGATGTTACGGTTGGTGACTGAAAAATCTGGATAGCCTATAAAAGATTCGGCCGAGTATCGTTAATTTGCTCCTAAGAATTGAAGAGTTCTGTTACTTTGTCATGGATCCCATAATCAGAATCTAACCAAACTGTTATCAAAGTACACTCTTTCCATTAAAAAAAAAATCATCGAAATCGGTTGGCGTGATATTGAGTTATTCGTACATTTGTCACGCACATACCTAATGCAAATTTACGACTTATATGGTTTTCTCATGGATACCATTGTCAAAACTGGACCAAATGAAAAGCACCCAGTCGAAAGTTATGAGGTAACAAACATAAAAAAACATACATACGCATTGATAACCTTTTTTGAAGTCGGTTAAAAATTGAAGTTAACCAAGTGAAATAAAAATCTGTCATTTCAAATTAGTGTAATTTTATTTATCTTTAAACAAATCACTCAAGCCGTTTAGGCTGCAGAGCTTGACGGTTTGGCTTAAAATACTACCATCATTTAGTACCTAAATTAATTAGCAAAAAAATTATTTTTATTTATAACTTTCGCACAAAGGCTCCGTATTTAGGCTATCATTTTGTTACCTAAAAATACATTTCTATTAGATCACTAACTTAAAAGTGCGTAAGGTAGGTACTAAATGCTGGTAGTATATTACAGATCCGTCATTTTGTAGTCATTCTGATGCACGCAGAGCGTCCCAAAGAAATAGACATATATGAAAACACACATTTAAACATACATACAAAGAAAAACGTTACCCTACTTCTGGGTCAGTCGGCTAAAAATAATCAGTTAAACTAGTCATATATCCATGTTTGTCACAGTTTCGTTGAGTGCGGTAGCGATTAGCGTAGGCGAGTGACTAAATATTAAATAAGTTGATGCGTGTAAAATTACGTTCTGCTGTCACTAGTATTCATAACTATTTTTACATTGATAAAACAAAGTAATAAGTTTAACTAAACCAACCACTTCCTTGTTTTTAACTTAAAATTATAAAATTTCATGAATATTTTGCATATAATCACACATCAAATATTGTTAATCATCAATAATATTATAATATACAATGAAAGCTTAAGCTAGTCTCATAAAACATTACTATTTTGAACATAACTTATCATTATCATGACTACAGTTTGGCAATAACAAAGAGATTTAACAATTAAACTTTAAACACGTTTTCTTTACATCATCATGAATGATGTTTCGAATTTGCTTTATTCAGGCTTTGATAAGCAATGCTTGATGACAAACTGTAATTTCTGCATCATATAATTTTACTAAAAAAATTACCCAATTTGAATGAAATGTTATAATATTGTCTTATTTTTATCTAAAATATAGCTTTTTTTATGTTTACTACTGAAATAGAGACGTGAATAACAAAATTAGCTTAGCCCTCAGGGTAGAAACAATTTCTTACTGCCATCGAACACCTATTTCAAATGTAATAATTATTATAAACAACTTTATTGGACACTCACTAATGGAAAAAGAGAAGTAAAAAACAAAAAGCAAGAGCTTAAGAATAGTCATACTCATATACATATATCACTAAACATATACTTTATGTTTAAAGCTAATAAATGGAATTGAATTGAACTGAATATAAACATACTATAATAATAGACTATAAAATGATAGAGGATGTAAAGGGCGTTGATAATGAACTTCAAGCTAGCGCTTATTTGTCTGAACAATAATTATGATGAAAAGATACTAAAAAAATAGTCCATATAGAAGAAATAGTGTGAAAAATGGCAGAGTAACACTTACAAAAAAACATACTTTATGATACTAAAATTATGTTTTGCTAAGGAACATATTATTATATATAGGTATCTAATTCATTGCAAAAATTACTAATATAATGTTCTTTAATTTAGCGATAGACATACAGACAGATTTGTTTGCAGTACACATCGTCTTGTTTGAAATATGATTCCAGGACTTATTAATAAATTGCACCTGAAATAAAACATTTACAAACTAAAATAAATTATCAAAATCAAAGTTCGCCATATTGTTAGCCTGTTCTGACCAAGCTGGAAATTTAGAATTGTCAATTTCAGGTGCATGCGCGTTGTCTCCAAGCAACCTATGATTAGTTCCTCCAATAGAAGCTTTACATTCAATGCATTTGCTTTCAACCATAGCGCCCCCACATCGGTCTATGCTATAGTAATGACCGTTTGGACACTTGTACCATTGCCCAGCTTTGGCACCTACAGCTTTAACAATCATATCACGTTCAGCCTTTGTCACTATACCAGACTCTTTTATAGCGTCTTGAAACATTTTGAGAGCATTAATAGCATTATCTTCCTTGTAAATTCCAATTTCGAGAACAATTTTTTTTGCAGCTTCCATTGCTTTGTTTATTTTTGGTTGAGATTTGTTTATCTTGTAAGAGTTGCTGCTTAAGAGTTTTGAAAGCTGTACGATTGAATTAATGCGCTTTATTTCATTACGTATATCAATTTGCTGTTGTTGGCTAATTTTTTTAATGTTTTTCTTAAGAAAACAACATATTAAAGAAATATTTTCAAGAAGGTGTTCATGCAACTCTGTTAATTTCGCTGATTTAAAGTTATCATAAATGTTTGACAACATTTCCAGAACATTTAAATAAATAAAATGCATATTTAATTGTAATAGTGAATTCTTTTTTTTAGATCTAATAACGAAATTCAGCAACTTTGTAAAGGCATTTTTCCAGTCCGAGTATTGTATGTCTGAAAAGAAACCATTATATTGTTTAAGCTGGTTAATGAGGCACTTGAATAAGTTTTTATTTATTGCATAAGTAGGCGGACGAGCATATGGGCCACCTGATGGTAAGTGGTCACCAACGCCCGTAGATATTGGCATTGTAAGAAATGATGTTAACCATCGCTTACATCGCCAATGCGCCACCAACCTTGGAAACTAAGATGTTATATTCCTTGTGCCTGTAATTACACTGGCTCACTCACCCTTCTAACCGGAAAACAACAGTACCAAGTACTGCTGTTTTAAGGTAGAATACCTGATGAGTGAGTGGTACCTACCCAGACGAGCTTGCACAAAGCTAGTAAGTAAGTTTTTTTTAAATAATTAAAAATAGGATTTAGATCTTTCTGCAGAGTAGAATAAAGAAAACTTTCAAAGGCAATCAACTTAACAGTTGAAAATTACCTGATAATATATTTTTGTGAGTCTCTTGAAACTCAATCATCTCATCCTGTAACCTTTTTTTGGTTTCAATATTTTTTTTTAGGTTGCCGTAAACACGTTCTTTAATAGGATTTATATCTGTTTTGAATCTGTAATTAACTAAATCTTTATAACGAGGCGTGTTTATGATGGGCTTCCGGCAAAATGGGCAAGTACGAAGAGATATAGATTCGGATTCCGAATTCATTAGATGTTCCATGTCCTCAAATTCCATTATATGACCACAATCTTCTAATACGATAAATCTGTAAACAATAAATGAAGTTCAATATATTCTTAAATTGAAATACGAATATATTTTATTCCAAAATGTATCATCCTCAAACTGCCTAACAATAAAAAAATATTAAGATAAGGGATTTGTATGGGAGATACATTTTTTTTTAATATCATGGGACATTATTCACACAAGGCCATCTGATCCCAAACTAAGCAGTGTACTATGGAAACCAGACAACTGATATACATACATATACTACTTTTCTTTTGTAAATACATACTTATATAGATAATTACACCCAGACTCAGGACAAACAGACATGTTCATGCACACAAATGTCTGTCCTGGGTGGGAATCGAACCCACGACCTGCGGCGTGAAAGGTAAGTGTCTTACCAACCACGCCACCGGGTCGTCGCATTTCGTCGTCTTTACATTGTCGTTTACATTTTCTTGCACTGTATATGTGTGCTTAGAATGACTTAGTCAAAAAAGGGCAGCCATTTTGAGTTTTATTAATTAAGTGTTAGTGCTTTAACTTTTTACAATATGTGTGAAATAGTTATTAAAATAAATATATGTGGTATTTATATATTAGTATTTGCCGTAGTTATTAAGGCGGGAAAAGAACGGCGACACGTGCACTGCAACGTTGTCGTATCTCTCAGATATCTATGGTTCGAACACACTGAACCAAAATATACCGTATAAGGTAAATAAGTATAAGTATTAGAACAAGAAAGAAGAAAATTTATAAAAGTTCTATCTTTCGGGAGAATAACAAATATATATATATATATATATATATATATATATATATCGAGGGGCTGTCAGTTATAGAAAGGCTCGTACAAAGATTCATCAGAATATTCGTCTCCCAGGAAGTCGGTGGGAAAGTCGTCCGGGCGGCAAATCTTGCAGATGTCGGGACATTTCTCGCCGCAAAGACCGCGGCACGCGTGTCCGCACGCGAGCCGCAGCGGGCAGGGAAGGGTGCAGCCCTTGCGCGAGCACGGCTCGCCGCATCGACGCGAACAGCGGCCGTGCACGCACGCACGTGCACATGGCTCCTATGATGTGAATTATTTGTGATTAGCTGAGTTTCTTCTATGTCACGATAACGAAATGATATTTATATCTTAGCAATAAATATGGTTTAAATGAATTTAAAAATTGTATTCTTACGACAAGTGTTTTGAGGTGGGCGGACGAGCATATGGGCCACCTAATGGAAAGTGGTCACCATCGCCCATAGACATTGGTATTGTAAGAAATGTTAACCAACTTACAACAATACGAAGAACTGCTGTTTTGCTGTAGAATATCTAATGAATGGGTGGTACCCAGACGAGCTTGTAACCATGCCATCAGTAAAGTAGACAATCGTAAGTGGATTGAGGTTATGAGCGATGTATCAGATTATTATGATTATTATTCGTTGCTCACTTTGCAGGGAACGCAGGGCGCGCCGCAGGGTCGCGGACAGCGCGCGTGCACGCATTTCATCTCGCAAACTTTGTTGCAGGGCGGGCATAGCTGACTGCACGGCTCCTCGCAACTACAATTAAGAATGTTACCTGTTAATATGAGCTATTCAAACGACGGTTGGCAATGCACTCATTTATTATTGTTATATTATAGATTATAAATCTAAATTATAATGCTACCCTATACACATACACAACACTCCTCCCTCATAGCTAAGGTAACATATTAAATATACTATATTCGGATATAACACAAAATTATCATTACTTTAAGTGTTTATTCTTTGTTATTTAACTTGGGCAAGTTTCTTAATGACATATAATATGGATTACGCATAGAATCTTGAAGTTGTTGATCCGAAGACTCATTGTTTCCGACTACATCATCACAAATATTACAGTCAGTCTCAGATACTGCTTCACTCCACTCCTCCTCCTCTTCGACCCGTGTCTGTGTCACTGGTGAAGATGTTGATGGCATAGGCGGATATCGAGATTGCGGTTGAGCACACACATCTAGAGACTCATTGTTCGGTTTGTTTGAGTCTGAGAGATTAAAATCAATGTCTTGATAGTTTTCCATTCTACCGTTTCTTTTGATCCCTTTCCTTGCGCAGCGAAGGGTGTCAGCCAGTTCAATCATTTTGCTAGCGTTAACTCTTTCAATTCCTGAGCAAAGAGTTTATCTCGTTCTGGTCCCGGCTGCATACCCATCACGAATCTATCACGAAGTGCTTCTTCTACATTTATAAAATCACAATGAGCCGTCAAGCCTCGTAATCTCGCTGCCCATTGTTGGTACGATTCTCCTGTTGTTTGCGTCGCATTATAGAATTTAAAACGTTCGCCAAGCCCACAACGCTTCGGTATGAAGTGATTGTCTAACAGCTTGATTATACTCGTATTTTACTTCTTGCAGCTCTTTGGGCAATGCCAAATTCGACGCTAACGCGTAAGTAGCTTCACTAAGTGCACTAAGCAGTATGGCTCGCCTTTTAATGCCAACCGGATAATTATCATTTCCAATATAATTTGCAATTAACCATTGTACTATTCTTATGTGTTGCCCACAATTGGATATTGTGATCAAATGTTGATAAAATACCAAAATTTGCGACCGCCATTTTTTAAATTAAAAAGGGCGGGCAAACTCGTCGCCACTGTTAATATGAGCGAATCGAACGACGGTTAGCAATGCACTCGTTTATTATTATTATATTATAGATTATGACTCTAAATTATAATATTACCCTACACCTACACATCTTACGTTTCATTAGAAATTATAAATACTTTCAAAAATGTTCAATCCAAATACTAGGAAATCATGTGTTGTGCCGAAATGTACAAATACAACCACCAATGCGCCTGACAAATGGGTTATTTATCGTTCCAAAGGACGTCCAAATGCGAAAGAAATGGGTAAAAGCGACGAAGAGGTTCGATCCATTTAGAGATAAAAGCACAGTTTATTGTTGTGAAGACCATTTTGACGTAAGTACCTATACTGATAATCTTTAATGTAAGCTCATAATAATGATTTTTATAATCTTTTGTAGTTTGCATTTATTTAGTACTTACGTATAAACATAAAATCAGGTCAGAGGTGCAAAATATTTGATGTTAGAACTTTAGGTTAACCGTTATGTTTATACATAGATATTATTATAATATTTTGAGAACAATGAAACTATTGCAACAAAAAGTAGTGTATTTGCATACATGCAAGCTTTACTGTAACAAACGATTCAACCGATTTGGCATACCTATTTACATTCTTAATTACGATGTAATGTTGTTTCTCAAGTTAAGTCTGCAATTAGTTTTTATCATACAATACATACATAATATAACTAGTACAGTCAAACATATTCAACCTATTCAATTTTTGCATGTATTATTTTAGATTTATATTTAAAATTTAATTGTTAACTGATGCTAATTAGTATTTATATGAAAATAAAAAAAAACCTAGTCTGTATTGACTCCGGTCTACTCACTCGTGTCCACAAATATTGATCTGCTTGCAGAGCTGCTGGCAGGGCTGGTGCAGGCGTCCGCGCAGACAGCTTGCGCAGTTACCAGAGCAGGTGTGTTCGCACTCTAGTTCTGCGCCGCACACTGCACTGCAATGCTTCAATAGCGACTCGTGGCTCGGCAAACCTAGGACGATTGTATTTGTATCAGCAACAACACTTAGCATTTTTTTTTCGTATTTTACCATAGGCGGACTGGCAAACGCCATCACCACCGCCCATAGAAAATAGCTATGTTTATTCCCTATATTAACTATTCCTTAGTACCCACTCACACTGGCTTGCTCTAAGCGCTGCCACCCAGAATTTCTCTACTTTGCAATAACTATCTGAACATGGGCCAGCTCTAAGAGCAGACAGCCCTGTGGCTAGATCACGTCAATCTTAACGGATTTTTCGGGTTCCAACCCGGTTTCAATAGATTTCATGTCCTTAATTTGTGTATGTAACTCATCTGATGGCTTGTATTACAGAAAGACATTGTGAGGAAACATGTATGAGTCGGATGAAATTCTGTCACGTATATTTACACCAACCTGCATTGGGGCAGCATGGTAGATTATGTATTAAACATAGTTATGGCGTTAGTTTATTATTTACCATAAGGGGTTTGCTTTCCATAATAAAGCTTCATTAACAATGTGCATGCAAAAATTATTTTATCGATTTTTAGACAATAATTAATGATAGTATATCTCATTCTATTTAATTTAAGAAATATTATCAATAAGAATATAAATAAAATTCATAACATAATCATAATTTTATAGTTGCATTGAGTAATTATAAGATTTGAAATTAATGTTGTAATAGATATAGTAATAATTTGTATTGATTTAATTAATTAGATATAGTCAAGATTTATTTTTTGTTAGCAAGAACCCTCTCCATAAAAGGTAAAGGCCTCCTCCAGAGATGACCAGTGCTCTCTATTCTCTGCCGCTCGTTACCATTCGAGTGCCTGCAACTTTTATGATATCGTCTGCCCAGCGTGCATTTGGTCTTCCTCTTCTTCTCTGTCCTAGTGGGCCTGTCCATTGTGTTGTCTTTTTAGTCCATCGATTATAGCTTAGTCTCGCTACGTGTCCAGCCCATCGCCATTTTAGCTTTTGTGAGTGGCTGAGAGCGTCGATGGCTTTAGTTTTCTGTCTAATATCAGTATGGCGGATCTTTTGGATTTTCTTAATTTTCAGAATGCTTCTCTCCATACTCATTTGACAGGATGTAATTTTAGTTTTTACTTTTCTGGTAAATTTCCAAGTTTGGCAGGCATATGTTAATGTCACGGTAGCATGCGCAAGCGATCCCGTGGCGCTCCCCTTAAGGGTACCGTGGTGGTTTTAGTCGGTAGGAGTCCGACATAACCCTCCATTAAGAGATATGGAGGGTATCCATGGTGGATTTCCCCACGTAAAAAAAAGGCTTATGTTAATGAGGGGAGTAAACAGGTGTTCAATACTTTCGTTTTCATTCGTATGGTCATATCGCTTTTTAGTATTTCTTTGAGACTCCAGAACTTTTTCCATGTGATGTTGACTCTTCTCTCTACTTCGAGTTCGTTATTTTGTAGGTTGAATGAAACTTGTTTTCCCAGATAAATGTAGGCATTGACATATGTTAAGGGTGAAATTTCTAGATATATTGGTCTTTCAGTATGGTTCGTCATAATATTAGTTTTTGATAGGTTGATTTCTAAGCCCACTTTACGACTTTCTACATGTAGAGTGTTTATCATAGCTTGCAGTTGGTTTGTACCATAAGGGTAAGTCACTTTTTATCGTTCGTTATTACTATATCGCTTTTTGTGAATTTTCAATCAAGGCGTCGTTTTTAAAATACGCTTGTCTAGTATGAGCTTTCTCATATTCGCTCAGAAATAAAAATCAAACTTACATTCTCATAAAAAGAACGATTAAAATGACCAATGTTACTACATACCATTTTCGGCTGAATAAACGTTGCAAGGCAGCTGCACTTTGTGTCCGCAGGGGGAGTTGAAGTTTTGCGGGATCACTTCGGTGCAGAGCGCCTCGTCGCAGTCGTCGCAACAGCGCTGCCGACAGCGGTGCCCGCAGCGCAGGAGTCGCTCGCACTCCTGCCCACACTGCGCGCGAGTCGCTTCAGCGCTGCACTCTAGTTCTACCTCGTGACCGCAATCCGGGATTGTTTTCTTGACCTTTTAAAAATATGAAACGTTTTGAAACATAATACTAAAATATATTTCATTAACTTGCAACACAGAAGTGACTTTAACCGGCGGATGACATGAATTACTCGAAGTCCGGTTTATAATGCAAGCCGGTCATAACGAAGTAAATTATTTTTATCACTCTTTCTGTGTTGCTCGATTGTCAAAAATTTGAGATATTCTAGTTGCCAAAACTATAAAAGATAATAAAAAACTATCTCATCGCGAAAACTTTCATGAGATAGTACTGACAGTCCACCTCAAAGCTTTGTGTGAGAAAGGTTTATGTTAGTGTGTTAGTTAAATTAAAGACAATTAATACATGAATAATGTGTGTAGATGAATAAACCAATAGACAAATAGTAACAATAATACAACCACGTCGATGCACACTTTTTAATGGATCGAATCATATAGTCACCGTGCATAAATATTGCACATTGACTTTTAAAAAGAGACAATTGAGTAATTTCGGCATGGTAGAGCGTTATCACTGTCGTAAAGCACTAATAGATGATATCTAGGTATTAGGAGTTTGTGTAACGGAGATGACGCTATACAATGCGGAAATTAGTTGATTATCTCTTTTCTAAGGTAGCTGTGCAATATTCAGTGACGGACACTATACAGGGTTATTTTTAATGACGCAGCAACCTCGCAGGACTAGATAGCTAACATCATAAGAAGCAACTTTTGTTCTACGATTTTTGATTTCATTTTTTAGATTTCATTTTCATATAAAAATAAGTATAAATTTAATTTCCCGCTTGAACGTTTATAAATCTATGCACAGCGCAAAGATCGGCGTGTCGCGTCGTCCTGTCGTGTATGAATGGTTGCTGGGTCATTAAAAATAACCCTGTATAATGGTGTTTGTTATGTATAATACATCTGTAACTTACTAATAGATTAACAAGGTACTAAAGTGATATTTTTATTTTATTTGTCCACAATCTACATGCAGCATTTAAAGAAAGAAATGGTGTTTTTTATTCAATTACACATAACTTTTACAAACTTATAACTTTTTTTACAACTAATAGATACTGGAGTTGTTGGCGTTTCGTGCGAAATAGATAATGCTCTATAGCCTATTCCAACCACAACAGGAATAAACATAAATAAACAAATTTGACACCGAATTAATGCAATATCAATTGATGCGATGTCATTGGTCGACATCTTGAATAATCTATGACATTCACTATGGATACGCGAAAAGTTTTCAATGTCCGCGAAGTTATATTCGGGACTTTGGAAGTTAAATTTATGTGGTTATAACTAGTTAATTCGAATAGTGTTGTATTATAAATAAGGATAAATTAATCAAGAACTGTTTACAGTGCATAATAATGCAGAACAATTTGACAATCGCATGCAATTTGTAAATCTAGGGTGTGTTTATAGAATATATGTATGTATATAGAATAGGGTATACGAAACCGCAAATAGTCGATTGTCTCTTCTCAATCGTTTCTGGCGGGTATTACAATTAGTTGAGTCCTGCCGAGCAGGTAAATCGGAATAAAAGGTTGTACGACGAATGCCTTACGAACCTTAATTTTGCAGTTTCCGCATATTTCGAAGCACTTCTTCATACAGAAATGCCCACATGGCATGGTCCGCGCGCACTTCTTGCGGCAAGGTGTCTTGTCCACGTCCTTGGAGCACGCGATCCGCTCCTTGTGCTTGCATGACGATCTTTTCTTTACAACCTATAATTATTATATTATTACATTTTGTATATATAAATAATTGAATTTTATCGGATGATTGGAGGTACCTTAATTTTCTTGTTCTTAATTTATGTTTATGATGTGTTTCGTGTTCAGCGGTGAAGGAAAACATAGTGACGAAACTCGCATGTCTATTATACTGTAATTGTGCCACATATGTATTCACCAAAACGCATTGGACTGGTCCATGCGTAGTAGAATGAGTTCCTAGCTTTCTCCTCAAAGCCCAGCAGTAGAACACAGGCTCTTACTTAACTTTCTTTAATGATTACAAAACTAGCCATAATATTCTTTTACTATTGCAATACATTCGTAAGAACCAAACATCTAGCTATGGTTGATTATATGCTCTGTATCTGTATATCGGTATGGTATTGATGATTTTCGTATCTAGAACTCGTTTGTCGATATCGACTTGTTTTGTTTTTCATCCAACAAAATTTTGGTTACATTATTTATTTTCTTTATTTAATGAACTAAATATTTTTTTTAAATCAAGTATAATGACATAAATTACTATTTAAGATATCTTGTTTACCTATTATGTACCTTAAAGCCCAAATTTTGGAAACTAGGAATTGTGTCCCTTGTATTTTTATACAAACAACTTGTTACAGTACCTCACTAATCTTTGTAATGGGAACCATTAGTAAGTATTACGAAGTATTACTGTTTGGCGGTAGAATATGTTATGTTATACCTAGACGAGCTTACACAATTGTAAATTTGAACTTGAATTTGAAGAAAATACTAAGTATCAAATTTAAAAATATTTCTTATTGTTAATAAAAATTAAACAGAAGATACAGGCGAATAATCGGTAGTTCGGATGTGAAGTGGTATTTGAAACAAAAAAAAACATACTTCTATGTTACAATCGTCACATGTCTCATGACACTTCTTCCTGCACTGATGGTCACCGAGATCGCCTTCCAGGTCCATTGTGCAGCCTTTATTGGGTTTGGCACAAGGCTTCGTGCATATATACTGCAAGTAGAAATGTAAGTATTCATATTTTTGTTTATTTGAAGCCACGTCTTTTAAAAAATAAAAAATAGCTAAGCTCAAATGGCTATATCAGACTAAAAGACGCTAGTCGAACTGAACGTTACTGGTATCGTTTATCGTATTAGGTAAACATTAAGATCAACCCTGCTTGATGATTTTATATTTATTTTGGACTAAGACGTACTATATCGTATATTCAAGAGTCTTTAACATCCATCAGTCGAATCAGTATCTGCAGTCAATACTTACACGTTCGTGGTCGGGGTCGTCCTGCACGTGGCAGCTGCGCGCGCACGCGTGTCCGCAGCGCTCCACGAGCAGCCCGCACGGGACTGGACACGACATTTTAAGCGTATCCATGTAACACGATTTATTTACCTGAAACAATTCCCAGTTAGAAGAAAGTGGTAACTTATTATACTTACCATATTACACAGGGTTAGTGAGTCTTTTTTTAAGGGGCAATGTATATGCTTTTACAACTGGATCCCAGAAAACTTTAAAAAATATTCTATTGTGTAATTTCAAATAATCGTTAAGGAAAGCTTATGTGCTAAAAAATATTACACAACGAATGACTTTTTAGATGCACACCTTGAGAATGAAACGATCGCTTCCAGGTTATTTCAAATTATTATCAGAGAACTTCATTTTCTAGAGGTGTAATAGATTATGTCATACAGCGCGTTTAAATAAAGTTTATAATAATAATAATTGTACTACAAACATAGATAATAGAACCAATACAAAATGACTATATTTACCTCATGGCCACATTTTGGTAATTTGACAGAAACGGTAGTCAAACATTTTATGATTGGGTCTTGAGGACTTAAGTAGCAGAACACTTCCTTACTATGCCCGCACGGTAATGTTTTCGTCATTATTTGCTTGCAGGGTTCACATTTTTTTTTGCACATCAAGGGACAAACGTGTTTCAGCTCACAAATAATTCTGTCCAAAAAATACTTAATGTAAATATCTTCGTTAACATAATATATATATGCTACTTTACCTCATATGGATACCATTTGTGTAGTAATGATTGATATATAATATTTTAACAATACAATTGGACAAAATTACAGATTGATCATACAACTAGCCCTTTTTAAATAATTGGATTAAAAATTTCTAATTCGTAAATCGAATTAATAGAACAGCTTCCGACTAGTTTTAATTGTCTCTAGAGTCTAGATTATGAACCATTTAGTTTGTTGATATTATCAATTTTAAGCATTTTAAAACGGCTTACATTATGATAGGCTATTATCATTTTTGTTTCTTTTTCATTTATCCCACTTTAATATGTAAAATTGATAGCAAATAAGGTTTTAATTATCTCTATAAAATGTAGTGCTATGTATTTTCTATCGAACTTGACCGAAGCTATATGTATGACATAAACAAATTAATCATTATAGAAACATAATTAGGTATTGTAATACTATATCGTTATAAAATACTAGCTCGTAAAATAAATATATATTAACATGCTATGTATTGATTATGACTATGTGAAAAATATGTCGGCGAAATTATTATCGGAATTTATATTGAGGGTAAAATCAAAGATATAAATAGTTATCAGGAATAGTTTTTTATCATTATTAAAGATATTATATCTAATTATCGATAAGTATAAAGATATTATAGATATTATCTTTAATCAAATAAAAGTCTACTTAAAAAGTGTTAATCTTAATTCCTATCATTAGATTATATTCATTTAATGTGATGTTTTGAAAAAAATATTGTATCCATTATTCCTCGATTTAAATAGGGTTTATCGCACAATACTCGATTTGCTGATGCCGGACGATAAATCGGGTTTTCACTGGCTTACTTGATTTATCGGTAAATGTTTCTTTTTTTTTTCATACTGCCTCTTTAGTCTAGTGGCTAGATGTAAGGCCATAGACACGATGGTCCTGAGTTCAATTCCCAGGTCGGGCTAATAAAATGTTATCGAGATTTTCTGTCGAAATTTCTCAGTAGCAGCCCGGAGTCTGGAAGTTGGAAGTGCGTACACTCCCGTGCCTCGGAAAGCACGAAAAGACGTTGGTCCTGCGCCTGAACTATTCACGGTCGTGTCGGATTGGCCTCCCATCGGTTATGAGAGTAAGGAGATAGAGAGTGCACCTGTGTTTGCGCACACAAACTTGTGTATATGTCCTACGCAGTTGGCTTAGTTTTTTCCTTATTGATATTCAGTAATTATATTTTATTGCTATCACATAACCGCTACATCAATTACTATTAAATAGCTGTGTTACCGGCTACCGCACACCTTTGCGGTCACTACTATCAGTATGTATTAAAACTATTAAATAAAATTCACCTTTCACACTTTAATGGACATATAATACTAGCATGTCCTGGGTCGTAAGTGTGACATACTAGTGGACAAGCATGAAGACAGGGCAGGTTGTAATTGCATTTCAAGAGGCAGCCACCTTCAGGAACTTTACTAAAGTCTTTCGCTGATGAAATCTGAGAAATGCAAAAAATCCATGATTATTATTACCATATTATTTCAAATAGCACTAAGCTGGCCATTGAATAAGACTACTTGTGATTAGTGATTTTTTTTAATGATACATACAAACTTTCATCGCATTCTCTATAATCTATATCATACGAAAATAACTGGTGACTCAATACCAATTAGTATGTGTATAATGCATATTCAGTAATAAAAGTAGTCTTTGTCTATGGGATCATAATAACTATATTTGAATTTAAGTATTTGATAGTACGCCTATGTTGTATGTCAAGAGGGCTATATCAGATGCTCTTACAATAATAAATACGTAGATATTATGCGAAATTTTAAGTTAACGGCGTCTCAAATAATTGAGTTGCACTTAAATATTTGAGTGACGTTTCAGTATTCGACCATTAGTGATAACAATATACATTATTGTTTTGTCAAAATACTACAAAAGAGTGAGTTTTGTTCACAGAGGTACTGGCCCTGTCTAACACTTTTTATATATTGTTTTTGTTATGTTACTGAAATAAACTATTAGCGTAACAATACACTTACGGTTGTTATTTGTTCCTTGTGATTTTCACATTTGAGCTGTATGCTTGTCCCCAATGACCCCTGGTTTTCCAGAGTTTCAGCGATTTTTGTCCACAAGTTTGAATTCTCTTTCAAAATATTAACGTTGCCGAATATGTAGAAACCTTTAAAAATAAAAGTAATTTAAATTAATTTTATAATAAAATTTATAATTTTAGTGCAAAAAAATCGTCACGTCTAATTTTATCTCTACAGGTGACAAGAGGGCTGGTTCATTTTTCGCCTAGAGAAACGGAATTGCGATTCAAAGGGGAAATTAATGCTGCTAGCATTCTTGCCACCATTCCACGCGGTCACGATTTGTATAGTAATGATTTTTAATTTTAATTTATTTAAGGGTTTATTGTAAATAATAAATAAAAATAAAATAATATATTTAAGTAGTTATATGTCAAACTTGTCAGGTTGGTTTATATTAGACAAAATAACAACACACCTTCCTTGGCTCTGGATAACGCAACGCAGATACGGTTTTTCATTCCCAAAAATCCAATTTTTTTCTGATCATTATTTCTCACGAGCGACAATAATATAATTTTTGATTCTTCGCCCTGGTAATTATCAACAACAGTGATTTTCACCTTAGACAGATGGGCATATAAGGGTCTTTGCTAAAAAAATAAATAAAAATTAAGTTATAAGCTGCAACTTTATAAATGTACGAAAAATTAAATCGAAGATGCTTTACACGTTTCGGAAAGGCTACGCTACGGTGTCCATCATCAAAAAGCGAACTCGACAACATTACGTCGCAATTTGATGAATGTTCTTTTGGAAAACCGTCGAGCATTCCACGATAAATTACGTATAAGTGAAATGGAAATAGCATAGTCATAACAAATAACATTTTTTTTAAAATATTTTATAACCCTGAAACGGGTAAAATTTATCGTTTCAACTCATTAAAACTTTAAATTATCTATATAAAACTAAAAGATAATTACTTTTCTCAAATAAAACATTTGACCGGAGTAAGCGGCTAAAATTGTGACGTCTTCTGGCTTGTAGCCCTGTTGCATTATATAGTTGGCCAAACCAAGAGTCAAGTCTGCTTCTTTTTTGTTCGATCTACTGGAACTGTCATCAACGTTCTAGAAGAGAAATCAACATTCACAACAGCATAGACGAGATCAGGACGTACGAGGCAGAGAAATTACATTAATCAGCTCTGGTTACTCCCAAATTCTAACACAACAATTATTAAATCATTTCGTTGTGGCCAGTATTATTTTTTATTCAACATAACTTACTTTTTACTACTACTTAACGTTTTTTATATCACCAAGTAAAAAAAATATATGAGTAATAAAAATACAATTATGAAAACTTTTCATTTCGATCATTCGTCGTACCTTGGTACCAGGTATTGGTGTTTCTAAAATGTTAAAGCAAATCAACGTGGATGTGCCGGATGAAAATATCAGATGTATGCATCAACCCGCATTGAAGTAGCTTGGTTCAAATCATTTCCTCAGAAGGATAGAGAAGTTTGCCTTTGCCCAATAGTAAAACTGCCTAGTTGGACTCAAGTGCAATGATTCCCAATTTGGCACATCAGTCATTATTTAATGTTATTATATAAAATTATATTTAGCCGAGTCAACGCTCGTTTGCCATCCATATAATTTACTATCGTGTCATATGCAATATGTACTAATGTTTGACGCATACCTCCTCCGGGTAGTCGTGCGTGAAGAAGAAGACGTTGTTGGTGACGCCGCGCACGTCGGGGAAGTCGGCGACGGACGGGTGGTCGAGCAGGTCCTGGTAGATGTGCGGCACGATGAGCGCGGAGATGCGCGGGCGCATGCGGTGCTGCACGGACAGGCGCCGGCTGTGCACCGCGTTGAGGATCATGCGCTCGAACAGCGACACCTCCAGGTTGAAGTGCTTGGCGAGCCGCATGTGCGCCGCTGACGGCCGCAGCTGCTGGTGGTCGCCTGCGATACCAGTCGGACCCGAGTGACGCTCCGATCACATTTATACATTCATTTATACAGCCTATTCCAACCACAACAGGAATAAACCCAAATAAACAAATTTGACACCGAATTAATGCGACATCATTGGTCGAAATCTTGAATAATCTATGATATTAAATGTTTGATAAAATTATACATGTTTGATGTTGCATTTTAGACTTTTTTGAAAAAAACTAAGCAACACGATAACTCAGAAATGGTTCACTTTAACATGATGCATATAGAGGGGTTCAAAATATCGCAAATAGTCACCCCTATCACCCCCAACGGGAATACTTCAGATTACCAACAACCCTGTATATATATCTTTTAGAGTCTATCTGTAGTCTTATAGCCCTCCCGGGCTATAAGACTACTCCACCTGATGGTAAGCGGTAGTAGAGTCCAAACGCGACGACGGCTAGTGCAGTCGGGAAGAATCTGCACTATTATCGCAATATTAGCCGGAAAAAACAAACTCTTCAGGTTTATATATTAGTACAGATTTAATGCTTTATTTTCAAAATTAAATGTAGTTAACAATCTCAAGTATTTTAGTAATATAAGATTATTGTTTATGTTATAAACAATTGTACCTCTATAAGACGGCCACAAAGTGCATTTTAATGTTGTAACCATCTTAAAGAGTCGCACACTTATAAGTATATAATATTAAGTTTGAATATGTTTTCTTATTACATGTGTAAGTGTAGTCTCTGCTGATGGTCCTTAATGAATGAAATAAATTTCTAATAGAACTTCTGCTTCTATTACAAAATGTATACTCATAAAACTTGTTTTAGATTCTTACCAATGAGGATTAGATGTTGACAACTTTTAGTGAGCGATGTAACAATATGCTGTTCTAATACTTCTGCGGCTTCCTCCACGATAACTAATAATATAAAATGAATAGAATAAATTAATTTGTCATATTTCAAAAACCTTTTCAGTACAGACTTCTCTTTAATTAGGTTGTAACTTTTAGCACAAGACTTCCGATTGAGACAGCTAAATAATAATAATTGTGGTCAATCATATTGTAATTTAATCATATTTATAAAAATACAAAGTTTAAAACTAGGTAATCATAATAAAAATATGTACGCACCAATCGGTGGCGCTAACACCAGTAGCAACTTTCTTAATCTTGCTGCGCCGCTTGTTGTCATGCCGATCACTTTGACATTCTTCAACAACTGAAGGTCTAGGAGCATTCTTGATTCTTCGTACGCAGTATTAGAATTTATTACAGACTCCTGAAATACGTTATATTATATCCACAAAAAGACTAAGGGCAGTGGTTTCGAATAAACGTAAACAAACATTGTAATTATAACGTTAAGTTTCCTGATACACCCGGAACAAACATTAGGGTTATATCCTGCATTATGGATGTAATTTTACATTGTACATTAAAACGCAACGTGCGCAATGGTAGCGCCGCCTACCTTCTATAACTACTCTGGACGATTCTAAATAGAAAAGTCGACAAATCAGAAAGTTTTTATATAGGCTTATTTGTAACGACCCAGTAACCTCGCACGACAAGATAGCTAACACAATAAGCAACAACTTTTGTTCTACGACTTTTCATAATTTGTTAGATTTTATTTTCATACAAAAATAAGCATGTATTATTTTAATTTCCCGCTTGAACGTTTATAAATCTACGCGCATCGCAAAGATCGACGCGACGCGTCGTCCTTTCGTTTATGGATAAAATATAGACCTACAATAATGTCACGACAGTACGACAAAAAATTGAAAAATCATATTTTTTTCATGTATTGAGTTATGTCCAAAGTCATAGAACAAAAGTTATTGATTATGATGTTAGCTGTCTAGTCCAGCGAAGTTGTTGAGTCGTTAGAAATAACCCTGTTTATAGCTACATGCTTGATTATATTTGTTCTTTAATAAAAATCAAAGTAATTCAAGGGAAACATTTTTTATTTGAATATGTCGAATTCGTGATTATGCATTTCCGTCTTTATACTGATAGAAATTGGCACCATATTCAGAGTTTTTTTACGCATAATAACTTCATTACCTACCTGTAGGGGTATAATATCTTCTTTAAGTTTCTTTTTAACTATTTCTGTCCAACTGAAGTACAGCATCCAACGATCAACCGTAGGCAAATTTTTAAGGGTTTGTAAATTAACTGGAGGCGCATGCGATCCTAGTAGAGCATAATTTTTCATTTGCTGTGAAACCAACATAATAATAAATATACTTAATAAGTTTTGTTATCAATAAAAATTAAAGTAGATTCGCTACGGGCTTACATTAAATTTATTTATCTAACCTTATATTTTTATAAAGTTAGATAAATAAATAAGTCCTTGTATTCTTACAAGAACTTCAAATTCACGCTTGTCAATAGTCTAAATTTAAAACGGGTGTAATTGCGAAGCACATCTATTCATTTAATACAACCTACTACATCTGCTGCATCTTCTAATATAAATTTTATGTATTATACTGAAGATGCAGATGATGAGCATGGCTTTATAGTTATTTTCAATTTACCATTCCAAAAAAGTCCTCATTTATAATTAGTACAGATAGATCTGAGATAAGATAAATGACAAATTATCGCTTAAAATTGTTACATACTAATTTAAGCCTAGGAAAGGACGTTACGTCAGCTGCAGCACATCTTTAATACTTCTAAATTTAAACCGAAATAGAATATCATTTAGAATTGATTCGTTTATTATATTAATAATTAATATTCCTAATATATGTAAGAAAATTAAGACAATTTTATAATTACCAATAATCAAGATAAAAATATCTTACATTAAAAATCCTTATCCGGGCTCTTAAAACAGCAATATCCATGTGTAGATTACGTTTATGAATCGAATTTAGACGAATGTTTTGATATTGTTTAGTCATATATAAAAGCTCCGTTTCTGCCTTCTTTAAACAAAACGCTTTCTTAATAGTAGAATAAGAAATGTCGTTGTCTATTTCTAAGTCATCTAAGATGACCTGATCTCTGGGGTCATCATGATCCTCTATAACTTCTGTATGTAAACCTTCTTCTGTCTGAACATCTTCGAATGAAATAGGTTCTTCGAAATCGTATACTAAGTTTTCAAATAACCAATAAGATAATGGGTCTTTATTACTTTGAAATGTTGTTTTATATAAATCTCCAAGAATGCCACTTTCTGGAACATATTCTGTCATACAATTGTAACTAATTATGGACTGGTTTATGGATTCAATACTATTTTGTGCTCTTTGTAATTCTAATAAGTTCGATTTCAATTCATTTTTTTGTTCAAAAAAAAGTCTGTGAGCACTTGGTAAACTTCTCCTTGCGATTTGCTTCCTACGTTGGTTTAAATTAAACTGTTCCAATTTCTCATTTCGAGATTGACCACCGATCCTCACAATCGAATGGGTAACCGGTAGAAGACCTTCTAAAAATTGGTCCAAAGCGTGGTTAGTGTAGCACACAAGGAGTAACACGCATCCAGGTCTGTCAAAATTATTTAATAATGTTTTTGCTACATTAATACCCAGGAAAGTCTTGCCCGTCCCCGGCGGACCTTGAATCACTGCAAACTCACGAGTCAAAGCGGTTTTGTAGGCTTCATACTGACTCTGATTCAATCCTATATCATCATTAGATGGCCACGTATTTAAATCGAGTACTTTAAATTGTATGCTTGTGAAATGGTCTCTTTTTATGGTATATGTTTTGTCTGGGTGCAAATACGCGGGATGAGCAGGTTCAGGCTGAAAACAAAGGTAAGTTAATTAATCGAGTAAACCTTTACGTTCAATATTACAAGTACATTACTGGGCTTACATCAACATCGACGATATATTTCTTCATTGCTACATGTTCGGGGAATGTCGGATCCTGTAAAGCTTTCAGAATATGGTAATATGGCTCGAAATAAACTTCACTTTCTATCATCGTATAACTTTGATTTCCGTATAAATTATCTCCAACGTCCATTACATCAACAATTGACACTGGAATCTGACAAAAATATCTTTAATAAAAGGCAAATGAGTACATACTACTTAAATAAATACTTCTGATATTATAACTGTGTAAGTCGTTCTTTGACAGAGCAACCGCGGGTTAACCTGATTTTTTGTACGAAGATTAGTTTATGGGCTTGTATTCATCGTACGCTACTTTTATTCCGTTTTATTCCGTAGATTTCTAAATAGCTTTGTAAATTATAGCCTATATGTTATTCTGATGTATTCGAACTATATTATTGTTAAGTTTCAAAAGAATTTGAAAATCATGCCGGCAGGTTTAAAGCAACAATACTTAAAAATATTTGAACAGTTGATATATTAAAAATACCTTTATAATCCTACTTAATATTATAAACGCAAATGTTTGTATGTTAGTTTGTTACTCTTTCACGCAAAAACTACTGAATGGATTTTAATGAAACTTTACAATAATATAGTGCATACATCAGAATAACATTTATGTTATAATTTACAAAGCTATTGAGTAAATTGGTTAAAATATAACAATATAAGTCTGCTCTAATGATTTATTTAGTAAGTTAAACGCGGGTGGAACCGCGTGCATAGTTAGTATTTTAAGCATCTAGTTTGCACTGTAAATCAATGACCGTATGTAGTTTTTAGTCATTGGTTTGGTTTCACGCTAAAAATATACTTAACCTTACTTAGATACGTTTAATTTTGTTTACGCGAGAATTGTCATTTAAGTTGATCATTTGACGCTGTTATTAAATTAAAAAAATATGTGTTCGTCTTGGGTCGCTCGACAGAAGTGATAACTTAAATATCCGAAATACGGCTAGCGCTGTGGGTTAAAGTGAGAGAGAAGGAACCTGCCTAATGCTGGCATATGCGTGAGAGAAAGGGAAACCACAGGGAGAAAAAGACAGAGTGGTGCCGTAACGCGTTACGTTACGAAGCGGTTTACCCTCCCATAAGAAGTTATCACTTCAAAAAAACCGTTAAGCAGTTCACTCCCGAGTACTTTGAGAGTATCTTTACGTATCGATGGGTTACCGTTTTCATAAGGGACGATTTTCGAATTCTTTTTTTTAATTTTTGTCCATATACTAGACTATCTATGGCAAAGAAAACGTACTATTTATACTGTATTCATGCAAATGTTGAAAAATGCAAAAAATAACGCCGTTGCTCTGTTAAAGAAGACAAAGCAAAAAACATCGCATTTATTTCAATTACGAATCTACAAAAGTTCTGATATATTTACTTGTCCGTTGTTAAGATATTTTATATCTCGGTCGATTATCGTAGCTACAATAAATGTTTTACATTTGTCCTTGGTAAATAGAACCAGTGATCCATAAATAAATCGCTTGCTATGTGACCAGTTTATCTTTTTGAACCTTTTCTTTGTGTTATCGTCGACTTCGACAATGGAACCAATTTTCTGTGGCGATACGTAAGGCACAATAAATCTTACGTTACGAAAAACCCTGAAATTGAATAATGACCATTAGGTGTATATGTATGTATATATATTGTTAATAATATGAATATCAGATTGTGTTTCTATCAATCAGTAACAGCCTGTCAATGTCCCACTCCTGGGCTAAGGCCTCTTTTCCTTTTTTTGAGGAGAAGGTTTGGAGCTTACAATACGGGTTGGTGGAACACACATATGATATAATTTCAGTTTAATTTGACACATGCAGGTTCCTCACGATGATTTCCTTCACCGTTAAGCACAATATGAATTATAATCACAAATTAAGCAATTAATGAAATTCGGTGGTACTTGTCTGGGTTTGAACCCACGAGCATCGGTTAAGAATCACGCGTTAATAGTTCATACCATTTGGCTATCTAGCGGCCGAATACTGAAACGTCATTCAAAATGAAGTGGGACTTAATTATTTGGAACGTCATTAATTTCAAAATTTAGTATGCGAAATTTGAAATTAATGACGTTCCAAATAATTAAGTCCCACTACATATTTGAAAGACGTTTCAGTATTCGGCCATAGGTGACTTTAATACAAGCTCGCATTTTTCAAGCGCCGCATACATTTTTGAACTAATGTCAAAATGTATTTATATACGGCGAATAAGAACCCAACAACTAACGCTAACGCGTCGTCAGTCGAAGTCATAGCTCAACGAATGAATAACCGTATGTACAGTTTTGTAGCAACGTGTGTAGGCACTACGAAAACTGTACTATCCGATAATAACGATTTTTCGTAAGGTGTGTAACAGACGTAACATAAATTTCGTCCTTTCGAACGATAGAAGCCTCATTTCTTTTATTTTATTATAAATATTTAAAATTTAATCTGTGCCCTAAATATAATATAAACATTATTACTAAACTTACCGTATATTATCATATTTCTTTTTGGTAGGGTCTCGCATGAACTGGACTGTAATTATAACAACATTGTTTAGTCAGTTCGACAAACATAAAGTGAAAAATAAAAATTAATTAATTTAAGAAATTAAAAATAATATGTGTTTTCATTAATATGTATTTAATATAAATTTGTTCTTTTCTTCGCGCATAAGGAAAACTCTTATCAACAGTCTATAGAGTTGAGAAGTTTATTATGAACAATGGAGCCATTATAATAAAGTATAAATAAGCGCGAGCTGGTCCAGCCAAAACAAATGCAAAGGATTAACAATAGAAATGTGCTATCCTCGTCACCCTGTCTGTATTCCATACAGTTTCGAATTTGCCTATCTATGCCCACTTGATAAAACATTCTACATATTCGGTAATTGGCAAAATGTAAAGCGTTGAAATAACAATGATGAACTACCTATTCCTTCGCGAAGAGGTCCGAAGCAATCTTCACGGAGTAGCCTAAATTGTACATCAAGATAATGTTCCACATCGCGGTAACTGCCTGATATCAAGTTTGCTCTCAAATATGGACGTTCATCGATCAAATCTTCCCGGCGGGGTACAACGCTGAGTTCCCTGAAATTCTCCGGCGGTTCTTGTTCTTCATCCAAATTGTTTACGAGCTTTCGTTCCTCCTTCTAAGAAATATTTTTTGTAATATAAATTGATTAAGATGTACATAAAAGAGGTAGCCTTTTTTTTAATTATTTTAATAACATTTCAGCAAGTACCTAACAGAACATTTGTACACGTTGCTTTGTTGACCAAGGCTTTTTTTAATTTATTGTATAGGTAGGCGGACGAGCATATGGGCCACCTGATGGTAAATGGTCACCAACGCCCATAGACATTGGCATTGTAAGAAATGTTAACCATCGCTTACATCGCCAATGCGCCACCAACCTTGGGAACTAAGATGTTACTGCTGTTTTACGGTAGAACATCTGATGAGTGGATGGTACCTACCCAGACGAGCTTGCACAAAGCTCTACATCCGAGTGGCTTTATTATTAAACTAATCATCCGTGTTAGTAATGCACTCATTGAGAGTTAACGACAAGTTTACACTATCTATTAACTAGTGACCTTAGTCATATCAGCAATGTATGTTCATGAAAAACAAATTTTCCTATTTTGTACTTGCTATAATAAGTAAGATTACTACTGATTATTCGTTTTCTAAACGTCATGCTATATATACAACGTAACAAGACATGTTATAAAATATAATAGTTATGTTTAGTTTGTATACTTTGCAATGAGATTGGAAACAGGTACTTAATAAGATTGTAAAAGGGAACAAGTGAATGCATAAACATTTTCCGTTATCGATATAATTTAAAAACATTATCTAATAAAATCAATGTAGGGAATCGCATTTACCGTTAGGATTACGATTAAAAACTCAATAATATAGTAATTACCGTATTTTTTTGTATTTCATGCGCCGTCAAAGTCTCACGAAGTTGTATTAACTTCAAGCTGTATTCCTCAGGTAAAGTAAAGTTATGTCTATCCCTTAACCCATCTAAGCAACATTTAGAACTTCCCTCTATAAGAGATCTACACTTAATCAATGCCGTCGATGGCGACATTAATATGATAGATTCACAAAATGTGATAAAATTCTTCCAAAAATCAATTTCATTTTTCCAGTATTTATTGTTGGTAGATTTTTTTTCAGCATACGGTAAGTCCAACAAATAATTTTTCAAACTGGAAATAAACTGTGAATTACAAACATCTAACAGTACCGTCAATTTTAACTGATGAAAAGAAGATTCGCAAATTTTTGATAACAGTTCCATAACCAGTACAAATACATCAGGTCGTTCAATTGGAGATTGCAAAAGATTCGAAAACCCATCCTTTTTATCGTTCAGGTTTACAAGTATATCTTTAACATCTGATTTAACCAATGCTTCTAATGTTAAAAATCCCATTTTCCTAATCTTATGATCGCTCTGAGCTCGATCCTGACGGGTATTATTGTTTCTCATATTCGTTGAATGCATTTGTTCAGTTGTATTCACATTTCTGTCGTTTCTTAAATAAGGAGGCTTCGGTTTTTGTTCTTTAAAATGTTGTGCTGTAATATTTGTTTAGTGTTATCGTAAATAAATACAAAATAACCAGTGCCTTCGTATAGGCAATAGTATAAAAAGCCTTAAGCTTAAAATGTACCTCTATATCTTGGTGCTGGGTTCCGAAATTCTTGGTGCATTTCAGCAATAGCACTATTTCCGGGATGATTTTGATTTTGGTTCATCATCCTTCTAGGATTCATTGACTTACTTCGTGCTTTTCCGCGTTGTGGAAAGTTGGCGTCGACATTTTGGAATCTAACAGGTCTAAAGTTTGATGAACCTAAAATATATACACACATATATAATATATACATATATTATTTAGGCGAAGTAGCAAAATTACAACCTGAAGGTCATAAACGCTCATAGACATTGGCGCTCTAAGAATTATACATAGTTAAAATAAATTTAATTCAATAACGTTGTAAAAGTGAATGTGTGAAATCTTTATTAAATAATTTTATAATTGTTTACCCCATACTTTTTTAATTATGTACACATGTATTCATAATGTTACAAAGGAGGAATTTAATCTAGAATATCAATTATCGCTTCCAGCTTATAAAATTATTGTAATAAGTATACTCCAAACCATAATGTTCATTTACTATATTTGACTGATAACCTCCTGGTGATGTTTACTGCAAAGCTCTCATACACATCCCTTTATTAATTATATTTATTTAACATTCAAGTTTCTAAGTAAAAATTGTATAAATTTGTTGAGTCAGATATTATATATTTACTAATTTTTAACATCAGATGTTTAATTCAGAATATATAGATTGATTTGATCAGCGTTTCACAAAATAGCGTTTGCGCATAAATAGCGTTTATTGGTTCATATATATATATATAATACGTATAGATTTCTAATAATATATAAATTTTACTTTTCCTAATGAAAATAATATTAAATAATATTTTACAATAAACGTAAATTTTACCTGCACGTCGTCTTAATAGATCGTCTTCGTCCATTTTTACGATGTTCTGTAAATGAAAAAAAAAACTCATATTAACATGAAACTACAGACATTAAGATAAGATTGACTAGTATTTAAACGATAAGATTTTATAATTATATTTCCACCATTATATAAATTATTAAAACAATACAATGAAATAATTTGAAATATGTATATTTGATTGCTGTATTAATAAAACTGAAACACAGATAATCTTAATTAATCTGGCTCGTTTGGGTAGGTACCACCCACTCATTAAATATTCTACCGCAAAACAGCAGTACTTGGTACTGTTGTGTTCCGGTTTGAAGGGTGAGTGAGCCAGTGTAATTACAGGCACAAGGGACATAACATCTTAGTTCCCAAGGTTGGTGGTGCATTGGTGATGTAAGCGATGGTTAACATCTCTTACAATGCCAATGTCTATGGGCGTTGGTGACCACTTACCATCAGGTGGCCCATATGCTCCTCCGCCTTCCTATGTAATAAAAAAAAACAAAAAAAAATTTGGCCAGAAATCATTATACCAGAAAAATCCTACGTACTTCTATAGCAGTTATTATATAATTCGCGATGACGAAACAGAGACGTCATCGCGAAGTCACCGCACAGCCACCATTTTTAAATAAATTGCTTCGAAAAAAAATTTTTAAACAGTCAAAGAGTTATATAATAAAATCCCGTATTTGTAATCCTGAATTAATCTGTGGTAATTCTAAAAAAAAATCCCCAAAAAGCCAATTTTTTTCGGCTCCTAGAGTGGCCTAAAGCCTTAAGGCATTTCCTGCCGCGCATAATCACTCTGTGGAGCCAGCTTTCGCCGGCGCCTTTTTTCGATACCGCTATGACATAAAAACTTTCAAGAACAGAGCGTACTCTTTCCTCCAAGGCGGGCAACGCACCTGCAAGTCCTCGGATTTTGCAGGTGTCCATGGGCGGTGGTTACTTTCCATCAGGTGAGCCTCCTGCTCGTTTGCCCCCTCTTACATACACAATATATATTAAATATTTATAGTTTTAGTTCAATCTTTATGGATTGAAATGAATTTAAATATCTGTCTGTTTGGATGTTTGTAGGCGTGGTTGTTTGTCTAATAAAATTATACCTAAAAAAATTTAGAATGATAAATGACTGTTATCAGTCACACCACAAAATCAGTCAAATGATGGAACACATTAATATTATTTTGTTAAGCATTTTGACATATTTTGTTTATAACAAACAATGTTTTAAGGTACATCCTAGTCAAACATATTATATAGCAAAATAAAATATTCTATTACAATTGTGCTCGATATAGTTAGTAGGATACTTGTAGAACTCGCAGCCCTGTTTGTGTTGAATTCAGTCAATGGCCTTATATCCTAATCTTATCATCTTATAATTTTATTCTTCAAAATCTGCCATTGTGCCACTTTAATGTTTAGGTATTATCATATTGTAATAATAATGCAAAACTTAACTATATATATATAACAGTAACAGTATCAGCCTGTGAATGTCCCACTCATGGTCTAAAGGCCTCTTCTTTTTTTGAGGAGAAGGTTAAGAGCTTATTCCACCACACTTCTCCAATGCTGGTTGGTGGAATACACATGTGACAGGATTTCAGTGAAATTTGACACATTTGACAATATTGATTTTGGTAGGTGTCTTCGCAATGTTTTCCTTCACCGTCAAGCACGAGAATTATAATCACCAATTAAGCACATGAAATTCCGTGGTGCTTGCCCGGGTTGGAACCCAGGATCATCGGTTAGGATTCACGTCTTCTTACCACTGAGCCATCTCGGCTTATACCAGTCATTACACCACTTACATCAATTTAGATTCTAGAGCATTGATCAGACAAAAAAATAAAATCATTAGGCGCACTCAGTACAAGTGTGAACAGTACAGACATTAATCTCGGAATTTCTGTCATAGTCTATCTATACGTACCATACCGCTTCATCCAACAATTTTATTTTTTTGTCTGATCATATAGATATCCGAATAGATTGATGGGGAGAGTGGTGTAATGACTGGTACCTATTATCTATCAATTTATTTTTTAACTTTTAGTACTTTATATCTACATCTTTGTTATCTTTATAGATAAATAAAAATTTTAACAAAACAAAAACCGACTTTATAGGAAAAACAAATTAATATGCACTAAAAAGTAAAAAAATAATTGCGTATTCTTCTATAGTTTGATAATTAACTTACTATTTTCTACTCATTAATATGTAGGTACGAATGTGTTGAGTGGTTGATAATGTATTTACAATTATTGTTACTTTTGGAGTCGATGTCAGCCAAGGTGGGTTTATAACTACATACATAGTTAGTTATAGGTGAGATGTGCTTGTGTCACACGCGCAACTTTACGAGGCGAATAAAAGTCAATTTGTAATGTGTATGTTTTTGTTTGTTTTTAAAAGATTCCCGTATTATTATTGCTAGGTATATTATAGTATTTCCTTTGCTGACATCGACTCCAAAAATAACAATAATTGTAAATACATTATCAACCACAACCACCACAGCGCCGTTTATATTATTATTTAAATAAAACAGTGAAACGTAAAGAAAAATGCATTTTGGTACTTAATTAATAAATATTAGTTAATATGGTTAAATGTATGAATATAAATTAACATGTTTTGATTAAATAGATTTAGTTGGTGGGGTGTTGGGCAGCCATAACAATCAAATAATTATTTCTAGTAATAATTAAATAAACTGTTTATAGATGTTGTGTTATACCATTCTTCACCATAAAATATGACGGAATGTCTGTATATTAAAAAAAGGGGAAGTATCTATATTATCCTAACTAATATTATAAATGCGAAAGTAACTTTGTTTGTGACGCTTTCACGCCTAAACCACTAAGCCGATTTAAAAAAATCTTTCACCAATGGAAAGCAACATTATCAGGGAGTAACATAGGCTACATTTTGTCCCCATATTCCCACGGGAACGGGAACTACGTGGGTGAAACCGCGGGAAAAACACTAGTAATCAATATATAAATATACATAAATATAACATGTATATAAGAGTACTTATACGATTCTATATATATATAATTTTCAAAATTGGTCTCAACTTTTAGGAGATGTTCAAATATGTTTCAATTACAAACATATACATATATACTAATGCTTACATGCATAACTCATATTATAAAGAGGAAAGATTTGATTTTTTATTACGAATTAAATCAAAAACTACTCGACCGATTTTAAAAATTCTTTCACCCTTAGAAAGCTACGTCTTTACCGAGTAACATAGGCTTTATTATATTTTCAAAAACTTATAGATCCCTACTTAAAATGGAGCAATGTAACCCAACGTATCAAACTGTTGCCTATAAAAGTTATTATTTCACGTGCGCTGCGAAAACTATTGACGGTATATAAAGAAGTGTTTTATACAATAGTACTACAATTACTTGATCATAACGATGTTATGGTAGGTGAATGAAAAATCTAGATAGCCTATAAAAAATTCGGCCGTGTATCGTTAATTTGCTACTAAGAATTGAAGATTTCCGTTACTTTGTCATGGATCCTATAATCGGAATCTAACCAAATTGTCATCAAACAACCCTTGAAGTATAATCTTTCCAATAAAAAAAAATCATCGAAATCCGTTGAATAGATATCGAGTTATTCGTCCATTTGTCGCGCACATACCTCATGCAAATTTACGACTTATATGGTTTTCTCATGGATTCCACTGTCAAAACTGGACCAAAAAAAAATGGGACCAATGGGAAAGCAACCCCTTTCAAATAAAAAAAAAATCATCGAAATCGATTCATCCAGTCGAAAGTTATGAGGTAACAACGTCAAAAAAAAAAAAAACAGACAGACGAATTGATAACCTCCTCCTTTTTTTGAAGTCGGTTAAAAATAGCTAAGCTTTACATTAACTGCTGTCGAGTTAGGGGTTGATTATTTTTTTTACAGAAAGGTTACATTATTATAAGCAAGTTTCAACATACAGAAACGCGTAGTTTTTGAGGGAATTATTATAAGCGCGGAGGAAGAGCAGCCTCCGCCCGCTGGAAGAAATCGCAGCTATCGGACGAGCCGAAGCTGCTCTTCCCGCAGCGCCGGAGACGTTGCAGTCTCAAAATAGATACAGATATCCCATTGAATCAGTCCCCCTATTTTTTAATATAATTATTTACATGAATTTATATAAAATTAAACATTACGGAACGTGCCAAGTTAACCTTAGGTTAAACGAAACGTTATAATCTGTCAAACTCCCTACCGGATTGACATAAATACTGCACCGGTATATAGTGTATTATCTATGATACTGCAAAAATAATTGATTTTCAATAATTTTTTTCTCAAAAACTACGCGTTTCCGTATGTTGAAACTTTGTGAAAGTGCTTATAATAATGTAACCTTTCTGTAAACAAAATATCAACCCCTAACTCGACGGCAGTTAATGTAAAGCTTAGCTCAAATATGAAATGTGGTATTTTATGCTGATACAAAATGTATGAATTCGTATTAAGTAAATAAAACCGTTTAAAAAAGTATTCTAGAACATAAAAATGGCTAAGCAGCCAACGAGTGACAGAACCAAATCAGCCAATGTTCAGTAGTCCAAGGCAGAGTAGGCAATTTAAATTGATACCCCCTTAATTAATTCGACAGTCTAAAAATTAAAAATTACAAATTGATAGATGGTGATGGTGATAGACTTATTATTATTAATCTCAAAACTATCATTACTATCTCGGTAACCATGGGTATCCGCGGGGGAGGAGTGGTTCAGGGGGGTTGTACACCCTCCCCCTTCCCTTACCCTGCAACCCAACCCAAACCCAAAATCGAGATCCAAATTTCTAAAGCCAATCCTGATATTTTGAAGCCTGATTACAAAAATATAGCATTTGAAATACTAAAACAAAATACCTAGTAGCCAAGTATTTTAAATACGAATACAATTTCTAGGAAGTAATTGAAATACAAATATCTGCGTTTCAATTACGAGTAATTCTAATTCTGCAGAATAACACAAACTACAAAGGAACGTTGTGATATTTATATATAAATATTGATTGAAAGCGACTTACCCGTAATCACGAAGTGATATTTTGTACGCTACTATTCAAAGAAAGCTATTATTTAATCACTAGACCTCAATAATTACTTTTAAGTATAACTTCATTTATTCTTTACTTTATAAGGATGATGTCACTTCACAAAAGAGTACTTACAACACTCACAACTACTACAGTACAATATCATATACTTGGATTACTTGGTTTTGATTAGTAGACTGAACTGCTGAAGCCTCAAGCGGTCAAGCCTGAACGAAATGTAAACGTTATCTAAAATTAAATTCTACAGCTTGAGCTTAGCTATTGAATATTGATATACACCATCCACCGCACGAAACACTGCAGTATTGCAAGCTGTAACGAATTTTACCACTATTCCTTTATTTGTTTAATAGTCAGTTTTGTAAATCATACATTATAAGACATGATTTAATGTTTTTAAACGCAAATAATTTATTTGAGTAAATTAATATAAAACAATCGTGTAATTATTACATGTACAACTACCATAACTTGTTGGGCTCGGAAATAAGGAATTTTAGTTTTCTATAATGGCAACATTTGCATTTGATAAAGGGGACTTCCGGCGTGGTATAAGGTAGTGGATATTATAATTATGTAAGTTGTAACATAATTATGACTCAGTCACTCTCTGACGATATCATATAAATAAAAAAGGTCTGTCAGTAAATTTGTACGTAAAAAATCTTAGAAAAATGTTTTAATAATGATGATGAAATTAAATAGTATCTCTATTTGAATTATTTAATTCTAGAAAGATTTATTTAAACCGTCGCTTATAATTATTAATAAATATTATCAATTGCTAAAGGCCTATATATATATATATATATATATATAATTATTTGTTTTATCAAGATTGAGTTTGTAGAAAATGTAAACTTCAACAACAAAGATAATTGCATCCAAAGTATTCTTTGACGCCCTAGCGTCGGAATTACGATAAAATGTAAATTGACGTCAGCAGATTTACGAGGGAAACCAGTTAAATATGTATATATCATAATAATAAAAATGTATTATGACCTACGAAATTTTCTGAATATAACTAGAGACCTCTCTGGGCATTCACAATAATTAGGTATATACAAGCAAGCTTTGAATTGTAGAGGATAGATGGCGCTAAGACAACAAACAATTATCTATATATATTATAATATAAAATACATTATATTTTAATATCGGAACAAAAATTAAATAAAAAAGCATTTGTATTGTTTGAAAAAATATTATTAAATTGTTATTTCACCATGCCACGTTCTTTTATACAGACCGTGCTCGGGACTATATAAAACGGTTATGCTTTGTTAATTTGGTAGTAATCCTAACACAACGATGGGAAAATACTACTTATGATTATATTTGTAGTTTGATTTGATTATTATCCATAGTAAAATTAGGCAATGTGTTTTGAAGATAAACCTATTCCTCGTATCAAGACAAGCCATTATTTACCGCAAAATTATTATTTGTAAAATAAAATATTTAGTTGTAATATAAAATACTGTTTGAATTAAGAGCAATTTATGCCGTACTAGTTTGCACGGTTTTGCGAAAATCTAAAAGGGTTTGTAAATCAGATAGGTACTGATCAACTAAAAAAAAAAAATCATACAAAAGTGTAGTCCCTTATAGCAATGAATACAGATGTTACATAGAAGCGCAGTTCTTATGGGCACTCTGAAGACAAACTTTCTGAAACCCAAAATGCCGCTTGGTAGCGTGGCAGTCATTCCCCAGCGTATCTTAACTACGAGAGCAAGACAGAGAATTTCGCTAGAGCCGACAAACTACGAAATAAACTGTGGAGAACCCCACCTGGAATCGGTATAAGAAATCCTTAAGAACTGCGCTTCTATGTAACGTCTGTATTCATTGTCAATAGTCTCTCCGTATAAATATAGCACGGCAAAATTGTTTTGACAATGATTTTTTTATGACTGTTTATATACTAACGGCCGAATACTGAAACGTCTTTCAAATATGAAGTGGGACTTAATTATTTAGTATGCGAAATTTGAAATTAATGGCGATCCAAATAATTAAGTCCCACTTCATATTTGAAAGACGTTTCAGTATTCGGCCATTAGTGACTGCTTTAACTTAATATTTTTAATAAAATCGTTGTCGGGGTTTGTTGCATTATTAACAGTTATTAACAGTTAGCTGTTAAATATTCGAATTTTATGCTTTAATATTTTTTGTTGAATTTGCCTATTACAGAGAAATTGTTACTTACGTTACTTGAAATCTTATACATCGGAAAAAACTTCATTTTAGAGACCATACAATAGAGCATACTTAGTTTCATTATATACTAGTGTTCGCCCACGGCTTCGCTTAAGAAATAAATAGGAAATCATATGAAAAGGGATATAGAGGGCATGATGATGAATCAAATTAAAAAAGTATAAAGATTTATTCACATTTCACAATATGTTCGGCATCTTCGGTATACAATAAAATATGCTAAAACAAAAATTATGAAAATCACAGTATTACTTAAAATAGAGAGCTTCGTATTTTTACATTGACTAGTGATATGCACCATATGAGTTAAGACAATTTTGAATATTCAATATATTACGGCTTATTGATAAACACAGAATTAAATAACCACCATTTGAGAAAAAAAAACGTACATATATTGGTTTTTAAGCAAAAATGTATAGAGACAGGTACTAACGTGCCACATTTTAGTAGCTACTATGACGCCACAAGAGCAATTTAATATTAGGAAGTTAGGAATTTACAATATATAAATGTCTGTACTTCTTGTGTCAGTAAATATGGCTTCATAAAAATGTATCGGAAAAATCTTGATATATTCGGGAGTTGGTGAGAAAATTTCTATATTTTGTCTTATTTGGTATGGTTTAGATCGGGCAAAGTGGAGGAATAGACGTGGGCTCTGTGTTGGCAAATAACTACGCCTTGAAGGACGGCTTGTTGAGTCGCCTCAAAAGATAATTGATTTGGGAATTATAAGCGTCACCTGATATACCAGTTACTAGATACAAAATTAATTGTGCGTCGTATCAGTCGAAGATCCGATGAAAATAACCACGCGTCATCTAACTATACATAAATGCCTAGTTAAGGTTTTTATAAAATTTTAACACTAAATGTCCATAATATAATGAAGCAAGGGGATCTGTCGTCAGTTAGCGGGCGGCCAGACGACGCTCTCGATCCAGTCGAGGTAGTGCGACACGCGCGTGTACACGCCGGGCACGGGCGAGCCGCAGCCGCGCCCGAACGACGTGATGCCCACGAGCCGGTACTGCCCGTCGCGCTCCGTCAGCCCCTGCAGCGGCCCGCCCGAGTCGCCCTGCAACGTTAACGATGTACATTGTACGACAGGATCCCATAAAACGTTCAAAACTGTTCAATTGTGAAATTTAAAATAGTTAAAATTGTTAAGGCATGCTTGTGTGCTAAAGGATATAACACATAGATGTCATTTTAGACGATCGCACACCATGGGAATGAAAGAATCGCCTTCGGGCTATTTCAAATAAAAAAAAAATCTTCTTTTATTGTGTAAATTGCATATGATTGTAAAAGATGAGTTATTAAAAAAGACAGCTGAGTTTCTTTTGCCGGTTATCTCAGGTCGGATGTTCATTTCCGAACCGGTGGTAGATTAATGATGATCAATAAGTGAGTGTAACACTTCTATATTGAATAAATATTTTTTACTTTGACACATGTGTGGGACGTGTCGTGTGACACGTACTGGGAGAGTCGCGTCGCACACGTGTTCGAGCATATTTCTATTATTATTTTTGATTATACTGAATAAATGATATAATATATACGTGCCTGGCAAGTATCGCGAAGTCCTTGGGGGTCTCCCGCGCAGATCTGTTCCTCGGAAATACCCACGGGAAGTTTCCGCCAGTTAGTATAAGATTCACCACATTTAGCTCTTGGTACAACTGTCACGTTAGCTTTCAGCAATATAGTACTTTTGATGTCTCCTGTGAATTTAATAACATGATCAATAATTCAAAACTGTCACTTTATTTATATTTTCTTTGGTATTAGGTTTAACGAGAGCTCCTTGTGTTTCTATGTTTTCCAAAGGCGACGGATAGAAAGCAAAGAGATGACATAGTGGAGGTGATTCCAATATTTCTGATGAGGAAGGGAAGGAAAGGTCTTGCTCTTATCCTTGTTCTTAAAATTTATGTATTCTAACTCTATTGAACTTTTTAAATGATTGTCTCAAATCAAAGCAAGCTTAGTGGGTGAGTTGAACAAGAATAGCTTCCGTCCGCAGCTACGTTCGCGGGAGAGGGGAGCGGGTCAGGTGTTAAGTCAAGGAATAAGCAATCTCCATTGAAAAAAATTTCCAAATTTGTTCAATAGTTTGCCACCTCTACCTCCATAAACTTTCGCGTTTGTTACCACTTCCCATCAGGTGATATTTCACCGTTTCAATGCTTTCTTAATACAAATGTATGACATTGAAATTAATATTTTTTTACAAATACGGTACATAATTATTTTGTTATTCATGTTATATACATTGTTGTTAGTACAATTACGAAGTTACTTATTAGAGTGAACTTACTTGTGGTACTAGTTTTACCCCAACCTGTGATCGTTAGTGGTACTCTAGGATTATCATTTTTAGTATACAGGCAAACAGGGTTTAAATTCGTTGAAAGCTGTGCCGGACTCTCTAACCTGAAAACAATAAGACTTTAGTAGAATTTGTTATTTAAAAGCAACTACGTCTATGATTGTTGCTGACTGAATTAATCGAAAGTGTTCAAAATATTGTCCTTCTCTTTCTACTGTTAGTAAACTATTTATATGGTAGAATAAAGGAAGTGCGGTGTTGTATACGGTGAGTAACGCACACGGTCAAATGTTGAATCTCTGCAGTGCATTGGGGCTTTGTTACTAGCTTATCTGGTAACCCGTCAAGATTACATGGTGGGTTGAACGCTGGTACGGAGGACCCCACTGTCATAGATATCTGAGGTAAGACTCAATGGAATAATGGTGGCGGATCAAGATTACTTTGTCCATCCATTTAGAGCTTTGATGTGATTATTAATAATTAAATATACATTTCGAAATATTACGTTATACACTAAATAACGCCCGGCGTAATACTATTTTCCGATAAGACATGCTTAAATATTCCCCGTGCTCAAATGTATACCAGTTGCCAAAGCGATCCGTTGAACAGTACGAAATAGCTGCGGCGCCATCTAGCGGCTCGCTACAACAATGTGGATAATAATTTTTACTTCAAGCTGTGATGACCTCTTTTAATCTCTAGTAAATATACCAATATATGTACATTTTCACATTTACTTATGGTACTAATTTTAACCCAACCGGTGATCGTTAGTAGTACTCTGATAATAAACATTTTTATATGGATGGACAAAGTATAAGATATATGGCGGTGTGTCAAATAAGATCTAAGATTTGTTTGATTGAAGTAACACTGACGACTGATGATACGATTATTTCAAAAAAGAGACTGGTTTGGATTGCACGTGTAAATAGTGATATTCTTTGAACTGAACTGATTATTGTTTCGTTAGACCTTTATGGACGCACGCGTGCAATGACCGCTTCCGATACAGATACCTCTCCTTTATATAAATATTCTACATTAAATTAACCGTAATGCTTTTAATATTTAGTTGTACCTCAACAACGCCAAGTCGTGGTACTTAGTACGCCTCTTGTACGACGGGTGCGTTATAATTTCACTTATTCTACCATCTGTCTCGTCGCTCCACTGGCTATCACCAATTTCTGTCGTGCCCATGCGAGCTATACTCGGCTTCACCCTTTAAAAAATAAATACTATTATAAGAACTCAAAAGAGGGGATATTCATTTAAACATATTATACATTAGGAGCAAAACAAAAACTTAAATAAAAATAAAGAATATAATATGCAAATAAAGTAGCGTCGTTGAACGCGATCCAAGGCTTCTTATGAGAGAGGTTTTCACAGTATGATATTAATTCTGTTACTTACTGATCCAAGGTGTCCACACAGTGAGCAGCTGTAAGGACGAACGTTCGCGATATCAATGACCCGCCGCACAGGAATTCGTAGACATCAGTCCGTTCATACCCCAGCGCCACCTGTAACGTTACACACAGTCATGTTTATTTGTTTTCAAATAACATAGATCAATGAGTAAATCAGTGTAAAAACAGACACATCTCGGTTCCCATGGTTGGTGGCGCATCACCAATGTGAGGTATTGTTAATATTTTTACAGAGTTCATTTTTATGGACGGCGGTGGCCCATTTGCTCCTCTGCCGCCTTCGATTTTATACCATACGATTTGCTAATAGCTCTAATATGTTAAGCACTACAAACATTTCCTGATTAATATACATAGTACATACATATCCTTATTTATAATACAATACTTGTTTAGTTAACAACTTAATACTAATGTTTTCACAATATTTCATCAATATTTTAATTTAACTTTTAGTTCCAATAATAACTTCGCCAACATTTAAACGCCGGCCGTTCAATCCATTGCTGAATTAATGCAATTCAATGCCAAAGTTGTATATCTCTTTCCCTACCTAATTCGATTGGAATAGTATATACAGTATTTAATATCAGTAATATTAAATACAGTATAATATTATATTAAAATAGCTAGCATTTAAGTGACCAAAAAAAAATGGTGAAAATCATAAATGTAGTTTTGATATTAAATAATTTTTCAAATAATAAATAACAATTATATGAAAAAACTAAAACGACGCACCAAAATACGAATATTATTGAGATGATAATTGATAATCAATGAAGGTCAATGATTTATCTTAATTGACTAACAGGAAAACATTATCAGTCATACATGAAAAAAACCCACACATCATTGTGTTATTTAATTTCCCAAATCTGCCAAAATACCGTTGATTTTTATAATTTAATAAATTGACTATTCAAAAATAAAAAAAATATTTATTGCTTCATACAATAACATAAATTTGAATATATGATATATGAATAAATGATTGTTTCAAAGAATTAAAATGAAAAAATAATCTATTATTTAGAAATATATTAAATATATAATGAACAACTAACTAATTATAATTACTGATTAAGTTATTGACCCTGTGATTCCCAGGAATTTCCAGGAATTGATATGATGTGTTATATTTATAATACAGGAAAATGATTATATTACCATATGTGGGAATTCCCCAAGTGACACAGTTTCCCCGCCTATTATATGTAAACCTAATGGGGGCAAGCTTGTCTCAACTATCTTCTGGCATTCTGTAAAAATAATAATAATGGATATATTTAAAAAAAATAAAGGCATCATTTTTCCACACTAATTGAAAAATAAAATATTATTAGATAAGACAAACAAATAATGGAAGAGTAAAAAGTTATGAATGTTTTTGGGTACATATTTAGTTAAGATTTGAGATTTAATATTTAAACAAATTGTGTACTTTTAATTAAAATTAAATATACATACAGGGAAAACTTAATTTGTAACTGTAAGTCAAAATCTATTTTTCAAACTCAACAAATCTGTTATAATATGATGTATTCTACACTAATAAATAAAATGCAAACAAACCTTTATCTGCAATCCTTAGAGAGCGAGTATTTGTATCACCTGTAAAAATAATATTATTAATCTAGGTACTGTATTTCATTTTAACATGAATGTTAAATGTGTAGAATTAAAATGTATTAAGCAGAAAAAAAACAAGAGTAAATGCATAGATAATAATTATTGATAAAGTGATTTTGATGGGTATGCATCTAGAAATGTATGAAATTGGATTTTTAATTTTTTGTTCAAAATGCTATTTCATACATTTCTAGACACAATATAGTTAATATTCATCAGTAATTTTATATTTGTATACCAAATTTATCAGATGTTGGGTTTGGCTGGACAGTAGGTCTTTTTGTTGGTTTTGGTACTTCATATTTTGTAGTTGGGCAACACACAATTTCCATGTCTCTATGAAAGCCACATCTTCTAAAAGGATGAGTTCCAGATTGTTGGATAATTCTAAAAAATAAAAACTGTTTATATTACGCAATGCTTTCCTATTATTGGTATGTTTAAAAATACAGTAATATATCCAAATTGTAACTTGCGTAGAAATGATGTGTACAAATAAATATCTAAACACAAATGTCTATGGACTGTTAGTTTATAATAAAAATTTGTACTGTAATAAAAAATTTTGTACTGTAAGAAGAATTGTAGAAAAAAAATGAAACTTCAAAGAAACATAATTCAATAGTTTATCATTTTTTATAGTAGCTAAGATTATTGTGATCATAATTTAGCTCACTATTAGTTTTTCAACTTGATAATCTAACTAGATTTATGAAAAGCTAACTCCACAATTATTTGGCTATACTACATATTTTATTATTATATATTATCCATATATATTTTATGCTTTTGTCATATCAATAGGCTAAATTACATAATTTATAAAATTGAAATGACTACATTTGTAAATAGATTTGGGGTATTTTAAAATATTGTGTATAATAGTCAAATATTAAGCAGTAGTTATTCTTGCATGCACTTTATTTGTTTTTTTTTTTATATTATCTTATTAACAATTGTTTGCTGTGGAATTTTATTTATATTATTAAAGGTTATCATTTAGTCACTGACCTTATAGCTACTTCACAATCTATCACGGATTTGCACATTCCTCCTTGAATATCATCATTTGGTATGCATTTATCACCAACTGAATATAAAAAGACAAATAATTAAAAGTTAAATGTGTACCAAACCACTAAAATAGTATGAATAAAGCAAATAATACCTTCTCCGGCGATGATGATTTCGAATATTAAGAATAAGAATATATTTTTTAACCACATTTTCGTAACAGTTGAGTCACTAATTCGATTTTCCTCAATTGAGATTTGAGACGAAATATATATGTTAGATCATACTTAACGAAACCGGTTTTCTCGATAACACGTAAATGCTTAAAAAATAAATGAATGCTACTACTGTTTATAAAAAGTCAAATATAAGTTACAGATTGGATTTTATTATTAAAATAAAAAGTATCCCTCGATTATTTTTAAGTACTTAAAAAGTTACGTTACGTATTCATTTTAAAAAATGTTAATAGGTACTAAAACAAACACCAAACCGTTTATTATATACTAAACTTATAAAATGATCCCATCTTGTTTTGATTTAAGAAATGTCAAATGTCAATGTCATAAGAATCGATTCTTGAAGTGTCTTAATCGTAGACTTAATAGTCTGTGATTATAAAATACGAAATGCAAATTAATTTTGTACTATGATTATTGATTTGATTACTTACAAGTATTTCTGAGCTTTAGAGTTTCGCGAGCTTGCATAACTTAAAAATCGATTTCGATTACAATGTTGGCTTGAAAGCTGGTGAGCATTGTGCTATATGTTTTACTCATATTTCATATCGATAAAGATGAGAGTTCAGATTAATAGAAATCAATCATTGCATATCATATATCGTGGTTTACCGTTATTATCCGTGGTTGTTATGAAGATTGATAGACTTCAGTCGGTTGTTTTTGAATTGGGCATTAGCTCACCCAATAAAGCGACATAAAAATGTTGCTTCAACCCGTAGGCTACAAATTTAATTGAGTCTTTGAGACTCAAATGCGCAATAGATACATTACAGCTCTATTACAAAAAAATATAAATTGTAAACACTGCAAAAGTTAAAAAATAAATAAGTGGCATGCTAGTTGTGCTCGTAAGTTGTATTATTTTATTTTTGAAGTGAAAACTTCTGTAGCATCGTTGTGATTTGAAAGTCGATAAAACGAATAAGCGACAGTAAAAAGAGAACACATTCATAAATTCATTACATTTAACGTGGGAGAAAATGAGATAAGAAGAATTATACAATTGAAGCCAAAATTTTTGAAGCTTCTACCACGTGTGAATTGCACACATGTTTTTTTTCTGATTATCCAATAAGTGCTAGTTAAATTTTTTCATCAAGCTAAAATATTACATGCTTGGTCCATTGATTATATAAGATTATTTTTTAGATATTTTTTTACTATGTTTTTCGTATAAACTTCAAAGGAATTGTGGATTACGTAGATAATAAATGTTTGCATGACAAATTTCCCATTTCTAAGACATGTTCGATAGTATTTAATAATATTTAATCTTGATTATACTTTATAAATGTAATCTGTAGTTTTTTAATTGACATTCCGATTGACTTTCGTGAGTGTTACCTACTTCAGAGGTTTTCCAACTTAAAATAAAAAAAAATTGGCGATATAGTGTAATAATTGTATTCTTTAAAAGGGAAATCTTTAAGAGTTCAATATGTTAAGGACTCGGATTACGGACATTAAAAATTATGGTCATTTTAATTTGAGGAAAATATTTCTTAATAATAAATAAAATTCGCAAAAAAAAATTCATCAGAAAAACTACACCAGTTATTAAAAAAAAGACAAAAAGATGGCTTAACGCCTACTGGTGACAGAAGGGCTAGTTCGATTTTCGTTCAGAGACTCAGAATTGCGATTGAAAGTACAGTATAGTACAGTGACAGCCTGTGTCAATGTCCCACTGCTGGGCTAAGGCCTCATATTTGTACAGTATGTATATAATTTTAATTTTAATTTTTATTTATTTAAAACTATACTGTAAATAATTTATTCGTTCACCAATCAATCACAAGCACCATCAATCAAAATAGTTTGAAATTACTTACAAATTATTTATTTAAAAAAAAGTTAATCTACAATTTTTAAATTCAAAGTTAAAAATAATTTTGTGGGTAAAACATTATGCGCTGGCAACATTACTTTTGTCAGTCAAAGCTATTATATTATAATTTATACTGTTTTGTGCCGTGCGGTGATAGTGACATAGTGTATAGTGAGGAATTACATTGTGGACATTAAATGAAACATAAAAAAGGTTAAATTTTCTTATATTAATTAAAAATCATCAAGAATACTATATGTAATTTTTATGGGTGTTAATTAGCTCAATTATTGACAATGTAGCGATGTTATTCTTATATTTAATAAATAAATATTTTGAGTGTTGCTGAGTGACTTTTAAACAAGGGCACTTGTGATCAGTTGATAATGATGGAATCTCCCGGACCAGCTAGTACACGTCTAGGAGTTCATGCTGGTGTCGCTAATCAGGTAGGGCTAACTAGTCCAGATTTTGGAATGGCAGTCTCTGTTCCTCAGACGTTTGATTTACAAAATGTAAGTTGTGGTGATTCTTCGTCTGATGCACACTCTCCTGACTTACCAATTACCAAAGCAAGCGATCGGCAAGCTCGCATTAATGCTGAAAAACATCGCAGAAGCCAGTTTAATTCTCAAATTGCTCAAATGATGTCCTTATTGTCTGATGTAGTCCATTCGCAACGAAAAGTTGACAAGACTAGCGTTTTACGTCTTGCAGCTAACAAACTTAGGAACGAACATGTTTTTGGTGATACAATTAAATGTTGCCATGTTGAAACTTGGTCTCCAGCTGTATTAAAGATTTTTGACCTAATTGGCGGCTTTATGTTTGCTGTTACATGCAAAGGTCGTATATTTATTGTCTCACCTAATATTCAAGAGAAGTTAGGATATTGCCATATAGATCTACTAGGTCAAGACATCTATAACTACATACACAACGAAGATAAAGAAATTCTTAGACAACATATTTATCCTCTAGAATTACAGACTGGTTGTAATGCTAATAAGTTGTTTGAACAGCATCATAATTTCCATCTCAGAATAATGAGATCAGGTGCAAGATCTGATCCTCCTCGGTATGAACGTTGCAGGATAGATGGAATGATACGACGTTCTGATCGGGCCACAGCCAATGTTGTCCAAGATGAACAGACCATTAGAAGGCAGAGAGTAAGACACCACCGTACATTTTCTTCAAGTGGAAATGATTATGTTTTTATTGGAATGGTACATGTTTTATCTAATAGCTTGCCTGCTAGAATGCTACCACCTACTGCATACTCTGAATATTGGACAAGGCACTTAATTGATGGTCGCATAGTGCAATGTGACCAGAGTATTTCTCTAGCCGCTGGTTATATGACTGAAGAAGTTACAGGAACATCTGCCTTTGTATTTATGCATAAAGAAGATGTCCGTTGGGTGATTTGTGTCTTGCGACAAATGTATGACCAAAGCCGAGAGTTTGGAGAGTCGTATTATAGACTTATGTCACGTTCAGGCCATTTTATTTACATGAGAACTAGAGGTTTCCTTGAAATTGACAAAGATACTAAGAAAGTACAGAGTTTTGTATGTGTCAACAGTGTTGTAGGAGAGGAATATGGTAAAAGAATGATGGATGAAATGAAAAGAAAATATTCTGTGATGGTGGATACTGAAAGATTAGAGAGTGAAAAAGAACTGGCCATTGATGAAGCTCCCGTTGAACATCCGAAGCGCTTAGAACGCATTGTAATGCACTTGGTGGAGCCAGCAGCTAGCGAAAGTATTGAAGAGTTAAAATTAATTGCTCCATCAAAGGAAAATATAATTTCTGCTATTAAAAATAGTGAACGAGTTGTAAAGGAAACTGGTGTCAGGTTTGATACTCGCAAAAGAAAAAATTCAGACAGCGATGATAAAAGTGATTGTTTAAAAAGGCATAGTGGACTTTCTGACCCTTAAGTGTGTATGTTTTAACAATGTTTTTGTTCAATTTAATATTTACAATTCACATTATTAAAATGCATTATCAGTGTAATATTTAAAACAAATTGACCTAAATGTTTTAGCTTATGAGAAGGCTAAAGTCAATTGGAAACTATGTGTGAGTAAGTGTAGGTAACTATTTGTATAAATGTAGGTAATGAGTATTAATTTACATTTCTTATTATTGGGGATACCAGATTTGTTTCATCTGCAGGCTTTGTTGGTGGTATTGGAAACCCGTTTTATTATTATTACATTTATTTTAAATGTATGTGCCAAAATGCCTGCAGAAGTAATTTGAAAATCTTAGAGGTCTGAAATGCATTGTTCTCCGAAATTAACAGATATACCACAACTTGGTTATCAATATCTTATCTGTTCACTATTGCAAGTATTATCTTGTAATATTTATAAAACAGACATATCACATGTTTTCGCTCTTTATATTCATCAATTCATTAAATTAATGAGAGTATGTATCAGGGTCTTTAAATATTTGGCCAAATTTTCGAATAGTACATACTACATATTCATGAGTGAAATCATCTTTGTCAAAATATATAAGGTATTCATAATATTATTGTGGTTACCTGTGAAGTAATGATAATTTGAAAGCTCCTCAGTTTATATGTATATACATTTCAGGTGCCTAATTATATTCACAGTGGAAGTCTTTGATGCATTTTAATTAGTGTTTTATTAAACATCTCCGTTGATTATAAAAACTGCATTGATTACTGTATCATTATTGATAAAAAATGTGTAAGGTAGGTGTATTGACTGATACCTTTTCTATTTTTATAAAATTTAGATAATTTATATGGTCAAATCTACAAAAAAAAAACCAAGCACAGCATTTTGTGCATGCCATTTTTATTAAATTATGTAATAAATTTTGCTAGTAAGATATATAATATTCTTCTAGGAAAATGACCATTTATGATAAAAAAAAATGTTTATACGCATTCAATCTTTATATCCTTCAATTTGATTATATAGATCCTATTTCAGAAGTACAATAATAAAAAAATCATCAAGAACTTTTTTCTGTAATCAATAGAATTTAAATAAAACTATATTGTAGTTTAATAACTGATATCAGTTTTTGTTATTTTCAAAATAAAATGCATACTTACATCATTTACATCGCACAAATGCTTTTTTTTTTTAATCATTGTGATTTGTGCTAAAAGAATTAAATGGTACCATCAGGTTGGCAAGATTAAAAAAAGTTGGCGAATTTAAAATGGCAGGGTTTTGTAAAATGATTAAGGAACAGGCCAATTCAATTGACAATACTTGTTTTGGTGTGGAGCAAGGCTGTAAGCAGGGTAAAATTAAGGCTAAGTATACATGGAAGATGTAAATATTATTTTTTAAGGTATTGGAAAAATGTTATTAGGAACTGAATTGAAATTAAATCCGGTTTAACAGTTTCTCATTGGCAACAATATAACACATGTAATATTCCATTGGTATGTTATTTTTTACACAAGGCTTTCGAGAAGGTCACTTTCCAATTGATTTATAGTAGAAAAAAAATTGTTATGTTAAAGGGGTCTCTTTTAAACTAGCTTTCCCATAGTATTGAATTTCTGATATAACTAACACAGCATAATAATATGACAGTACTTGCATTACTTTTATTTTAAATTAATTTTTCGGGCCATTTCTACGTTTTTGGAAATCTTATTCTAATTTTATACATTTTACAAAAATGGGCTGGAAGGAATTAAATCAATAATTAAAAATCAATTACAGTCTAAAAATAAAACTTCAATTAAAATGGATACTATTATTAATAATAAGAATTATTTATATAAAAGATATAAACAGACAAACTAAACATAAAAAAAGTCTGTGGCATTATATGTAATTTTTTTATCGTTAAATAATTTAGTATAACAAGTATTATGGAAACGAATTATGAATAATCTTTTAGATAGACCTTTATTTTTTAATTCTTTAATATCTACTGTTTTCGTTAACAAACATTTTGTTCTCATTATTTTAATGCATCACTATATATATTCTTCCTTTTATGCCATCAAACATCATAGTATTTAAAACAAACTCATGTAACTTTGTCTAGTTTTAAAGTTTGGGAATAGCTACGACAATGACAAATAGATAACGAAAACTTATAGTTGTACCATATTTGCTAGAAAATCATAAATATAAAAACGGAGATAAACACGTAGTAGCTCTTACAAATGCATCAAATACTAGAGCCCTTTATGTTTGTGAAGTAATGTATAAATTTTTAATTTGTTACAAATTGTAATGTAATTGTTATAATTCGAAGGCAACTTACTTTAGAGATAATTCTTTCTATGATCTGATTTTATGTACATAGCGTTTGAGATTGATTGCTTTCGCCTATCCTATGTGCGTTAGAATGTGATTTCACATCGATTTCGTTTATAATAATATGTCCATACACGCGTTTTTGCGCGATAATATCTTAGGATAATTCTTTAGTGTTACATTATATAAAGTCCAATGTCTCAATAGCCACCAAGCATTTCATTTTATATAATGGTACGGCCATAATACAGAGTTAAATGTCTCACTTGGGTCTCACTTATATGGGGTTATTTTGTAAATGTTGGTATGGGCATTTTAATATTATTCGTAATAAAAATATATTGTATAAGTATCTGCTAACTATGTGTTTACATTTGCGCACTTTGTATGAATTGTATATAACTACATAATTATAAACAACATGTTTACCAAGTGTAACGTACGTTTGTACGGCATTTGTTCTACAATGTTTCTTTATGTGAAGTTTATACATACTAAAGAATGGTTAGCATGTTTGTATAATACTATGTTTGTATTGGTGTTTTAAATATGTAAACATTATACGCACATACATGTCAAAATCCACATTTCTCTATATTTACATTATAAGCGATAAAATTACCTACGTAAACAATTTGTTAAATTTTAATGCCGACCATAAATTTATTGTGCCTAAGTGGTGAGTGAAATATAAATTTCTTGTATAAAACTACACATAGGTGTTATTGGTGTTTGCATGCGTCTTAATGTAGCTGATTTATTTTGTAAAACTTTGGCGGGTAAGAAGTTCTTTGCATTACTTATATTGTTATATGTGTGTAAGATAATGGTTGTGAAAACTTTTCTGATACGTCGGTACAACGCATTCCTTGTTGATCCCAATTAAATATAGCACAGCAAATGAACTGAGCGAAGTATACGTAACTGTATATATTCAATGTAGCTGTGTCACAATTGCGTTGCAGTTTTACTAAATATGATCAATGTTGATGTTTCGTTAAGTATGACTGTAGTTAGTTTTAGTTGGGTTAATTTAATATTTCTTTTAAATGCTATAAATAAATTGTGATGTTATACTTGTTTTGACCAAAAACGATACTTTACAATGATATTATATTGTGTATGTATGTATCTAATAAAATAGATGAAATTAAAATACTTATTTCTCTTTATGATAACTTTAATTCCTTAAGTAATAAAAATGAACCCTTTTTTTTTAACGTGGGGAAACCCATCATGGGTACCCTCTGAAGGAGGGTTATGTCGGACTCCTACCGACTAAAACCACCACGGTACCCTTTTCGTCTTAAGTGGAGCGCCACGGGATCGCTTGCGCATGCTACCGTGATAATAAAAATGAACCCTTAAGTAACCCTTAATAAACTTAAATCATGAATTAAAATTTTATAATTCTAAACAATGAGACAATCTTAGTTTCTTATTATCCAAAGTATTAAAAACAATAGTAAAATTAATTTATTCATAATAATAACTGTAGGTACTACATAGTAATTAATTTTGAAATATTAAAATTATATCATTTAACAGATAGGTATTTGACGAAACAAATTATAACGAAGATAGGTACGTCTAGTTGATAATATGTAATTATCACTTAACCATATTGTTAAGATAATATATATACCTAATCAGGAAGTAAGTTCTACACATATGTATGTACATATATGTATATTTTACCTTCGTAATCTTTTGAAAGTAATATATATATCAGTTATTGAAATGAATAAGAATAGATGACAGCTTGATCTTAATGAGTTAATTAAATTACTGGCTGGGTTTTGTAATAAAAAATCATACTGAATACTGATATAAGTACATATTATATAATTAGTAAAATGAATATCGAATGATTTACGGATTAAAGCGTTTAGTATTTGGCTAGTCATAAGAACCAGTTTTAAATATGACATTGAAATCTCACAACTACATACTTACTTGTTTCTCTTTAAAAAAAACTGCATACGACCTTGTAGCTATGTAAAATTGAATTTTTTATTCTATATAATAAAAAGATTGTATTAAAAAAAATAAGTAAAGCAACGACCTGAATTATTTCCACGATTGGAACATACCTATTTCGACATTTCCACTACGCTACTTCAAGACACATTATGTATTTTTTTTTAAATTGTGTAATACCAAATCAAAAATCATGTATGATTCAATGCCTTTAATACTAATAACCCAGGCATACAATAATAAACAGCACAGTATCATGAATTATTAGTAGTAATTTGTCGGCTACGAATATGTCTGCGGCTTAACTCGACTGTTATATAAATGAACGTACCTACCTCAATTGGTTGAATAGACTACCGCTATTGAAAGAGCAAGAGCGTTACATCACGACGGATAGTGAGTGACGCTGAGTCAGGGCCGCGGCGTCCCTGACCACGGTCAATGGCAGCGTTTGAAGGTGCCCTCCAAAAAAGAGCGGCAACGTTTACATTCCTACCACCTGGCCCTGTAGATACCATAAGCCCATTGAACTGTTGTCCTTAAAAAATGGATTACAAAATGTGTTTAAATTTTTATAAGCATTTAATATTATTTTAATATAAAACGTAGTGGGTTTAAATACAATTTAATTTATTCTATAAATAATTTGTTTTCTTTTAGTTAACCAATTTAATAGAGCAAATATAATCTTTCATATTGAAATGGAATTCCAACATTTATAATAATGTAGTTTAAAGAATAACTAAAGTTAGTTTCAATGGCGTACCAGTGAATGCCCAAAAATATTTTAGTCGCTGTGTCAATGACCTCGCTGTTCGAAAAGGCTTATTCATTTTTTTAACCATTCCATCGCTCTCAGCTCAGTGCAGGTAAAAAGATTAGGTCACCTTCAAAAATTTGCCTTGGGACCAAGTGTGAGCATTGTGAAGTTATAGAATAAAACTACAATTTATAACTGAATAGGAAAAAACATATAAACTGTGAGTTTGTGGTTATATGTCTGCGAGTACTTCGCAAACAAAAAGTATCAATTTCTTAGTCTTGATTTTCACAGATTCTTGAATAACACCTTACTATGCATGCGCATTAAATACTAAATGTTATCTAGGATTTATTTTTTGTCATTGTCATTTGTAACTAATTAAATCTTTATATTTAAAATAATAAAACGTAGCCTAGATAATTAAATGAAGAAGGAAGAAAGAATTTATATTTACATTGGAAATTGCTGTTTAAATTAATTAAGTACTAAGTTTTTTTTATTGCAATGCCATTCCTTTAGGAAATAATAATATATGTATAGCAAAATTACGCTTAGGATGAGAATCGATTTTTGCGATTGGGCTCAGAGCCAATATTTTTATTGCTATGCGAAATTCAATTAATTGAGGTTGCTTGGGCGCCTAGGTACCTATTTACTCGTAAGGATTACTTTATATATATATATATATATATATATATATATATATATATACAAGTTTCTTCGAGTAGGTATTTGCTTTACCTTTAATAATAAAAGCTTGGATAGGTGACAGGGAACTCACTCTATAGATCCGGCTTTCGTCGGGGACTTTTACGAAAAAAAGAAAAAGCTTATTCATTATTTAAACGCCACGCACCTGCAAGTCCTTTGGTGTTATAGGTGTCCATGGGCGGTGGTAACCACTTTCCATTAGGTGAGCTATTTACTCGTTTGCCACAATTTTACATAAACAACTGTTCTTTTGTTTATTGTTGATTAAGCTGATAAAGCTAAATAAAAAAAAACAATAATAAACAGGAGTCACGTGGTGAGTTTTGCATGCCAGTCTGGGCTTTAATCACTTATTCTATCGCTACATATTAATGACTTGTATTCCGATTTAAAGGGAAATGATACAGTGTAAATCAGACACAGAGAAAACAATTCAGATACCGTGGTTGGTGAAGCATTATAATTAATCGTTATATTTTGTTGTTACTTTTCAGTAGTCGCAAACATTCTATAATCATCATAATAAGGTCAAAAAATTAAATAATATACATACATACTAATGAAAATAAATCAACAAGTACAAAAATATATTTATATTTTATACCAAAATAAAATCTTTAAAATCCCATATTAAATAGCAACGACATGTTCACGTGGAGTTACTAAAGCAGTCTTGTCGGTTACCAGAAAAACAACAAAAGATGATATTTGATATTTTAATCCTTGAGTAGGTGGTACATACGAATATGTAGGTATAAGCTATAGAACTTGATGCAACACTGTCCAGTATCGCCATTTCCACGTGTTGTCTATAATTATACTAGCTCTTCTTTCTCTCTCTTTCCCCCGGAACCAAAACAAACGTATAATTCACTACCAATTGCGCTATAGATAGTTGACGATGTATATTTAGAGTTATGAGTGGTTTTCCGCCCAACGGTGCAGCTAAGGGCTCAATTATTGTTGTCTTATTTTAGTATGTGTAAGTCTACGTACATATATTTCTGTTTCAGTACATATACTGGATATATTATAAATACACATATGGGTATATATCAGTAGATATATCTACTTTTTAATTTTAGTATTTTTTATAAGATATTCAGCCGTCGGTATACATATCGTTTTTTGTATTATTAGGTACAAACATTTTTAGTTATACCTATACAGTGTGTTAATGAGACTATTGGGTTTTATATGACCTGAAAAATTCGGTCTTGGCAACCACTAAACGAAGAAAAGCATAGCGCGCATGGTGCAATATAATGTGGGCATAAAGAGTTCACCTGTTGTTGCTTACAACAACTTGTTGAGCACAGCACCTGATCAGGAGGCCAATTTTATTTTAGTAACGTTCTCGATTCGATTCCGATCCAGCTTCGACTATTCCTCCTAAAATCGAAACAGTATGACATTTCCATATACAAAAGCCAAAAGATCATGTCAAAGTCAATTTTGTTAACTTTTGATGTCCCATCAAGGACGAATCGAATCGCATCTGGATTGTTAGAATAGAGAAAATATTAGTAGAATAGAGAAAAAGATAAACGTCAACGATTGTTTCGATTCGATAGTGACAATGTGATAAATATGTTAGTAGAATTGGCCTCAAGGACGATATTATTACCTATTATTCATAAATTATAGGTATTTATTTCATTAATTAAAAACATTTCAATTTTTAATTCCCGTTTTTGAATTTATCATTTGCTTTTTCTTACAACTAGGCAAATAGGCAAAACAGGAAAGTATATAGTGTAATGTGAGCGATTAAATTGAGTAAGAGTTCTACAGTGATTTTCTGTAACAAATATTTTTTTATCTCGCTCGTTATTTATATTGAACTGATTCACAACAATACGTTTCCAAGATGTGTATTAGCTACATACATCATAATAGCGCTTATAAATTTAAAATGTTATCAACGTCTTATATTACGTTCTGAAATTTCGCGATCGTGTTTTGAGTTTCTTCTTACAGGATATCTCTAAAGTATCACGATCGCTTACCTAATTGGTTATAAAGGTTGTTATATTTTCGTGACTTTGTAATTCTCATAAAATGCTGTATGAGGTTACAAAGTTAACAAGTTAGGTCTCATATGTATTATTAAAACTGTTGCGCGATTGGAATTGAACACTAATTGGATTTTTTTCCTATAAAGTTCACGGAATGAGAGGAATGGCTTAATTAATTAGAATTTTGTGTAATTTTCTTTCTCTAATTTTCTTTGGATTCTTAAATAATTAAATGAAGCTATAGCCTATTCCAACCACAACAGGAATAAACATAAATAAATAAATTTGACACCGAATTAATGCGATATCAATGGTCATCGATATAAATTGACGCGATGTCGTTGTATTGATCGACGTCTTGAATAATTAATTAATCTATGACATTTACTATGGATACCTACGCGAAAAACGCGGCATTTTCAATGTCCGCGAAGTTGTATTTGGCACTTTGGAAGTTAAATTAATGTGGTTATAACTAGATAATCTGAATAGTGTTATAATATGAATAATAATAATTAATCAAAAACTGTTTACAGTGCATAATAATGCAGAACGATTTGACAATTGCATGCAATTTGTAAATCTACGGTATGTTTACATTTATTTATATTCCAATTGGAACAGTGTATTGTCAATTCTATACCTACGACGAAAATTAATAGCATATTAATGAATCTAAGAAAAAAAAACCTTAGTACAATAATACTTTCTTAGCAATAAAGTCCAATTATTGTAATTATTACGAAAAATATATGTATATTTTGTACAAACTTTGTATAACATGCTGATACAAATATAGTTAAGGATACTCCCAAGGATTAAGTTTTTGATAGCCAAAAAATTAAAATATTTATTATAATTGCCATAGAATTTACCAAAAATATAAGTGTTTTTTAGACATGGTGAAGCGCATATCAGTGATTTTTCCACGAACAACATTCATTTAACATTGCATACATTAAAATAAAACCTAAAATACTGTAGGTATACTTTACGACTGGTTCGGTAAAGTACCTAAATAATTTTCTTTCTTTGTATGCAATTTTCTTTCATACAGAGAAAGAATATATTTTTATCTATCTACCAAGTCTATCGTAGTCTACGGCTAGATATATTATGTGGTGTGATGAGCTACGGTACGCGGTGCGTCGGCTTCTTGTCGGATTTCATCTGGCTAGAGAGCCAGTCTGTCGATTTGCAGTCTCTTCTCAAGGGCTTGCCTGTTCAAATGGTCATCGTTCCTCCGAAGTACGTTGCCACTCTAGTCTGAATGGTTTACATATTATAGTTGAGCGATTATCTAGTTTAACGTTCAAACGTTAAGGTGACTGGTCGTGAATCGATTGCTTAGTATAATTTGAAAACTGTCAAATATGTGCCATTAGACATACTTTTGCCCAAAAAGTAATTTATAAGTACATATACTAATAGGGGAAAATATTTTACATTTGTCACAAATATTTAAAGAAATTGATTGTAATTCATGGAGAAAACGCAGGTTAAATCTTTACGTAAATATTTTAAATAGTAATCAAGTGTTTTTATAACCAAATTTTCTTAAAAAATATATCTGATTGGTTGATTTTCAGCCAGTAAATCAAAATTGCGGATCAGAGTCAAAATGCTGCTAGCATTGTTACCACGCGTTCTTTTTTGTGCAGTACGAATATTGAATTTGTACATATTTAGCCTTCCTCTTTTAATCCTTAAAATAAATAATTTTTACGTTCAAGTTATTTTGAACACAGAAAAGTTACAATTCTGAAAACTGACAATATTTATTAATGTTTCATCATTATCTACCTTTTATAAAACATGGTTTTATTCTGAAAATTATTATAATAGTGTATTATAATAAGAAATTGATTATCAGATCTGTCTGTATTACAAGGGCTAGTGATTTAAATTTAAAATTAAATGAATATCATTCATCTTTACCAATCATCAACCATTAACTATTTTGCGCCCACTGTTGGACTTGGTCAGACAGAAAAAAAACAGACCCGTCTGGAAGAATATTCTCGACTAGGCCACGGCCCACCCGCGGCTGTAGTGCCAAGATGATGATGATGATATGATGATGATGTTGGACATTGTCTCTCAAATTTACTTTTTTTTTTAGTTATAAATATTTACTATTTCTATACTACCTACTTTTGCGTATATTATATTATTAAAAACTTTTTTATTGGATGGCTATAAAATTAATAAAATAAAACGAATAAATAATATAGAGACTGAAATGTTGGCCAGTCAGTTCTATAACGCAGTGCATTCAAGATAAACAAGTTGCAGCCGATACACAGCTTACGGAACAGATAAGCGGCAGGGCGAGGGAGTGCGGTAGGGTGGGGGTAGGGGGACTGTTGTCATTGCATGCTAGAGGTGACATTGTGCGGTCATCGAACCCGGCCGGCCTTAGCGCTAGCAAGCGTTATAATGGCTGACTGAACGTTTCTAGTGCATTCAACATAATGGTACTTATATAATTAGAGCAACATTTTATTCGTTATAAAGTTATCATATTAGAAACGTAATTTTGTCAATAAATTCTGAAAATACACTCTTTTGCTATATTTGACGTTCTAGAAATATATATTAATAGTTTTGTGGTATGTATACGTAGATATTTTTTAGAAATAAAAACTTTTGGCTTGAGCATAGTGAGTGGACGCGACATGATATTTTCAATATTCAAAGGATTGATATCTTTCGACAAGAAATTATTTATTTTTTTCAAACTTTGATGAACTCGTTGTGACGGGAGATATATACTCAATATATATAAATAAAATGATAGGGGTCTGCAGTTGTGCGCGTGTCACGGAAAAACTGCTGGATAGATTTCAATGAAATTTTCTAAATTTTATTTCTTAGACACTTGGTCCTTATCAATAAAAATAAAAATATTGCGTTATCTTCATTTAATAAAAAGTTATTAAAGTTTCAAGAAACAACAATTTGTATATACACTGCGTGTTCAGTGATGTATGTTTAAACAAAGTATATTACATAAGAAAAGCTACTAATATATAAAGCTGAAGAGTTTGTTTGTTTGATCCGGCTAATCTCAGAAACTATTGGTTTGAATCTCAATTTTTTTGTACTTTTATCGATTTTTTTTTATAGATTATTTTTATTCATTATACGCGGGTGAAACCGCGGGGCACAGCTAGTTTAAAAAAAAAAACAAAGGGATTGAATGAGAATACCGTGACAAAAGTCAATTTATATATATTCCAATGATCAGCTCAAGCTGCCATGTACTATGACGGAGTGTGCTGCGTGGGGGCCCCAAAGGCATTCCCTGGCGGCGATAGTTGGCGCAGACTTCTCGCTGCTGAGCGTGGTTAATGCCGTGATGTCCACTTTGTGCAGATAATGTGCTGTGCTCATATAATTATGTTGTGTCGTGTAGGTATACCATCGCTGCAAACGTTTTGAAATCGAAAGCAACACAATTGCATGAATAGCTTGCTGATTGAGCAATAATAAACATCCAGTTACCTACTGCCTAATACCTATGCATATACAAGGAGCGGGATTATTAAAAAAATATATTTCCTGTTAACTCATTTTAAAATTAGATTAATGTTTATTTTTGAGAATTCCCATTTTTTAGTAAAAGTACTTATCAATAACATCTAGTATAATAAAAATGAAATGTATGAAAATAAAAATTTGAGAGTTTTTATGGGTATCATAAAAAATATTATCAATGTCGAAAATTTTGCATAACAAATAACATGGTAAAGTATCAGCCTGTAAATGTCCCACTGCTGGGCTAAGGCCTCCTCTCCTCTTTGTGACGACAAGGTTTTGGAGTTTATTCCACCACGCTGCTCCAATGCGGGTTGGTGGAATACACATGTGATAGAATTTCAATGAAATTGCACACATGCAGGTTTCCTCGCGATGTTTTCCTTCACCGTCAAGCACGAGATGAATTATAATCATAAATTAAGCACATGAAATTCAGCGGTGCTTGCCCGGGTTTCATCAGTTAAGATTCACGCGTTCTTACCACTGGGCCATCTTTGATTTTTTAATAACACGGTAAATAATGATTTATAATGAAACCTGTTTTTTAACTCCTTTCTTTAGGAAAGTCTGTGGTTTGAATATTTTATTTTGATAGAGTCGTTTTCCTGAATATTTTGCAGATAGATAAATTTAAAACCGATTTTTCTTCCTTTTTTTAAATAAAGTAGGCTAAGGTTTTATTAAAACTTTTTAGGTTTTAAAATATATTCTGTTAAAAAACAAAATGAATTAAATATGAAAAAGAAATAAAAATATACGTAGTTTTAGTTTGTGTTGAAGAAGTAGTGGCTACTAAGTTTTGTCATTATTGTGAATTAAATTTTACTTAAGATTTTAATCTGCAACGTAACAAGCTAATATAAATTGGATAATGATTTTGGTAATAAGTATCTGCTTAATGTTTTACAAAATAAATATCTATATAATATAAAATATCTGTATAATTTTATTTAAAGTATTAAAAAAACCAAAGGCTAAAAAAATTAAGATTTGCATGTTTTGTCTTTTAATGAGACCCGTGTTATAAAATTTAAATATAACTTTTATGGTAAAATTGTACTACCTAGTACACAACTGAACAGTAGTTTAATAATATTTAAAACCTAATTCATAAAAAAAAGTTGTCAATTATTTTTTGTTGCATATTTATTACAAATATACGGCATAACATAATTTAATGTCGTCAACCTTGAAGAATGGCAAATTACGTTCAAAGCATATTAAATTGTTTGTAGCAATTAACATATCATATTATTAATGCATCAAATGAAACTAAAGTAGAAACGGTAAAAGATTTCGAAGGAAAATGTAATTTATTTTTTAGATAAAATTTTCATAATATTCAAGAGATGTTCCAGAACATGTCAAATTTAACCGAAGATTTGCTGGTTCAAGTCCAGGCAAGAACCTCTGACTTTACACTTTCGTCATTAGTGTTATTAATTCGTTGAATTGTAAGTTACTGACACTTTTTTACTCTTTAAGTAATTGTTGATCATATAATTTTTTATTACAAAGATATCCTCAAATATTTTTTTTTAAATAATATTGTTTAGTTGTTAAGACGAAGAATTAACAGTAAAAACAGTTTTCTTTTTATTGATACGTAGGTACTTTATACTTATGTATGTTGTTTTTATTATATAGGTTTTATAACTGAATGTTTGAAAATACAAATATTATTTCATGAAATGTAGTCTCGCTCACGATAAACAACATTGCACAGCGAAGAGTGCAAGAGGTGAGGCGTGGAGACGGGAGGAAATGCAGTAAGGGCATTACTTAATCTATCTGGGGTGGCCTTGCGCTCAGGACCGTTGCCAGGTAACGCCGGGAGACTTCACCGCCCATTTGTCCCCTACCATGAAAAATTAAATAAAATACAATTTATCCAACATACGTGCGTACAATCACAGTGCTATTGTCGAAAAGGTAATTATTATCATCACATAATTATGATATGAAAAATAAAACTAGCTACATGGAATTTTATTAATTGCGTAACTGGTTCAGTCACCCGCAGTTTCGAATTGACGTTGACTATTTGGTAAATAATTTATAAGCAATTGATCGCGAAGTTGTTTCAGTTTTTGAAAAAAACATTGTTGACATTCCCATAATCCCTCCTACAGAGTTATTAATTTCATCAAAACAAATGGGAATTTAGCGCAAACGTTACTTTTATCATTTTACAGATCAACGTTACACGTCGATTAATAATCAATGTTATAAGTACATTTAAGTCATTACATATCAAGAAAATTGCTTGATCTATAAGGTGTTTCTGTGAAGCTGATTAATAATATTAATCGATGTGATTGCTCGTTACGTTCGAACATATTTGTTAAGTATGTTTAACTTTGTATATTTCTTAACATAAAAAATCATAGCAGAGTAATTTCGACATTTATATGTTGTAGCTCTTAAGATTGCAAAAAATTTAATATTTAAACTTCATTCTCAGTAATACCAACACTCTATATTTGATAGTAATCAGTATTATTTCTATTGTACATCAATGATCTGTTGATGCCCGGTATCCATGAGTACGCAGACGACCGCAATGTTGTCGAGAGCTACAGTTCCAACGCACGAGCTGGTGAGGCCCAAATCCAGGCTCAGAGAGAGGACATGGTTAACCGCCTGAGCGTGACCCTTCAGGCAGTGTCCGATTGGGGCGATGCCAATTTGGTCATGTTCAATGAAACCATGACGCAGGCGTGTCTGTTTTCCGCAAAAAAGGGGGAAGTCCAGCTTACTCCCTCTTTCCGAAATGTGTCCGTACCTGTAAGTGACCACCTTCACCTTCTTGGCATCTCTCTCACGTCAACTCTAAATTTCGGTTCTTTTATTGAGACCAAAGTCCAAATAGCCGCTTAGTATCCTCGCCAAGGCGAGACGTTACTTCACTGCAGAACAATCGCTCAGCTTATACAAAGCACAAGTGAGGTCATGTATGGAGTACTGCTCTCACCTTTGGGACGGCTCTGCTAAGCACCACCTTCAGGCTCTAGAGTTGATTGAGAGGCGTGCCAGGGGCTGATAGGAGACGACGCGTTGGTCGATTCTAGGCTCCAAAGTCTTGAACATCGACGTGTAGTTGCGTCACTTTCGGTTTTCTATCGGATACATTTCGGAGAATGTGCTCAAGAATTACACAAAGTAATTCCGCCCGCCCCCTTCTACTATCGAACAGCCAGGCAAACGCAACCGAAGCGCCACAGGTACACAGTGGAAATTCCCCGCCTACGTACGAAGCGCTTCGAAAACACATTTTTCATTCGCACCGCAAAACTGTGGAATACTTTGCCTGCGACTGTATTTCCCGATAGGTACACCGTTGGTGTCTTCAAATCAAGAGTTAACAGGTTTCTTCTAGGCAAGTGTGCTACATCATAGACCGTGTCGATGCTTACCATCAGGCAAGACTACGGTCAAACGCAAGCCTATAACAGGTAAAAAAAGAAACAAAATACTTTTTTTTTATTGTATAAGTAGGCCACCGTATACAGTATGTATATGGGCCACCTGATGGTAATTGGTCATTGGTCAATACTTGAATAATGAACCAAAATGCGGTAATTCTGTCATGGTCAAAATTAGCTGTCATATCACATAAAACCCCATGATCAGATTTTGAACAATGTATGCAGCAGTTCAGGCGTATAAACCATGTAGATAGTATGATAGTAATTATTTCTGGTTACCAAAAGTTAAAATTATCATAGCCTTTATGGCCATTGAAAACTAGCGTTGTAGCTTGTTGCAGCTTACTTCTAAATGTTAGACCTCGCCTTGGTGTACCTAAAAGCACTACAAAATATTGTTCTAAAATACCAGCACTTATTATGTACGAGTACCTTGTTAAGTAAGTAGGCTTTGTGATCGAATAAAAGTACCTTTTTATTTCTTTGCTTCCCTTTAAATATTTTACCATAAAACAAAAATACATATAATATTCCTTTTGTTCTATCTGTGTTGGAATTAAGCTAATTTTATGATTTCATGAGTTTAAATAGTAAAGACAGGCATGCGTATTCGGTTGCTTAGGAAACTAAGCTTTGGTTGAGAGTTTCAACTGCCGCACTCGCCCAAGAATAATATGGTATACCTTGTATACATTGTTTATAATATAATTTAGGCAACATGGTTATCGGTAATGTTCATTATATTATAACGACTAACTTAAGACAATTTACTGCAAAAAATGTAATATTATATTAACACATATTTATTTTGCTTCTTACCGTTATTTTCTCTCATAGATGAATCGTTATCTTAAATATTATATATGATATTTTCCGTATAAAGTATTCGCGCTATTATTTACGCTAATCTACAATAATGTTCAATAATCAGTTACTTCAAAATTGGACCTAGTCGCAGATTACATTTGCATAGCAAATTAAACACTAATAATTTTTATTTTAAACTTAATGGAAATGTTCTGCGCTTTGTACTAATTATAATTGTCATTTACATCATCAGTTATAAATAAATATCAAATACATTGTAACATAGGGGCGAAACGAATGCAATGAGCAGGGAAGTTACATGTTGTAAATATGTATAACAACTACATGCAAGCCCGCATCTAAAACTTATTTTAAAAACAAAAGGTTACATCTCGTATTTTGATATTATATCAAGAATAAACTATCGTGTGCAAAATTTAGAGTTCACTTTTCGAAATCAACTGAATGTAATTCGTTTTTAATATATATATAAACTGTATACAGAGTGTAATGCAATTGCCAGCTTTACGAGCAATATGGGAGCGGACGACGCCATAATAATGCATTTAGGTCCGAAAGTTACACTCGTGCAGTCTAATATAGGAGTTATGAATATATGGTTAGAGATATTAATTGCTTTATGAAAGTCTTGTGACCGTTATCAAGCGAAACAGCTGCACTTAGATTAATTTTTGGTTGGTCTGGTCGATACGGTCTGTAAAGGATTCATATCGAAGCAGGATAAAGGTAATTAGAAATGAATTAATTTTAAAATGTTGGAAATACAACTGTTAATTGTATTTATAACCTATTTCAGTGATCGGCTATATTATATTGATATATAATCTATATTTATGGAATGAAATGATAAATTGATTAAAATGTGTATTTTGACGTGACAACGTCTTATAAATTGGTTTGCCGGGTGACACTTCAAGAAACTGCGTTACGCTCCGCTCACGTTATGCGCTCACAATTAGAGCGAGTGAGAGACACGCGTCCCTTCCACTCGGGCATGGTTAGCCCGCCTAAGAGCGAGAGAGACAGACATACAATAAATACGTATGTATGTGTAAAGGTAAAAATAAAATTTTGTTAATATGAAATTCAGTGCGAGATTCTTTGTATAAATTAATGTTTTAAATATAATTCTTTGTATAAATAAATGTTTTAAATTGTTACTATTATTTCATCCTTCTTCCTACTATACGAATGAATATTCACATTAAAATTATTTTACCACTCAAAGTCGTTGTCACGTAAAACTTTCGCCCGTATACCGACTTTACAGGCAACCAATTTTTTTTTTTAATATAATTCAGTTACACAATGAGTCGAGAACAAGACGTAGGTATGATTTCAACCGTTTTTAAGCTATTAGCACAGCTTGGCGTTGTTTGGTGTATGTTTATTGGCTTGGTTTATTGGCTGTTCCAGTACAAATCATTCTATTGAAGGAAGAAAGAAGATGAATAAATTGATCACGTGATTGTAAGATGTCCCTTTTGTCCATAGTAAAAAGAAAAATATCCGTTGCCAATACGGACTACCTACTATTGTTGTAATTTTTATATTTAAATTAACGCTTACACTTTTCAAGGCGGATTAATGAAACTCTCTTTATTTTAAAAAGCAAGCATAAGTTAAGGACAAGGACTGACAATAACAAAACTTTAAAGTGGTAAAGGTTTATAATCTTAATTATGATTTGAATGTTTTGGTTTTGGCTCAATTCAATTTTGTCAAAATTACGAAAAATTAAATACCTACTTATATCATAAGTTAAAATTATAGATATAGAGCTCATAGACGCTCGCAAGTCACAATAATGATTAAAAAAAGCAGGTATTCTTATGCTAATGTTTATTCGAATTAAAAATCGATTATCGCAGCCCTAGATTATTTTATTGTCTATATTATTAATTTAAGAACATATTAATCATGACATTTTATTACATTAGTCATGTTGAAGAATGAATTTAATGTGAACTTATATCTCCAACATGGTCTGTTTTATAAAAATATGGAAGACAACTATCACGTAACAATAATGTCAGACAAGTTAATAAGTCAAAGTAATTAACAGAAAAAGGAAGGAATTTCGTTTGCGATTCTGTCCTAAAATTAAAAGATGCATGCACTAAATCGAAATGATAGAAGGCAAGGACAAAACGTCTTTGCAGATTTCATAGTGTAACAAAAATATGAATAAATTTTCATTATTGGCCCAACGGAAATATTACCATAATCCACATACTCGTAATCACGTCATATTTGATTCTTGTTCGCTTCTCGCAATATAATTAAAGATACTTTTTACTTTAACATTATCTTCTCATTTATGATTTACCTTAAACTTACAGTTACCCTAAATACTAAACTAAATATTATATTTATCTTTCTCTAAATCGTTCAGGAGGACATTATTATTGTTATTATTCTCTAACTAGCAGTAATTATTATCAACAGAGAATCTGTGCTTGTGGTAAATTTACATCTAACATAATCTGGGACCTTGGAGTAATAGTGCAAAAAAATTCTTCCAAAATATTACACTTCGTCTTATTGCCTCTATTGGTGACAGGAGCGCTGGTTCATTTAGAGAATCGGAACATCATTCCACGCAGTCACGATTTGTATAATAATTATTTTTAATTTGTATTTGTATTTATTTAAGGTTTTAGTGTAAATATAAATTTATAAATAAAAACTTTATAGTATAGGTATACATATAAAATAATATACCTATATGTTTATTTAAAACAATTATTCTAAGTAACTAGGTATATTAAATATATTTTAAAATGATAATTTATATTAATCGATGCAGTTGTTATTTTTATTTACATTTATAATACTTTGTTATTGAATGCCTAACATTTTTCGAGAATCATCTATCTATAACCGTACATAAGTATATAACGTAATAGTACATAAATGTTTATCAACATGATTATGATGGTCACGTTGCAAATCATGCACTATTGACTCGACACTCGACACTATAATTGCAGGTATAATTATATATAATATACTGTACTTGTTATAGGTATCACGTTGTAACTGCGCAAATCGCAATTTATTATTACTTTTGTATATAGACCATTAAATAATTTTTACAAGAAAGTATTACCTACATCTTGTTACAATTAATGTCAATTATATTTATTGCTATTTACAGTAAATGAATATCCGGGCAATTTTAATATCAATTTGACTACATTGGTCATCATGTGATCGTTTTATTCGCCTTGCAAATTAACGGCCTTACTTTTAATTATGTTAGATAGAGTATTTTTATTTAAATATCGAACTTGTAGAGTCTATGCGGCGTTTAATAAGAACCTACTTTTTATTATTGTTTAGCTGACCTTAGTGCTTAAAGACAAAAGTGGACATATACATAGCTTTGAGTTCATTGACCTCAATCAATCGAATTATTTAAAGTTATGTTTCAAGTCTTATTTTAGTAATATTTTTATCGACCTAATTGCGATTCATTTTATAATCACGTTAAAATAATTTGGTCATTTTAGAAAACATGCTTTGGTCGTTATGAAATATTTGTCTATACTTAAAATAGTACCTAAGCCAAGGAATATTCATAGAAAAGATCAATCGAATACGAATGAAATAAATTTTTGGTAAAAATTTTCAAATAATGCAACAATTATTATTGTTAATAAATTTACGCACACATACCAAATACATATGGATACATTACTATAGGTACACATAGAACAAAATACATATTCTTTTGTTCTGTTTAGGTTATTGAAGAAGATCCTGTCTAGATTTTGTTCGCCTTATTTTTATACTAGGGTTTGCAGATTTACACTTTATTACAAGTATGTATGTCGATTTTCGACCCTCACAAATCTATTGTACTCGCCCCTTTCGGTCTTTCCCCCCAATCTTTTCATACACACGTAGTTTGATGTCTGACAGATTCGAGCGGCAGTAGTCTTGTTGAAATTCCAAATCCAGAACCCGCCACGTGTAGTTAATAATTATAGCCTCATTTCTCTTGCTTTAACGAAATGTGATATCGCTCTTTGAATGAAATCTAAGCTTGAAGATCTAATTATAGATCTGATAGATTTATTTATAAAATTTTATTCATTAGAATTTTTTCATTATAAATTGATTCAAAGTTACTATTCTCTGCTCAAACATCAATTTCACATTAGTTGATTTGGATAGAAAAAGTATAGAACACACTTTTTTAATTTTAAATATAATACACAAGCAACACACACACTACAATAAAAGTAGTTACGAAAAAAATGTTAGAAGTTATTATAATATGAACTAACACAAGGACAAAATACATTAAACTTTGCGTGTTTTTTATGCAGAGATTGTGCCGGAGGGGATTGCAACAGAGTTGATAATGCATGCAAAAACAGCGGCCGACGCGGACATTTGGCGCGGCGCGGGTCGCATTAACATGCAGAAACAAAGTGGAATATTGGAAATAGCACACTGATACAGTACTATGTTTATACTGATGTCCTTTTTAAGCTGATATCACCTCAGAGTGGCCTCAAGTGTATATCTCGCATCGCAAAATCTGAAATAAGATTCCGTTATCGAATTAGAACTAAACCGCTGCACTGTGTATTATTGAGCTCAATTTACAACGCTGCACACTGATGCAATCAATCGATTAACGATTACATGAATAACTATGACACACTATGCATATTATAAAGTATTGAATGATTAATTAAGTTATGCGCGACTACTAGCATAAATTAAGATTTTTGAAATAAAGGTTCAGTAGTTTGTACATAAAAAGATTTATGCGACAGCTTATTGCTTAAGGTATTAAATTGTAGGGATCGTATAAATATTATAAAATATATTAAAATTGCTTTCAACTGTATTATATATTCCCTATTATTCATCAAATGATCTCATTACAATACAATTAGTTGTTTGATTAATTTATTTGCTTAATAATTTTGTATGGATTATTTTAGGCTCAATGTGTTTTCCCATAGAAGATCATACGCTACCAGATGGAATGCTTTGAATAAGTTAAGGAAGTACGCGTGTACGAGTGTCTTGCAGTTTGTGTATCGTGTATTTGAGATATGACTCGAGTATATCACTTTCGGTAGACAGCTGAGGATGAAACCCGCTTTGATAATCATGCAGTGCAGTGTAAATACGTAAATGTTACGTATTTATTTTAGGTACTTTGTATTTAGCAAATCGTCAACAGCCTCAGCCGTAACAGTGGCAAGAGAAATGGGCCTGCAGTTGCTCTTGTCAGTCGGTACAAGGGTACAGTTTTTTACAACATGTTTTCATAAGATCATCAAGTCGAAGTGGCTAAAATAAAGCGAGCTGAACATATCCAAGACTACAGATATAAGATCCGGCGTGCTCAATGTGCTCTATGTTGATTTCACGGCTTGCTTCCAGATATTTAACTTGCGGCTTTTTGTAACAAGCGCTATGCTATTATAATCCTTTGAGGCTTGAGATGCGTAATCACAAAACTAAATACATAGGTAAATTCAATCATCATTAGATTTGACCTATTTAATTTATTGTTATAGTATGTATCTACGTTTGGATAATTTAACATTTACTTTTGATGTAAGAAAGTGATGGTCATACATGTAGTTTTCTGATTACATTTAGGTAGATCTAAACAAAAACGTGTTATTTATTTAAAGAATACCAAAGCTTTGAAAAAATATACAAGTGATTAATTTCCTAGTGAAACTATAATTTAATTTACGGTTTGTAATTAATCAATGCTGCGAAGATTTTCATCATGACGTTTATTAGACACTCAACATGATATTTTTATCACTTTGTAAATATCATTATTATTATCACTTAAATATTATTATTTATTATATTAATAATCTTCTGGACTCCGTAACCACGGTATCATTGTCATCAATGAGGCCATATCCTTGCCAGCGGTAAAACCTGAAATTTCATCAAGGGCGAAGAAGATAGTCCTTACCAAGACGTCATTTTGTTTATGACTTTTGCTCTAAGTTTCTGGATCAAAAACGTGGACGTGGGTTTCCTCCATGTTTTGTTATAAAGAAAACATAGTGAGGAAACCTGCATGTTAGTGAAAATCTGCAATGAAGTAGAGTGGTAAAACCTTCTTCCTTCCTCAAAAGTAGAGAAACCTAAAAAGTAATGCAAATTTTGAAATGATTGCGCGAGTCGCGACTGAGAGGTATATATCTAATAAGTTCAGGTAAGCCTTTTGATTTCAAACTAATCATTAACGACTTTAATACCGGTTTGCTACGATTTAGCATCGACGTCCTTGTGGATAATAATCAACGTTGGTTATGTCTCGCGTCTTATCGCTGACGGTAGCGACGGTACGCATTGCTTGCGATAACGTATGAACTCGTACACCAGTGTGTTAATATGTGTGCGTGCGATAACTTAGCACACATACACTCCATAAAAAAAACGTAGTTCTTGCAAGAGTGCAGGCCACGCATTATCAGGTGACGTCATACTTGACCTGAACTTTATGAAGAGATAGTGGAATATTAAATTACTTATCAAATTTGACTCTAATATTCGAAGTGCAGTGACCTTATATGATAATGACAAAATTGTAAATTTAAATTTTACTTTATCAGGAAAATAATAATAAACAACGATATTTAACAAAATTGAAAACTTTAATATTCCTTCGAAATAGTATTATTCTGAATGATCTTTATGTAATTACTAACTGTGCGCCGCGGTTTCACCCGCGTATAATTCATAAAAATATAATAAATAATAAATAAAAATTTTAACAAAAAAAAAAACCGACTTCATAGGAAAAACAAATTAATATGCACTAAAAAGTAAAAAAATAATTGCGTATTCTTCTATAATTTGATAATTAACTTACTATTTTCTACTCATCAATGTGGTTGATAATTTATTTACAATTATTGTTACTTTTGGAGTCGATGTCAGCCAAGGTGGGTTTATAACTGCATACATAGTTAGTCATAGGTGAGATGTGCTTGTGTCGCACGCGCAACATTACGAGGCGAATAAAAGTCAATTTGTAATGTGTATGTTTTTGTTTGTTTTTAAAAGATTCCCGTATTATTATTGCTAGGTATATTATAGTGTTTCCTTAGCTGACATCGACTCCAAAAATAACAATAATTGTAAATAAATTATCAACCACACAACACATTCGTACCTACATATTGATGAGTAGAAAATAGTAAGTTAATTATCAAATTATAGAAGAATACGCAATTATTTTTTTACTTTTTAGTGCATATTAATTTGTTTTTCCTATGAAGTCGGTTTTTTTTTGTTAAAATTTTTATTTATTTTTCGATTTTTAGTGAATCTGAAGTACACTCACTAATTTGTAGAATATGGGTAGACCTACTAAACGTGCAGCTCATATGAGACAGCGCCGTTTATATTATTATTTAAATAAAACAGTGAAACGTAAAGAAAAATGCATTTTGGTACTTACTTAATAAATCTTATATCTTTAAATGAGCAATTCTTGTATATATATATATATATATAATCTGAATCTCGGAAACGGCTCCAACGATTTTCATGAAATTTTGTATGCTGGCGGTTTCGGTTGCGATAAATCGATCTAGCTAGGTTTCATTTTTAGAAAATGTCATTTTCTTCGTATTTTCAATAATCAACTTTATCGATAATAATCAATAACTTTTCCTGACATCTATTGGCGAGTATTTTTTTAATTGAGAGCAACGACACAACAACACTAAAGCTACTCCAGTAGATGGCGTTGTATAATTTCGAAAAAACACAATTTGCCAATAAAAAATAGAGAGCAAAGCTCGGTCATCCAGGTACTATTAGTTAATATGGTTAAATGTATGAATATAAATTAACATGTTTTGATTAAATAGATTTAGTTGGTGGGATGTTGGGCAGCCATAACATAATCAAATAATTATTTCTAGTAATAATTAAATAAACTGTATGTTTAAAGATGTTGTGTTATACCATTCTTCACCATAAAATATGACGGAATGTCTGTATATTAATAAAAAAGGGGAAGTATCTATATTATCCTAACTAATATTATAAATGCGAAAATAAGTTTTTTTGTGACGCTTTCACGCCTAAACCACTAAGCCGATTTAAAAAAATCTTTCACCAATGGAAAGCTACATTATCAAGGAGTAACATAGGCTACATTTTGTCCCTATATTCCCACGGGAACTACGCGGGTGAAACCGCGGGAAAAACACTAGTAATCAATATATAAATATACATAAATATAACATGTATATAAGAGTACTTATACGATCAATTAATTATTATATATTATATATATTAATAATTATATATATATATATATATATATATATATATATATATATATATAATTTTGAAAATTGGTCTCAATTTTTAGGAGATGTTCAAATATGTTTCAATTACAAACATATACATATATACTAATGCTTACATGCATAACTCATATTATAAAGAGGATTGATTGGATTTGATTTTTGTTTGATTTTTTATTACGATTTAAATCAAAAACTACTCGACCGATTTAAAAAATTCTTTCACCAATGGAAAGCTACATTATCAGGGAGTAACATAGGCTACATTTTGTCCCTATATTCCCACGGGAACAGGAACTACGCGGGTGAAACCGCGGGAAAAACACTAGTAATCAATATATAAATATAAATAAATATAACATGTATATAAGAGTACTTATACGATTATATATATATATATATATAATTTTGAAAATTGGTCTCAACTTTTAGGAGATGTTCAAATATGTTTCAATTACAAACATATACATATATACTAGTGCTTACATGCATAACTCATATTATAAAGAGGATTGATTGGATTTGATTTTTGTTTGATTTTTTATTACGATTTAAATCAAAAACTACTCGACCGATTTAAAAAATTCTTTCACCCTTAGAAAGCTACGTCTTTACCGAGTAACATAGGCTATATTTTATTTTTAAAATCGTATAGATCCCTACTTAAAATGGAGCAATGTAACCCAACGTATCAAACTGTTGCCTATAAAAGTTATTATTTCGCGAGTGCTGCGAAAACTATTGACGGTATATAAAGATGTGTTTTATACAATAGTACTACAATTAATTGATCATAACGATGTTATGGTAGGTGAATGAAAAATCTAGATAGCCTATAAAAGATTCGGCCGTGTATCGTTAATTTGCTACTAAGAATTGAAGATTTCCGTTACTTTGTCATGGATCCTATAATCAGAATTTAACCAAACTGTCATCAAACAACCCCTGAAGTACACTCTTTCCAATAAAAATCATCGAAATCGGTTGAATAGATATCGAGTTATTCGTCCATTTGTCGCGCACATATTTATGCAAATTTACGACTTATACGGTTTTGTCATGGATGCCAGTGTCAAAACTGGACTAAAAAAAAATGGGACCAATTTCGGAGCAACCCCTTTCAAATGAAAAAAAAATCATCAAAATCGATTCACCCAGTCGAAAGTTATGAGGTAACAACACCAAAAAAAAAAAAAAAAACATACAGACGAATTGATAACCTCCTCCTTTTTTTGAAGTCGGTTAAAAATAAGCCTTCCTCGATAAAGGGACTATCCAACACAAAATATTTTTTAAATTCAAAACATTCGTATCAAACTAACATACTCTTCAGCTTTATATATTATTATAGATATGTTTAAAATATATAATTTGAATGGATTAAAAGCTGAATAACTTCACTTCAGTTAAATATAAATTATTTTATTAAATACCCTGGATATTTTTATATTACAGAATCAATGATGTTTTATACATAGTTTATAAAATAATAAAAAATATGATGATAGTAAAATGAAGAATGCTACACTTAATGTGTTGAGTAATAATAGCAAACCTACCTACACATGTTAGGTGCACAAAACAATGTATCAACTTATTAAAGTCGCATTAAGTATTTACTATGAACAATATTATCATTGAAGTTATAAACATTGTTTTGTGTTGTTTTATAAAAAAAGGGCCATAACATCTTAGTTTCCAAGGTTCGTAGCACATGAACTGGGCAGTGGATTGGATGGTCAATTGGGCGATGGTGACCAACTTTCGTTGCATCCGCCCACCTGCCTAATAAATAAAAAAAAACTTAAATTCACGTGTCTGGTTTGTCTGCAATCTTAGTTTTATATCCATGTTCTATCCACTGGTCCACCACGGTTCACTATTTTATAATTTTCTCTATATTTTTTGTCGATTAGTGCAGTTTGAAGCTGGCGCGAATCAAAGTTATACAACACATGCGTGTTTATTCGTAATTACGTTTTCCTTCACAGCCAAGCAGAAAATGAATTATAAACACAAATTTAGCAGGGGTCCTTGGAATCGAGCCCAATTGATTGCAATATTCATATACTCGAGTTTTAAAAGTTAACACGCTAAACGTTCCTAAACGGTGCATAATCTCTTTTACAAACATTTTATCATGTAGTTACGTCTTAAGCAATGAAAACGAAAATAATATCTCTAACAATGTGCTTATTAAATTATACATTCATAAGTTATTTCTTTTTATTCTTATCATCTTGGATTAATATGTAAATTTTCTCAGAATTCAATTATCTTAGAGAGTTTATTTATAATAAATCGTTGTTTTTATTTAATTAATTATTCGAGAACTAAATAACAAATTTGGATTTGGTTAAATATTTAAATTAATGTTTAATCAAAAACCCTATTTTTTAACATATCTATCATTATTATTTTGATTGAAATCTGTTGTCATTAATATTTTGAACTGAACATGGGCATGTGAATATGGGCATCGTTGAGATTGACCCACGTGACCGATATACGTCGGTCAGTTAATCGATGATTGCGATAATTAGGTCGATCTACCTTCTTTATTATACTAAGTACTTCAAAGTGAAAAATAGTTAAAGTAAAGCCTTTAAATGTATTACTGCTGGGCTAATACCTCCTCTCCTTTTAAGGAGAATGTAAGGAGTTTATTCTACGCGCTGCTATGATGCGGATTGGTAGACATGTCGCAGATTTTCACACAAGCAGGTTTCCTCAAGATGTTTTTCTTAATCGACCGATCGAGATGAATTATAATTACGAATAGATTAACTCAGATCGAAATGATTATTTTTTTTAAATAAAAATTGCTTGTCATAAGTGAAGACATATCAGAATAAAACAAAGTAATCTATTTAACGATATATTATCGTATAAACAATAGATATAATTTATTTAAACATCGCATTAAAAAACTAATTTACAAAGCCTTCTGCTTCATTGACCTTTGTACGTTTCAAGAACATTAATAAATTCAAAAGGCATATTAAAATTGACAGCGTACCTACCTCAGTTTTGAAGGTTACTACGAGTAGATAGAGACGACATTGTTATTGGAGGGATTACGTAAGACAAAAAAAAATATTGGTATGATAAAAAAAAAAATTAGTAAAATATACACCTTTGAATTTCAAACACATTTCGTAAAAAGTATGAAATTTTACAGTAATCATTTATTTTTAAATAGCTATTTCGAAATAGTATTACAATTTATATTCTATTGTTCAATTTTTTTTATTCGTAACATTATCATACGCTTCATCGTTTACACATTGTATATTAACTATACGGTACCTTATTTAATTTTATCGTAATTCAATAGTTACTTATCCAATTTATGATAATAGTTTTTTTTACAACAGATTTACTTGACACATATAAGTCATTGGTATTTATTAAAGGGGAAAATAAATAAAATGACTACAAAATTTAAATTCGCCTGGTAACTGTTTTTAATTTTGAAAATTTGTGAATATACGGTAAATTAATAACCATTTTATTTAAACCGGAATGTTATTTACGATTGAACAGGACAGGATTATTTATCGAATATGCTACGACTATAACATCGAAGGTATAGTCACATACATTTTTATGAAACAATTCGGCGGACTGGCAAGTGGGCCGACTGACGGTAAGTGTTCACCACCGCCCATATACATTGGCACTGTATTAACCATTCCTTATATTGCCAAAGCGCCATCAACCTTGGGAACTGAGATATTATGCCCATTGTGCCTGTAAATACACAAGCTAAGAATTATATTAAAATGTAACTAAGACGTAAGAGTATTGCACCAGGTTAAAAATAGTTAATTAGATATTATAAATATGGAATTAACAATATTACTATTCAAAAATCATATTGATATATTATTACTTTATATTACTAATTTATTATTTTTAAATTAATCAATTCTCGATATTATCTATAAGTACTAAATTTTTTTCAGCATTTCCATCCATTTATAGCAATACTGAGAAGTATGTCGTGGTCAATGCAGAGGTAAAATAATGTAATAAAAACATTTTGCCTGAATTTGAGCGGTGAAAATTAAGTTTTCACGTCCAAGAAACGTTCGTAATCAGCGTAGATTATGTTTCAATTATTTCGTTATATACGAACCACATCAAGCGTGCAGTGTGGCTTGTTAAAGTTTCCTATAGTACTTCTAACTCAGAAACGTTTATACATTTTCATATTATTCCGTAGTTTACTAAGCTGTCGCTCGTGGAAATGTTATATATTGTACATTCGTTTTGTTTGGTTTAGAAAATAAATCCCGTTTTAATTTTAACTTCATATAAAAAATAGTTCAACGAAATTTAGAAGTGCTTTTTATTTTACTAAACAACCTTAACAATGTCTTAAAAAATATTGTATTCTATTTATTAGCTATATAATTATAGCGTTAAGTGACTAACTGGACTACTCTTACAATGACAATTGTTTTAATTGAATTACTATGTACTAATATTTGTATATAACATCTCACTGATTATTTTGCACAAACAACGCTGAAAACGGAAACGTTTTTGACGTGACAACGTCTTATAAATTGGTTTGCCGGGTGACACTTCAAGAAACTGCGTTACGCTCCGCTCACGTTATGCGCTCACAATGAGAGCGAGTGAGAGGCACGCGTCCCTTCCACTCGGGCATGGTTAGCCCGCCTAAGAGCGAGAGAGACAGACATAAAAAGTGAAATTCAGTGCGAGATTCTTTGTATAAATTAATGTTTTAAATATAATTCTTTGTATAAATAAATGTTTTAAATTGTTACTATTATTTCATCCTTCTTCCTACTATACGAATGAATATTCACATTAAAATTATTTTACCACTCAAAGTCGTTGTCACGTAAAACTTTCGCCCGTATACCGACTTTACAGGCAACCAATTTTTTAGTTATTATTTATTGCAATAAGGATGAGTACCTACTATTTGATAAACACATAAGTTCGTTTTAAACTTTTCGATTGGACTCGGTGACTTATCTATAAACTTTTCTCTAGATGATTTGGAGATCTACAAATAGATTGCAGTGTTTTTGTAATTTTATTTTGGTGCTGACAATTTTTTTTTGGTCAATGTCGACATAAAATATATCTCAAAATAATTTGCAAAATATAAACTACAGGCCTTGTCCCTTTTGCCTATTATATCGTAAAAGTTTGATAACAATTTGACTAACTCTTTTTACGTAAATTCAGAAAAAACAATCTTCCCTCGTTATAATTTTGATATGATTAATTAAATTAAAATGTAAAAAATATAAAATTAAATAAGAATTCATGATATAAGGTTTTATTAAATTTTTTAATGTTAAAAAATACTAATTCATGAATTTTAAAACTCACCACTAAAAAAGGATAAAAAGGTACGTTCAACTTTAATTAAAATTATCCTGATCCTCTAAACTCGCTTTTCGTCCTCGGTTCTACCCGTATGTGAGAGGATGTTTTACGTTAGTCTACCCTATATCAGGCTACTGAAAAAGTAGCCTTGACACAAAATTTGATGGTGATCGGTTGAGCAGTTAAGACGAGTAACCGTAACAAGCAAAAAAACTTAATTCCTACTTTTTTTTTAAATATTAGCACAGATTATTGTATTTCTATGTAATTTGTTTTTTGTATATTATATTGAAAAGCAACAGTCGGTATAATTGACTTCTGGAAGACTTCCAAATTTCAGTGCAACATTTGCTGTGGTTGGCAATATCTCCATAATATATAGATCATAACAGGGCATGGCATTGAAGGCTAAGCAATATACTCGTACATAATATAGTGGAAATGGAAATATACCAACAGCAATAAAAAATAACTACTCTATTACAATTATTCTTGGAATTCTAGTAAATTGTTCTTTATAAAGCTAATCAATGAGATAGCATCAATTTTATATAAAATACTGATTTTTTTCTGCAATTTTAACCGACTTCGTAAAATGGTTTAAACATAAATGATTATATTTACAGTCATAAAAATATTGCAAAAGAACACTGATTTTTTAGCATTATGTACACAATAATAACCTTGGTAAATTATCTAGGTAGATACCGTCCATTTATCACATATTCTACCGCCCAAGAGTAATGTGTAGCATTGTTTTGCTCCGATTTCAAGGATGAGTGAGCCAGTATAACAGGCAAAAGGGACATAAAATCTGAGTTGGCAAGGTTGGCGTTGCATCGACTGTGTTAGGAGTGACTTCATGCAGTGTTTGCATGCATTTTCTCTGTTCGACCCATTATGTGCGCTCTGGCCTGATTATGTATTTATGTAGGTAGGTATGGGTCATATTTCTGTGCCAACGTTGATAGGCGGTGGCCATCAGGTGGCCCATGTCTAGCGAGTAAAGTCATAAATAATAGTATTTTATCTATACATAATAATACAGACCGATTTCGGCCACGGCGGCCAATCTTAAGAGAGATTAGCCAACTGCGCAGGACTTATATTATAGTGCACAAGTGTGTGCGCAAACACAGGTGCACTCTCTTTTCCTTAGCTCTCATAATCCGATGGGACGGCAATCCGACACGACCGGAAAGAGTTCAGGCGCAGGACCAACGGCTTAACGTGCTTTCCGAGGCACGGGAGTGTACACACTTCCAACTTCCAGACTCCGGGCTGCTACTGAGAATTTTCTGACAGAAAACCCCAATAACTATATATTGGCCCGACCTGGGAATTGAACCCAGGACCACCGCGTCTGCGGCCTTATATCAAGCCACTAGAGTCTAGACCAACGAGGCAGTCTATACATACTAATATTATAAATGTGAAAGTAATTCTGTTTGTCTGTTACTCTTTAATCGCAAAACCACAGAAACGAGTTTTAATAAAATTTGTTATTTATTAATCTCGAACCTAAAGGAAGGATTTAGGCTACTCTTAATTAAATTTAATTTTATATATTTTTATGAAATATTTTGTATGCAAGGCTTGAAGTCCATAATGACGTTTGTACGATCCACACGTGTATTCAAATACGTATTTTACTTGGCGGTAGAGCTTTGTGCAAGCTCGCCTGGGTAGGTACCACCATCAGATATTCTACCGCAAAACAACAATACTTGATATTGTTGTGTTCCGGTTTGAAGGGTGAGTGAGCCAGTGTATTTACAGGCACAGGGGACATAACATCTTAGTTCCCAAGGTTGGTGGCGCATTGGCGATGTAAGCGATGGTTAACATCTTTTACAAAGCCAATGTCTATGGGCTTTTGTGATCACTTACGATCTGGTGGACCATATGTTCGTCCGCCTACCTATACAATAAAAAAAATACTCTTAACAGGTGTAACTAAGTTGAATAAACGGAAAAGGATAAATGACATTCGTTAGGATGTGGTGGATTCATAGATTGCTTGGTGTAAAATATCTATGTACGTACGAATTATATATATAATATACTAGCGATTCGCCCGCGACATAATGAAAAATAAAAAAATATGTTTATAATGATCTATGGTCTATGGACGGTCTATGTATGAATATATTATGTCAGTAAATTTCAAGCAGATCAGACCATTTTAATACTAATGTTTCCAACCCATTTCTTCCGTTTGGGGTTAAATTTTCAAAAATGACATAATATATAAATTTCATGCTTCATGAAAAATGACGAACCCGCGATACAAACTTTCAACCCCTATTTCACTCTCTTTTTAGATTTTCGAAAACCCTGAAATACGTATTTATTTATTTATGCCCAGAAGCTTGTATATCATGCTTGAATTTCATGCTTCTGACATCGAAAATGACGCACCCGCTATACAAACTTTCAACCCGTATTTCATCCTCTAATGGGGTAGATTAAAAAAAAACCCTGAAATACGTTTTTTTAACTCAAGCTATAAAATAGCATGCTTCTTACATGAAAAATGACATACTTTCAACTCCTATTTCACCCTCTGGGCGGTAGATTTTTGAATACCCTCAAATACTTATTTATTCAATTCTAATCAGCAGCTTGTATTTAAATATCACTGTTCTTAGATCTAAATGAGGACCCCCCATACAAACTTTTTACCCCTAATTCACCATCTAGGGGAGTAGATTTCCAAAATACGTGAAAATATATGTTTCTTTATTACTAAACAGAAGCTACTATATAAAATATCATGCTTCATTTCTAACTTCAAAAATTACGAAAAATCATAATAAATTTTGAAAAATCTGAAATCACATATTTATTTATTTCAGACTAAAAGCTTTTGTATTAAAGTTCATGCTTCTTACATCAAAAATGACGAACTTCCCATATAAACTTTCAACCCCCATTTCACTCTCTTAGGTGGTGAATTTTGAAAAACTTACATTTGCTTCCTTATTTATTTCTAACTAAAAACTTGTTTATGAAGCATCATGCATGTCACTTTTAAAATGATGGATTTCCATACAACGGTTGATCCCTTATCTCTTCCCTGTTTATTGCGACTGCACGCAGTTGAACTCACTTATTGCTCCCTATGATAGTCTATCATAATCTCAATAAATAAGTTATTATTATGCAACGAATTTTTTTTCAATTTGCTCTGGTTATTATTTTTATTTATATTACCGCGTTCAAACAAACTAAAAAATATGTGTATATTGATGTATAGTGCTCGTCAAAAAATATTGCACATCAATATTTAAAAAAAAACATTCGACTAATTTCGGCGTGGTAGAGAGTTACATAGAAACTCATAACAATTTTAGCAACTAATAGATACCGGACTGTTAATGTTATTGCGATAGTGATTACGCTCTTCCATAATATCGAAATTAGTCGATCGCTCTTTTCAAAGGTCGATGTGCATTATTTATTGACGGGTACAATATAAAGTTACTCGATAGGACGTTAGGACTCATCGCCAAATGGGGCTCTGACAATCTTGTTTAACGCCAAGAAAACACAGGTATGCGCTCTCACAGCGAAAAAGTCACCATTTTCCCCTCCTCCTTCCCTCTGTGGCACTACGCTGGAGATACAAAGCAAAGTCGCCATACTGGGGATCGACGTTCGGTGCGACCTCAATCCAAAGGATCACATCGAGGCTGTTATAAAAACAGCCTCACGTAAACTCGGAGTCCTGAACAAGGTGCGGCGTTTTTTCACGCCACAACAACTGCTCCTGTTGTATAAAACACAGGTGCGGTCTTGCGTTGAATATTGCTCGCACCTTTGGGATGGCTCCGCCAAGTACTTACTGGAGGCCTTGGATCGGTTGCAGCGACGTGCGGTTCGCATTATTGGCGACGTAAAGGCCACCAACACCCTCGAGCCTTTACAATTGCGTCGAGAGATAGCGGCACTCAGCGCTTTCTATCGAATGTACCACGGCGAGTGCTCAGAGGAACTATTCTCCCTCATTCCTGCTTCCCCTTTCCTTCACAAGTCTACGCGTGCTGGCTCTCGATGTCACCGCCTAACTGTGACATCAATTCCATCGCGAACGAAGAAATTTGGCAACTCTTTTCTTTGTCGCACCTCCAAAACATGGAATTCTTTACCAGCACACGTCTTCCCCTCCTCTTATGACCTGGGCCTTCAAACGAGGCGTGAAGAGGCATCTTGCGGGCCGGCAAGGCGGGGGCGGCTAGTGCAGATCATTCTTCCCGACTGCACTAGCCGTCGTCGCGTTTGGACTGTACTACCACTTACCATCAGGTGGAGTACAGTCATTTGCCCTACCGGGCTATAAAAAAAAAAAAAAGTAGACATTGTACGTTCACTCGTATATTTGTAAATGTTAAACAGTTTCCATTCCCTCAGATTTTCTAAAGCAGTTCTGAAATGTTTTAATAAATATTAGAAATAAAAACTAAATACTACCGTAGATTAATTAATACATTTTGAATTTAATTTAATTAATTAAACTGAAAGAAATACTAAATCAATATTCATAAAACTGACGGATATGTTTTAATATACTTACTATATTAATTGCATAAGTACCTATTTCGTACATTCATCCACTTTTAATTTACTAGTGAAGCGACAACCATCAATTTTATGTTCTAGGTAGTACTTATCATATAAATGTTAAGATGTGTAGAACACGATGCTACAAATAGTAATAAAGTCTCATTTTATTCTTTTTCATGCAGATAATTACTAACTATACTGTTATTGAATATTCATGTAGCCACAGCGACAATTCTGACAAAATTGGATCACGTTTGAAGAGTTTAAAGTATCAAGTAATTGAGTAATTTGTTTTTGTAATTTTGTGTTTTTTTTATGTTATAAAGTATGAGTTGGATGAATTATTTTAATCGTTATATAGTTAAAAGTGTAAAAAATTACTTTAAATAAAATGTGTATTAAAATATATATAATTACAGGTACATGTTAAAAGAAAGCGTTTTCTGATTTAAGTAAACATTTATTATTCATTCAGCTACAAAACATTATTTTATCCAAAGATTTATCCTTAATTAAGGTTAAGATTATTCTTGTCCTTTCCCTATGATGTTATTAATTTATCATTTATAACAGATCGAAATTGTAAACTTAATTAAATGTTAAAAAGTCACAAACAGATAACATTTTATAAATATTGTTTAGGGGAGCGATTTGTTCTTAATGCTGTGTCTTCTTCATTCAATAGTCAAAGAAATTATAAGAAGGTGGTGGGGCTTTGTGAATGATCAGATATTCTAGCGCAAAACAGCAGTACTTGGTATTGTTGTTCCGGTTCAAAGGGTGAATGAGCCAGTGTCATTACAGGCTCAAGGGACATAACATTTTAGTTTCCAAGGTTGGTGGCGCATTGGCGATGTAAGGGATATTTAATTTCATATTTATTACAATGCCAATAACTATGGGCGGTGGGGTGGTCTATACGTGAAGATAAAACTTTGTACTCTCAATGACTTATTCAAAAACACATATATCATTTTACTAGTCTTGGAAATAAATAACAGAAGAGTGTAGATTATCAAAATAATTTATTAAAAGGAAACAACTTTTACAAAAATTAATCTTACATTTTAAATTCATTCCCACCCAGGACAGACATTTGTGTGCATGAACATGTGTGTTTGTCTTGAGTGGGTGTAATTATCTATTATAAGTATGTATTTACAAAAGAAAAGTAGTATATGTAAGTATATCAGTTGTCTGGTTTCCATAGAACAAGCTCTGCTTAGTTTGGGATCAGATGGCCGTGTGTGAATAATGTCCCTGGCTATATTATATTATTATTATTATCATCATAATAACAATTACACATATAGGATTACAAGCAAAGTATATACTTAACTTATATTTGATAAGGACGAAGCTCCGCGCTGGTTCGCGACTGGACCGATAATGTTTTCTTGCTGGTCAAAACGCTAACTCTTATAGTCCGGAGTAAACAAGTGTGACTCAGCCAGTGATAAGAGAACAGATGGCAAGAAAACTTTGTTTTGAACAGATGTGTACATTTCTTATTTATAAAAAATGTTATATTAATATACATACAGGATGTAACAAAATTCGTGTCCGACCCGTGAAGTGGTTATTAGGTATCGTTAGTCGGTTCTATGTATGTAATCATTTTTTAAATTTTAAGCAAATTTTTACCCCGAATAAAATTTAATTTGACTAAATAACGACATTATCTTGCAACACAGGCGCGGGCGTCAGCGCTCGATAGCTCTTACCTATCGGGTAGGTCGAACAAGAGGTCATGACCTCAGTTGTCCATGAAATTTTCATCATTTATAATTGAAAATGACAATTAATATTTTTTTATGAGTAATTATTTTGCAAAATATTTCATTTTTTTATATAAATAGAACCGACTCAAGATACCTAATAACCACTTCACGGGTCGGACACGGATTTTGTTACAGCCTGTATATAATATTGCCTTTGCTAATATACGTGTGTAGATAGCTAAAATTGATAGAATAGCTAGAATTGTATATGTCTTACAAACTATATTCTACAAAATAACTTATTCATACGTTAAACTTAATTATTTCATTATTTTGATTTTTTTATTGTAACAAAGAGAAGGTTTCATCCAGCTAATCCTCGTTTTCTTATCTCTTAATTTGTTGTAAAGTGGATAATCTCCAAAGTAATGTTCATTTATATACCTACCCGGAACTGAAACGTAATCCTCTGGAATTGAAAACAAAGTATCTTATACCCCTCTGATGTCAAGTGTAATTTTAAGTCTCATTATTATTAAAAATTAATTAAGGCAGAATTTCGACCAATGGGCCTAGTTATTAATCAATACAGAAAATTATTATAATATAATAAATAATTACTACAAGAGGCAGTCTTATGGCTAATTAGCCATCTCTTTGAAACATCGAAATTTGAGAGAAAATTAATTACATAGAAATATGGGTAGAACAGCTATAAACTTACACGAAAATATTAACGATGGTTGACGGTCAACATATGATTGACAACACGATACACGTTCACTGTACTATTAATACTACGTGGGACTGTTTTGTTTAAAGGAAAACAAAAGTTGTTGTGATGTGTATTTACCATATTTGGTATTGTACAATTGTATTGCGCCTTTTGTATAGTATACATTTTTTTCTGTCTTCTTATATTTTTATTTTTTTGTTATTCCAGTTACGTGCACACACACATAACAATACGATAAAGTAAGTTTACTTCATATACAGTAAAGTCAATTTGTATTGTATCACATTTTCTTCTATCGTTTTATGATTGAGTACGCAGTATCAGAACTACCGAGTCGTTATCAAAAGCTTAAAGCTCATTTTTCAAGGATTCAGAGGTTAATTAGTGAATCACATTTTCTATTAAAATTGCATATAGGTATAGTTCCCTGATGACGGAATGGAAAATAAATATCAATTGATTTCCATTTATTTAGTCATTGGAATAAAAATATATGCGTCACGGCCAACAGCTTTACATACTTTCCGAGGTATGAGTGTGCTAACTTCCAAATTCCAGACTGGGCTCCGTGCTGCTGAGAATTTCCGACAGAAAATCTCAGTAACATTTTATTGGATTCGTATTTAAACCCAGGACCACCCAGTCTGCGATCTTACATATAGAAACTAGACCAACGAGGCATTCATTATTTTAACAAATGTCAAATTTATATTTAGATTCAACTTATTCACCTAATTAATATTATTACGTAACCTTTGTGATTTAGGCAGTGACTTTGACTATTTATAAATTCACGCATTTTTATAATTAATCCTTTATTATAAAACTGATTATAAGATACATTATAACTATCAACATTTCATTACTTTTGGCTCAAGGCTGATTTATAGCTCACTAGCATGTTGGCAAAGTTTAGTTATGTAGAATCACCATGGCAATTTAATCTCTGTTCAGGACAGTCACAAATTATAAAAGTAGTTACATTATTATATTATTAATTTAGATATGTGTGTTTTATCTTGAATAAATTTTGAATATTTTTAATTTCCACTTTGTTTTTTATTGTAATTTAATTATCGACATATCTCATATCCGCTTGTGGGGTATCCACTTACAGTTATTTTATAGCGAGTCATTGAAAAATCAAGGAAAAGAAAGAAAGTAAGCCGTAGTCAGTAAGCCGTAGCCACCCTATAGGTGAGTTCCGAAGCATTGTTGGTGTGATTTGTACCTACTTCTTTTAGTACGATGTACAGACACTAAGCGAAAGAGGTCTAACTGTAGATGTTATCCTGAAATAATATAAGCTATTGCATTTCACATCGTAATATCTCTTTGGCCGACTTGTCTCGACTTGGCAAAATATTTGGTCACCTCGTGTCTATGTCAGCTTTCTCTGCTCTCAAATCCACGATAATAATCTAAAAAATAACTATTTTTTCTAATATTTATTAGTGCGATTGATCAACTGCAAATTATTTCCGATTAAATTTGGCTCGATAGTGTATATTTCATCAACGAGATAACTTAATTATGTTATATTTATCTACGTTTACTTTGAAGATGTTTTAATTTAAAATAATTATTAATGTGGGAATAATTATTAAATTAATGAAAACCTTATAAAAATGTATAATATTATTGCTTATTATTATTAAATTAAAAGCATCATACTAAATAAAGTATGGTATCAATTAAGTTCAGGATAAAAAAAATAGATGACATATGGTTAGTTAATGCAACGCTTAAAAACAAACGTTTTGTCTTTTTCTTTTGAATATAAAAAAACCAGAATGCGAGACATCGGTAGTATGTATCTATTCATCCGCTATAATAAGGCTGTTTGTACATCAATGTTGTTCAACAACTAAAGTTATTATTTCCTGAATTCCTCAAAAATTTTAATCGACGTGGTATAACAACTGCTTTCGATTTGGCATTCTGATTATTTTAAATTTAGACTGTGGTTAAGATAAAAATGGTTTATCTTATTTTCACATATTTTCTTTGTACGCTGTTTCTATTTACATTAATTAGTCTTAGGCTGTCCAATTATGCACTCAGTAGCTATCCTTTGTCTTCTTAAGGTCGTCAGTTTACCTAATCCATGCTCCATTCGACGCTTTTTATTCTTAATTGCTTATTTATAGTTATTCTAGAGAAATCATAAAAACTATCATTTATTAAGATATAAAAAAATTACCTTGCACAATGCATAGAGGAGGGTTTAAAGATTCGCAAAAAAATTCTGATTTTAAATTATAAATATTAATTAAATAAAGGTAATTTATTTTTTATGTTTTAAAGAGAAACAAAGGTAACATTAACAGCCTGTTAATGTCCGACTGCTGGGTAAATTCTCACCTGTTGAGGAAAAGGTTTGGAGGTTAATATACAACGCTGCTTAAATACGGATTGGTGGAAACACATGTGACAAAATCTTAATATGCAATGAGGAAGTCTCAAGAGATCTCTGGTGATAAAAGTCTTAATTTAAATTATTATACTACTACTTCGGAATTACTAGTCGCAAATGTGCTCATCTTAATTATTTGGCTCTATAACAAGTATGTTATTTGCGCTCCCATTAGGTGCTATTTAGATTTTAAATACGTCTTGATCTAAGAATATATTAAATTATAGGACAAGCCAATATATACATAATATGAATTGATTTAAACATATATAAATATATTTAAATAAATAAATATTTTTCTAAAACGATCGATATTCGACCAAAAACAATTTAGTTTTTTTAAATATTAAATAATGATTTCTACTTGACTGAAGAAAAAAGTAGCAGCCATTTTTTGTAACATTTCCTCTTGAAAGATTTTTTAATGAACGTTCGTTGCTTAAAGAACATTAGAGATTAATAACACAAATTTATATAAAACGATCGCCTCAAGTCTCTTTAAATTAAAAAATAATTGTGAGCAAGCTTCCGGTTTATCTTTTACCGAAGGTAATTTTTTGATAATGAATAAAGATTTTGTATTTGATTTCGGTTTTTATTTTATTAAAATGTATGGAATAACACAATGTTATTAAATAAATAATAGACAGAGTTAGTTACAAATGAAACTGAATAACAGATACCTATACGATATAATAGTATAATAATAATAATATCTTGGGACATTATTCACACACGGCCATCTGATCCCAAACTAAGCAGAGCTTGTACTATGGAAACCAGACAACTGATATACTAAATATACTACTTTTTCTTTCGTAAATACATACTTAGACAGATAATTACACCCAGACTCAGGACAAACAGACATGTTAATGCACACAAATGTCTGTCCTGGGTGGGAATCGAACCCACGACCTGCGGCGTGAAAAGCAAGTGTCTTACCAACCACGCCAACGGGCTCGTCGTTGATCAACCATCCATATGATAACCACTTAAACTAATAACTAGCCTTGCAATTTGCAAAACCATCAATAATTACGTCCATTCATTACGTTGTTGATGTTGGAAATATATTCCAAGGGCAATAAAACATTCATAGACTACCTACAGAATAATTGGAATCTAATACATATGTTTTTATGTACATATTGCATAATACCTAATAATTATGTTGATGTCCTTCTGACCGATTTAGCAACCATAGCCAACCATAGCGACCATAGTCTTTGAGATATGCTCAAGTGTACCTACTCTGCACAATAAAGCGATATTATATCTTTATACATAGTAATTAATAGCCGCATTTATTACGTGACGTTATATTACGTGAGATTGACTCCACATCTGTGGTTTATATTTTATTGTGTTCGTAAGTGTCGTAATGGCGTTTTGTAAGAAAGTTTTTTTTTTTCGGAAAACCGGTAATGTTGAAATTTTAGATGATGATTAAAACTAAAAAATGTAATGTGGCGTTCGGTTTGACAATTCTGCAGTTACATGTTATCATAACAATTAAAAAAAAGTAAATTTGGATGAACTTCTCGACGACTGACTGATAAAACAACCTAAACCGTTGGGAAATAGACGTTATGATATAAACATACCTATTATAAATATTTTTATAAAGTGCACTTCTCAGTCTCATCTCCTAAGTTAATTGTAACCGTTCGATGCCGATGGGTCGCTAATGTATTAAGAATAAACACAACGAGATTAGGATTGTCATGTAATATGACTTTAAGCCGAGATGGCCCAGTGGCTAGAACGCGTGAATCTTAACCGAGGAACGTGGGCAGGCACCACTGAATTTTCAAGTGCTTAATTTGAGTTTATAATTCGTCTCGTGCTTGACGGTTAAGGGAAACATCGTGAGGAAACCTGCATGTGTCAAATTTCACTCAAATTCTGTGTACACGTGTGTATTCTGCCAATCCGCATTGGGGCAGCGTGGTGGAATAAGCTCTAAAACCTTCTCCTCAAAAAAGGAGAAGAGGCCTCAGCTCAGCAGTAGGACATTCACATACTGTTACTTTACTTTACTATGACTTTAAGCAAACGTAGAACAATTATATATGTCACGTTAATATAGTATAGCAGCTGTGTAAACGAACATATCGGTACATATAAATAAATAAACTACTGACCTTTCCTACCGTTGTTCACGATGTAATGATAGCAAGCTCGCATGGTTTCCTCGTCACGGTCATGGTAGTGGGTAATTCACTTTTGTATTGTCATAGCTGGTAATGACAAACATTTTGACTCTTATGTTTACAGTCACAGGCGATATAATGATGTGTACGATTTCCAAAGCTTTATTGTATCTGTACTGTAGCGTTACATAAATGTCTTAATTTACTGGGAGTGATATTTTTACTACCAAATACATATCTAATTGTTTGTTGTGTATCTGGCTCATGTCTAGCAGTAAATTAGCCATAACTTACAGATCCGGAGTACCCAGCCCCTCTAGACAAGTGGCTTTAACGTTAATAGAATATAATAGAAAACAATAATCAATGTATGAGATTGACATTCGCGTTCGCCATTTCGAGACGCTTCGAGTCGAACGCAAATGTCAATCTCATACATTGGTTGTTGCTTTCTATTCTATTCTATTAACGTTAAAGCCACTTGTCTAGGGCCCCTGGTCTGATAACGCTCATCTCAGCAGTGAGAGCTGCACGGTATCGTCGCCAGTGGCGTCACAAGATTGTGATCCGTCTTTGTTAGGGACAATTACCGGCCTAACGAGCTCTGATCAAAAAGTGAAAGGAAGGCTTTTGGGTACCTCACCAATGGCCTGCTAATACTAAGGTGCTGGTATCATCGATTTGATCGCTGGGTCAGGTCAGGCGACAATGACATATGTCGCTTGGGAGCCAGCAGCTAGCTCGACTGGTCAACCACGGAATCATAAATTATTCAATTTTCTATGTAGGCATGCGTCGTAACCAATTGCTGATGGTCATGTCATTTGCACGTTTTTGTTTCTATATTAAATTTAAAAAAGAAAGTTGTTAGTGTCAGTTTTAATACCTATCCCAGTCCACATTTTGATGCCCGTCCTATCTATTTTATATAAAAAATAGCTCTACTGTATGAGTCGCTATTATCTCATAATTTACTCAAAATGTATGTTAAATAAAATTAATTTAATTGGTATTTTATATTATGTTAGAATTGAGTACAGTGAAAGCATCTTAGATCTGCGAAAATCGTCAGTCGTTAGGCTGTCGGAATAACATTGAGTTATCAAGCAATGTTTTATGTAACAAGAAAATATGATTCATGTTTCAATCATATATCCAATGCACGTGTCACAAGTCAATCTTGGAAAATATATCATAATGTCAAAGTAATTGTGAACTACATTGATTCGACTTACACATGCCGCAGATCTAATTTGAGAGAGCGTATTTCTGTATGTTTTTAGTATCATGAAATTGGTCCAATTTACCCAGTATTGTGTATTTTGAGGTACGTTCAATTACGTCTGATATTCGATGTATTCTTTATTTATTTAAAGTATTTAATGAGCAAAGTAGAGAGAACTCGTCAGATTCTCATTAAAATAATGTTTTATATTGAGAATTTTATATAAAATATCCTACTCTTATTTTGTATTTATCTTTTTTATTTAATGTAGTAAGTATGTACCTAAGGATTGTGCGTCTTGATCAATCTGACCATAATCAGATTGATCAAGACGATTTTGACTTTAAATAAATAAAAAATACTTGCCTGTAGTAACAATGGGAAACTCTGTTGTAAGTTTTATTTTACATTACAACACGAAGTAATTGTTGACGAAGCATCAACAATTACTAATGTTTCTATAACATTCCGAGAATAAGGCACTTTGCAGACTGAATATATAAAAAAACTAGATTTTAGTTTTGCTAACTTCTTATGAACAAGTAATCAATATATAGCTTAATAATTAATTGAGATTTAGATTGGGAAAATTTACTTCCTTGTCGCCCACTAGCTTACTAAAAAATGTTTATGTAATTATATAATACAGTCAGTAAATACGAAATATACATATATCAAAGACTGCTTTACATTTCATAAAGATAGTAGGATTAGAGAAAATTTTCCATGACTCATAAATTGACATGATTATGTACATATCCACTTGCATTTTCCTTACAATCATATTTCATTAGGATTGCATCATCGAAACTGGTCTGATACACTGCTTTGTTGAGTAAAAAACCTGATGACTTTTGACTGACACGGAATTCGAACCCTAGACTTCAGGATCCGTTGCTTTAGAAGCTAGCCATAGACCTTCTAGCTCTTGAAGATCGCAGCAACAAGTGTCGAACGGATGACATCTTAATGGCTACGTTTTATTGTTCGCGAAAGTTCATGGGCAGAGGTGTTTTTATTATAACCCAGCCCTTCAACTCGTTTGTAATTGTTACTGAAACAACAAGCCTAAAATATTATAACTATAATTTTTTGATAATAAAATTATATCGTTTGCTAAGATTATATTAAAATAGTCTGCACAGTTACCATTGTGCATAATTTTACTAAAATGCAACGACAGATCAAATTAAATTATATTATTTTAATGTAAAAGAAATAGGTACACAAATTACAAAATAAACAAATTGGCGTAAAGAAATATTTTTATTTAAAATATTTGTCACTAGATATGATTATAAATAAAGCGTAGCGCAGCCTGCTTCGGTTGATATGATCTGTAAAGAGAAACCAGTAAATAATAATCTATGACAAGGATTATTGCTATGACAAGGACAACCCACTAGTGTGTTTGCGGTTTGTAGAGAACTATATAATACAAACATATAATAAATATAAACGTTGAACATAATCTTTACAATACACGGTAAATAACATAGATAATATATTTGCAGTACAAGTTTATTATTGTTAGCTAAAAACACGTATAATAATAATATTATTGCGAAAGTAGCTCCGTCTGCCTGTTCGTTACCTCATCACGACAAAATCTCTATCGCTATATGTACGATATATTCAGATTTCAATTATATATAATTCTTATATAGAAATTACTATGTTCCTAGGAATGACATTAGGTTACGTGATCACAGATTGGCGGAAGATAGATAAAAGATAGAAGGCAATAGATATCGCTCCGACTCGACTAATGTAACCTTCGATAAATATATAAACAGGGAAATGAGACGTTAGAAGTAATAATGTATTTTTCGTTGAGCGTAGAGCGAGCTTAATCTTTATTAATATACATTGCAAATCTCTGGAATGTTCAATACATTGTTGCTTGGTGATGAATCATAGTCAAACGCGATTACTATAAAGATACTCATTGAATTACACTTATTAATGCATAATTAGAATTATTTACATCAAGATCATCAATTTCAATTTAAAAATCCGATGCTTATATCACTTGAATCTTAACCGAAGATTGGGTTTCAAGCTAGGATATGCATAATGATAAGAATGTATAAATAAAGATGTAAAAAAAGAGAAAAAAAAATTTTTTACCATTTTGGTTATACGGTTGGAGAAACAAACAAGAAAAAAGTGCAAGAAGTTCAAAAGGGTTAAGTTCACTTCACTATTCACCGAGAAATGGGGTGGCTGAGGGGTGAGAGATGCAGCGCCGAATCGATACAAACAATGGATGTTATTCCCGCTGGTGTACAGCGAGGTGCAGCGAGAGTTTTAATTTACTTTGTTTTTTTTTCAATGTTGTTTTTTCCTACGCAGAGTAAATTATCCATGTCCTTATTTAAGAAAAAAATATTGTCAGATTTAGTTTTCTTTGTTTACTCACAACTATTGTAATATAAGAATAACATGCATATTTCTTTGTTTTCTATTGTTAAATGAAATTGAATACGGGTGAAATTCAATTTTTAGTGACTGGTAAAACATTTCTAGCTTAAGCCTCACTTCACCTCTCTTCCGTTCCTTTGAAATATCACCCTTGTTTGCGCTATTCGTCTCAGGAGCTGACTTTAGTAATAATAGACAAGAATGTGAGCTTTTCTTGAATTTAGTTTTACGATAGAGCTAAAAGTCTGTAAATGTTAGTACTGAGCTAACGTCTCACTACGCCGCCCCACGGTACTCAAATACTAATTTGTGAATATGTGGCAGATTTTTATCCGAAACATGCAGGTTTCCTCACGATGTTTTCCTACATCGCCGAGCACGAGTTGTAGGCTTAAATCAATGAGTCATCTCTCATGAGAAAGATTATATTGTTTTGTTGTTTGTATACTTATTTCCTGATTCTGATCTGATAGGTTACAACTATTATAGCTTACACCGGTATGGTTTCCAACGTGACGTCTGCTACGTTGCATGGACGAATCACATTAGATTAAAATAATTATACTATTTATAGTAAAAAGATTATGTTCAGACATAACAATCTAATTACAGCGGCGTTTGAATCGCATGAAAAAAATCATCGATAATTAGCATAAGATGCAGAATTGCTGCCGTCGTCACGAATGGCATGAAAAAAATTCAATTATTTACATAAGAACTAAATTAAATACCTTTTATCTTATATTTAGTGGGCAATATTTGATAGTATGAGCGTTGTCACCTGTGCCGCCACATCGGCGACAGGACAAGGCCCGCAAAATGGGACATCGCACCCGACCTTTTCCGTCTTTTAAGGCGTGGGTTGTGTACCAGACTTCTGGTTGTCCATTATTCTTGCAGAACCCACACTCCTAGAAAAACATATGTATACAAAAAAATATATATATGCAAAAGTAATATGACCTCGTCTTTCGGTCTTAATATTTTTCAACGTAAAATATTATCAATTAATTTAACTCGTTCAACGTAGTATTTCGCTTCCATTAAAATATTTTAACATATAAATCAGTCTTACGATATAAATATAAGCTGTAAGTAGTAGAAGGATAGGCCACAAAGTTTATAATCATTAGCACTACGTTAAATGTCAAATATCAAAATTTAAAATCTTTTCTCATTTAAAAATTTTGTTTATCAGGTTCTGTATTAGTAAGACATGAATGCCGTTGTTAATTTAATACAACATTGGTGAAAAGTTGCTAACGACAGTTATTGATTTTTAATACAAGCCACGGCATTGTTAACGTTATAAAAAGAAGACTGAGCAAGATGATTAATTAAAGATAACGAATATCTTTGTTGAGAACAGATATTAAATATTTTGTACTTTTCATAATATGTCTATATAAATATTATAATAGCTATAGGTACTACTCGACATGCGTATGAAATGTTGGGTTATCCATTACAACTTGCGGTAAGATATTTTTCGTGCTTAAATATATACCAACTGTCATGGCCATTGGCTGATAGGTGTCGACTATAATCATATTGTTGATAACACTAAAGTCCGCTGACAATAAAAATAGATAGAGAATATCGGTTGACAAAAAGACGAGGAGGAGAAGGTAAATAATATGGTTACATATTATTCTATAGTAATTTTTTTGCCGCCGAGATGCCGAGATGGCTCAGTGGTAACTGGTAAGAACGCTTGAATCTTAACCGATGATCGTGGGTTCAAACCCGGGCAAGCACCACTGAATTTTCATGTGCAATTTGTGATTATAATTCATCTCGTGCTTCTGTCACATGTGAATTCCCTAACCCAACCGGCATTGGAGCAGCGTGGTGGAATAAGCTTCAAGCCTTCTCCTCAAAAGAGGAAAAGAGGCCTTAGCCCAGCCGTGGGACAGGCTGTTACTTTTTTTTTGTGCCTCCTTTTATACTCACCAGGTATTTCTGCAACGAAACCCGTTGCTGGCGGAGGGTGTCAGCATATTTCATTAAGAGACAGAATTGGTTTGACGACAAGGAGAAGAGAGCAGCACGTTGCAGACACATTGCCTTTTCGAATTCCGAGTGATCCTTGCGCTGCGGTGAATCTGTTATTTATGAAATAATTATGGAAAGCGGATATAATTAATCTTTATTATGTATTAAATAAGCCCACTGCACAACGCTTCATTGTTTCAAAATAATAATCATTTTTATTTTTTAGCCATTATTCTTTAAATTATAATATAATAATTATTTTAATAAAGTTAGCTTAATGACTGTTTTTATCAGTATTCTCTCCGGCTACAGTGATATCATTAACAAATAAAAACAATGAACGTTTGAGTTTACTGAATACATATATATACATAACACGAACACATTTCGATGATTAGGATTACAAAGGGTGTCAGACATTTTTGACAAAAATAACTTTTTAAAGTTATCATTGTTAAATTTAAGCTATACCGATTTGTATATCCACATTGTGATTTCCGCTAAGATATTCTGTGTATCTACAATAATTATGTAAATGTAGGGTACGTTTTATTTATCATTCAGGCAAATTTTTGAATTCCTAAAACAGTTGAAACCCCGAACGGGTCCTTGCCTTCCTATTTGCTTTTAATTTCAAATAATTTCATTAAATTATCATAATATATTTATACGATATCCTAAAAACATTTTCAACTTTTGTATTTTCCTTCTCTCGAAAAGTTATGTCTTTACGCTCTTTGTGATTTGAAGTTTCGATGTAATATATAATCATATTCAAACATGGACGTGAAAAGGAAAAATATTGCTCTATTATTACCAGATCGAAATCGAAAGATCGAAAATTAAAACAAACACTCTAAAAATGGCACGATCACAAAAGTCTCTCATATAAATGAAAAAAAAATGAAGAAGTCAGTTTCCGACAAGCTAACTTTAATTCACAATGCTTAGCTACGATGTGGATTGGATGTAAAACATTGTGCCCTTATATTATTACGCTATTCTGAGCATAAAAAATGATTATTTTCCTATATTTTTTACCAAAATAAAAAGGGAGGCTGTAATCTGTACATTTCTTTTAAAGTAATGTTTTATAAATTAAAAATAATACAAAAATTAGGTTTTACATAAGACCGTTCCAACTTAAAGTAACGACAAGTCGGTATAATAGTATAGTAATGTAGTTTGTAATATCTTAGAAATAATGGAGGTTTTATTATGATGTTTTTTTTCATTTCCTAGCACGAGTGGAATTATAATCACTAGGATTTAGAACAGTTGTGGTGCCTTATATATAGAGCTAGGTACGCTGTATACGAATCGTTACTTAATAAGGGGATTCTAGGTTTTTTATTTGATTTAACATAGATAACATAGTAGGAAGATTAGCAAATGGACCACTTTGTAAGTGGTCACCACGGCCATTCGACATTACATCGTCAGTGCACATCCAGCCTTGAGAACTAAGATGTTATGTCCCTTCTGCCTGTACTCTGTAGTTACATTGACTTACCCACTCTTTCAACCGGAACTCAACAATACAAAACAATGCTGTGTCGTCGTAGATTATGTAATGAGTGGTACCTATTCAGACGGGCTTGCACAAAGCTCTACCACCAAATTTAATACCAAAAGCACAACTTACCATCTTTTTTCTTCAGTTTCTGTACCTTGTCAGTATAATTTCGTTCGTAACCAAAATTTTCACCATTATTAATGGTCACTTGAGCTTCTAATACTGCAGGATCCAATTTGACAGCAAACAAAATATCTGCAAGAACTCTTTCTCAGGTTTGTATTTCACCAGCACTTTTTTGAATGATTATTATAGTTTTTATATAATTTGAAAAAAGATCTAAACATATTATAATACCTATATTTTGAATTCATGAAGTGAAAAATGCAATAATTTATATTATGAACAATTCGTAATTTTTATTTTTAATTAGATTTTAACAGCTACTACTCGGACTATTAATATTTAGGCATCTTTAACTTAATCATTACACCTCAAATTATGCCTAAGGTAATTTAAAAAATGAGGATCTTCCATACAAATTTTCATCCCTTGTTTAACCACGTTAGGGGTTTCAAAAATCATTGCTTAAGTAAATTATTCAGGTGAGCACTCAGCCACTCACCTAATTGCTTAAGTGTGCAAGCTTGTATGCTTCTAGACATATCGGTAGAGTCTGAGCGTGGTATGTCAGCTAGTCAATTTTAAATTTACTAATTGATTGAAAACAGACGACCCAAGGGAATCGATCTGTTTACATCGCTATTGAATATGTACGAATATTTATGAAATAAAAGAATATTACATTTTTTGTAATAATAAATACTGCTTTAGTGATAGGTGATTGATTAGAAGTGAAGAAGTTAAAGAACAATAACCAATAAATTCTTTTCAAGTTCAAATTACGAAACATAGAAAATGAAAATAATAATAATTGTTTCTATAGTTATTATTGTCCTTGTTATATTTCTAATGAAAAAATAACTGTGATTCAGAAGCGATTAGAGAACTTTTCTATATTGACATAATTATTTATAATTGTTTTCGGATAAATCAATGTAATTGTAATTAATTATAGTAAAATATGAGTAACGCGAACTACCTATTTTGTAATATTCGTCTCTTATTCCTAATTATATTTTTGTTCCGTTTGCAGTTACAACGCTTAGACCTTGGAGTAATAGTGAAAAAATTCATCCAAAATATTACTGCCCGCCTTATTGCCTCCACTGGTGACAGGAGGGCTGGTTCATTTTTCGCCCAGAGAATCGGAATTGCGATTCAAAGGGGAAATTTCTTGCATTCTTGCCACCATTCCACGCGGTCACGACTTGTATAATAATTATTTTTAAATGTTATTTGTATTTAGTTAAGATTTTGTAAATAATATCAAACACTTGAATTATTACCAATTTACAATTGTTGTGAATTAGGTGTTAAATTAAGGCTTAGATCTAAATAAATTATTTATACCCACATTTTTTATTATTTATACATTAATAATTATAAATTTTTATTATATTTATATATTTTTTAAAAGCTTAATATGACTGTACTGACTATGAATACATGAAATTTTAGTTACACAAAATAAAAAGAGAGAGATGAAAGCAGGATTACGTCGGGAATTGAAACCTTGACCTAGTTTACAATGGAACGTGGATGAAATTGGTTTTCTTTGAAAGAAAATTTATTTACTTTTATCTCATATTTATTATATTACATTTCATAGTGACTTTAATTAATGCTCGAAATCAAATCTCTCGACAATAAGTTTTACTTACTTTGTTTTGGTTGTAAAGTTGTAATGTAGTAATAAATGTAGTTGTATCGTTGAAATTGAACTTGTCGTAAAGCGTTTTTTTTTTAAATGACACCTTTAAAATACTGAACTATAAATACTAGATAACGGCTAGAAATGGCTGCTTTATGACCGTACATACTATGTTTCTATTGGCAATAAAAGCTACGAATAAAAAACCTAATCTAATTATTATTTTATTTTATTTTTTTTATAGCATAGGTAGGCGGACGAGCATATGGGTCACCTGATGGTAAGTGGTCACCGACGCCCATAGACATTAGCAATGTAAGAGATATAACCATCGCTTACATCGCCAATGCGCCACCAACCTTGGGAACTAAGATATTATGTCCCTTGTGCTCACTCACCCTTCAAACCGGAACTCAACAGTACGAAGCACTGCTATTTTGCGGTAGAATATCTGATGAGTGGGTGGTACCTACCCAGACGAGCTTGCACAAAGCTCTACCGCCAAGTAAACTTTTTATACTTAAGTTCAAACTGTATTATTGAATACTAACGATGTTAATAAAAATATTTAAATTCTTCAAACGCTTCACACCGACTTTAGACTCACTGTGATTTTGTTTTACTATTTTGCTAATACAAGATGTATTGCAGATCATACTCGATTTCATTGTTCTTAATTTTTTATATGTTTATTAAAATATCATCCTATATATAACCAAACTATCAAATGCTGTCTACAATATTTAAGATCATAACAATAATAGAATAATAATTAACAGTGTTCTATATATTTTACTTAAAGATAGTTTCTGTATGAACAGATTATAAACGCTCGAATAGACAGCTTTAACAACCACCACTGAAAATAAAAATAATTAAGTTGTAATCTTACCGGATTCGAGGTTAGATCTCTCTCGAACTGAAGCGATATCGGGTATTGCGCTCTGGAAAGCAAAAATTATGATTAAAATTTTTTATCTGACAACACATATATTTAAGAAAAAATACAATTATCTATTATTATTATTAATGATTAGTTAAACAATGATGTCTTCATTCGAAATTCAAATCATCGATAACGGATAAATCAGTAATTAAACAAACATTTCACAAAGTTTATAAGGGCTTAAATTACTAGAATATTAACTTATTATTCAAGATATTATATTAAGTATTTTTATAATATATAAAAATGTTTCTTATAGGTAGGTATTAACACAGTCGACGAACAGATGGCTGACACATTGGTCAAGCACATTTGCTTGCATCTTCGCGTTATAATATCAGGCATATGGAATTAAATTATTGTATCTTCAACGTTTTATTTCATAGACACTGTTCATATATAGGTTTATCACTAAGAACGATTTCTACATGTGTAATAACAAGACCACACCATTTCTAGTTTTAGCATATTGGCCTGATTCACTTAACTAAACCTTCACCTTTGGACATATTAAATTTAAATAAAACTATGCAAATTGTTAACATAATTTAGAAATTATTATAAAATATCTTGTAATAATATTGTATTGTATGATTTAATATTTGCAAATCGTGAAACACTTGTCCAAATAATATTTGATACATACCTTATACGATATTGGTATTATTTCTTGAAATGTACGTCCTTCCTTAAAAGAATCGTTGCAAATTGCTGTTACATCCATTATGATGTGGAAGGTTTTTAAGGTAAGGTAATTTGTAACAAAAGGTAAAAATAAATGATTAGCATTAAATGTAAATTCCAAGCCTGTTCGTTATATGGCTACCCTCTTTGGTTAACATTTTTAAAAACGTAATAATAGCAAACTAGTTTTTAAAGATAATTCATAAAGTGTGAATAAATTGATGATTATGTAAATCAATATTAACAATATTACTGCCTAGCCAACTAAGGTTTTTTTATAATTTTGTAAGTTCTAAAGTTTTATTGACCAACTGTAACGCCATCTATAGAATTGAGAGCAAACTATTTGTGTAACTTAGTATATTCAACGAACTTGTAACAGTTTTAGTAATACTACTGTGTACTATAACAGATGGCGCTTTTAAATAATTTGTTATCAAATAATTTTGATATTGTAATAATTAATAACTATTTACATTTTATTTTTGGGTAATATATTTGTTTATAAAAATGTGTAAAAATAAATAATGGTATTAAAATGGTATATTTGTTTCAAAGTTTTGCTAATGTAAAACTCCTCTAATCGTTCCTTAACATAACATTCTGTGAAATTATTCGATATAATAATATTTAAATAATTTGAGACATCAAAGTATTTGCATGTATATTAAGTATGGCTGGCGTAGAGACTAGATTCGTGCGCTTGCGACCACGACGTTTCCGAGAGCGCTACACGCTTGCGCTAATGTAATCGTCACTTCGATGTAACCAAGTGCGGTCGTGTCTCTATAGGGCTCATTGTAGTTCGTACGAAAGCCCTTTATTAGTGCCTATTCAAATGTAGTCCCCTTGCCGTGACCTACGTCAAAGGCTACCTGAAATTCGAGAGAAAAATCGATGCAAGCGTAAGTTTATTTTTTTCTAATTTTCCATTAGTCATTTATTACTCATAGTGGACATATTGCACAACTTTCAATACAAATATTTTCACGGAAATAGTTCAATTAAAGTACTAAAGTCGTGTGATTCTACCGTTTTGAGTTCTCCTTCGAGTTTCACAACATACTCGTTCATTACTTACCTACACTTTCTCTACGGCATCCATTATATTCACGGGTATTAATTTGTCCTCTTTATAGAGCTTCTAAGCGAGACTTTTCCTGGTCCGATACAATAAGTGACAATTATCAGATATTCCCCTTATTAATATTAAGTATTTAAGAGATTCCTTTAAGCCTCCAAACGTTGGCCATTTTTCGCTGGGTTACTGTCTAGACGTGAGGCACTTGACCCCAATCGTTTTGTGAACCGAATGTTCCGAACAATGTCCTCACGTACTATTAAAGAACACGTGGTGATATATTTAGAACGCGCTGCGAAACAGATTTAACTACCTATATAATATACATATATTCATTGAAAATCCTCTCTTATAAAAAATTAACTTTACGCTTATATAACGGGACAAACATGCTCCAGCCGCTACAAAAATTACTCGCATATTTCAAGAATTTTACACCTTTGTAGTCTACCTTGAAATGTTGTAATTTTCTCAACTGACGTAGTTGTAGTCGTTACCTGAAATTCTCATGTAGGTAGTAATTGCACTAACAAATAACCTGCCAAGGCGTATAATCATTCTCAATGGGTTTTGTCAATGTTATCTGCGGTAAAACTGTGTGCGTAAGATAAGCCTTCATGGCTACATACAGTTATGGAAATGTGTACTTATTGTATTTTTCCATAGTTTTATATAGCCGACATCTTAAATTTTTACTACTGAATATTTTTTTTTTTTTATTATCTTTGTAATTTTATTTATGGAATAGAAATATACTACTAATATACTTAACTGCGATTAAAAATAAATAAAAAAGTAACAATACACAATATCCCAAAATGACAATTTCCAAATATAGTATTTTAGGGGAAGACCAGTTTTTTAAGTTTAATTCTAGGCTTGATAACAAGTGGCAACACAACAGCGATGCCATTTTTAGTCTTACTATGAATAATAACATTCAATGCCAAGGCATAATCAATTACATGCCAAGTTACGAAATAATGGAAAGTTTCAGTTTATTGTTTGTCTCAGAAAAAACACATTCCACGGCTCAACAAGAGTTTAAATAAATACGCGTTTACAACATGACCTTAATTCGTTTAATATCATTCAAAAGTCAATGAACGTAAGTCCAAATTGATTTCGAGTATAAGAAGAACCAGTCGAAAAGTAAACAATTAAAATGTAGAGTACCGTTTTTGTCGTTGAAAATATGATTATGTACTCCTTAGAGAGATTAGCCCAATTGGCTCAGGACATAATATAGTGCACAGACACAGTTATCAAATCAAATCAAATCAAATTCGTTTATTTGGTATCACAATTTGTAACAATATTGCCAGGGGTCCTCGCACTAGGCTTCGCCTGTATCGCGAGGAACCAATTAAAAATTACATAGAAGAATTAACAAAAGTTACGTAAGAGATACTTGATGAACAAAAATTACAGAAGAAACTTAAATAAAACGGTATACAAGTTAAACATAAAATTATGACAAAATAAAAATAACGAAATTTAAACTTCTTATAAAAACATGACAACAAACTATTACTATATATAAGTTAAGTTGCTTTAGCTAGCATATTCTCTGTTTCAGTATAGTTTAAAGAGAGAAGCAATTTAAAAATTAGTTTTTTTGCTTCATTCATAGTACATTTTTTAAGGTTACAGTGTTTCAGTATGACGTTATAAGTTGATGCCCTTATGTGATCCCCGAATCGTTTAGCAAAAGTGGAGAGTGTTCTTGGAACAGGTAAATTGAAAATACGTTTATTACATAAAGTGGTATGGTACGTTCTGGAATTAAGTGACTTATGAGTTGCTAAAGAAATGTTAAAAATAAACAGCTTACGAACAGATAAAACCTTCGCTTCCGCATACAGCGCCACTGTTGGAAATCGAAAGGGTTTTCTTAACATTACTTTTAACACGGACCTTTGTGCTCTTTCGATTTCCAACATAGTCGTTTTCGCCGCGCTGCCCCAGACTGTGATACAGTAAGTGATCAATGACTGGCACAACGCGGTATAAATCATTGTCAACAGTGAGCTATCGGTACAGTTACGGAGTTTTTTGAAAATAAAAATAGATTTTCTAACTCTCGCAGAGAGCTTGTGGATGTGATTATTAAAATGTAATTTGTCATCAACCAACAAACCCAGGTACCTGATAACGTCAGTGCGCTGAATGGTGTCACAGTTACAGGAATTTGTAGGATAATTTTTACAGGAATGAATTCTTATAACAGGACTAAAGGATGGTTTCGACGAGGCAGTTTTATGAAAACAGAGGAATTTAGTTTTGTTATTGTTGAGGGTCAATAAGTTAGCACGGAACCAGTCTGATGCCATTTTTATACCTTTTTCTGTTGTATCGACAGTATTTTCCCAGTTTCTGCCGTTAAAAAGAATCACTGTGTCATCAGCGTAACAGATGATTTCAGCGTTTGGAATTTGGAGGTTCATTACGTCATTTATATAAATTATGAAGAGGGTTGGGCCAAGGATACTACCCTGTGGTACACCGAATTTTATTGATTCCATAGCACTTTTGTATGAGCCCACCTTAACAAGTTGTGACCTTCCGGAGAGATAACTTTTGAACCATAACAACGGCAAACCTCGGATACCTACATTTTGCAGTTTTCGAAGTAGGATTTGGGTCGATACCGTGTCAAATGCTTTGGCCAAATCTAGGAAAACGCCTATACAGCTATAATTACTGTCTAGATAAGAGGAAATACGATTAACTAAAAGTGTGATAGCATCTTCTGTGGATCGGTTCTGCCTGAATCCAAATTGTCTATCAGATAAAAGACCAAAATGCTCTAGGTATTTCACAAGTCGCGTGTTGACTAGTTTTTCTAGAACTTTTGAAAAAGCACTGAGTAAAGATATTGGCCTGTAGTTTCCGGGAATGTTTTTGGGTCCATCTTTGTAGATGGGGGTCACAGATGCTACTTTCCATAACTCCGGAAAACAGCCGGAGCCCAAGCTAAGATTAAAAATATGAGTGATGGGTGCTATAATAAAGTTTTTAACGTGTCTGATGAGTTTGTTGCTTATACCGTCAAGGCCAGGTGCGCTATCTAGTTTTAATTGCATGATAATCAATTCGATTTCTTTAGAGTCCGTCGGTTGCATAAAAAAGGACCTATCTATGATATGACTGTCAGGTAGTTTACTTGCCAGACTTTCTTCCGATTCTTCAGTTTGTGAGAGGATAAGATCAGCTAGTTTTTGACCGACAGATGAAAAGAATTTGTTACTGTTATTTAATGTATCTTCTGATGAAATGAGATCGATGGGTTGAGTATATTGCTTCTTCATACTGCAAATGTCTCTTACAACATTCCAAAGTCTTTTTTTGTTATGGGTGTTAGCGGAGAGTTCATGTTCTTGGTGTTGTATTTTAAGTTTTTTCAGAAGATTGTTACAAAAATTTTTGTATCTATTGTAAGTTAGCTGAAGTACCGCATCATTTGGGAATTGCTTTGATTTTAAATGTAATCTGTCACGGTGTTGAATACACCGGAATAGTCCAGGTGTCATCCAAGGTTTCAGTGTGAATCTAGATCTAGGAATCTTTAATATTTTTGAGTGTTTGTCGATGGTATTTTGAATTATAGATATAAAGGTATTAGTTGCCGCGTTCACGTCAGATTCGCCCAGAACTTCACACCAGTCAACCGCTGAGAGCTCCAACGCGACACCTTCGAAATCAATTACTGTTTTTGTTCTGTTTGGCTTAGGATGGTTCATTGAGTTGTTCGAAATTTCAATAGCGCAAGCTTTGTGATCCGTCACATTGAAGTCACAGACCAAACCTGTCACTAAGCGATTCGTTTTTACGTATATATGATCTAAACATGCTTTGTCACGTGTAGGTATGGTAATGGCTGGTATTAGTCCGTTTTCGGCAAGAAGACAAAGATATTCAGTGACGTTAGCGCGCTGGTTATGGGAGGAGAGAATGTCTATATTTATATCTCCGGCAATGATTAATTGATTCACAGAGATGAGTGAGTTGAGTGTGGTCTCTAGTTCTAAAAGGAAGTTTGTTGTTGTGAATGAGGGAGATCTATAAAAGCAGAGAATTGTGATTACGTTAGGAATATCCACCAGGAGGCAACACGCTTCTTTGAATGACGGTTCTGATACAGTTGCGTTCCAGTGATCTCTAACATACGCTACGACACCGCCATTTTGATTTATATTATGTGTAGTATAGTATGAGCGATAGCCCGGTATTTCTTCTATCGATAAAGTATCTTGTAGTCTACATTCAGTCAGCACCAATACATCAAAGACCACCTGTGTTCTATGCAAGTTTAATAGGAAGAAATCAAAGTTTTTATTTATGCTGCGGATATTAAAAGTTAAGAGTTTAAAATTTTTCTTATGCTTAAAAATGGTGTTGTAAAGATCAGGGGAGGGGATTTCATGGCATGCTATTTTGTAAGCAGAGTCTAAGTCGTGTATCACTTCAGCACTGTTCATTTTAAAAAAGTAAGTAAAATTGTTTCAGAAATATATGTGACGTGTTCACTGTTAAATTGAGAACTTATGAAAAGGATTGAATTATTCTGAAAACATTTTGAAATGTTTTGACGCAACTTATATTGTAAACCTATCACAAAACTGGCATTATGTATTCCCTCACTCTCATAATCCGATGGGACGGCATTCCAACACGACCGGAAAAACTTCAGGCGCAGGACCGAATGCTCTTAGCGCTTTCCGTGGCACGGAATTACACTTCCAACTTACATACTTCGGGATGCTACTGAAAATCTTCGACAGAAAAACTCAGTAACTTTTTATTATTGGCAAGAAGGCTTTATTGGTTGTTTGAACCCAAGACCTCGGAATCTGCGGCCTTATATCTAGCGACTAGACCAACGAGACAGTCATAAAAATAAATAAAAACTGAGAATTCATTACGTTATTAATAAATAGATAGTAAAGTATTCAGAAAGTAAAAGTAAATAAAAAAGAGATATGTATATGTCACGTTTGTTATATGCTAGAAATCGATGTTTTAGTTTTTCTCTACATTCTACAGTACCGGAAATTACGTGTCTGTTTAGAGTATGTTATCAACCTATTGAACACCGCTATCATACTATTCTATAATCTTTCCTTGAATCACAACCTATTCATAATTTTTCTTATCTTATTGGTGTCCAATATAATACTGAATACAAAATTGTTTACAATTCCGTCGGCATTAAATGCAATTATGTTCAAGGAAAAACAGCTCAATGTAGTTTACATTAAAAGTACACGTTCATCTTTAAATAATATCATTACATGAATTGTTATGTTTATTTCTTTACAAAAAGTAAAGAAATTTAAAAATACAAACGAATAAATAAAACAGCTAACGTTTACGTCGTATCATAATAATTGGCAACTACTACTTGGTTAGGTACTTGGTGACTAATTAAGTTAGTCTTTTTGTATTTATTTCGATTATTTCAAAGAAATTAGAAACTTACCTTAAGGAAAATAATACATTGTTTAAGCCCTTGTTGGTATGTTTTCTCAGATATAATCAGAGATAAAAAGTGTATTAATCTACATTTTTAATAAGTATTTATAATTATAGAAATTCTTGATGTTTGCATAACTAATAAATAACCTTTATTTACCTTAATGGGTGTGAGTATGTCATTTGTAATTTTTTACAAATTATTAATTATATTTGACATTCTGCTTGGACATTCTTTCAACAACACGTCTGTTAGCAAGTTCAGCGTTTATTTTAATTCTTATGTAATGTTTATTTTCGGGCTGTGAAATAAAGGATTTAATAAATAGGTAAAAGTCTATTTGCTACTACTAATTATCCAATTACGTACGGTTAAATTATTTTGCACATACAAAAATGTTACGCTTTATATAAAAATAAATGATATAAATATTTAAAAATAATATTTCCATTGTTTTATAGCTTTCATAATCAAATACTCAACAATTAGTTATGCTTTATTTTCTGAATATAAAGAGGTTTCGGAAATTAGTTGTCCATTACAGAAAAAACCTCCAGCATTAAAGGGTAATTATTAAAATTTATAATTATTAAATCTATTGATATCTATTTTTATATTCATAAGCATTATCTCTATACAACTGAGTTTTTTTGAGTTTGATATTTAACTTCCTATGTAAATCCCGGCAATTAATAAATTTGCCACAAAGTATTTAATTTCTCGGAATTACATTTTGCTCACCAAATAAAACGAAATATAAGCAAATTAGTAAATTACTAAAAATGTTTTTTATTATATTTTTAATTTTTGATTATGTAAGTTAGAAAGAATCACTGTTAATCTATATTTACAATACTTTAGTCTGTCAGCACCTACTTGAATGATTCAAATGAATATAAATACAATATGACATGTCTGTATTGTTTTAATACAATTATCATTCACTGGTGTGTTGAGTGTTGACTGACACATTAACGATCACGTGAGGGCCGCAGGCAGTATTTTTCCCGAGATAAAAAAATCTTAGCTTAATGGTCATGTCACAGATTATGTCGCTGGCGACATAAATCACTGGTAATACATAAGATGAAGAAGACACAAAAGGTTGTTTTCTGAAATCATATTATTTAGTACAACTGACAAGTGATATAAATTCACTTTCCAAATATTTCACTACCGTCTCTTATACGTGTGTCAGTTTTAAAAAAATAAAGTGATATCAGTAAATATTAAATTATACAATAGTAATAAATATCCCGCCCGCGCATGATTAGCGCCAATAAAACACCGCGAATTCTTTAGTTTTTGTCCCGTTTTTAAATATTTTCCATGGTATATGTTTGTCAAAAGTTTACGCTTGAGTAGTTTTAATGTAAAATGACTATCTTTGGAAATGTATAATTGTGTAAACTTTATATTATAAAATTTATTATCTAATAATATTTTATTCAAGTAGGTACTTTTAAAGTATCATTGATGCGAATTGCAATGATATTTAATTACATGAAGGTTTAATAAAATGAATAATACTAACTTTCAGTAAAACACGAAAAAACGAATGATTGAAAATTGTTCTATATATAGATAATTTACATATTTTTGAAATATTATTTTACGTACGCACTGTTATATTTATTTTATAAAACAAACTTGGTCGGAGATCTTGAAGTGAAATTAGGATTTGCAAGGCCAAGATATTGCAGAATACCTATGGCATTGTTATCGTTTCGGTAGATGCACGTGAATACTGTACAAATATATAAAATAATAATAGTTATTGTTATTACCCTTTTTATTGTAACGATTGTAAATTCCGCTAAGGACGTGAAAGAAGCATATTCAATCTCAACCCTTAAGACCAGCAATAATAAAAGTGTCTTCCGAGAAACCCTTGGAAATATTAAATGGAAAAATCTTTATTTAATATTTATGTAGAAACACTACAATTGCTTATTCTTTGTCAAAATTGCTATCTTCCTGTTTAATACCTCTTAAATTGAGCAAACTTGACAAACGGAGTGGGACGACAATAGTCCACCCGGACAGAATATACTTGGGACTTGAGGAAGCCGCGGATAATTAACTATTATTATATTATAAAGTCTTAGGTACCTTATAATAAAGTTAGTAAATATATTCTTCTTTAAAGTGTTTAATACTTTGAAGTTCTGAAATTTCTAAAATGTATACATAAACACGCTCTGGTGATAATTCTTTTTTTATTTATATTAGTTGCGAGGCGAAATTTGTTATTTTATTTGCATTACCTGCTGATTTCATAGAATTTACGAGAATGTTAAGAGCCGATCGTTTAAAAGACACGACCACCTTGGCGCGGCCCGAATAATCACCGATCTTATCTCTCAGTCTAAATGTTTGCAGAAGATCATATTGTACATTAAATTATAAGGTTACGAACGACCGCCCAGTTTAAATTAAAGTTAAGCATAATATATCTTCATGAAGTTTTTTTTTAAAGCCCGGGAAGGCAAATGTCTGTACTCCCGATGGTAAGTATGTAGTAGTTGAGTCAAACGCGATGACGGCTAGTGTGGTCAAATTTTACTGAGTCAATGAATACTTCTTTTAGAATGAGGCCGGAGGCGTGCTAAAAATTAAAAATAATGTCATCTTCGGTGACTAAAATAATAAAAACTTAAAATAAAATAGAGCAGAGGCATTAGTGTATTTAGAACTTTATTTTTTTTATTTACAGTGCTTATTTTTAGCTGACTTAAAATTAGAAGTGGGTTCACAATTAGGTAAAATTTGTTTTGTTTGCTTACTCTTAGATTTTTTCATACATAAATTCCAATCTATCTTAGTTCAACTGCAGGGCTAGGACCTCTTTTCCTTTTGAGGAGAAGGTTTGAAGCTTATCCTACCAAGCTGGAATGCAGGTTGGTGGATAAACGTGTAACAGAATTGCAGTGAAATTAAGTCTACGCAGGCTTCCACCCGATGTTTTCTTTCATCGCTGATCCCAAGATTAATTATAAACACAAACTAACATGAGCACATGAAAATTCAGTGGCACTTGCCCGCCGCAATCATCTATCGTCGCGCGTTCTAACCACGGTATTTAATAAATAAAAACTGTACTCCATATATCATCTCATTTATGATTATGCGGTTTCCCTATTGTTCATATGTTTTTTCTTTTTACAGATCAGTAGCGGTTTAAGTCAGTTATCGACCTTCCGCCACCGTCATCAGCAGTTTCATTCCGATGGGTTGAGAACGCCTACATTTTGTGTTTGTGGGCTCACCACTGACGCTGTGAGTATCATCAAAATTATTTACAATAGTTGAAACAAACGTACAAGTTGTAGATAGTGAAACCTTGTAATAAATAATATCAATACTTTATTGAATATTTAATGAAAATGATAAAAGAGCACTATCTTGCTTCATGAATAAATACTGCAATTAAATATTTTATTTATTATGTAAGTGTATGTATATTGTATTATTATATAATTATATATTTATGGAATATTTATTTATGTATCGTATATATACATATATATATATTGTATCTATTTTTTTTTTTTTTTATGTATTAAATAATTTGTACACCCCTACCATCCTATCTCTCTCCTCTACCAAAGGTTGCCTGGAAGAGATCGCTGTTTTAGCGATAAGGCCGCCTATTGTACATTTTTCTTTTCTTTGTTTTTGTCTTACTCCTATTATTTTTGTCTATATTGGTGTGCAATAAAGAGTATATAAATAAATACTATTACACTTATTAGTGAAAATCAATTTAAAATCAACCACCATAAAATTTCTTGCAGCGGGACTGCACCGCAAATAGTTTTGTCCAACGAGTACAAATTTATGGGATTCGGTTTTAAAGCATTAAGCCTGGCATCAGATACGATTTTTCATAGCAACAAAATACTCTTCCAAGGACCACTTTTTCCACACTTGTATCCCAAGAGCTGGCGTTTATTATTTCATAGACAGCGATTAGAGAGCGCCAGCGCACTGGGTACAATGCCACAGAACAATCTTTATGACGGCTTGTTTTTTTATATGATATCAGTATAGATTTATTTTTATTGTTTATTCTTTAAATAATTCATGTAAATGAAGGTGGTTATGAGAACCTCATTCCAACTATAAATATATAACATATTTGCTATGATATCACTTTATTGTCAGTTTCAAATAATTTTAATTGAAGTTTTATTTTGTTATGGGTATATTACAGTTTTTTTATTTTATTTTATTTTATTTATTTATTGAAACATAAAAAAGTTAACATTAGCAAATGTGATTGCTAACAGCTACATTAGTCATAGACTGTGTTGCAGCCATTAGCGCCCACCTCCAGAAAGGAGTTAGCGTTCCAACATACAATATATATATATACAAATTCTTAGGTACTATTATTTATATAAACTTAATTATATTATGTTACGTGTTTGTGTGAGATGTGTGTGTAGTGGGTATGTATGTGTAGGTGAATGGGGAATGTATGTAAGTGCGAGTGAGATGTGGTCAAAAGTGTACAGGGCTATATTTTCGCGCAGTTTTCTAACTCATCGTAGGTTAAGCTACGGAGCCATACATCTGTGACTCTTTTGCATTCTCTTGAAGTAAGTGGATAGATATTTAGAGCTTTATTAATTCTATTATACAGTGTAGGGCTCACAAAATGATACTGACGTCTCACTACCACAAGTTTAGCTGGTTTGGTCTTACACACTTTATCTGGTCTACGTTTTTGTTGGCTAAGATTAGGGTCATATACAAGTTCAGCGTGTTTACGAACTATGGTGTTAAGAATAAATGCATGTCTTACCGTAGGTACTTTGCAAAGAGCATAAAGTTCGTATCGTAAATAAATATGTTAGTTTATAAAATTTTCCATATGATTTAACTGACACGTCCGACTCGACGTACGATTCTTTGTCTGTAAAAATATGCTTCTATAACAATTCTCTATTTCACGGTATGAAACACATGAATGTCTATTTCAATCTGAAGTCCAGTTTGAAAAAGGTTAAATAAGAAGCATCGAAACACACTTTGCCGTTTATAATAGGTATTAGTGCCTAATATCTAATATCTAAGACTTTTTGAATTTAAACGAATGAGGTTAATTTTACAACTTAAAATTGGTAATTCCATGCGATTACGTTTACGCAGGCACAAAATGTTATCTACTCTTTTCAAGCTTCAATGTCATTAACCGTTTTATAGTTGGTTTTATGGGTTTTTTTTAAAAAAAAAAACTTAATTACCGGATGATATAATTACACATAGATTATATTAAAAAAAAAAGTATTCAATTGAATATTAATAGAAGTATTAAATTTGATAATAATATTATAGCTAAGTCGAAGGAAAACCTCTGCAATATAACCATAATTATCTGTGAGAAAAACTTTGATTGTATAATTCGTGTGGAATAGGCTTTGGTCAAGCCCTTGCGTCGCATATAGTGTAACTATGCATCTTATCGCCATGACGTATTCTACTACATACATACTGCATCATACAAAAATAATTAAAAACGAAAGTAACTGTTACAATTAAATATGAATGGCTTATTCCGCGTATATAATTTCTCTCTCCGCTCTAACTAATAATAATTAAAAGTGATATCGGAGATTCAGTAGCTAGGTCAATGAACTTTGATGGTGTTCCGTTCACCGTTGGGGGCATTCACTGCATGCATGCATTTAAGTGCATTCACCCATGCAACTTTTTAAACCAACGTCTATTTAAACGTGAATGTTGTCCTTAATACAAATTTAGCAGACATATAGAGTATGAGAAAATTATTTCTAAGCTTAATGATGTATAAATGCTTTGTATATTATGTGCATATGTGCACCATATACTTTGATTAATTGCAATTATAACTTTAATAATTCAGACAAGTATCAAAAAATCTTGAAGCAATAATTACATAATTTATAATGAAATACAAAGAATACAATTTTAAAAACATTATAAATTTTATAATAATTATTTGACCGTCTTCATCTATTGCAAAACTGCACAGGATATGATAACTGCACATAATCGAATAGGAAAAAAGAAAGAATACAAAAAAAATGTTGTGACAGACGGACAGACAGACAGACACGAGAGTGACATTAAAGGCTTCAGTTTTATCATCGGATGTACGAAACCATATAAACGAAAGTATAAAATTTATTTTTTACTTAGTTTCAATAACACGGTCGCCTGCCATTGACGACTTGTTTTTTGTTTAAAAATATGCGGCTAAAGGTTTGTCGATCCAGTCGGCCGAGATTACATCTCGTCGCGCTTAAAACGTCCGAGCAACCTTATTCGCAATCGGTTCGCGTCGACTTCGGATGCAATTAGGATTTTATACGTAAGCGACGGTGTTTTACGCGTCATACTTATAATACTAACCTCGTTGCATATGAATCTATTCTAATATTATAAAAGTGTTATGCGAAAGTAACCCTATTTGTCGGTTATGAATAGATTTTGAAGTAATTAACCACGTGGTCCACCTACTTATCAAATAATAATCAATCGCCAAATGGCGATACTTAGTATTGCTCTGTTTCGGTTTCAGGGTGAGAGAAACGGTGCAACTCCAAGCATTATATGTTAGGTATGGGTGGTCTATGGGTGGTGGTGGCCATTTATTTATTATCAGGTCGTAATATATGTATAGTACGTATATGTAATGTATCGTTATAAGTAATGTCGCCATACACTTTTATAAAAAAACGGAATTAACAATTAACACAATATAGGCACACGAATTAGTGTCGATCGATTTTTAATTTTTGTCTTGTTAATGTTAATTAAATTCAAATTAGAGGTCGCTAATTCGTTTTAAATTAAATTACATGGAACTATATTTCTTTAACTTCCTATATTCGTACTTGTATAGATAGATTTTAAAATTCTTACTTGGAAAAAAATATTAATAGTTTTGTCAAAACTGAAATTGAGTAAAATTTAAACATAATCAATTCAAGTAAGTGCCTTTATATAAGAAACATTTCAAAGATACATTGTTAAAATATCTCAGATATGAAAACGCTTAAGAATGTCGGTATGCATCTACCTGCGTCCTTCGTTGAATTCACTTCAGAAACACCGTTAAAATGCTACAGTTTTTTTTACTAGCAAATTAACTCGTCTCATACATTGATCCATTCAGCCCAAAATACATTGAAAAACGTTTATTGTTATTCTATTTTATTAAATAACATGGCCACACTTTCATAACATGCTTCTTTACATCGTGTTGTTTTCTCTACATTAAGAATATTGTATATTCTATTAATATGGTTCGATTAATTATAAGCATGTAGGATGACATTATAATTATGTTAACAGTGTAAATGTTAAATTGAATAACGAATAAATAGTATAAGCAAAGACAATTTTAAAAGTAAATACAAAATGTAAAAAAAATATTTTAAAAACTATTTTTAAGTATTATTCTTTCGATATTTTAATTACTTTACTACATTTATTATTTACCTACCTTACTGCGATTAATTTTAAATATGTGTGGGGAAAATTTGTAAAATTTTAGTCCAATTTTAAAATAATACTTGGTTAAGTTTTTTCTAACAAAATAAAATAACAAAAACTATAAAAATGTTTGAGGAAAGCTCTTAAAAGCAGTTTCAGTTGTAATTTTAAAAGGTTTTATCTTACAAAGTTATTATTATTTTTTTGCTATTCATTTATATATATTATATTCGCACACATATTCGGAATATAAATGCCTTACTCATTTTATCTCGGTAGACGGCGCCAAAGCAATAAGCATACTTAAAGTACGAAGAGCCTATGTGTTACTGAAATAACACGCAATTTCGCGCCTGCGCACTTCATTGATCCATTGATCTCGGCAGTCACTCAATATTATTGACTAGATCGCATGATTTATGTTTTCTTTTGACGTAATAACTTTAATATTACAACAATATCTTGTCATTATAAATCACATTGAAACTTTAAAACGAAAATTTAGCTTGCTCAAATATTTGCGCGAGTAAATATGTAAACGGTTCACAGTGACGTCTTTATCTTAATTCCAAGTTTAATCTGTATTTGTGTAATTTTTCTCTTTCTTAATAATTTGTTGCTATCTCCACTGTTGATAAATAGCTTAAAGCGAGAAGTAGGTAGTTATAAGTAATTTAATTGTTCTGTATTCATAACATAATTGCCTATTTTATAACGACTAGGTGAGGCTACGGTGTCTAGCCCAATCTTTCGTGTATAGACAAACGCTACGCTACAGATAATAACAAATATGATTAAGATCGACCATATAATCGGTACAATTTACAATTAGATAGTTCTTATTAAAACTTTCCTTATATTTATTCATTACTTCCATGAAATTACTTTATTTTCGACATTATTTTATTTTCATATATTTATTACACGTGAATGTCAATAATATCTTTGCTCGTTAAACAGCATACGCCAGCTCTCAGAAATACATCCTACCAAGAGAACATCATCGTAAAATTTATAAAACCAAATGTATGTTCTGGCTCCGGTCAGTATTGATTTACTTCAGATATGTTTACGTATTCGATGGACGTCCTTTGAAATTTCTTTTGATATATTTTAATATAAAAGTGTTTACATCGTATCGTAGCCGGCGAACTATTGGCAAGTCTTATTTATGTTAAGTTTAAACGTAACAAACAAATCTTAATATAAATCGCGTCGGGTTGAAATCAGTCTATTTTGTACAATACCATACCATTTGAGTTCCTCTCTTTACTTTAATAATGTACAATAATATTCGGTGTTTATATTTTAATACAAAAAGACAGTTAAGAGTCAAAGTTACGAATATATTTTTTATAGAAAAAGGCCGGTAACGCACCTGCAAGCCGTTGATTGTCACTTTCCATCAGGTGAGCTGTCTGCCTCCTTTATATACAAAAATATGTAATGTATTTTTCCATATGTTTCACGCTATTTTTTCAGTATTTAATAATAGTGCAAAATAGTGTAAAAGTTTTGGAAATAGCTAAATCAAATAGTGTTAATATATAGAGCAGTAACTTTTTTGATTGAAGTAATCCCTAGATATAAACTAGCGGGTAAAGTACAAGTACAAAGCCTGCTTGGAATGTTTGTATGATTATTCGAAACCCTAAACGTTGAAAAAAAACATAAATAATTTAAAAAATATTGCATTTAAAAATATATTAATATATAATATAAAGTTAGTAACATTTTTTTATGCCCGCATACTAAGCGCGTTATATAGCTATTTATTTATTTCTTGTTAGGAAATCTTCAAAGGAATGTTTACTATAATTTTAAAACTACGTCTGTGACGAAACTCTTCAATATCAGTTGAACTACATAATTAATATTTAAACTATTTAATCTTTTTATTTTCGAGACAAACTTAAATACGTAATAAGTACATTAGGATCTAACGAATACGTAACCAAAAATAATTGTCACAAATTTACGTTATGAGATACTTTAACAAATTAAGTAGATGTGGCTTAACGAGTTGGAAGATATTATCTAATAGGGTAAATGCTATATTATTATAATTTGAAACGCGGCTTTGTTGCCATGGCGCCTAGAGTCGGCTAACTATAGGCGACGGATCAGATTACAGACACGTATGTCAAAGTACAGAAGCACCGTACTTGTACTTTGTACAATCGAACGAACTTTTACGTTTACATATAATTTTGATATATTTATATCAATAAATAATGTTTGTAGTATTTCAGTATACGTATAGTATACTAATAATAATTTATCTCAGCTTAAGTAAGCTTTTATTGTTGATACTATCTGTAACTGAAATTTCTATGTTTAAATATTTCGTATATTGTTCCGCTAAGCAGTATCTTTATGTTTTGATGATGAACAGGTAATATTTATAAAACAAAGGTACACTGATAATATAAGGGAACAATTAGTAGTTTTTTATTAGATTTTTTTTTACCTACTTTTTTTAACAAGTGATAATAGAGTAGTACGTATTTGTTAGTTCATTATATATAGTTAGAAAAGATTAAGTTAATAATAAGTGAGTGAGCCAGAGAAACTTAAGGCGCAAGGGTTACATTTAAGTTCCCAAGCTTGGTGGCGCTTTGGCGATGTACTCGTAAAGAATGGTTATTGGTGAACATTTCTAGCCATGACCATTTACTATTATGTGGCCCATATGCCCGTCCGCCAATCGATATTGTAAAAGAAAAAACAATTACAGAAATGAATGTATGCCAAAATCGTCTGATATATAGCTTACAATTTTGCGCGCTCTTAGTGACACAGCACTTGCTTAACTCTTTCATTTATTACGTCAAACAAGTAAATTACAAAGTCAACAAAATATAATTACACAATTATAATATTGTTTACAATGATCTTTTTAGAATATTGTCGAATTTTATAACAATATGTATAATAATTTTCGTATTTATTTTAATTTTTTTTATAAACATATTATTAGCTTAAGTAGTTGATACATAGGTATGTAATGTTTAGATTGCATTATCGTCTTTATAAGTGTAGAAACCGATATAAAACCGCAAATATATCATTTCTGACCAATACTGCTTGGCAATATTCCAAGGCTTCGTACATCTGCTTATATTATAAATAAAGGTTTCAGGTTTAAAATTAATATAAAATCTTTTATATTAATTTTAAATTAAATTATTTAATTCTCAGAATACCTGATAAGGTCTTACGATTAGGTAATATAATTGATTTCTGAATGACGAGTAAGGCTACGACATTATTAATCAATTTTATAATCCTTGTGCTTTATTAATTGAATTGTAAATCGGTTATGGATCGCTTTGATGTCAAATATTGCACAATGCGAATTTGAAAATGGAATAATCATTTCTATAAGTCATGATTAGTACAACTTGCACTTAATGTTTTTTTTTTATACTTTTAGGTAGCTTAGTTATGTAATGTATTATAACATATATTTTCAATAGATAAAAGAACATAATTTTGTTAGAGATAGTAGAATTAGAGTATTTATTATTAGGCGATTGTTTAAGCTACACGTGTAACATCGTAGGTACAGTGTACGATTTCAGCTACGGGCTTTGCTTCTAGTGTTAGTTAGGACCAGTCTAGGCTGGCCGTCTTCGTGCCGTCCCGACAGTTATCACACGTTAGGAGTGAAGTGATAATGAAAATCAAACAATATTATTAAATACTCAATTGAGTAGAAAATAATAAAATAATAATTAATATAAAAAAAATATTGCAATTATAATCCAAGCAGGTAGGCATTATCATTTAACTTTTAAAAATGTGGTCGATAAAAATGCATTATATTTTAACTACGTGTGTTACATACGGCTGGTTTCATTTTATTATATTATTTAAACAAAAACAAGCATAAATCCTTGATATCGAAATCTAAGAATACTCTTGGAACATAGTAGCTAATATAAAATAATATTTAATTCCTGTTTTAGTTACGTTCAATAGATAACATAGAAAACGCAATCCCAAGACTATCTTTTATTGATACTATGATAACAAAATATCAACCGACTACTGATGTACAATACAATTGTTAGTTATATTTGTGAGAACATACGAACTATTAACGTCATCGTGTTATTGTGATTAGTTATAAATTCATTAAAAATATTTAATATACGCACATACATATGTTTAAAACAAGTTGAAAGAAATATAACGTAAGTAAACTGCCTTCTAGGAATTACAAAAAATATTGTCGTTTGAAGATGAAAAGTTTCTTATTAACATTATATATATTCACTGCGTTACATTGTTTCCTTATTTAAACTGCTTTGTCGAGTCAACTAGAATAACTATTTATAAATCGGAATTTAAAGCTAACTATATAATATTCCATATAACTTAGTTTGAGGCATCCAAAAATTATTTAAAAAAGTATATTATAATGACATTTTTTTAAACGATTTTCGGGGGTTAACTAGTATTACTACGTAATATGTAAATGATAAATATTAAAATGAATCCTTTGTTATTTTTTTGTTTTTGTTGGTAATAAATATTATCAACAAATTGTTAAAAGAAAATAATTTATAAGTTGGAAGAATAAATAGTACAATCGCAGACTGACAAAAAAGAAAAGCATTTACCTAATGTAAATTAGGTCTATCAAAATAAAGTTCTACAATTATAATTTAATATTTTACTATTGTACAAAAAGAAATCTAGTATGAAGAATAGAATAATATATATATTTTGTCGTTGTTTCAGGGTTGAAAGTCAATAAATAGAATATTGGGTGTGATAGTTCACCTCATCATTACATTGGAATCCAATGTCGACTCCGAGCGCATCAGTCGGAGTTATACAGGAACCTTGAACACCGCGTAAAACAACAACTTTGATGGTCGTTCTCCTACTGGAAAACATCATCTACACGCACTGTCACTTCATTATTATTAAATTTCTAAATATCTTCTTCATTTTATAACTTATTTATACTTCATTCTTTATTTAATAGAGCAAAATGAGTAAAATTCTAAAAGTCGTAGGCGCGTCTTGGATGCAAACTAAAATAAGCTCTTACATTTTGGGATTTCTTGGAGTCCTCGCCATTTTAGCGCTCTTCGTTGGACAAATAGAAAGGTAAGTTATCTTACCTTAGTAATTCACTTAACTTGTCTTGTGTTATTATATATGTGTCGTGTTCTGTAAATTTGTCTTCAATTAAGTTTAAAATTTACTGAACATAAATTTTGGTAGAGTCAAATCTGCCAATTTCAAATTGTTAGGCTTCGATCAATTATGTAGTACTATTTTACTGGTAGACCCTTCGAGAACGGCAAAAATAAGAGCACGGTTGCAGCAAAATACTGTTATGGTCTTATTACAAATTAATATGATTCAATTGGCGACAGATTTAGATAACTTTTGTATAAGATTATGTCTCTAGTGCATTATTGATCGAAGTTGCTAGCAAAGGATTTAATTCATTTATTTTATTGACTGTTCACAGTATAAATACAAATATATCTATTAAATTTTACTGTGTTGTTAAAATAGCTTTATAACTAAACCGTAGATCACACTTTATATACTCTACGTATTGACGCAAACTGACTCCGCGTATTTCGTGTGGGTAATACAAATTTATTTTTAACTTTTAAATAAATAAATTCACAAATATCGAATTCTATCTTTTGCTTCTACATTTTATAATGGACTACGATGACGGAGTATTTTGATTTATACTTTTGACTCAAACCAAATTGTTTATACTAATAGAACATAAAACTTGTGTTAATAAATCACTTGATATATACATATTGTAATATCATCCAACACCGCAAATCATTTTATTTTCAGTCTAATTTCGGAAATTACGGAATATATTTTGTAGCGCTTTTAATAAATGGATGCTTGAGATTTTATGTACTTCAAATGTATACTGAGGTTGTTGTTTGAATACCTAATGATACGCTGTCAAGACCATTTAATTAAATAACACCTATTCCTTGCACCGTCAATGGGCTGGCAATCACGAGACATAAGATGGTATTCGTATTTCTATGTCGTCGGCTCAAGATCCTGACTGTTAGTGTTCTTGTAAAGTATTGTTTAGTGAAGATCATCAAGGCGGATTATTAAATTGCGTAGAACATGTAGTGCACAAGTGTGATCGCTAATATAAGTACACTCTCTTAATCGGATGGGCCGAAAATCCGACACGACCGGAAAGAGTTCAGGCGCGGGATCAACGGCTTTCCGTGATTTCCTAGGCAAGTGTAAACACTGACATGATTCGGAGTTTAATACCAAGATATTTGGTTTTGCCATCGAGCCGAAAAAGTTAGGAGTAACTGATAAGTAAATGGTGTTGGTGGTACGTGCTAGTGAACCTACACAACATTATTGTGTAATTGTTAAAATTATAGTTGTGTTGTAATAACAGCATTACGGCACGTCAAAACAATTTATTATTAGTGTTTGAATTAGTGCAATGAATAGGTTGTCTTATTTATTTTTATATTTTTAGAATCCAGGAAGACGGAAATTATGCAGCAACCGTGTTCTATTCAGAGAAAACCGGATATCGCATTGAGTACTGGGGTCAGAGCAACGACTTAAAGGATATCGCGAGGGGAGTGGCTCGAGCGTACTTCAGAGGAGACATTGAGACTACGGGGTCAGTACAAACTTTAATGATGTTTATTACAAGGTTTTATTTTATACGTTATGATAATTATGTAGAATTCAATAATTTAAATATCGTCTGTGATCAGGCTTTTTTATATAATAGCTAACGTATCGTTCGTTATTTAAAAATAGAGAGAAGGTATTCTTTTTTCTATCGACAATTACATTTTCGGAACAGTTTCGATTAACTGAACCAAAAAACCTATATTTTTATTTATTTTTCCATTTGTCCAATTTAATTAAAATGAAATATTTATATATGAAAAAGAAAACAATATTTCAACCCAATAATCCTTTTAAATAATATAATTTGACATCACTACTTCATTTTGTTTCTTCTCTTTGTTAAAGATGGTCACTCTTAGAAGTGGAAACAGATAGTTCATATCCTGACGAAATACAAGCTTACGCGGCTGGCATAGTAGAAGGCGCTCTAACTTGGTACCTAATCCACATGCATCTAGAAAACACCATACGAGCTAAATGTGAAGACCAACCATTAGAAAAACAATGCGATAAACTTAGAGACGCATTAGATAAATCAGCAAATATATGGAAAACTTACGCCGCAGAACGCAGTTCGTCTGATCCTTTCTGGCACCACGTAAGTTTCTTATCAGTTTCTATATTATACAGATTTTATTTAACCCTAATGTTATGATAATATTCTAGACATAGAGGTTAGTAAATTGTAATAGAGAAAATATACGTAAATATTACTTTGCAGATTAAGTAAATAAATAAACTATTTAATCGTATATAATATAGACATTAAGTAGGAAGTATCTTGCGTTGTAATAAAGGACAATTATTATTATATTGCCATAAGAGATATTTTAAATATATCTCAACCGAGGCGTTTGATTTTGTGCTCTAAAGATAAATATATGTTAGTGATGGTTTCTTTAATCGCGTTGTTATGTTTTTACTGATTGTGTAGAATTGTTAATATCACGTAAGTTCATTGTAACGATTCCATGTTTTTATACTAGAACGGTCTGAGATTTAAACATTGTTTTATCAGTAACATTGGAATGAATCACATCGTAAACTCAAAGAAACAAAGATTTGGTTCAAGCTATTATATTTTGTTTCTTTTTATTCTCTGTTTGCGTCAAAGTATGTAAACATATGGTATCTTAGGTATCTTCCAAGTTCCATTAACCTAGTAGGTAACATGTTTTTAATTTTTTCTTATGTCAGTGGTACAAGTAAATCCTGCGTTAGTTTACTCTTTATATTTATTTATATTTCGGGATAATATAATTGTTAAAATGATGACGTATTGAAATATACACGGCTAAACTTAACTCAATCGATCAGTGTTGAATATACACAATACATGTTTGCAGGTATCATTGTATTACACCCAAATTGGAGGTATATATACGGGATGGAAGCATGGAGTAGAACGCAGTATGAATGAATATGACACCGATATATCCGACCTATATTGGTTGAACTCCATTGCAGAAGTGAATGAATTACAGCACAAACTCAACATTTCCATTGAAGATCCTGTAATAAGCGCTATGCCTGGATTGTCAAGTGCATTTTTAAGAATTGTCAATGAAACATCAGAGGATGGGGTAGCCATGAAGAAGCTGTTTGTGGCACAGGATGTCGCTGGAAGGTAAGACAAAGTAACAATAGAACAATAGAGGGCATGGTTGCACGCATGTCTGATATGTTATGTGGTTCGTGTTATGATTGCAATCTGGTTTGCATTGTGTACTTTTGTCGTTTTATTGAAAAACGTGACTTCAAAATTTTACTGTAAGTTGATAAGTTGGAGGCTTTAAGGCTTAAGCCTGGTGACTGGTGGTGAAAATTGGAAATATAAATATAAAATATTTTCTTTTGTTTTATAACTGAAACTTGTAATTATCATTTGAAAAAATTTCAATAGAAAATATCAGACGTTTATTATTTGCTATAAGGTAAACGACCATTGATCGTCTACGTCATCGGCCGACGATGACCATTAATTTTGAAGCTAAATTAGTTAATTCGGCCTTAAATAGCGTTAAAACATGGAGATTAGTATTATAACAATGTTAAACTTAAAGATTTATTTTTAAATAAAGTTTTAATTTTTATTTCCAGTTATTCATCAATGACCAGAATCATGAAGAGATACAAATTGAATTATCACCGAACGTCAAAGGATTCCGTTCTAGCACCTGGATCATCAGTTGATTTCGCAGGCTACCCTGGTTCCGTAACCAGTCAGGATGAACTATATGTAATTAAGGGTGTTGATCATCGCTTAGCTATAACAGGAACTGCGTTGAAGAATTACAACAGTAAACTTTGGAGAAATGTCAATATTACTGAACAAGTAAGCTTTTTTTATTTAGTTAGTTTCATATAATTTTGCTAACATTTTATTTTAAAGTCATAATGAAATGTTTATTTAGCGTAAATAGTGTTGTCAGTCTTCTCTATCTTGACGTGAACAATGTGTCATTTTGTATAACGTATGACTCCGATAAACTTGATTGTATTGCCTCGATGTTAATAATATGTGGAAATTATTGCTACATAAAGCAATCATTAATTTATTTCGTTGGTTTATTAGCTAGCGGCTGCAGGTCATGAGGGCTCAAGTTCGAATATAGAGTTAGAACAATAAAAAACATATGTTTAAGTATTTCTTCCCATAGACACCTGAAGATGAAAATGCACAATTGTTTGTGTATACTTGTTGCAGTAAAATAACACTCGTGTAGTTAGATCTTAGTAGTTGAGGTAGCCTCTGTTGAAAACGTTATTATTCATTTATTTCAATGAAATAAGTAGTTTAATAAGGTTTATTGTAGCGCAAACATGAGTGATTTAAATGGATTAAAGATAACTGTGTATTATAAATAAATAAATATATATTGCGTTTAATTAACTAATTATCTCGACGGAGCAGTGTTTGTTACAAACAACTAAGAAAGAGTAATGTTTCAGGTTCCACTCGGTCCTCGCATAACAGCTGCTAATCACCTCGCTACAAACGTCAGTTCCTGGGGCCGCACTCTCGCTCGCAGTAACTCCGGTACAGGCTGCAAACAGTGGCTTGTGGTCGACTTCAACAAGTTCAACCAGATTATGAACACGAGTGAAGCAATTAATGTACCGAAGTCTGAGAAGAAGGAAATGATAACGGAAAGCAACGTTAATAAGTAAGTGTTTTATCGTATTTATTTTTTACGCAACTAGCATTTTAGTTTTTTGGCAATTGGGAATATTTTTGAAAAATAATAATACAACTTTATTAATTTTTTATACATATTTCTCAGAGATATAAAGCATACAATAGTCCACCGTGCCGGCAGCGGACGAGCTAAAGGTCTACTGTGGTTGATAGAGCAAGTGCCTGGCAGGACACACTCCGCTGATCTTTCCGACGCCTTCATTGAAAAAACGTATTGGGCTACATATGGATTACCGTTCTTTATGGTAAGATTATAAGTTAATAGTATTTGTTAATGAGTAACTAGCAATTTCTGAAGACTATAAGATAAACATTCGAAAATGTTTACGATGTTTAACGAAATATATTATTTACAGGACATAGCAAACGATACTCACATCCCTAAAATGGAAGAAGCTTATGGGAACATATTTTCTGAATCTGAATCACCGAAGGCGGTTATATTCCAAAAAGGCTTTAAAAATGCGTCAACATTAGATAGCATATTAAAATTAATGAGAACTAACAATGTATCTGCAATCAACGACACAAGCGCTATCAACTGTAAAGATGATAAAAATTGTATATTTAATGACGCAGAGTATTGGTCAGTACTTGGAGTTCGTGGAGACATCGCAAAACAATACAAAGAGGCATATGGCATTATTGATACAAAAGTCGTTATTGGTAAGTTACAAACAACTAGATGTAATTATGACTACAATGAATGATTATAATCTCAACATTTGGAACTGTCTCATATATTTAGTTCGCTCATACCGCCACAGATAATTAATATATTATAGAATATTTTATAACAATTTTTTATTCATTATTTGCTATTTTTTAAAAAAATAATAATATAAAACTTATTTTTCAGGAGAAGCTAATAAAACATCATTAGACTTTATCGCAATATCAAGTCCACCATTCACAGAAGTGAAATCGAATTTGACTGATGCTCCTATAAACAAAGGCAATGTTGCTTCCATATACACGGATCAATTTGATGATGTGCCAACGATAAATGGTTTAGAAATCAGAGACCTCGTGAAACATCAACAAGAAGAAGCTGAAAAGGAGTCGCTTGAAATGCTTAAAAAAACTGAATTAAAACCATTTCAATGGTCCGAAAGTGATTTCAATGATGAAGCACATGAAGGTCTTCCAGACATTTGGAATTTTGGTCCATTCAGCCCTAATTGGTCGTGGTGAATCTCCAGAGTCTCAAATTAGTACCATAATAAATAGAAATATTACATATTTTAAGCTGACCAAATTCAATTTGTAATCAACTTATTATAATAATGTCCGTCCCTATTTCATTTGTGTTTCTACTTAGACGCTAAAATTATTTTATTTTGGGAACTTATTAGATGCCTATTGCAATTGACATTAGTTGGATAATTCTTTTATTTCATCATCTTCATCTTCATTGACTTTATATTGATGATAAAACAGTATTTATTTAATTTATGTTTGTGTTGTTCCTTTGTTATTTGAAATCTGTGTTTTTCCTGAATGTTATTTTTAATGAAATCAATGTTGAATAATTATTTTTAAATAAATTGATGGCTATTTGTCAATTCATTATTGTCTGGAATACTTCTGTCTTCAATATTTCGGTATCTTTTTTGCAATGTTTACACATTAATTATCAATAAGAGTATAAGTATGTACTATGGATATCTAATAAAATGAAGTGACGTAAATTATTTAAAAAACATTTCGATTTTTCCCTCGAAAATAAAATGTTTTTTTGAATAAAGGCTATTTTATTTCATATTAATTACAATGGAAAATTTTTATTTGTTTAGTACGCAAATAGTTACATTATTTTAACAATTTTTTATTACTTACCATTACCATGACCATGAGTGATCAAAATGCGATTTTAAGTACATAATATGATAATTCTGTCTGACATTAAAAATAATTATTAACCCTTTAACCGCCCGACTTCATATCTGTTGGCGTGCCCCCAGCGCCTGGCACAGTGAAGTGAATCGAAAAATAAATACATACCTACAAAAAAGAGGGATGTGCAATACTTAACTTTTAGATGTCGATATTTCGTTTTAACCTTTTAACCGCCCGACTTAGCTTGGTGGAGATATAGATACCTACTTGAATTCTACTTACCTTACGAAATTATTCGGCATTTTTCGTAAGCCAGGAAAACAAAAAGTGTTTGAAAATTTGAACGATGTATTAATAAGTACTTAGGCTTTTCACAATAAAATCAGTCCAGAGAAGAAAAACGATTGATTTCTCAAAAGTAAGAAGGTACAGATAATGAGTTCTTATGTGTATTCATTTATACCTACTTCAAAGAGCTTAGTGCGAGTTTTTATACGTAGTCGATCGTGTCTACGTTAACTTCAATTTGTACTGAAACTAAAGTAACGCCTGGTGACAATAACGGGAACTACAAATATTCCATACAAATTGACGTAAACGTTAACACCATCGAATACCAGTACGTAAAACTACATGCACAAGTGCAACACTGGTAAAAAAATCCAGAAGTCGGCACTCGTTTATGACGTAAGAAGCGGTCGTTTTTATCCGACCGTGGCGCTGGGCGTACTAACGAAGTAAGTTTCGGAAGATGTAGGCTAGGGATGGGAACCATCAATTCAGTCGCTGACGTTTCACAAGTAAATTTCCTTAATTCTATAAGAATTAAATTAAATACTCACAAATATTTGTAAAAAAAATGTTTTATTAACAATTGCTGTATTTGTTTCAAAGTTAATTAGTCAGTATAACGAGAAATATTTTGATTTATGTTTATTTTTGTATCGATAAATCTTGTCATATGTCCCGTCCCTCACGTCGGATTTTGACGTCATGGGCGTTGCACCTCAATACAATTTTCTAAAAATAATGTTAGTAATTCATCTAACTTTGGACATTATCTTTAGGACTTCTAATTAAGAGACTGAAGAGTATTAAACTGTAAACGATTGCTTAGTTAACTATTTACCTAATATAAACATATTTTTGATAGAATACAGCGTAATTAAATAAAAAAGCTGATAAAACGAGCAGTGATATTTTGGTCGGAAATATACGACTCTGGCGAAATGGGCCCGAAAATATTTGTCGGATTAATCCGACCTAGGCGGTTAAAGGGTTAAATTGTAATATTTCTCATTTTTGTTATGAGAACTAACTTGATTATTCTAGATCATTTTTATTTGTTCATTGTAGTATCAAAGCAAAATGCACTTATATCTCTTAATGCATAACTACTAACTGAATAAGTAGCCAGAGAGTGTGTCGTGTAATGACTGTGTGTACATGCAAAATACATAGATTTATCGGACGCACTAGCAGTGCTTTTCGTCAAAGACACAAACACTCAAATATAATAGACGAAATCATTTATTGAGTGGTTGCTATAACCTGTCAATATTAGGCTGTATAGTGTAATGTGTTTGCTTTTTCGCAGAGGTGAAAATCAAACAAATAAAAACTAGATACAGTTATAATTGGAAATTCAAAATTGTCGGAGACACACGTCAATGAGAAATTCAGTGTTTTAATTATTTGTTCATTCTTTATTCACACGCTTGTTAATAGATTTAGTATATAAAATTTTTAATATAAAAAATAGAATAAGTGTATGTATTCGCAACCGGATATATATCATTTATTTTATTGAGGTAAGTAACAGGCGAGCACCACTGAATTTTCATTTAATTTTTGGATATAATTCATTTCTTGCGTGTATATAATTCGTGATGAAGGAAAACATCGTGGAGGAACCTGTACGCGCTAATTTCTTTATGTGTGTAATGATACCATACTTACTTACTGGTAAGGTAATTGATATAATAATTATTTAGTCGTTTTAGATACCAGCTTGATACGAGTAATTAAAATCCTAAAATTGGGACCTCAAACGATGTGTCTTTTTTATTATTCGTGACATTGGCAGAATATATTGCGGTAAAATAACATAGTTACAACTCAGAGAAAAGAAGAAAAAAATTGTTATGGGTAATCCACTGATCCTTACTTATATGTATTTTTATGTAATACTTACTTACCGTAATGTACATAATAATTTACATTTAAGCCTTAAATAAATACCAATTAAAATTAAAAATCGTGATCGTGTGGCTAAATTTACCTAGTATGTTTCATCTCTAGTGGCTAATAAAGTAAGATTGCTAGCAAAATATACTTACTGTCAAATCTTAATCTGACATTATGACATGTGTCACCTTAGAAAAAAAGTTGACAGAGTGATCATTGATTCTGTGATTACCTGCCATATTTTACATTTACAACTACAACAATATTATTTAAGTCATTAGTCATAACATTATTAGTCAATGATTTTTTTGCTAATTTTTGCTCAAACTTGTTTTACATAAAAAGAGTTTAATCTTAAAATGAATTTCTTTAGAAAAGCGCCTACTGTTAAGGGTATGTGTTGTAAAGAAAAGAACTGTTACAGTTGTGAAATATATTAAAATCTATTGAGCAAATAAAAAACTGTATTTTTTATATTTTAAAATTTCAATTTAAGAGCAACAAAGGCAAAATGATCGTGAGCTACGCAAAGCGGGCAGAGATTTGGAGCGAGATAAGTTAGCTTTAGAAAGAGAAGAAAAGAAATTGGTATGATAGTTGTTGCTTTTATTATGTCCATAGTTCCTTACTACATATTTAAACAAGTATATAAAAGTACAAAATGGGTTGTGAAGACATATTTTAATGATCTAATGAATACTTTTTACTTGATAGTCAAACAATTATTTGGTAAACTGCCTAAAATATTTTCTTTAGTTGAATAAATGAATACATACTTGATTATAGGAAATGGAGATAAAAAAAATGGCGAAAGAAGGAGACAATGAGGGATGTAAAATACTTGCTAAACAATTAGTTCAACTGAGGAAGCAGAAGACAAGAATATATACAGCGAACAGTAAGGTAATCATTTGTTACAAAGTTTATATTGTAATGTAAATATAACTATATAATATTATATATATATATATATATATATATATATATATATATTGTATGTATCAGTTCGCACACTATTGCCCGATCAATTCTCCTGGCAAAATATTATTATATTATAGAGGTTGCCTGGAAGAGATCACTGTAAGTGATAAGGCCGCCTTGCCAAACTTTATTATGTAAAACTTGTTCTTTCTATGTTATGTTATTGTAGTGCGTGCAATAAAGAATAAATAAATAAATAATATATACTATAAAATAACTTACATTAATTGTTATCTTAGAGAAATACCATTATAATTGTATTCTCAATAATCTCCTTTTAATTATGCAAATAATATGAAATCAGAGTCAAAATTTAATTAAATAAAAATTTACTATAACATTGTTACTTTTACTTGGTGTCTTTATGTAGTGGTAGGCATTGTGCAAGGTCATTTTAGTAGGTGCCGCTCACCCATTACATATTCTCCTGTTAAACAGCAATATTAAGTACTGTTGTGTTCAAAAGTTTCAGGTTGAGTGAGTTAGTGTGACTATTGATATAACATCTTAGTTAAACCCAAATAATGTAAAAGTCAAAGGCACAAGAAATATGTTGGTGGAAATTGTCAACTTTTTTACTTGCAAATAAACTGGTTTCTTACTACTATATAATATTATATTAATAAGTAATTGTTGTATGTTTGAACATTGCAGATAAATAGTGTACAAATTCACAACAAGGCAATGGGCGCTAATGTTGCAATAGCTGGAGCGATGGGCACCACGGCTAAGACAATGGGCAGTATCAATAAGATCTTAAATCCGCACCAAGTTGCAAAGGACATGGAAGCATTCAAATATGCTAGTGCTAAAATGGATATGACCGATGACATGAGTAAGCAAATGATATTATATTTTCTATCACTTTTTTATTTGTATAATATATGCAAACATGTACACAAAACTGATGATGAAATGAAGTCTACACTTATATATGCTCGTAACGAAAATATCATATAAAGACTTTTACTTGGTGGTAGAGCTTTGTGCAAGCTCGTCTGGATAGGTACCACACACTCATCAGTTATTCTACCGCAAAACAGCAGTACTCGCTATTGTTGTGTTCCGGTTTGAAGGGTGAGTGAGCCAGTGTAATTACAGGCACAAGGGACATAACATCTTAGTTCCCAAGGTTGGTGGCGCAATGGCGATGTAAATGATGGTTTACATCTCTTTCAATGCCATTGTCTATGGGTATTGGTGACCACTTACCATCAGGTGGCCCATACGTTCGTCCACCTTCCTATGTAATAAAAAAAATAAAAAAAAATAAAGATCTTATACAATTATATTTATTAAGTAAAAATACATTTCCATTTACATTAAGGATGAATCTGATGATTGGACATTTGGACAGATTAACAAGGGGCCTGTGTCAAACAGCTCTTCTCTCTTGTCCTTTTTATATTCATCTCAATTATTCCAATATTGTTGTACGTACATAGCATGACTGAAGCAAATAAATTAGTTTTATTGTATTACAACAATAATATATAAATGTTTCATTTTAGTTTCCGAGACATTGGATGATATTATGACTGAATCTGGAGATGAAGAGGAAACTGAGGGCATTGTGAACAAAGTTCTCGATGAAATAGGCATCGAAATTACTGGAAAGGTAAGAGAACTACTACTAAAAAATCCAAATATTTTAATCTACTTTGTTTTATTTTTGTCCTCAATTCTATTTTAAAAATCTATTCAACCTATTACATTTTTAACTAGTCAACAAACTATTTCCAAAGAATATAGTGTAAGTATAAATAAGATAGAAATACGAAAAGAGCTTTCTATAAATAAATTTAATTTTCCACCACAGCAGGTCAGTACCTAGTAATAATATTATTATGAAAAAAGAGAAAAGTATTGGTATTATTATTATTTTTTCAGGTTGCAAACGCACCTTCTGTGTCACGTAACAAGGTTGGCGAATCTACAAACGACATAGACAAGGAACTGATGGCTCAGTTAACAAAACTAAAGTCATAGAAGCTCTATGACAAAAATATTTATGCAATAAGTAAATGTAACTTAAATTAATAACAAATGTGACACTGTCCAAAAAACTTAGGTAATTCAGTGTAGTTAAATAACTCGTAAGAAATACTTTTTGAAAGATTGCAAAATATTTTTATTATCCTTATACAATGAAATTACAAAAAAATATGGACATGTTAAATTCATGTTTTATTTAATTACCAATATGATTTATAAGATATGAGATTTGAGTATTTTACTAATTATTCATAAAAGTATGAATTTGATCTATCCCACAACTATGGTATAACATCTACTTTTGAATTAATTTCAAAAATTTTACAGTAACACAAAAATTTAATTTCTTTTTGCAAAGTTTCGAATTGAAGTTTGTGTTTGTGTTTATATACATTTATAATAAAAAATTAAAATAGCTTCACAATTGTTTGAAATTTTGTAAGTACTGATACATTATTGTAATTGTAACAAAAATGAGCAATGTCCAAAGGTATATCTCATATTAATAAATTATTGTAATAGTAATACTATGATTGAAGTATTATTTGCTATCAAAATTTTGCCATCGAGATTTTGATATTAACGTTATTTTATTTTACTATAGTTGGTAGTAATTGAAAAATCATGTATGAAGATGTTACTTTTGTTCTAAATATGCATTTTATTTAAAATATATTTTTAATGTATTTATGATTTTAATTGACTACCAGGTAATTGAGTAAATATTAATGATCAATAATTACAATAAATTGTTCATCATCATCATGAAGTAAAATGTAAACACTATTAGCACATGTATTGCAAGCCTGATTTTTTCTACGTTTGTGTGAATGAAACTATCATTGTCTATGGCATTAAATTTTTATGCTAACTATACAAATGTCTTATGAAATCAATAAATGTTTGCATTATTATCATTTTTATAAAAAAAAAACAGCCGAATATGGAATCGTCATTCAAATATTAAGTGCAACTTAATTATTTGAGGCACCGTTAATTTAAAATATCGCATACTAAATTTTCGCATATTAAATTAAGTTGCACTTAATATTTGAAAGACGTTTCAGTATTCGGCCGTAAATTTACTAAATATATTGATAACAAAATATTACAATTATAAAAATATATTTTTATAGTAAAATTATTCATCATTTTATTTAATAACTTGAATAAGTTTTCTGTATATATAATTGTTTTTTTATTAGAAAACTGTGATATATATGTATTTTGATTAAATGATATCGGAAATGTTATATTTATTGTTTCTTGTAAAAAAATAAATTTATAAGGTATACAGCTGCATTTTCTTTAACAAGTCTTGTGATTATATGTAATGTATATGGGATTATTGAAACGGTTTATACCCCTTTCTCTAGTTAACCAAAGTAAAAATATTTTTTTATTTATTTATTCTTTATTGCACATAATTTACAAATACATAAAAACCAAGTGTTACATATTATTACAGCATGCAAAGGCGGCCTTATCTCCAGGCGACTTCTATTCTAGTATATTTATAAACGAAATAAAATATATAACATATAAATATCCATATTATATACTTTAGTGATTGAGTAGGCAATATTTCTGCATGACATGCTCATATGGTGTACAGTAACACAGCTTGGAGACGTTATTGCGGTTGTGGTAATGTCACTTACTTATGCTTTATAATCTATTTTTTTAGGAGTTTGGTCACATATCATGTCACTCCTGTAGTAGCTAAAACCAAAAGCTATATAATCGAGTTTCTTACTAAAACAGCATTCTTGCCTTTTCGGATTCCAGAAAGGCAACAATGTCTGCCTACTTATACAATAAAAATGCCTACTTATACAACTCGTCTGCATACTTATACGTAAAAAAAAAAACTTTTTTTTATTGTATAAGTAGGCAGACGAGCATATGGGCCACCCACCTGATGGTAAGTGATCATCAACGCCCATAGACAATGGCATTGTAAAAAATGTTAACCATCGCTTACATCGCCAATACGCCACCAACCTTGGGAACTAAGATATTATGTCCCTTCTGCCTGTAATTACACTGGCTCACTCACCCTCAAACCGGACCACAACAGTACCAAGTACTGTTGTAGTAGTAGGTAGAATATCTGATGAGTGGGTGGTACCTACCCCACTCATAGAGCTTGCACAAAGCTCTACCACTATTCCAACTTACAGCCTCTTTTCCCCTCACAATATCGTTAGAATCTAAATCATTTATCGATCGATTATATGTAAGCGACCCCAGTTATCGCACATAACATAACATTTAAAAATCTAAATAATTAACTTGTGATGAGTTAGTATAATTAATCAAAGGTATTGTCTTCGATTTCGAGATGATTTTGACTCTGCGAAACAAGCGGAAATTATTTATGACCTTCAAATTCGTAGCGCAAAAACAAGGTTATGAATTTACGAATTCAAAATCGATCTGTATTGATTTTAAAAGTTTAGTCTCTGTTGGTATGAAAATTATCAACTCTTAGACTGAAATGCTCTCTCTATAGAAAAAAAAACGATTTGCTTCATTTATTTTTATTAAAACTCTTGGTTGGTTAACTTGTATTAATTAAAACAACGATAGATAAATATACTCTACAAGTTATTCTGTGAGATGCTAAGGTGAGATTTATCTTGCGGGGCCTAACTTAATTGGTGATAAACCTTTCTGCAAGCTTATCTGGTCAGGTATAAGTTCTGTTTCGGATTAAAGAATAAGTGAGACTATAAATTGACCGGCAATGTGCCTGAACATATTATATTCCATTTTAGTTGGCATAGTTGGCTTCAAGTTGACTGCAAGGATCCGTTAATACGAATACGTATTGGTATTGGAATACATTTTAACGAAAGTGTTTCAGGAAAAAGGTTAACAGCACTATAATTTTTCAAAAAATGTGGATCTAGTCATGCAATTGGGCAGGGGCTAATGAAATTATTTTAATTCAATGAGTTGGGTATTTAAACTACCAAATAATATATGTATAAAAAAGACAAATATAAAGTCTAGAGTACGAAAAATAAAATTGTTGGAAACACAAAATGTTTAATACGATTTAGGTAAGTAATCGCTACGTCCAGAATATAAAATCGACAAAACACAACTTGGTAATGACTTTTGCCTACAGTCGTTAACTAAAGAACATTAAAATTCAAAGGCTTCCGCCGTTGTTTGCTTTCAAATTTAATGTAAATATGCCACGATATTTCACGCCTTGTTTACTTATTCGATAATGTCACCTTGCCTATATAAAGGACTTCCATTTATTAGCCTCTGACATTTCATCTGCGCTTTTCAGAGAGAATTTTTACTTAAACATGATACCTGACAATTTATTTGATGAGGGAATAAACAATTCTCTTTTAAGTAACGATATGAGACACGTCCAACTGAATAAAGTAATTTACGAAAAAACTCAAAAGGATTACGTAAGTGAAAATTGTACTTTTTATCGTAAATTAATTAGATGTCACATTAAGAACAGAGTGCACGTAATATACCTAAGAATTCTCTATGACGTTATTACTTTAAATATATTTAATAGTAAAAGTATTAATACTATAACCTAAACCTCAATGACCTAATTGAAACGATCGTGACTAAAATATCGATTTCGATGATTCGATGCAGTTGTTAGGGTTCCGTACCCAAAGGGTAAAACCTAATACCAAGACTCCGCTGTCTGTCCGTCCGTCTGTCACCAGGCTGTACCTCAGGACCGTGATAGTTAGACGGTTGAAATTTTCAAAGATGTGTATTTCTGTTGCCGCTATAACAACAAATACTAAAAACAGAATAAAATAAATATTTAAATCCCATACAGCAAACGTGTTTTTTTTGCCGTTTTTATAGATAATGGTAGGGAACCCTTCGTGTGCGAGTCCAACTCTCACTTGGACGTTTTTTTTATTATTTTGTACAGTTACTTTACGTCTTTTTAATTTCTGGTTTATATTTATAAAAGCAGAGAAATTAAAAAAAATAAGATGTCCATAATATATTTTCTAGGCTTACGAATTTTCTCCGGACGATGGCTTAGAACGTCAGGGTTTGTTTTGTAGTCGTAGTACCTACTCGGTTTGTTCATATTTAAATGATTTACCTATATATAATTAATTATGTGAGTAGGTACCTATATTGTTGCAAATTATAAATTAATTACATTTTCTCAATTTTTGATCGAGATTAGTAAAAATAAATATACATTTTCTACCTTAACGGATGTCAATTAATTAACAGGATTTTCTTGTAGTACCTAATATTTGAGAAGTTTACAGGAACGAGAACAACGTAACCTGCTATCGTCACAAGATGGCGACACCTGTGAGATACACGATCAATTTTACAGGGATCACAAACTGCTTTTAGTGCTCTTTAGAGCTTTAGCAGTTATGCCTATAACTCGATCCAGGCCTGGTATAAAATTTACTAAATACACATTATTATATTTTATATGTAATATAATCATGTCATAATTTCAATTCTAACATACAATGTTTAATACCGATTAAAATACTATTATTTTCAGGTACAATAACATTTAGTTGGAAATCTCGAGCGACGGCTTATGCTATATTTTTTTACATAGTAACGACTGGTATTGTTCTTATAGTTGGTTATGAACGAATTACGATTCTACGTTCTATTAAAAAATTCGATGATTACATTTATTCCATTCTATTTGTCGCATTTCTGGTCCCTCACTTTTGGATCCCTTTCGTCGGCTGGGGCGTCGCACATCAAGTAGCCATTTATAAAACGAATTGGGGAAAGTTTCAAGTAAGGGCCGAAAATTTTTTACTTAGTTACGTTACTTGTGAACTAAACTTACATAAACGTGACTTAAATTCATCTATTATGTTATATATATCATATGTAAAGCTCTTTGGTATGTTAATATGTTTTATCTTTAGTTTTAAAAATAATGTGATTATTTAAACAAAACAACAATAGTAATTTTCATTTTATTTTTTAGGTGAGATATTATAGAGTAACTGGAGAAAACCTTCAGTTTCCAAATCTAAAAACAACTATCGTCATCATAAGTGTTGGCTGTTTGCTTTTGGCTATTTGTTTTCTTCTCAGTTTATGTGCTCTATTGGATGGGTTCCTACTCCGACATACAACGGCATACTATCATATAATAACCATGATAAACATGAACTGCGCTTTGTGGTACATCAACTGCAAGGGGATTAAAATTGCATCTCAAAGCCTATCAGAATGTTTTTGTAGGGTAATACATTCATTTAAATATAATTCTAACGAAAAATTTCTTATATATTACTTAATTTACTTTACAACTATGGACCTAACAAATAAGGCCCAAAGGGATTCAATCAATATTGTCTTTTAAAACTCTACCTCAGATACGCTTCGCCTTTGCTACAAATTAGATTATAACCATGTTTTAATTATTTCCATTTATTAGGAGTCGCAGTTTTAAAATATATCACAAAATTAATAATAAGCGAACAAAAAATTGCAAACATTTTTCAAGTAAAAAAATAATAAATTTATAGAATTAAAAAATTATACTTTAAAATGTTATTAAGCTACAAATCTCGTATATCTCCTTATTAAAATAAAATATCAAAGAATAAGTAAGTAAACATACTTAAAGCTCACTAAATTGCTATTTGATCACCAGGACGTGCACATTGAATGCACGGCGAATCTTATATCAAGCTACCGTTATCTCTGGCTAAATCTATCAGAGCTTCTGCAATCACTTGGGAACGCATATGCTCGTACCTACTCTACATACTGTTTGTTCATGTGAGTACTTGTTTGTATTGACTATTGCATATTCATTATTTAAAAACATATACATGTATATATAAGGAACAATTTATAAAATATATTTTGAATATGTTATGATTAATGAACCATATACAATAGTTGTAATAGTCAATAATGCGCAGCTATGGTAAAATCACTGAATGGATAGGCTTAGGATAAAATGACTATGTTTCTACCTATAACTCAAAGCTGCGACGCGTCTGGCTTAAAATTATAAAGTGAATTTATTTAGGTTTTTCAATATAACGATTGCGGTGTACGGTGCCCTGTCAGAGATTGTGGATCACGGCTTCGGGTTCAGTTTCAAGGAGATGGGCCTTTTTGTTGATGCCCTTTACTGTTCTACCTTGCTTTTTATTTTTGCTGACTGCTCTCATAAATCAACGCTTAAGGTAAATTATTAATTAAAATACAGTGTAAATGTCCTAAGAATTCCCCCTCTTTTCACTTATAGCTTCACTACGCTGCTTCAATGCTAAACATCTACCAGAATTTTTATCACACATCTAGGTTTCCTTAATATGTTTATTTTAAAATATGAGTTTTAAAAAATTTGCAGGTGACACAAGATAAATGTTACCAAGTCCGAATGAAAAGACACGTGCTTGTTAAGTACAAGCACCAGATGTTTTAGCATTGTCCTGACTTTTAAACTGATTACATTCCAACTTTAAAGTGTACCTAAGAGTATTTGTTCGTTTAGATGTTCTTATTCCGAAGGTCACCATTTTGTTATTATTGAAAACTATTATATGTATGTATGTATGATATGTCCGTCTATAAGCTTTTAAACATTTTCAACCGATTTTCCGTGGGCAGCGACATTATTTTTAACTGTCATGATATTCAAAACTTACAATAGCACGTTTACTATCAACATAAGTCAACGACAAAACATTAATTTCTTCTCAGTGGGGCTCGAAATAAAATGGAAATAAAAGCAATGCAAAAAAAAGTTCTAAACATACAAATTCATGTACAAAGGTTTACCTTATATTTTCAACAATTATCTACTTTTGTTCTTATTAAAAGGTAGCAGCTGGTGTGCAAGACACCTTACTATCAATAGATGTCTTATCAGTGGATCGGCCGACACAGAAAGAGGTAAAATATTCAAATACATGTCTTCAAATATTCTGTTTATAATTTAATATATTAATTCGTTTTGTTTTGATAGATCGATCATTTTATTCAAGCGATTGAAATGAATCCAGCTGTTGTTAGCCTTAAAGGATATGCGCATGTTAATAGAGAACTTTTAACATCGGTAAGTAATTCATTTCTTTCATATATCTACTACAATTAAGTTTATAGCTGGCACTTGGCAGTCACAACATAAAACAAGATAATATAAAATGTATTACGATAATTTTATTTTAACAATGTTTAACACAAAATTAAACATATACTATATTATATATTTACTTGGTGATAGGGCTTTGTGCATGCTCGTCTGGGTAGGTACCACCCACTCATCAGATAATCTACCGCGAAACAGCAGTACTTGGTATTGATTGGTTCCGGTTTGAAGGGTGAGTGAGCCAGTGTAATTACAGGCACAAGGGGCATAATATCTTAGTTCCCAAGGTTGGTAGCGCATTGAAGCCTCTGGTTAGAAATGAATAAATACGTATTTCAGGGTTTTCGAAAATCCATCTCCCAAGAGGGTGAAATAGGGGTTGAAAGTTTGGCGAGTCCGACATTTTTTATGTAAGAAGCGTGAAATTGAATATACAAGCCTCTAGTTAGCAATAAATACATACATTTTTCAGCGTTTTCATAAATTATGTCGCGGGCAAAGCCGCGGTTTAACCGCTAGTGTGTATGTACTAAAGAGAGAGCGGAAGCGTATTGACTATATTAATGTAATAATTGCATATTTTTTGGAAAACATACATACCGACAGTAAAATTTTCACATAACATTCATGAACATACAATTTAATTAAAAAAGATTTAAAATTATGAGCATAAATTAAATATGCATAAAAGTTAAGTTAGTTAAGTTCTTCTGTTTAATTATAATTACGAATTCAAAACATTATCCAAGAAAATATTACTCCTGACATTATTATAAAAGGTAAATTATACACTAAGGCGACATCAACAGTAATGGAGTCCGCTAATGAAGATGTAACTAAAAGCCGCGCAGTACTGTGAGACCCGACACCGAGCTCGTCTCGTCAGCATTGAATTTTAAATTATTTAGACATGATCTGTCTTTCACCATTCTAAAAAGTATTTATTGAAATCGACCTTCTTAACGTAACCGTATCATAACTTGTTAAAAAAAGTATATTTAAAATGCTTACGATAAATGAAAGGTAATACCTTTTTTATGTAACCTAAATGACTTCCTAACTTACACTTCGAAAAGCCGTTTGTTTCTTTTGGGCGACCCGAAAAATTGCAGACTGAATTATCATAGATCCTAGAACTTATCAGTTTGTACTTAATCCGTATAACGTTCAAAAAAAGGTTTTATTTCTAAAATTGCAGAAATCTACAGTAAACATAATTAAGCCATATACCTTTCTACACACACGTACATATTATGTACAGCTGACGTCAACGATATAAACCAACCCAGTTAAGAGTAACGAACAACAGATCGATAATTACAGTACACACTTTCATATCACACTGAATAAATTAGTCTTATTTCTTAAATTGAATATACTTAGTAGCTTCATAAATTATATCGAAACTTTGTTTTTTAATGTCAATAATTTAGTATATTTTCTATTTCAGGCTATAAGTATGATCGCTATTTATCTCATTGTTTTGCTACAATTCAAGATTTCACTACCGAAGGATCTGTCTACAGGAAATTAGTTGCAAGAAAATTTAAAAATAGAATATCCTTGTTATATAACAGAGAAGATAAGTTAAGCAATGATTGAAAATTACACGTGATTTACAGGAATATTTGTAACTACATTCTAAAAGAAAATTAATTTAATTATTATTACTTAATCTCGTAGCACTCACTTTACTACTACTTTAATTGTGAAATTCATATTATACTTATGTATTAAATGATAATATGTGTATTTTATGTTATATATTATAAAAATATAATTTAATAAAAAAATGAAATATTTTTAGAACAAATATATTGCGTTCGAATCTAGTGAATCTCTAAATAAATATATAACGCTAAAGCCTGTGAACATTAATAATTTTTAAATTACTTTTTTGTTAAAAAGGAGCTTTCGATAAATCAAGTGAGCGCCAATGAGTTTTCAAGGTGCTGAGATTGTGTGTACAATTAATTTAATATTCGAGAGTAAAGAAAAAAATATCTATCTATTATATCTATTAGGATAATTTTGGAACAGCGTAGCGTGGTTTATTAGAAAACAGAGTACTTTGTTTTTTTTTCTTGTAACGAGGTTTTGTCCAACAGCTGGAACTTCACTGGTCTTTACTGTACTATACATAATGTATTGTACTAAATATACAACTGTATATTATTATATTATCAAGAACTTTGGCATTGAAAGTACATTCAAAGTTACATTAGTTAGTTATAAAAACAAATAATGTGCGCAATAAGCTTACTTGTAGTCGTAACAAATTTGTATTAACATGACAAATGGAATCATAGTTTCTGTACAAATATATATTTATACGTCCAAATAAATATATATTTTTAATATTAAAATAAGATTAAAATATAATAAAGAGATATTTTAATGGAGCTACACGCGACCTAAGTAATGTAAGTAACATTACTTACATTACAATGAAGAGATCTTTGCCCTTTGGAACTCTCCAAGGCTTGTAATTTCACATATTCGCAAACTTTAACATTAAAACTAAATATAACATTATTGTACTTCAATTAACATGACTTAGCTCTAAGCTCTGTTTTTTCTTAGATTTAGTAAAATGAAATAGGGGAATAACTGGAATTATAAAAATAATATGGAAACGGAATTTTTTTTATTTATCGTCATAATTTAGTGGGAAATAAAAGTATCTTAGTCAATTCCAAATATTAATATTTTGTCACTTTAAAAATAGTATAAATACAATCTTATTTTACTGCTATTTTTTTTTTATTAAATAGATAGGCGGACGAGCATATGGGCCACATGGTGGTAAGTGGTCACCAACGCCCATAGACAATGGCATTGTAAGAAGTGTTAACCATCGCTTACATCGCCAATGCGCCGCCAACCTTGGGAACTAAGATGTTATGTCCCCTGTGCCTGTAATTACACTGGCTCACTCACCCTTCAAACCGGAACACAACAACATTTGCATTGTAGGAAATGCTATCGCTTACATCGCCATTGCGCCACCAACCTTAGGAGCCTAGATGTTATCTCTTTCATACACCGGAACACGACAATACCAAGTACTGCTGTTATGCCGGTGATACCAACCAAGTAAAATAAAATTATTTGTTTACTTCATCGCTTTAATAAAAACATACATAAACAATACACGATATTATTTACTGAGAAAAAACAGTTCATCATCATCATATCATTTTCAGCCCACATTAATCCAATGCTGGACATAGGCCATCTCACCGGCGCGCCAATTCACCCGGTCCTTTGCTAATCGTATCGCCATTGACAATAATAATAATGGACTATTTCTTTTTCTTTTATAATTGCCGGGAAGGCAACTAATTAACAATTTATTCTGTACACATATGTACTGTCGATGTATTTTTAAATACAAAACAAAACATATTCAACTATTATAAGCCGTTAAATTATTTTATAGATCATCTTAATGGAAATTCAATAGAATAATTCAAGAGGACCAATTGTGCTAAAAATAAATGACTATTCTAATGATTAACAAGAAAATGATCCCTAAGCTTATTCCTTAACATAACAAAAATTTGCTTTCATGCAGCCTTGCCTCGATTTCTGTCGCCCACAATCAATCCGAGAATCTTCTGACAACCACAATAGGAATTCATTAATCAACTTTTCCAATTTCCAACGAACTTATTCTTATCTGCGGTTTAATTTTATTTGGACCTCTCTTGAAATGTTTTAATTTAACGCATATCTGCACTTAAGGAAATATGGATGATGTTTAAAATCGCGTTTCTCGGTTCTACATTAAATTTTAATAACTTATAGATATTATAACATCAACGATATAGTTTTAAAAAAAACTTTTAAGTTTAAAAATATTACTAAAGTTTTTATTAATTTATGGCTTAGAATATTCAAATGTGTTTATTCTAAATTACTTTTGTTCATTAACTACTTTTGAAATAACAGTAAATAAAATACATTTTGACGTGACAACGTCTTATAAATTGGTTTGCCGGGTGACACTTCAAGAAACTGCGTTACGCTCCGCTCACGTTATGCGCTCACAATGAGAGCGAGTGAGAGGCACGCGTCCCTTCCACTCGGGCATGGTTAGCCCGCCTAAGAGCGAGAGAGACAGACATAAAAAGTGAAAGGCACGCGTCTTCTTCCTACTATACGAATGAATATTCACATTAAAATTATTTTACCACTCAAAGTCGTTGTCACGTAAAACTTTCGCCCGTATACCGACTTTACAGGCAACCAATTTTTTTTAATTAAAAAAATATTTAAATTAGAGTCGCAAACCACAACTTATAACAATGTAAAAATGCAACCATAAAAGTAACAAAATAAAAACTGATACTTGACCAATTCAAAATAAATCCATATGATTCTAATATTCCTCCAGATGTTTATTTATATACTTATTCTGCAATTTTTATAAGATCGTAAGCAAATCCATTTTACGAGCGCTCAGAGCAAACTAGTAACGTAGCAAATACAAAACATGAAACTGCGTCATAATAAAGTTTACTTAAATAATAGCGCTAACAATAAGCATATTAAAACACTATAAGACTGAGAAAATAAGATACATCACTAGATTAGCGACGACGAGCGTACATAACGAGTATTAACAAGGTTACTTTTTATACTATTTATATTATTAGTAAATAAATTGCGATCTTAATAGTATTATTATTTGCGCTGTTAATTAAATTATAAATAATTCGATAATAAAGCTGGGAATTTAAGTATTAATTATATAATTTTTATTATATAATGTTCAATAATACAAAAAAAACACTAGCAACTCCTAGTAAACGTTGCCCAATGTACATTAATTATTTATTATTATATAAAGAAGTTATCTGTTGCAAAGTCATATAGCACTGAGTAAGAATCAAGTGGATAGTATTAAACATTATGCATTAAAATATACTTACATATTATGTTCATGTCAATTTTTAATAGTATTCACTTTCATAGTCAAACGATGTCTATTATTCTCAAACAAATCAATGAAATGAAATATAGCCTATTTTACTTGCTGATATTGTAGCTTTCCATTGGTGAATTTTTAAAATCGGTTTAGTGGTTTAGGCGTTAATCCAAACAAACAAATTCGCATTCGCATTTATTAGAATTATATAGATTTAAACTTAAATCGAATGTCTTTGAAATAATTGTTTATTTTACACACTGTATTAAAAGAGTAAGACAATTTATTTTCTCATTGTCAGTGTACACTAGAACCACAGCAGTAAATCCTTAATGTGGCATCTGAACACGTTTAATGAGATTGCGGAAAGTTATATTTAACGTGAATCCAATGCCATCTACATTCAGCAGGCTACTTTGCTGAAATTTGATGCATAAACTTTATCTAAGAATACGAAGTTTTAAATGCTCAACTTAGTTACATAACTTTAAATCGCCTTGATAAAAATAAGCACGAATAATTTTAAATTACACAGAGAGTATATCAAGAATAATTTTCTGAAATATTTTCATTTTTAATTGCTAAAAACATTATATATTTTAAGCCTCGTTGTAAAAAGAGAGGTTATATGTTAACTATGTGTATCTGTATATCTGTCTGTGGCAGCGTAGTACCACAACGAATGGACTGGACGATTTTGATGCTGTTTTTTCTGTTTGGTGTCATCGAGAAGGTTCTTAACTATAAATTCAGCTCATTTACTTTTTGTCAAAAGTGTTTTACTAACTTTTACACACGATGACGTTTGTATTGAAAGTATTTCAATGGTACTTAAAATACTTATAAAAGTTAAAGGGCCAACAAACGTTTTTGATTTTAACCTTTTGGGGTTATTTTGGGTTGAGGGTTATTTTATTTTTTATATATTAAAGTAATTGATATCAAAATTAATTGTGTATCTACTATATGTGTAACTGTGTACTGGTATGTATAGCATGTTTCTTTTATTTTAACATAAAAAGCATGCCAAGTAGATCAGATGTAAACAGTCGTCTTTTATAATGATTAATCCTCTTTTTCTGAAATACTCCTCACAATAGTAAGCCTGTAGTACGTTGGATCGTATTGTACCTGAAAAATCGTAATTTTGCGCGAGTTTAAATAATATTGGCTATAACAGTCGATCTAGGTAAACTCTATCTATTAAATGAAATTAACGGTAGCACGGTATACATTTATCAAAAAGGTTACATTTACACTCTAACTTATACTAATATTATAAAGATGATTTTCGTTTGTTTGTTTGTTACGATTTAACTCAAAAACGAACGTTACATTTTTACCCTTGCCTGCCTCGTTGTTCAAGTGGCTACAAGTAAGGCCGCAGACACGTTGGTCCTGAGTTCAATTCCCAGGTCGGGCCAATAAATGTTATTGAGATTTTCTGTCGAATTTTTTCAGTAGCAGCCCCGATTCTGGAAGTTGGAAGTGTGTACGGTAAGCACGTAAAGCCGTTGGTCCTGCGCCTGAACTCTTTCCGGTCGTGTCGGATTGTCGTCCCATCGGATTATGAGATTAAGGGAATAAGTGTTTGCGCACACACTTGTTCACTATAATATGTGATACGCAGTTTTTTAATCTTATTTGAGATTGGCCGCCGTGGCCGAAATCGGTATGGAGGACTATTATTATTACATTTTTACCGAGAAATAAAGGCTCTACTATATTTTCAAGAAAATTAGAGATCTCTACCTAAAATAGAACAATGTAACCCAAGGTATTAAAATGTTGCCTATAAAAGTCATTACGCGCGACGAAAATTATTGACGACATATTGACGATATATAAAATAGTGTCTTTACATTACTAGTACTCATGATTGCTCACAAAATATAATAAATATTATAGTTAAGCTACAATTAACACTTTTTGTTTAAATTATTAATTTTAAGTACGTGTGCAATCGAATAGTGGAATAGTGGTGATATTGCTATCATCCTGTGGTGATATCGGTAGGTTTCATCATTAAATCATTCAAGGTTGATTATATACGTGTAAATTCCACTTAAAATAATTCGGTTCGGACTTTTCGCTTAGATGTTATGACGGGTATAAAATTCTCTAATTCAAAAAAAATGTCACGGTTTGGACAAACTGTAACTGTCCTACGTTTAGTCTTGCAAAAAATACTGTACAATTTTTCGCGGACGAAATCGCGTGTGAAGTGGTATCGCGTGGTATATTTAGGTAAAATATGGTAGGTATTGGTGTTTCGAGGCTTAGGTAGGTACATCAATTTCAAGTGTGTTGATGAAGTTTATTAAAATAAATTAATGCGATGTCCTCCAAGTACCTATTTAATTTAGATGCTAGTTAATGTTGAAATTAAAGAATTTTCTATAAAAAAAGATTGTTTAGTTTTTCATTTTTAGTTTTTCATTATTTCTTCTGTTTCTTTTTAATGGCAATCAAAAGTTATTTGAGTAATTAAAAACTTTATAATTTATATCATATTATAGATTTATAATTATGATCTGTTGTATGCTATTGATTAACGGAAGTATAGAGACAAGAGACTTTTGGTTAGAATAATAATAATATCCTGGGACATTATTCACACGGCGTTCCAAGCTAAGCAGAATCCGTACTATGGAAACTAGACTGATTTACATCATATACTAGTTTTCTTTTGTAAATTCATTCAGACAACACAATTGTCTGTTCTGTATGGAAATCGAACCCACGACCTTCGGCGCGAAAGGCAATCTACTAACCACGCGGCTCGAAGAATTATTTAGTTTTTGAAATATGGTTTTTAATTTTATTATTCATAATCGATTAAGATAATTAAACATAACCTTTATACATAATAATTCAGTAAATTTGAATACAGTTCATTTAGATCTATATAATTCTAGATTCCGATCAACTAATAAACCTAGGCCTATTAGCCCTATTAGGTTTATTAGTTTATCGGAATAATATGAAGATTGATTATTTTAAAAGAGCTCATACATTTAAAGTAGGGCACGTTTACAATACATGAATTACATTTTAGAGGATCATATAACATTATCCCTTTATTTATTTGTCTACTATTAAAATAATTTAATATTATCTTTACTAAAGAGCCAGAAGAGACATATTAAATCGCAAGTAGTGCTGATGAAAGTTATTGGGTTTTTCTCTACGGTTTAGGATGTCGGCAGTTGTAAAGCCGAATCTGTGGGGTTGTCGCCGCATTAGTGATTAGATTATCACAGCTAGAGAATATAGAATTAACCTCTGTTTGCATATACAATTATATCCTGTCCGCAGTGGGATAGTACTTGAAATCAGCCATCGTAACCAATTTGAAAAGGTTTTTTTTCACATATTTTTAGCAATGTACTGTATTATTGGACCTTCAATAAATATATTCGTAAAAAAAATAAAATTCGTACAAATTATGACTGCATGAAATGATGTCAAAGATGATTTTTCCCATTTAATTGGAAATCCAATTTTCTGAGAAAAAAACGAACAGGCCTTCCTCTCACCAATGGGGACGATTACCTACACGGGGTATTATATCTTTAAGAATTTTTTTCACAAATAGAAATGGTAAAAAAAAAATATTAAAATAAAAATACAATTGCGTATTTACAAATGAAAACGATTACTATTCAAACATTTATTATATATTTACTTGAAAATACTTGAAAATTAAAAAGTTTGGTTTAAACATTTCGTCTTTCATCGTTTGAACTAGTATAATATATAATTGACATTGAATACCGCCTTTCAGCGCCTTTGGCATGTTTTGGAAACTTCCACGAACATATCAACTGTTCCTCCCTATATCTATCTATTGACGCAATGTCCATGACATCATTCGGCAGCATATAGCTTTCGAATGGAATACAGATTTGTATCGCACTCCGTGTCAAGTGCGGTTATTAAATCTCAAGAGCACTCTAGATAATAGAATTGACTCGAACAACGTAAAAAGCGGCAAATTCGTCATAAGCAGCGCGGCAAAAGTTTTTGTTTGCGCTTTTCGAATTTCCACTTTTAGATTATATTATCCAAAACCTACAAAAAATAAGTAATAGCGATTAACGGGTAATATTTTATGATAATCCAGTGTCCTGTAACAGCCTGTAAATGTCCCACTGCTGGACTAAGGCCTCCTCTCCTTTTTTGAGGAGAAGGTTTTGAATACATATGTGGCAGAATTTCAGTGCAATTCAGCACATGCAGCATGCAAATTGGGCACATAAAATTCAGAGGTGCTTGCCCAGGTTTGAACCGACGAACATCCGTTAAGGTTCACGCGTTCTTAATACTGTTCCATCTTATAATAATATATTTGATATTAAGTAATGCTAACATTCTTGCCACCATTCCACGCGGTCACGACTTGTAAAATAATTATTTTTAATTTTTATTTGTATTTAGTTTAGGTTTTATCTTCAGTAATGTTATATTTAATTCGTTACATATCGAAGTATAAATGTATATCTTACAGTATAGGCTATAGAATATTCTATTCTATATATATAAAAAAGGAAGTTTGTATATGTATGACATCGATAAACTCAGAAACTATTTAAACGATCATTATGAAAATTGGTAAGTATATGTATTTTTCCACGGAGAAGGTTTATATGCTATGCCTATTGATGTAGCTCGCCACCAGGCGGCGCTGTAAAGTATCGACTTCCGCCCTATTCAACCGATTGTCATAAAACTTCAAATATATAATTTGTTATTGTAAGTAAAAATAAAGCAATAATATAAAATATAACTTATAATTATTATTATTTTAAAATAATATGATTATGTACAAAAAAAGTGATTCAACGCAGAGCCTTAAACCACTCGGGTTACAGACTTAAAATGTATTAGGTTGAAATAAGGGATGAACCGTTCTATGGAAATCCGTCATTTTCAGAGTTAGAAGATGATATTTCGTACACAAGCTTTTGGTTAGATATAACTAAGAACGCAAATCAGAGTTTTCCAAAATTCACCTCCTAAGAGGGTGAAATAGGGGTTGGAAGTTTGTATCGCGGGTCCGTCATTTTTTATGTAAGAAGCTTGAGATTTTATATAAAAGCCTGTGGTTGAAAATAAATAACGTATTTATTTATGGGTCGGAAAATTCAGTATAAAAAAATAGTATGATCTGCTTGAAACTTACTGTTTTTACAGCTCAAATAGACCATAATTAACCAATTTTATTATTTCTTATTTTATCGCGGGCAAAGCAGCGGGTGAACCGCTAGTAAAAATATAGTTGTGATATTTTTTTTATAGCATAGGAAGGTGGACGTGCGTATGGGCCACCTGACGGTAAGTGGTCACCAACGCCCTTGGCAATAGACCTTGGCATTGTAGGAGATGTTAACCATCACTTACATCACCAATGCGCCACCAACCTTGGGAACTAAGATATTATGCCCCTTGTGCCTGTAATTACACTGACTCACTCACCCTTCAAACCGGAACACAACAATACTAAGTACTGCTGTTTTGCAGACGAATATCTGATGAGTGGGTGGTACCTACTCAGACGGGCTTGTATAAAGCTCTACCACCGAATCGATGATTATACGTTGATTATAAGTTAAATCTATTGATGATCTGATTAATCCTTACGAATCAGATATTTACGTTAATGTACTTATTATTTTAGATATTTATATATCATTAAAAGAATCTTAAAAGCTTTTAACTCTCATTGGAAGTAAATAAGTAATTACTCTATCCTACTTCAAGGGGATTTGGATCAAGTAATCAGTTGTCACGAGATAAATGACATGAAGCTCAATGCTAAAAAATTGACTTGTATGAAGTTCACTGACAAATATACCAGTTTATCGATACAGTATTACATACCTACGTCACGAAACTTCAACGGAAGTAGCTTGTAGTGGACCGGAAATTAACAAATGTAATTCATTTTGATAATTTCATCCATACAAAAACGCTGGTACTTTAGAGAAATAGCAATATTTTGGAACAAATAAATCAACAATCAATTTGTAACAATTTGGAATCTTTTTTTATAGGATACGTAGGAACTAAATTTCAATTCAACCAAACTACTCTTTACTTGAGACTAGCATGTATACAGAAAAGGGTCCTATGGCACTTATGATACGCAGAGGGTGATGCCAAAAACCTACGGTTTTATGGTATGGACCGGGAGATACTGATACAAATAAAATTTCGGTTCATTTGTACCAGTATGGCGACTCGTCATGGGTCTAATTACGTAAGGAGGAAAAGGAAAATTATGGTCATAGCGCTGGTTCCGGCGGCTGAATCATTAGCGTTATAATATATAAGCGTGCTAGTCGTGGGGCGTTAATCAAACGTGTCGAATAAATTATGAGTCAAACGATTTATTCCACAAAAATTCTTGTATTTTCTGATAGTTGATGAAAAATGAAGAAAGCGGTAGCGAAATGTCATACTTCTCTAGTATGACTTACAGCCATTCCGACGAGAACATGTTAATTCAAAAGAAACAATTTAACCATTTGTACCAGACTAATTATTGCAAAATTCACTTTTCCAAAGGATTTTGTTTTTCGCAAAACTATTCGTACCACCCCATTGATCTATTATATACATATGTACTATCTGAAGATTAAGGAAATAGAGATTGCACATGTGTTTGAGCATGCACAAGTGCAACACAACGCAGTGCACACTACAATATCCTCTGCATTGACGATTTTTTGTCAGGAGACCGAAAGTCAATGTGAACACTATTTTTATTTCTTATAATTTTAAATATGTTTGTAACTTTCAATATAAACAAGAAATCATATTATATAGCATTGACATGATTTATGCATATATGACTACGAGCTTTAAAAATACTTTATAATTCATTGAATTTGAAATTACATTTGAAAGTGAAATTTGTTCTTTAGCATATATTTATGAATGTATGCATACACATTATAACTGTGTACTTATATTGTATCTAAAACAAAGGAAGAAAAATTGTCTGTCTGCTCTGTATTTTATTTTGAAAATATTAAAATAGCAGAATTTGTTTTTTTTTTTACTTAATGACGCTGTTATGTCTAGAGTGATTCTAAAAAAACTTCTTTCGTTATATACTATATATTCTCTTAATGTAGTTAATATTGTTATAATAATTATGCATAAATACATAATAATGGAACATCTCTCAGTCGTAACGTAAATATATTTCTATAATAGTAGATGAAGTACAAAATTAGTCTTCAATCACATAAGAAGAGTTTGAATATTTCAACATAGCAGACAATCAAGGAAATTTCAAGAATATTAAACGTTTCACTACTTCTGAGTTCATAGTTATTACTTTGTGATTATAAACAAAAATATATATCAATAATTACAAATAAATTAGTTGTTTTTTAAATATTTCCAAATAAATTTTTGCTCTATCGCTTAAGGTTTCAACTGCAAACAGAACAACATAATTTGGAGTAAGACGAGACGAGAATATTTTTAACGATTGTTCGTTTTAGCTTTTTTCGCGACGGCGCCTTTATTTACCATTTAATGTCTGTGTGCCGTCACTCCATTTTAAAAAAAATTATAACTCATAATTTAAGAAGTATCTTATTTATATGATTACATTTAAACACAAGGACAATTACATTTAAACATTTAAACACGAGAAAAGCACTATGCTCATTTTTGTATTACCTTTAAGCCCTAAGGGCTGAAAATAAATGACAAATAAGTTTCAACATTTTACAAGAAACACGAAGATTTATAATATACATAATATGTATTCATAAAACCAAGCTATGTATAACAGCCAACAGGTGCCTTTATTTGACGCAATTATTTGATTATGATTTTTTTAAAGAATATGCTAACCGTATCATAATTTTGTGTAAATTATTTGCATTATAATTATAAGTTGAATTATAATTATAAATTTTACCGGTATCAAGTATTCATTTTTTAAATAATTTATGCATTTCGTTGATTTTAAGGAATATAAATTATAGGAATTCAAGATTCAATCTTTTACATTAATATAATAAAATATTTATAATTATAAAAGTCGTATTTTATATATACAGGGTTATTTGTAATGACCCAGCAAAATTAGATAGCTAACACCATAAGCAAAAAACTTTTGTTCTACTAGTAAACTAAGACGGTTTTTCAGTCTTGTTTGTACCATATTAAACCAATTCGCAAAAATTTTTTGCTAACTGTACCACGCCCAATCATAATATTACATATCCCTCATAAATAACAAGAAGACACCGGTTCGGTCTATACAATATGTAATTAGGTGCCCAATAAATTAAAACAAATTTTTATTTTTGGTGATTTACACCATAGCTTATAACGTCGTATAAAAAGTGTCATATTAATTAGGTAGTTATTTAAACAAAATTTAAACATGAAAACTAAATTAACATTTATTACAAGCTTTCCTTATAATATATGAGGATTTTTAGTACAATTGAGTGTTAGGATACCTACACACATTAAATTTAGTCACATTATAATAAAAATCTACATACAGTCCTGACTACTAATTAACCTAAATTAATACAAACCATGTCTATGTTTGTATGCGTGAGCGTGCATTCTAACTAATTCTGTAGATAATCGGATTTTCAATGGTCTTAGAAGGTTAATTTGAAATTATGCTACACATACACCGCAACGTTAATCTAACTGCCCTTTGTATTATGTAGCAAAGCTGACCTGCCTTATGACTGCTATATAATTCTTTGTGATTATGATTTAAACATTAGCTTTTCCAAGGGTGTTGAACAATACATTATCCTATCTTTACATATAATTAAGACTACAGATGTAATAACTTTTTACTTGTTAATTTGAAGTAAAAGTTGATCGATAGCAACCATAGACCCCTGAATAATTGTGTCGCTGAGTTTCTTTCGCCGGTTCTTTTGTACCGGCTTAAGATTCTTTGACAATCAGTATGTGTATCGTATAGTTCTCCACAAGATATCTTAAATGACATTTATCATATCTTTCTGGTTCTAACTGTTAGGTGATATGGCCACCAACACCCTCGAGCCTTTACAATTGCGTCGAGAGATAGCGGCACTCAGCGCTTTCTATCGAATGTACCACGGCGAGTGCTCAGAGGAACTATTCTCCCTAATTCCTGCTTCCCCGTTCCTTCACAAGTCTACGCGTGCTGGTTCTCGATGTCACCGCCTAACTGTGACATCAATTCCATCGCGAACGAAGAAATTTGGCAACTCTTTTCTTTGTCGCACCTCCAAAGCATGGAATTCTTTACCAGCACACGTCTTCCCCTCCTCTTATGACCTGGGTTCCTTCAAACGAGGCGTGAAGAGGCATCTTGCGGGCCGGCAAGGCGGGGGCGGCTAGTGCAGATCATTTTTCCCGACTGCACTAGCCGTCGTCGCGTTTGGACTCTGCTACCACTTACCATCAGGTGGAGTACAGTCATTTGCCCTCCCGGGCTATAAAAAAAAGAAAAAAAAAAATGGGCACCGATGTATATTTTTAAGGATCAAAGAAACGATTGCCCGAGGCAGCAGGTTTCGGAGATTATATTTGTAAGTTCATGGATTCAATTACAATGATCAAGTCCTTACATATAAGGTACCATGTACCATGTAATGCAGTAAAACTTAGATATAATAAATATTATAGTAATGCGAATTTACTTCAACGATTCTAGAACAAATAGCTCAATATATCCTACCAATTATTTAAGCTTGTAATTAAGAAAGTTTCATAAAAATAGTAATGGTTTCTTCAATCGACACTCATCAACGCCGGAGCAATAATTAAGATCACCGTGACGCAAATATTAAAATTTCCACTAATTATTATAGATATGGCGTTTTCGTGGTTGGCATTCATATTTGCATAAACATCAAAAATGCTTATAAATAACCAACGAATGATGAGAGCCAACAAACAAATTAAAACATTTTTATAAAGATAATTAATTAACAATCATAATCGTTAACTCTTTGAAGAGTTCTATAAAACTTACAAGCAACTTAATTAGTTTATTTACCAAAAGTTATCGAATACGGCCCATTATATAAGTTTAAATTAAATATTAAAGATATAATTGAATTGGCGGATAAACGGAACTTGAACTTTTGAAAATTACGTTACTTCAAAAGCGAAAATTGCCAGAACGTAAATGTTCTAAGATATGAACTTTATATTTTAAGTTAAAATGCGATGTATATATTTTTTTAAATTAAAAATCAACTTTGCCACAACTCAAATCGGATACACACGTAGATTGCATAGGGTTTGTTCAAGCTCTTCTAGGTAGTTAAGTGGCTAGTACTTATCACATATTGCACCGCCATATAGCAATGTAAAAATAGTAGCTATCCTCATATGGGTAGTGTGAGCCTCTAAGAAATATTTTATATGATAATTTATATTATAACTCTATTGATTCATACGCCAGTAGAGCTACCAATCAGCTGGATTTTTTCCGCCATATTTAACAATCATTTCAACGTCATTTTTTTTTTATTCTATAGGAAGGCAGACGAGCATATGGGCCACCTGATGGTAAGTGGTCACCAACGCCCATAGACAATGGCATTGTAAGAAGTGTTAACCATCGCTTACATCGCCAATGCGCCGCCAACCTTGGGAACTAAGATGTTATATCCCCTGTGCCTGTAATTACACTGGCTCACTCTCCCTTCAAACCGGAACACAACAATAACAAGTACTGCTGCTTTACGGTAGAATATCTGATGAGTGGGTGGGACCTACCCAGGCGAGCTTGCACAAAGCTCTACCACCAAGTAGATAGTAATAGTAGTCATATTTGAGCTATAATGAAACCTTAATGAATAACACACCTTCCTCATAAATCACTCCTTCCATTGGTGAAAACAGTATAAAAATCACGTCAACAGAGTTTTTGGGTTTATCGCGTTCAGTAAGACACAAAGAAAGACTAACGGACGTGGCGGGACGACCTGGTTTGTAATGACTGTCGCAAGGGACATGACGTCTTAGTCCCCTTCGTGCATTGGCGATTTAAGGAATGGTAAATATTTAATACAGCGTCAATGTCTATTTCATAAAAAAAAACGTATTTTTCTCTAAGAAAATGATTATTAAAGAATGGTTATTTTCCTTCTGTACAAATATTATATAATATATGATATGCAATAGAAAATTTAAATGAACGGTAACTCGAGGAATGTATGCAATATGGAGCACAATAACGCACGGAAGAACGTGGAGCTTAAAGTAGCACGCATAACTCTAATATGAAAATGTTTCCGTCTTTATCTATTTTTATTAATATTAACACAATCCCTCCCTCGCTAAACGTGATAATATAGTGTCGATGTAACTTTATTTATTAAATAAGTATAAAACTAAGTAAGCGCTAACAGTTATTACGTTATCATTTTATAAAATTTCTGAAACTATTAGACAAATGCAATAAAAAATTTAATAATATTATTGCCTTTTTTTAATAAATGAACGTCCCTAAACAATGATCTAAAAATATTTAATTACAAACTTCTTCGTTTCATACCTACAAAAGAAAATGAAATTAGAATCGCGTGAAATAACATTTACCCGTGGACAAAGAGGTGTCAATCGAAGTAGGATCTAAGACGATATAGCTCTTAGGCTTGTAATAACACTGGCCAACTCATCCTTCATACCTAAATGCAACAGTACCAAAGATAACTGTTTGAAGGTAGAGTAATAAGTAATTGAGAGGTGCTACTGTCTTCTTGACCGATTTAGACCAGGACGGTCAAGGTCAAGGGTGTTTGGCCAACTGACTAGAAGATATATGTATTATGCCATGTATTGTACAAGTGTGTGCACAAACACCGGTGCACTCTCAGAATCTATTAGCGTGGATAATCCAACACGATCGGGAAAGAGTTCAGATGCAGGATCAACGTATTCACCTGAACGGCTTACGCACACTTTTAACTTTCAAAACTCAGGGCCTCCGAACGTGCGGTCTTATAGCTAGCCACAAGAGCAGTGAGGTAGCAATTGATCAGTAACTACACAGTAGCACTTGCACAAAACCCATGATTACTACAGTAAACAAAATCGTTATTTCATTATACATAATGACGTTACGCAGAAGAAATCTATTCATTATGTATGTTAATTTTATAACCCATGTTGTCATTGATGTTTGCTACACGTAGCTAATGAAAAGTCGTAGACACATTTTATCTCGTAAGTTGCCGTAAACAAGCTACTTTCTAAATATACGTATTCTTATACGTCAATATAACCTACAGAAAATGTGCTACGAGCTACGAAACGAGTTACCTACGAAATTAGGTTTTCATTATGATAATACTAATTTTAAATATAAAAATGTTCACTGAATAAAATTTCTATGACAAATTGTAATTGGATCTTCGCTCGAGATATATTTAGAACTAAAATTTGAACTGTCAACAAATTATATACACAAAAATAATCCGATCGTTATGTAAATACTTAAGTATGTCTAACTTCACACATTGTCCCCTTGTGGGGGAAATGCGTAAATGCGTTTATAGCGTAATAATAAAACTATTAACTGATTTCTGAATTACTACTAACTGATTTCAGAGTAATGCTTATGTAGAATAAATATATATTGTAACATAAAATGAAATAAAGTCCTTTGATACCTCTTTCCTTGAACTTTTTTTGCGTAATCCAAAAGTAATTATGATAATATTTACAGAATATTTTATAAAAAAATTAGCTGCTGCTAAATTCACTACTTTTTATTCTATACACGTTAGGGATAAGTGCCGCGTGAGTCGATTCAAAAAGTTCGATTAAAATGCTGTTTAAAAAATTAGATATTGCAATTAATGCTGGCCACTAGCTAATATACATAATATCGTTTTTGTATTTATATTAAAGACTTTGTCTTATGATATGAATATAATAAAATAAATAAAATTGTCCGCATGTTCAAACAATATATCGCATCACAGGCGATTTTGTTGCGAGCGCTAGCAAATCGTTTACGTTTAAGCTTTGTATGAGGGATTGTATTAAAAATTGAACCGAGGATACAAAGTGGATAGAATACATTTACCGAGGTTCGAAAATTAAAACTAAGTTCTTAATTTTCTTAATTCATCTTTATAATTTATCTCGAGCTGGCCAGTAAAAGATTGTGAAAAATGTCCATACGTCTTGGAAATTTTGAGCCATTTATATAGTTATCTGCAAACTAGCAGTGGATTATATCATCTTTAACTGAAACGGCGGCCATCCCGTTGCCTGGGATTGGCCTCCTACCATATTGTTGGGACATTTAAAAATAATACAAAACCAACCATAAAACAATATTAATATCATAAGCACTCAAACTTTAAATCCAAAGTCAAATCTCTAACTCAGAAACTATTTCATCAATAGACTGTAGAGACTTTCTTGCAGAAAATTTACTAGAACGCATATCAAAATTGGTGTATAGTCACGAGGTATTTGCGCCGGATAATAGCCTCTTCGTGCGAGGAGTTTCTAAAAATATTTACCATATAGATATTTTTATACCCAGCTGTAGTCGAAGCCAGCTGATAGTAAATGTTTATTACATCGAATTAACACTATTTAAAAAAAATATGTTTACAGAAAACATATGTTTATACGTTATGTTAATATAATTATTAAGTAATAGTTTCAGCAGCAAAACATAAATTGAATTAATAAATCGATAATATATATACATATACTCGGAACTGTCTGTAAAGTATACTTGTTTTATAACAATAGTTGATATGGATAAGGATGACAAAAGTTATGATTGTATATGTATGATGCAGACTAACAAGGCGGAGGGCGGGTCTCGCTACCGCCCAGCGCGTATATAAGCGCGAAAGCCTTCGACACACCGCATTCCAACAACTGACTCAACCGCCCAAGCACTACCCGCCTTACGAGACCCGTACAACAGGTAAGTAAATATTTTTTTGTGTACGTAGGTATGTATATCAGCGAACCATACAAAAAAATATATATTGTTTTTTAACATGTTATGTTGGAAATTTTAAAAAATCGGTTGATCGCGTTTAATGATATTTTGCAAAGTTTTAGTTAAAATGATATTTAATTTGCGTATTTAATTAAATTAATATTTCTCATTTCATATTAGAAGAAGAAAGAGTCAAACCGCTAAATAAAAACTAATGATACCTATATAATCGTAAAAAGTAAAAAAATATCACGTAAAAATAAAGCTTATACATTCAATGAGTTGCTTATATATATTTTTTACTATAACATTTGAATATGAAAATTTAAGATAACAATTCCAGTGATTTTAAAATAAAGCTAGATTGGCTGAAAGCTTAAAACGTTAAAAAAAAATTAACAGGTTAGAAATAAAATATTCTTTATTTAATTTCATTTTAACGAGCGATTTTATTACAAATCAGTCACGAAATTTTAGAGTTGTCGAAAAGAGAGCTTGTTTAAAACGCTCGTAACGTTTTCTCTCTTTAACTCGTAGCTATTTCTCGCCAATTCTAATGGAAAATTCATATTCAACTTAAAGTGGTAACAACCATACAAAAATATATTTTTTGTTATTACTCAGACAAAATGTAATGAATTGCTTATATTTTAGTAGGCTTAAGTTTACTCTACAATAAATATTACTTGTTGAAACCTTAAAGATGTACTCGAAAAGATTCAAGTAAAAGTTATTTTATTTAATATTGTTGTAAGACAAAACATTTTTAAGTATAATCATTTTCAAAGACCTTTTGTATAAATACTTAGGTATTCTCAATTTATATAAACACAATAGGTTAATTCGATTACAGGTACAATATACAATACTTAAATTATGTTTTTTAATTTATATAATACCTTTTCAAATATACGAAGTTAATAAACGAACGATACAATAAATTTTGTACAATATTTCATTTTACAAAATTTTACTTTATCTAGCAATCTGTTCTATAATTCAATATTTTTTTATTACTTGGTGGTAGCGTTTTGTGCAAGCTCGTCTGGGTAGGTACCACCCACTCATCAGGTATTCTACCGCAAAACAGCAGTATTTGCTTTTGTTGTGTTCCGGCTTGAAGGGTGAGTGAGCCAGTGTAATTTCAGGCACAAGGGACATAACTTCTTAGTTCCCAAAGTTGGTGGCGCATTGGCGATGTAAGCGATGGTTAACATATCTTACAATGACAATGTCTATGGGCGTTAGTGACCACTTACCATCAGGTGGCACATACCCTCGTCCGCCTTCCTAGGCAATAAAAAAAATATGTCCCATTACACGAACAATATTTAGTTTATCTTATTTAATACATATTTATAACAATAACATATTAAGTAATGTAATTAGGTACTATGAGTATTATTGAACATATTTCTACTTATACTGTGTTCTGATATAATAAAACAAATCGCTCTAGAAAGTACTTACGTTATTAATATCGAGCATGCTCAAATCGTAAAACGCTATGACATATTTTCTTCTATATTTAGATTAAAAATTGCGTGTAATCAAATGATTGCCTGCACGTGTAACCTTTCAATAAAACATAAATAATTTAATTGAAGCTTCTCCAAATAATGTACTAGAAATCTGATTACAATAATATCAAACCTAATCCGCGTGTACTTCGTACCAAAGATTCATTTTAAAAAAAATACATTAAATAGTCAGTTGACATTTTAAAATCTACGCACAAGGTTCGAGTTTATTCTGCTTTTATTTTATCACTTGGCTTAAGCATTTTCGGTATCTTTTTACAAATAACTCATAATTTAACCATAAATGTTAATATAATTTCGTAACAAATTATCTTTAATATTTCCTCTAGAACAGAATGATTAAAATCCAACTGTGTGTGACAAAATCCAGACGATAAGCGTAGGAATCCTTATCCTCATAATATGTATGTCGTCTGATAGCTATTATGTCGCTTACTACTTAATATTTTATCACAACCCATTGAAAATTTTGATGCAAAGTAAAAGCACATAAAATATAAAATTTAAAATATACTCTTTGATATCTTATAAAAGAACATCGAATAAAATAAAAATTGTAGCTTTATAGTTCACTATAATTGGATGTTCAATTATCTTCCGCCGACGCAATACAAAAAACAGATCAGTAAACCGCTCAAATTCTTCTTGATAAACCTTTATAACATATTTTTTGATTCGCAATTAAAACGTAACACAGTTAAATTTTGATACTCATCCTAGAAATAATTATATTATAACTCCATAAAACAATAAGTAGCTAATTGCAATAAAATATTACAAGTGTATTTATTTGCTATTATTTATTATACAGAAATAAAATGTAATAACGAGGCTGTATAGGATAACAAATGTTTCAATAGCACAAAACAAGCAATAATGATAAACAAGATGCAACAGGTATCTGACTGGCTTTGTAAAACGACTCCCTGTGAAGCTAGTTGCAAAGAATCCTAATGAGAGCATCATTAGGTACTCTTGTGAATACATTTGTTTTTCTTTCATTTCTATGTTGAATTTAATTAAATTACAACTAGATACTTGTTTTTTTTTTTAAATAAATATTTCTCAAAATAAATAAATCATAAAACTTACTTGAACTTTTATATACTATACATGTATATAATATATTCAAGTAACTTATTAAAAAGAAGTATCTACGATAAACATAGATCATACAAAACACTTGCGGAAAAAAAGACCTATTGGGTACGTAAAAGCTGCCCCCTCACACAAGCGGGCGATATCTGCTATTTTCAAATAAGGGAGAGACAGACATTTTAGCATAACGTATGCGAAGCGTTTAATTTAATAATATATGTAAATTTTTAACTGCGATTCTCATTTCACATTTCTATGCAATGTGCCATTTCCCGCTGGAATTAATTTATATCAAACGTAACGTAATTGATTGTACTTCAACATCAAATAAATATAAAATAATATCTATAAAATATAGATAATAAAACATTTTTTAGAACAATTAGCTGATACCCGCGACTTCGTCCGCGTTGCTTGATATATTAACAAAGTTTTCTTATGTACAAAGGAAAAAACATCAAAAAGATCGCAAGAAAAAATATACTTTGTTTAAACATACATCACTGAACACGCAGTGCATATACAAATCGTTGTTTCTTGAAACTTTAATAACTTTTTATTAAATGAAGATATCGCAATCATTTTTGGTTTTGTTAAGGTTCAAGTGTCTAAGAAATAAAATTTAGAAAATTTCATTGAAATCTACGCAGTAGTTTTTCCGTGATGCGCGCACAACTGCAGACCTCTATCATTTTATTTATATAGATGTAAAATGTTTATATATTAATTTTATATATTTAGTCATTAAATAACATAATTAGTATTCTTAACAAGAGCGTTTAAAAGAAATGATAGGTATTTAGACAAAGATACTTTCTTATATAAACTTATATAAAAAAATATATCTTATTAAAAAAGTCATGATAAAATTAATCATTAAAGTAACTATCCGGACTGCCAATAGAAGCAGAGATTAAATAAGCTCCAACCGGTAATGAGATCTTTTCAGACTGTACTAATATTCTTTTCTATTTCTAATATCGAGTCTAGTGATCTATCTTCGCAATTAAACCATTCACTGATATTTATTATATTTTTGTAAAATATTGTTTCTATAAAATGAAAGATTTCATTGAATTGTCTTTATAACAAAAATTATATTGATTAAAACTAGATATTTTAAGATTTCTTGTTTAATATCCTTGAGAAAATATTATACAGAGGTATATAATATTATAATATTAAATTGTTATTTATTTTAATCCAAATAAAGCTGATATTGATATGAATTGTGGAAAAAGAGCTTATAAAACCTTTGCTTGAATCAACCAAGATTTTCTATGACCTTTCTCCGCCATCTTCAAAAAAGGTACATTGTGGGTGTATTTTGTGATAGTATATGAATACTCACATTGTAAATATACTGAAACAATTCCGTATTGAACAATTTGCCTTGATACATACAATATCAATTTGTACTGTTTGCTTATTGTATGTGTTAAAACGAGAACTAAAACACTCGATAGATTGATAGTTCGCTTCCACATATCGCAATGTTTTATTATTTACAGAACTATAACAAATGAAATTTTTTTATGAAATGTTTACTGCAAATTTTCAGATAGAATAAACAAATATTGATTAAGCTTTAGTAATACTTTTTTTAAACTAAATAAATTTAACCAAAATTAAAATATACTTTATTAAAGTAGGCACGATTCCACAAGCATTTTTGAATTTATTTATTGCATAATTAATTAAGAGTTTAGTTACTAACAATTAGGAATGTGGATGCTACAGTAAAGAACTGACACAAACTTAGATTCATCATTTTCAAAAGGTACAATGATGCGAGTAGCGGGTGCAGTGGCTTTGGCTGTGGCCACACTGCTGGTCTGTTGCAGTGCCGATCTTCATCAGGTATTTATAAACATTTCATAAAATCCGAATTAATCAAATTATTTCTTGATTAAGTAAGTTTTCTACTTTACTTAACTGTAACGATCTAAACTTTTCGTAATTGTTGCATCGACCACTAATTTTAATATTTAATATAATAACATATCATTTCTTTATTATTTTTTAAAGATTTATAGTTGATTTTCGTTGATCAAAAATATTTAAATAAAAATCTCTCAATTTACCAAAATCCGCATCTGGGTTGATGGTTGATTGGGATACCGACTGCAGAAATTTTTTGAAAAATATTTCAATACCCTTCCTTAGTAGGAAATATTTCCTAATTAAATATAAAACAAAATTTCAAATTAGCCTGCTTATAGAGAGGTTTTTATTTTAATCGAACTGTAATTCCATTCAATTCTAAAATCTGTGTCAAAAAATATTTTTACATTTCGTGAAAATTTTAAATGTTTTCGCATCACAAGCCTTACAAACGACTGATGGCATACATCGTTAATTAAAATCTAAAATAATTGCATTTGCGTACTCTACGAGGCGTCCATCTATGGAAATTTAATAACAATTTAAGCTTCCAATCAGATACTAATCACTGTTCATGACAAAAGGAAATTCCTGTGTAAATAACGAAATTATAGTGAGAAATTTGATGGAGCCCTCAAGCTTATCTAAGCTTTGTTCCTGTTTTAATATGCCCTCTAAATAAATTAAATTTCTCCAATAATTTAAATAAACCAAATTACTCTACGAAACGAAAGGCTTAAATAACTTAATTAGATTTTGTTTTCTAATTGTACCTACCCTTATTACAATCTATAGTCCACCATTATTTTTATTTTACTAATTATAATTTGAACATTAATAGGATCAAGATATGAGTGTTGGTGAACACCGCACTGGAGACTACGATACCAATGGTAAGAAGAATATAAGAATATTATTTTATAAATTTCAATTAAAGCGCACGAAAACCCGGTTATGCAATTGCACTTCGGAATGTTTAACCAAAACCCCTTTTCGCACATTTTCCAATTCGATATAATTTACACGTTTTTAAATAATAAATTGATTTATATATAATTACAATTTTAACGTTTGTTAGCCTTGTCAAAAGATTATCCAAAATAAATATAATTCACACTAACCCTGGCACAATATTTGCACTAATAATTTCTATTTAATAATATAATGCACCGTTATTACTAAGTTTTCCCCTCACGTTCATAATCATGGTGATGGATTCTCGCACTTCACAGAGTTTTTCTTCTGCACAAAATAACAACTACTAGCACTGCATAACGCAATTTGTGCACTAACCCAGATCCGGGTAAGTACATGACATAATTTAAATGCACGTATGAAGTGAATTATTTTCTTTGATAATATTAACTTGTTACAGATTTTAGGCAAAAAGAAGAAATGGAGAACTTTTTGAGATTTCTAATGCAATACGAAAACCAATATGGAGATAAAAAAAATAATTTGGGTGGTATTGGAGGCAGTACTTTACTTGGAAGAAATATAAACAATTACGATAGCGCTTCTCCAGGGAGGGTATCTGGTGGATTAGGTGGATCTACGCTCCTAGGAAGAAGCCTTGATTTTGGCACAAGACATTTCAATAGAATCGGAGGATCCACTCTCTTAGGGAGAAATGTAGACTACAAAATGCCCTACGCAAGATTTCTCGATCCCCTTGGAGGTGGTAACTTCGTTCGCAATCTTGATCCTATTGGAGGAGGAAATTTAGTAAGGAACTTGGACTCTATCGGAGGTAGTAACTTTGTCAAGAAGAATCTTGATCAAATCGGTGGACCCAATCTAGTTAAAAGAACCCTAGATTCTTTGGGAGGCGGAAATTTCGTCCGAAACTTAGACTCAATCGGCGGAAGCAATTTTGTCCGATATGTAGACCCACTGGGAGGCGGTAACTTCGTTTAAACCATTTGCATATGACGATTCCATGTTCTTTAATTCTATCCAAATTAATCCCCATAACCCTACAACGTAATATATGTGATGTATTTAAGTAAATAAAATATTTTTGGTGTTGTTTATTGCGTGTCGAATGTTTGTTAAATAGAATTTCAGAGTAAAATAAATATCATGCATATTAAAAAGATTTCGGAAGTTTTTATTTATTCAAACCTCGCACTTGCGTTACTCAAGCAAATCACTGAAGGCATCTTTCGCTAAGTAATACAACGGTGCTTTCATAATCTGCCTTTCATAGGTAATGTATATAGTTAAGATGTTTTTTGTACCTAGAGGTCGGGCCATGCATTGAATAGCAAATATATAAGAGGTAAGATGTTTCAAGGTAACTATTTATTAATAATTTGACTATTTATTATTTTATTAAACATAATATTATTATGATTTAGGTCACAAGCCACGAAATTTGGACCCTCTCAGCGGTGGACATTTAGTTCGCGAAGTTAGGGAACTCCGCCGACTTCCTTATTTCATGGGTAGGAGGTTCGAATATGGAAGGTAAGATACATGGTTTTGAATATTAATTTATTTATGAATCATATTAATAAAATTAAGGTTTAAAAAAATGTTATTGTTAAAATCAGTTCAATTCAAAACAGATAAAAAATTGATTTTTTTCTTAATGACTTAGATTCTCCTCCCAGTCAATGTTTCAGATAAGTCTTCGTACCAAAGACGGACGTAGGTAACACTTCAAAACCGGCCTAACTGGAGTTAAATTATTCAACAAAGAGAGCCTTGCCTTTGGCAGTGCAAAAGAAAACAATTGTTTTTGTTTCAACGCAATAATCCATTGAGAACCGTCTTTGTAGCTCGTGTCATTTTATATGATTATTATTTCTACACTTCTCTGATTATTCAAATGTGAAATTCGAAAAGTTTTTGAAATAAGGCTCTATACCTACATTTTGCGCATGAATAACAAACGAACCCGTTTTGTGTTGAAATATAAATCTGAATCCAAGTTTTACTCTTGAAGTATTTTATATTTTCTTTTTTAAAAGCTAAAAACTAGGTGAGCTAGAATCGTAAAGTAATTTCTACTTTAAGTTTATGTATCATTAAAGACTTTTTTAAGATAAAAAAATAAAGTGTCCGTTAATGTCCTCCTGCTGAGTAAGCGGCTTCTCTCCTTTTGACAAGAATGTTTATAGGTTTTATTCTCATACAAACACGTCATTTTAACAAGTTTTTGTATTTAGTCCTTATGGAGGTAAGCGCGATCCGTGGCCCCTTGCATCTCCAATCGAGTACGGATATTACGGAGAGGGACTTCCCAAGCGCAATTTCGACGAGATTGACCGGTAAGTGATGCATATGAGACTTCCATTTCGTATTGCTAGACTATTGATAACACTTCAACAGCAGCTTCGTAGACCAATTCAGACTTGTCATATGAATTCTGTATTTGAATTCATTTCATATTTCCTCAGTCTGTTTAAAATTAAATATATCTTGTCTTTTACGAAACTTCTCTTCTCATATGGTTTTAGGGACTGTTTCAATGTGAAAACAGAAATATAACTTGAAATAATACAATTATTTACAACTATCGTTTTGGCTTAAAACAATCTTCAATATTATAATGTATTAATAATATAATTTATCTTCTAATAGGCATAATTTTCTTAAGACTTGTTTTTTATTTAAGTCGAAAAATATTTTAAATGTTTACGTACCTAAGTTTATTATGAACTATTGTATGTCCTAGATCATAATATTTAATCCATTCAAGTTGTAGGAACTATGTTAACGATAGTTGGTAGTCTATGAATTTTAAATGTTTGTTTGTCCTGACTAGATGAGCAACAAGGGAAATTTGCCTTTACTTGGGCAAAATGCCTAAGTTTTGTTTACGAGTTTTAATAATGCATCAACTTACAAATATTTTTTACGCTTTCAGAATTATTAAGTATTACTTAATTTATACATTCAATATTGCAACGTCTCAAATTTATTAAAAAACGCAAGTAAACATTTATTTTATATCGATATAGTTTAGATGATAATAACAACAATTCTGCAAGCGAAATTCACTATCCATACATGTACGCTAATTAATATGAATACGTGGTAATGAGAAAAAAACTTCTTTAGCTTCTATTTGCTTGTTTTAAAATTGTGAAATTACTTGTCAGATTTAAAGGTTAGTTATTCGTGTGTACTCTAGGGCTAATGTACTTTTCAAGAATAACATTTCGCCAACGTGTTTATTCCGAGTTGCTATGTACATGTAACTTTCATATTCCGCCAGAGGGAGTTGTATTTTGAAGAAAGTTTCACATTTAGTTAATCTAAGTTGCGCCGTCTATGGATTAGACGGAATGGTTTTGTTTGCTTATGGAAATGCTTTATAATAACGAAGCTATTTACATCAAACACTACTTATATATTCTGATGAATTTCGAACTTTTATAAAATAAATTCAAACAAGCTAAAGTGTTGCAAACCATTTCGTTACTTGAAAACAGGTATCTTCGACTAAGTAATTCCAAAAATAAAACTATTATAAAACATTATTTTTTTCTTGAAAGTAAAACAAATATGACGTTTAAATATAAATATTTAAATGTAACTGCGATTATTCTTTAATACTATATTAAAGTTTTATAACATCCAATATTTTTGCTTAGATCTAACTTGGATAACTTCGTGAAGAAGCGCAACTTCGACGAAATCGACCAGACATCAATGCCCTTCCCATTCAAGCGTTTCTATCGTCTCTACGGACCTAACAACTTGGATACACCAGTGTAAATTTCAAATCCTATTTAGTTTACATACATAAGATGTTTAGTTATTCTGTAATCTATCAATTACATTGGATTTACATAACTGACTTAAATGTAGCTTTACGATACGAAGTGTCTCGTAAATTATACAAATGTAAATACAGTTTAACCTTATTCAATTGAAAATGTTTCAACGGCTTCATAGTAAATATCATTCAATAACTATTCGTTGAAATCTTGTATAATATAGCATATTTTATTGAAATATTTCTTTGATCCGTAAGATCTGTAATCTTAAAATTTAGAAGGTAATAAATATAAAATACATACTACATTATCTTCTGCAGATCCAGTTTCGACAAGAAGAGATACAGACCAGACTACCCCATGGATGAGATCGACCTCTCCCAATTCCCCATCGGATCAAAGCGTGCCTACGACTTCCCCGCCGCGCACCCTCTACGATAAATTCTATACCGAGGAATACCCAAAATTTAAAATTATCGACTATTTATATTTTTCTTTTATCTGTCACGTGTCTCTTGTATATTTTAGTAAAACCACTTAATAAGTTCAATGTAAAATTTATCCGCACTTAGAGTTCCCCTTACGTGACTTAACTTCCTAATGATGCAAATTCGTAATCCAAAGATATCTCCGAATATTCAGAAAGTATCTCTAAAATAATAACGATATTATATAGTGTAAATGTGTCAGTATTATTAAAATATATCGTAGACATTATTAATCTTAATATTTATTTAAATATAAGTGTTTATATAGATAACATATGTATAACCTTATATCAACAAAAAAACATTATTTTATCAAAGAATATTAATTTGTTATATTTATAGATTCAATTTATTTATCCTGAAATGCTACCTTATTAAATACATAAACAATATGTTGATTAAAATAATATTATTTTTAAAATAAATAAATTCGTTATAAAGTGTTTTCATCTTTTATTTATAATTCTCTACCCTATTTAAATAAGATACCACTAACACTGAAAAGTTTAATATTCGCAATAACAATTTTTAGATATACCTTATAATCAATATAAAAAATATTATGATCGAAATAGACAAATAGATCGAGTTAAAACACTTCGATGCTTCATGAAATGATTAAAATTTCAATCATTTCGTCTGGTTGTCATTTACGTATAAGTAGTACGAAAAGACGAATAAACTTTTTGTTCCTTCGTTCTAGCGTCATCTGGTTCAGTTCATCTTTCTCTGAGCAAATTGGTAACGTCCGATTGGTAACTGATCATTTCGGGTTGTCAAGGTAGCAAGACTAATAGATTTGATCTGAACCAATGGACCTTAAAAACACCTCCACCTTCTTTCTTGTGAAAGAAATATCAAGAATATGAGATTCGCTAGGTGAAATTTCAATAAAAGATGATAAAATCAAACAATTGTACTTACTGGTATCGCAATTTTGTCTAGTTTTTGGATAATGCATTACCCGTTATCAAAAATAAACTTTATATAAGATTTTAAGGGATTAAAAACAATATTTTATAGCAGTTAGCGAAATTTCACTTAAATACAAAGTTATTTTAATGTAAATTTATATAAAAACCTAATTTCTATTTCATATTTAACTGTACACGTTTGTTTTGGTTTATTACGCAATAAAATATATTTTATATAACCTTTTTAAATGACAACTTGTTGAACCATTCCCTACACGACCATGAGCCTGGGAGTGTCGTAGGATCACGTTCATTAGTCATATTCAAACTAAGAGTGTAAAATATAGTAGGACGATCATTAGTAAAAAACAAATGCTTTCTATCTGTAATGCAATTAAACCGAGACATAAAAATGGTCTCTATGTGTCCAATGTTTCATCCAATCAATTTATAATACGTATATATAATTAAACAATATGTTCAGCTACTGAAATTATCTATACTAATATATAAAGCTGGAGAGTTTGTTGTTTGATCCGGCTAATCTCAGGAACTAATGGTTCGAATTTAAAAATTATTTTTGTATTAGTTAGTCCTTTTATAGAGGAAGGAGGGTCTAGGCTTATTTTTATCAATTATTCTCGGGTAAACCCGCGGGACATAGCTAGTAATAAATAAACTAAATAAATTTAAATGTGAATATAACAAAACCAGTTATTTTATCATTTTATTTTTACCCACCTGAGTCAATTATAATAATACTAGATATATTATATGTATGTATTATATGAACATGTCTCTAAATTGAAGCATGTAAACTAATATTGTATGCTAAACAAATAATCAACCACTTTGATTCCATTATTGGACTGTATGTATGTGTGTACAGGTACAAAGCTATAGAATGTGATTTGAGTATTACCAATTAAACTGAAGTTCATTAAAACTAAATTTATTTCAGACTTTTATCAAAATGATATTATATCTTGACAAGCAAGCCTCTAACATAATGAAATTCCTAATACATTATGAAGAATTATAGGTAAAAATAAATCAAGCTTTGCCATCTTAATAAATAAAATACTCAGTGTAAATAAAAGCAATTATATATAAAAACATAGGAAACGTAGGATTTGAACAAACACGATCGAGTAATTAAACTTTGTTTGCCGCACGCAGCTCTTCCCGGTCCTGTGACAAGCGCCTAAGTTTACCTAACACTATTTTGCACTAGTCACGTTAAATTAAATGGGATATAGTTCAAGTATTTATATATTACTAGTTTTACGCTGAGATGGCCCAGTGGTAAGAACGCGTGAATCCTAACCGATAATCGGGGGTTCAAACCCGGACAAGCACCACTGAATTTCATGTGCTTAATTCGCGATAATAATTCATCTTGTGCTTAAGCCTGCGTGTGTCTAATTTCACTGAAATTCTGCCACATGTATATTCCACCAAACTGAATAAGCTGCAAACCTTCTCAAAAAATGGGAAGAGGCTTTAGCCTAGCAGTGGGACATTCACAGGCTGTTACTGTTCTGTACTAGTTTTTACACTGTTTCGCCCGCTGTTAGAGGGGAGAGGGCAATATGATAGGTATTAAAAAGTAACCTGCGTCCTTTCTTAGGGTTCAAGCTAGTTTCATACCAAATGTCATAAATTTAATTTCGCATTTAAAATATTAGAATAGATGTAACGGCAAAATATAATAGTTAATTGCCGAGCTCTAATTATGTTTTAATTTAAGCTCAATAATTTATCATATTCCTTAAGTAAAGATTTCTTGTCCATAACAGTAAAAGTTTTTTTGATAGATTTTCGGTGATAGAGCTTTGTGCAAGCTCGTCTGGATAGGTACCCCATTAACCCGATTTTCTTGCGTAAAATAGCAGTACTTGGTATTATTCTGTTCCGGTTTGAAGGGTGAGTGAGCCAGTGTAATAACAGACACAAGGGACATAACATCTTAGTTCCCAAGATTGGTGGCGCATTGGCGATTGTTTTTTTTAAATGCCACTGTCTACGAGCGTTGCTGACCGATTATCATCGGGTGGCCCATATGCTCGTCCACGCCTACCTATAATATAAAATATAATATAAAAGATTTGCCAAAGGAGAATGGGTAAAAATGTATAAATACTAACGCTCTCTATGGAAATAATAGTTTATAACTGGTTAACCAAACGGGAATCGCATTTACTAAAATAAATTAAGTTACACAAAAATACCAAAATTAAACAACATTTAAAAAAAGATGTTTCGATAATTTTTCTCATCTTCTCTTCTATCTCCAATTTCATTTCAATATATAAAAGTAATCGGGTTACATTTCACTGATCATTGGTATTTCAATAGAGATCAAATTCTATAAGTACTACAATGTGGTGTATACGTGTACGTACGTATGTATGTATAAATGTCGAGACAACTCAATGAGACTTTTAAAAGAGGTACAGGAGGAGGAGGACTTAATTTAAATTCAGGACAAATTATTGTCTTATTCGAATAGGCTTATTCGGAATTTGGATTATACTCACAAAAAAGAACCCAAGAATATAAAAAAAAACTGCTGTATTTTTTAATTAGGGCAGACATAAAAAACCATTATGAATTTAAAGTAGCTGTTTTTATATACATATATTTAAGAGCACTAATTGCTTCGCCTGCTAGTGATAATAGATTTTAATTTAAGGTAGTCGGGAAGCTTACTCACTGGGTTACTGGACTGGATTGGGCCGCTCACTAGTGTTCATAGGAAACTAAAGAAATACTTCTTAAATTTAATATATTATACCGGTGGACTAGGTACTGTATGTAAAATAATATTAATTAATATATTAAATCATGTTCATATTATTTAAATTAATAGTAATTAAACGAATTCCACAATTACCTAAAATAACGAAACACTTCTGTAATATTTAAATATTGCCAGTTAATAAAACTTTATAAAAAAGGAAACAAGAATCAATACCGGTTCATCAATCAATCAATTATTTTAGGTACAATTCCCACGTCTTTTTTAATATTGAAATGCTAAATACAGTTAATCTAATAAAATTGTTATCACTTTCAGTTGTTGATTAATAACTTTAATAATATTAGTGAAATCTATATAAATGATTTAACTCAATAACCTAAGCTTTAATTGTATCAATTCTCGTACCAAATCAACATCAGACGGCTCTTGCGTTTATTCAATAAACCTTTGTTTGAACTCTGATGAAGCGATACTTACGGTATTTGTTTTGTTAAGATATATTACTTCAAAATGTAAATATCATTTCAATTTCGACTTAGAAGTCAGAATATCTGTGATATAATATTATATTCTGCACAGGATTAAAGTAATAACAACTTATTTTAACTCAATATAACGACATTATTAAATAAACACACTCATCCATATCCAGTATGACTATAAAAAATAGAATACGTAAAAAATTGAATGATAAATGAACGTATTGTTTTCGACTCTATTCATTTATAGATAAAACATCATTCAACTGTCTTTTCGTACATGTAGAACATTGTGGTTACTGTCAGATAGACTACAAAAATATATGTTCATTATTACGGTTCTGCATTTGTATTAAAACAAAAATCGTGTTTTATGAAAGAAATATTCAGGAAGATGTTTAAGACGTATTCTTAAAATTTCAATTCCGTAGGTACATGTATAATATGGAGAGAGGATGTGACGTAGTAGCAAAAAACACGTGACTCTTCACCAAAGAAAACGCATTCAAGCCCGTTCAAATACTCGTAGCGCTGAGTTTTCGTGTGCTTAATTTGTGTTCATTATTCATCTCGTGCAATAGTGAAGGTAAACATGTTTCAATGTACTTCAGCATTATGTCTCTCCGTATCCATATTAAAGTATTATTGTAGAATACACTCTTTTTTTAGTAAGAAGTCTATGACACTGTACTTCGATATTTTTTAGGTTATGTCGCAAATCGCAATAACAGAAAAATCATCGTAAAAGTAAAAGTTTCGTGATATTTCGCATTTTATCTTAATTTTTCATACAAATTTGCAATTTTATACATAAAAAACAATATCTTATTTCCAATGAAAATTATATTATATTTGATTATTATTGGCCATTATTGACGTTACACTCGAGTCATTTTAATAGATGTTCTACTGTTACATAAATGAGAATCGATGAACTCTTTATTTATACTCTGTATTTTTCACCGCGTCGTCGCATTTGAACTTTTCCCCTGAAAAAGTCCAAGTGTTTTTCCTACGCTATAAATTATCTAGCGTACCACTTAATGATGGGGTATACTAGAACTAGACACTAATAGCCAGTGACTTCTCTAATCACTCTCATTTCTCTAAACTCTTTTAACCCTATCTTCGGAAGTAGCAGTTACTTCCGAAGTTAGAGACGAGGCACTTAGAAGAATATATTTCAACCTTTAAATTTCAATAAATTTCAAAGGAAGGAGAACGTTCTGAGACTGACATTCAGTCGATCCACGAATTCTATATGCGTAATAAAGATGACCTTTTATTATTATTGCTTTTTAAATACCATAGCATATCAAAACTTTTGGAATACTTTATTTGGTAATAATTTTATCAATGTACAATAAAACCACCATACACATATTCGGCGTAAAATAATAAATTCAATCATGAATTTTATTGAACGTGTTCAGTACTAGCACGATAATTTCGTCTTTTTATTACATTACGTTTTCAGTACAAAGAAACGGTGGAAAATGTTTCAGCTTGGCTAATGAAATATATTGATGAAATTACATCGTTCGTGAATTTTGTATCGACTCTCCTTTAACAGAACAATACGATTTAAATTAAATAAAATAAAGATGTTAAGTAACAGCTTTTCCGTTCTATTGCAGTACAATAAAATAAAAATAAGTTATAAAGAAAATAAAATAGCTTACTGTAAATGAATAAAAATGAAAAATAATATTAAATATGTATAAGTTGAATATTGTTTTTTAAGAGTTGATAATAGAATACATGAATTACATCGAAAATCATGGGTTCAATCCTACCACCCCTTAAAAGTATCGGATGTTAGTCTGCTATATGTATATTTTTTTTTACCTCACCTGTCAGGGTCACCTGATGGTAAATGGTCACCAACGCCCATAGACATTGGCATTGTATGAGTGTGAACCATCGCTTACATCGCCAATGCGCCACCAACCTTGGGAGCTAAGAAGTTAATATGTACCTTGGGCCTGTAATTACACTGGCTCACTCACCCTTCAAACTGGAACACAACAATACAAAGTACTGTTGATTTGCGATAAGAATCCTGAGAAGTGGATGGTACCTACCCAGACGAGCTTGCACAAAGCTCTACCACTAAGTAATATATATGTGTGTATATGCAGCAACGTTGCAAGCAGCGTTGTGGAATAAGCTCCAAACCATCGCTCTTATTTTATAACCAAAAAATTAAAGAGGGAATCGAAGCATCGACTACTTCTACACAACGTTTAAGCAGTGACTAGTGCAGTTATCATATCTATTTTTATCTCATTACGATCTTCGTACTAAATCAACTTGTATTCAATCAGAAAATCGAGTAGAACAATCGTTTTTTTTCCGTTGCTCGAACGTTCGCAATAAAGAACAAACGGTAATTAAAATTGCTCTATAACACAGTTCTATCGAATGAAAGCGTTGGATTGCACTCAAATACTACCTCGCCAACTTAATAAAACTTTTAAGGCATTTGATAAACGTGAAAAGTCGATACACGATTCCTGTTTATATTTAAAATACAACAAATAAAATAACAACATAAAATAAGTATTTACCTATTTTACTTAACATATGTATGTAGAATTTAATATAATTTATTCGGGTTTTTAGCGCGATGACACCCTCACCCTATTTTATTATGCCCTTCGGAAAAGCCTTTCGCCGGCTTAAACTGCTCGTGACTATTATATAGACAATATACATATTGAATAACATTATAAGTATAAAAAATAATTGCTTTTGATTAAGATAGCTCTGTGGTATTGTCCGACGATATATGGTTATAGTTCACGTTTTCTATGAACATAGCCGTCTTCCGCGGCTCCGCTGTTATAGATAAAATAACGAACAGTATTAAGATGCTTCATTTTAGAATAACATCCTCGTTGATTTTAATTTTTTTTTATTATTTCGACCTTTATTTATCTACGTATTGATAGCTGCCGTCTGCCGTAAACAGTTGTAAGTTATGACCTACATAAACTACCTAAGAACCCAATTCAAGAATAAAAACTTGTCAAAAATCAACACAAATGTAATATATTTTGCTTTGTATGATGATATTATATATAAGAATAAATAGGACAAAATATAGTAATGTAATAGATTAATATGCAGGCTTTTTAAATCTATCACCAAGCCCCATTGGAGCAGTAGGACAATAAGAGGTTGTCAATATCATAAATTACATACTGTAATATATTTCGTTACTTATTTTGGTGTACAATAAGGCACATTCTATAATTGTTTATATTATTAATCTACCAACTCTGGGTTGACAAATACCCTAAGAACAAAAACAGAAGTTTTCAATTTTATTACTGCTATTGGTGTTTCAGTTCGACCTACAATTTTAAATGATTAAGTTTCAATTTTGTTAAAATATTTTTCAATCGTAACAAGCAATAACGTCAACTAGTCACCCTTGTATCGCGATAAAAACTGCATTTTAAAATGTCAGTCGCAGGTTAATCCGTGGTCTTACATTGATATAAGAATATAGAAGCGCCATTTGAAATATTAATATATGATCTTCTTATCCAGTGCTTTTATAATATTTAGTTGTCTTATGTGTTTTGCATATTATTTATTTTCCGAAATATATTTTCCAATTATATTCTCCATTTTGTTTATCTCAGGCTAGCAAGTATACAGATATCTGTTTTTGTTGATTTACTTTAGTAAAACATGGTCTAGTATCAACACTTCATACTTCTATTTTTGTTATTTTTTTAGTTAATTTTAATATAATTTAACAGGTAATTATAAATTTGTCTGCGCTTAATATGTATATAATTTTATTTTACTCGGTGGTGGAGAATTGTGCAAGCTCGGCTGGTTAGGTACCACCCATTTATTAGTTATTCTACCGCAAAACAGCAGTACTTTGTATAGTTGTGTTCCGGTTTGAAGGGTGATTGAGCCAGTGTATTTACAGGCTCAAGGGACATAACATCTTACTTTCCAAGGTTGGTGGCGCCTTGGCTCGTTTCAAACATATGTTCACAGTTTTAGCTATATAGCACATTTAGTTTGTTTGTGAGAGGCATAAAAGTTAGAAGTGTTTTGCGTGTTCGGCGATTTTCTGCCCGACGACGACGCTCGCCTTGGACGCCACAGCACATCAACAACCGATGAAAATGTTGAGGAAGGGAAGAAAATTGTTATGGGGAATCGTCGAATCACTATTAGAGAAGTTGCTGAAAATGTCGGCATATCGGTTGGCTTATGCCATGCAATTTTTTCGGAAGCTTGTGGCAGCGAAGTTTGTTCTACCAAAAAATTCCTCGCATGAGCATCGCTCAGGAATTGATGAATGACGTCAACGGCGAACCAGATTTGCTTAAAAGGGTCATAACTGGTGACGAATCATGGTTATATGATTATGACATCGAAACCAAAGTCCAATCGTCCCAATGAAAGAGCCCAGGAGAGCCAAGGCCAAAAAAGCATGCCCAGTTCGATCAAATGTGAAAGTTTTTTTTTCGATTACCTTGGCGTAGTGCATCAGGAGTTCTTACCACATGGTCGTACGGTCAATTAGGAGTATTATCTTGAAGTTATGCGCCGCTTGCGAGAAGCAAAACGAAGAAAAGTCCGGAATTGTGGAAAAACAATTCATGGCTTTTACATCACGATAATGCACCTGCTCACTCGTCATTGCTTGTTCGTAATTTTTTGGCCAAAAACATCACCGTAATCGTGCCTCAGCCACCGTATTCACCAGATTTGGCAACCTGCGACTTTCTCCTGTTCCCAAGATTGAAGATACCCATGAAAGGACGGCGTTTTGAGCCGATTGAGGAGATACAAACCGAATCTCAAGAGCATACCAAAAAGTGCATATCAGAACTGCTTCGAGGATTGGAAAAACGCTGGCACAAGTATATTATATCTGAGGAGAACTACTTTAAAGGGGACAAAATAGAAATTGATGAATAAATAAATATTTTTTGAGAAAATTGAAAATTCACCTTAATTTTTGAACAGACAATGTACATTGCCACTTTCAATATGTCAATATACTCGTCCGCCTATCTATACTATAAAAAAAAAAGTACTTATACAAACTTTTTTTGTGTAACCTCATTTCTTCTAGATAACAATTTCATATTATTTTTAATAGCTGTTAACATATATTTAAATGCTGTTATATAATATCTGTTATATTTAATAGCTGTTAGTGTTAAATTAAATTAAGTTAAATTAACAGCAAAAGACGCTTCTATATAATATTTGAAACTTAATCTCTCAATATACGTGCTGTGTGCAAGACAAGTGCAGAAATGCGACGAGTTTTCTATCGATAACTGATGCGCAATGATGCTACACTTTCTCTATCTCTATATTTTTATAAATAAGTTGCAAATATTGTGGATATAACGTATATTCACAAATTACGGATCAATGATGAAATATATAAAAATATAACCGTACCGGATTTAATAATTCATGAAAAAACAGCATGATCCTTTTGAAACCCTGCCTTTAAAATGATATAATTATTAAAATATTACTTTAATGTATATCTAAATTTTTTATTACCTTATAAAAAGGGTTTGATTACCTTAGAGTGAAAGTGACTGAGAGAGTTAAAAGCAGGCGTAATTAGATTCGTTAGCCTTTTCTCACTTGTCCAACTGCTGATCCTTTTGCTTCAACGTGAGAAGGATACATGAATACAACAATTCACGAAAATAAAATTCGAATAAAGTTTATTGCTTCACGGTTCCTTACAGTTTAAATATCTATACTCTATACTAATATGTAAAGCTGAAGAGTTTGTTTGTTTCATCCGGCTAATCACAGGAACTACAATTTTTTTTTTTTTTTTAACCTTATGGAATATATCTACTTTCTGTATAATGGCATTTTGTGTTTCCGAAAGAAGTCCTTATTAGATAATCCTCCTTATTGAATTTTACACAGTGCGGCATTGAAATTGGAAAACATCTACGAAATTTTAATTGACGCTATATATGTAAAAATGGCAATTATATTCGCTGGAAAGGGCAATTATGTTATAGAATAAGTTGTGCAAAGATGCATTTTTTTACAACCACTTTTAATTCCGTGAAACAAAAACAAACCCTCTAAAAATTTGTTTTGCTCGATCTCCATAATCATTTCGTATTTAATAAGTACTCAAACAAAATATATTATATACAAATAATTTATATTTTACCTTCGCGTTTTCCAAGTTTTACTGAAGAATCCTAACAAAAGTCAACACAGACTGCATCGTTTTTCTTTTGTCTGCAGTTTAGCTTGAATAGGGTGAACCTACAAAAGTTAGGTACACGTTATTTCAAAGAAATGGAAGTTTTTACATGATCATTTTAGTAAACACTCCTTGTATTATTTCTAGGAAACCGCTGACAATAGCTAAATAGGCAGTCTATGGCTTTTGTATTTTATTACTTGCGAATAAAAATATTATAGCTGAATCTATCCCAACTGAATAGATGGGAAAATATATAAATGTACTTGATCAAAATTGTGTTCAAACACGTTTTTCAAAACTTTTCTCCCGTCATTCGAGGGTTATTTATTAAACATAGGCGCTGTCAAATTATAATATGACTATAATTTTTTCACACTCGTACTATCTACAGTTTTCATACAATCAAACGTTTACACATACAAAAAGCGAAAAGTATATTTTGCTAATATATTTATTATGCGTAAAGATATTAGCCAAATGAACTTTTGGCAAACTCAATTTATTTGAAAAGTACGGGTTATAAAATGGTGGCTTAAATTAACATTTATGCATCAGACTTAATTATAAGTTTAAAAGGAAAAAAATATGAGGTTATTTTTTATAAATCATAGAAAAAAATTCATTATATTTCTAATATACAATCCAAATAGATATTCAGAAAGGGCCATACAATTCATTTAATTTAAATTATTTGTATCGAAGTCGTCAAATAAGACATAAAATAAAAGAATTGAATTTGAAACCGTAATATATTGGTCTGAAATGCACTGTTTGTCTTTAAATTTACTAATAAAATACAAATTGCTGTTCTATTGAGAAAATAAAAAGATCATGACATTAGCTATCCTATATTGCTATATATCTGAGTTTTATTGTAAGAAAAAAATAATTCATTTTATATGAAATGAATTGTATAGGTAAAACCCCAGTCGAGCAAAATTTTATCCCAAAAATGATCCGAAATCCTAGACTAAAATGGAATTATTCTACTATAACACATACCTAATATTACAAAATAAAAATGTTTTTCTACATGAGCACACAAATTATTTAGTGATTTAACCTGTGGATTTGTTATAGTTGTGATGATGTCCTTCTGACCGAATTCGGTCATGGCCATTCACTCACGTTCATAATCGTCAAATCGGGAAAAAGTTTCCCGAAACAGGAGGGCATGAACGAAAACAGTTAAGGGTTCTACTTGGTAGTAGGGATATCTCATCAGATAAATTACCGCAAAACAGCAGTACTTGCCATTATTGTGTTCCCGTTTGAAGGGTGAGTCAGCCAGTGTAATTACAGGGGACAAATATGCCAAGGTTGGTGGCGCATTGGCGTTGTAAGCGATGGATAATATCTCTTACAATGCCAATGTCTATGGGCGTTGGTGACACTTAGCATCATGTGGCCCATATGCTCGTCCGCCTTCCTTTGCAATAAAATGCTTTTTTATGTTTGTACAAAACAATAAGCTTTCAATAAACATAAGACGAATTACTTTTAAGTGGCAGTCTAAAAATGTCCCACAGCTGATGGCTTGAAGCATATTCAGGCTGAGCCATCCATGAACATGACTTTTTGTCCTGAGTCTGGGTGTAATTATATATATAAGTATGTAAGTATTTACAAAAGAAAAGTAGTACCTATATGTAGTATATAAGTTGTCTGGTTTCCATAATACAAGCACTGCTTAGTTTGAAATGTTTTTCTTCTGTCATTTATTATTATATACCTGCTAACCTTCATTAATATGTACTAATAATATACGACATATAAAAATATTATATAGGCTATATCTGTTAAGTGAAAAAAGATCTATATTCATTGGATTCATCCATATTCATTATCTTTTGTAACGAACAAATAAAAATGATGATTTTTGACAATTTTTATTAGAATATAAATATATTTGATGGGCCAATTACCAAAGTATGAAAAAAATATGTTTTTTTTTTTAACTATGACGGGTGTCATACGTTACCATACCTATACGTAAATGCCAACCTTTCACGGAACAGGATAGGACATAAAATATGAACATTTCGTCTTTTGTAAATAAATAAAAAAAATTACAAAAGCCCTTGAGATTGTTCGGGCTTAAAATTGTACATGTATCTTAGAATAATAGTTTCAGAGAGTATTTTTGTTTAAGACGCTTCTAGAAATTAATTTCTGTGATACGTACTCGATAATTACGTAGGTATAACGAGGCCTAGCGTAGCGGACAGGTCGCTAGTCTATGATAAAGTTATAACGAAACCACGTCAGCATAGGTATGCCTGAGTACAAAAGTATAAATAACATTAAAAAATGTCTAGGAATGAGTCAAACCAAATATAAATATATTTTATTAGAGTAAACTCTTACAAGCACTTTGGAATCGACATATTACAAAATTAATTAAATTTATAAACACAGCCCGTTCGGAATGTAATCCACCAAGAACTGGCAAGAAAGACATGAAAGAAATAAATAGTTACCTATTCTTATAAACGGAACATACATATTAAAAAATATTTACATATATATTGTATATTTTCTGCATGAAATAATTAAATAAAAGTTCTACGCTTCTAGCGCACGTATATACCTTTTTTTTTTTTTTTCGCTGGAAAAACGCGTGGGGGGGTATGTGGGGCTCGCCGGTGCTGAAGGCTCCGGAATACCCACTAAAAAACCAGCGTACCTGCATCGTCTCGGTGGAGCGGCACGGGATCGCTTGCGCATACTACCGCGACGCCCCGACGGTTGACCCGATTGCGCGGGCCTCCTTTCTTAGTTAGGTTCCTGGCACGCAGAGAACCCGACTAGCCCCGCCGACGCTTACGACGGGGGGAGAAGAAGATGCGCATAGCGCCGACGCCTCCTCCCCGGTCTCCTTCGGCGGAGCGGGTCAGCGGAGGCAGATGCCTCACGCTCACGCTCCGCGGCCTCTTTCTGTGACATGACACTCTCGCAGAAAGAGACCATCTCCATCCAGCATTTCTCGCTGCCAAGCATGGCGGTAATCACGCTCGGCAGCGAGAGGTCTGCGCCAACTGTCGCCGCCAGGGAATGCCTCTGGGGCCCCCACGCAGTACACTCCGCCAGGGTGTGGTTCGCCGTGTCCAGTGGCGCACCACACTGGTGGCAAGAGGGTGATACCTCCCGCCTCGCTATCCCATAAAGGTACTTACCGAAACAGCCATGTCCGGTAAGCACCTGCGTCAACCTAAACGTGAGTTTGCCGCTTCTTCTTGATACCCAGCGACTCAAGTGGGGGCGGATTGCCTCCACTGTCGCTAGGCCTGCTGATGGAGACCCCAGGTCCGCCTCCCATCTGTGAATCAAAGCTTGTTGAGCTAAATACCTGATTCGCCCCACCTCCGCTGATCCTGGACGGTCGCCATTCATCCTGGCTTCCACCCGGAATCGGTGCACTTCTGCAAGCACCTCGGCCTGGAGTTCCCAGGGCGGATCGCTCGCAAGAAGTGTCGCCGCCGTCCACGACACCGGACGGTAACCTCTTACCGCTCTCACTGCTATAACTCTCTGCGGTCTACGCAGAAGAGCCTTATTACGCGCAGTGAGAGCGTCCACCCATATGGGTGCCCCATATAGTGCCATGGAGCGCAGCACACCGGCATATAGGCGCCGGCATGGTGATTCAGGCCCTCCCACATTAGGTAGAAGACGGCCCAAGGCGGCAGCGGCGTTGATAAGCTTCGGGCTCAGTTGGACAAAGTGTTGCGCGAAGCTCCATCTTCCGTCCAGGATCAGACCCAGATATTTCATCTGGGCCTTAACCTTTATCACCGTCCCTTGGATGGTGATACATGCTCCACGAGGGGGGCCCCGACGTGGACCGTGAAATATGAGGGCCTCGGTTTTAGAGATGGAGACCCTCAAGCCCAACATTTCTATACGGTCCATCGTGAGCGATGTACCGACTTCGGCCAGGAGGGCCGCCTCTTGAAAATTCCGCCCCGTCGCGGTGATGAGGGTGTCATCCGCGTAGCACAGCAACCCCATACCGGGAAGGACGGGTGCCCGCAGGAGCCAGTCAAAGCCTACGTTCCACAGGATTGGGCCGAGGACCGATCCCTGAGGAACGCCGCAGCTTACCCGACGCCGAACGATTCGTCCATCGCTCCCCTCCCAAAGAACCACCCGATCCTGGAGGTATGCCCCCAACAGCCTCCTTAGATAGGATGGCACCCCGTGATATAGGAGCGCCTCTCTTATTGTCTCGAAAGGAAGGCTGTTGAAGGCGTTCGCCACGTCTAGCGATACCGCCAGGACCACGTCCCCGCGGGCCACCGCTTCCATGGTCCGGGTCTTTAGGACACTCAGGGTGTCGATGGTTGATCGACCCGCCCTAAATCCGTACTGAGCCTCTGAAAGACCCGGTCCTATTTCCTCGAGATGCTGAACAAGACGGGCAGCGAGAATTTTCTCGAAGAGTTTGCCCGTCTCATTCAGCAGCACAATTGGCCTGTATGCTGATGAAGATTCTAGTGGCCTCCCCAACTTCGGCAACAGGACCAGCTTACCCTCTTTCCATGGCTTTGGGAATTGCCCGCTAAAAATACATTTGTTAAACAGTTCCCGAAGCCTCCCCCCTAGGTGTTCCAGGGCGTCTCGCAGAACACGCCCTGACACCCCGTCCGGACCCGGGGCAGTAGTTCTTACCCTTAGTCGATCAAGGGCCATCTCCATCTCTCGCTCCGTGATTTGAGGTGGAGCCACAATTTCATCTTCAATCACAGAGTGAGGGGCCATTCGCGGAGGGACATGCTCGCCTGGAAGGGGAAAAAGCTCACCTACGAGGCGCAGAAGAAGCTCCGGTTCCATCGTTTCCGTCACGGGGGCGCTATGCATGCGAAACTTTCCTCGCACACCACGGTACGGGCGCCCCCATGGATCCCTATTCAGGTCTGCCAGCAGCTCCTCCCTTGCTCGTTCCTTGGCTTGACATATCACCAGCTGCAACTCTTTTTTCAGCTGACGATAAGCGGCCAGCAACTGTCCCTCCAAGTCCGTGTCGATGCCGTTACGCCTGCGACAGCGAACGTAGGCCCTCCGCGCCCGGTTGCACGTCGTCCGAAGCTTTGCAATTTCGGGCGACCACCAGTACACCTGACGGCGTGTTGCCCTGCGCCGGGCCCTCGGCATGGACGCGTCGCATACTTCCTTAAGGGCGCTGTGCATGCAGCTAGCCAGCTCTTCAACACTGGCAACCTCCCACCCTCTCGCGGAACCCCACCGCTGTACGATAGCAGCCTCCTTGACCAGCTCACGATCTAGCTGGCCAAGAGACCACCTCGGGAGTTTGGTTGGCACCCTCGGGGGTTCTACTGACCTGTGGGAGGCAGATATCTCGAATCGGATGTATCTGTGGTCCGATAGAGTCTCCACCTCCTCTTCCACCCTCCAATCCCTCACTCTGCGTGCAGCGGCAGGGGTGGCGAATGATAGGTCCACCACGGAACCTCCCTGATGCCTTACGCAGGTGTGAACCTGCCCCTTGTTGAGTAGGGACAGGCTGGAAAGTAGAGCCCACACCTGGACGGCTCTCCCTCGTGTATTCGTGGCCGGATTTCCCCAGGCACGTGACTTGGCGTTGAAGTCGCCGAGGACCATTACCGGTCTTGGTGACTGCCTGGTCACCGCAGCCCTGACAGAATCAAGGAAAATCTCGAACTCGGCCAGGCTGCGAAGCGCACGTATATACCTATTAAAAATATAATATATTACATATTTTGAATACAAGCTTTTAATCCAAAATTTTGACAAAGGTAAGTACGTTTAATATAAGTGCTATGTGTTGTTTGACTAGTGGCCTTGTTGGTCTAGTGGCTAGTTATAAGTCCGCAGACTCGGTGGTCCTGGGTTCAATTCCCAGGTCGGGCCAGTAAATAGTTATTGGGTTTTTCTGTCAGAAAACTCTCAGTAGCAGCCCGGAGTCTGGAAGTTGGAAGTGTGTACACTCCAGTGCCTCGGAAAGCGCGTTAAGCAGTTGGTCCTGCACCTGAATCTTTCCGGACGTGTCGGATTGCCGTCCCATCAGATTATGAGAGCTATTGAAAAGAGAGTGCACTTGTTTGTGCGCTATAATATACTGAACAGTTGGCTAATCTCTCGAGATTGGCCGCCGTGACCGAAAGCGGTCTGAAGGACCTTATATTATATGTGTATGTTTAGCTCATTCATTACCTAATGTGTGCATACAAAATACAAATTTACTTATCCGAATACGACGTCACGAATTACGCCTAAATTTAACGATACATTGCAAGCTGGAAAAACGCTCAGAACCATTTCAGCACTTTAATCTTTGCTTGAACACTATAAGATATTGGAAAAAGGCATTATGTATTAGATAGTTGACACTCTAGAGTCTAGATAGATCGGTCCTATCGTGGCTTTAAAGGCTTGGGCACTAATAATATAAAGCCACCCAACTAATTGATTTCCTAATTATTTATTAATTATGATTTTGGTGCTGACTTATAAGTACATATATATCAAGTGTTATTTTTTTTACAGAAAACAAAAAATAGTATTATTATCAATCGTATTATCGTCGTACTCGACGAGAAAATACAATAAAATAATATTTACAATTAATATCATTTTACAAGAAAGTAAATCGTCATGTCTAGGCTATTTTCTTCCAAATACTAGCTGTACATGACGTATTATGTAGTATACAGTAGATAAAGTAAATAAATAGATCTTACCAACAAAAAATGATTACCATTACAGAGGGAAATCCATACAAAATCAAAATTAAAAAAAATGGTGTTAAGCGTTTTAAATTATGTTTTTGTGTCTGTTTCCATTCTTATTAACGTGTGCTTATAAAACTCAAATAACATGTTTAACTATTCAAAACTTGTTTCCGAACGTTCATTAGGTGGCATGAGCATCCTTCGCTATAAAGATAGCATTACAAAATTGAAGAAGCTTTGACAGATTTATATTAAGTCGGTCCCAGACAAGTGATTAAACATTTGTAACAATTTTAATTATATTTTATTGATTACAAAATTCCTTTTCGTAAATTTAGAATTACTTAAATATTTTTTTTCAATTGATTAACGCTTTGTAACACAATACTTAAACATTTAGCTATTGATAGCTCTTTTTTGTGATGAACGCATATTTTTACAATCTTTAAAGGACATCAATATCATATTGATGTAAAAAATACAGAATAATTGCAAATAATCTTGCAATTTCTATTTACAGTTGTCATTTGTAAATAAGTGATAACAAGAATAGCAGATCTGGCACAGCTATAATTATTAAACGAACACTAGCGGCCTCTATATAAAACTTACAATTCAATTGAGTCGGATAATAGCAAATGGCATCACATTCACTTGAAATGACAATTTGACAGTTTGATTGCTCCCGAGCATAGCTAAAAGTGAAGTTAGATATTAGTTATAAAAAATAACCATAAAAATCTAAACTCAATAATAAAAGACACTTAAAGGGAGCAATAAGAGTTTTGAGTGAAACAAATTAATCGTTATTTATAAAAGAAATACTAATACTCTTTAAAGTACTGTACGAGAACTTGTGTTATCAGTTTGTATTTGTTGTTAAATTAGATAAAGTTTTTGCAAGAATGACGGATAATAAAGCTTCAGTCATGGCAAATGCAAATGGAATGATGGATAAATCTAAAGAACTTCAAAAAGAAATCCTAATGGAAAAGTTAAGATCCAAAACGTCACAGTTTAAAAATTTAAGTGAAACTTCTAAAGGTGTTCGCATGGCTATGCTGGTAAGTCGACATTAAAAAGATTATCTTTCAATTTAAAAAATATCCATGAAATTTGGTCAGTTTGTCAAACTATTGCTGAGAAAAATCATAATAAAGGATGTTTTTAGATATCTCTAATTCAAAATTTTGTTGTAATAGAAAACTACTCAATTTTGTATTGGCAGCTGAATTGATTCCTTAACATCTGGCCTTCTATTAAGTTGAGTCTACTAAAATTATTGATCCTTGGGAAATGTTATGTCTCCATTAATTTACTATAATATTCTATTCAATATTAAACTAAACATAACAAGCAACAATTCTCTCTTTAGCCTGAAGTTTAAGAAGAATAAGAGCAACAAATTTACAAAATAAATGATAGATCATTTTTTGTATGGACTTTTGTTATCTGTAATAAACATATCATTATTATAGTGACTTTGTTCATAACAAAGTATTGGAACATATTTTGGATAGCTAAATCAACAATCCCTTAATTGTATATATTTATTTTTCTAGGAAAAGAGATGGGCAGTCGACAGTGCTGATCGTATGATACTACAAAAGTGTCTAGACAGCTTACAGCATTGTATCAAAGTGAGCTCATTACAGAGCTTAATTGAAAGGCTGGAATGTTTATCGAGACAACTTGGGTACAAAATTTATTTAAAATATAATTTTATGTTTTTACTATTTATTGATTTATTATAATCCAGCTATCTATACAATAGCAAGAACTATTGCATGTATATTACATTATTTGAAAAAAATATACAAAAAATCTTATTCAACAAAAAGTAAACACACTGCTATTAATGCTATGAAATATATCAACAACAATAAATCAGTACTAAATAGACAATATTATGTAGTCATTGATCTAAATTTTCTCTAAATATTGGTTTTCCATTGCACAAATTGCATATTTTATCAATTTGTTTCATTTTTAAATTATTTTTTTTAATCTTTAACAGACTAACCAGAAACTAATATATTATGTTTATTAAGTTTTAGTAATTTATGTGTTATTTGAACATCATATTATGTAAATGATAAAAGTCTAACTACTAACACAGTGAGTTATTCATAAAATTAACATTTATTTAATTGATACTAACACTCAATGACCAAGGACTCAGGTTTGGTATTTATGAAACATCTATTATGGATATATTTATATACTGTGTTAAATACAATGACTCGTTAAATTATAATTTTGTATGTATGTTTTAGATTAAAATTTGTAGTTGGAACATCAGGTGTTAATTTATTTATATCATCAGATATGTTTTATTTGGAAATACTCGTGGAATCTTCAGGGTCAGTGAAAGATGTCAAAATACATCATGAAGGAAAGGTTTGTATTCTTATTTGGATCAAATTTGATTTTGTAAAATAATAATAATTTACAAAATACATAAGATGTTATTTTTTTAATTTCATTTTATTAATTTTTAGAAGTGATTAGTTAAACAATGCTGTGTTCTTTCAAATGTCAAATAGAAATATATCTGTGTTTTTATAAGTAATATCATAAGTGTTCAACATTGTTATTTCACATTATTATATTTTATACATGTAACAATATGATACTACAGATAGAGCAGCAAAGTTGTGAAGAATTGGTTCAATGTATATCTCGGGGAGACTTTGCCGATTTCACAGCTCAACTAGAAGGCCTCACAGCAGTTTATCAATTGAATGCTGAAAAGAAAGTAAGTAATTTATCTATTTAAATCACCAGGTGTTATTGCTTCTTTTAAATATTTATACATCTTTATAACTTATTAGCTGTCACCCGCGTATAATTAATAAAAATAGAATGAATTAAAATAAGCCTAGAGCCTTTCTTGACTATATAACACAAAAATATTTTTTCAATTTGAACCAGTAGTTCTTGAGATTAGCCGGATCAAACAAACAAACTCTTAAGCTTAAGCTTTATATATTACTATAGATAACAGACACATGACCAAATAATTAATGTAATTAAATATCAATCACATAATATATAGGTTCAAGTAAGATTAATATATTCATAACTGGATATTATAAAAAAAATTACTGAAATAACAAAAAAAGAGAAGTAAAAAAATAATCAAAGGGCAAACCGATAAATGTTAATTTTTAAAATAATATAAATGATAAAGTTTACAGATTATATTAACATAATAAAAATGCTAGTAATATTTTTTCGCTTAATGATTTATAAATAAATTAGCACATGTTGCACTCAATTTGTATTTGTCAATTTGAGAACTGGAATAATTATGTTTTTTTTTATAAAGAAAATCCTTGGTTTTAGGTGAAATGTAAAGCATTTAGTGCACTTCAAAGCTTAGAAGAAGATTTGTGTTCATTAAGACAATTACAGAGTTTTATTAAAGACCCTTGGGCGCAAGTACACAAAAGTCCAATAGGATTTCTACAAAAGAGAAGAGGAGGTAAGAAATTTATATAAAATGGATAACTATATGTAAATTGTTTACAACACATCTAAGGAAAATATTTAAATATTGGTTGAAAGTGGTCATATATTACATACGCTAAAAAAATTGTTCAGTTTTTCCTAATATTCGAAATGTTATCATTTTTTAAAATATGGTTTGAGAATATGCCACATTAACTAAAAAATTGAATAATTCAGTGAAGTCCGGACTAGATGGACCGGCCCCCGTCTGGATGTGGACTTGAAAATGATCACTATTACAACACATAATGAATATTGTTTTTTTTTTTCAATTGAACCAATATTTCATATGTTTGATTTTATTTATTTCTACTTGAAAAAGTGGGATTTACCAAAAAATACCATTAATGTTTTTATTTTTCGTTTAAAATGGACTTGACAGTAGCGGGATTCTACTCTGTTACTATATGTTTATAGCTACAATTAAATAATTTAACTATCTATAATCTCAGGTCATGCAATGCGTCTTACATATTTCGTATCTCCATACGAATTACTGGACAAGGACAAAGGATTACAACCGTTAACAGTAGAGTTGTTAACATTGGGGAAGCAGTCAAATTCTAGTGCACTTGCTTCCCTCGTGGCTGTCTCACACACGCCAATAGGACAATCTGCAACAGTGCTACTGGAGGGATCTGCGGCCAACAAACTTCAGCTTTCGCCAATTATTTCTGGCGGACAGAGACCAGGAAAAGGGTAAGGAAATCATTATAAATTTAATTTACTCTAATTAAATATCAACTGCATGTGATAAGTGACTAAGTAATAAAGTACAAAGCATATGTACCTTGTAATTATCAAAGAACCAATGTAAAGTTTCAATCTTGAACTTTACTGATATTTCAATTATTTCAACATTAGTGATACCTTGAAAACAGACATTGCGAGTTTTTTTTTATTACTCTTTTAACTTCTGATATATCTATTTTCCAAAGCGAGATGTGGAACTCTCTACAGGTGTTATGTGTGTACTTTAAAAGCCTTTGTATCTTTAGAATGAGAATGAAAAGGCGTCTTCGGTATAAATTTCTTTTCTTAGATCACATCTTCAACACTTACCATTAAATATGATTTCGATCAAGTATCCCACTCTTAGTGTATGAAACTGTCAGAACTACATTTAATTTAAGTTTCCTTGTAATGTTTGAAACTATTTAAGCACTTAATAATACCAGTTGTGCTTGCAGGAATTTTTAAAAGTTGCATGAAGGTGAACTCACTGAACTATTTTGAAACACCATGTAAAATGTATTGTATTTACAGAAGTGGTCCAGTATACGCCCCGTTAGTGCCGCAAAATAGTGCAATGCTGCCGGCTTGCTTCACACTCAAATTGTCACAGCCGACGCCATTATGCTCTGGGCTCGCTAAACTCATTCATGCTACAACAGAGGTAAAAAGTTGATTTGGAGAAATAATTGTTTTTATTGTTTTGCACAATAATGTTATATAAAACTATATTAAGTTAGCATCGACCACAATTTCACTCCATGCACTATGTATGGGTGCCACGGGCACATTCTGAAGTTCTTGCCCTGTATTTATTATAATGTAGATAATAAGTCTTATTTGATTTCATTTCGAATATATGTATAACGAACCATTATACATATTATATTTAAATGCAAACTCTTTGTGACATCCTAAATGATTTGCATAGGACACTTGGTAATTTAAAACATCTCTACAATTAAAGTTGCCAAGACGATTCAAAGGCTATAAACATAATTATATATATATATTAAATTGTTTTTAGGTTGAAGTTGCAGGAGATTGGGCAAATGCTAAACCCATGTTAGGTCTAGTGGCCCAACAATCTTACAACAAGCTAGCACCGGGCAAGATAATAGAGTTGAACCTTAGCAAGGGTTTGTTTGTGGTAAGTTTTATTCATGTTAATAGATATTATTCATGTATATAGATGTTTTTTTTTAAATAGTCCAGTAAATATTAACTAAAGCTTGTTGGTTGAGCCCATACAAGAACCACTGAACGTTCAGGTACCAAATTTGTATATATAATTCATCTCGTGCACGACAATAAAGTAAACATCGAGAGGAAAACTGCAGGTTCAGATGAAAAGTTGCTACATATGTATGTATGTAACACGCTTTGGAGCGCCGTCATAGAATATGCTCCATACCTTCTCAAAATAAAAGGAGCTGTTAACTCAGCAGTATGACATTTATAGCCTTAAGCATATAAATAAATGGAACGGCTGATTGCCTATCGGCCGAATACTGAAACGTCATTCAAAATGAAGTGGGACTTAATTATTTGGAACGTCATTAATTTCAAAATTTAGTATGCGAAATTTGAAATTAAATTCGTTCCAAATAATTAAGTCCCACTTCTTATTTGAAAGACGTTTCAGTATTCGGCCATTATATTTGTCTATCGTAGTTCATTTCTAGTCATGGCTTTTCGAAATATAACAGAAGAACATAACAGAAGGACCCAATAATTTTGACTGGCCCGTATTTCGAGCCGGGCTGAAGTCACCCGTATAGAGTATGAGTGCAGCGTTTGTGTTCCGCAGAGCCTGCCGGAGCAGTGGCAGTGCTACTTCCTGTGCGAGACGCGCGCGCTGGAGGGCTGCGTGGTGAGCAGCGTGCCGTTCACGCACCCGTCGCACGTGCCGCCGCTGCTGGCCGCGCTCCGCCAGCAGGCGCTCTTCAACGCGCTCGTCGCCAGCTGCGTGCGCCTGCAGACCAAGCAGGGTACGCCGCACCACACTACTACACAAATTTATTTAAAGGAAGACAAACAGTTCAAGGAATACAAATATATATCACATTTAATAAAAATAACAATTGAATTAAAAATTATGGATTAATGAAAGTTACATAAAATATGACCAAATTAATTAATTATTCTGTGAGTCATTTCTTTAAGTGAAAATGTTTTTTACATTTCATTTCTGTTAATGGCAAAAGAAATAATTCAATATCGATTTTTAGCCAGTGAATAAAATTGGTACGACTTCTATACCTTGCGTTTATCATTATAAAATACGAAGCAATATTATAAATTATAAATTTTCCCCTTGTTAAAAGTTTTTGTAGCAACAGTTAGAGAAGTTCTTTATTTGGTTATTATAGAAATTCGATCAGCAATCTATTTTTATTTTGTAGAGTGCTAAACTAATAGACACTCTTAATCTTTATAGTAATGGAACTCGAAAGTGTTCTAATGTTCGAAGTGAGTGCGTTATCGTGGCAACACATATCTATATCACTGGAACATCCGCTGGACGAGAGCATGGCCACCGTGGAGCTGGAGTTGTCCGACCCGGCGGCGCCTCGCGCCTCGGTCTACACGCTCAATTCGCCTCCGCGAGACCACATAGACGACTACATCACGAAAGTCTTACAAAAGAGTCATTCGATTCCCATCACCCTCAGGTAACCTCGTCAAGTCACTCGATTAACATTCAGTGACTCCTCAAAGATGTGTCTAACTGATATGTAAAATATTTTAGATCTCTGATCAAAATCTGGGAGAGAGAGGCCGCGAGTCGAAGCAGCTACTCCGCTTTGGAGTCAAATTTTAGCTGTGGCCTGGGGGGCATCGATCCAGGGGGTGACGTGAAGCACGAGCCCGGGACCATGCATGGCCGCGCCCTCTACCCCACCAACGTGAGCCATCCTCACCAGGGAGGTGTGTACTATACACAAAACACGATACATTACGAATTCTGTACTCGATTAAATTTTGTATGTTTTGATTTAAATGTAATTAATCACAAAACTATAAAGATGCGTAAAAACAAACAATGAACGTTGTTTACTTTTGGTTTACAATTACTGTTGTACAATTGATTGAAAAACGGAATGTATTAAATTTAGTTCTCTAGTAAGTATATACACGCTATATAAGTATACTAGTTTGAATATGTTTTCCGGTATTGCAGGTACTTATCTCTCCGAACAGCAACATCATCTATCTATGATGTGCCAGGATTCTAATACTAACGAATCAAAAACCCAAATAACAGAAGATCGTAAGTCCAAAAAGCGTAAATCGGATACGAACATTTGGCCTCCTAATCAAAAAAAGGGTAAACCGGGAATGAACGATATGATGGATTCCGATAGTGAAAGTGATAACTCGGAAGCTTTTGGTAATGATGATAACACGATGAATAGTAATTCAACAAACGATGATATAGAGGGTCGGGAATCGTCAGTGTCACAAAATGAATTTGCGTCAGACTTAGAGCTCTCCGGCATGGATGCGACGGATGCCCTCGGTGGGCAAGATAACAGAACATCATCTGACATGGATAATTCCAACGATGGAGACGTTGAAGATATAATCAGGTATGTTCTGTATTATTTCAATCGGGTACAAAAAAGTCATGTGATATTAACCAATGAAATGAAAATGTTGCAGGAATTCTTTTCACAAGTCTGAGCACAAAAGGCAAAAGCTGAAAAACAAGGAGGAATCGCGAAGTGGTAGAAGCACATCGTCATTACTTCTAGACCTCACAGACGGAAAGTCATTCATGCCTTCTTCTGTAAGCATAACTCCTATAGGATCAAGTTCTTCAAATACACCGAGTTCTGGATCCGGATCGAACATCTCGTCGATGTTATGCCTTGACCGTAGACCAGGCATAGAAATTATACCGATAACTGCCGCTGCACCAGCCGCTCTACCCAGTTCCATAACAATAACACCTATTACATCTTCACAAGTTAAATCACTCGATGATCGCATTCGTTCTGATAAAAAATCTAGTAAATCAGGTGAAGAACGTAGCAAAGAGAAAAAGAAAAAACGACGTAGGGATGATTCTATGGGTCCACCAGAAAAAATACCACCTAAACAAGATCCCTTAACGAAACCTGTATCCGTAAGTATAAAACCAACTGACGGATCTCCAATGCGCCCAACTTCCCCAAACTCCATTTTACGAAAATTTAGTCCTAGTCCAACTCACGGTAGGTCCGTATCAATTACTAAATCACCGAGCCCTAGTAGTGTCAAAGGTATAGGCAAACCGTCAGGTACATCGAGCCATCATAGTAGTCCTAGACATTCACCAGTACAAAACAGTCCCAAACACCTTCCTGGATATTCCAGTCCAAAAAACCACAGCATTTCTTCACCTAAACATAGTTCATCGGGTTCCGGAAAACCGAGTATGTCAGCACTTAAATCGGCAGCTAGTGGTTCCCCTTCCGGGAAATCAGGTACCACTGGATATGATTTATCAAAAAAGCTTTCGAAAGAGAGTTATAGTTCGAGTTCAGTGACTTCGAGAGATAAAGAAAAAAAACATTCCAGTCTGTCTTTTTCTAGTTCTGATAGAAGCAGTCCAAAATTAAAAAACCCGATGAAATTGAAACAATTAGAAATTACCCCAGTCTCTTGTGATAGTCCCGTGACCGAACCTTTAATATCCCCACCGAATATTGAAGTGAATAAATCTAACGCGCCTAGTCAAGCACGTAACAGAAAAGGTTCCCTCAGTGCTGTTATAGATAAATTAAAATCTGCCCAACATTGTGGCACCGACTCCGAAATTACTGTAAAATCTAGTTCATCAAGTAGTAGTAGCAGCAAATTTTCTGATCCAAAAAATAGTGCTAGTAATAGCAATTTAAAAGTAAGTGAAAGTAAAAATCCAGAATATATGGTTAAACCGAGTCTTGATGGCATGAAAATAACAATAAATAAAACGAGATCAAAAGAGTCGTCCAGTAGCTCAAAGTTAAATTATTCTAGCTCCAGTTCTAGTAAACAATCTTCTCCCCAACTCACTCCGCCCAGTCAGGGTTCTCCCAAAACTCATACTGGTTTAAAACCAGGTGTCATAAGCGGACCTGCTTCAAAGAAAACACAAGTTATGCAATCCTCAAAGTCTGCTAATTTATCATCCAGTTCAACTCCTCCAAAAGCAAACATGAGCCCCTCAGAGCAATCCGGTTCCAGCAATAGCAGTAATAACCCAAAAGTGTCTTATTCCAAATCCATTAGCAATTCTGCTGGTATAAACTTATCTAAAACAGGATCTAAATCTAGCTCTGGATCTCCTAAAAGTAGTAGTGCAGATCTTTCAAAAATTATAAGAGATAGAGAAAGAGAAAAAGCTAGAACTAAGCTTATGAGTAACTCAGAAAAATCTATTTTCTCCTCAAAATCTGAGCGGCATTCAAGTCCTAGTAGTTCTAGAGATGACGTAGATGGTGATCGTTTTAAAAATACTTCTAAAGATGCAAACTTTTTGGTTGAAGGTCTAATCAAGCCACTAGATACAAGTAAATTTCAAATACCAAAATTAAAAAACCAAAACACTCCCGATAAAAGCAGTCCAGTCTCTCAATACGATAGTCGTTCTATGGTTAATGACTTTGCCCGATCTATGGACCAAGGTAAATATTCATTTTCTCATTTTGACAATCCTAATAGGGGCGTAGACTCTTTACAAAAATCGGTATATCCTTTAAATGTACCAAAACCTCTATTGAATTTGGGTGGATTAAGTCCAAAAACTATTCCACCTGGCAAAAGTGACCAATCGGAATATTCTAAAGCGGTTTCAGATAGCATTTCAAAAGGAGGAAGCCCGCAACGAAGTAAAGACGACTCGAAAGAAGGTTACTCGGCGTCGTATCCGCTGATGCCTCTAGATTATAAGACCGATATGGCCAAGGGGTTTCCAGCACCAAAGGGAAGTTCCGAAGATAGAAAAGGTGCTGATTCTTGCATGAAACCTCCCGCAAGTGGGTCTGTTGCGCGGAGTGGAGCTACAACTCCACAAGAAGCAGCTGAAATGTTATTAGATTTTTCCTCTTCTTCTGGAAGTAAAGTATCGGGAATGGTTGCTGTTAGACCTGTATATCCTGCATCTCCAGCCCTTTTGCAGTTGGCCAAAAGTCCTGCACCATCTCCTTTAGTAGCACCCTCTCCTCATTCTAATTCACCATGTATAACGGACGATGAATTAATGGACGAAGCGCTCGTAGGTCCTGGCAAATGAAAAGACGTCCTATTCAAAAGACTCGATGAATTAATAAAAAGCGAATTATTGTTATTTTTATTATTCTTGTATATATGCTTAATATAGGATTCTAATTTATGCATTACTTTAAAGCAATAATAATAAGTGAATCTCTTTATTCCTAAACATTTTGTTTACTTACACCTTTGTTGAAGAATGATAAACATAATAACTAACATACTTTATTGTTAATATCAATTAATGATGAAAATAACTATGAAAAAACGAATTAAAGCGTCTGTTTATAATTTCGCCAAGGTCATAAATACTTAGGTACGATAATTATAATTGTCTATATAATGTCTATGTTACCACTAACAACTTCTCGATTAATTATTATTTATTGGACTAGTGTGGTTTTCAATTTATTCAATTAAAAAAAATGAATCATTTTAGATGTATTATTTTTTCATACTATAATTTATTTTATCACTGTAAGTAGCTTTAACTTTTTTTATTATTATTATTGAATAATGATAACTTTACTAATAAAAAATACATTACCACTTTTTTTACTACATTTAGAATGTCAAAATATTGTTAATTAACTAAAATTCAGTTACTTTTAAAAAAAAGTTATCATTGTTTCAACGTATTTTGATTATAGACTGGTAACATTAATTTATAAACTGGAAATTAAAGTATGTATTTTCATAAAATATTGACGCCATGTTTCTATTCTTTGTTGTTGAGTTCGAACTACATACCGTTTTCCATTCTTCAAAATAACTGTTTATTTGTAAAATACGCCGGACGTATTGAACATTTAAGGAAAATCAATAACGATGACTTAGTAGTTATAAATAACGTCAAGTTTTATTATTGTGCTTAGAAAAAATATCATAAGTAATATTTAATTTTCGTAAGCTTCTATGTGTGTATATTAAGTCTTGATAACTAAATTATTTATATTTTTTTTGATTATTCATTAAATCGATTATTTTATTAGTTAAGACCTCTATAATGTTATAGGTGTCATACTTTTAAGAGAAAAATATGACCAATTGCCATGTGTTAAAATAATATAAATTATATCAATAGTTGTGAAATACGTTTTGTGTTCTCGTAATTTAAAATAAAGATCAACCGAAATACTGTTAAAATTATTTTATAAGGTTGTAAATAAATTATATTTCTAGAAACAATTTCAAAATCAATAAACCGATAAAGCATTGATATGCTAATAGTTAAGAGGAAAACATTAAACGTGAAGGAAATAAGAGAACTTTTATTTTATAATATATTTATTAAATACCCTTAATACTAAGTCGAAACTACATTGTTATTATAGTCAATAATAAAACCTTAGAGAGCTTGGGCGGTAATAACTGTAATATGGATAATAATAGTATTGTCTCCTGTATGGATAGGGCTTCCTGAAACGTCTTCTAGCAGCAACTTGCTTACGCGGCTTCTGTCTTCTTTTAAAGATAGGAATAGGCACAAAACCAGCAGCTGTATCCATAATTTCATTCGGATCTCTATTAATAATATCACTATAATTATAATCACTGTCTGTTACTGGAACTATTTCGTCAATAAGAGCATCACTTGGATCTTGCGATTCAAATTCATCAAGACTTACTGATTCTTCTATAAGGACTTCATTAGTTGGATTTTCCAAATTTTCCATAAGTATTTCCAATGGTTCTTCGTAATTATTCTGGTCTTTATCGCTTGAGTCAGTAATAAAACTGAATTCATTGCCATTTTGTTCATTTTCACTACTGTTACATCTAATTATTGACTCATTAATTTCAGGTTTTAACAATTCTTCGTTCACTGTTTCTTTTAATACAGAAGTTGCATCGGCAATGCTTAACCCTATCGTTAACAATAGAACTATTTGATTATTCATTTTATCTGAAAACAGACGAGAACGAACGTTAAGATTGAAGTAGTATTTTTTTTCGAAAAATAAAGCCTTATATTGTGAAATTTCTAGGGCAAAGAAAGGTGACATATTGGTCATGGCATAAATTTTAAAGTTAACAATTACAAGAGTACACAAACAATAAGTACTTTTGCTTTTAAAACTTTTTTTCTTTACATGTTACAGTATTTTTATGGTTCAAATCGCACTCGATGGCGGAGAGAATTCTGGGGCAATCTAACTGGATTAAGAGTCGAAATGGCGCAAGGATAATTAATCTTAACCAAAAGATTGCGGGTTCAAATCTTGCAAGGTGTTCTGGCAAGATTTTCATATGCTTTTTTTGTGTTTCTAATTCATTTCGAATGAATGAAAACATCGTGGGAATACCTGCACGTGCCAAATGAAAATCTACCACACGTGTATCCACCACCCCCCATTGGAAGCGCGGAGGAATATGCTCCAAACCCTCCCCTCAAAAGTAGAACAAGCTGTGGCATTTTTTTTATAGCATAGGTAGGCGGACGAGCATATGGGCCACCTGATGGTAAGTGGTCACCAACGCCCATAGACATTGGCATTGTAAGAGATATTAACCATCGCTAACATCACCAATGCGCCACCAACCTTGGGATCTAAGATGTTATGTCCCTTGTGCCTGTAATTACACTGGCTCACTCACCCTTCAAACCGGAACACAACAGTACAAAGTACTGCTATTTTGCGGTAGAATATCTGATGAGTAGCGGTACCTACCCAGACGAGCTTGCACAAAACTCCAAGTAAACTTAAAAATAAATTTGTCTGTTACATTTATAACGAATACACTTTAATCAATAATACTACATAAAGTCAAAAATACTACTAAAATGTGTAAAAACGGTAATTTCTACATCTCATAGGTTTATTTATGTTTCACTCCGCTGACCGTAACACAAACTATTGGCTAGATTTTGGCTTACTCACATTACTTACATTATGTTAAATTAACATCTGACGTGACTTCGATTTGTTTGATATCTTCTTTGAGCTTGATTATTTCTTCTTTCGGCCCTCGTCTTTTCCCTCCTATCTCTTAATGCTTTCATTGCAAAACGTGGAAGAAAAGGATTTTGTGATTCTGCTGTTTCCATCATTTCGTAGTCCGTCGATTTCGATACTAAATTGACATCTTCAGATGGCTTTGCTCGGCACAGCCCGAGCCCAATAAGTAAAATAAAAGTGATTAAATTAAAAAGTTTACAATATGAAACCATTTTTAAATTTATATATGAAGTGGATACTGTGATGTCTAATCCCTATATAATCCGTTTGTTGTTGGTGTCCGGTTATATAGGATGATATGGCTCTGGTGACACACATAAAATGCATTTGTTTACAATATAAATGTGTTTTAGGAAATATAACGGATCATGAAGTCGCTTCCAATTATCGCGCCCTCGTTCATCGTTATAGACCTTTCCCTTCTTTAATTATTCAATATTATTTAAAAAGTCAAAAATAAGTATAATGTATATGAAAAATAAGAATAATGTCGTCTTTTATATATATGTAACAAATATCCATTTTGGGTTATGAATAGTAATTTAAAATCAGAAAATGTAATGTGCAAACAGCAAAGACAAGTAGAGCAAGAACATTATTATTAATAAGGTAAATATACATAGGTACACTCGTGTTATAAATACCTACTTCTATATATGGAATTAATTAAACTAATTTTATAAGCTAATTGTACTTAAGATTATATTATATGCAAAATAAGACAATAGAAATCCTTGTTCAGAAATACGTAAATAAATAATAGAATGAGTTCTTAACTATGAATTGGTCCCGAAGTTCACACACATCTGTAACTGTTAAATCATAATGACTCATGGATAAACAGCGATAAATCTGTGTTGTGCCAAGAATAGCATAAACAATCCGGATTTCTTTGAAAATAAATTAATTCGCCGTAGTCTACATCTACAATGACCATATTGCTATACTTTAATGAAGGTACAACAATTATGAATAACATTCGACATGTTTCCTAATTACTAGATTTATTTTTATATATTAATTAAACGAGAGTTTGCGTGTTAAGATGCTGGTTCCTCGTGCTCGTTCAAACGGCTGGACGTATTCTAATAACATTTAACAGGTCGTTTAGTCGTTTTAAAATTTTTAATAAATATTAAATTTCCGCTTTCTTGGGTATCTTTATTATTATTATTTTTTAAATATTTAAACTCGAATATCAAAACAAAATTTAGTTATGACATTGACAGTAACCTTGTTTTTTTTTTAAATAAGGTGAAAAAATACGGCAAAACTAAATTTAAAGGTCGTAGCGACACTTTTTAATACAGGTAAATGTCACTTGGCACATTGTCTTGACCGTTTTCAGCGGCTACTTTCAATGGAAATTAGCCAACAGCAGGAGTTGTAGTAGACTTGTGTATGTAGTATGCTCACACACAAAATTACTCTTCTAATACCTTTCTTATAGTCTGATGATAATCACCGTTAGGAGGTCCGAAACTACTTTACTTGATGGTAGGGCTTAGTGCAAGCTCGTCTGGGTAGGTACCACCCACTCATCAGATATTCTATCGCAAAATAGCAGTACTTGCTATTGCTGTGTTCCGGTTTGAAGGGTGTGAGCCAGTGTAATTACAGATACAAGGGACATCACATCTTAGTTCCCAAGGTTGGTGGCGCATTGGCGATGTAAGCGATAGTTATCATCTATTACGATGTCAATGTCTATGGGCGTTGGTGATCACTTACCATCAGGTGACCCATAGGCTCGTCCGCCTTCCTATGCAATAAAAAAAGAGAGAAATCAGGCGATAGACTAAAACCGTTCGTGCTTTCTGCAGCTCAGAAGTATAACACTACCAACGCGGTGAGTGCCTGCCAATTTATTGACTGAAATACCCTATGTATATAGCCTATAAGTAATAATCTAAGCGTGGTAATTATTTAGTAGCTAACTCTTTCGCGTATCCGCCCTAATCCTTACCGCCCTTTATTATATGTGATCCTTACCTACTAAAACCTCTGTGATGGCTGTCTTCGGCACGGATCGAAGAAGCTACGAGTTCGTATTGATATAATCAATCCTCGACCTCTTCTGTGCTGTACTTCCGTGCTCGTGTCTCGGCGGAGCTCTCCTCAGGCTGCGAAGGTGATCGCCCCCCACTTCACACTCATCTCCAGCGCGTACGGTTGCGTGAGGCCGTCCCAGCTGCCGGCCTCCTCGCGTATCTAGGTTTGCGTCCTATCTTTTAAGCCCCGGGTGTTAGGACTGTAGATGAACTGAGACGACGCATTCGTCGTCTCCGCCGATCCGAATCAGCCCTTTTCCAATCACGGGCCACCTTTTCCTTCTGGACCATGACGGTTTTACAGAAGCAGCCTACGACTCTTCAGGCCGATTTCTTGCAAAGCATATTAGCTATTTCCTTTAGCCATATTGTTCGTAATCAAAAAACTTCAAATCTTAATTATTTCGTTTTTTTCTTTTGCCAAGACAGTTTCGACTTCAATGAAATACCAAACATATTTTATAAAATTAAAACAAATTATTTATTTCATATTATGTATTAATATAGTATACAGGCTTTAAACCAACCCTAGCATACTAATAAAATAGTGACCCTGTTGTTATACAAATTTTCCGCAGGTGTATGTTTACATAGTTAAAGTATTAGTCAGCAGGAAATAAATTTATGATGTTCATGTAGTAATAGGACGCTTACGATAGTGTACGTTAAATAATATCATTTTAATATATATACTAAATTGCTTACAAAACTAAGACATTCGTTGTGTGTTACTCGAATAATCTTATATTTAAAATTAAACTAATACACATGAAATACCTAAATTTATTCCTAGGTCTTTAATGTCTGTATCTGTAATCCTTTTTATAAAAACAATATAAAAATAACCAATAAATTAGATTAAACAACCGCTTCTTATTTAACTTATTAGGTAGCTTAACACTGAAGGAAAAGTTGCACAACTAGGTATATTCTATTTCTGTACTGGATGCTCACAGGGCCTTAAATTTAATTTGTATAAAAAAAATATACAGTATTTCGGTCAGACCGAAATACTATCCACTAATATAATATAATATTCTACCTCTAAACAGCAACCTATTTTTTATCATTGTGTTGGCATGAAGAGTGAGTAAATAAAAGTACAGGCACAAGACGTATCATCAAAAGAATAGTGGCGCTTTGACCTTTGACCAGACTAACTACATATATTTAAAAAAACCGAATATAATTAGAAATACGCTCAGCTGTAGTAATATTAATTAATAAACTTTTTTCCTTTTAAACAACATAACATGGACTTAAATTAGTTCGAATTATTATTTAGAACTTCGTATCGCACGTCGCTACAGAACCCAATGAGCCATGGAGGGTTCAAATCCGGTTTGGGTCAGTGAAAGTTACTGGATTTTCACTTAAAAAACTCAGAAGCAACCCGAAGTTAGGTTCATTGGCCGTGTTACTCCCTGGTCACGAAAAGGACGTAAATAAATTATTCCTGAGCCTGATAACTCTCCGGTAGTGCCAGATTGTTGACCCATCGGATTATGAGCGTGAGGCAACAAAGAATGGACTGTGTTTTGCAATAAAATATCTTCTGCATAGGCTGTTCCTTTAGATATAAGCCGTGACCGAAATTCAAAAGGACTGTCTTATTCAAATATTATTAACATTATATTATAATAAAAAACTAATTCGTATTTTAAAAAAAAAATTATCACTTTATATATCTACTATATGAATAATAAATTATGATAACTTTTTTATGATATAAAATTTTAAAAAACTATTTAAGTCATCAAATGTCTTCAAATATATTTAGACACAATGTTTTCTCAAATAGGAATAGTTAATGTTATGTTTAAGACAGATCACCATACATAAAATAAAGAAGGAACACCGTATTACAGCTCTTCGTAATTTTACTTGGTGGTATAGCTTTGTGCAAGCTCATCTGGGTAGGTACCACCCACTCATCAGATATTCTACCGCAAAACAGCAGTACTTGTTATTATTGTGTTCCGGTTGGAAGGGTGAGTGAGCCAGTGTAATTACGGGCACAAGGGACATAACATCTTAGTTCCCAAGGTTGGTGGCGCATTGGCGATGTAAGAGATGGTTAACAGCTCTTACTACGCCAATGTCTATGGGCGTTGGTGACCACTTACCATCAGGTGGTCCATATGGTCGTCCGCCTTCATTCATCCGTCCGTCAGCCTACTTCAAAAAATCAAAATCATTTTCTTACAATATACATTTATATTCTACGAATACTTCACTAAATAGAGTGGACATTCATCACGCTTTCACGTGTGTGTAAAAGGAAGCAAATCATGCTAATAATAACTCTCGTACATTTGTTGTTAAGGAAATTTGGAAATAGAGCTTGTATTTTGAAGAAAATTAACATAATTGTCGGAAATTAAACAAACATTATTTTTATTCTTTGTATACTTAATGAGATATATTATAATAATAGTAATAGAGCTTTATTTAATTCCATGCTGACTACATAATAAACAAATACAGTAAAATTGATAGAGAAGAGATATATACATACAAATACACATACATACATACATATATATATACACACATATATATATATATATATATATATATATATATGTATATACACACACACATATATATATTTTTTTATTTTTTTTTGTTTTTTTTTTTAATTTGTTTAATTATTATTTGCTTAATTATCAAGTTCCTAAATATTTAAAGCATGGACCCCGTTCGGGTAAAAGCCTCCCCCAAGGAATGCCATCTTTCTCTGTCATTTGCTCTGTTTAGCCAACTTCCGCCCGCGCACGCTACTATTTAATCTGCCCATCTTGCCTTTGGTAGACCTCTTGATCTGGTACCTCTTGGCCCAGACCACTTTACTGACCGTAGAGTCCATCTATCGTCCTTGTAGCGGGCTACGTAACCTGCCCATTTCCATTTAGCAATTTAGAGATATATTATATAACTTTATACTAATTGTCTCTTAAGTAGGTAGGTTCTAGATAGATTCCGAAATATATGCTTTAAATCCGTTAAAAAAAAGTTACTGAGTTTTTCTATCAAGGACTTCTCAATTCTGCCACAAAATTTTATTAGTAAAGTATAAGCACTATACACTCTTTTACTTCGGAGAGCATATTACAGGTCCAGCAAACAAAACGGTCTCCAGTTGTGTCAAATTATTTTTATATCGCAGAGTAAGAAAATAGAAAGTGCATCTGTAATTGTATATTATCTCCTGCGTATCATGAGGAGGTAATCATATTATCTCTATGTTTTAAGATCAAAGATCACAAAAGTCAAACATCAAGTTTAAATTACGTCTGAAATCGAGTTAGTCATTCTTCAATATTGTAATGGTAAAAATGTTAAACTTATTGTCTTTGTTACTTTTAACATCAATACTAGTTATACTACCTAAAAAGTATTAAATACACGAACAGATATAGATACATTTGCAACTCATAGAGAACAAATACATACATTATTCTTTCTTTAAACGAAAGCTATCCTTTTATTGGATTAAAAGGAAATTTAAATTTTTAAATTTGTTCAAGTTGTTAGTGTTTTATATAAGTAGATAAAGTTGAACCGTACATTTAAATTTTAAATGATTTTCACATTTGTGAAATATGATTGTTTTCGATGTTATTTCATCTATTCCAGTTATTTATTCATAGCTATGAACATAATGTGTATACAAGTTTACCTGTAAACAAAACAGACATGTTATTTCAACAAATAACTGTAAACAAATTATAAAAACAGATAAAATGCATAATGTCAACAGGTTACAAAACAGTGTATAAACGTCGAATGAAATTAGAACATCGAAAAATAAACTTTAAAACTGGAAGAAATAAAGATCTTTCTGAACTTTATCTAGATATAATGAAAAACCAATTTGTGATCGAGATGGTTAATATATTTTTTTTTACTTTGTGTCATTTTTTCCTCTTACACTCTTATATCAACAACTAATTCGCTTAATTTATCTAACCGTCGAAAAATCGTTACGAAGAATTAAAGTAAATAAACAAGAATTGAACCAGAAAAAAGTCATCGCATTGATTTGTCATTCGCACAATTAGGGCGAATAAATTGATTTAAAGTAAAAGTAAAGTAAACAGTCTTTGAATGTCCCACAGCTGAGTTAAGGCCTCTTCTGCTTTTTTGGGGAGAAGCTTTTGGAGTTTATTCTACCACGCTGCTCCAAATGCGGATTGGTGGAATACACATGTGGCAGAATTTGAGTGAAATTTGACACATGCAGGTTTCCTCACGATGTTTTCCTTCACTTTCACGAATAAATTGGTTTGCGAAGGTTAATATCTCGTTAGTTAAAATAATATCTATGGATAAAATCATTATTTAAACCACACAAAGTCGGGACGGGCAGCAATAATAGTATTAAATAATGGTATATACAGTGGCATCTTTTCTCACTTAAGTAAAAACTTAAACTAAATGTCAATTCATACAGGTAACACCTTTCATCTAATGTTAAAAACCGGGCTTCGCGTGGCGAGCTCTGCCGTTCACATATGTAGCTATTATCTATTATTCTTAGACGCTGCCTTCAGCCGGACGATGCAAATGTTTTTATTATAAATATTAAACATTATTATATCACATATTTTTAATAAAATCTGCCTTTATATAAAATATTGAATATTCTTTAGTCAGCGCGCGTCTTCAGGAATCGCCAGTCGTATGTAATCATATGATGTAGTATGTGTAATGTAGGTAAACCCCATAATATAAAACGAACTATTGTCAATTAACATTTATGGCAATTTTAATTGTTAAAATCTAGATATTGATTAATAAAATGAATAATGTAAGCCCACCAAAAAAAAAGAAGCAATCTTTTTTATATATTCATTGCTGTTTGCTGCCAGACCCACTATTATGTATTCATCATTAAGCTTAAAATCTACATCAACCTCGGTCGACTCGAACACCAAATATGTAGAGTCAAATCTTTGAAAAGTGAAAATATTGTACAAAATATTTAATGGCAATGATACGAGACTATATTTGATAATACTTTACAATAATAATTAATTTGTCTATATGAACGAGCATGCGTAACGCTCACGCATATTAATCTGTTCAACCACATGCAAATGAGCAAATGCAAGAGAAACATGATATTTGATAGAGACATTGTATGAACACGATAAGTAAGTTTTCAACTTTGTAAATAATTTTATATTTACCAATAAATAAAATTAAAGTGATGTAAAAATATATAGATAAGTATGGCATATTATTAACGATAAAAAGAGCTCGGAGTTAGTAGGTAGGTATTTGTGGATTTTTATACAGGATATTTATGTACATGTAATAATTGTATGTGTTTATTACATTTTTGCCGGTTTACTGAGTTCTTTGTCGCATTTTTCTCGATAATCTATGTACATTCCGAACCCGTACAAGCTTTAAATTCATCTTGTATATTTACGATTCCTAAGTTCTTGTATAAAGTGTGTTTTGACGACAATTCAGAAGTCTACTATTTCCTTTAATTACTTATATTATTTTATATAAAAACTTCGACCGCTATAAGAGTACCATAAAGATCACGCGAAATTTCTAACATGCACGATTGTATATATGCTGTAACACAATTACTTTTATAGAGGAAATGATTAAGATACATATTATACAAAACAACGACATTTTTAACATTATGTAATAAATTTAATAACATGTTTACAAATTTGTTCTTTATTATTTCTAAAGCAATTAAGTACAGCAATTAAGTTAAGTACTGTGATGTGATATGTTTATTCGATATATTAGTTTTTTTTTTAAGAGTGGTTTTTAAGTGCACTTGTAGTGTGTGTAATAAGAGTAAGAACCTTTTTTGAAAAATCCATTTCTGTTTTGCGATTTAATAAAAAAAAACATGTGTGCTATTCACACGTGGTAGAAGTGAAACCTTCAAAAATTTTGGCTTCAACTGTATAATGCTTCCTATCTCATTTTCTCCCACGCTAAATCTTATGAATTTATGAGTCTCTCTCTTTTTACTGTCGCTTTTTCGTTTCATCGACTTTCAAATCACAACGCTGTTAAAGAAGTTTTCACTTTAAAAATATATTTATTATTATTATGCGTTTTTTTCTGTAAGTGATAGTAAGAGCAATCTCTTAACCCACTGACACAGTTTCACAGGTTAAAATATGAAAATCTGTGTGATTTTTCAATTAGTAGCTATATGCAAATTGAACAAAATATTCTATATAGTATACGGGCGATAAGCGTTTCAATTTAGATCTCCATCAGACATCAAGAGGTACAAACGATGCAGATACTGAAAGCTAACCAAAAGTTTCAGGAGTGAAACTTACGCGCTCTATCTGACTGAGTACGAGACGAACCAGAATGTTCACCTGCCTCTGCTATCAAAAATAAAATTTAAAAAACTGACTACGAGATTATACATTTCAAGTCACGTAAAACTTAAAATAAAATTGTGAAAGTATTGTTTTACGTTCAGTGACCACATGGCTACTAAATGTTATTTACTTTATCAAAATGTGCAATCTAACGCACGCGACACTTTATTTTTCATGTACGATTGTGATGATGATGTCGTGATTGGTGACGTCACTCAAACGCGATCGGACCGCACTGAGCGCTCGTGATAGCTGCTGGCCATAGCTGACACAGTCCTAAAACGATTTCTCTCGCCCGCAGTCGCTCGGCGCTTCGACCGCCACCAGTCGCCGTCCGCCGTCGTCACCGGAACGTGCCGGAACGCTTCTCTATTGATCGCTTTCATTCACAATGTTTTGACATTCCGGAGTGAATAATAAATAAAATAGTAATACTCTGACCACCATAAAAGTACTTGATAGTGTACTAGCTAATTTTGAGTTAGATTAAAATCAAATTAGTACTGCTAATTTAGAACATAAATAGGCAAAGCGGCAACTAAAGATGAGAGACACGAAGAAACGGTAAGTTCTATTACACGAATTTAATAGATATCATAGATAATGGAATTAAGAATTATAAATCGATATATATTATATTATTATATACTTATTAAATCGTAACAAAAAGGCTACCGTTTTCCTCACAAATTATTTACTATGGTGTTTTTTTCACATCATCTTCATCATAATTATTAAAGTGTTAAAATTTAAATTTCAAATAAGTATTAAAAACTTCAGACTTCCTACGAAACTGCTTATTTTTTAATTTAAATTTCGAAAAGTCAATCTTAAGTTACTTTGTTTTAAATTAACTACCTATTGTTATTCAACAAAGCACTCACATTATTTTGTAATGCTAATTTTTAAGGCTAAATTCGTAGTTCGGCAATCTCAGGAAAAAAAACGTACTGTAAGGCTCTGATACACGCAGATTGTTAATATTTTCTCTTTAGTAGCATAAACAATACATTACAGAGATTAACGTTCTTTAAAGGATCTTCAAACAAAAAATATTTTATTAGGTACCTATATCCCATATGTATTATATTCTCATTGGTGCGTACCACAACAAATGCGTCATAACGAATGATGAATAATTTTTATTCCTTTGCAAAATATATGTTTTAATAAAAAAAATTGACAGAAGTTCTCATTCGATCTTATATGACATTTTATAATGAAAGTAAAGATAATATTTTTATTATCTAAATAAATAAAAATAAATATATATTATATATATATGTATATGTATTTTATATACTTATACATACTATAACACCATGATTGATTACAAGTTGTTATAATAGTAGGGGAGAGCCCAAGCGGGATTTCGAAATTTACTAAAGCGCGGCAGATGAATACAGGGTATGCCCTGTACCCGGTTAAGTACCTCCACCAAATATGAGCCCCACATATTATTGCAAAATATTAACATTTTATTTGAACTTCTATTATGTCGTTTTTGTAAAATGGTACATGAATGATACGATTTCATAAGGAAACTCCTTATGGACAAGGGTCATTCAGTATCGAGGCCACATTGGGTCGGATTTCGGTAACATTAAAGGCGTATTAAAATTTGCACATTCTTTAAAAACCATTCAAAGCTACTTTTTAATGTGTCACATGACAAAACTAAATTAAAGTTTTAAAATAATCATGTGTAAAATATTAGTAGCTGCTTAGTAAATAATTGGAAGTAAAGTGAAAAACAAAGTACCTAGTACGTTCTTATATCACTTTAAAATATAAAAAGCTAATACCTCACTAATAGTACAAAAGCCAAATTCTGTAATAAATGGGGCCGTATATTTCTAGCTATAAGATGGACATACATTTAAAAACTATCGTATTTTATATAATCATATAATCGTTGCTCTGTGAGTGCCTGCAATTCATATCTCTTACATATTATGTATATGTATATATTTGAGTAAATCGGTGTTTTGTGGCATGCAATTAATATACTAGACACTACTGTCATTAAAATTATTTCCTTGTATAAAGCTATTACGGTTGATCTTGTTTAAGAAAATACTGGTTTGCTGGCTAGTAATATGTAAGTAACAATCAGCTGAATGTAAAATTGTAAGCATTTAATAAAGGTTTGATTACTCTTACAAACCGTAGTTTAATTATTTATATTTATATCATATACCTTTTTTTTCTTCTGACTGTAATCCATTTACTTTTCGAAAACGGCGTTCTAACCTTTTCAGAATAAAAATCGTATGTAGAATAGTAGAAACACGGAACAAAAAAGGTATCATCCGAACAAAACAAACATACCTTGATTTTATAGTTATAATAGTAAAACCTTGCCTTTATATTTTCTTAAAAAAATCTATACTTAGTTTGTAGTAGTCTCAAGATAACATTATTTGCTCTTTAGTTATACATATTAGTAACTGTGTACCGCAGTTTTACTCGCGTTTTTTTTTTATAGGGTTATACGGAACAATAAAACGCCCGTATAGTCGTTTTAGTGATTATGAGAATATTTAGTTTATTTGTGTAGTGGATAGACTCGTTACCTTGACACGTACGCAAATGTAACCATTATTCACATAAATAGTAATTTTTGGCCATTTTGAAGATACACAGAAAGATACATAATTTTTCTTGCAGATTTTAATATAGCATAGTTTATTTAAAATTCAATGTCATATATCAACTTCATTGTTGTCCCTCTAAGTAGACATTCAATATTTTCAAACTAATTTCTACCATTTATTCTTATCATCCCTTACTTTTTTTTGACTGATTGACTTTAGCAAAAATAATAATAACATTAGTCAGTTATGTAAGTACCAACAAAGACGCGATAGGTAATTTTTTTTATTTGTAAACATTTCATCCTAACATCGCTACCTTTGTGAAGTAGTGAAAGAAACATTAAATGAATTAGTCGATAGCAAAGGTTTTATTGCTTTAGAAAAATAATGTCGATCAGCCTTCAGGGAACCATTAAATAGACTAATTTACAAAGTTACTACCCATATACGTAATGTATTAACTACTCTTACTACTACTAATGACTCTCACGTTAGTATTTTTTCTACTTAATAAGGTTGCAAAGGTCATCCCCAGGTCTTGGATTTAAGCTCAGGACGAACCATATAAAAAGTTATTTCCTTTTTCCTGCTAAGCAGTAGTGTTTTCATTGAGAATGACTGCCATGGCCGAAATTGGATAGCAGGGGATCACGGTCAATGGTCAATATATTAAAGTTACTCTTTGTAACTTCTCTTCCTTTTCTTTCAGCTTTTCCGCTGGTAGCTTAATGTTCTATTCAGCCCTGTAGCTAAACAGTTCATAAGTCATCTGTTATGTTTACATTGTTTAGTTTTAAAAACTAGTCTATACTGATAAAGGCTTATATGATTATGTTATCCAACATCCATTTAGACCAATTGTTTATATTATAATAATACGACGTAAAATATAGGTACGTAAAGATTTATCTTCATAAGAATTTTCTTGAACTTGAATTCAGTTTTTCACAATCCCCTTCCTTAAAAGAACTGATAAAATATACGTATCTTATCAACCCTGATTTCATAAAAAACTATATAAACATTTCATTATCTGTAGATTTTCGATGATTCAATAAATCCGTAGTTTATTTATTTGTTAAATCGATTGCGATAATACCTTAGACGTATTGATACTGTCAATATTATAATATTTCCTCAAGTTTATGAGGAAAAAAAGTCGAAAGTATTACATACGTTATAAAAATATTTTCAATACAATAACTGGACTGAAGTCATGATAAAATATAGAAGTACTTTCATAAAATTATTAATAAGAGCTAAAAGTTAGTGTACATATATGTATATTTATACATATATTTAATGCGATAAAAAATAAGATGGATTTCCCTTATTATATTTTTTATAAAAAAATAGAAGAGCTACTATATTGAAAATCGAAACATACGAAACACAGTTTACTTGGTTTTTAGATAATAAGATTTGTGCCTATTTTTGGCTGGCTAAAGAAATAGCTTACCAGTATTTAAAATTATATATTGAATTTTTAATAAGCAAATTGTATACAAGCAATGACGTCAACTGGCTTGTAATAATTAATGACTTAACAACGCGAAACCTTTGTACAACGAACAAAAGTGCTTAGACCAAAAATACCATCAACACATCTACCTATATTATATCTATTGTCTAAATTCAAACTACCTATATTATAAAAAATTGAAACGTAGCATGATTTTGTAACTGCTTACTTCGAGTTTCAAATCCGAGTTCGGAATAATTGAATATTCTGGGCTGATGTAAAAAAGTAACATTGTAGAAATTTAGAAGTCATATAGTACCAGTACTATTCGACATTGCACATTTGTCCATCATCTTCTTATTACGCTTGTCTGTTTTATATGTCGTAGGCTAGTTAAACACACGCGGACACTTCAACTTGGCGAAGTGTCCACTGATAACATCTTGATACTGATTGTCGCATATCGGTTGTACTGTATGCGAATTAGATATATTCACAGAAACGCTAGTAAATATTATTATTATAATAAGTTATTTCTATAATTAATCATATTTGATCAGGTCGGACTCTCGACTTCATTATATTTAGGTACTGTTCACTTTTAACAATTTTTTTAAAATATTATATTTTATTTTAATGTAAAATTTTGTGCAGATATCTTATCGCAATTCACCGTTTTATTATTATATTATTCATTATGAATGGTAGAGAGTACTATTAGCAGTAATACAACATTTTATGTGTTGTGCAATTAAGTATTAAATAAATAATAGAAGACATGTCACTTTACATGGACTTGGCTGTGACTACAGGCTGTGTAACCAATCCAACCAACTGTAAGGAGCACCTTATTATATAACAATTTTCTCAAAACTTTTAAGACATCATATTATTGTAATAAGAACATCTTCAATCATCATAATGACTCTACATTGAAGGTCAACTCACATCTGATTGCTATTTATTGAACATTACGTCAGCTAATTTCTACAATTTATCCTGTTTCAATAAACTTTACCTACATAGTAGCAAATTTTGTCACAGAATTCGATCCATATGGTAATATTAAACAAATGCTTCGTTTGCGTATGTGCGTTTCAAATTTCGACTTGTAAATATCATATCACAATAGTTCATTAAAACTTTGCAGTCTTTGTATACGATCTACAAATAGGTACCTACAACACACACAATAGAAAGTACTATAAACGTCAATACTGCAAATCACAATTTCAAACTACGGTTACATTTTTTATCGCTATGTATTTCGTGATTTTCAAACACATAAAATTGGTCACTAAAATATAATATTGGTGAAATAACGGCAATGCAGATAAGTCATTAAATATCGTAATTGTAGGTTATTGTTACGCCACTAATAAACATACATTAGAAATAACAAAAAAAGCGGCTTCGGATGTTCTTTCCAGATAACTAACTTTACTGATTTTACGTCGTAAATACTATCACCCGGGCGATGCCGCGGGAGAAAACTATTATTATACATATAAGTGAAAAACCAAGAAAAACCAAGATAGCCTAATACTTATAGTGATGATGATGAATTAATAGAGAATAACCGACGATAGCGGAATCATATGCTAAATTTGATCTTATAAACAACCTGGTCCTGAACGGTGAAGAAAACCTACCTTCGTAAAACTTAAATGTGTCATATGAAATACTGTCACATTATACACAAACCTGTAGGCTATAGATAACGTCAAAGAATTAACTCCAAACCTGCTCCTACATAATGTTATAATATTAATACTATAAATTACATTAAATTGATTATAATTAATTAATTAATGGATAACAATACACAACTTAATTTATATTTAAAGATTTAATTTGACGTAAACTTTCATGTCGACGTTTTACAGTCATAGCTTATCTTAGAATTCAATTATTTTTTATCGATAGAACACACATCAAAAGAAAACAATAATCTTTAATCGTTCGACATATTGCTCATACTACTATTTTGCCTTGTAATGTTTTAATTTTGTAAAAATACGTTTACGATTAAGGAAGTGCAGATGTACACCATGCACACAAATACACATATTAACGCTTCAAACTTTGAGCAACATAGAGGAAAAATATATACAATCCAAAAAGAAGCCCAGACTACAAAGTTAGATGTACGTTTTGCACACTACGATTTGTAAAAAATTGTCATAAGTAAACAGATTATGGACTCTCGACCGAAGGAGCTCCAGCCTTTTGTATCGACAACTGCAATAAAAGGCAATTAAATCGCTGAACCCTGTATGAATATTATAAATATCTTTATAATAAATAAAAATTTTAACAAAACAAAAACCGAAAAAGAAATTAATATGCACTAAAAAGTAAAAAAATAATTGCGTATTCTTCTATAATTTGATAATTAAATTAAATAAAATATGTAGGTATGATTGTGTTGTGTGGTTGATAATGTAGTTACAATTATTGTTATTTTTGGAGTCGATGTCAGCCAAGGTGGGGTATAACTACATACACAGTTATAGGTGAGATGTGCTTGTGTCGCACGCGCAACTTAACGAGGCGAATAAAAGTCAATTTGTAATGTGTAAGTTTTTGTTTGTTTTTAAAGGACTCCCGTATTATTATTACTAGGTATATTAAAGTGTTTCCTTGGCTGACATCGACTTCAATTTGTTTTTACACTAGGGACACGGCGTGCTGTAGATATAATTAAATTAACCATTTAAAGCATAGTTTTGGAGAAATTAAAATTCGATTTTAATCTACTACTCGAAATTACTGTTATTGCTCAGTTGTTTTATATAACTCTGCATTAAGAACAACGGCGCAAATGTCACACATTGCACAAAGATGCAACGTAAATTAAATATGTGTATATATTTTGAATATAATTTACCTATAAATACAATTAAATACATATGTATGTGAAACATATACATTTAAATTCGTAATCAACGAAACGAAATAACACAGAAAAAAGAACTGAATAGCACAAACGAAAAGTCTATGGTGATATAATAATACTTACAAAAACATCAAAAAATATAGACCATATTTAATTTGGACATGATAAATTATATATATATATATATACACATTCATAGATATTAATTTGAAGGATAACGGATAATATAGAAATTACCGACCGAATAAACCAATTAATTTCTTTATTTGCGGTAATTTTAAGAATAATATAAATACATAATATAAAAAAGTGGATTAGTATACTATGCTTTAATGACAACGCCGATGTCGAACACAGAAATGACCTCTACAATCAGGTGGATATTATAAAATAAAATTGTTATAGAATAATAATTTATTTTATGTATTTGATTCTAAGCCCGAACGTCTATAATATGTAATCGTATTCCTTTCGTTTGTGCCAAATGGATCATTTTAATGGATCGTTGACCCATTTCCATTAGGTATGTATTGAGTAAAGTAAAATATATATTCAATGAATTACGTTACACGTCGAAGTAAAAATGTTGAAAGCCAACTTTTATCGCTCTACGCTGTATAAGCGATTTTTTGAAATCCATTTATGGAATTAAAAATCAAGCAATCTTGTAGAATGACAGGTAACGACATTTATATGTGGCCTTTGTTTACATGACCAAAAAAAACACAAAAAATGACTAATGACATTGATAAGTACCTCGAGTTATAAATTTTGTTTAGTTAATATGGAAAGTTAAAAGAGAAAAATGGCTTTATCTACTTAAATTTAAACTAATACTTAAATTTAAATTAATTAGTTTAATTATCATAATCTATTTACAATCGACAATGATATCATGAAACACAATAAAACCTACTGAAACCATCTTTTCTTAATAATTAATTAACCGGTATACTTTGGAACTTATTGCAAAACTTCAGCACTATTTATTCTTACGGTCCATTGTCGTTTTAAACTAAACATATCGGATATGGTATTCAAACCGCACCTAGTTAAAGGCATGCAAATTATTTAACAAAGGCGAAACGTCCAGGGTCAAACGACGTACGTACATACATATATAAGTAATATGTATAGGCGATTGTGACGCTTTCATATGTCGAATTTTTAAATGGTCTTTATATAATATATTGTAATATACAGTCATATACGTACATTTTTGACAGCACATCAGAGAGCTATATGTGGATCTATACCCTGATAATTACATATCTATATACTTACTACATAAATTATTATAAAATATTCATAAATAATCGATTCTAAAAGCTTAGTATGATAATATAATGAACAAATAATTCAATTAATCCAATTACTTAATTCACTTGAGTCATTCTATATATTCGAGTTTTTTACCCACAAGTATTTAATCTATGTTAATTTTATAAAAAATATATCACAAAAATAGTTAAAAGTTATTTTTAGCTATTTTCATATTAACAACACGCTTGAATTACTCCCACATGACGCGCATGTTTAAATAAGATATTAATCAAGTGTGTACGAGACTGATGGGCGTTTAATGACTAGTGATATCAATGTACATACAAATAGTACCTTCCTCAACGTGCCAGTGATTAGCAATATTAACATTTAAACGACCTTAATAAAGCTGTTCATACTGCCGATGGATTTTTTCATTTCACAACAGGACATAAACTAAAATACACTTTGATTACATGATATCAAACGATTGCATGACGTGCAACCGCGTTAATAACATACAAATTTAAAAAATATGGTGCATTAGTAATAAATTAATTTCCCGTTATATATTAATTACAATTTACAAACTTCATCTTTCTATCCCCATTTTAATAAAATAACTCTACATTGCACTTATGTATGTACGCTAATGCCAAGAGTTCATTAACATTTTTTTTATTTGGTTGAATACCTATTCTAAATGAATTTATATTCACTTATCATCTTATTTATCTCCGGAAAAATAAACTCTTTATTTTAATTTTAAATGCATTGTAACTGGAATTTTAGCCGCAAGTGTTGGCAAATGCCAAGATTACATGATAGTGTTTTTTTGTAATATTAATTATTGTGTGAATGAATACAGCATTTATTTAGAAATATAATCGGATATGTTTATGGTTGCTTTAAACATTTTTATTCTTATTAAATCATTGTTTTCAAAGAAATTTATTTATTTAATTCTCATTATTTTTTAAATAAATACCGAATATATTTATGTTTAGTTCTACAGAAAACTGCACGTTAACAAAAATATATAATTTTCTCTTTTTTAATTTCAATTAGACCCAAAACACCTGTCCAACAGAAGTGGGCATATATGTTTATTATATTTGTATACTTATCAAGAGGCGTAAATAAATACATTGTCGTATCACAGAAATTAAGGTTAAAGGTTAGGTTGATCGTTAAATGAGAATCAGTCTCATTACTTGAGCCCAGGAACAGGACGTAGGGCTCAGTTATATCCTTGAGTAACATAAGTAAAATGGTGCTATTACTATTTGGATACGCTTTATATTATAGACGAAGACTGCGAATTATAAAAATTCAAAGGTAAGAAATCTCGTTAATATCAATATACCTAATTATGTGAACCAGATTTCAATCAGTTTGGTACAATCTATACCTTGTTCTTTAATAACTCTCAGATGATATGCACACATAATCGTATCAAAGCTGTCTTTATTCATTATTTGCTTTATACCTTGATTTATTTTGCAGCAATAAACAACATATTATCTATAATTTACATAAACAAACATTTTATCTACGTATTAAATATTTTATCTTTTAAAAATAGTGTATTATTTTGTTTATACGCTATATTTGTTATTTTTTTTACTTACGCTATATTTGCTTGAAAAAAACCATAAATACCTACTCAATCTGTTGTTGTAATTGATATGAAAAATTACTTGCCTTGACATTAATTAGTGTACGTATACAGTAACATAAAACAAAAATTAAACATCTTAATATTATAATTAAAAAGGTCTCAGTTAGAGGTAAAAGAGATTACTTAAATGTCCTTATAAAACCTTAACAACATTAATTAAACCTTTTTAATATATGTACTAGATAAAGAGTTGTGAATGACAAAAAATAAAATAAGATAACTTTATGCGTCACAACCTATTATGCAGATAAGCTTCTAAACTATATTTATAGTGTGTTGCACGTCGCTCACGATAAAATTCAAATTTCACGACCAACTTACTCTGTTGTTTTATGTTTACGGACAATGTTGAAAGTACCTACTAATGAAATAATTTAACACGTTATTGAGCGTCATAACGTCATCCGTTCTTGCTTTTTTATCAATAAATTTTACATACATATTTATTATTCTATTATTATATGGACACAATATATAAACGTCTCGTTGCTTAATAAAAACAATAATACAAAAAAACTACAAGGTCACTTGCTATTGCTAATGTAATCCTTAATATTATAATTAACATGCAAATTAACTCTAGCTGATTTACTCTGTTTCTATGCTGAGTTGAAGATATCATGATAGTTTTTTTAGCTCTCGCCTCTGTCTATCGTGATTTTCAAAACTATTACTTTTTTAATACCGTTCCTAAATTAATCAATAAGGTTTTTCGTTTAACACCAAGGACAAAATTAAGAATTACAAATTTAAGCCATATCTGTACTATATATCTATATAATATTATAATTGTCACTCACTCTGTCTGTCTGTCTGTCACAATTAAACGGCTAAACTGTTGAAATGATTTTGCTGAAATTTGACATAAAGCAATCAAAGGAATAAGCGCATAAGCTAATATTTTATACTTAAAACCCAACCCCTAGTTTAATCCCCCTCCCCTGCGCATCAATATTTTGTTAAAATTCTTAAAACATTATGTATAGATGGAAAAAAATACATTTCTTTTTAATATAAGGTTATAAGCAAATGGGCCGCCTGTTGTTGAAGGCGCTTTAAAAAATATTAACTATTCCTTATAACGCCCATGCGCCCCCAATCTTGAGAACTAAGATATATAGACGCAACGTCTATAGATACATTGGCTTACTCGTCCTTGAAACTTTCTAGTTTCATCACAACCCAGACGTGCACAAGGCCCTACCACCACTTAAAAATGTAGTATGGAGTCTAAATTCTAAGATTTTCTACGCTTATAATACATTTTTCAATTCAATAAAGTTATACCTACACTATTGGTGATACTTAAAATAATAAAGCTGTCGATATTATTCCACTCACCCATAGTAGTGTAGTGTATTCACTTCATTTTAATATCTGCCTTTACGCAAGTCATCATTCGAGAGTCAGACACAAAATATTATGTAATATGTAATTAGTTACTTATTAAATTGTTTAGGTAACATTTTATATAAATATACATTGTCACACAATAGTTTCGTCAAAAGTTGTTATTACTATTACTCTAAATATTATTCAACCACAAAACATAAACACTCCAATGAAATTATCGGCAGAAGCGATGTATCGTCTAAACCGGCCGATGGCTGGCGATGACGGTGTCAGGAGTTGTATATTTTTCTACCATTGCCGATATAAGCCCATTTACCGATCTGCCTTCCTGAGATATACTAATTAGAAAAATAAAAAATTAAGCTAATTGCGAACAAGTTCTAAACTCAATCAATTGTTTTGTTTACATCATAACTATTTACCACTGAAGAACAAACAGTTTCTTAAATAGCAATAACAACATAGCAGGAAAAAAACGATTTGATTCAATTCGGTCGATTTAATTAAATACTCGTAATTTGTCGGCGATGCCTTCTGATAACAAAAAGATAAGTTCTATAGTGTCCAGACACAGTAAATTGAATGCTATATATCAGTTCCAACCGTAGCTTTGCCCAAAAATGATACCCTGTGTTTTCTTTTTTTAACCGACTTCAAAAAAAGGAGGAGGTTATCAATTCGTCTGTATGTTTTTTTTTTTTTTGTGTTTGTTACCTCATAACTTTCGACTGGGTGAATCGATCTTGATGATTTTTTTTTTATTTGAAAGGGGTTGCTTCCCATGGGGTCCCAATTTTTTTTTAGTCCAGGTTTGACAATGGAATCCATGAGAAAACCATATAAGTCGTAAATTTGCATGAGGTATGTGCGCGACAAATGGACGAATAACTCAATATCACGCCAACCGATTTCGATGATTTTTTTTTATTAGAAAGAGTATACTTCAAGGGTTGTTTGATGATAGTTTGGTTAGATTATGATTACAGGATCCATGACAAAGTAACGGAAATCTTCAATTCTTAGTAGCAAATTAACGATACACGGCCGAATCTTTTATACGCTATCTAGATTTATCATTCACCTACCATAACATCGTTATGATCAAGTAATTATAGTACTATTGTAAAAAACACTTCTTTATATACCGTCAATAGTTTTCGCAGCGCACGCGAAATAATAACTTTTATAGGCAACAGTTTGATACGTTGGGTTACATTGCTCCATTTTAAGTAGGGATCTATAAGTTTTTGAAAATATAATAAAGCCTATATTACTCGGTAAAGACGTAGCTTTCTAAGGGTGAAAGAATTTTTAAAATCGGTCGAGTAGTTTTTGATTTAAATCGTAATAAAAAATCAAACAAAAATCAAATCTTTCCTCTTTATAATATGAGTTATGCATGTAAGCATTAGTATATATGTATATGTTTGTAATTGAAACATATTTGAACATCTCCTAAAAGTTGAGACCAATTTTGAAAATTATACATATATGTATATATAGAATCGTATAAGTACTCTTATATACATGTTATATTTATGTATATTTATATATTGATTACTAGTGTTTTTCTCGCGGTTTCACTCGCGTAGTTCCTGTTCCCGTGGGAATATGGGGACAAAATGTAGCCTATATTACTCCCTGATAATGTAGCTTTCCATTGGTGAAAGAATTTTTTAAATCGGCTTAGTGGTTTGGCGTGAAAGCGTCACAAACAAGCTTACTTTCGCATTTATAATATTAGTTAGGATAATATAGATACTTCCCCTTTTTTTAATATACAGACATTCCGTCATATTTTATGGTGAAGAATGGTATAACACAACATCTATAAACATACAGTTTATTTAATTATTACTAGAAATAACTATTTGGTTATGTTATGGCTGCCCAACTAAATTACCCCACCAACTAAATCTATTTAATCAAAACATGTTAATTTATATTCATACATTTAACCATATTAACTAATATTTATTAATTAAGTACCAAAATGCATTTTTCTTTATGTTTCACTTTTTTAGTTTAATATATTTAAATAATAATATAAATGGCGCTGTCTCATATGAGCTGCACGTTTAGTAGGTCTACCCATATTCTACAAATTAGTGAGTGTACTTCAGATTCACTAAAAATCGAAAAATAAATAAAAATTTTAACAAAACAAAAACCGACTTCATAAAAAAACATATTAATATGCACTAAAAAGTAAAAAAAATAATTGCGTATCACTACATAGTATAAAACAAAGTCGCTTTCTCTGTCCCTATGTCCCTTTGTATGCTTAAATCTTTGAAACTACGCAACGGATTTTGATGCGGTTTTTTTTAATAGATAGAGTGATTCAAGAGGAAGGTTTATATGTATAATAACATCCATTAAATAGTGGAGAAGTACTGTTATTTTTGAGGTTTCTAATGTGATGTCGTAAATAATTACATTTTTTCCGCTTACATTGCAAACGCAGGCTGAACCCTACGAGTTTTATCAAAATAATGTACTAAGTATTGTACACATTGAAAAGGTCTACAGAAAAGTCCGTGATGGTATATGTCTATCTCTTATGGATAACCCACAATAACTTTTTTTTGTCATTTACTTTTTACGACAAATAATGGCTAATTTTCGAAGCGATTTTAACCAATACAGCATTAATCCTTAACCAATTAAATACCTTGAATACATTGTTCATTTAATATAGATCTATATGGCCCTTTACACCGTATGATTTAAGTGAATATTTTCGAAGATATTACAGATTTAAAAATTGCGGGACGTAGCGTTTGCGGCGGTACCGGCCGGCCGCCCGGTGCGGCAAGAGCGTGCCTATAAATAGCGCGTCTGAGGCCGCGGTTTTCCCTATAGCACTTTGAATTTAGCAGCGATCGGACGCGTTTATTATAAAGCATGCTTTTCAGCGCGACAACGTATCAGTAATTATAAGTAAGTTACGATAAATAATTGTATGATAGTAGTTTTAAAATATAAATTATATTCTATTCTAAGGTTAATTTTTAAATCGCACTTATAGTAATTATAAGTACCAACATAAGGTAAGATAAGATTAGATTAAATAAAACCATAATTTATGGATTGCAAATTTCTATTAAGATCTTGATTAAAATTTACAGTTAGTTCAATTTAATATTAGGGAAATTATTTTCAAAAATCGTGATTTAAGGTGAGATATGTAAGTTCAGAAAAAGTACTTAATAGAATAGGTATCTTTTGTTGTTGATGATTGTTGATTATCTTTTGTTTCTAAATGGTAAGAATTTAGATATTTTTTACTGCGGTACATACTAATAATATGGCAATTTGTGCATAGGTAATCATACATATAGAACTGAGTAAATTTTGTACAGAAATTATAAAGTCATGTCTGGAAGACGTCGTCGTTCGAACATAGGTCGTAGTACAGTGAATGCCAGAAGAGTACGTTCAGCAAGAGATGAAGAATCGTCAACGGAACGTGAGGCTCGCCTCAGTCAGGCTCGGGATAGATATAGAGCTGAGAGAGAGAGAGAATCTTCAGTAGAGCGTGAGATTCGCCGCAGCCGGGATCGAGATAGGCATACGGTTCAGAGGGACAGAGAATCGTCAGTAGAGCGTGAGGCTCGCCTCAGTCAGCTTCGGGATAGATATAGAGCTGAGAGAGAGAGAAAATCTTCAGTAGAGCGTGAGGTTCACCGCAGCCGAGATAGGGAAAGACATCGAATACAGAGAGCCAGAGAATCATCAGCACGAGTTACTAATTCATGGGTGAATAAAGAAAATTCTGCCATAAATTACGATCCTTCGATTTCTTACAAGGACGATCGTATAGTATCAATAGGTACTATGTCAGTAGTGTGTGAACATTGCTTGGCATTGAAATTCAAGGACGAATCGAAAGGCATGTGTTGCTTACAAGGAAAAGTCAAATTAGAAGAAGTTCTCCCTCCACCTGAACCACTTCACTCTCTTCTTACGGGTGATCATCAGAAATCCAAGCAATTCATGCGCAATATACGCCGTTATAATAACGCATTTCAAATGACTTCTTTTAAGAGTAAGCAAGTCGTTGAGCGTGGGTTCATGCCTACATTTAAAATTCAAGGGCAAGTGTACCACTTAGCTGGGAGCTTGCTACCACTTCGACCGGATGATCACAAAATTCTGCAAATATATTTTATTGCAGATCCAGATACACAAGCATCTACGCGGTGTACAAGTGTTGCACAGCCAATTGATAGAGATTTGATTAGATCTCTCCAAGATATGTTACATTCTCATAATTGCTACATACAGTCTTTCAAAACTGCGATTGAGAGTGTTCCAGCAGATACTCCTGACTTTAATGTCGTAATCCATGCAAATAAAGTTCCTGTTGGAGAACACAGAGGACGATACAATGCGCCTTCCACGAGTGAAGTAGCAGTGGTGATAGCTGGACAGCAATTTGACAAAAGAGATATTGTATTGCATAGTCGTGATGATAATTTGCAAAAAATTTCAGAGTTACACAGATCTTATGACAGCTTACAATATCCTTTGATGCTATGTCGTGGAGAAAATGGTTATGCCATTAATATTTCTCAAGTTGACCCAATCGGTGGTACACCTCTGCGTAAAACAGTGTCATGTATGAACTACTATTGCTACCGTATAATGACAAGACGTAACAATTTCAATACTTTGCTTAGATATGGAATGTTAACAAACCAATATTTGGTAGATCAATATGCGAAAATTGAATCTGAGAGATTGGCCTACATCCGTAATAATCAAACTAAATTGAGAGCTGAAAATTACGTTCATCTTCAGGATGCTTTACAGGCGAATGAACACCGCAACGGCATTGGGCAGTTGGTTATACTACCTTCATCATTCACAGGTGGACCTCGATATTTACACGAAAAATCGCAAGACGCCATGACTTACGTAAGAAATTACGGCAAACCTGATTTATTTATAACTGCAACATGTAACCCAAATTGGCCGGAAATCAAAGAAAATATTAACACCAATTTAACTCCACAAAACAGATACGATATAGTTAACAGAGTCTTCCATTTAAAAGTACAGAAACTCCTGCACCTCATTAACAAGTCTCATATATTCGGTCCGCCGCGCTGTCATATGTACACAATAGAATGGCAGAAACGTGGCTTGCCACATGTACACCTGTTGGTGTGGTTAGTGAACAAAATTAGACCAAACCAAATTGACAGCGTTATTTCAGCTGAATTACCGGATAAAGATGAAGATCCTATCCTGTACGAAATCGTAAAGAAACATATGGTACACGGCCCTTGCGGGACTTTAAACCCGAATTCTCCATGTATGCGAGATTCTAAATGTAGCAAAAAATTTCCGAAGTCGTTCCAAACTCAAACAAGTACTAGCGATGACGGATATCCCAAATATCGTCGACGATCGCCAGAACAGGGTGGGCAAAATGCTACCGTCCGAAACCATGATATTGATAACCGATGGATCGTTCCCTATAATCCGCTCCTTTTGAAAATTTTCGATGCCCACATCAACGTAGAGTTGTGCAATTCAATAAAGTCAATTCAATATGTTACTAAGTACATTAATAAAGGCAGTGATCAAGCCACTTTCAGCATACAATCACCAAATGAAGTGGAAAAATATCAGTCTGGACGTTACATCTGCAGCTCTGAAGCTGTATGGAGGATTTTATCATTTGAAGTGCACGACCGGGCTCCCACAATTGTCCACCTTGCAGTTCATTTAGAAAATGGACAAAGAGTATATTTCACAGAGAACAATATACAAGAAGTTGTTAATAACCCGCGGGATACAACATTGACAGCATTCTTCAAGTTATGTGCTCAAGATGATTTCGCGAAAACACTGACATATGACAGAGTTCCAGGATACTATACATGGAACCAGAGTTCTAAAACTTTTCAACGGCGAAAACAAGGTACTGCGGTTGATGGTTTCCCCGGAGTAAAAAAAACGGATGCTCTTGGCAGAGTCTACGTGGTTCATCCCAACAACAGCGAATGCTTTTATCTGAGAATGTTACTGCATATTGTAAAAGGCCCGACATCCTTTGCACACCTAAGAACTGTACAAGGTGTTGTTTACAATACTTATCAAGCAGCATGCAAAGCTATGGGGCTCTTGGAAGACGATTCTCACTGGGAAAACACATTATCAGAAGCAGCTGTTTGTAGTTCAGTTACATCATTAAGATATTTATTTGCCGTCATAGTAGTGTTTTGTCAAGTAACTGATTCTGTTAATCTATGGAATAAATTTCAAGAAAATATGGCCAGTGATATTCTGATTCGGCGACGGCGAGAGTTAAACTCAGATGTACAATATGATCAAAACATATTTGACGAAGCATTATTGGAATTGAACAAAGTAGTGCAATTACTTTCGGGTAAATCGATCAAGGATTTTGGGCTGCCGATGCCAGCTAATACTACTAACCCAGATTTAACTAACAGTGCCGAATACACAAGAGAAACATCATACGATCAAACGAGACTTTTACAAAATATAGCTCAAGATGAGCCACGATTAAACATCGATCAGAAAAAAGTATTCACTGCATTACTATCAACAATTGATAACAATGAAGGGAAATTGTTTTTCCTTGATGCCCCAGGAGGTACAGTAAAAACATTTTTAATCAATCTGCTTTTAAAAAAAGTGAGATCTATCGGAAAAATTGCGTTAGCTGTTGCGTCATCCGGCATTGCCGCTACGCTTTTGGAAGGAGGCGGAACCGCACACTCCACATTCAAGCTCCCGCTGAAAATCGCCACCGATGATAATAACAGCGTCTGTATTGTTTCTAAACAGAGCAATACAGGAAAATTGATGCGTGACTGCTCATTAATAGTCTGGGACGAAGCTACCATGTCAAACAAGACGTCTGTGGAAGCACTGGATAGGACAATGCGCGATTTGCGCAACAAAAATTCACCTATGGGTGGATGTACAATTCTGTTCTCAGGAGATTTCCGTCAAATCCTACCAGTTGTGACTCGAGGAACACGTGCTGACGAAATAAATGCTTGCCTAAAAAGATCCAACCTTTGGCCACATGTCAATAAATTAGAGCTTAAAACTAATATGAGGGTTTCGTCATCTTCACGTGAGAACAGGCTATTTCCAGAGATGCTGCTAAAAGTTGGCAATGGAGAGTTAACACAAAGTGAGGGAAGGATTGACCTAGAAAACCTTTGCGTTGTGATAGACAACATTCAAGAGTTAGTCAACAATGTCTATCCTGACATTGATAACATAAGTTATAAGACAATATCTTGGTTTAAAGAAAGAGCGATTCTGTCACCAACTAACGAACAAGTAGATAAAGTAAATAACTTGATTATTTCAAAGATTGACGCGCCGACGAAAATATACTACTCGGTCGATACTGTTCTCGATTTGGAAGAAGCTGTTCATTTTCCTACAGAATTTCTAAATTCTTTGAACCCGTCTGGACTCCCTCCTCACAAAATGGTGTTGAAAGTAGGTTGTCCTGTTATTTTATTAAGAAACCTGAATCCACCTAAACTTTGCAATGGCACGCGTTTGCTGGTAAAATCATTGAAAACTTTCATAATAGAGTGCACAATACTCACAGGATGTGGTACCGGAGAAGATGTATTGATTCCCCGAATCCCTCTGATACCATCGGATTTACCCTTCCAATTTAAACGTTTACAGTTTCCGGTAAAGACATCTTTTGCAATGACCATTAATAAATCGCAGGGTCAAACCTTCAACGTTGCAGGCTTAGATTTGAGCGTTGACTGTTTTTCACATGGACAACTGTATGTCGCTCTTTCAAGAGTGACCTCCAGAGAAAACATGTTTGTATTGTCTAATGACAAGAAAGCTGTGAACGTTGTTTATAAAGACATTCTGTAATAAGTTGTAAAAATAAAATAAATAGTTAAAAATGTAAAAAGTAAATAAGTAAAAATGTAGTGTATGAATTTAGATATTCCAAAGATAGCAGGAAATCTTCATGGTATAGGGAAAGGGGGATTGTTTTACTCCAAATTTAACGTGTGCGGGCGACGGGCAGTAATGAATAAATAAAACTACTGGATCGATTTTAATCACATAGGCTATATATTTTATACCCGTGCGAAGCCGGAGCGGGCCGCTATGTTTTTATATACAACGTTCACAGTTTTTCTGTAGTGTATTTAGTATCAGTATTGCACCCGTGCGAAGCCGGGGCGGGTCGCTAGTTCTTCTATAATTTGATAATAAACTTACTATTTTCTACTCATCAATATGTAGGTACGAATGTGTTGTGTGATTGATAATTTATTTACAATTATTGTTATTTTTGGAGTCGATGTCAGCTAAGGAAACACTATAATATACCTAGCAATAATAATACGGGAATATTTTAAAAACATACACATTACAAATTGACTTTTATTCGCTTCGTTAAGTTGCGCGTGCGACACAAGCACATCTCACCTACAACTATGTATGTAGTTAAAAGCCCACCTTGGCTGACATCGACTCCAAAAGTAACAATAATTGTAAATAAATTATCAATCACACAACACATTCGTACCTACATATTGATGAGTAGAAAATAGTAAGTTTATTATCAAATTATAGAAGAATACGCAATTATTTTTTTTACTTTTTAGTGCATATTAATATGTTTTTTTATGAAGTCGGTTTTTGTTTTGTTAAAATTTTTATTTATTTAAATTTCTTATACATAAAATTCAGATTCAATGATAAAAGTTCAGATTTGTCATGTCATCGGGTGCAGTGTTGCGCCTCTACTAACTTGCAAAATTTCATTATGGCCAATTGAGTAGTCAAACGGGAAACGTAACTAACAAATAAATAAACTCACTTTAGAATTTATAGTGTGTATTATTAAGGATGTTTAATATGAAGAAGCAAATTACAAATTTTTGAATTCCACGGAGATTAAAAGCGACTTCATTTGTTACCTTATTGTCACAACTGAAAAAAGTGATTTGTTTATTGGCTAATAAATACGTTTTATAAAATATAGTTTTATTTTAGTGATGGCGCCCATGAGGTCATGCTGGCCAAGGGCAAAAAACCGCAAGTGGCCAGCAAAGAAGCCCAGAGTGCGGAGGAATATGAAGCTCTTCAAAATTTCCTACGCAGCATCAGTTCCACAGCAACTCTTCCTCCTTACGTAAAGGGAGAAACCTATTCTTCCGTACGAGGAGTTTTCAATCAGGTATGAAGGTGACAATAATTACGACTTCGTAAATCTAGTGAATAATTTTAAAGAATACCCATCATGAGGTTCGAGATTCAAATCCTGGGTTGGGATAAAAAAACATATAGAATTAGTCTATCGAGAAAATCTTAGTAGCAGCCTTGTCCGTGTTGTCGTTTGACAGGCATAGCACCAATAACCTGTTTGTGCAAATGAGTGACTATTCGCGCACGATACGAAATTATTTTTTTAAATGTAGTATCAACTCTTTATCGCCCCACCTAACTACTAATTTATTTATTTGCAAATATTTCCTACATTTGTCCGGAAGTCGCCATCAAGCGTAAGCATTGTAACATTTCTGTTATTATATGTACCAACTGTGTAGGTATATATTATGTATATCCATCATATTACTTTAAATGTAATGATGTTAAGGAAAAACTATGATTGCACTTTGTGAAATGCATTTACTTAATATGAAAGCCAACCTTGGCTCGTACCTAGCGCGTGATACATCCACTGACTTGTTTATTATCAAGAGAAGAAACGTGTGATCCACAGTCTTCTTACTTTATTAAATTGTTGTTTATGTAAGGCGGTTACAGAAAGGGCGCAAACACCATTTGATCCCAATTAAGTAGATTGCTAGCTCAAATTACCAGATAAGAGGTAACGATTAATTTAATATGACGGTATTTTCCGATATCACATGTATAGATAAATCGAGGTGCTTACGACCTAATGTCAAGTCCATGACGTGAGAGATAATGTCAATAATTTTCTATACAAAGCAATCGGTTTAAGATTTCTTGGTCTACAATTACGCGACGATTACGTTTTTACCTAGTCACGTTCAAGTTACATTATTACTTTGTCATTGTAAAGAAAATGCTGTAGTCATTTTTAAATTACTTATTTACGTCGTCAAAAATTGCCTCAATTGAATTTAAGAATGTGTTTGGAATTTATTTCGCTAATTTGCTCCAGAGCGTCTCGGTTAATAAGTATTAATTACATACATGTGGTAGTATGCCATCTGACACATGCAGATGTTCCCAGACTAATTAACAAACTAGCTTCAAATCTGTGTTATAAATTATAATATTTCAAATAAAAACAGTAGGGTTAAACTAAAACAATATTTTTTTAAGTTTACTTTAAGTGTATATGTATGTATTTAGATCAGTAGTAAGTTAAAGGTCCTCCTGACTGATTTCGGCCACGGCGGCCAATCTCAAGATGCGCAGGAGCTATTATAGTGCACTCTTGTCCTCAGCTCTCATAATTCGATGGGACGGCAATCCGACACGAACGGAAAGAGTTCAGGCGCAGGACCAACGGCTTAACGTGCTTTCCGAGGCACGGGAGTGTATACACTTCCAACTTCCAAACTCTGGGCTGCTACTGAGATTTTTCTGACAGAAAAACCCAATAACTATTTATTACCGTGCACCTACAGCCTTATATCTAGCCACTAAACCAACGAGGCAGTATAGTGATAGTAGTAGTGTAGACTAATGATAGCACACGTATAATGTGAGTGATTTTTAGCTGCTATCATTATTTTAAGATTTTTTACTAAAATGGATAAATAAATGAAAAAGGTGACGTAGTGACTGTTCTCTTCACTTCCGAGCACGAGATAATAAGTTTATGGTTATTAGTCACATGAAAAATCAAAGATTTGATCTTTATCGATTTACATCATCTCGAGTGAGCATCTATAATTTTTGTTTTATAGATCTATTGCCTAATGGGTTTTTTTTTTATTATTTGATATATTTAGTCTTATTTTAAGTTAAACGAAAAATTCTAAGAAGGTTACTCATTTTTTTAAATGATTTTAGTGTCTAATAACCTGCGCAGTTCTTATCTTGGCGGCGGGCGCAGGACACCCTATTGGATTTTCAGCAGTCGCTCTGCCACAACTACGCACGGAAAATTCCTCAATGAGGATTGACGATGAGATGGGATCATGGATAGGTAAGTAGCTTCCACTGGGACACCTAAATCTTAAATTATGTACTTTTACTTTTCATTGCAAATTAAAAGATAGCTGTCACACACTGATTAATTTTTATACTCGAAAAAGTTTATAGAAATTAGGTTTTCAACGTTTGTTTTTTAATTTTTATATATTATTGATATTTAATGTATTATCATATATTTTTATTATGTAACACTAAACAACCTGAGTTAAAGCGAATACCATTAAAATATTACGAAGTATATAGGTAAAACTTATTACTATTAATATTCGTCAAATAGATATACAAAAAGAGTAATAATAAGTAAAAATAATTATTAAATTTTCAATATTAGAAGACATAATAACGCTGAATATATACAGTGATGAATCATTACAATGCCTTTAATAAAGATCTATTATCTAAAAAACTATGAAAGAAGCAAAATAATAAAACAAATACAGTTCATTTTCTTTATCATATGTAATATTGTATCTAATCTCGTATTATTTGTTGTCTTGTAATAATAAAATAGCCATATGGGCTTGGAGCTCGCTAGCTTATTGGAAGTTACTTAATATTTGGTATAGAGCTTATAAATGTGAAGGAACCAATAATCAATAAAAATACATAAAAAATGAGGCCATGTCAAAAAGCGAGGGTTGCGTCATTTAATTCGATATTAGTGTAGCCCTTGTCAACGATCTGGACCGATACAAGGCCATTGAAGTTTATATGGTACTTTGAATCAAAAATAAGTTAATGGGTATTAGGTAGGTACGTAATTAATATTTTGTTAAGTAATTATGTGATGTGAATTATTTTATTTGGTCTTAAGGCTTTGTCCAAGTTTGTTTGGGTAGTTATTTGAAATTACGTATTTATTATTAATATATATTTTATCGCCAAACAGCTATTTTCTGTCGTTGTAGAAGAGTGAGCCAGTGTAACTACAGGCATAAATAACATAACATCTTAGTTCCCAAGTTTGGTGGCCCAATGAGATAAGGGATTGTTAATATTGATTGTGGCCCATTTGCCATTCGGCATACCCATTTAAACAATTAAATAAGAATACAACAACGGAACTACGTAAAATCGAAAATAAACTGAGAAAATGTTGTGATGCAATAGTATATAGATTTATGTAACCATAGAAGAAACAATTATATGTTTAAAAATACTGGAATTTAGCAAGAACAACATTTAACTAGACAGAACTGCTATTTAAAAAAAATCAATGATAAGAGCTTATCTATGACTGTGAATGTCCACATTACGATAACTTAATTTACATGTCTATGTCTAAACTCTATCTCGTTTCCGGGTAATGCGTATTACTCCAAACGGTCGAGCTTTTATAATTTAGATTATCGTATTTTATTTTGATGCTATAAGGTGGTAATATACACCATATATATATATATATATATTTATACAAATATATTAAAGAGGAACATATAATGTATGTATATTTTTTACTCATAAATGCTTATATAAGATTCATTTAATGTCAAATAAATTAAATGTCACGCAACTATGAACAAATGAATGATTAAAATAGATACATTTGAATTGATGAAGAATTAATGAAGACAAACAGGAAGCATCTTATATAAAAAATGAACTAATAAAACGTGTTCAAATTGTTTTATTAACCTCTTTCAACCTATTTTACGTAACTATTGTGTTGGGAATAAATAAATACAAAAGTTGTAGTCTACGTTTCGTTTCGTTGTTAATTAAAGATAATAAATTAATGTTGTACGTACTTTAAGGTGGGGTTAAAGTACGTACAACATTAATTTATTATCTTAAAATAAGTTTTCATTTAAAAAACAAACGTGATATTAGATTTTTTTCTTTTATGTTATTTTATATTAATTTAAGTATCGTGATGATGTTTAAGATTCTTTACAAAACAAATTAAAACAACAAATAGTATCTGAAACTGGTTGTTCATTAAATACAACTATGTAATTAAAAAACTGACTGAAATAAATATAGATTAGGATTATTAAAAACCTTTGGGTAAAACTGATCTTAATAAAAACTGAAACTTAATAATCTGAAAAGTTAAATAATATAAAATAATGATACATAATACAAGACAATTAATTAAAAAGCTGGGCTTCACTCGACTGTTTTGTTACTTTTGCGAAAAAATGCTATTTTTCACGAAATATGCCAATAATCTATAACGATAGACCAAGAAAGGGGGTCACTTGGGCCAAGTCATGGAATCAATGGAAATAAATGTTCGGAAAATATTCTCGTAAGCTCTATCGCACAATTATAGACAAAAAAATAAGTAAAATTGATTAAATTATTTATTAATCTCAACAGCGAGCATCCATTCAGCAGCAACACCATTGGGCTCGATGTTATCTGGTCCTATAATGGAGGCTATAGGGCGACGGAAAACTCTACAAGCGTCTACTCTACCGCTGATAGTAGGATGGATTCTAATAGGGACAGCCTCCCATCATGCTCTTTTGCTTTTGGGGAGAATCGTGTGCGGTTTCGCAGTTGGCATTCTTGCGGCACCCTCACAAGTATGTATACGATTAGATCGTACTTCATTTACCCGTTCTATTTAATGAAAACATTCAAACCATGAATAAGAGCATATTTTAAGGAGGACAATCAACTGGGCCCAACTGGGTCATAGAGAGTCATCTCACCTTAGTTATTAAAGCATTCTAGGAACGTATTCAATATCTCACCAACTTCATAACAACTAGTAAGACCAGATAGTTCGCATTACTGAAAAAATGACGCAATTTAAATTATATTGTTTTGTAAACATTACGTCATCCAATTAAGCGTTTAGGTGCCGACTGCTTTGTTTATATAACATTTGAAATTACCATACAGTAAATATAACACAATTCTGGGAAATTGCCCAGAACAAAATAATCTCCCAAATGCACTAAAGAGAGATCTCATTTTTTTTTATCGATATAACTATAATATAACGTATATTGAACATGAAGGACGCCGATCGTAGATACCCCTATAAAAACGGTTTATTTTTCACAGGTGTACTTAGGAGAGATCTCAGAACCTCGGCTAAGGGGACTGCTTATAGGGACGCCTTTTGTAGCATATTCTCTAGGGGTACTATATGTGTACGCCCTAGGAGGCGCTCTAACATGGCGGTCGGTAGCACATTTATCAATAGTTCTACCGGCGCTAGCATTTGCAGCTTTATGCTTCTCACCAGAAAGCCCAACCTGGCTAGCACGGCAAGGACGTTTCCATGAAGCCATGGCAGCTATGTCAAGATTACGAGGAGATTCAGATACAGTAAGTATTATAATAAATGTAATTTTATGAAATGTCTACTTATGCCCTAAAAATCACTAAAAATAAATATAAATTGTTCATACCCTAAAACATAATTTGACCAATACACAAAACTAATGCAACACAATAAACATATTATGATAGTTCAGCACGTTCCATTGAAATTATACAACACTCACTGATTCAAAGTATATTGTTTTTATTAAAGTGCTGGAACATTCGTGTTTATGCCACCAATCGGCATTAATGAGCTCAATAAGATCGCACTGAACAATTGATATGATGTTTCTCGAATACGTTCATAACACTAACAAATCAATAGGTGTTATCCTCTTTACAATTGCGCTAAGTTTTAGTTTTGTTGATTACAATGTCCCTTTTTGTTCCTTCATTGAACTGAGTGGATATAATCAAACTAATTAGACGAAGACATTTTGAGCGTGACTAGCATATTAACTCGAACAACTATTTCAAGGTAAGATCTAACTAATACCACTAATTATTACTGGATACTTATTACATTTAAAATTGTTTAGAAAAAACTTTTAACTCTTTCTGTCTTTTAATAAAAATATTGGTAATAATTGAAAAGTCAAATAAAAGGTCATTTCCCTTGAAGCTATTATCGTACCAACAATAGAATTGTTAAAAATTATTTTAGTCAATTATTGAAATCGGTTTTCATATTAAATTATTTTTTAACTTTTAATGATAATCAAAGTAGATTTTAGCCTTCGTTTCTGTTTTATGTAACCTACTCGTATATTCCTACCTATCAACTACTCAATAAATTTGCTGTCGTTAACCAATGCCAATCCATCCAAACAGATGTCAAATAATATAATGTATACACAGAATTAGTGACAAATCAGTACTTTTCAACCAATATTCTAGAATTTTATAGAATACAGAGGAGTTTTAGGGGTGACATTTTTTTTAATGAAAATTTATACTTAATATATCTGAATATATACTGAATGAAAAGAAAACAAAATTGATACAACACCGGGTGGTACCAGCGAAGCTATAGACTTATAGAGGAACATACAAAAAAGAGAATATATTCTTAAATCCTTCATTTTGAAGTCGGTTGAAAGGAGACAATTTTCAAGATGCTCTATAATTTGCAATTTCCTTATATGTAGGCATGGTCGTAAACATTGACAAGCATATAATATACAGGCATATCTATTTATATAATCATTTTTAAAATTTTAAGCAAACATTTTTTAATTTAACTAAATAACGACAATTACAATGCAAAACAGGCGCGGGCGTCAGGCTCGACAGCTCTTACCTATCGGGTAGCTCGGACACGAGGTCATGACCTCAGTTTTCCATGAAATTTTCGTCATTTACTATTGAAAATGTCAATAATTTTATTTTTATGGGTAATTTTTTTGCATAATATTTTTAAAATGTTTACATATATAGAACCGACTCACGATACCTAATAACCACTTCACGGGTCGGACACGAATTTTGTTACACTCTGTATAGTTATTATAAGTTCCTAATGAAGAATAAACAACGAATAACATTATATATAAAAATACAATTTTATGTTCTAAGTTGTTTCAATTTTATAAAATACAGGCCCAACGTGAACTACATGAATTAATATCGGCTCGCGAAAAGGAAAAGGCGCGAGGCGAAGAGAGTATCCGTTTCCTCGCTACTGTCCTCCGGCCGCCAGTACTGAAGCCGCTTTTGCTTATCAACGCGTTCAACATGCTACAAATCTTATCCGGAAGTTATGTCGTCATATTCTATGCTGTTGACATTGTTAAGGATTCTGGGGGTTCTCTTAGTCCTCACGTAAGTAATTTATATGCGCTCAACTAAAATAATATCATTATGTATCTAACGATAATGAGATACGTATATTATTTGATCTCATATTGAATGATATGATTCTGTAACTTTAACCGTAGCCTTTAACGGTATCCTTAGTCTATTTGTATCTGTGTTCTTACTTTATGCTGCTATACTTATAAGTATTATATAAAAATTTAAGAATTCAATATTGTTACGCAAGCTTCTCCTTGACATTTATCGAAATATGTAATCTTTATGATAATTTATATCTTTGCGACATATGTGTCGCGATATATCGCAATTTTTGATAACCCTAAGGCCAAGTTCAATTAGTTTAAAACAAGATTATATTTCTTCAATAGTTTAAATAGAATATGATTAAAACTTAAAACTATCACAATTTACTAGTTTGACATGGATTAGAGATGCGTAATACGACCGACTATTTTACCTATTACTTGTGATTGTGATAAAATAATAAAACTATTAAAATACATACTAAAAAGGATGTAAATAATTCCAGATGGCTGCGAACGCGAGCGCTTGTGTTAGACTTGTCGTCACAGTGATCGCCTGCGTGCTCCTACTAAAAGTAACTCGACGATTCCTCGTGCTACTCTCAGGTATCGGCACGGCGGTCTGCACGCTCGCTCTCGCCTTCCTTCTCAGCCAAGGCCCCGGAACAGGCGTGACTCCACCGACCCTTATCCTTGCTTACGTCGCGTTTAATACATTAGGCTTTTTCCTTCTACCAGGCCTCATGATTGGTGAACTTCTACCTACAAAAGTGCGCGGTCTTTGTGGAGGTTACATTTTCTGCCTTTTTAACGCTGTCCTATTTGGTTTTACAAAATTATACCCTATTATGAAAAATAGTATCGGCATGGCTGGCGTGTTCGGACTTTTTGGCGCTGCAGCATCGCTCGCTACTATTGTCCTCTTCTTGCTACTTCCGGAAACTAAAGGCAAATCTCTCATCCAAATAGAACAGTATTACCAAAAACCCAATATACTTTGGGTGACACGTAAAAGGACGGCTGATACTCAGAACGTTTGAAATGCTGGAAAAGTATTAAGATATTACTTAAATAATAGTAGACATAAGGCCATGATAGCTGAGCGCAGACGACTCGCGGTGTTATGCGCCATTTTCAGTAATAGGCAGGCATACTAAGCTTGCTAAGTATTACGATGTTCCTAATATTAACGTGTCACATTCAATAAACTCGTGTGCAAATAATTATTCTTGAGAATATGCTGTTTAAAATGTAATTTATAATCGTTTACTATACTTATACGATCTTATATTAGGATATATTGAATGAGGCACGATATAAAGAGTTGCAACACAAATTTAATTATACGGATTTCCAAAGGTAGATTGCCTTAATTAAATCCAAAGGATTTTAAATATAAAATGTTGTAAATTAGCTATAAATTTTAACGTCTTGCGTATTATATTTAATTGTATATGTAATGTGTAGTTAATATAAGCTTAATGTATAATCTATTTTGCCTGGTATAAAATGTATATATACATAATATTATGTAAAATGACAAAAAATATTTTTATAAAACATTTTAACCGTGACCAATTAATTATTTATTTTATTGTACAAGTTTTGGATTTGTAAACAACATTAATAATATATTTTATGAAAGGGTTTAAAAATTAAATGTGTGGTTATAGGCCAAGTGTGCATGGACCAAAATGGACAAAAAATATTTGATAATAATGTCTTTTTATGTAAAAAAAAATAGAATTCATTAATTTTTCGAATTTGTTGCATGACGTTTTTTTAAGCCTAAACTGTGATAATTTTTCCAATTCCTGGAATAATAACTAACCAATATGTTGATTCGCAATGACACAGAAGTTGGACATATATAAGGGAGTTCACATATGATAATCTAAAGCAAGAAGTAGTTTTTGTTTTGCAAATTACTTATACATACCAAATATTCATACTCGTAACACATGACGTATATATGAACACGAACTAAGCTTAACCATTCAAATGTTTATAATATTTTCATTTAAAATATATATATAATTATTTTTTTAATAAGATTTCCCGACATTAGCCAAGTAATTTCTCATATACAATTAACCGTGTCAGTGTAGCGTAACGTATAGGTATCGACCGCATCATTTGTGATATGAGATTTTTATCTGTGATTTATACAGTGTCCATAATAAATACAACTTAGGTGCTTCTTAAACAATGTATTTATGTAAAGTCGTTTTTTATGCCTAGGAAGTTTTATGTGATACAAATAAATAAAACTCGAATTATAATATACATTTTTTTTATTTTACATTTCCTTATATGATACTTTTACAGAAAAGGTCGATCTCAGAAAATGATTTAACCCTTAAAATTATTTAAACAATGAACTAATTATCATATCACTCACCCATAACGAAGAAAAAAAATGTAATTAAATATTGGTTGTTTAATTTCATACGGCCTCATCCAATCGCGCACCAAAAATTGGATTTTGTAGAAAATTACGTTCTTATTTTTAAAAAACATCTTAATATATAAACATATATATATATATTTTTTCTATTTAAAAGGGGGCAAACGAGCAGGAGGCTCACCTGATGGAAAGTGACTACCACCGCCCATGGACATCTGCAACATCCGAGGACATGCAGATGCGTTGCCGGCCTTTTAGGAAAGAGTACGCTCTCTTCTTGAACGTTTTTAAGTCATATCGGTTCGGAAAAGTCGCCGGCGAAAGCTGGTTCCACAGTGATTGTGCGAGACAGATAATGCCTTAAGAAACGCACTGTTGTGGATTTCCAGACATCGAGGTGGTGGGGATGGAATTTTGAGTTCTGGCGCGATGTCCGGTGGTGAAATTCAGCTGCCGGGACTAAACCAAGCAACTCCTCAGAACACTCCCCGTGTTATATTAACTAGCTGTACCCGCGACTTCGTCCGCGTGGAGTTTAACAAGAAAGTTAATTAGTTTTTTTGGTTTTTGCATTTTTATTTTTACTATCATTTTTTTAAGTAGCGTAAGTTACTCCTTATTACATCAGCTATCTGCCAATAAAAGTCCCGTCAAAATCGGTCTAGCCATTTCAGAGATTAGCCGGAACAAACAGACAGACAGTTGTATGTACCGTATATTCATATGCATGTAGTAAAAAGCGGTTTTTTTCAATATTACAAACAGACACTCCAATTTAATTTATATGTATAGATAATTATAAGTATTATTTTTTTGCGCCTCAAGATAATTGCATATTTCTTTGTTAAAGTCAATCTTTTATATAATATAAAATACATTGAGCTATAATTAGGCTAAATAGAAAACAATCCCAATATTCCCAATAAACACAATAACGCCATTTAATATTCACACAATTGTGGTATGTTAAGTTTTATAATTTGGTAAAAGTTTTAATTATCATTTGGTAAAAATTAAACAAATACTATTGTTTAAAATAATTTAATTTGAATCATTTTGTTTCTGCGTCTGATGAACTGTCTGATATCTCGTATATGTTACATTACATTAATTATGAACTAATCGATACTTTTAAGTATTTTACAATTTATTTTTTAATAACAATTGGGCAAGAAATCGCATGCATCAAAATGAATGTTCAAATTTACGGACCAGTTTTAAAATACAAAAAGCATTTAGGACCTTTGTTAAATATTTAGTAAAACATTAAAAAAAAAACTTGACGTCAAGATCACCGATTTATAATTTCCACACAAAAGCAGTGCATTTTTTTTACACAATGGTTAGTACCTACTTGGTACCTAATCATACATTTATATTAGATCACTAACTCAAAAAATAAAGATAATAGAAAATAAAAAATACATAAAGGGCCCATTTATAATTTCAGTTTTAAAATTTATTTATTTTATTTTTTTTATTTTGCGACGACGGCTAGTGCAGTCGGGAAGAATGATCTGCACTAGCCGCCCCCGCCTTGCCGGCCCGCAAGATGCCTCTTCACGCCTCGTTTGAAGGAACCCAGGTCATAAGAGGAGGCGAAGACGTGTGCTGGTAAAGAATTCCATGTTTTGGAGGTGCGACAAAGAAAAGAGTTGCCAAATTTCTTCGTTCGCGATGGAATTGATGTCACAGTTAGGCGGAATTGTTAATGATTTAGGTACTAAATATTTAAACAAAGGTAAACTAAATGCTAGTAGGTTTTAAAGCTGATCCGACATTTTGTAGTCATTCTGTGGTCCGCCAAGAAATCCCCTGTACATTCCAGTATTAAATATTATGAAAACATGTTTTAGAATTAATAACAAATCTGCACGATTATGTACACATGTCTAAGCCTTATTGTTTAGGACTGAATTGAATTTGGGGGATAGTTTTGAAAACTGTAATAATGGCGTTCTCTGCACCAGTTGCAACCACAATAGGAATAAACCCAAATGAACAAATTTGACAACGAATTAATGCGATATCATTGCTTATCGATGTCAATTGACGCGATATCATTGGTTCTTGAATAATCCATGATATTCATTATGGACTCGCGACAAGATCGCGTTTTCAATGTCCGCGAAGTTGTAATCGGAACTTCGTTCGAACTAGTTAATTGAAATAGTGTTGTATTATAAATAAGGGTGAATTAATCCAGAACTGTTTATACTGCATAAAAACAGAACGATTACCAAATCGCATGAAATTTCTAAATCTACGGTGTGTTTACCTCTATTCCGACTCCGGTGGGAATAGGGTATAGTGCGGTAAGGTTTTCAAGGCCATAGTGGTCGAGTAAAACGTGTCCGTCTGGATCTACCGCTGGCGGCGGTCAGTCGGCGCTGGGCAGGCGCTGGTAGAGGTGCGGGCGGGACGCGCAGCCCGCGCACACGTGCAGCGAGCTCGACACCACGTGCTCGCACTCCCAGCAGTAGTGCTCCAGGCAGCGCGCGCAGCGGAACAACTGACAAATCGAAAAATATATATTATATATAACCGACTATACTACACAATAAAACTAAACGTTTGACAAAACTCCGTAACAGCGGAGTATGGACTTAAAAAATATTGTATTATTTGTTCAGAATCCAATTTAGCACTAAATTATAATAATCATTGCAAGTTGACATAATAATATATTTTTAATGACATTATTCATCTAATCGAGCAAATAAACACACTAATATTTATATATCTGACCTATGAGGAACGCATTCTCAAAGAGGTCATTAATATGATTGATAGAATGTATATTTATAACTCTGAATCGAATGATCTGCAGCCGGTCAGCAGTTTCATTTCAACCTTACCACACTAACCTGTTTATCGAGGTCTGTAAAAGATCTTAAGCAAGAGAAACAGAACTGTGCCTGTCCTTCGTTTTTTATTTCCTCATATGGCTCAACAGGAAATAGATGATGATACGATCTGTAAATATAAAAATAGTAATTCCATTATTATTTTTTTATACATAAGCTTTAAATTAACTAATAATGGATGTGGGCAATTACGCGAGGAACTACAACACATAATAAGATCAACACAATCCCAAATTTAGGGCAATGCCCTAAATTTTTAACTTAATAATGAACACCAGGGGAGTCAGCCTGGAAGAAAGTTGTCTCGTAAAAAAGGATGTCTCGGGTCCGTTACAGTTAGCTAACAACTTTTTAAACGACTGATATACATAAAACACACTTAATCTGTAAATCTAACATTGTTTTGGAACATAGGTGAGCAGTTGAACACTAAGAAATGTTTTTAAATTTTAATTTTAGGATTTTCAAACATTATCTAAGGACCTTTATTGAAATTTGTCATTTCTGATGTTAAAAACATAGAAATCTGTGTCTGGAATTCTCCTAATGAGTAAATGACAAAAATAGTTTAAAAAAAACTCCTAAGGGGGTGTAATTGGGAATGAAATTTGGAAGATTGAAATACAACCCCCTGACTACAGCCATGCCTAGGGCCTATATCTTGCTTAGCTTAAACTCTTCAAAACAGCCTTACGATCACAATTACTGGAATTAAAGATAAGTGCGGTCACCTGGCGAGGTGCGGCGCGGAGGCGAGCGTGAGGCCGCACGTGCGGCACTGCGCCGGCAGCGCGCAGTACTTGCTGCGGCACTGCGGGCACACGTGGCCTTCGCCGCCCTCGCCCTCGCCGTCGCCCTCCTCCAGGTGGCTGCCGGAACACAAGATCGCTCGTTATATATACGTACATATAAAGTCATCAAAAGAAGAAAAGAAAGTAAGCATTTTTTTATTTCTTTGTTTTATTATTAACGAAATAACGCGAATTATTGTTCTGTGTGCATATTAATTATGACAAAGGTATCCCATATAAACCAAAATAATCAAAGATATTATTAAACTGAAACCATATACAATTTACTACTTTTTACTGATGTCTCATATTCCTATTAAATGTAAAGATGTGTACTTTGTATGTGTGAAAATTCAAGAAATATTTAATACTTACCACATACATACAGTAATAGGGGGATCAGCGTCAGGCTGAGCGACCGGTGGAGTGTAAGGGAACCCCATCTTTACAAGTCCAGCGTCTAACGCCCGGGCTCTTGCTGGAGGTGAGGTCTGTTCCAGCAAGAGAGATCTGTAGTGCACATCATCTAGCACCACCTGCACAACATTGTTCACTGTATATGAAATAAAATATACAAAAACTTAATTGCTTCTCATGCTCAATGAACAATTATAATTTAAGATCATATGTACATTTCATAAGCTATATGTATACCCAAAACCAAATTCTGTCCTGAGCAAAACATCGTGAAGAAACCTGCATGTGTCGAATTTCACTGACCTTCTGTCACATGTCTACTCCACCAACCAGCATTGGAGCAGCATGGTGGAATAAGCTCCAAACCTTCTCCTCAAAAAGAGGAGAAGAGGCCCTAGCCCAGCAGTGGGACGTACACAGGTTACTGTACTGTACTGTATGAAACAAGTCAAGTAAAAATATCTGACAAGTCAACTTAAAAAGAAAAACTTCTAAAGTGCATACACACCCCATACTCTCCACCAGTATCTTGACACAATTTTTTACAAATTCTAATTTCTGCAGCCAACCCAATGACAGAACACCTTATTCCATCAGTTTTGAGAGTCTGTAAACAATTAATACAAATATATAGTAAAATAAAACATGTATTTTGATGACTTGAGGGATTTCTATGATGTATTTAATTATATAGGATGAATTTCATTAATTAATCATAATGATAACTATTTCATATGTCAATCAAGAAATACAATTCAAAGTTATTTGAAACTTTTAATTCAAATAATTTCTCTTTTTTCAATAGAAGTCAATTATTTTCACTTATGAAATGTACATTTTATACACAAATGTCACCTGTATGGTAGTGTTAATGTCACCGGGATCACATGTGGTCAAAGAACCAAATAACACAAGAAGTTCTCTAGATGCATGGCCAGGAAGAGGTCTTAATGTCCTGCCAGCCACTTCCAGTGTATTTTGTATAGATGGCTCACCTGTTAAAGCTAAATTAGATAACCTGAAAGACAATTTATAGGTATATAATCAATTATTATAATATAAAAAAATTGATTGCAGATAACTGAATAGACATTAATTTTTAATATGTATTTAAAATTTATTGTTTTTTAATATATATAATTATTAAGGTAAAATTGTTTATTATAGTTCAAACTCTATGAACCTACCCTTGCACAGCTTTGATATGTTTTCTAACATTTCCAGATAGTTCTGTTATTTTTTCAGCTCTTTTATTTTTCAATGCAATAATACCAAGTTGGCTTAATGGATTCTGATCAAAGAATTCTTCTACGAAATTTTCTAACAACTAAAAAAATTAGACAAATTATGAATTCCAAGCTAGATATCACTCATTCATGACAAAATGGTGGTTTAGTAAACTAAAGATCTTCAGTATGAATTCTACAACTTCTTCAAATTCTACAACAAATTTACAAGGAGTGCATATAAATAGGTATTATTATTTTTAAATGTTTCAAAATTGACTTACTTTAAGAGTACATAAAAATCTAGTAGGTTTCAGATCCTGTGAATTCATTGCCTCTGAACAATCAATTGCTACAAGTAAATGGCGCATCATGCCAAGTCTAACAGGACCGCGACGTGGAGTCGCCGTCTTTCGAGCTGCTTTCTGTGCGAACTCCGCCACCAACCCTTCCACCAAACCATCTTCATCCTCTTTAATAGCTTCCCTATATGTAAAAAGACATACTCGACAAACTAAATATCTTAAAAGCTTTAAAATAAAAATTCAATGTAAAAAACAAATGTTTAACATAAATAAACAACAGTGTTAGTAGTCGTCTTGTATTTGACGAAAAATATTCTTAAATCTTACCAAGTCTTTTCATAGCCTGTTTCCCATCGATATTCTTTAGGATCTTGTTCATCATCTGCCATGGTTTTTATCAAAATATGGTATTTAAAAAGAATAAACCGTGATGAAAACACCGGGTTTTGTTTTATTGGTTATAATGACTTATAATTTATACGCACAAGATTTTATGAAAGTTTGATTGAAATTTCATCAAATTTATTTGCTATTTATATTCATGCTATATATGATATAGTGACCATAATAAAAACACTTTATAAGTTTGTACTGTGATAAAACAAAAATTAGTTTTATGGTTAGACATTGACACTGACACATGACACCAGTATTTTTTTTATTTTGTCAATTGAACAAATTAATGTTGCCAGCAACGTATATATACTGTATTCGGTTATGGTTATCTCCGATCATTAATATTGTTTAATAAAACACATCGACTTAAAACTGCTTTAAAAATCATTAAATAGATTTGCAAAGTATTATCATCAAGCAATCTCAACTTTTAACCACTTCGTTTTATTTTTATGTCCCTAGCACTTTACCCGCAGCTTCGCTCACGTCGTAATTCTGATTTATTAGAACCCTATTGCTAACCCATTGTTTTCTTCAAATATGATGTATTAACTTACTGGCTAAAAGAAACCCATATGCAAATTTTCATGGTGTTAGCCTCAGTAGTTTGTACTGTGCATGGATATTAGTAGTTTTGTATTGATTTGTGGTGTAGGTAATAATGCTAGTTTATTTATAAATATTCAGAGATAAAAATATAAGTAAACAACACAGTAACGTCATTTATTAGAGAATGAATTTTGCAATTAACAATTTTTATCAAATATATTTGGGCACATTCAAACTACAATTAATTGGTAAATATCAATAAAAATTCTACTTCAATTATTTATTGTTTATTAAATCTAACGTAAAGATACAAAAATAGTTTAAAATTATAATGTAGATTCTTTTGCAAGAGATGATACATACACATTACAAGTTTAAAAAGCTAACTGCATAAGAATTTCAATATGACTTCGACAGCTATGTTGACAACCAGCATACATGCTTACAATTTACTTATTGAAAAATGTTTATAGTATGTCAGAGTTGAAATGATATTTCCCTGAATAAATAAAAACACTTAAAAATTATCAATAATGCTAGAATATTTTCAGCGAGCAGTACTTACAAATGGTTTTCAAAACATTTATGAAGAATGTTTTTTTTAATATTTATTTTATATATTTATTACATATTGTTAAAATATTTACTGAATACTTTAATACAAAAGTAAATACTTTAACACTACTTAGAACTATCAAAAACCAGCTTTGTAGCAGACAATTGAGTTTTTTATTCTTGTATACAATTAAACTTGCCAATGAGACTGCATTTCTATGATATACAGGAATGTTACTAGGTTCCTGCTACCAAGATGGTCTCTTCAAACCACTGCTGTAAGGAATGTATTTTCTTCACTCCGTAGCAGCCATAGCGCGGGCCTGTGCTCTAACTCTCTTGTCATATTCTAGTCGATTTTGACTATAAATAAAGAAAAGTTAGATTAATTTTATTTAAAATATATTGCTTTGAATGGATCTATGTGTAACCCAAAATAACAACAAAAGAAACATTTCAAATAAAATATTAATATTTAGACTTTAATTTTAGACATCTATATTGTTTAAGTTTTTGAATTTTTCTTAATTAAAACGGCAACAAATACAAACCAATAGATTGTGTAAGCTTCTGCCTGAGCGGGGTCCTTGACATTGGGTTCATTAAGCAGATCTTGAATTCCAAGAAGGATTTGTTTTATTGTTATTGCTGGACGCCAATCTTTTTCTTCATCAAGAAGTGACAAGCAAACTGTGCCTGAAGGATACACGTTGGGGTGAAACAATGGCGGTTCAAATTTGCATTTTGGGGGACTTGAGGGATAATCATCTTTAAAAATCATACGCAATTTATACAATCCACCCTCCCATGGTGTCTGCAATACAAAATAAAAAAAAATGTATTATGATTTTTTTTAAATTAACACAATACTTTGTTATTGTACACTAATATTTTACACTTTATTAAATACACTTATTCAATAACCAGCAAACATTTAAGCAATAGTCATTATATTCAGAAAAAAATGTTTATATTGAATTTTCTATGTAATATACATAGAAATTTCCATGTATCTTAATACAACTTAGTTCCATTGAATGTACATGTAATGAAAGTATGTTTGTAAAAAATATACATATTTAATAAACTTCAATTACGCCATTCTTAAATCACCTTTAAAGCTTATAGCTGCATCAATTTAATTTAAAAAAGCTAATTTTCAAAAATCTTGGAACATTTTTATACTAACCCCTTTTTTACCAGGAATTGCACATTCCCAAGTCATAAGGTTCAGAGATCCATCAGGATTTTTCATTGGCCTAGCGACAAAGCCCTAAAACAATAAAAAGTCAGAAAAAATAAGAGGTCAAACGCAAGTTAATATTCAGCAGGGACATGACTTACAAAGGGATGGTCCTTGCGCCAAGCTTTTCTCTCTTCGGCTAAACGTGCGCTGGCTATGCCCGACATTATCTGTAAAAACGATGTTTATAGAATAAAATAGTATTCGAAATAAATTATACGATATAACAATTTCGTAACTCACACGTACAAATTCTAGGAAACAAATATGAAAAATAAATTATACAGCGCGAATTAAAGCGTCCCACGATGCGTCAAGTACTACTCCACAGATAAAAAATATTTATTTAGGAAAATAAATTATTAAGCTAAGATCAGAAACCAGTGTTAAGATTATCTATTTAAAAATACTTTCTATTAGTGATCGAAGATTTAAGCTTATAATTTGATTCTATTATTTTGTACTAAAAAATAACAAAATCTAAGTTTATTGTATACTTAGATTGTGTTAAGTAAATATATTTATACAATTTCAATAAATATTTTCTTAATAATAAGTTGATGTAATGAATTGATATTCAAATTTTCATTTTAAAATATCTTTTGTTTACTTTTACACTTGGAAAACCTTTATAGCCAGATTTTTATTTCGCATTAGTTGCAAAGCAACATCTTGCTGCCTTTAAATGTCTCACAGTTGGGCCTAGAATGCCCTTCAAAGACTTCCTCTCCTCTTAGAAATGGGTTGCAGATTTACTTACTCAATTTCTTTGCAACTAAATGTGTCTTTTATGACATAAACTAGCGTTTTGCCAGCGGTTTCACCGGCGTAGTTCCCGTTCCCGTGGGAATAGGTATGGGGGAAAAATGCAGCCAATGTTACTCGCTGATAACGTAGCTTTCTATTCGAAAAATATTTTTTTAAAATCAGTTTAGGCGTAAAAGTGTAACAAACAAACTCAAATTCGCATTTATAATATTAGTAAGGATATGATAGGTGAACAGTTTTGAAATATCTATCAATAACCCATATGATTTCTATATCATTATGAAAACGAAATTATAATTCATATTTATTAAATATTTTTAATGGATATTTGTTTTTGTTTTTTTCAAAAAATACTCTTATTTTAAGTTTCTATCTCCTTATATCTAGCTACTACACCAACGATTTTAAGTTTAATGATTTCATAAATAAATAAATTCAGTTATCGCAACTGATCATTGTCCTTGATTTTCAAAATATTATGTCTTCTTCTTTATTTTTTCTTATGCCTACTACATACCTTATGCCTGCTCCACATTTAACGAAATATCATTACGATCAGAAGAGACGGAGTGCACAGTTTTCGTAGTCCCCGTTTCGTAGGTTTCGTTGAGCTATAGCTTCGACTGACGAGGCGTTAGCATTATTCGACATATAAAAACAAAAGGAAGAAAAAAAAAACATGACGTGTAAAGTATGGCTAATGAAAAGATAACCTCATTCCCATAATATTTATTTATTGAAGGAACTAAAAATATTTTCAAAGATTGGCATATTTTTTTACGAATGGATAGTGATACCTACTTATTTACATCTGCTGTCCATGGTATGGCCAATAATTATATAATAATAATAAATTTATTTATTCTCTCTCACATAACATTTATCTTTACATTTTTTTTTATCTTCATATTAAATACCTTTTACATGCGAATTATAGTAGATGTAAAAAAGAGAGCGATTTATTTAATTTATTATAAAGCCTTGATTTGTAATGCCTTGGATTGCTGATTTAAAATTCTTAATACTTTTTTTGCCGCCACAGATTTTACATACTTCATAAGATCTTCTAGAGTCAACTACGTTAATTTGTGAGCCCTATCACTGAATGTTGTTTTAAGATGATATTTAATATGTTAAGTTTTCTGATGGCCAGAAGGTTTCTTCCCTATATAAGTCTACAGTAGGAAGAAAGCGTGGTTTAGAGAGAGCTACCTTAAGTATCATTCTTTGAGCTCTATCAATTTCCATTATACTCGTTTTGTTAGAGCCATAATACATACAGTATGCTATTAAAGATTGACATAATAATATATAAACGGTCTTGATGAGGGTTCAGTCAGCGATTAATATCAGACAAATAAAGATATATATAAGTTTTCTGATTTCTTTCGCGATATTGCAATGCAATACCCATTGAAATATTATGTACTAACGTACGTACATAACGTATATATAAAACACCTCACTGGCTATACCTCAGTGCAATGCAATATCATTAGTGTATAGGCACTGAAAAGTACGATTTTGTTCCTTAAGTTATTAATATAATATTAATATATAAAAACAAACATGTTACCTGTTTGCTTTTTTAACGTACCGTAATTTGTTTTCAACGCATAACTTCAATCGCCATTGAACTCAAAAATTGAAGGAGTGCTCAGTTGCTTGAGTTGCTTGTCTAAAATAACTCTACTTATTTTTCAAATTTGAGTAAACATACGATTTTAGCTTTTAAACGAAACTTAATTCCTCAACGCAATATTAAGAAAAAAAAAGTAATGCACGTAGTCGTAGGGAGTGGTTTAAGATCAGGGTACTCGTTATTTTCAATTTTATTAAAATGCAATTGCTGCATTATATAATTCACTAATAAAAAACATATACATTATATTAGGAACTATAATATTTTAGTTTGATTTTTGTGTTTCCTAAATTGGGATCATGGCAGCGAATATACGCTGGGAAATAAAAGCTTATGTTACTTAATTACCATAGATTAAGTTTATGATAATGATTATTCCTGATGCGAAGCAAAGATAACGGATCGGATAGTTTAATTTAAGCTACATAATATAATAAAAGAATGACATAGTTTCAATTGTTTCTTTTTTTTTAATTATGGATTGATAATAAGTGTCACTAGTTTCCTTGAAAATAGATTGTTAAATTCAGATAAAAATTCATATTTTTCAATTATTTGCTTTCAATATTTTAAATGAAAAATACAGGAGAAGGTACTAAATTCATTTAAATAATGTCACTTCAACAGCCAATTGATAACTAATAATTTTAAGAGCAATTACAAATATTATATAGGAAGACCGTAATTCTTAAATGGATACGCCACGCCCTAATTCACGCCAAGCGATCCCATTGCGTCCTTTCTTTAGTTTTAAGTACAACTATTTTTTAGGGGCAGCCATCCTTGGCTTGTATTCTACACACAAACCCCATAGGAAGTATGTATGTATATCAGAAAAAGGTCTTCTCATCATAAAAAATAAGAGAGTTAATTTTAAAGCCAAGTTTAAAGCAATTTTTAAACATTAATGTTTTTAAAAAAATGCTATGCAATATTATCTCAAAACTAAAATATATATATATATATATTTTAGGGTCTTAAATATACATCTAAAAATATAAATTTTTAGTAGGACTGAATTGTTACTTATTATATACATTTTATTGTTTGTGTTAAATGATTTTATCTGTTTCTTTTCAAAAATGATTAGTGAAAGACATTAAATATTAGAACTTGTATTAAAATTTAAATTCTGATGATTTCGGTAAAATGCGTCGGCTTAATTATACTTTCGGCATATTTTGTCGTCAATATCGCGACAGGAGGTCTGTTACGTTATGCCAGACAAGTTCTTTTTTTCTATTGGTCAATAGTCGAACGCCGCTCATCTCCTATTGGTTGCGTTTAAAATATTTGAAATCGAGAACACGGAATGTCGGCCATTAGTAGAGGCTAGTGTGGTATTGTCGGCAATCCTTTTTTTTCATCACAAAGCATTTGATGCTTGCTTTAGTTGTTCCGTTTTGCGTTCGTTCTCCGAGGATAATTTATAGAATAAAAAAAATATTATTTTGACATTGTTTTGGTAGGTAAGTGAAAAAGTGGTAATCAAAGTGAATAAAATAAAAATATCAAAGATATATTAATTTTCTTAAAAAAAATTATCAACATAATTCATTGCAATTGCAGCATAATGAGAACGATGAAAGTCAATAAGCGTCGATTTGTGTTATGTGTCACTGAAGCTTGGGTTTTAAATTCTTAATAATATAAGCGCTATTAATAAAAAATAAGCAATAATTTTTGTTAAGAAGCCTGTGATTAACTTATTTATAGGTTGGTTTCTTACACGGAAAGTATTTAATTTGTGTTGGATGTGTTTAAAAAGTGAATATAGCATTTGGCGGGAACCTGTGTTTAATTTAGGTTATAAATAATAGATAGTTTGATTAAAATGGTAATTGTATCGCTCCTAGATTTCTTTTACAATGACGACTATGGAAGAAGGAGAATCTACCACGGAAGAAATACCGTCGGGAAATCCGGACGATTTAACAAAAAATCCTACTGCTTTAAAAGGTATATAATTGTCATTTTTTAAATAAAACTATTATTCAACATTTTTTTATTATTATGTAATTTTGTATTCTATTACTTAGAGGCACATGAACAAATGGCTACCCTTGATGTTCTGGTATGTGGACAATGCCATTCAGCATTCCATTTTGTTGAAGAATTTAAAGATCACAAAAATACTAATAATTGCACTGGTAAATCACCAGTACGAGACAGTGTAAGTGTAAATTTTATTCTTTTTTTTCTATAATAAGACATTTTAGATTTCTTAAAATATCTAATGTACTGCATTATGCTTATCACTTTGGAAAATGATTATAAATGATAATTTATAAGTCATGGAAATATTTGCAAATCATACACTCCATAATTATAATACTTACGGAGTGTAAAAGGAGCTATGCATATATTTAATATGCTTATGTGTTCCTGGGACTGAGTTACTGTGAACAACTTCTTAAAATTTCAATATATTTTAAGTGAAACTGTTAACATTTATTTATTATTAGTATCTTCAAACCATGAATAAACACTTATATATTATATGATCTAATAAATTTTTACTTATAGAATGAAAGTAAATCACAAGTATGGGCTTTTCTGCTATGGAAGTGCTCATCAGTTCGGGATGGGTCAACATCTAATGCAGACAATAGCTGGAAGCTGTATCAGCAATGGTGTAGGATGCCAGAAGCTCAAAGGACGGCTTGGATAACAGCTGGATCAAATGTACAATCCCTATCTAAATTTGCACATGCTAAAGTTGTAAGTAAAACAATTTATGTGTGTGTTATTGAAACAGAATGAATAATCTGAATACTAATTAAGAGAGAAGGTATATTTCATTATTGTCATTTTATATGCATAATCATAATACACAATCAAATATTAATCTTATAGATGGAATTGAAAGCTGAGGATCAGTTAGTTCCTGTGCAGACAGCGGCTCCCGAAGTGAAAAAACGAGGAAGACCAAGGAAAATTGTCAAAGTGGTTTGTATTCAGATATTAAATGTTAAGTCTTCATCAAATTACACAAATTAAAAATATACTTAACAAATTTATATAGAAATAAAGAAATACAGTAAATAATGCAAAGTTTTGCACAAGAATAATTTATATTGTATGGATTGTTTTATAAATTTTCTTGGTTCACAATATGGGTGTTGACATTTAAACTTTTATTACAGATACTAAATGTCTTTCATGCTCTGTTTTCTCTAAGTAATATTATTTTCAGGAGGACACTGAGGCTCAACCATCTGGTGAAGAGAGTGATGATGTTAAAGCAACCCCAGCGCAGAAAGCTTTGCTCAATAAGATGTCAGTATCTAACTCTAATCGAGCCAGGGTATGTATTTACTTGACCTTTTTACAAGTTTGTCATCAAAGTTAAAATCTAACAGTTGTTTAGAACTAAATTACAAGTTATATTCTTGTAATCTTGTATTTGACAAAATGACACGACACTAACTTATCACAAAATATGAAAATATAAACTTGCATTTTGTAATTTATTGCAAATTGCATATAAATGAATAGGAGTTAGTTATAAATTAGCATGATGAATGTTACAAAATTGTTATAATGATATACTTAATAATGTTTGTTGTTAGGAATTGTCGTCGGACTCGGTGCGCAACGCGCAGGAGCGCGTGCCGGCCGAGGAGCGCATCGCGCGGCGCTCGGAGCGCGAGGGCGGCGCGGGCGCGGAGGCGGGCGAGTACGTCGTCGAGAAGATACTCGCCAAGCGCTTCAACCCGCGCCGCAAGCACTACGAGTACCTGCTCAAGTGGGAGGGATACCCGCAGTGAGTGTAACATTTATGAGAATGTATACAGATGTATGCCAGATTTTCTTTTTTTAAATGATCTAAAACTTAAAAACTTTCTTTCTTAGTGAACAGAATACATGGGAGCCGGTAGAAAACATGGAAACCTGCAAGCATCTTCTGGAGGCTTTCGAAAAACAGCTAGCACGTCAAAAGGAACTCAAAGCTTTACGAGCTCAGCAGCAACAGCAACAACATCCAGTACAGGTACATTACTATTCATTGGTTTGTTTATTTCATTTTATAATATTAATTTTTTGAGTATTAAACCAACCAAGTAGACAACAAGGTATTAATGCACAAAAATAAATAACAAGGGCTGACAATTTCCTCTAATAATTATTTAATTTTCTTTTTATTTAAATTAGAAGAATTTTTGTTAAATATAAAACATCATTTTATATAATTAAAAAATATTTACTTAAATTACTTAGATTAACTGTATTTCCAGTTCACACTGGAATTATATTGCATTAATCTACAAAAAAATATGTATTCTCATGACCTTTATAATTTATAAATTTTAAATTTGGCATGTAATGATTTCTATGTGCCTGAGCATTTAATCTACTTATCTATTATATTGTATTGGGGATATTACAAAACTTGGTTTAATACTTTTAAGGTATTCTGCATATATGAAAGCAGAAAAATGTCTATGTATTTAAGTTATTATAGAAACAGCAATTACTTATACAAATAATCCTTTTTGACATAGTTTGTTGTGAGTATTGTACCGTTTAAATTTTTTTTTATTATAATTTATGCAAACTTTTTAAATTTTCTATTTAGAAATACAGTATATATAAACTTTTTGAAATAAGTATTTTATTCAGTGCATGATTCTTAAACATTGCTGTTTCTACGACTAGTTACTAGGTCAATTGTTTATTAGGTTAAGCAGTTAAGCACTCCAATACCACAGGTTGTCAAGCAGATGGTGAAGAAATCAGACAGTCCAGTATTGACACCAACGGGGTGAGCAGACAAATTTAATACTTAATATTAAGGAAATTTTAAAAACAATTTGAAAGGGAATGATACTTTACAAACTTTAATAAAACTTTTTAAATGAAATCATAATATTCTATTCAAGTAGGCTCTTCATCCATGTTATATGATCCAATGTCTATTCATTTTTAAAGCTTGTAAACATACTCTATATTTGATTGCACTGATCTCAAACTACCAAAAATTTAAGAATTTTTGCATTTATACTAATTTGGCAAGTAGTTACTCTTATTTAGTAATGGGGTATTAAGTCACTGTATGTATACAACTGAATTCAACTGATGATAATAATCTAAATGAAACTGTGATCAAATGGGGCAGAGCTAATTAAATTACACAACGATTACTAGTAATTTAGTCTAGCATTTGCAATCTCATTTGTGAGTCCGATTATAACGATGGTCCGCGACGGGTCGCAGACGCCTGCAGCGCACGAGCAAGGCGCGCGCCCTGGACCAGGTGAAGGCGTGGTGCGGCGCCGACGACGAGCCCGCCAGCAAACGCATCAAGCGAGAGATGTCCAGCGACGACGACTACTCTGACAGCGACTCCGTCAAAGGTTCTTGCTTTGACTTCTTTTATTTAATCTGTTGGTCAAAATATGCGATAGTTTGAAAAAATATTATTTTATTGTATTTGTTATAAGTGAAGATATTTGTTAGAAGGTTTCTGACATTAAACAATGATTTAGTGATAGTAGCGATTTAGAGAGATTAAACAAACGCTATTTTCTTTTGTTAACAGAAAAGAAAATATTAAATGGACAGTCTTCCCCAAAATCAAATATAGATCCCGAACTAGTGAAATCCTTAGGTCTTGGAGGCAAGGGTATGCCTAACATCAAAGGTGTCATTAAAGTTGATCCAAAACACATGCCAAATCTTAGCACTGGTGAGTAATAACAAATACATGTAGTTATTACATGTTAACAGTGACAGTGTGCTTCCTTTGTGTTTACCTCAATATAACAATATAATATAATTTATGATTAATTTTTTAAAGTAGGTATCAATAATATCTTTATTTTTTTTTTTATTTAAGGTGTCTACATAATGTCAAAGAGTTCCGGTATAATGAAAATTAATTCACCTGGCAAGCTAGGACCTGGCTTGAATATAGATCAAGAGGTGATCAGAAAACAAATCATGGCTGCCAAACAGGTATTGTATTTAATATTATAAATGCGAATGTGAGTTTGTTTGTTCGCTATGCTGTCGCGCCTAAACTACTAAACCGATTTTAAAAATTCTCACAACAACTAACCTACAACAGCCTTCCTTCACCGTTAAGCACGAGATGAATTATTATTATATTATTTAATTAACATAACATTTAATTTTTTAAGAAAAAAATGGAGGAAAAGAAATCTTCACCAGCGAGCACACCTGTATCATCACAGGTATGTACTTATTACCAATAACTATGTAATATTTCAATAGGTATATAACCCCATTAAAGAATGTATACATTTTCATTTATTTTTTAATGTGTTTAATGATTACATCTTTTACACAATCCATTGCACTTATATAAACATATAATTAAAATAAAAAAAAAATGTGATAAATATTTTTACAAATTTAAACACAGATAAAAAAGACTTATGGTGCTGGAGGACAGCAGGTGACAGAAAAGACTATAATAACTCCTTCGGGCCAGAAGATCATCCAGCGTACGATACAGCGACCATATGGCGCATCAGACGGAAAGTCGCCGGTTACAATCCTTAATAAGAAGCTTGCACAGGTAAAATTTAGAAAAAATATCGAGAATTTTTAGAATATACTTAGATTGAAGTCTATGGACTTTGTAAAAATAATGTCGCTTTATTACCTACAGAGGCTAGGGAGGCAAATGTTAGAACATATTGTTGGAAAAAGTCCAAATCAAGCTAATCTGGAAGAGACTAGGAGTTTGGAGAGCTCAGTGGAACATTTACGGAATTTTGTTGTTAAGATCGAGTTATTGACAGTATTTTGAAATAGTAAAACATTTGAGAACGTTTATTTTAGGGCGACAGTCTGCTGCGCGGCTCAGGCGGCACGACGCGAGGCCGCGGGCGCGGGCGCGGCTACTCGGTGTCCACGGCCGCCGGGAACATCGTGCGCATACGGGAAAAACCCATCACCATTGAGTTTGATAAGGTACACCAGATATAGCTAGGAAGTAAGCCACTATTTTATTTAGTGGAATTATAACGATCTGCTCGACAGTAAAAAGTGCAGTTGCTGCTTTGCAATTAATGCTTTTTTTAAAGTAATTTAACATTGAATAACTTGGTATTACCCGGTTCTATCGCTAAAGAGTTATCTTCCCTACCAGGTAACCTCGATTCATACGGAATGGCCTAGTGACGATATATAATTATAGCAATGGAGTTAAACAATGTTATTTATTGGCTCCAGTGGGAGGCTTCGTCGGAGTCATCCGACGGCGTGGAGGATCCCTTCCCTCGTGATCTCGGCCCTCTGCCATCGCCCAGCCCGGAGAGAGAGCTCTCTCTGTGCCCGGTGACCGGTCGGCGACTGGCGCGCGCCGAGGGAGAGCCTACTCCGCCACCCACGCCGCCCCCACAGCCGCCGGTCACCCCGCCGCCGGAGACGCACCACGCTACTATGTTGATGAAGGTATTGATAGATGCGTTATATCAGACTATTGTGTTTTGAAATGAGAAGGCATTTGGTTTCTGCCAATAGTTTTTTTTATGTAAATATTTTACGACAATTTGACACGTCAAATATTGAACGTGTACACCAAATTACCTAGATGGCCCATTGGTTAAAACGCGTAAATCTTAATCGATGATGGTGGGTTCACATAATCGTGAAAACCGTGTGTCCAATTTCACTGAAATTCTGCAACATGTGTACTTCACCAACCTTCATTAGAACAGAGTGGTAAACTCCAAACCTTTTACCAAAAAAAGGAGAGTAGGGCCTTGTTCTATATACAAAATTACAGTAAGAACTATTGTCATTATTGATTATGATTTATTTACAAAGAACAAATCTTGTTCAACAGGTTGAAATGTCACCAGGAGGCACAACAGGAATGTTAGTACAGGGTGATGGAGGACAACAATCTTTACCAGTATTAACCGATGAAGATGGCGTAAGTATAATTACGTAGAGCATATTGTAAAATGAAGTATATTAAAAATGGCATTTAACATCCGCATAATTATATGTACTGTAATAAATGTCCTTGACAGACGGAGGTGAAGGTGGAAGCCAGTGCAGTAAAGCAATTGTTAGAGGAAGGTGTTGGAGTGGACGATGGTGAAGAGGTGGGCTTGCTACACGCGGGACATCCGCCTATCATGATAAGAGGGGAAGACGGCGTGTTATATCAAGTTAGTAATAAATAATGATATACGTACTTATGAGACAATAGTTAGTTCTATGTCATTTAGTAAAACTATTTTTTAAATATTATGTTAAATAATACAACAACTTAAATATACACACATACATCTTCGTTCCCAATGTTGGTGGCGTATTGGAGATATAATAAGTAGTTAATATTTACTACATAGTCAATGTCTATGGATGGTGGTGACTGTTTAACATCAGGCCCATTTGGTTGTCCGCCGTTTAAAAAAAATTTTATACGTTCGGCCGAACCCCGTCCGAAACAAAGTTCTTTGTAATATTTTTTCGACTCAAAACGTGTTTTAACATGTAGATTTTATTTAATTATAATACTGTATTTTTATCACACCAAAAAGCGCCTCAACCCCTTTATGTAACTTTCTAATCAAAGCTTAAGAAACGATTTAAATATTATTATAAAAAATAATATTTTTATAGCAATATCCATTTTATCCTTAAAAAGTACAGTATTATAATTTGCTGATATATTCTAATATTATTTTAGTAATTAACCCAAATTAAACAAAATTTTGATGGGAATTGTGATAATAGCCCAAGGTTCGAAACTGGGACTTGCGTGTAGCTCGTAAGCCACAGTGCTATTGGTGCTTATATTGTAGTTTGTATTACCTTTATATCTTTGTTTAATATTTTTTAGAACGTTAGGAACGTATTTTAAATAGAATTAAAAACAACGCATCGCATTTCGTAGCATTTGGCACAATGTATAAACGCTATTACTAAGAAGTTCGTTAAAAAAATGCTTTAATTTAACACAGGCTACACAGGTTGCAGCTGATTATATATTGTGCAAACAGGGATGTTTTGTATTATGTACATTGTACACTTGAGAAAATTAACTAAGTTATGGTATTATAGGTGGCAGGAGAGAATGAAGCTGGTCAGACATTATTAGTGGCAGCGGAAGGTGTAGAAGGCGCCGTAGAGGGTGTTGAGGGCACTGTTGAAGGGGAAGGAGAGGGTGTGATGTATGTCACGAGAGAAGATGGGCAGGTAAATATTTATAGGGCCTCAAATTACTTTTCAATTTTAAAATGCATTCAAAAATTAACATAAAAATAAAATATATTAATATTGTACATTGATATTTTATGACCAATTAAATGCTGATGAAGACCCACTTGGATAATTTATACTTTTTTATTTAATCTGAAACAATTTTTTTTATTTTTACAGACCTTATTAGTAGCTGCTCAAGGAGTAGAAGGCTCTGTGCAAGGAGTTGATGATGGAGGTGAAGGTGAAGGCGAAGGCGTAACTTATGTTACTCGAGAAGATGGACAGGTAATTCAAGATGGTTTTTGTTCTTATTCATTACTAATTTAGTTTGGAATTATAGTGCTCGACCAAAGAACTTATTTGGCGATGGCAAAGTATTTTTTTTTAGATATTTTACTATAACGATTACCTGTGATAGGACGTGCTGGCCATCGACCCAACCCAGCTCGCACAACTGATGCCGGGCGGCGAGACAGGCGGGCTGCAGCAGGTAGCCGTTCAGGTGGAGGGCGAGCCCGGTGAGGACGCCACTCAGGTCATAGCGCAGCTTGTGCAGGCGGATTTGCCTTCACCCGGTGAGTAATATTACGAGACATACATTACATAGGACAAATACTATTACATAGAAATAAATTAAAATAAATAAATTACAACATAACTTGAAATAAATTTGCTTTTTATTTACAGGTGGTACGAGACGTGTAGTACTTTTGCTACCAGACGGTAGTTTCACAATGACAGAACTGGACAAAGAACAATATGAGTCAATAACAGAAGCAAGTAAACAACAGGAATGAGAATTACATATAACGTAAATGTGACTGATATGTTATATTTTTAATGGACACTTTGAAAGGAAAGAGACTGTAGACCCAATACACAAATAAGCTATTTACTAAGTTATTTAAGAAAAAAATCTTTAAAATATCTGAAAATTTTTCTTCTGCGTTAATATACAAGATATATGTGTTCGCATATGTCGCAGAGTTACTGTTAAAGGTGCGGTATCATGGTGAATTGTTTTTAATTGGGACAAGAAGAATTACATTTTAAATGAAATTAGCCCTTGGCATTGTATGATATTGAGCTGGTTAACAAATGAAATTATAATATGACAGCATACAATAACCCTGCGTCGTAAGCATATAAGTGGTTAAATGTATCACAATTGTCAATATACACAGATAATTGAAGTTATGTAAAATATTAAGCATCATTGTGGACATTAATGTTATATTCCTACTTAAAATAATAATAATTATAAATACACATATAGAGAAACTGTGATGGCTTTGGAGCTTGCGGAGCTTCATTCAGAGGTGTAATTCAATTTATAGCCTTCAAAAAATATATATGTTTAAGGTGTAAAAACTTAAATATTTTTTCAACTAGTTAGTCCTTATTCATTTTAATTAGTATCAAACAAATGCTACAACTTGACATTATTGCATTAAATGACTATCAAAATGGCTTTGCTAATTGAATGAATTGAATTAAATTAAAAAACTAAAGATTATAAGTGCGTTAATTTAGTTATTATATACATACATATCACATCACTATCTGAATAGAAACACACATCAAAATAGAGCTGATCTGCGTCAAAAAATTAATATGCTAGATGAAAAAATTAATCACCGCAAATAAAAAAACTATTGCTATTATTGCCTGAATATTTTTCATTTCGCCAGTTTCACCCGAGTGAAACTACATGTCATGATTTGTATAAATGTATATATTATGATATATCTAAATCCGTTTACGCATTACAATTTAAGGTGGAATAAAGAACTTGTTTACATATATACATATAACCATTTCCAACCACAATATATATACTTTTGTTGTAGAATAATAAACAACTTTTAAATTAAATTGACGCGGATAGCATTGGTCGAGATTTTGACTTATATATGCTATGGTATTAATTACGCATTCGCATAAAAATGTCGGCGAAGCCTATATGGGACTGTTGAAAGTTAAATTAAAGTGGAATATAAGTAGTTAAGGGAAATGGTATTGTATTATAAATAAATATATATGAATCGAGAACAGTTTGTAGTGCATAATATAGCAGAGCTATTAACAAATCACTTTGGAATATAAATAAACCCTGAAAACATTACATTTTATCTTATGAGTTAAAATTTGATCACGCAGTTCTAGTTAAAGAAATTACATACTATATATTTTTTAGGGTATTGTGACGTGTGGATGGTTATAGTGAAAAAGAAAACTATTTTAACAATAATTCCAAAATAGGCCTTTAAATTTAATTGGTAGTATTATCGTCATCGGTCCTTAAACGAGTTTATAAATTTAAGAAATATCGATTTTTACCAAATTTGGTATATTTGGCGTTGAAAATATAAACTTTTATTAATTAAACGAATTAATTTTTTCAAACAAAAAAGACGCATGAGCGCAAATACAATGTTTATAAGCAAAAAATTGTAATCGACACATCTAAACAGAGAAATATTTTTTTTAAATATGTATGCCTGTCGATGTACGCAATACGGCTATGTGTAATAACGATATTTAATATCTCTGGTAATATTTACGCTCTGCAGTCTTAATCTCATATCCAAAAATCATATACTTTTCTTTATTTTTCGAGTATTAATCTGAAATCTTGATCTTGAATTTCGATCAACAATACTACTAGATAACAATGCTCAAATGTGGCACCGACTTTTCAACTTAAACTATGTCTCGTCGAGCAATTAAGTGCGGTTTATATTGTATTTACATTAACTTACACCATTAATGACAGAAAGAGATAAGAAATGTACAATATTTTTGTTCCATAACAATCAAATACGACGATTTCACTGCAGGGCAAAAAATATTGTAGTCGATGATAAATTAACCTTGATATTACTTTTAGGTAAAGTACAAGTCAGAAGTAATTTTTACTATATACTTTTCAACAGCAGGCAACGTCTAGAGATGCTATTGGTAGAGCAATAACTATAAGACATTGATAACAAGCATATTAAGCAGAAAAAAAATGGGTATAAAATAAGTAGTAATTTATTCATTGTAACAATGAGCGGTAAGTTACGTAAAATATTAACTTTCCCAAATTACATCTCTACCATAATGTAAATATTATAAAATGCTCTCACAGCCCATTCACCATTGTAGTTATTTAATTGTATTTCATAAAGAAAAACCTTATTATTTTTCTAATCTTAAACATGTCAAAATACATTCACATGATAACATGCCTAATTTATATTTTAAACCATTTTATAGGAATGATTTTTAATAAATATAATTTACAATGAAATTGTTTGATTGATTCAAGCCTTGCCGAACACCCATTATTGTTGTGCAAAATACTTAGCAAACTCAGCCATCTTTGTACCACCTACTAAAACTAGATAGTCGATGTTTATCTGGGAATTTCGAACTATTATTATGATTTGGTATGTGACGTGTATCCATTTACAATGGCGACATAATATTGAGGTGAAAGTACTGTACGGAGCGTTTGTAACCTATAAATAGATCTACACATTTTTACTTATTTTTTTATATTTATTTATTTATTTAAATCAGACGGGTGTCCATAGAGTGTTAGTAACAGTATTCTTAATAATTATGCTAGTATCATAAATAATAATAACAGTTAACAATAAAAATAATTGAGACTAATTAAATAATAAATATTGAATATTGGAGGACAATTCCGGTTTCACTTCTGGTGATAGAGGTTTACAAATCCTTCACAACATGTAGTTGAACCCATCGCTTCACCATCAGCGAGTCGAAACTGTCCGCCAATGCGCGTAGGATAGTGTTAGGGCTGTCGCGCGAACGACGTAGCATTGATGCACAACGCTTACGCATGATCGCACCAAAACTGTCCACCCTTGCCGCGGCGAACATACCTGAGGCGCTACAACGTCGCGACAACCCCATCAGCATCCTAATCGCATTATTATATTGAACCCGTAGGCCACTATATGACTTCCTTGAATAGTCAACCCACAAGCTGCACGTGTAAAAGGACTGGCAATATGCCTTAAATAAAGTAACCTTAACTTCTTTAGTGCAACATGCAAATCTGCGAGCTAACATATTGCAACGAACAGACAGCGACCTACGTTCTCTTTGTCCCAGTGGCCGAGATACTTGAAAGCAGACACTTTTTTGAGTGTTGACCCATATAGAGTAACACTTGGATTATCCATATATTTTCTATTGTGTGCTTTAAAAACCATAAGCTCACTTTTGCTAACATTGTATCTCAACCCATGGGCCCTAGCATAATCCTCACATACGGCAAGCGGCCTCCTCAACGCCCCGACCGATGGACTCAGCAGAACCATATCGTCGGCATAGCTTATGTTGTTCACACAAACGCCTCCGATGTGACATCCTACATGAGTACTACTGAGTTGATTGAGTAGATTATTCATGTACAGGAGCCTAGGTGAGCTCAAAAACACACCCCACACTCCAACCTGTACTCATCCGAGAAAGAGCCTGCCCACCGTACACGGTTACATTGATGTCCGTAACAAAACCTAAATAATGAAGTGACTTCATTAGGAACACTGGTTTCCTTTAACTTTTCCCATAACAAATTATATGATACGAGGTCAAAGGCCTTTGACAGATCAAGATAACATGCATATACAGATGTTTTTCTATTCTTATAATAATGAGCAGTCTGCTTCAGACACAGGATAGCACTCTCTGTTGACAGACCAGGCCTAAAGCCAAACTGAGCGTCATTAAATTGGAGGTGCTTAGCCAGGTGCCGATCAAGCAGGCTGTCCAAGACCTTGGCTGTAACGGTCGCGAGTGAAATTGGTCTATAATTCGCTAAATTAGACGGATCACCACTCTTATTTTTAATAATTGGCACAACCAAGGTTTGTATCAGCCTGTCAGGTAGATAGGAATGACCAATACACAGGGTAAAAAACATCGACAATACTCTCGGCAAGTGCACTCCGGCATGCTGGAGGTGTTCAATGCTGAGGCTATCGTGGCCCGGTGATTTCCCTCTAACCATACCTTTTATTACTGAAGAGACATCTTTTGCTGTAAAATTAATAGTCAAGTCATTGCCCGTGACCACCCCATCATCAACCACCTGCCGCGCTACCGTTGTGCCCAATGACGACTGCACCATGAAATGATTTTTAAAAATATTAGCTATTTCATGAGGCTCACACACCCCCGCAACGCTCACGGGAAGACTCGGCTTATGATTTAATTTATTTGTCGATTTCCAAAAATTTGAGAAATCCTTATTTACGCGATGTTCGGCAATAATATCCATTTTAATTTGGTGATGATTATTTATACACCATTTTAATCTAGATTTAAAAACTCTTCTTGAATCATGCATGTCCTTATAAATCTGACCCGTAGTGGGTTTCCCTGACACATTCCACGCTTGATAACAAAGCCTCGCCTTAGCATGAGCGTCACGAACGTGCCTATTCCAACCAGTAATATATTTGCCTCTTCGTTTAGATATTACATTACAATTACTAATAGCAGCCTCTCTAAGAATAGTTATAATATTATTATACATATCATTTAAAATGACCCTATGACCTGCATCAGAACATAGTTTGTTTTCACAATTAGAAAACTCAACAGGAAAATCAATTTCTCTTAAATTTTTGTGACATAAGTTACGATAATTCTCAATCTGATCATTATTGCGATTTCCCCATATTACTTTATTTACATAATGGTTGCTAGTAATTTCCATCGGCTTTAAACAATTTAAGTTACACTTGAGTAAGAGAGGATAATGGTCAGACCAATAAGTGTCATATAGCACACGGGCACTAGTAATGGCTTGTCGCGCCGCCTCTGTCACTACGCAGTGATCAAGCCACCGACAACAGCCGTGCACATCACTTACAAACGTATACGTATCTACAGGTAGTATTTCTAAGTCAATACACGACCACAACTGTTCACTGCAAAAACTTAAAAGCTCCTTAGCGAAAGACTCACCCGGATGTGCATTATTGTCACCCAGTATGAAGACGGATTCAACATTTTCACTTTCTATTATTGCGGAGATTTCACTCAAACACTCAGTGAAAATAATCAAGTTCTCGCTATGATTATTGTCCCCATCCAAGCCTTGGTCATTACCCTTTGTAATGACTTTTGTGTTTGTAGGCATATACACAGAGAAAAACAACGCATAACGGTCGAACAGCTGTACTTTAATTGCACACAAACGCGCACTTTGGCATTTCACAACACTAACATTTTGTAACAAACTTTTTCGCCATAATAATGCCACCCTCCATACGGTCTGCCTCGCAGAATATCCGCAGACGTATCCATAGCAGACGAGCCAGTAAAGGCAAAATCCTTCTCAATGCTCCCTAGGAACGGCAGGTCGAGGGCATCAGCCAAGTCTCTTGAAGAGCAATCACGTCGGCTGACATACACAGTTTCCTAACGCATTCAACCGATCTCACAATATTTTTACAATTAAAAGTAACGATGTTTATTATACTTTTCATTAATTATTATTTAATTACTTTTAACCTTCTTTCTGGCATTATAACCTTATCATATCTGTCGTTTCTGTTTTTAAATCCAAAATTTATGAATCGACGATAGCTGACACTCTCAGGCCATAAGTCATCGCTCAGAAACGTTTTTAATTTCATTTTCGGTACAAATATTTTGTAAGACAGATAATCTTTCGGTGATTTCATATATATATTTTCAACCGTAATAGTAATGCTCGTCTTAATCTGTACATAACGTACTATATCAGATTCAGTCACGTTCTGCGCTACATTGTAAATATAGATAGGATTTTTTGTTTCAGCAGCTTTAAAATTACATCCCGGTTCTATAATAGCTTTCCCTTGTTTTCCTATAAATCTATTACGCAGCCTTTTTCTTTGGACAGTATTCCACTCCTCTTCTTTTTTCTCAGGCTTCCATTCACCTTCCTTCACAACTTCCGTCATTAGTTTAGGTACTGGAACATTTTGTTTTGACGCGCCTCGTTCAGATTCGTGACGTATATTTATAACTTATAATATATGCCTTCTGTACTCTATAGTTCTATACTATTTCATCCAAATTCTCCTCAATATCTTAAACACCGTTTTGAGTTTCTTAAGTACACGCAAGGCCGATCTCAGCGATCTTGTGATAATCTTGTCCTTAAAATTCCTTCTATACTAATTCCTTCTCTGTCCAAGCAGTTCGCCTATGGAATTTCTGACCGCTTTACTTAAGACTATAAACACTTAAAGGCATATTATTTGTCTTCATAACTACCAGTGGGATGTTGTCTTATGAACTGACGCATTATTGCTGTTTATTATTAAGATTATCTTAATTACTTATTTTTATACATTATATATTTTTATTTATGTATATATATATTATTTATTTATATGTTATACCTACATTTTTATATAAAAGTGAAATTAGATTCTGTGCACCTCCTTAACGCTTTATTTTCCGTGTCCTTTACCCAAAAGGTTGTCTGGAAGAGATCGCTCTTTTAGCGATAAGACCGCTTTTTGTACATTAATACTGCTCTTAAATAGTATTTATAACTGTATGTTTCCCTGATCATGTATGTGTTGTACAATAAAGCGTATTCTATTCTAGTCTATGCCGAGCTGGTTAGAATGGATGGTAAGATACATGACTTTCACGCCGCAGGTGGGTTCGATTCCTACTCAGGACAAACATTTCTGTGCATGAACATGTCTGTTTGTCCTCAGCCTGGGTGTAATTATCTATATAAGTATGTATTTACAAAAGAAAAGTAGTATGTTAGTTGTCTGGTATCCATAGTAAAAGCTCTGCTTAGTCTGTGATCAGATGGCCGTGTGTGAATAATGTCCCAGGATATTATTATTATTTATACCATTGTGTAAAGGGCCATATTTTTCACGCGTGTCGCGCGTAACAATTATTAGTTATATAAAATGAATAAATTTTATTATGTTATATAAAATGGACATTATTAATGACTGTTTTATTGCGGAGCTTTTTTGTATTGCTTAATCGTTGATTGTTGTGGAAATTAGTTTGTTTAACCACTCCATTAATTAAATCGCTTATAATGACAGATTAATAATTATCGTATTAATACGTTTAGAACTTATTTGTTATTGAAAACGCATTCGCAAATAATATACAATAAGTGTGTTGGTCGGCACGCATTTTTAAGTTTAATGTCACAATCATTGAAATAAATAATAGTAATACTAATTACTCATCTGTGTGTATATTAAATGTCAAGAAGAACATATCGCACGGTCTTATAATATATACCATAGATAATACATATAAACTGGTATAGATGCGACACAGACGAATCAGCTATTTGTTTGTTTACCCGGCCTCTCCGCTAGATGGCGCTGTTTTTTAATACAGAGATATATATATATTTAATTTTAATTTTCTTCGAGGGAGGTTGTAAAATATCCACTAAAACAGAAAAACAATCGTTGGAAAGAAATATATTACATTGTTTTCTGGTTTAGTAGAACTTTTACTTGCATTTTGAATATAAACAATGGTAAAAGCTATAATATTTTTATTTATGCATATGTTAATGGAAACTATGAAAAGTTGCTTTTAACAATTACAGAATGCTCAGAAATGAAAAGATTATACAATTCTTCAATTAATTGGCCACTCTATACCCTAAAAAGATCTAAGTTTAATTTCTAGTAAATATTAATATAAAATCTAGTATAGTATTGGAATTGTCGTCCTCTACAAATCTAACAAATTAAAACTTATTATTCAGTAAATTGTAGGTTTGAATTCTTTATGATTACACACATTGCTAAAATACACAAATTGGTTACTTAGTTAAAAATTAAATTAAGTAAGAAATTATAATAAGGTACAATAATTACTAATTATGTACTATGTATATAGAAAACATAAGTTATAATTTCTTTTGTTTTCTATGACTTTTATTGTAATTGAAAGCCTGTAATTTTATTTTATCTTTGTTGTCAAAATCAACAATTTTGCCTATTAATATTCTATTCACTCCTTTACACCAACTATTGACTATTAAATTTATAGATAAATTAATTATATAATCAACTAATATCAATTTATGGTTGCTACAAGTAATCATTGAGAAATCACACCTGCAATTTATAAAGAATAAAATTTTATTTTTTAAATTTGTTATTTCAGGAGACTCCCTTAGACATGTAACAATCATAAAATAAATTTCATTTAGTAATTGAACAAAATCATCACATGCGTTAAACAAAGACTTTTTCGTATAATCAATTGCATAATTGAAGGAATCGGGATCAATTTCCGATTTCAGCAAATCAATCAAACAATTTTTACAATTTTTAAATATTTTAGTTTTGCTTTTTTTAATTACATAGCCTGCGACATATTTTTTTGCTTCCTCATGCAAAATTGAGTCAGCAGATTTAATTTCGTGCATTGTGGTAATCAAAGAATCAACTTCACATACAAAATCAGGAGGATCTAAAGAATCACATTTCTCTGTTAATAAAAATGTCATTGACTGCAGTGGTTGATAGTCGTCTTTTTCACAATTAGCGCTTATGGAATGAGGCGAATTCATGTTATTGATTAACAGTGTTTTGTATGCGTTCATAAATTGCATGCATGTGGGTTTAATATTTCTGATTCCATTACTTCTGATACAGCAAAAGAAATTCTCTAGGGGGTCTTGATTAAAATTTCTCATTAGTATGTTTGAGATTTTATATTTTTCATTTATATATTTCCACATTTCTTTAAAAGTATTTATATTGTGTATCCAATTTTGAACAGATGGCACTTTTTCATACTTAATTATTTGTGTGCCATCACGATTTTTTACCACCTTTTCAAATAATATTGACATTAAAATTGGCATTATTTCATCCCAGAATTGGAAGTGCTTAGAATTATTTTTTAAACACCCTTTGAGAACTTTTGCTGTATCATGGTATGAGTGGCCATTAAAAGAGTCATACAATTTATCAAAAATGAGTAGAAGGTCAGCAGTATCTTCACACTCCGCTGGTAGGATTTTGCGTTCTGTAACAAGGAATGATTATTTCAATTGCCAGCCAATCAATGGATTTTTTTATAATTCTTGAATTTGAATATTTAAAAAATGAAAGTTATATTATATAGGTGGTAAAATGAATTTCCTTCACAGATTGTGTGTAACAAGTATGTGACTATTTCATAAGCATTCAACTTTTGACATTGTTTGACAATGTTAACAATGTCAAAAGAATTAAGTTAACAGATACAGTACTGTATCTCTTAAAATAAAAATAATGAGGATTTGAAATTGAAAGTACATCAAGTGAACTCTCATTAAGTGTGAGCAACAATTTAACATACCTACACCTACATAAATACACAGATAAATTCTCTTGGCTAAAGCATTATTCAACAAATTCCAAAAGAAACTCATTATAGACTTTCAAACAACAATTTCTTTAAAAGATGTGATAAAATAAATGCAAATCTGAGCAATGTTAAGCTATTTTCTTTCGAACTTACTTGCTAGATATCTCATAACTGCAGACACTCGCTGACTAAAAACTTGGGCTGCATATTTTACTTTCATTTTTGGAACTTTTTCTGGATCAACATGGTATTCAGTCAATTTATTAACAATTCTGACTTCATCTTCTCCTTTATCTTCATTTAACAGCATTCTCAAATGTTCCCATTTTGCAACTTTTTCTATATTTTCTTGGACAAATTTAATATTTTTTGACATAAAATTATTTCTTACTCCCTTTAATAAATGAGGTGTATCAAATATAGGGAAGATTTTTAAACCATCTACTTCAAATGCCCTTGATTTGTATTCTTTATTTTTTCGTAAATACTTCTCCCTTGTCTCATTTTGCAGCATTTTTATTGTGCTAACATTTGAAGTAGCTTGGTCACAAATGGTAGCCACTATAATGATGCCAGCTTGTTTCATTTCTTTTATAGTGGCTATTAACAATTTCTTTAAGTCAAGCTTTTTTGTTGTGCTTTTGCAGAAAGTAAATAATATTGGTTGCTTCATTTTAGACTTAATACCTTTAATCATAAGAACCAATGCATGATCAGCAATGTTTTTTGATTTTTTGTCTCCAAAATTTTCAAATCCAATAATCTCATTTTTGTCAAAGTAAAGGCCGGGTGACAATGCTACTTCATCAAATAAAAGATTATACAATCTTTTCTCAAGGGGATGTTTTGTTACAGTTGCTTTCAAATGTTGAATAATTTCTTTATTAACTCCTGGTTTAATATTGAAAGCACTCAAGAGACGTTGAAGTGTTCGTTTAGAAGGGAGTACTATTAGTTTCCTTAAAAAATTGTAACCCTTCTGGCTCTGTTTAAAAATGGATGCTGCCATAATTTTTTCTTCAAGCGTAAATTTTCTTCCCTTCTCTTTCAGTTTAGATTTCAATTGCATAGTCATTAATGTTTTTATTGAATCCGGCATTGTTTCAATAATTCGCATGAAAGGTTTAGAGTGTGATAATTTCATAGCTCTATGGATTTTTTGTTTTTGCGTTTTGCATTTTAGGGTTAAATTTAATACCCTCTGTCTGAGCCTTTTAATCACTTTAACGTGATTGCCTTGATTTGTAGGACCTGAAATCAAAACAAATTATTTTTATTAACTATCTTACCATTTATGAAAAAACAGCCATGTGCGAGTTGACTTTGCACCCAGTGGATACCATTTATTTCTTGGACTTATAAAATAGACAAGAAATAGTATCAATATAATTTATTTAAGACTTTTTATTAAACACATTTTTTCACAAATAATTTTTGAAACGGACCTCTCAAATTAATAATCACTTAATAATCACTTGTACCAACCTGTCACAAATTTTTGATTTATGCTTTTTTTAGTAGCCTGATCCATCAAAACTGTAGAACCTGGCTCAACAGATTTTTCTGTGGATGCTGATGCACTAATAGACATATCATCTGTAATAACAAAAATGATCTTATAATTTTTTTCTACAAGTAATCTTTTTATATAAAGCATGTGATTCAAGTTACATATAAAAATTATTTAGCATATTATTATTTAGTAGCAGCCTGACCCAGCTTTATATGAGTGCACTTTTTTTGCCTATATGTTTATCCAGGTTATAACCTGTATAAACATATAGGCAACTTGTTATCTGTGTGCAAGTGTCATCCAAATCCATTTCAAACAAAAATAAAAATCTTTTGTCTTTATAATATTATTAGTGTGTATAATTTTATTAAGAAAAGGACAAGTACAACACTGACATTACTATTAGTTACCTTAATCTTGCTTTGTATTCATGTGTCTAAATTTATTCATGTATTTCTATTGCTAAGATCAATAAAGAAAGATTTTTCAATAAAGATGAGTCATAAATTAATAATAAATTATTTTGATTCTCTAAATATGTTGACAGTGAGTGACTGAATAAAATGATATTTATAATTATGTCAACCCACTCTCACCTTTCTTAATACACAGAGTTGGAATAGCGTTTCTTGTTAGCCTGTTGCTCGGTAATATGTAATAATTTTCAAAATGTTTATTACATAACCTCAATTGGTTATAGATGTACATATTTCCTTTTTCTTTAGTGTCACTCTCTAACACTGCTTTCCAGATTTCAAATCTTTCTACATCTTTTTCAGGCTTAGGGAAATGATGCAGTGGACCTGAAATTTAATATTTTTTATTAAAGTCAGAGAGAAAAACTAGAGAATCCACAATAATCGGCCACTATTAAGTTCATAAAAACTAATTTTGAACAAACAATGCGTTGGGGTTTGTACCAAAAGGCGGAAAGAAATTGCACTGGTAATTTTTATATAAATTGATAGGACAACGGCAGTCGTCTTGTGCAAATGTTAATTTATAATTTCAATTGTATTACTTACCCTCTGCGTTACATCCAAAATAACAGTTAGATCGTGGGCTTTTCGGTATCGACATCATCATCAGCCTAAAAATGTTGCCGGGGTTTGTCAAATCAGGAGTATAATACTGTGTCCGTAAAAAACAGCCAAATAACAATGAAAGAAGCACTATCAGGGTCCGAAAAACACGCCAAAGGAAAATCTATATCAAAGCAGAGAAAAGAAAACAACGCAAACACAACACACCGAACGAACTCGATAAGAAGAATTTCAAAGTTTTCTAACGTTTAGTTTTGAACTTCGACCCAACACATTGTATTGCCATTGCAAAATTGTAATCTTGAATAAATTTATTCATTGTAAAAATGTACAATGAATTTGATTTCATTTTATAAACAATATTTTTATATTGATTTTTCCAATTTTGCTATTTAAAAATAAAAAAATAATGAAACATGACGAACAGGCTCTGTAGCGACATCTAGTGTAATTCAAACGTTTTTATGTGCCTTAGTTGACTCGGCCTATATATTAGATGGTGCTAGTTTCCATACAAATATTTTTTGCGGTCTTTTGTACTACACTGTCACCCCCATGATATATACACAGGTCACCGACCACACAGCCCATAGACGCCTAATGTTTGATTTCACGTATTGAATTCATTCCGCCGAAAGCCGAGGTAAGACGAAGCGGGGTTGCAACGCCGTGATTGGCTAATTCAAGGCCACAATGAAAGATAGTAATGTACAGTGCATATTTTTCGGTTAATGATTGTCGATAGACTTATTGATAAAATATTAAATGTATTCCACGTATGTATATCAATATTAAATGTATGTACGCTTAGGGGACACCCTTAACCTAATCTAATCAAAAAATTGAGTAGTGGGATTTTATGCAGAGCGAACGCATTCGCTGGTGCTAAAATTCGTGGACTACAACACTTTTGTAAATTTATAAAAGTTACAGCTTAATAGCTTTTTAATTATTAATACAGTTTTTATTAAATAAATAAACAAAAAACAAAAGCGTTGATAACATTTATGAATAAAAATAAATAATAAAAATAAAATAAATATATTATCGACAACGAATTTGCTACGCCGCTAGATACACGTGCCACGAAACGTTAGAAAGAAATAGATTACTTTACGCAACGGGAAAGAATGAGATGGCACGATAGTTTGAGTACTTTGTTTTAAAACCACGACCAGTGAACCGTGAACTCCGTTCTAGCGAAAAAATTCGAAATAGATTCGTAGTTTTCGAAAACAAATAACGATAATAGTTACTTACAAGTGAAATGTTATTCCATCTTTATTCATATTAGATGTGCTACTGCTTTTGCCGCACCATTTAATGCTGCACTGTGGCATTTTGATTTTTTTTTTAACTTTCTTAACTCACTCCGACACTCGTGTTGACAGGTCACAGTACTGGTCGACACTGATTGAATGTTTTCGCGCGGACATTGATATGAGCGTTATAAGGCTGATTGTTTGTGAAAATCGTTCGCCTGTTATTAGGCGTCTATAGGTTGTGTGGTCGATGACACAGGTCTATCAACTACAGTAGTGGGCTACTTCGGTTTAATGATTGAATTCGGCTGTTCTGTTCAATTTACGGCCGCCAGAGGCATGACGATCGATAGATGGATGTAACAAAAGGTTTTTTAAATCCAAACAAATCAGTTAGATAACAAAACAAAAATAACAGCAAAGCCGCAAAACAACAAAATGATTTAACAATGATTAATTGACACAATATTTAGAAGAGAAAAATATACGTCACGTGTCACCACGTACGATAGCGACGACGTACAGCGGCGTTGAAGCGAAATAAAAGTTATATCATAATCGCACCAATTTCTCACTACTGAAATTAGGCTTCGTTGATAAACCTGTATACAAGACCGTGACATATCGTGTTCGTGCCTGAATTTTGTTTGTTTTGAACTTTTGATTGATTGATTTCTCAGGAATCTTCAGACTCAGACGTTAATTGCGTTGCGTGATGCGTCCAAAATTTTAAAGTTAAGTGATGAAGTCACATCTTACACCACGGGGGGGAATCTTACTTAATTTTTTTCAATGAATTTGATACATGCCAGAAAAGAAAAAAAACTATTTTTTCGTGACAAGATATCTACACTCTTACAGTTAACAGTTTACTGGCTTTTATCTCTGTTGTACTTTAGCATGTAATTACATTAATATCGGAGCAGTGAGTACTAAACAAGCGTTTTTGGAGTTAACAATGACTGAAGCTAATGTTATTTGTGATTTTTACTTTGAAGATTGTGTACAAAATAGAAAAATCCTCTTTAGTAAGGCATTATCTTGTGCAAAAAATGGCAAAGTTTTATATGTGTTATCAGAAGAGCTAAATGAGTTGCCCGAGCTATCTCAGGATGTAAAACAAATTGATAGACATTATATGAAAATGATTAGTTTTCTTTATACATCTAATCTACAGTCACTCATTGAAAGCGTGGTTACTCTACCAACTTGGCAAAATATTCCATCTACAATAATTTTAGACGATTTAAGTGAATACTGTACTAAAGATAATTTTCAAACTGCTTGTGGCATAATTGCACTTTTCATTGACACGGCAAATAGTTGTGCGAAAATAATAAACACTACCTGCAGATTTTATCTTTCAGCACAAAAAACAAAATTTAGTGAACAAAATTTGAACTTGCTAAAAGAATTATATATTAAGAATTTAAAATAAAAATACATTTACTCTTGTGAAAAACAGCTTATCTCAAGTAAGCAGAATTATGAATAAATATATATTTAATCTCTTTCTGTGTATTATTTTCTGTGTTTGCGCTTTTAATATAACCAACAATTGATCCTGACATAAACTATTACTTTGGCCCATAATCACTAACATTGCAAATTATAAATCTTAATCCAAGATTATATTTATGTTAGCAAAGCACTAATTCACATATCCTTCAAATCATAAACAATTATATAAACTATATTGAACTTCAGTGGTACAATAACAAAGATGGTATCTTCCACATCCCTGACGTAGAATTATGAACGAAGTTATAATAAAAGTTTCAATTATTTTTAATTATTTTGTTTAAATAAGTAATAAATAAAACAAATTATAACTTACAATAATATTTTTTTATATTTCAACATCAAATTAAATATTACTATTTACAAAACCCTAAAAAAAATTTGCTTAGAAATCATCACATAGTATAAAAATAGTGTCAACCCTAAAACACTTCACCTAAACTTTAATATAATGTAAAGCAAGAAAAATACGAAGATTGAAAACAGGAACAAATAAAATATGTAATAGTTATGATTTCCCTTGCCCAATTTGAGAACTCTACCCATAGTTCTACCGAGAAAGCCTGAACTTCTATCAACATCATCATCTATTCCTCGCAATATTTTATCTTGTATTCGCACCTCGTTTCCAATTTCTATTGACATATGTTTAAGAGTGGTGATTTTTCCACTCAGCTCTTCTGCCATTCGTTCATTTTCATGTTCAAATACATCGTCAGTAGCCTTTGGTATGGGCTGGTACTGGTAGCCATCCCGAGCACGCCGCATATTGCTGCTTCGAGCCGCCGTGTTGATTACTTAAAAAGTTTCTCAATAATTCAATTAATTACAAACGATGATGTCTTGTAAAGTTATTATTTCAAAGTTTTACGAGGTTCGAAGATATGTATACGTTATACGTAAATAATCTATCTTCACTGTAGTATTTATTTAATAAGTGTTTAAGTATAACAAAATAATACTGAATAATAAGTACGAATAACACGAAACTCTAAAGCAAAAATTGAAATTGTAAATTAACTGAAGTGACAAATCATCAAATGCGTTTTGTTAAAAACTTAAATGTCATATAATAAGTTTTTAAAAACATATCTTAAATCTGACAGAAATTGAAAAGAGTTTAACGTTTAAGATAAAATCAATAATTTTCAATATTTAGACTAAAATAAACATTTTCTAGTTTACATTTATGTAACATCAACAGAAATATGTTCTAATTTAACAAAACGCTATTTGCCAATATCAACTAGTGAGGTTACTAGTTGAGTGTCAAATCAAATAGCGACATTAGTGGTAACAGATATCTGGTACTCGTTATAAAAAGAATCGAGTATTATTTTATCGTATAATCTAATCATCTCAATCACTAATAAAAACTGATCGAAGTATATCGCATGATTATATGAGTATGCGAATACTTAATAAGACTATAATATTTTTGAACAATTTCAATAATTCATTGTAAATAATAAAATAATATTTTTCCAATCCTAAAAATGATCGGACAGGTTTTTATTAACTCGTAACCTCAATTGGTTATTGTTAGATGTTCGAGATACCAAGGCCGCAGAGGTGCAAGGAGGTCGATTGTAAGGCAGCTAAACAAAATTATTATGATCGACAATGCACAATAAAATTGTTATCGTTACTGGTATGCTCACAGGTACCAGGGCCGCAAAAATGTGCAGTACAGATGTCACTGTTTCGGAACGAGACTTTAGAGGCCAATGATATTATAAGTAAAAAGGTGTAGATAGGTTACAAGCACTCCGTGAGCAGTAGTTCGACATCAAGATTACTATCAACACTTCACCTCAGTATTATATCACCATTGTCAAAGGATAGACGTCACGTAGCGAGTACAATTATAATTAAAAGTGACCCAAAATAACCAGAAATCCCGTCGTGTGTTATGAGATATTGCACAAATTATACTATCAAAACTTCTTAAACTTAAGGATTCACTTCTCATTAGTAATTTTACTATTTATCTTAATATTTTCACAAATCAAATAATATATTCGTAAAATATGACGTTAGAAATGAAAGAATGCAACAAAAGTATATTAATGAACGAGTGCAATAGAGATAGACGACGTTACTGATCATAGAGTAAAACACAAACAGTGGTGGCAGTTGGCTCACCTATAATAATTTTATATGTTTGTATAATTTATACAAATGAAAAAGAATATTAAATTATTAATTATATTATATTACTAAATTGAAATCAAAATATAAATAATTATTTTTTTCAGTATGTCGTAAAGAAGATGTTTATTTAGAAGTATAATTGTTTCTAGATTTCCATCGAAAGGTGCATCCAGTGGGTTGATATTGTTTATTTGATATTAAATTTTTATAGTTTGCCTAATTTCAATGAATTTTTAGTACTTTTACAAAATGAATTTATGAGTAATCGCATTCATAGGCATAAATCCGGGTAAGAAAAACGTAGTGTCCGATAATTTATTCTATGTCGTTTCTTTGACACGAGACGATGCACTCTTGCAAATATATTCGTCTTTTTTTCACTCGTGATACTTAAATCATGCCACCCTACTTTAGCGACGAATCGTAATATAGTGTGTATATCGCAATATAAAGTTATTTATGTGTGCGTAACAGTGTCATTTTCGTAGATTGAATGCTATGTATGTAACCTATCTACACCTTTTTACTTATAATATCATTGTTAGAGGCAGGGCTTTTTATAAGAATATCTTCTTACCCGCAGAATAAACTGCGCTGAATAAGTGCATCATTGCACTCCGGTTTTTGAAATTGTATTAGTCTTAATATTTTTGATTTGCAAAACAACCAGGTGGAGATTGACATAGTCTGGAGAGCTAGCTGGTCGTAGGTTTTGTAGATTTTACCCGTGTAATAAATTCTGACTGGAGTTTTAAAGTTTTTAATTTTGTGAGTTTACGAGTATACGTGAGTAAGGGCAAGGCAAGCGGGTAAGGCCTTTGGTTCTATGACTGAGCTTCCTCCACGATACTAAGTGGTGATTTAATCGAAGAAAAAAAAACCGGTTATATGATTATATCCTTTCAGCGCTGGGAGAGCGCTTACAGGCTTTTAAAATGTAAAAAATAATCCCATGTAAATAGTCGAGGATCTCAGATATTGATAATGTATCGGCTGAATACTGAAACGTCATTCAAAATGAAGTGGGACTTAATTATTTGGAACGTCATTAATTTAATCTGCAATATCCGAGGACTTGCAGGTGCGTTGCCGGCCTTTAAGGAAAGAGTACACTCTCTTTCGTTCGGAAAAGTCACCGGCGAAAGCTGGTTCTACAGAGTGATCGTGAGAGGCATGATATGCCTAAGAAATGCACTGTTGTGGATTTCCAGACATCGAGGTGGTGGGGATGGAATTTTCTAGTTCTGGCGCGATGTCCGGTGATGAAATTCCGCCGCCGGGACTAAACCAAACAACTCCTCAGAACACCCTGTGATATATGTGATAGAGGATGCAGAGTGACCCAACATCTCTACGCAGATCCAAAGAATCAAGCCGATCGGTAATAGCCTGATCGTCGACAATTCGAATTACTACGTTGAATGCGGTCAAAAGGAAGTACTGTGGAGCTCCCGCCAAGAGGTGAGAGCAGTACTCCATATGGGGCCGAATTTGCGTCTTGTAAAGTTTTAGGCGATGGGCCGACGTGAAGTACCTACTGTTTCGCCTTGTTGAGCACCCCAAGGTTTTTAGAAGCCAAGTATCCCGAAACTGGCTGTGGCAGCGAGGGGAGTATAGCTTGGGCATCCCTGCTCAGGTGGTGTATGTCCTGAGCATGGATGGCCAGAGAGGGATTGTCCACCGAAGTCGCAGATACTCTCCTGGCGTATTATTCTTAAAATTCTGCGCATTCATTTTGTTTTCGGGGGTGGGGGTGAAATGGGCCTCCGGAACTCTCACATACCGGACGAAACGCGGTAGCATGGCTACCACTTTACGCCGATTTTAAGTGAGAAGAGTGGTGCTTTCGCCGGCCCATTCGGCTACAACCTGAAGGTATGCAGCATGGCACTGTAAAATATTCGCCTGATTTACAGAGTGAATAATAAATGAACCGGAAATACTGTTGATTTTAACGATTCGGTAATGTGCTCGTGGCAGCTTTTTGAAAATGCAATCGGTATTTTTAAATACTCGACCGCTTCAGATTAATACATAGACGGTTCAAGTTAGATGTTCTAGTTATGCTTACCTACAATCTCTCTATAATCGTCCGGTTGTCACAATATACCGTTTTAAAATCACTGCAGTTGCACGCTCTTAAGTTTATTGACGATGCTTTTTACTAGAATAAACGTTATTTTCTTTACAAAACATTGGTCCGTTTCAATGTGTGATTTAATGGAATATAATTGATGACTTCGATGTACTTTGGGCTTCGAAGTATTTCAGCTAACAGCTAACAAGACTTGGCCAAGAATTTTGAGACTATCTATATAATAAAACTTAAAACTTTTATAGTTATAGCTAATCAAAACATATTCTGTTTATACCTCAACATGATAATTATATCATTACCATAGAAAATCTGGTGGTGGTGAGATACAATGCATGTCAAAATCATTTTATTTGGATTTTGATTTTTTGAGCAGTAATAATAATTAACTCCATATGTTATTATGTTTAATTTGATTGCATAAATATTAATATTTGGGTGCAGCTATGTACAAAACATAAAAAAAAGTCAGGTAATCCTATTACGTATAATATGTTATCTTTTTATTCGAGCCTTGGGTAATTGAAATTTTACAAATGTATTTTAACAACTATACTATGCTTGTTAAGGAATTATATTATCTTCATAAAATAGACGTATGGTACTATGGCACTCTGCAAACTATGAACTTGATGTAGTTAAATTAATGATAGCTTATTTATCTTTTCTAAATGTAATCTACATCTGAGGCCCTAGCCAAGTTGACATTCTACAATTGTAAACGCTAATAGAAAACTAAATTTGTATGAGAATGACCACGTGACTTATCGTTGAGAGATGTCATTATCATACATTTGGTTAGTTTTCTATTAGCGTTTACGATTGTAGAATGTAACTTGGCTAGGGCCTCTGTTGATGCAAAGATCAAGAAATTATACTTTTGTAATTTGAATGTAAACCAAAGAAGATATAAATGTAAATAAATTTAGCTTATGTCACAACTACTTTAATATTTATAGTATATACAATATTTACAAATTATGTACAGAATCGCTCTCAACAATACATATTATATTATCAGTCAAATAATAAAACAGTGCAATACTTCATATTTATACATCGTAGCTAAATTTTATACATATTTTATATTGCACATCATTATATTAAACTTAAATTATTGAACTGTATACAAATCTAATTATTATAGAAGCTGAGTTTGAGAAGCTTGCTACATAAATAGCATTTTTAAAGTACATTTTATTGACCCTCCCCTGGAAATCTTAAATTTTGTTGCAATATTAAGTTGTAAATAATGTTGAACCAAGATATAATATTGTTGAATTTTGGTTACAATCAATCTAATAGTTTTCAATTCATACATAATACATACTAAAAACTGATAACATATTATAAAAATTATGTTTTACTTCAAGAAAATAAAAATTGATCTTATAAATATATATATGTATTTTTATATGAAAGTCATACTTTGCTACATTTATCTTCATTTTCCTACAAACTGTTGTTTTGTTTTAATGATAGCACTGAAAATATATTACACATATTACGTAATTAATTGCAATAACCCTTCTTAATGTTGTACTGTAAGCTATTCTTTATCGAATTATGCAGATATTTTTACTGGTTTATGTATTTGTTCGCCGTTTTTAATAAATAATTAATATTTATGGACGTACACTGTGGTGAAAGTTTTAAAATAAAGATTTATCACTGATGTTTTATCATACGAAACTGTAATTATAATCAACATGTTTAACTAAACATGGACACGAAAAGAGCCCCAGGGGAAGGACCATCAATTTTCATATAGCTAGACGGCACATATGCTGTATAAGCTACTGATGCTTACTATAACAATATGATATTATTTGAGTAATCGTAATGATTTATATTTTTATAGTATTCCTAATATTTACATAACTTGTGTAGACTTTTTCCTTATCAAAATGGTGTTGCTAATGTATGAACTATATTTATTTTATAACAAGAATATACATATATATTAAAAAAAAAGTAAATTAGAATCTGATAATAAAGGACACAATTTTTCAAGAACAGTCATCATAAAACAAATACATTTATGATACAAATATTTTATTTTACAAATAATAGTGAAACTGACATATTGTATTGGCATACAAAATTTTATAATATTATAATTGCATTGGTTATTTAGTGATTTCTTACATTACATTTTATGTTAAACATCAATAATATATAAAGTTACATAATTACGTAACTAAATAAATACTTTGACTTGATTCTTTGGCTGCCAGGGCCGTGTTAGCATTATCAATAAAGTTGCGCTAAGAAACATTGAAAGACTGCCCTTGATGGAGATTCCGATGACAATTATACAGTCTGATCTGGAGCCTTAAAATCTGGTGAATGATTCAATATACATTGAAATATTCGACATATCGATTGTCATCTAGGATCCATATATCACTAAGGAGAGATTTCAGTCTTTTTGTTGTGCGACATGTCGTTCAACGAGGGTCACACTTTGGCCACTTTAAGCGGCACGTTGCGAACGAAGCCTCCGTCGAGTTCCGTTACGCCTACGTCATATGTGAACAGGAACATGAAGAAGCAAGGCATCTCGTCGTGGAAACTCCAAAGAGCACATTTCACATTTGTATGGGCCTTCATCCGTAGTGGTTGCGAGCTGGGAGGGAGAGGGCGGCGACGGTAAGGAGGAGGCCGGAACCGGCGACGGGGAATGAGGTCCGATTGCTTTCAAGTCGTCCGCTGGGTGTCTAGGTGGCCTGCGACTCCGGACCTGTTTTGAAACAAACAAATAATAATAATTATTATTACTGTAAGTAATTGTAGTAGTACCCTCGGGTGGTTCGTGGACACGTACTTGTTTCGTTCTAGGTCGCGGTTCTTCGGTGTGTATCATCTTGGGTCGCGGGGGCGGCGGCGCGCGTCGCCGGCGTCGGCGCGGCGGGGAGTAGGCGCGCGGCGCGCGGGCGGCCCGGGGGACGCGCGCGGCTCGCGGCGGGGAGGGCGACGGCGCGCCCGCGGGCGAGGCCGACCGCGCGGGCGAAGGTGTAGTGGCGCGCTCCCAATCATTGTGTACCGGCGACTCCTCCACTTTCGCTTTTCGCCGTCGTTTGTATTTCCGTGGTCCATTCTATAAGAAAATAAAATTTTAATATTTTTATATAAGTACTTATCGCGTGTATATTTAAGTTATAAAACTTTACATTTAAAGTGATAGTGTATTTTATGAATAAAATAATGGCAGTGATGTTTAAATAACATTAAATTTGTATGTACTCACCTGGGGTTGCCTTTTTAGTGCTGTATTTTCATCACAGTGCTGAATAAGATGTTGGACTAATTCAGCGCTTGAATTTAAAGGTCGTCCACAAACTACGCAGCAATATTGGTAGCCACCTAAAGGAAAAAAATAATTAGTGATGAGTCGGATATATGTATTACAGTTTAAGAAAATTTGCGAGTTTCTGTAAAATATGACGATATTCCCTCGGCCAATTTCGGAATTGTGAGCTATTTACAAGGAAAACTAACCAACGCCTATGTAGTCGTAAAGTTCCAAGGTTAGTTATGCCCTCCGCCGTTGGCTAGTCTCCCTTGAGATTGAACGCCGTAACCAAAATTAATAGATATCATAATCAATTTGCGACAGAATTTTGCGGAATACTCGGCCGAATAATAATTTTGAGTAAACAAGACAAAAATGCCGAATGATCTGAAAATTATGTTCAATACATAACAGAAATAGACGACCTGATATGTATACATAACCAATGCGTAAAAAAGAATGCAATAAATTAAGCGAATTACCATTAGCGCGTCGGTCAGGCGCGGAGTGGTGCGAGCGCACGTGCTCGCGCAACACCACGCGCTGGTTGAACGCGCGCGGACACACAGCGCACGCGTACGGCTTCTCACCTATATAGAATTTATATATATATATCTACAACGTTTGTATTAAAAACATATAAAATTATTGATGAACTTGAACATTCTTTTTAATAACTGTTTGTTTACGACGATTAAATAACTACAAAAAACTTGACAAATCGTATCAAATAATAATACTTAAATGGCTCTCCATTAACGCGCATTAACATATTCACTAAAAAAAAATATATACAGATTGATAGAGATAACATGTAATAAATAAGTGTTTTCCTGGTAATGCAACATGTATAAAAAATAATGATTTGATTTGGGTACATCGTGTATAGTTAGAATCCATACATGATACCGAAAGAAATGTGTGACACTAGCTATAATATTAATATTGTATTTAATCAATATGACAAATGAAGAGAGCGTCCGGGAAGTAGTTTTTTTAAATTGTATTGTTCAAATAAAATTTTAATAACCTGTGTGTATCCTCTCGTGCTTACGCAGCGTGCCGCCGTCTGCGAATGCCTTCCAACAGAAACGACACGCGTACGGTCGCTCGCCGGTGTGTATGCGAATGTGGATCTGCTGCGAGCTGCGAGATCCGAATACTTTGCCTAATTGAATAAATGAGTTATAAAAAGTATTTTTCAGTTAAATACAATTTAATTGCATTTACTTATTCAAAGATAATGTTTATCTCACCGCATTCTCTGCATGGGAACTGCTTTAAATCACTCGAAGTGTTGTTTCGACCACGGGCCATTCTTTTCATTCTGTAAACAATTATCATTAAGTAATGTATATAAATCAAAATAAAATAAATTTACAGCAGGTTCGGAATACAGATATTTGACATCATAGTCTTCCGGAAGTGCGCAAGGCTAATATGCATACCTGTTGTTACGCGGCCGCTCCGCATGTCGCTCCGCGTGCGCAAGCAGCTGCAGCGCGTCGGGACAGCTCTCGCCACACACGTCACAAGTGTGCTCCTGCTCCCACGTGCTGCTCGTGCTATCGTGCCGTTTATAACTAAGAAACAAATAAATGTTACGTAGCAATAATGGCTTAAAGTTTTCATTGCAGTTGCACTTGCAACTTAGCGATTTATTTTCATTTAACAAGCGCGGTTAATAACAATTTAATTAAACGATTAGGTAGATAGATTATTAGTCTTTGTATTTGTGCTGGTATCATTGACCCTCGGTATATGAATGTGATCATACCTGTGTGCAGCGGCGACGTGTCGCCTCAGCAGGTCGGCGCGCTGGAAAGCCACGCCGCAGTCGCCGCAGAAGAGCTCGGGCCCACGTACGTCCAGCGTCCCGCGCTCCCGGTCGCGCTCCCTCTCGCCGCGCTCGCTGCCGCTGTTTGCCAGGGGTGATAGGCGGAATTCCATATCGTCACCTATTCGATTGTGTAACTTATTACTTATGCTGTGAAGGTGGAAGCAGCGACGACAAAAATATGATATGATTAATATTAGCGGCACATTATAATCTTTGCATTGATATAACTGAATACATTATCATCTGTGCCCGTACCGGAGTTGCAGTCGTCGTAGGAGGGTTCCCGCTTGGGCGCGGCGGGCGCGTGCGCGAGGTGCGGGTGGCGCGACGCGGCGTGCGAGCGCAGCGCCTCGCGCGACCAGCACAGCTCGCCGCACTCGCCGCACTCCACGGGCGAGTCGCCGCCGTGCACCTGCGGAACACGGGCACGGGTTCATTAAATACTCACTCTATTTATCTAAAAATAGACAATAATAAAGCGACAAGTATTGTATACATTTTATAGTTATAGTATACGTTGGTAGTGCTCTATTATTGGTACAAATAGAAATCACTGTACACTCAGTTATTATTAGGTTTTTATATTAATTTGAAATATTTATTTTATGCTAATGTCTATATTAATGTTATAAATAGAGAGACAGCGCTAATTTTGTGTATATGCGAAAAGTAGTCTCCGAACCCATGCCACCATTTAAATATTTTTTTTACCATTTGAAAGGTACTTTATTTCAGATGGACGTAGAAAAAAAATCGAAACCAGTAATTTTACGAAATATTTCAATAACAGCTTATAATAATAATGGTCCTCCTAACCGATATCGGCCACGGCGGCCAATCTCAAGAGCGATTAGCCAACTGCGCAGAAGATATTATAGAGCACAAGTGTGTGCGCAAACAGAAGTGGACTCTTTATTCCCTAACTCTCATAACCCGATGGGACAGCAATCCGACACGACTGAAAAGAGTTCAGGCCTAACGGCTTTACGTGCTTTCCGAGGCACATAGGAGTGTACACACTTCCAACTTCCAGACTCTCTGCCTCACTTCTACTACTGAGAATTTTTCCGACAGAAAATCTCGGTAACATTTGATTGGCCGGACTTGGGATTTGTACCACCGTCCCTGCTGCCTTACATGTAGCCGCTAGACCAACGAGGCACTATGAATATAATGGGTGTAAGTTTTTAGTCGTATCTAGAAAATGATTTCAATATGTTTTACAAAGTGTTACCATAAATTCAAAGTAGCTACTATAAATTATAATGTATCTCACTCTAGAATGTGACTGAAGCGCCTTCTCCCTGGCAAAGCCGACGCCGCAGTGGCGACAGACGAAGGGGCGCGAGGGGTCGGCGGGCGGCGGCGGCGTGGGCGGCGGCGGGGAGGGCGAGGGCGAGGGCGGCGCGGGCGGCGGCGCGGACGGCGCGCGCGCGCGGCGCGACCACTGCTGCGTGCGCGCCGACGTCATGTTCTCCGGCACTCCGTTCTGCTCCTGTCGTTTCAGATGTTGAGATGAGTTCACGTAATTTCATTTTTTATTTTATTACTTTGGCGACTGTCCATTACCTCGACGGGCTCCGCCGTTTTTTTCCGTCGTCCTCTCTTTTTCTTTATTTTTAGCGATGGTGTTTGAGCAATCATTTCATCTGAAAAGAGTGATTGTAATGTTTAATTTGATTTGCCTAAATCTAAAGCTTATAAAGGTTATTATTAAACATACATTGTCAACAATTATTTGAAATAGTCCATAAAAGACACTCACCATGCTGATAGTTCGCGGGATCCGGGTCGTCAGGAACGAACGCGTGCACCTTGAGGTGGTTCATAAGGTCGCACTTGCGCACGTAGCGAACACCGCACAGATTACAAGCATGTGGGCGATCATTTTGGTGCGCCACCATGTGGTTCATCAACGCCGCTTTTTTGCGAAACCGCCGTGAACAGAAATCACAAGGCCAGGGTCGCATAGCTGTGTATTCATCCTGAAAGATGCAATATAAATTAAGTGCGATATTAAAAAGCATATTATAAAAAATGCTAAATTCACTATCATATAAAAATATTATTCTTTCAAAAAATTATCTTGCCAGCTCTTAAAAGCATATGATATGATATGATGTGATACCATTTGATATGATACAAATTTAACAGCATTTAGTTATTCTGTATGAGAGAACTTTAAAAAAATACATGTAACATAACATAAATTTTATGAAATCACCGTAATATAAATAACAACAGATTCAAATATACTTATTATAAAAAACATGCTTGTTTAGTTAATGCTTGGCTTGAAAAGGCAGACTAAATTTTTTACTTTTTAGATAGTTATTCATCTGATCTCCTTTATAGTAATAAAGTTCGAATAATAATTCATATTTTACAAATGACTCAATTAAAATAAAAGAAACAATCTGAAAAACTAATCTCAAATATATAAATATGCTTCAAAGAATAGAAAAATGAAGTAAATCTTTTATAAAATAGAATATTTGGGCGCATTTATTATAAAACTTATTTTAAATCCGATCACACATAAATTAAAGGCAAGAAATCTTTCAAAGATTTCTTGCCAACGGACTCAGTCTATTTATGTCTTAGTACATATTATTTTTTTCTTTCTAATTATATGTTTCAGGTTAATATGATTTTTACCAACAAATCATACTTGTTTCATTTAACCACCATTTTGAAATATTCAAGTTACAAATATACATAAGGCATCCTAGATCTCTATCTACACAACTTGATATCCTTAACAAAATTATCAGAAAAATACTTAAATACTAACATTGCAGTATTATTCAAAATTTATTTCATCATAATAATCTTACTTGATCTGTTGGTAGTGGAACATCAATGTCATTTTCTATTTTAATGTCTTGAATAGGGATAGCTAATTGTTCTATAGGCACCTCCACTCTGAAAGAAAAGCTTAAATCATACATGTTATTTATTATCCTTTTAGATATTCCAAAACCATTTAATAATACCAATATACACATAGTTAGTAAAACATACATAACATATTTTATTAAAAAATTTTTGAACATTACATACATACATAGTTTGTTTTAGGCATGTTATATTGAGTAATAAATATATTTAATATTTTAATAAAAGTATTTGCAATCTATTATTTTTCATTAGAGAAAACATCATTCATATAAAACTATTACAATTGAGACATTATTACAATTGAGTGTATGTTAATCTATATGAATAAAATGATAGAGGTCTGAAAAACTACTGGATAGATTTCAATGAAATTTTATTTCTTAGACACTTGGCCCTTATCAAAAAAAAAAATTGCGATATCTTCATTTAATAAAAAGTTTCAAGAAACAACGATTTGTATATAAACTGCGTGTTCAGTGATGTATGTTTAAACAAAGTATATTTTTGCTTGCGATCTTCTTGATGCTTTTTCCTTCGTACCTAAGAAAAAATTGTTAATATATCAAGCAACGCGGACGAAGTCGCGGGTATCAGCTAGTGTTTAAATAAAGCTATTCCAAAAACATGTTATTTAAGGCATATTAGTGAAAACATTTATGAGAGAAATACATATAGATTAGTCAATTTGTGATTCAAATATCCAATCACCTTTCTTGTCCACCAGACGTAACCCAGTCGTCAGTAACAACCTCTTCGGTGACACATTCCACATTCGGATCTTGAGCAAGCTCAGCACTTTCTGTATAAGTAACTACATCTTGTGATAAATACATAAGATTTTCGGCTGCCATTTGGTCAGTATCTTCAATAATTTCTTCTGTCTGTCAAAAACACAATTAGATATATTAAGTAAATTACTTATATATACTTTTGTTTCATCGAGTGCTTGAACATAGAATAAAATACTCTAATGTGAAATTAATGGTGAGATGATATTCATCATCAACCATTTTTCATCCATTGTTGGACACAGGTCTTTCCATAGGTCATAATGGAGATATTAGGAGGAGGTGATATTACGTAAAAATAATAGAAATTATACATATAAATCACCAATTTATTAGAATAGCCCCATTTTTATGTGTTATGTTCATTATTCTAATTCTATTCTATATATAATAGGTAGGCGGATGAGCATATGGGCCACCTAATGGTAATTGATCACCATCACTCATACATATTGGCCTAGTAAGAAATGTTAACCATCACTTGCATCACCAATGCACCGCCAACCTTGGAAACAAAAAAGATGCTATGTCCCTTGTACCAGTCATTACACTTTCACCCTTCAAACCGACTCACTTAGTACAACGGCCAAATTTAAATAAATATTGTGTTTTCACTGAAATAATCTATATAATAATAGAAATGAGAAGGAGAATAATAGAAATTTTGTTCACTTTAATTTTATACATAATACTTATAAATGTTCATTCATTAAAGTAATTTTTAACCGACTTCAAAAAAAGGAGGAGGTTATCAATTCGTCTGTATGTTTTTTTTTTAGTTCCTTAATTATAGTTTTTATTAAATTTATTTTTATTAAACAGTTATCACTCATACACCTGACACCTCCTAGCCACATACATTTACACAATATCTAGTTCAGAAGGTACCATTATTTTAATATTTTTAAATATATATTACGAAATATATCAAGTAATTATACCTACCATAGTTGTATATGTTTCATTTTGCACATTATCAAGGCCACATATAACTTCTTCGCTTGCCACTATATTAGGCTGAAATAATATTTTTACTGTTTAGTCACTGAATGTAATTATAACTAATATAATAGCACAAAATGTTTTTGACTGAAATTTCTGTTATTTTGTAAACATATTATCATTGTTTTTGTTAACTCAACCTATACATTTCTTCTACCTATTAATTATCATTAATATTATGTTATTAGAGCTTAATATAGCAATAAAATACTATTAATAAAATCTATTTCAATTAACAATATAATAAACCATAATGAAAAAAAACAAACTTTTTAAATATTTTACGTATAATTTGTGAACATTCACATACACATATAAGATTCTGGATAACAAAACTGGTCCAAAAAACAAGTCTACATATTTTTCCATGCCCCAAATTAAACTCAGAAATAGCAGATGGTATGCAAAACGGAAATAATTTTGTGGATTTTTTTTTCCAGTTTCAACTTGACTACAAAATCTATTAAGAAACTACCTTAAAATGACTGCACACATAATTGACACAATATATTATTTAAGTAAATATTGGGTATGTATTTATTAAAATAGATCTTTATTTTACTATAACTTGTAGTTAAATAAGTAATGATGTAAGTTATGAAAATAAGAAAATTATTATTGAAAACTAATTCCCACATAATGTAAGGACAACATGATAGTATAGTAATAAAATTACTTGAAATTTAAAAGGAAGAAGAGCAAAGAGATGAAACATTTCATGATCAACGGTGAACAAAAATATCATGGGGACTGCATGAAATGTTGGATTAAAACTTGCCAGATGTGTAAACCTAAAAAGTATTGTGGCATAAGTTCAAAATTTCTCCTCAAAAAGAGAAGAGGCTGGTCCAGTAATGAAAAATGCACACTTTTAATTATCTCATTTACATACATATTTTATGGACCATGCTGTTGCTTAAGTGTTCAAGATGAAGCTAATTAAGGACCAAGAATAAAATACAAAGCAATAACACCCTAATGTCAACAATTAATACTTGTCAGAATGTGTTGGACATCTGGACAAAGCTTTTTGTACAAGATATGCCTTAGGTTAATTTACATTTTAAGAAACAATTTCATTTAAAGTTATACCACAATACTCATCAAAATGTAACTCCTGTTTAGATGTAATTACATGCTCTTCCTCATTTTATAAAGATTTTATTTAATTATATTATATTGTTAATAATTTATTTCAGCTAATCATGCTCTCTTATACAGAGTGTAAAAAAATTCGTGTCCGACCCGTGAAGTGGTTATTAGGTATCGTGAGTCGGTTCTATTTATGTAAAAAAAATTAAAATATTATGCAAAAAAAATACCCATAAATTTTTTTTTATTGACATTTTCAATTTTTTATGACGAAAATTTCATGGAAAACTGAGGTCATACCTCGTGTCCGAGCTACCCGATAGGCAAGAGCTATTGAGCGCTGACGCCCGCGCCTGTTTTGCATTGTTATTGTCGTTATTTAGTTAAATAAAGTTTTATCTGGAGAAAATTTTTGCTTAAAATTTTAAAAATGATTACATAAATAGAACCAACTCACGATACCTAACAACCTCTTCACGGGTCGGACACGAATTTTGTTACATGCTGTATAGTTCATTAATTTATTTTAAAGGAAAGCAGTTTATACAATAATTAATTCAACAAACCTTCACATCTTCCTCCCACTGAAGATGAAAATCCTCCCCCTCCATTTTGATTTCGTCTTTTAAATCCATTTAACATCAACTATATTTTATATAACATTTTGTAATGATCTATCAGATAAAAAGTTTTTTTTTGTATCACGATTGTGTTACATATTGGTAGTTATAGAGCCAATACGTATTCCATAATATTAATAAAAGCTGTTCTCGGTTTTAAGAACATAACTGAAAGCAAATCAGTATTAATTGATATCACTATAAAATACTTGAATACAGATAACTCGTATCAATCTCAATTAAAATAAATATATAAAATTTGAACAGTTATTTTAGTTTATTAAAATAGATATAACGTAATTTTCTTACATTGGTAATAGAAGTGTCCGTCGGCCGTGAATCAATGTACGATCCCTGTCAACAAAATTTTCTATGCATCTATCATCTGAAACCAAAACATCAACATAACCTTTCTAGCTAAACATTAACAATAATATTTAAAGGTTTTTAATGAATTATCATAATATCTCATTAAAAATATATACCATTTCGAAAGACCTACAGCGTAGTCTATTCATATAAACGGAAAGCTGAACAAAAATGGTGTCAAGACACAAATATGAATAGGTTATATTTGTCAAACGAAAAGGTTAAACTGATTTTTTAAACTCTTACTACATTTCGGTTTATCACGAAACCATTGCATATAAAAATGGATTATTTAGTAAAAATATATTGATCAATGCACTAATTGGTAATATTTCATATATCTATAGATTTACATGACGCAATCACAGAACTTATCAATAGTTCAACATGGATGAAAAGATGAAAACATAGGACATAACCAAATTTTAAAAATATATATATATATATATTACTTACTTTAATTGTATATAAAAAATTATAAAATTTATACTTGAATTATTACAATGATTATAAAATATGTATTTGTGATATTTAATGGCAAATGGCTATCTCAAAACTTTCCAGTTTTCTTCCGTTTCCAATGGTTTCCAAAATTTTACATTCTACCACAGATTACATTTTATAACAGATAACAAATTCAGACTGCGTTTTTAATATAACTACATAATTATTTTAATAGTACTTATATTATGTTTTTGATATGCATAAGTATATACATATATTAGAATATATATGATAGTCACTTAAGTTGCTATAAGATCAACAGAAATTTGAAACAACATATATTTTTTTAAATTCTTATTTCATAATCATTTACGCAATATTAATAACACGATCGTTTTAAATATTTAGTTCGTTTATAAGTAAATAAAGAAAGTATCTTATCTAATATACATTACATATATACGTTCCTATGTAAATATAATATGTATTATTGGGAAGCATTCTTAGATAGCTACTTATTATTACAGAAGGAAACTAAAGCTCAATTTACTTCACAATTCACAAAAGAAAATTGAAGATAATTTTATAAAAAAATTATAATATATTGTAATATTTAAACAGAATTATTTTCTGGGTATTTTATGTTTTTTGGGGAATATATTTAAGAGGATGTAACCCTATAAAAGAAAAAAAAAATGTTTGACATTTCAATTATTGACATTTGGAAATCGGAATTGATGTAAAATTGTAAACGTAAATGAGAATTCAGGTTATCGTTTGTTTATTATCGTAATTTAAATTTAATGAATTATTTGCATTGTGTATATTTTTTATTATTGAATTGGCTGGTTTTTGTTTGTTTCTTAAATATTAATCATTATTACCTGAAAGTCGCTAGTTTTACAATATGACTCAAGAGTTAAAAGATTTATGTCAACTGCTGTTCCCTGATTCTACTACGGGTAAAAATTTTGTTTAAATATATCTACACGAAATCGTCTGCTTACATCGTATTGATTGCACATGCACTTTATTTATTGTATATTTGTATCGCTAGTTACAATAACAGTACTGAAAATGGACTGATCACTGTAGGAAAATTGTATGATATTATTGTTTTACAGAAAATGCAGAATATTTTAGTGACATCACTGATTATATAAAGAAATTGGGATCACAAAACTGGGATCAAGTACGAAGTGAACCTGATCGATTAAGTGAAGAGATGAAACATTTAACTGAACAAACACAAGATTTAGCATTTACAAATTATAAAACTTTTGTGGAGACTGCTGATATTTCTCGAACTATTATGAAGGATTTGGTGAAATCTAAAGAGTCACTCGCTAATTTGTTAGATTCAACACCAGAATTTGTACAGCAATGTGAAAATTTTTCTCAAGTAGCTGGAAATATTATTCAAGAAAAAAGGTTTGATATAAATTTCTATGAGACACATAATAAAAATTAGGATATTTTAATAAATAATACTTGATTATTCAAACAAAATAATTAATTATTTTATGTAATTTGTTTAAGTTGAAATAATTATTGTCAATGTAAGTCACTTAAAATTTCAGGAGGTATAGCAGCATAAGGAATCAAAGTGACAAGTTATTAGAGCTATTAGAACTACCATCATTGATGCGTGAAGCTCTAAATGCTGAAGACTATGAAAGTGCATTAGATATTTTTGCTTTTATTCGTAATCTATCAAAAAGGTATTCTGAAATACCAATAGTACAGGTAAAATAAAAAACGAAATACTTATTTTATAGGATTGACATTCACATTTAAAAGAAAATTACTTATTATGTTGTGTTTGTTTGCAGAGTACAACTAGTGAAATCATGACACTGTGGTTTGAAACACTTTATCATTTATTTAATCAGCTACATTATGATTTACCTTTACCTCAATGCTTACAGGTAAGTCAAGACTTAATCAAATATTAATGAAATATATGTTCAAATATTTATTACTGTTATATGTTCTTCTAGATACTAGGTTACTTACGTAGAGCAAATACTGTGTTTAAATCTACTGATGATGAACAAAGTAGAATATCAGGAGCTGGGAAAGCAAGCGATGTTAATTCAGATGGATTACATTTACATTTCTTAAAAGCAAGAAATGCTTGGTTTGACAAAGCACTAGAGGATGCAAGAAATACTGAAAGTATGTATATGTATGATACTCTATAACTTTATTGAGATTTTAATCTCTCTGATGCACTAATTTTGAAGTTTTAAAATATTAATAATAAATTGAAATGCATATTCAACTTAAAAGACGAAAAATAGTAATTTTGAAATAAAACAAAGGAAGTTTATTTAAATTCAGAAATCTTGTATCAACTCCACAAAATTTTTATAAATATTTTTTGTATATATTGTAGTGCCCGAGAAGGTCTTGCGGCGAATAGTAGAATTGCATCGAGTTCACTTGTTTAATGTTATAACTCAACACAAATCTATCTTTCTATCGGATACACAGGAGTCCAAAGTAAATGATGATGAATTAAGTGGTACAAGTGCTTTATCATGTTGGCTGAAACAAAAGGTAGATAATGTGCTGTTATTTATAACTCCTTTTTTTATGTACATTTCCTTGTTGAATGTGTGTTTAAATAATGGTTGATATTATTTATGAAATAAAGATATAACAATCTGTAGCTCTTCCTCTTTGCTTAATTCAATTGAACCTATCCAGCTGGGAAGTGAATACAACATATTCTGACATGAATTATTAAGATTTTGCATAACTGAAAAATACAGTAATTTTTATTAATGCTTCACCTGATGTTATACCTTGAGAACTAAGATGTTGTCTCTAGTGCATTTAGCTACCCTGGTTACACTCCCTTCAGACGGTACCACTACAATACTGAATATTGCTGTTTGGTGGTAGAATATCTAATGAGTAGTATACTTAACAAAGTATACTTAATACTACCATAATGTAGGTGGGCAGAAGTTTGGTAACATATTTCTTGTACCCATGACAGTTTATGATACGTTTAAGTTTATAGTATGTAAAATTTCATAACAATAGGGATTACAATTTTATTGGTTTTCTTTTCAGGTGGAAAGCTTAGGCCAAATATTAAACCAAGATCTTTGGAGAGAAGATGAATCAAGCTTTGAATCATTATTGAATCAATGCATGTATCTTTGCCTTTCATTTGGCAGAGTTGGTGCAGATTTAAGATGTGTACTAACACCTTTGTTTCGCAATAATATTTTAATGCAATTCAATGCTGGCATAGACAAAGTTGACTCCCAATTTGAGCATCAAATGAAATCATACAAAGTACCAAGTATAAAGAATGTACCTAGACCACCAAATGAAAATATGGCATCTGGTCCACCTGAAAATTTGTTGGACTATTATCCTTTGGCAGAATATTGTAATGGCATGTTAACAGTTTTAAATTCTCTACGTTTGACAGCTCCATTGAATATTGTGAAGGATGTGTATAGAGGTTTTAAAAAGTCGTTTGATAAAGCTGCACAAATATTAGTAGCATTTTACCACAGAGAACAACAAGCTTTTACTGAGATAGAGAAGCAAAACTTTATATCTCTATGTGTTTGTTTCACTGAAGACTTAGTACCTTATATAGCAAAATGTCTGTCACAATCATTTCCTTCAAGTCAAGTAGCAGAATTGTTAGGAATTACGTTAACTGTTTTACAAGAAAGTAAAGTTTTACATTTAGATCAAACTGAAATTTGTAAGCCATTAAATACTATTACAGGCCATATTATATAAATTAGATATTTGTTTATGAATATGGTTGCCATAAATACATCACTGTTGATAACAAGGTCCATTCCTTTATAGAGCATACTAAAGTTTTCACACAATATTTGTGTATATACAGGTGGTTATTAGGTATCGTGAGTCGGTTCTTTTTGTATAACATTTTTAAAATATTATGCAAAAAAATTACTCATAAAAAATTGTCATTTTCAATTGTAAATGACGAAAATTTCATGGACAACTAAGGTCATGACCTCGTGTACGAGCTACCCGATAGGTAAGAGCTATCGAGTGCTGACGCGCTTGTGTTACAATGTAATTATCGCTATTTAGGTAAATTAAATATTATTAATTAAAATTTTTGCTTAGAATTTTTAAAATGATTACACAAATAGAACCGACTCACGATACCTAACAAGCACTTCATGGGTCGGAGACTTATTTTCTTACACCTGTATATATTTTAATAATGTACTTATAAGGTAAAATCTATTTATTGTATACGTAATAAATGAATTTTTGGCATCATGGCATAGCCTACTGATAAACATCCGTCTGAATTACATCCGACACAGGTTTTGGCATGATGGTTAGCTGTATCGCCATGCCAAGCGCTATAAAAACTTTAACTAAGGTCATAAGAACGATAAAATCCTAACATTAATATTGGGATTACATAAATTATTTAAAAAATGTAAAGCCTTTTTTATTTAAATTAATAAAATTTAATTTAAATGATGTGTGTTATCATTTGTGAAGAAACGATAGGCGTAGAAAATTAGTTACATAAAAGAATAATGAAAAGTCAGGTCAGGTAGTATTTTAAATAATAATTATCATTTTATTTGAACCAACACTGGGTGAAATCTATTTTTTTTTGTTCACTGGGTCGTTTTGGTTCTAATTATATAAGATAAGATGATAAGAGAAAATATCGTTATTACGGATAATAATATAAACACATATTACAATATCATAATACTAAACAATTATTAAATAAAAAAAGTATGCGTAATATAAAACGTTTATTTCTGTAAAACCTAACTTGTTCTTATATCTCAAAATATATAAGGCACTTTGCCTGCTTAAAAACTAATTGTAACAAAAACCAGAAGGTTAGCTTTGAATATTCTTTAAGTATATCCAAAACTATTTTGATTCGTTTACGAGAATCTTATTTTTTTTACTCTAGATTTGCCTTCTTCATTTCTAGATACTTCATAATAATGCGTAACTTTATCGATGTTTCCTAATGATTCAATAAATTCTTTATCATGTGTAATAATTACAAACATGAAATTCTTTTGTGTCATTCTTTCTTGGACAATTTCACCAAGTGCTGAACATAAACTTTTAATGTTTTCTTGATCTAAATTAGTAGTTGGTTCATCTAAAGCTAAGATGCCAAATCTGAAACATTTTATATTAACTGAGTAATAGATCCTATTTTTTACATGGAAATTGTGTTATAAAAAATGTCCGATCGTCAGAAACGAAGTTCTTTGCGATATTTTTCAAAGCGTGTTTTAAAAGGTAGATTCTATTTGTAATTATTATAGTAATTTTGTCAAACTAAAAGGCGCCTCAACCTTTATGCCACTCTCTAATCATGCCACATGCCATATTTTTTATAATAATAGCAATTTTAACAAATGATGGGAATTGTGATAATAGCCCAAGGTTCGAACCTGGGACTTGCGCGCGGCTCGTAAGCCCATCTCTATTTATATTACCTCGATATTTTTGTTTTTGTATTTTTAAGAACGTTAGAAAAATATTTTAAATAAAATTAATTATTTTGTTATATTTAAGTATTAACTTAATTAACAATAAAATTATGGGCGCACTGTATAGTTCACGGTCGATCCTTTGGCGTGGTTTCGCGCTTAAATATTCGGCAAAGGACGTACCTCCAGAAACGCCCGCGCAGTATTGAATAATGAATTCGGACGCCCATCGCATCGCATTTTGTAGAAATTGGTAGGCACGATGTATGAACGCTATTTCGTTTCTGACGTGACTGTGACTACTGTATGCCGCGTAAAAGAACTTCGTTCCAAAATGTATTCTTTTTGACTTAATTTACTGTACATACCTTGAGCTGAATGTTTCTGCCAATGCCAGTCTGATTATTAGGCAAGCTAAAACCTTCTGGCCTGCACTACAACGTCCTCTCATATCAATTTCAACACCATTTTTACACTGTATCACTCTAAAAGTTAGACATAAGGATTGATCAATAATTACTATATATTTTCTCCTCTCATATGTATTATCTTAATTTTTACAAGAAATTTCCTACCTGTAGTCATATTTACGTCTTTCGGAATCCGCAGTCATACTACCCTCAGTCTTTATTTCAATGTAATCTATATCATTACCTCTGTATATTTTTCTCCACATCTCCCTAAAAATGTATACGTCATGATTAAAAACCTTAACTTATTTTTTTACTAGAATCTACAATTCATAAATTACTGTATGAATTATTAGAATTTGTTAAAATATTGCTTACTATTTAAACATAATATATAAAACAATACAAACTGTTTAAAATTATATAAGAAAAAAGAGCATCAACAAAGTCAAACGAATATAAGTTTTGATAACACATAACAATATTCCACAGACAATAACAAAATTTAAGTAATTTTTTGTTCATATTATTATCATTATAAAACACAATATTAAACGAAGTCCCCTCGACGATTCTGTCTATAATATGTCTCGAATGTGATAAAGTTACATAATGGTATTTCATACAGTTTTCACCATTGGTCCGGATGTGACATGAAATGATTAATGACGCCCAGGAAGTGATTGCGCGAGCGTCGTCGGAACGTCGTCGCCTCGTACATTGATCGGTTCAGTAAGGGTTGAGCAATCTAATTCGTACGCACCTTGATAATATATTTTCAAATATATTTACCTAATTATAAGATTAATATTTTCCATTTTTTCTCTATGAAATTCCATAAGACACTTTTCTAAAGCAACAGAGTAATCTCTGATGTCCTTATCAATTGCTTTAGTAACATGAAGTTCATAATATTTCTCTCTGTATTTTATTTCAATGTCTTTGTTCTGTGTTTTCTTTAGTTCCTGTTTATTTTGTTTTAGTCTTTCCTAGAAAATATAAAACATTCAAATAACAGCTGATTTAATAAGTTACTTATAATTATGAAAATTCTTGCTTAACCTTTATTCATATATGTTTGAGAATTTAATTACCTTTAGTTCGTCAAGTTTACCCTCTGTCTGAGCTTTTTCCCTAAATATTTTGGTTTGTTTTACTATCAAAGGTTCTTTTTCTGAGATCATATCCACATTGACTCCACTTAATTTTTCCTTAATATCTGCCAAATCTTTCTCACAAGTTTCTATTTCTTTTTGTGCTGTACGCAGCTTCAAATTGTCTTCTAAGTTTCTTTTGTAAATCTATTTAAGTGGCAAACACAAACATCAAAATATATTTAGTACAATTATGCAACACCAGTTAATAAATTACAATATAACATTTTTTTTAATTAACAAGTGTTTAGTTAATATTAGGAATATCTTTGCATAAATAAAATATTGACATAGCAATGTAAATTATAATCGAATTATATTCAGAAAACAATAAGTACCTCTTGCTTAGCTAGTTCATCTTTTAAACTGTCAATCTTCTTTGTAAGTGTGTCTCTATCAATCATTATTTGCTTTTGTCTTGCAAGTAACTTCTCATTTGCTTCCTTAATTTTGTTTATTTCTCTTTGAAGATTTCTTTCTTTATGTTGTCTTATTTCTAAATCAATTGCCCTCAACTTTTCATATGCATTCATTACTTTAACTATGAAACTGTGTTTCGTATCTATTTCATTCCTATAATTTAAAAAAAAAGCAATTATTTTTTTAAATAATTAATATCTGAATGAATTCAATAGTGTACATGCTTATGCATATGCTTTATTATGATTGCTTTCTTTATAAATAGGATCTATTCATATAAATAGCTTTAAAATTAATATATTTCAAAATTATTTTTTTTACTTAGTATTTTAAAAATGATACCTTATTTTAAACCGACTCACGATACCTAATAACCACTTCACGGGTCGGACACTTATTTTCTTACACTGTATAAAAAAAATCAAAGTTTGTACCTGTTTTTTTTCACTGTCTCACTTTTGGTCTTTTCTTTTTCTTTGAGTTCTGCTTCTAAGGGCTCTATACCTTCTCTGAATTCTTTCAGTTCATTCATAAACTTCTCAATGTTGGATTCCATTACTTTTTGAGTCTCTTGCAAGTTACATAGTTCTTGTACCTACATTGAAATATTTTTTTTTTATATATTATAGAATATAAAGATTAATTCCCTTATTTCGAATTCCCTAGCATCATAGGTAATTAAAAAAAATAACTTATAATTTTGTATGAAATTTTGAGTGATGAGTGACAAACTTTTTTCTGAATATTGAGCAACTCCTCCTTTAATTTATTTCTCTTGTCGATGGTGGCCTGCAGGCGCTTGTTGTACGCGTTGAGCCGCGACTGCGCAGCGCGCGAGCTCGCCCGCAGCGCACTAATTTTCTGTCGGAGCTCGCTCTGCTTGGCTGTGGCCTCATCCAGGGAAATGTCCGAAACGAAATCGGCGCATTTAGCCTTTATGGCTTCCAGCTGCATAAGGAATTATATTAATGTTAAGTTACTATTCATCGATAATAAATATTTTTTATAATTTTATTCTCATTTATTTTAAATTTTTAGATTATTCATGAACGCCCCTTAATATGTTGAAAACAACATTACTTTATATATAAATAGGTAGCGACGTGTTCGATTCAAACAAGGATTTTTGTTTACTGGACATTCTGCAATACGTTTTAATAGTAGCGCGTCGTGCATAGCTCGGCATATAATAATCAAGGCGATGTGCGTCTCACGTCGCGCGCGGCTGCGGCGCGCTCGGCCACGCTGCGGTCGAGCAGCGGCATGTCGCCCAGCAGCGCGCGCGCGCCCGCCCCTCGCCGCTCGGGCTCGGCCGCGCTCAGCGACAGCTCCTCCACCTCCTCCGACAGACTCGATATTTGCTGTAAAAAATACGACGAAAACGATACTTCTTATGCAACAGTTCTTACCGTAGATATGCTAACGTTTTCGTATTAGTTAGCCATGTGAGGTGACACATCGTCGGAGCGTCACGGTTGAATGCGCAAGCGATCCCGTGGCGCTCCACTTAAGACGGGAAGGGTACCGCTGGTGGCTAGTGGCTTAGTGGCTATTCCGATGTCCGGGGTGCACTCGGTGCCCTGGACATGCAGCGAGTCTCACATCCCCCCCCCCCATGTTACCAGTGGGGGGAAACGCGTCATGCGTTTTTACAGGGCAATAAAAAAAAAAGTGAGGTGACACATATTTTACTCTGAAGGCATATCCACCGACATCCATCATTTTTTTTTTATCAATTCGTGTGTATTTCACTTGTATGTGATGACAACCGACGACGACTACTCGTTTTTAAATTATTTCATATTCGTTAGTTTATATTGATTAATATGTGATAGTGATACTTGGTAGTTTATATTGATTAGTTAATAGTACAATAATTAAATTAATTGTGACTATTTAGTTATTTACATCAATTATGAGTTAATTATCCTCATTTAATTTATGTTGATGTGTGTACATCACACTGTCACTTTTAAAACTACAATTTGTATTATACATAAATCTTAATTCCTAGTTACCTTCTCGACGTCACCTAATCGTTTTTCGAGTTGAGGTATTTCTTTCTCTTTTAGGCTAACTATTTTGTCGTTAAGAGATCTCATGCTCAATAAGTCATCCTTTTTAGCGGAAGCTCTCTGTAGCTCCTCTGTGACCTTTTCCAGTTTAGCCGGCACGTTTAAAACTTGAGTTGTTAGCTGCGATATTAGATCTGTGACCTATAAAAATAATATATGAAATAACTCGAGAGTATAAAATATATTTTCGTTTATTGTGTACATAAATGAAAGAAAAAGCCATACCTCGTTGTCAGTGTCGAATCCACGATTACACAAAGGACAGCATTTATTATCTTTAATTTGTCCTTTGTATTTCGTTATGATAAACATTGACGATTGCAGTACATTTTGTTCGTCCTGAAATTCAAGAAAGTAAGGCTACTAAGAATTGCTTTCTACCTATGCAATTTTATACATATGTGAAATATCGGTATGCTTCCACAATTCGAGATGGCCAATTTGGTTGTCGTTGTACAATACGAACCTGCAGTTTTTCGACGCTGGCGGAGGCCCTGTCGAGCGCGACGTCGTAGGTGTGGGCGCCGCACGCCGCGTACATGCGGTCCTCGGCGCGCGTCAGCTCGTCGCGCCGCTCGCCCAGCTGCTCGCGGACGTGCTTGCGGTCCGCCTCCAGCCGCGTTATCTACTTAACGTTATACTATTTACTCTGAACTCAAGTTCAATTAAAAAGGCATTATTTATACAGTGTAAAATTTAACTTCATCTCTTTTTAAAGAGAAGCGTGAAATTTCTATTACAATTATGGATTTTGTTAAGTATACATGATATAGCATTGTATAATGAAATCAAATGATATTATCGTGAGTAATTTATTAATTACCTCGTTTTGCTTCTCGGTTATCTTGCCCTTCATTGATTCCAATTCATTCCTTATTTCACATTCGAGTTTGTTGATTGTTAAAGCAAAGTTACTTTCGGGCATGCTTCCCAATAATTCGGTAATTGCCGTTTTATGTTTATTTTTTAAAACATTTAATTGTTTATCTTTTTGTTTGAATGATTCTTCTATCATATCTTTCTCCTTCAGTTTGGAACTTTGCTTTTGTAATTGCGTTACCTATGAAATTATAAATAGACTTAAAATTGGCTCACTTCATTCTTAACTATGTATACCACAACAATATCAAGATAATCTAGTGGTACCCAAACAGGCCTTTATTTGATTTTACTAATAGAAGACACAACATTATAATAGAAAATAATGTGGAATGGTGCTGGTACCATTGTAGTTGGGAACTAAAAGTTTATGGCTATGCTATTTTTTATGTTTTTTTTTTTGTAAAAAACATAAAAAAGTAGGGTGTTTCTTTTCCGAACCGGTAGTAGTTTCCAGTTTGACAATCAATAAGTAAGTGTAATACTTCAATATTGAAAAAAGTATTTTGAATTTATACAACACATTTAAACCCTGTGACGTTTTTCTAATAAAATTAAAATTTTCTATTAAAACCATGATTTACAATCACCAGTAGTAGTATTTAAGCAAGGTCCTACTATCATTTTAGAACTGATTGTAAGTGAGGGATGTGACGTGGGTGTCTGCAAACTTTTGGACCTCCTTTCATATAAATGATAAGAATACTCTGAATTACTGCTAATAAATTAAATAAATGCTCATAATAATAACCTTTTCGCTAAGTTTTTCGAGCTCATTCTCATGTTCTTCCATAAGTTTTTCATCCCTGTTAATTTCTTTTTGACATTCTTCTGCATTTAGTTCATTGACAGCTTTCTCATAATCTCTTAAATCAAAATAATATTAATGTTAATATATTATTTACAAAACTTACTTAAGGAAAATTAAAATTTAAAATGTATTTTAAATTATATAGAAAAAAAAAAACTAATTTCACTCACTCTTCAGCTGTTTTCAATTTTTCTTCTAAAACTTCTAATTTTTGTTTAGACTTTGTTGCATCGTTTATTTGTTTCTGTATCTTAGCAATTTCTTTTTTCGTTGTTAGAATCTCCGATTCTTTATTGGATATTTTTTGTTTGTGACGTGACTGTAAGCATAACAAATATTTTATAGCAGATGTTTTACAAAGAACAAGAACTATTATAATAGAAATGTCTGACAGGAGTAAAATTCGTAAATTTTGTGCTTTTAAAACATGTTAGCGTTATTACCTAATGTTAAAACTGTCACAATGTATGTGGTCGCTTTATTCATAATTTTATTCATAAAAATATTTAAGTAAGTATTGGTCTATAGTATATTTTTATATATTTTTTATTTTATTTGCACCATATTTTCTCTGTTCAACTAAGGATTGACTGGAAGAGATTATAATTTGTGCTAATAAATAAATAATGTTGTGAAACAGAAATCACTAACTAACCAGAGCGTCACGACTTTCATCAACATGTTTCTGTAGTTCTTTTTCCTCTACATCAGACGCTGCTTTCTCTTCCTTCAGTTTACTCTGCAACTCTTCAATTTTCTCATTTATGGAATTTATTCCACTTACTGCTTGTTCACTTGTTTCTATTTTCTCTAACTGTAACTCTTCAAATTAAAATTACACTTAAGTATTGTTGCATTAGCAAAAAAGGTATATTTTACTAATTTATTAAATTTGATTGATTACACACTACAACTTTTATTGGCGACATAAACGCGAGTTCGAAAATCACGCGAATATGTCGTGACATTTACAAGGTTATGGATAAATTCTGCAACACAATTTAATTGCTGCAAAAAGTAAAAGTGTGTAATCTGCCTAAATATCTAATCAATATTTTCTTAAATAAAAATTATATAATAGAGGTTAAATAAAGTGTATATGTATAATATAATAAAAAACTAGTGATTTATAATTATGATTATTTTTATATCACAAGCTCCGGTCTTGATAATGTGCCCTTATTGGAATATATATAGTACATAAATTATTTTCTTAGAAAGTTTTACCCAATTAAAGCAATTTTGAACTGAAAACTTATGATTGTGATATTGTCAATTATATTAGCCTTTTTATAATTACAATACATATATGTAAATTGCCTTTTATTTATATATATTTTTTATCATTTGAGTGTCATGTTAAAAAAGGTACAAAGACTTCTATACTAATTACCAGCAAGTGCGGCAGTATCAACAATCATGACATTTCTTTTGTCAATTTTATCTTGATTCTGGCTTTCCAACAAGATTAATTTGTTAAATTTCACTTCATTTAATGTTTTCTCGTTGGCAATTCTTTCTTCTTCTTTGTTGAATGAGAAATTCTTCTTGTATGAATCTTCTAACTCTGCCTGTTTGGTTTTTGTAGTTGCTCCATAGTTAGCTTAAAACAAGACAAGTTTCAAATAAATTAAGGTTTATTTATATTAATATAATCATTATCAATAGTATATATCATTTATGTATTCTACATATTCATAGTAGCTACCTATATTCTCCTGGAGCTCTACTAGTGAACCTTCAAAAGTACTTTGGATTGATTTTTTTAAATCCTGTTCTGCGTTTTTATTTTGTTCCAATCTGAAAATAAATTTTGTTAAACAATTTACATTATCTAAATATTTTATTATATAAACTTTCGATTATTACTGAAAGTGAACTAAAATTTCACCTTGTTTTAATTTTATCTCTTTTAGATTCAAAAGCCAATAGATTCTTTTGCAATGTTTCAATGGCATTGATTTTTTCTGTGAGAGGTTTTAGTTCATGCGAATATTCTGCAATTTTAAGCTCTGCTTCAGAGATGCGGGTCTCAGTGTTCACAAGGTCTAGTTTCTTCTTATCTAGATCTTGTTTTTTTTCTGTTAAATGAGCTACCCCTTGTTCTAAAGTAAAAAAACATTGGGTTTGATTAAATTATTATCATATCAAGAGATAAAATCAAATTATTAAATTTCATTTATTAAGCAATCTATGTCAAAGATAATACTGAACTAAACTAGTGATGCGACTCGAGTCGTTTTTTACTCGAGTGACTCGAGTGAATTTGTTAAATTCGTATTCGAGTGAAAACAAATTTGACTCGAGTTACCGAGTCAACTCGGCGTGCCGAGTAGATTCAGGCATTTTCCGAAGCTGTTTTAATTTGTAACCAAAGAAAAAACAGGCTAAATTTTAAAAATGTAGACGAAATTATTCTTCTAAATAGTTACTTCTCTCAATATTTTTTAATTAAATTTTTTAGTTGTCAGGTATAAACAAATAATCATATAATCATTGATACTTAACTTATTAAAAACCAAATTTAATTTTGGAATAAAGTTCATTTTGTACAATAAAAAACTGATAACTTCTTATTTGCAATTTAAAGTCATTTAAACATAGTATCACCTAATTAGTCGACAATAAGGTAAAATCATTTTGTATTTTATTTCATATTAACAAATATTACTAATTTAATGAAGACATTTAAATATTCTTAATCTAAGTCAATCGAAACTAAGCTCGAGTGATAAATTCTTACTCCAGTTGTAAGAAGTGTATGTAGTTTACTCGAGTGACTCGATAACTCGAGTACAACTCGAGTGATGTCATAAAATTACTCGAGTGTCCGAGTCACAAAATCCTACTCGAGTCGCATCACTAAACTAAACAAGTTATTATCGCAAATAAAATTCTAAACAAGATTTTACCCATTACATTATATATTAGATTCATGTATCAAAAGTAATATATTATTAACATACCCAACAATTTAATATTAGTGGCATATTCTTTTCTAATTTTTCTAAGACGATCAAAACAATCACTGTACTTATCAGCATCGAATATCTCATCAAATCTTTCTTTAACTTTCTTTCCTTCATCTAACGGCCAGCTGGCATCTTCTTGGTGGCAGAAGATCACTGAGTTTAAGATAGCTTTTGGCACACCTGTTAAAAACATGAAAATGAGCTGTACAAAAAATATCATATGAATATAAACTTGATTAACAAATAGTTATTATTTATTGTAAGTTTTATTGTTATCTGTATATATTTGAAATAAAGGGTTTGGTTATTATATATTACACTACTTATAACACTTTTATTATCACAAACCTAATTCTTCATGCATCATAAAGTCCAAATCAGCGCACCTTGACGATAAATCCTTTGTTTTACCATTGTCATCCACTACTGAAAGAAATGTATCCAAGGTCTGGAACTTAGGTTTCTTGTTATGATAAGCAGTGACTTTCATAGACCTTGAAATTTCTAATTGTTTATCTTTAGCATTAACAATCTATAAAAAAAAAACAATAAGTCATCAGGTATTTGATTTTACTAAATGTGAAAGACATTAAGGAATAACCAATTCAGTTTATAAGCATACATATGTATTGAATTTACCAATTTTCTAAATGAATAATAAAATAAGCTCTCAATAACACTAAACAGAGTAAACTCTTAAGCACAAGGGTGTTTGATTGTTAAAGAAAAGATGTCTTATTTATAGTTATCTTCACTTTTCTATAACATTTCATTTTTGGTACCAGAGAAAAAAATATAAATATTTATTCATGATTATTCAGTCTGTATCATATTTAGTTAAAAATAGGATTTGGTAAACAATACTAAAATTTATATTATACTCTTTTGGTATTCTTGGTTTTTAAATAAAACATTACCTTCAATCTGACTTGAGCCAAAACTTCCGTGGATCTATTTACTTTAGCATCGTGTACAAAACATTCGTTTCGACTACCCGGTGGCATTTGCCCTGTTATGGCATATCGCAAGCATTCGATTATTGTAGTTTTCCCACAACCATTCTGTCCTAATATTAGAGTCAGCGGCTTCTCAAAAGAAATACGTTGTTCATCACATTCTTCTGGCCCAAAGCTACGAATTCCTCTTACCGCTAAGGATTTAATTCCCGCCATTTCTACTCACAGCTCAACTGTTTAAGGGTGACGGTTGAAACTGTATTGGTGATGGATGTTTTAATTAGTACCTATATATTATCTAAACATTTATTTATTTTAAGACAAACCCTGTTGAAGGCACTGCCGGTGCCCCGGTTCGGTTTGTTAATATTTATTAGATACAGATTAAAAAAATTAAGAAGACAACAAAGAACCTTTGTTGGACTTGACCACAGAACTCTTATAGGGACAGAGTACATAAATACATAATCACTAAATAAAGCGACTCAATAATAACCTTTTATAACTTTCAAACTAAAGCTAGCCCAATTTAAAAGAAGCAAGTGCAACGGCACAACATACAATTTTAAGCTAATGGGTATTCTTAAGAAGAAAATCTTTTTACATAAAATATTATTTTCCATGTAAAATATAATTGGTTTTTCTTATACATAATACATATACTCTTTTTGATTTTAAATTTAAATTAAATTGTTAATAATTTTGAGAAAATAAATAATCAATTATCCGTGAAATATTTGAGACTAAAAATATATATTTTCCCCAAAATACTGAAAATGAATTGATATTTCTTATTCACAGGTGTAGCGCCCTTATTAATTTGAGTTTATGGTTATATGATATTATAGACAAGTTACAGAGTGTAGAACACTCTTTAGTCTTTTGAACACTTGCATTAAGCACAAGCAGAGTTATGTTATTGTGTCAGAATTTTTGTATGAAACTGTACCTTTGTGTAATTTTGTCATTGTATTGATTTGATATTTTGGTCGATCTGGTCGTATTAAAAGAAGATTGAAAGATCATTAGCAAAATCTAAATTCATGTAAGTATGTAATCGTTATGACTAATAAAGTCGTAGTATTTTATCTTAAATCAATTGTAAACATTATTTCAAAGTAATACTTAATATGACGATGAAAAAGGGACGATGCTTTGCTATAAATGTTTCCATTATTTCGAATATAGCAAAACCTTTGTTTATAGGTGTGTCATTAGACTTACGTTTTAGACCGAATACCGTTTTCTATGATTATAATAAATTAGCTTAAATATAAAGAGCATAAAATTAAATCCAGGCATCTCTTCTGTCAGGGAAGAAGGCTTAGAGCATTTCCCACCATTCTATTCTCTTGACAGTTTGTGGAAACATGTAATGTGGTAGAATAACCAGAATACCCAAAACTTGCAGGAATCCTCTCTTTTTCTGTCACCGCTTAGAACAAAACGGAATTTAAATTGTAATTTAAGGGCTCTATTACCTATTAAATTTAATATATAACAATGGAAAGCCTGTCTACCTTGTAGTTTTGATAAAAAATGACATGGTTATATACATGACAGGTATAATCACTTTTTTAACTTACTTTATAAAAAAAATTATCTGTTTTAATTTTTGAAATGATGACAGACTCAACAAGTATAATTAAAATAAAAGTATGTTTATATAATACGGTTTCACGACAAATATGTGACAAAATGTCGCCTATGCTACTCTCTGATAATAGAGCTTTACATTGGTGAGAGAATTTTTAAAATTCATTAAGCCAATTTTTAAAATTGTTTAGGTGTGAAAGTAACGTAACAAACAAACAAACTCACTTTTGCATTTAAAATATTAGTTCGGATATAAGTTTGAATAAGTGTTGTGGATTTCGCATGAGCATAGACTTATTATTCATTGAACATGTCCAAGTAAAATATAATTATTATGTATTCCTGTTACAGTATAAGTTCTGTATGTGTTAACATTACCTCATAATAAATTGCTTTCAATTCTTTTGAATATATATTACTGTTTTCAAGCTGCTTAAAAAGTATTTCAAAATTAACTGCAGGTTTTAAACAATTTAAGATGCTATTAAGTTTCATTATTTATTTATTTTGTATATTAATGGAAAATTAATTTGTGTAATTATTTGATTATTTCTCTCTTTACTCACAGGTGATAACATATCAAAATGGCATCTACCACCATGATAGAAACCGTCACAATCACTAGACCACTTAAGGTAATAATTTTTCTTGTGTGTTTTTCATTTACTTATACTATTGTGTATTGTGTAGACTTATAATAAGATTTCATAAAGAAAAAACATTAAAAAATGTTTTTGTATTGAAACAAATTTTTGATAAAGAAATTTAATTCTGAAGAATTTTAAAATGGTATGCTGGTTATTTCAGACAGAGGCCGTGTTAGGAGTCAGTGTATGGCATTGGTTAATTTAATATTCTAGCTATCAATTTTCACTAACATACAAAAAGTTTAGTTTTCATTTCCAGTATGTACCTATATAATATATATATGTATATATCTATAGGTTTTTTCTGTGTTCCTTTGTATTCTGTCCTTCGATTTAAAAATATAACATTATCAATGAGTATTAGTCATGATGGTATTGTATAGTAATTAACATTTGCCTGCCTTGGAAATGTTTTGAGATAACATATGATTCAAGCTGTGTAAGATTTTTTTTGTAATTTAGATTTTTCTTAATAATATTTCATAGGTTAATTAAAGAAATACAGTACTGATTGATTCTATTCAGTACAAGATCATTCGATTCTATTCAATAGTTTCTCTGTGAATGCGTCTCATCAGCATAGATAGGTGACGAAATTCTTCACAGTAAAAACAACTAATAATATTCTTATTTATATACAAAGATTTTCGAGCATTTATCCAAAATATATATATTTTTTATTTCATAGTTAGGCGGACGAGCATATGGGCCACCTGATGGTAAGTGGTCACCAACGCCCATAGACAATGGCATTGTAAGAGATGTTAACCATCGCTTACATCGCCAATGCGCCACTAACCTTGGGAACTAAGATGTTATGTCACTTGTACCTCTAATTTCACTGGCTCACTCACCCTTCAAACCGGAACACAACAGTACCAAGTACTGCTGTTTTGCGGTAGAATATCTGATGAGTGGGTGGTACCTACCCAGACGACCCCGCACAAAGCTCTACCACCAAGTAAAATATATCTCGAACATATTAAGATAAAAACAAAAAAATTGAAATGTTTAAACTATTATTACATTGAATTAATTGGAATAACATCGAAATTGATATTGACATCAAAATAAGGAAAGAGACAAACATCGAGCTTTAGTAACATTAATCTTTAATCCAATAAAAAGGTAAATGTTAGAAGGTGTACATTTTATCTGTGAATACTGACAAGTGCAAAAAACCTAGTATTGGATTAGCCCATATGCTTTTGCACTGTTAGTGGTCACTTGAGTCGTGATGCCAACGCACGGAAACTTAGCAGCTAGTTCGCTATGGCAACCGTCCGAACTCGCTAGACGAATGTTGGGAGAGAGGCCGTCTCCTGTTCCACCAACAAGAGAGTTATGGCCTCCACCAGAACCAATTTTAAGCATAAGCACGTTACAACTGGCTTATCAACAAAATGAAGAACTATCACCGAGACACGCATTGACTCTTTCTTCTCAACCATACGTTCCTACAACTGTGCCCATCGAATGCGATGCGAGTCCGCGTCTTTGTACTGTAGGCACGAACACGGATCCACCGCCCACAATTTTGAGTCGAATAAGACATTTTCTTCGAAGAGATGACGACTTGATTTCATTGCCACCGTCAATACAACTTTCTGTAATGAAAATGGAATCACGAACGGAACAAAACAAAGAAAATCCAAGTCGTTCTGTTAATGGCATAAAGAAAGCCTTATCAGCGGCTAAATATCGCATAGCTCCGAATACTGAGAGCATCGCAAGTCCAAAAATTGTATATGATACTTCAAAGCCTGGAGATCGAATGGCTACAACATTTGGTGCGAGTAATTCTCGAAAATGGTTTAAATTTCCATCGAGATCGGAGTGTTCTCGTCATTTTCGTACATTTAAAAAGTATTGTTGCCAAAGATCTCGAGATTCATCACACGGTCAGTGTCATCGTCCGCCTTTACAAATAACTCAGGTGTGAAATTCAAGAGGATCATTTAATGAAACCTATTTAAAATATTATGTTTATTTTATATTGTCCATAGTTTATTTCATATATAAAGCACCAAAGGCTATCTGTATTATAGTAAAAAGCTAAGCGTTGTTCACGGTTTTTGTAGAGTGATCGAAGTTTAAGTAGCGTTTTGGCTAATAAACGTTTCGACGTAAACTGCGTTTTGTTGGCGCTCGGAAGGGTGGCAGATGTGAGGTGTAGGGCGTCGGGCGGGCAGTATCGCGTCAGGCGCCGCGCCGCCCGGTTCCACCGCCCAATAAATGCCGAGAACTTGCTATTCGGACGTATCCCTGTTGTCTATTTATTCCCCAAACACTACTTGTCTCTCTTTGTTCCAGTTTTCTATTTCATTCCTTAACAATTGAAGTGGTGCAATTATATGACGAAGTTATTATTTAAAGAATTCAAAGGTGGTTTTTGTAGGATCATATGAAGTCGGCGCGACTCAATGCGCAAAACTCGTAACATAACCAAAAATTTGATGAAATATTATTATATGTCATGTTTATTTAATAGAACGTATTTTTTAAATCTGGCTTTTTGTGAGTTGAACTTATTTTAAAGTTCTCAAAAATAATGAAAATAAGTGAGGCAATAATACAATGTTTGTTACCAAGGACGTCATAGTTTGGCCTAATTTCTTGTACTAATTCTCATGACACAGATTTTTTCCAATCGTTGGCAACCTAGGTTATACTTATATCTAAATACCTACTAATAATATATTATATCAAGGTATAAATGTTAATAAAAAATAAAAATAAAAAACTTTGTTTATTATTGATATCAATCGTGTTATAATTTAAACTCAATTTGATTGAATGGAATCGAGTTTAAATCGTTTTGAATTTTGGTTTAAGATAATTCTTTACCGCGATGGTAATTTTTTGCGAAGGATATCCATGACATATTCACAAGAATAGTATTATACTTTTAGTTCAGATTGAGCATTAAAATTTCATTTGGAAGTTATTATAATATGGCAAATTAATGGAAAACCATATTTGGCCTTATTTTTTAGAAAGATGACTATGTTTTTATTTAGCTACGTGTGCGCGTATTTTAGTAGATGTCTTAAGCATATGATATTTTGAGAACGGTGAGAGTCCAAACAAAAAAAAAACAAACAATTTCCGATCCGATGCGTGTAGTAGTTTTTCAAAGCTTTATTTAACTTCACTTGTTAGTATGTGTGGGTAAAATCTCGCTACTTAATTTTAAATAAGTTTCATTCCAGCTTGTGCTTAAAGTTTGAACACTTTTGGTGCTGGTGACAGATATGACTAACTATGCTAAGTTATATACATATACATGGATTAAATAAAAGCTTTAATTTAAATTAGGAACACGACGTCAATGTAAAAGATTGTGTTGGCAGATAAATTCACACCTCGACCATTTTTAAGTTCAAAGTTTTCCTTACATTGTAAGTGACTTCCCGAAAGGTACGAAATAAAAAGGAATACTCCCAAGCATTCGATCACTCGGGGCATTCTAGTTAAAGTTTATTGTTTGTTAATGTTAGGTTTGCTTTCTATTATTGGATTTAACGTTGGCGATGCAAGTTGTCTACATCCGTTAATAGATTTAATAAAAGAGTACGAACGGATCTATTTGTTTGTTTTAAACCGATAATAAGAAGCCTACAGTTCAATCATGATTTATTATTTTCCATTTAAAAAATTCTTGTATTTGTGTATTGAAGTTTTAATTGAATGTTCATTTACATAAAAGATTATAGTTTTTGTACAATATTGAAGTAAAAATGATTTCAGTTTTAAAAATTAATTATAATATGTTTTTCTAACAATAATAAATATCTATTATATTTTTACATTTTAAATACATGTTATATATTCAAAGTCACTCGCAACCGTATTAAAAATAAATCTATAACATTGCAAAAGGTCAGTACGAATTTCAAAAAAAAATAGACATTTAGCATATAATCGAACGTATTATTTGAGAAGAAAAAATAAATAGCTTGTATAAATATAAATTTTAAAATGTTAGATTTGTAATTAACAGAAAAGAAAGGCCTATGAATGTGCCACTGTTGAATTAAGGCCGCATCTCATTTTGAGGTGTGGAGCTCATTCAACCACGCTGTTATCTATCTGTTATCTATGCGGGCTGGTGGATACGAATGTTTGACAGATTTTAGAGACACGTATAAGTTTCCTCACTACTTTTCTTTCGCCGCCGAGCACGAGATTAATTATCACTGAGCCATCTCGGCTGAGGCTCTCTTAGGTTAATTAATATGCTTAAAGTAGTAAAAGTAAAGTAACAGCCTGTAAATGTCCCACTGCTGAGCTAAACCCTCTTCTCCTTTTTTGACGAGAAGGGTTTGGAGCTTATTCCACCACGCTGCTCCAATGCGGGTTGGTGGAATACTCATGTGGCAGAATTTGAGTGAAAATTGTCACATGCAGGTTTCCTCACGATGTTTTCCTTCACCGTTAAGCACGAGATGAATTATTAACAAAAATTAAGCCATTGCAAATTCAGTAGTACCTGCCCGAGTTTGAACCCACGATCATCGGTTAAGATTCACGCGTTGTAGCCACTGGGCCATCTCGGCTTTTTAATATGCTTACATTAATTAAATTAAGATGTGTTTATATCGTTTATTATAAAATACACAATATTTATTAGTATATTTAATATTAACTTGGCATAGCATTTTTCATTAAGCGTTGTACGATGCAGCTGCTCTCATTCAATACTTTTTTTTTTCATAATTACTGAACAGCATAACCGGCTGGTTTTCTCTCTCTACATTTAATTCGCACTCTGACCTAATTTAATGTTTCCGAGTGTTTCTAACTTCCTGCTTTTTATTAAATAGCCAACCATATTTCAATGATGTTTCTAGGCTTATAAATATATAATAAATACTTACTTGAAAATTTTTCAGTTCGTTTCAGCTAAAGACAATATTTTTTCTATTTACTCAATACTACTAATTAAAGATTAGATACTTTGAGGATTTAGTTAAACTACTGCATACTATACTATAACTTGTTATTGAGTAAGTGTGTGTAGTTCTATTAAACTTGTAACGTGTCAAGCAATGTGTTAAGTGTGCACATTTTTGCGTGGTTTTCGCGTTTCGTCAAAGCGTGCGCGCATGCAGGGGCGCGCGGGAGCCGGCCCGGGCGGGCTTTCCTCGCACCCGCGCGCCCTGCCGCCCGTATTACCACCGCCACCGCAGTTTGCTTCTGAACAAGACGAGATGCCAGCCAACCAAATTGCACAGGTTACAAAATGATTTGTATAACATTTTGTTATTTTTTTAAATAGGTATGGCAGGTTTGACTTGTCGGCAGGGTATTGTACAAGCCGGTCTGTTGACAGTTTTCTACCGCCAAGTAGCAATACAGTTGTGTTTCGTTTTGAAGGCAGAGTTAGTCAGTGTAGCTATAGAGACAGACATATGATCCCAATGTTCGTGGCACATTGGCGATGTAAGAAATGGATATTTCTTATAGGTTATAGGTAGGTAACTAAAATATTGTCTGTATTACGTGTCGAAGTGCTCATATGCCTTCAGTCCTCCCAAAGAGAAATCGAGGTTCCTGGCATTTTCTTAATATGATTATCTTGTCGCTTTAAAAACTTTAAAAACGAACTCTATATATGCTTCATACCTACGTACAGTAATTTAGAACATTGACCGTCTCCGACGGTTTAAATAGACAAAGAACCCGCCACAGTAGTTAATAACATAAGAACACTTTAGCTAATACTAATCTCCAATTTCTGAAACATCTCATCTGATCAAAGTCCGATTACTTTGTCATTAATCTAAATTCTAGAGATATGGGTCGATGACAGTAGATGCCACAAAAGGCAAGCAATGAGAGTTCAATATTTCGTCAGATTACTAAATGAGGTGGCCAATAATACATTCCACGTACATATAGATAGTAAATAGATTGTATAATAACAATTGAAAAATTTATTACGTAGTTTTTAACCTCTCGGAATTTGGGAGTTTTATTTATTTATTTATTGTAATATCAACACCAACAAGAAGTACACTAATAAACACAATATTATAGTAATTAAACAAAATCTTTATATAAATCGAGTGTCTCCTTAATTATTGGTGTTGCAAGATATATCAATAATACAAGTTAACAAAATATAATAAGTTCCAATAATTAAAATGTTAATTACAAATAGAAAAAGATATTAAGAAATCTATTATTATAGAATGTGCTAACGCATAAACGGAATAAAAAAATACGAATTTAAAAAATATTATGTAATTCAAGATGAATTTTAAGTACCGTTTGTAAACTTCCACCATAATGGACCACAGAGAAAGATAAATGTAATAATGGATGTTCAAGACAATGCATACTATTTGCATAGACAAGTGATATGGACGACTCTTATTAGGAACATTTTATGTATAAAAATCTAGTTATTTATATATAATGTACCCTAATAAGAGTCGTCCATATCAAATACAGTTGCATTTAATAAAATTCTTAATTCTAATTTTTCATAAATGTTGAAGCGTAAGATTTGTTTATATTACATATAAACATACTTAAATATGTATACTTAAAACGGATCGCGCCTACTTTTGCACGCTATTCTATGTAAAATCATAGCAATTAATAAAAATGTTTACGTCTATTCTGTTGTAATGCGGAGTTTATTGAGTTTTTTATTTATAACAATTTGATTTCCCATATTCAAGAATATAAAACATCACAAACCATTGGTGTAAATTTAATTCGATATCTATGCAAGCAAACGTTCATACAGAAATTGGCCATGTCCTTAGTATTACTATTTAATTTCATTCATAATTTTGAAATTGGCGGTAAATAATTGATAACTGAGTCATGTTATGCAGAAGTCTTTTGACGTCATGGATAAAGGCGTATTGATATAGAAATACACGTGTCCGAAACGGGACCCCCAAATCAGTCGTTTTGTTATTTAATGAATTAAATCCCTCTTACTCGCATCCTGTGTATTGTTCGATTGAAAGATTACAAGGGCTTAAGAAGTACAATTTTCGTAACACAATATGTTAATTGACGAAAATCAAAAACGTAATACTTATTTCCTTATTATTTTCTATATCTTGATCATTTTTTACTACTTTTATATTAAGAAAATATTTCATTTAATTTAATAAAATACGCTTGTATTCCATTATTGTTAACCCAGGAGTTGTTCATAATCAATGATTATGCTTATATGATTATGATTATATGATTATTTATTAATCATTATAGATAATTTGAAGAAAGCATATATAGAGTTTGCATGTATCGAACATTTTTGTTTCTACTTTAGAAAATTTTCTCTAGTAACAATAAAGTTTGTCAATGGCAAGAAAGAAAAAGTTTACAAAAAAGAGGCGAAACGGCCCTGAACTGTTTTGTCTTTGCCTATTTATATATAGATGATCTATCACAAACAAGGGGTGAAAATGTCTGGTAAGTCGTCGCGTATAAAAACAGTTAAGGCGGACTCGACTTGAGACGTTTGACTCCACTAACAGCTGATGGCAGTCAAGTCCGAGCGCGCAGTCCCGGCCCTCGATCGATGTTCATCCCACGCCCCCGCTTCTCCTCGAGACACCCATGCGGCCTCTCACTTTCACGTTTTTCTTACCCTCGCTTTTGTATAGTCTCAGCGTACAATCCGTTATAATTTGTAGTTCCACTTATGCTTATAGCGAGAGGCGTGCTTGATGGATGACAAACTAGGCAGCACCGACGGAATGGGAGGCGTTTTGTCTTTGATGTTCATTCGCAAAAAAGTTTTTAGTTTACATTCTGCATTTTTATTTAACAGACAATGCAGGCTGGAAAATAATATAAATAAGTCTTGTCGCAGTATTATGTGAACAATGTAAATAAGTTTACATAACTAATTTTGTTTCCGATACACCGAAATCGCTCCTATCGACTGCTTACCACCTATCATTATCATTTTTTTAGTTCTATTGATATTTACAAGACAGAATATGTTATTATATATACGGCGTACGCTTCCTTTTTTAATATTTAAATTGATTGCCTTTGAAAATCAAAGGCCTTAAGCAAATTATTTTGTACATCATTTTTTCGACATTTTTGAAGCGCTGTTAATTGACAATGCAGAGGAAACAAATAGAATATTTGCTCGTCAGCTCCTTAGCCGCTTATCTTTGTCTCCTGACTCATTCTGGGTAATCATACACGTGTTCTAAATTCCAACTTCATATTTCAACTTATTTGTAATTATCAAAATATTTTCGTATAATATATATAAGAGGGAAATATGTTATACGAAGAATTTGTGATAATGAATATTTATTTTGATAAAATATTTTCCCTCCATTTACACTTGAATAGAATTTCGATTTAAAAACTAAGAAATAGTTAAAATCTAGTTTTTTTTTAAACATATAACCAACATGAATATATTATAAACAGTATTTTTAAAATATGTATTTGTATCGCAGTAAATCGTTTTCATACTAATATTACCTTTTGTCTTGCATGTAGCATTCGATAGATGTGCAAAACATTACATGGGAAATCAGGCAATCTATCATGAGAATATGTTTGAAATATAACAACGTCACAATAAATATTCCGGTAATTGAAATTTCCATTGAAATAAAAAATAGGCATTTTAATTAGCTGCTCTTTCTCTTTGAATTGTTTCGTTAGATGAAATGTTGTGTTAATTGAGTCATAGTCAGCATTTATCTTTATTTAAAATAAATTGTCTTTCAGCTAATCTATACACTTATTGCTTATGTATATATATATATATATATATATATATATATATATATATATATATTTGGAATAATGCAAAAAACCATAATGTCAATGTTCAAGCAGGTGGTGAGCTAGTGCGTTAATATTAATAAATAACTTACCATGAGCTCAGATTGACATTCTTTCCGTTGGCCGATTGTTGGCTCTCGTATGTTTATCCATGATGTCGTGACATGTTTGTTGATGGCAGGATCGTCACAAAGTAGTTTTGAGTTAACTTCAACATCAAATTCAGTCGAATTGGGGTAAAATGACCGATAAATGTGTCGTGGCTTTATTAGATTGAGCTCTTAAACCGGACACCGGGTCGGTAAATAAACGCATGTCGGTCTGACGTATTGTAACCTAATCAATCGATGATTACGCATATGAGTAGCCATTTGTCCTAAATAATGTTAGGATAGAAATTCATGAAACGCTACGTCAGTAACGTAAAGTTTAGTTATATTTCATAGAAACATTCGGATGTATTAATTTAATAAAACAAAACATATCTTATTAAAATTGATGTATGCTGATAAAGATTATTAATTATATATTTTTTTTAAATGAGAAACTGTTTATATTTCAGGTGATAGCGTTAATATGCGGTCTTCTAGTGGTGATACTCATGGTGTTAGGCCTTGCGTCAGCCGACTGGTTAATGGCGGCTGGCTGGAGACAAGGCCTGTTCATGCACTGCATAGATCCAGAGGCTCCCACACCACTTCCCTTCGACATTACAGCACAGCCTGGTTGCTACGCTGCGAGACCCGCGCCATACATCAAGTAAGTACAAACTTGTACAAGGAAATTAAACCAAGAATATCACAAATTGTGTTATAATTTCATAAAAAAATACTCTTAAGTTTGATTGTACGTAGAATTGTACTAAATTCTTATTTTTGCTGCGTCATGCGAATAAGATTTGACTTTCACCACATTGACGTAAAATGACTCATAAATTACTTATTTGCAAAAAATCACCTAATTTAAATTTGTATATCCAATCTCTTTTTAAGATGACCTTAGACATTTAACGTTTAATAATATTATAGTTGGTTAATCGAATCGGAAAACAAAGGTCTATAAAATAATTTATTTTATTGTGTTTTATATGTATAAATTGCCAGCAATACCATATTGTGTTGTTCATTCTGTTAGGTATCGACACTTGAGTGCTATTATTATGTTATCTTCAATAATATATTGAAGATTTATTTATATATTTTAAGTATTTTTAATCAAATACTTTGTATAGTTTACTGTTTTTTACCCTAGAAATATATTCTCTCATGACGGCCTTTTAGCATTTTCCAGAAATTCTTTGCGTCCCCTATCTTGCTGTTTTCGTGGTTTCAGACGACCGGGAACTATATTTTTGCATATGTATTATTTATTCATAGGATCGTATTGCGAAACGTGATATTTACAATTAAGGAAAAAAAACCGCTATAAAGCAAACTGGAATAATAATAACTATTTGGGTATTCATGATACGCTCTAGTCAGCGAGCAATAAAAAAATGTGCTACTTTTAATAGTTGTCTATTAATTTCATTTAGTCACAGTAATTGTAACATTAAAAACAGTCAGAACTCAGAAGTACACTTATCTTTATTCATATCTTTGTTCATATCATACAACTTATCTTTATGCAAAAGATGCAGATTATATAAATCATGTATGACTATTAATAGACGGGTGATAGAATACTCGTTTTCTGTTTGATTGTATACAATCATTTTATGAGGTCATCATTTGTATAGTAGCTAATAGTTCTTATTTTTTATCCGGTATATTCATAATTATAGTGTATTTCAATATTTATTATGTTTGTGTGTCAAATATTGGTTGAATTGCATTCCAGTGTTGATAAAACATACAATTGCAGGTTATCGTAAGCCTTATCAACATCGAAGTCATTGTTAGATTAAGTAATGAACTACATTCATATTTGATTACATGTATTGTAATACATGTATAATACATGTACATGTATAATTGTATAAGCTATCTCATTAAATTGACATTAGAAGTACCTAAGGTAGTTTGTTTGTACTAAGGTAGTTCATTTTTGCTTAATTAATTGTATATACCAGAAATTAAATACGAATACGAAATTACAATATAGGTAAACTAAGAATAAAACGTATTCATATTACTTGCAATCTTTTTGCCAGCCAGCTATGATTTATGCCAATACATAATAGATGTAATTATACAAAATGTAAATTACAATTTACATTTAAAATCAGATATATCTACAGCTATTTAGCTTTTTAATGTAATACACAAGCAAGTACACAAATAAGACTTATTGGTACTGTATATAGATCATTATATATGTACTTTATCGCATGAACTAGGTCTAGGTAACATGTACAACAGTAAATGCAACGAGACATTGTGTTAACAAATGCGTCGGTTTCGTGCAGGGCAGCGGCGGGGCTGTGCGTGGCGACGCTCGCGGCGGACGTGTGCGGCGCGCTGCTCACGGGGCTCGGCCTGCGCTCCGCCGACCACCGCACTAAGTTCCGATACTACCGGTTCGCGGTGCTCGCCATGTCACTTGCGCGTATGTTTTATACACCATTCATTACATTCTATACTATATACATTGAAATAACAAACTTAGACGTGATTTGATTAATAATACTAACGCAGATGGAACTGTTTTTTTTTATAGAATAGGAAGGCGAGCATATATGCCACCTGATGGTAAGTGGTCACCAACGCCCATAAACATTAGCATTGTAAGAGATGTTGAACATTACGTCGCCAATGTGCCATCAACCTTGGTATATAAGATGTTGTGTTCCTTGTGTCTGTAATTAAACTAACCGTTCCAACCGGATCACAACAATACCAAGTACTGCTGTGGTAGAATATCTGATGAGTGGGTGGTACCTACCCAGACGATCTTGTACAAAGCCGTACCATCATCACTATTAACTGCGATATTTACTTTTCTCAAAATCTAAGAGTTAATTTCGTTTATGTTGAATACAAAAGTGAGACACTGCGGTTCTATTTATTTATTCTAAATGTGTATAACTGACCTCTATTGTCTCGCTATTCATAAAGGTTTTAAGTTACTGGTTCTGCTTAGTGCACACCGGTCGACGTGCGCGTCACGGTGGCGTTTAGTTACGTATATTGATGTCAGTATTGTTACATGACACCTGTGAAACAATGCTGTAGGAAAAGAGATAAAGTGATAGGCGACGTTGATAATAATATTTATAATACCAATGAGTTATGCTATGAGATCATCACAATAGCGTTAGACACTTACTAAGTTTTCCTTAGTTTAGCGATTATTCATGAATTATATAAACAAATTAGCACGTGCAAATTGCGTACGGGTTTGAACCCGTAATCTTTGGTTAGGATTCAGAATTTACCACTGAGGTATTATAAAAATAATCATCTAAGTAGATAATTAAGAGTTTCACGATAGATGGAACAGCTAGATGTATAGTCACAACACTATTCGGTGCAGGACGTAGTCGTATATCAGCGTAATTAGTTCACTATTCATAATATTAAATTCTATTATTAACATACTTAATAACTGCTTAGTTAATAAATTTGTATCGATAAAAGTGGTATATTATAAACAGCTGGGTCGGAATGTCGTCCAACGGTCTGGCGTGATATGATCCGGCTCCTATAGGACCAATAGAAGGGACGCAAATGTTATTGAAATGTTTCTTTTAATGCTTAATTCTTATTTTACAGTGATGTGCATCTTAATAGCGCTTGTCATATACCCAGTGTGCTTCGCCGCAGAATTGAATCTGGGTAAGTATTTGAAGTAATTCTCCAATCTATTATTTCGGGCGATCAGAAATAAGTTCTTCGATAACTTATTTATCACTTTCAAACATCCATTTTCCTATATACCTACATATGTTTTGAATACCAATCGATGCAGTTATTATCATATTTACTTGTTTTAGATTTAAATCCCTAAACTTGACTTTACACGTAAGTATATCAACATGTGTATATAAGTATTTTTAAATTTTAAAAACTGCCTAACAATTTAGCTTATAGACGGCCGATTCCGTAGATCGAGGGGATTCGAATCCTGGATCTTTATTAGATTTTCCTATCATGATATTATCAGTTAGAGAGTTGGCTGTTACACCTACATGTCGGAAAGCAAGGAAAGTCTTTGTTTGTGAGCTTGTTTGCTGTCCCATCGAGCTAAGAGCAAGGGAAATAGTAAATGGCGTTAAGCGCATAAATCGGTAGTATTTTTCGCACAGGTTGATTATCTTCTAATGAATCGTATTAATGTTTATAAGTATTAAACGAATTATCGGTTAAAATATATCGATATGCAGGTAGCAATAATGTATTATCGGTGATCAGGTAACAGGTCGGTGTGGGAGTTCGGATGGGCGTACGGCGTGGGTTGGGGCGCCGCCATCTTCCTGTTCGGAGCCGTCGTGCTGCTGCTGTGCGACAAGGAGAGCGAAGAGCTCTACTACAAAGAGCGGAAAGTGAGTATAGAAAGGATACGTCACGAGTATTGATAAACTAGTTTTACCGGTTCAATCGAGACGAATCAAGCCTTTTAAGAAACTACAACACCTTAGAAATGAATATTTTCTCGTTCCGCTAATGATTTAATTAAAGCCATGAAGTATTTATTACAAGAATCACAATTAATTAAAAAGGCGCATTCTTTGAACGTTCCAAATTAATATCAATATTAAATTAATAATAACAAACCTATGAAGAGTTTAGTGTAGGTTTCACGGCCAAAGTCATTGTCGTAGTAATTTCATGTTAAATTGTTGAAAATATTAAATCGTGGCTTTTTATATTTGTGACGTCGGCGCCGCATTAATGTGAGCGTTTTCTTTTGTTTAGTGTATGTATTAATGGAAGTTGATTTTAGTTGATCAATTTAGTAATTCGAAAAGGATTTGAACCGTCTGACCAGACTGACAATCAAGTCGAAGCCACAATCATGGGAGCCGTTAAAGATTTTGAGTTAAAAAATGTTTCCGTCGAATTCAATTATTTATTGAGTACATACTTAACTTTAAATTCGTTTTATTGTCAATTCCACAAATGTTGATCAACTAACGTCGAATCGTGTTACCGTTCTTAAATGTGAAGACGAGCAAAGATGTATTGAGTTGAACATTTTGAATAGATTTGCATTATAATGGATATATGTAATTGATAAATTATAATAATATTCAGTTTACAATTTTGTAATATATTTTTTAGCTAAAATATTTCTTTGTTCATGAAGATATAATTATGTAGCTTCTAAGTCTAAAATTGTGCTCAAATTAAAAGACACGAGCTGAAGGGAAGGTAAAGCGAGAAGGTGTCAAGATGCTTGCTTAAAACGGGTACTTGCTTAAAATAATAAAATTAATTTAACTTTGCATTTACGTATAGTGTCTGTGCTCGTCTTTAGCTGAATGTTGTCCGACTACTTAGCGTTATGCTTCTCAGTTCTCAGTTACGCGATCGACATAAAGTTTGAATAGTCATTGTGTCTTTAATACGATGTAATTACTTCGACCTTCGTATTTATAAGTTATTGTTATTCACGTTGGACCATAACGCTAAGTATAAATTGATCTAAAAATTTTTGTTCAATCACAGGGAGATCGACGTTATTGATCGATTTATGATTGAATGAAAAATTTAAATGTATTTCGATTGCTAACTATCGCTGTATGTCGTATCGTCCCTAATATATTATTAAATAAAAATAGAACACCGTCATGGCGGGACGATGGTACTTGTATCATCATCATAAATGTGTTATTATTTGAGATACGACTTATGGCTGGTTAGCGGCCCGTGCTCCGTGTGTGCGGGTGTGTGAGCGGGTGTGTCGTGCGCAGGTGGTGAGCGGGGAGGGCGGCGGACGCCCCTAGGGCCGCGGGCGCCTGCCCGACCTCGTGCCGTGAGCGCGCTAGCGAACACACGCACCACACCTCACTCCGCCCACGAACCACACACTCTGAACACTCATCGACGATTGTACGACGATCAATTACTAAGTTAATCGTTTCGTTTCGAATCATTCGGTTGGGGCTGCGAGTACCCGTTTGAAACATTTTTCGTATATTTTCATGTAACTTTCCGTCTAAACTACGTTAATTGAAATTTGGCATATCATTTTACCGTTTAAAAAATTTTTGCCGACTAAGTTTTTATGAAAAAATACAAATAAATTGCGGTGTGGTTTGAAATGAAAGTGCAAATTTGGAATGGAAACTTATATTGTCGATTTTAGCTTATAAGGTTGTCCAGACTGTATTGAGTGTGGCTTTCTGTGTGGCTGTTGGAGTGCAAGCTGAAAACGCCAAGGAAGTCCTTCACGATTTACTAGGTCTGCTAGGATTCCGCTCGGATAGTGTTCGACTCGAATATTTTATTTCTGAAGTTGTTGCTCCTATTGAGCTGAGTTGTGTTATTTAATACGTTGACGTACAATGGCCATAATTTAATAGAACAAATATAATATAAATTATGAGCCTCAAAAATTATATACATGTATTGGCTAAGTTCAAATTGATTTTTATTTACATTTAATTAATTTGTTTTATGTTAAAATATCTATAAAAAGTGAATCTCATGGGTAGTTAAATTGAACAAAAAATATACGGAATCTCAAAACAAGTTTTAGTGATGTCGGAATTAAGTAAATTGTATGTAGGTATATGAGTGAGAATCGCCTCTCGGCCATATTTTGTTAACTTTTTAGTTTTAAGATTATATTAGGTCGTCGTCGTTTCGTTTCGAGCTGGCTCGCGAGCTCTCCCGCGACGGACGGAACGCATTCAAAGTCATTCCGTACTCGCGTACCTCGAATGTAAACCGTTCCAAAGAGCGTCGCTTTTATTTATTCGCTTTAAGTTATTCGTCGTAGTGTGAACGTCTAGTGGAGTAGTGGTCGGTCGATATGCGTTATCCTTGAGGGGCGTGGCGTGTGGTGTGGCGGTAGTGGCGGCGGACGAGGCGCGCGAGGCGCTCGGGCAGGCGTTGGGCCTGCGAGTAGTGTTACTGCACAATTAGTGTTACGTGTGAATGGACTCCGCTGATGAGTTTTACGGGCTATGACTACTGAGATATTTAAAGGAATTAATCGTACTCTTAAGAAGTTACCCTCGCACGCACTGAACCGTGTGACTTATATTTTTGTCGTATTTTAATGAAGTAGGTATGCGTGTGCGCCGTACTGTCGGTGATTATTTTTTAGTGTCCAGTTCCGTTTGTTTTTATTCGGATGATGACTGTTTTGGAATTGAAATTTATTTCATAATAATCTCTATATTTTCTTAACACTTATTGATGTAATGATTTATAAGATGAATACCTGTAATTACTCAGAAATGATTAGCAAATAGTAATATTATGTAAACGATGTAATGATTAAGAAGTGAATTTCATCAATTAAAAGGTTTTTTTTTGTTTTTTAGTTATGTTTAGTAAAGAACTGAGTATTATAAGCGATAGTGGAGGTAGTTTCCATTTCAGCTTTTGTATGTGTTTTCTTGGTTATGGCTTTAATTCAACAAATTTACTGATTTCGTATATTTTATTATTTTTGTAATATTGTTAATGTATTTTTGTCTTTAAATATTGTATATGTAAGTTTAATCAAATAAGTGTCTCATATACATTGTTAGATTGTCTTGTCATTCCAGTACGATTTAAACACATCATAGAATCCTTGTCTCTATTCTCAATGCAGGTCGTTATAATTATTTTATCTTTACGGCCTTCCTTATTAATTTAGCGGGTGTTTAAATAACAATACTAAACAGTATTCTACTCCTTCTTTCGAATGTTAATTAAATGATGACTGAAAGAGAGAGAGAGAGAAATACTGAACGGCGTTTGTAAGGAAGGCCGTTAGTATTTAATAATTAATGTGCATTTAAATTATCAAACTAAATTTGTATTATAGTATTTTTAGACGTCATTTGGCTTTAATGATTATACTAAACGCCTAACTCTTTAAACACAAATCATCGTGGTTATAGGTGTATGGTTATTTTTAGATATTAAGATATTATTACAGAAAACTCTCAAACCGTGTATCTTTTTTTCAGCTCTCCCGAACCTATGTAAAAGTTTCTCCCGAGTAATAAGTATTGTGTTGTATGTGATTATTTTTTGTTGAATATTGGATCGAAGTTGTAAAATTATTAACACGATAATTGTTCGTGCTTTACATTAATGACTATTTAATTGTTATCTTAAATAGAAAACACACTGCCAATGTTACAACTATGTAGTTTTTTTTTGTCGGACAGCTTTATCGTAATGTATTATCATTATTAAATTATCATAACTATAAGTGTAAATTTTTTATTATAATACTAAACCGTGTCTTTGACGTGGCCAGTTGTCTGGTAGAACCCTCGCTTAGCTGGCCTAAAAGAATTCGTAACGTAAGGGAATGTTTTTTTTTTAATAATGCATTTGTCATAAATCTACCACTGTTCGGAAATAAACACCTCAGACCTGAGAAGAACCGTCGAAAGACACATTTTGTTGGTTAATATTTTAGTTGTGGCAAATTGAATGATTTACGAATTCTCTCTGCCCTCATTTATAGCAGCTGGGTTTTTAATCTTTCTTTGACTAAGCCATATATGTTTTGACTCATAATTATTAATTAACGATTCGTATAAATGTATATCTTATAATTGGTTTATTTTGGAATGGTCTTGTCGACCAGGACACGGTAATGTTATATAAACGGTATTCTATCGACATCAGTTCATACCTACGCGCCTCGAGCTCGGTATACACTCTGTAGTCTGTACACTACTGTCGCGAATGCGCTGCAGTGGCGAACGAACGGTGTATTGAGTTTATAAGCAGTGAGCGTGCGATTTTTTTAATAATTAAAATTAAATTAATTTAGTAATTGTATTCACTTTGGTGGTGTTTTTTTATTAAATCTACTAATAAAAGAACATTTTATTAATTTTTAAATAAAATAATTTGAATCGCAAAACTAGAAAGAAACTAAACTGTAGACGGGCAACCCTGACGCGTGTTTACGTACTTATTTCAAGGACGAGGTCGAAAATATACTTACTGTAAATATAACATAACCGTAACCAAGGTTTCCGCTGGCTACGTCACTGGTTTTCGTATTTATTGAGTAAAGTTAAGATTATTAGAAAATATTTTTATGTGCGCATTAGACATCCTCGGTCAGATAACAAGTTTTATATTATATCTGTTTGTTTATTAATTTTACCCCGTAGGTAGATAATAGTAGATACCTTTTGTATTTATAGTATTTCGAAATGTCTCGAAATTTCTTTCAATTGTCCAACTGTTATAGAAGAAAAATTGTATTTCCTTTTCAAAGTTGAAAACCATATCAATGAGATTATTAAATAAAGTACCTACATAGTAAAAATGTAGTTTTATTTTTTATATAAATACCGTTAGTATTGTATCGATTTACATACAATTTTATCTCTGTCTCTGTTTTATCTCGTCTACTTTCAATATAATTTAGTTGGTGGTGTCTACCGCCACTTGTGCAAGCCCGTCTAGGTACCACCGACACAACTGGTATGCTTCTCACTGTTTATGATATCCTGGTACATGAGACACTCGTTCCATAAACAAGATTGGAGTCATCAGCGTTCGCTGAGACATCACTGTTTATGTTCTCCTGATACATGAGACACTCGTTCCATAAACCAAGATTGGAGTCATCCGCGATCGCTGAGAACTTCACGATGGTACACGAGACTCACAATCGGTCTCTTTAAACTTGTGCAAAACGAAATTGTTAATTTTGTTAGTATTAATTTGTAGCAATGTAAACAATGAATAATCTACATGTATATTAGTAAAAGAAAATTATTACAGGAAAATAATTTCCTTATTTATCTTTACTTATTGTTTAGTTTTCATGAATCCTCGTCAATAAAAACAATATATTTGGTAAATATAAACTTTTTATTAAAAAAAAATATAAGTCATAATTTAAGGTATTAATGTAAATAATGTCCTAAGTATAACATAATCTAGTGATTATTATTTTAATTTAAACTATCATATAGTTTTATAAACACCACATAGGTATGTGGTCAAATTGTATAAGAGAATTATTTCATTTGTATAATAAAATAATTGTAATACCATATCTATACATATATTTTCAATAGCATTATTTAAATTAAAACGAGTATTCTTAATAAATTCTCTACCCAATTCATATAAATAATTCTTACCAAATTATTAATAAATTGAACATGATTCAGTCCATGACTGGCAAATATATATGCACTTAAATATAAATTGTATATGAAAAATATTATTTATATTATAATATAATTGTGATGTCACTTAAGTTTTATACTCTTTAAATTAATGCATAATGTCATAATTAAAATAAGTGCTTTTTAGCGCCGTGTGATGAAATATGTATAATTAATTATACTTGTATTCCGCTTAGAGCTTTGATACTTTTGACAAATCTAGAGTTTGCATCCTTGTAGTTTATCAGCTGAGCACTCATCACTGTCGTTTGTACACGTGCTTTATTCTAAAAATAAACATTAAACTTCAATAAACAAACTTTTAATTAAAACTTCATTTGAATGAAATGAGACATTGTTAAGAAATCAACCTTCGGCCATGCATTAATGATATTACTTTTTTAAATATAATAATAATGCCACCCTGACCGATTTCCGACACGGCGGCCGATCTCAAGCGAAATTAACCAACTGCGCAGGAGATATAATGGTGCACAAGTGTGCCCTGCACTCTCTTCCCTAGCTCTCATGACCCGATGGGACACGAACGGAAAGAGATCAGGCGGAGGACCAACGGCTTTACGTGCTTTCCGAGACACGGAAGTGTACACATTTCGAACTTCCGGACTCCGGCCGGGTGAGAATTTTCACAACGGACAGAACAACCCAATAACTATTTATTGGCCCGACCTGGGAATTGAACCCAGGACATCCGACTCTGGCTTTATATCAAACCATAAGACCAACGAGGAAGTTTTTTTAAAATATGTATATTGCTTTATGAACTCACTTTGTAATTTTCAGCCTTGCTTCTCAAATTAAACAAGAAAGTTTTAAACTTGATTTCATCAAACAAACGCCCATATTCTTCCTTGTCGTTCTCCAACAAGCGGCCGACTTCCTCAGCGGACTTTCCAAGCATGGACTCGGCGACTTCATTGAATGCAGTAATTTCACGGTCACCGGTGGGGTCTGCAATGGTTCCCTTAAAAAAAATTGTAGTTTGTTTAGTATTTAATCTTTTTCGTAGTATCTATATGTTTTCAATGCCATAATATTTAGATCGTCGTAACTCACCCCCAAAAGCAGTCTGTATTTGAAGTCAGTATATTCTCTGTCACATTTTTCGCACTGAAATAGGCCGTTTCCTTGGTCTAATAGTTTTCTGTTACAGCTTTCTTGTGGGCAAGCTTTATACACTACCTTTTCCGCAAATGTATTAATGAGCACCCCCAGCAAGTTGTAATAGCCGCCCCTTTCCAAACTGCCCGTTCCTCGCGTTTCTGCTTCTTTAAACGTTAGCCATTCCGTCCTACCGCCCGAAGAACCGCCCACTCTGAAACAATACTATCATTATATGAAACGAAATAATTACTCATTTTAATGAATAATTAATTAAATAAATTTATTTAAAAAGAAAACAGTTGAAGTGAGGTCACAAATGCTGTGGCACCGATCAGCGGGACGGCGAGGGTACCTGGCGGAAATGTTGACGAGTTCTGCGGAAGCTCCGCCGTGGTCGTACCAGCCGCGCAGGCGGTGCGCGTCGGGCAGGTCGGGGTTGGTGCGCAGCATGGTGCTCCCGAGGCACGACAGAGACTTGCTGCCGTTGAACTCCGCTAGTCGAGCGCCCTGACAGACGTTCGACATGTAATATAATAACTCACAAAATATCACTGTCTTCGTTTATGTTTCACTTATCATTGACAGATAGGGTGGTACAGACGCTCGTGTCACACAGAACCTAAACCCATTATTGTATTGGACGAGGTGAGCTATGTTCTTTGCTCCATTTGATATGACCTTCATTACTGATCTCACAAACCAAAAGCGTCTACCCGCTACTCTCGATGTGGACGTGTGCTTATCATCATACTATCCGTATAATGCACCCAATTATCAGATATTCTGCCACAAATAGCAATATTTTTTATTGTTGTGTTCCAGTTTGAAGAGTTTGAAGGATGAGTGAGCCAGTGTAATTACAGGCACATTACATAACATCTAAGTTTCAACAGTTCAACAGTATCCAAATAAATTTCGCCGAGGATTACCAATAACGACATGCGCCGAGTCGTATGGACCTCCCCCTTTCACCACCGTTACTGTTCACATGGGGCCATTCATTTATTACGTAAGACGAATTTTACTAGTTTTTGACCCCTTCTCCCTCCTAAACAAGCAAAAATAGGCCGACCCCTCCCACCGGTTTAATATTTATTACGTAAGAATCTAAAGGGTAATATGAACGCAAATTAAATGAATGAATAAATAGCTACAAAAAAACCCATCACATCAGCAAAAAATTACGCATCCGAGCGCGTTCCTTCCTTAATCCTTAAGTTTGTGTATATTTGTGATCTTACGTAAGAATTGTTACATACTTGTAGAATAAAACGATTGTTTTTGTTAATAATCTATACATATAAATAAAATTGGAGTGTCTGTTTGTAATATTGAAATAACCGCTTTTTACTACATGCATACGAATATATATACGGTACATACACCAAAATACCATTTTTTACATTTTTTTGTCTGTCTGTCTGCCTGTTTGTTCCGGCTAATCTCTGAAATGGCTGGACCGATTTTGACGGGACTTTTATTGGCAGGTAGCTGATGTAATAAGGAGTAACTTAGGCTACTTTTATTTTAGAAAAAAATGATAATAAAAATAAAAATGCAAAAAACAAAAAAATAACTAAATAAACTAATTAACTTTTTTGTTAAGTTCCACGCGGACGAAGTCGAGGGATCAGCTAGTATACATATAAATTGCAGATGCATTGTGTTTCGAAATTACTATTTGGAAATATAGAAAATTATGTATATTAAATAAAAATACTAGACTAAGTAAAAATAATTATAAATTTACCTTTATTGCAATAACTGGATTTGCACTCGCATCAAAATTTTCTGCATCGTTACCCCATAGCGATAGTGTGATCTAAACATATAAGTAGATATTTACAGTTTCAGTCCTTATTGTATTATGACATCATTTCATTAAATTTTAGAAGATGTCTGGGTATATATTCTACGGCAAAACAGCAGTAGTTGTTATTGTTTTGTTCCGGTATGAAGGGTGAGTGAGCCAGTTTAATTATAGGCACAAGGGATATAACATCTTAGTTCCCAATGGCGATGTAAGCGATGGTTAACATTTCTTTCACTGCCAATGTCTAAGAGCATTGGTGACCAGTTATCATCAGGTCGTGCATATGCTCATCGCCCTACATATCCTATAAAAAAATATGATTTTTATTGACTGATTCTCGTTTGAAGGGTAAATACGCCAGTGTAACAAAAGGCACAAGATATATAATATTCTCAGGGTCTGTGGCGCATTGGCGATGTAAGTTATTGTTAATATTTTTTTCAGTGCTAATGTCTATGGGCGGTGGTGTCCCCTCCATTGGCCAGTCCATCTATCTATTTTCAATAAACATAAATAAATCACGTACAGCAGATGATTGGTCAACCAGTGTGACTTCTCTTTTTTTTACTAATTTTCCGGTGTTTTTAGCTGTAAACTCTTGTACATCAGAAGCCATTTTACAAACACCAATGACATCTGGAGAAAGATAAATGTTATAATGAGACTTAAATTAATTTTGTCATACGCGCGATTTAAGTTGGCTCTCTGAAACGTTATCATATGTATCAAGTATGTATCTGACATGGCAGGGTGTCGAGACGTTAAAGATGTGCCACTTTATATTAGCTCCAATAGATAAAATTATATTAAATCCAATTTAAAAGAGAAGACAAACCTTTTTTATTAAAAGGATGTACCTACAAAAATGTTTGCTCAACCAGAGGAAGAAAATTTCTAAATAGCAGAGAAAGTTATAATAAACGTTTTTAGCATCAGGAGTCGGCCACTCTCTGTATGTTACAGGTGTCCATGGGCGAAGTTGACCACTTAACATCAGGTCGGCTAGTATGTAATCTAATTATTTAAAAAAAGTCACTTACCCAGAATTGTGTCCGGTCTTTTATTAGCAATGTCACTAATAGGCAAAAAGTCATACTTAACGGTTGGTAAAGTTACATTGTTATCAAAACATTCCGCTATGACAGAATCTGATTTGAATATCATCTCGTAGTCATTATTTAACTTGTTAAACTGTTTATTTGCCGTCTTAATTTGACAAGAACCAATATAGTAAACTTTGTCTAACTGAAAAATAAATATTGAAAATATGATAAGTATTTTGAATTGAAATTGTTGATGTATAATAGCGTGGCTAATTATAAGGTTGAAAATCCAAAAACTCTTAGGTTTCTATAATCTCCTAGTTAGATTACATTCCCTTGCCTAGAAAAGCGCAAAAAGCCCTAAGACTTGCGCCTTGGAAAATTTAATGAGGGAATATGGAGTGTCATAATTGTATTCTTATATTACACTTGTGCACTATATTATCATTGCACATATAGCTAGTTTTTGATTTAAATAATTTGCGATAAAAACCTCTATTTTATGATAAAACTTGTCACACTCGTAATTGAATGCTGTGGCTCCTATTTCCCCACTTTCGTCACAAAGATCCACTTTGAAATATTTGCCTTTTTTTGTTGTTTTGAAACTTTTAATCTCAGTTTTATTAATGACTCGTGCCTTGATGCACCATCTACAAAGAAATAATATTTCATTAGATTTATTTACAAACAAATAGTTCTACAATACTACATGATAATTATTACTATGCTTTGAATTACCTAATACATTTTTAATGTTAAATATATTAACATTTTCTGAAAGGGTTTATGTCTATAGAGATTATTACAGCTACCTATATTTTAATAATAATAATTGTATTACTTACTTGTTTTGGTAAGGAGTTAGATTTGCTATCAGAACAGTCAATTTGGAATCAACTGTAGTAGAATTTAAATTAGGGCCAGGCGAATGTTTAGGCATTGTTCCGGTAGAAGCATGGCTGTCAGCCAAAGGTTTAGGTGTTGTGCTGCCAGAAGCATGACTGGCTGTCGGAGGTGGTGAAGCCGGAGTTGGAACTGGAGCTGCAGATGTCGATGCATTTGTCAATAATTGAGGATTTCCAAGCCTTTTCCCAACCTCTGTGCCTCGTGCTATGATATTGATGTCTAGGATAATTATCATCTTTCTAAAACATCAGTAACTTGCCAGGATTATAAATTTAAATGATAAACTTACATACTTGGCCATTAAACTTCATTATTTTAGTATTACAAAACTTACCTGTCTCCATTATTAGTATCTTTGAGAAGTGTTGTCTCAAATACATTAATTTGTACTACTGAAAAGAGTGAGAGTTCTCCAGAATAGACCTTATGGTTAAGTTGTGTTGCCAATATGGCAAAGCTATGGAAATGTTTGCCATCAGACAACTGGAGTCTAAACCTCTCGTTGACACCGCTCTGTTCAATTTGTTGAATGCCCAGTAATTGTATCACAGGTTTTGTGTAAACTCCTCCATTCATTATAATCTATTAAAATATATAAATAATTAAGTACAAAGTATTTTCATTCATTATTAAAACTACTATAAAAGTAATAATGTAAAATCATGATAATGAAAAGACTACAAGGACTGAAAATCTTACAAGGACTTCTGCCCCAGTGGAGGAAATAGGACAGGGTTTTAAATATTTCAGAAAATTTGTTACTTATGTTTTTTAAAAATAAATAATCAAGTAAAGTAAACCACAAATTAAGTTACAAATGAGAACATGACCAACAAGTGAAAGTATATGCCAATTTTTTTTTAATTTTTCTTATGCTATTAATGTCTTACATTTTCCGTAGTAATGTTTTCATTAATATCTTCTATGTTTATAAAATTAATAGTGTGAGTTTATCAAGCAAGATTAAATATTTAAAAGAAATATTAGTGCTACTCTTATATCAAACAAAAGCTAACTACGGCCCAATTAGATTTACATTCTTTTAGAAACATTATGTATTACTTAAAGAGGGTTGAATAGAGTGGAGATGTATGTAATATGTATGTCACAAACTTAGTCATTTACTAGCGACCCGCCCTGGGTTCGCCCGAGTAGCAGAGTAAATATTCCTAAGAAAAAACTTCGTTGTATTGTATAAGCTTTTAGCCACAGTAGGCGTCAGCGGAACGCGTGGGCGCACTAGCTGTTGCATCTAACGTTAGTATGATTGGTGTGGGACCGTTTGAATTTATTTAGTGTGCGATAGTTTTAAAATTACAATAACTCCTGAGATATTAATTTAAATTAGGTGGTGTAAAGGGCAATTATAATACACATGAAATGCTTAAAGTAAATAATGTTTTTAATTTGATAACATTACTATCATATCTGTTTTTATAGCTTTCCAATTATAAAATTATTATGTAACCATTTTTTAAACATTAAAGTGGGTATAGTTAGCTATACTTAAAAGAAAGACATATGCCATCGCGGACTTTTCTGTAGATCTATGAAAGGGGAACAATTTCACCATACATTATTTTGTTATAATTCAAAGGGATTTTACAGCGTTTTTTCAAGCTCCCAATCGGCTCGTTTTTTCCGACTTCTTCAAAAATTATCGTCATATTTCAACAAGTTTACAGAAAACATTAATGAATTAGACACATAAACCTTCTTCTTGAATCACTATCCATTGGTGAAAACCGTAGGAAAATCCATTCAGTAGTTTTTTAGTTTATCGCGTTCATAGACAGGAAACGCCCCCTGCGTTTGTTTTATAATATATAATGATAGTGATATGTAGTGAAATGCAAATATTAATGACAAACATACAAGGCAAACGAGACAGAGGTGACTGTTGTAGTTGACTCAAAATATATTTTACTATAATTTTATTTTTGTTTACTAAATTATATGTTTGGTACTTCTACTTACCTCTAGAAATCCATTAGATAATGTATAAGCCATTGGAATTAATTTAATATAAACTGTAAATTTAATTTAATAGCTTTGGACAGGGTCAGTTCGCCGCTCGATTGTATGTTGTAAATAAAAACAGGTTAGGGAGAGCGCTCACGAGCAACTTTAGTTGCGGCGACAGTTGCCGCGTCCATGGGCTTGTATGGAGGTGCGCTCACGCGGCAACGAAATAGTTGCTGTCACCGCGAACACAAGGGCAACTAAATTTGTCATTGTGTTGCCAGCCTTAGCAAAACAAAAACAACAATCCGACTTAAAAAAAACAGCGGAAAATAGAAAATTGTGTTTTTAAAACATTAAACTACTGTCTTAATGGTGTTTCATATGGATTCGTACGAATTCAATAGTAGATGCCATTATTTACTATTTAAATTTATAGCTTAATAATTTAATAAATTATATATAATTTACTGTTATTATTATTTAAAATATTCATCTCCGTATTAAAAGTAGTAAGTATTAAAGTGCCTTTTATCATAAATAAAATTAAACCAAAAACTTATGCGTCAATAACATCAAAAAATAAATGAATGATTTACTTTCTAAATGGATGCAACAGACAGCTAACTTTAATCTTTTACTTACCTTTAATTTTTTAATCTTTGTTACACGTATTAGACTGTCAATTTAGCTATTCTTCACTCTGCTTAGCAAAAACTTTGATTGCAATCAATTTCATTTTAATTTATAATGATGAATTCAATTTAAATTAATTTAATGTGATTGAATTTGAACTGATTTGATTTAATTTAATTTGGTATTTTGATTTTGTTCGAATGAATTAAATCTAATTTATAATCTGTTTTCAAAAAAGTTTTGTCTCTGTCGCCCTCCGTGAGCGCGCTCCGCTTTGGATAGGTGACGAGACGACGACTGCCGCCGCAACTAAAGTTGCTCGTGAGCGCTCTCCCTTACAGTATAAGGATGTTAGGTATTAAATGGTCTAAATATACACCTGCAACCTGCAACACTGCTTATATTAAAATATGAATGTAAGCAAGTTGCATTCTGGAAGTTATATATGCATATGAAGTGCAAAGTGCCAGTGATTTTATACTTTTTGTTTACTCAGTAATCACTGGATTCACTAGGCACTGTTATATGTACTGTAATCTGTAAAACTTAACTTATACACAAGAACACACTATGAACACACTCAACTCACAACTGTCAAGTTTTATTTTTAGCGAATTTCCCGCTCGGCGCTCACTGCGAGCATTTCTTTTATGGTATTATTGGGCACAAGAATTAAAGTACAGAGCCAATATTAAATAAATAAGTCTCTTTTTATCAGTAGATATCCATCCTAATTTATTTCCAATGTTATTTTTGTATTTATCTATTCAATTCTAAATTTATCTATTAGGATGATGGTTTCAATTGAAAATTAGTGGTAAATATATATACAGATTATTTGTAATGACCCAGCAATCTCGCAAGACTAAATAGTGATAATTTATTAAATTTTATTTTCATACAAAAATAAGTTTAATTTTATTTTCGGCTTTAACGTTTATAAATCTACTATCTAAAATTTTTGCTTAGAATTTTAAAAATGGTTACATAAATAGAACCAACTCCCGAAACCTAATAACCACTTCACGGGTCGGACGCGAATTTTGTTACATTATGTATATATAGTGGTGGTTAGTTGGTCACATAATTAAGAACGCCTAGATACACGCCAGAAAAGAAGAACGCCTATTTAAAGGGAAGATTTTTCAAACTAACAAGAATAACTAATTGCATGTAATTTTTTGTATTTGTCTGGGTATCACAAAACTTTTCCATACCAGCGGTGCATTCGTGGATAAACATGATTGGCCAAAAATAAATAGATACCCTTATACATATATTAAATCGAAACTTAGTATTACTACTTACTGGCTGGTCACATAATTAAGAACGCTATATGGTTTAATTTTTTTTATTGGAATTTAAATACATAGAAAACAATCTGTTGTAGTTTATATTCGCATAATTTAGACTCCATCTAGTGCTGTAAGTCTTAAAGGCTTCATATGAAAACAATGAAAAAAAAAAATAGTTGTGGTAAGTCTACAAGGTAAGGTAACAATAAAACTTCGCGAGAAGAATTGGTCGAGTAAAAAGATAGCATTTGCAATGCTCAAAAATGATGGTTTTCCAAGCTGTAAAGTATTTTGCCCCATTTCAAACTACTTCAAATGTTCTGCTTGTACCTAAACAGAGAAAGTCACCTCGTCGATGATCGACATTTCGTTCATTTGGTTCAACAAAATCTTTTTAAAGGGTCTAATGAGCCCGTGATGTAGTAAAACAGTAAGGGCAGTAAATAATAATAAAATATAAATATGTTACGAAAAAAAATATATTTTTAGATTACATATAAACTTATAATTAAGTTTTTAATGAAATAGTATTGGATTCTAATAATCATAATTAGGCATTCATAAATCATAATATCTTAAAAACACTCAAAATTTCTTCATTTGGTTCTGAGACTGTTACAACTATTTTTTTACATGTTCTTCATGAAATGACATAATAAAGAGATTTTTATAACAACCCTAATTACTTACGAAATTAACATTACAGGATATAAAAAAAAAACTGTTTCAGAGTTCTGTTTTTGCAAAATTACACTTCAATTCCACTCAAAGTTTTAATACTTTTGATAAGTCTAGCATTTGCATCCTTGTAGTCTACCGGCTGAGCATTCATTACAGTTGTTTTCAGACGCGCTTCATCCTGTTGAAAAAAAAAACCTAATAAGAAATATGTTTCTTATGTAAGAATACATTTCGACGTCTTGGTACATACCACTAAAATTATTTGAACATAGTTCGATTGAGAGTACTTTTAATAAATAAATACTGATACTTACGCTGTAAGTTTCCATTTTAGTCCTGAACTTAAAGACAAAAGTTTTGAATTTGACGTCATCAAACAATTGCGAATATGCATTCTTGTCGTATTCCGACATGCGACCTATATCTTCGGCGGATTTTCCAAGCATGGACTCAGCGGCTTCGTTGAATGCTGTTATTCTTTGGTCGCCAGTAGGGTCTGACACATTTGCCTGCAATATAGATTTTACATTAATAGATTTGTTTGCCGTTGTACAAATCAACAAAACTTTAATATTATTTCAATAAACTTATCATCATGATTGTAACTTACCCCCAAAAGCAGCCTGTATTTATAATTCGGATATTCTCTATTACATTTTTCACATCGGAACAGGCCATTCTCTTGGTCCACAAGTTTCTTGTTACATTGTTCTTGTGGGCAAGCTTTATACACGGCATTGTCAGCGAATGTAAAAGTAAGCACCCCCAACAAGTTGTAGTAGTCGCCCTTTTCACCAGTGCCTAGTTTTCGCGCTTCTGCCTCCGTAAACGTTATCCACTCGCCACTTACTCCCGATGAACCGCCCACTCTGAAACATTATTATCATTTACAATGCACAGGCCCAGTAAAATTTATTATTAACCTGATGATATTAGTTATTGTAAATGTATAAATTTCTGGTAGAGAAGGATGTTCACGAGCTGAAGCTCCGAGGGTGCGTGCGGTTACCTGGCGGAAATGTTGACGAGTTCTGCGGAAGCTCCGCCGTGGTCGTACCAGCCGCGCAGGCGGTGCGCGTCGGGCAGGTCGGGGTTGGTGCGCAGCATGGTGCTCCCGAGGCACGACAGAGACTTGCTGCCGTTGAACTCCGCTAGTCGAGCGCCCTGATAAATTATAAATAAATAAAACGTAATCGTTATTTAAACTTAAATATATTTGAAATTATATTTAACAGGTTATTAAATATACATATTTAATAACCTGTTGTCTATATATTAAATGTATTCTTTTAAGTTGCTATTAGAATGAATAAAAAATGATAATTATGTATATGAATACACATATTTAGAAGAAAATGTTCTATGACATTACAATATTACTATTTGTCAATAATATATATATTAAGTGATGCAACTATACCTTCACAGCTATCACTGGATTTGTGTTGGCATCAAAATTTTCGGCTTCATTACCCCAAAGTGTTAATGTAATCTGAAAAATGTAAACATGAAATATGAATAGATTTCACAATGACAAAATTCACAAGGCAAAAAAACAACATACTGCTGCACCCGATTGGTCAACTAAAGTAACTTCTCGTTTTTTTAATAATTTTCCGGTGCTTTTTGCTGTAAGCTCTTGTAAATCAGAAGCCGCTCTGCAAACTCCAATTGTATCTGAAAAAAAAAGTTGTATTAAAAACAAAACAGTCATAATATATTTATTTACATTTATTCCTAAAATTGGTCATTTTAGGAATAAAACTTACCAAGAATTGTATCAGGACTTTTATTGGCAATGTCGCTAATGGGCAAAAAGTCGTACTTAACGGTGGGAACAGTTGAGATGTCTTCTGTACATTCTGCTACAACGGTATCTGATGAAAAGGTCATCTCGTAATCATTTTTCAAACTGCTAAATTGCTTGTTGGCTGTCTTTAGTTGGCAACGACTAATGTAATAAACTTTGTCTATCTGTAAAAACAAGTTAAGTATAGTTAGTGTCATGTTTCATTGCTTCTATGAAGTTTACAGCAATTGTCTGAGTAGAAGCCAATATTAAGATCAAAATGACTATTACGCTTGCGCAACGCTGAAGAAGGTTTGGTTAAACGCGTCGCGTTACTTTCCCTCACTCGCATCCCGTTCGCGCAATGCAGTAGATAGGCGGTGTTAAAAGTGTGTTAGTTATTATAATTTAAACTAGTAAATTTGTTGTCTTATTCCTATATTCGTTTTATTGTTATCCTGTTATTATTTTACCGACCAAGATGGAAATCCTTGGGGGAGGACTCTGGATGGGGTCTTTTGTCTGACATGATGATATTCAGATAAGGAAATAGCCACATAGTTACAGTGAAATAGAAATTGGTAACATTTGTTTTGTAATTTGAAATGTATATTAGCTTTTTAAGAGTTTTGCTAATGATGAATGATAATGAGTGTCAATTATATAATAATTGACTTAACAATTACATAAAAAATAAATCCTGGATAACAACCTGTATCATATCGTAGAATTTTTCACACTCATTTCTGAAAGCAGTAGCTCTTATTTCACCGCTGTCGTCACAGAGGTCCATGCTGAACAATTTTCCTTCGCCCTTAGCATTGCTCCAAGTGCGTATTGCAGATTTATTCATGACACGTGCTTTAATTACCCACCTATGGAAAAAAAAACATGTTATTATCAATATGTTATACATAATTTTTAAATTTCATTAATGATTTCATAAATGAACGAGCATAATCTGATTGTTTACATGTCTAGTTTTGTTAGAAATATAAAGCAGTGAAATAAATACAACAAACTAAATCATTGCTGATGAGATGTGCTACTGATTGAAGACACAAAGTTAAAGTAATTCATAGTTTAATATGTTGGTATTCTTATTAGTAAATAACTTAGCATTAACAGTTTCTGTAGCAAATAATCTTGTCTTATAAATTTTACTACCAACATGATGTTTACCTACATCTATTCCATACATTCATGTACCCATCCCAAGGAACACCCTTGCAGTGTGGGTGAGAAAAGATGTAATGTAAACATATATTTTTATCATATATGTAAATATATATAGGACACTATACTTGTTCTAATGTTTAAATTGATATTACTATTCACTATTGCCACATATCATAATAACAAATTAATCATATTGTAATTCATTAAGATTACTTTGATATGTGGCATAACAACCAATTAATCTTATTTTGTTACAACATATTATTTTTTTGAAAGATATTGTGGAATAAATTTATATTTTTATAAATACATATTTCTTTGCTTACTTATTTTGGTAAGGACTCAAACTAGCAATGGGATGAGTCATTTGAGAACCAAGCAGGCTAGAATTTAAATTTGAACCAGCTGAAGGTTTCAGGAATGTGTTTGAGGACATCTGGCTGGGTTTTGGTGCTGGTTTAATAGGACTTGGTGCTGGAGCTGAAGATGCAGACTCTTCTGTCCATGATTGAGGATTTCCAATTTTTTTACCAACTTCTGTGCCGGGTGCTATGATAGTTATATCCAAAATAATCATCACTCGTCTAAAATAATAATATACAAAATTACAAATAATATAAATTATTGCTTAAAAAAATTTGAAATGCATATATATGTATGTATGTGGGGAAACTCATAAAACAAACTATAGAGAAACTAATTTGAGGATTAACAGCTCCATTATCAGGACCAGCTCACTGGCAGCTAGTAATTGTGTTGTTATTGATAACTATTTACAAGTGAAGCTGTATGTAGTGATGTATAATTCAGTATAATTAATTTCTTATAATAAATCTTACTTTTCTCCTTTGCCAGTACTTTTTAATACTGAAGTGACAAACTTATCAATTTGTACCACTGAGTAATCAGAGAGTTCTCCTGTAATGAGCTTGTCATTCAATTGTGTTGCCAGCATAGCAAAGCTGTGAGAATGTTTACCATCAGACACTAGCAGCCTAAATCTCTCGTTGGCGCCACTTCCCTGAATTTTTTTGCTGCCCAGCACTTGCATCACAGGTTTATCAAAAACTCCACCATTCATTATAATCTATTGAAAATAAAAAAATATTATTAATTAATAATAATGGATAAATCTGCAAATAAAATTAATCCAGTTCAACAGGTAATCCAGTTTTTAAAATGTTGCAAAAAGATAACTATTGTAGTAAGTATGTAAAAGTACACCATGCTATGTTCACTTTTTACTACAATAGAAATAAGTTGTTTGAACAGAATCTGGATATCCTGCAAGCTGTATATTCTAATCGCCAAATATTTGGCATGTCAAATATGCATATTGTGATAAGTTTAGAGCCGCACAAGCTGCATGTGCTAGAAGATTAGGATAAGACAGGATAGCACTCCGAGACTCAGTTACCAGATGGGACAAACATTTACAAACATTGCTGGTGATAATGCAATTTTATTTAAAACACTTATTGCTACCAAAGATTTCAATAAGTCTGCTTAATCAATGTTTTGATTTGCTTAGTATCCATATTCAATTATCCGTATTGTTAATGATTGTAATTAGTCCCAATCATAGACATCACAAGTGCATATGGAAATACATTAGTGAAGAGCTTCACTTATTGACACCAAAGGAATTGTTATGTATCTGAAGACATATTGGATTACCATCCAATACGTTTGGAGAACTATTGGTCACAAAACTAGCTGAATTGAAACTGAGTGTATAATTTTCAAACGACAGGCTGCTGGAAAAATCCAGAAAACATTTACTGGTCCCACCTGAGATTCAAACCCTTTTCTGGTAACTAGCCTAGACCAGACCAGAGATTAATCATTTTAAATTGAAACGATTACATTCATTTTTACAACTATAAACATAAGCGGCGATTACACGCTAAACTCTTGACAAATTAAGAATCAACGTAGCAACTATAATTTATTAAATACGCACATTCTACATAAATAGCATACAAATTCAAGATAAATTTCAATAAATTAACCGATTACCTCATTTTTGTTGTGGTAGAGTTCATCCGAAATATATTAAAATACCGGTAAAAACATGTTTTAACGTGCTTTTGCTTACCTCAAGAGAGCCGTTTGACAGTTTGAAATCCATTGCAATTACTTTTGAATATTTTGAAAACAGTAATTATCATTCAAATATTTATTAGAAAGAAACTTTTCTAACACTTTAATCAAAAATACAACAGAAATTATTTTTTATTTGATCACCCGAAGCCCAAACTTGACATATCTTTGAAGTTTGAAAGTCTCTTCAGTCACTCAATGTCTCATAACATACAATACAGGACCGTGGCGGGTGGCCCGGGCTCATAACTCATTCTACCTTCAATTCAGCGTTGCCAGCTATTGATAAAAATCCAAAGGCCTAAAATATATCTATTTGTAGCTGTCTACTTTAAAGGATAATAATAAATGTAAATTACTAGGAAAAATATAAAATATTTTTTTTAAACATAAATCACAGCTTTTACATACAAACAGTATGCATTTCTACATTTTTTTTATTACATAATAATATATTTATCAATAATAATTTATTCTCTTTAAGAGGCCTATCACAAAATTATATTTTACAAAATTAGGTATTTAAGCGAGACGACGTCGACTCGATCCGGGCTCCGGCTGTTGAGTTGACTCTAGCTAGCTTAGTCATAATCTTCATAGTTTTTCAATTATTATTTATTGTCTTTTTTGTAAATATTTTTAATTATGATAATAATTAGGAAAAATCAATTCAATAATTAGGAAAGGTTGGTCAGATTTTCTAAGTGGATGTTAAGTGAACCTAAAAAACGCTCTAATTTGTTTGTTTTTTTTACAGTTTTGAAAATCGATGAAAAGGTGGGGGGAGCGGCTATAGATTTTCAAAAACCCCATTATATAGATTTTTTTTCTTTTTATCATCAAAGCTTTGCAACCCAATCGTTCTCTATGACGCTCGAGTAAATCCCCATTTAGCATCGTGGGCTCCCCTACTATAAGGTAAGTATTTGAAATAAAATATTTTTTTTGATTGAGCTTGCTTATATTTAATTATTTAACATAATTAAAATAATGCCCATTTATTATACAAGATTTACAGTAGGCAGGCGTACTAAGCAGTTCACGTCTATTCACCCGTCCTAAGGGAAAAAGACGCATTTAACACTTTTTTCAATTGAGTTGTTTTCCCATTTTTTATCCATAAAAAAATAGTAAAAAAAAATTGGTTGCCTGTAAAGTCGGTATACGGGCGAAAGTTTTACGTGACAACGACTTTGAGTGGTAAAATAATTTTAATGTGAATATTCATTCGTATAGTAGGAAGAAGGATGAAATAATAGTAACAATTTAAAACATTTATTTGTACAAAGAATTATATTTAAAACATTAATTTATACAAAGAATCTCGCACTGATCTGTCTCTCTCGCTCTTAGGCGGGCTAACCATGCCCGAGTGGAAGGGACGCGTGCCTCTCACTAGCTCTCATTGTGAGCGCATAACGTGAGCGGAGCGTAACGCAGTTTCTTGAAGTGTCACCCGGCAAACCAATTTATAAGACGTTGTCACGTCAAAACACATCTGCCAGTATTTTTTTGTATTATTGTACATAAACTGAGTTAGCAGTGCATAAATAAAACGTTTTTGCAAGTAATTTAATTAAGCACTAAGGAAAAAACATGTTTGTGATGGTTATTAAGTTGAAAAGACGTAAATGCGTCATTTTTTACGTTTACAATAATAAAAAAATCATACAATTAAAAGTTACGTCGATTGCAAAGTACTCCCATAATTTTGTCTGAACTTCTTGGGTGTCTAAGAGTTCGGTCTACGGCTTCTGTGTGTGATCTCATCGTACATTAATTCCGCATTATGAGACAGACCTCTTAAATTTTTCTTTTTTTTTAAATAAATAGGTAGTTTAACGTGACAACGTCATAACAAAACATTGATGAAATGACTGCAATCGAGTGAAAGCGAGATAGATGCGGCGCAAGCGTACAATCAGCGTAACGGGTCAATGAGCGTAACGGGACAATTTTTCGTGCATGGAGCCAGCGATTCATTAGATTCATCGATTTATTAGACGTTGTCACGTCAATAACAGTTAATGTGACAGTATTTTAGATATCATCAATTCTTTACTCGGTGGTAGAGCTTTGTGCAAGTACCACCTACTCCGCAGATATTCTGCCACAAAACAACAGTACTTGGTATTGTTGTGTTCCGGTTTGAAGGGTGAGTGAGCCAGTGTAATTACAGGCACAAGGGACATAACATCCCAAGGTTGGTGGCGCATTGGTTGTAGGATGTAAGCGATGGTTAACATTTCTTGCAATGCCATTGTCTGTGGGCGTTGGTGACCACTTACCATCAGGTGGTCCATATGCTCGTCCGCTTTCCTATACAATAAAAAAAAGCGCACGCTGAATTATGACATAATATTGTAAAACCGGTTTAGTAATTTTTGAGTACATCCATTACAAGCAAACATACAAAATATCAAATCTTCCTCTTTATAACATTAGTATAGAAGTGTTTACACATATACCTATGTTTAGTTGTGCTTCTCTGGTGTCCGGTTTGTTTATCAATGAAAGCTTAGAGCAGAACCATTTTAATTTTTATTTAATGTACAATTGTTATATTTATTGTTTTTTAATGAAGTGTAACTGTGATAAAATTTAATAAGATTAATAGTAGTTTATTTTTTTTTATAATTGATGAGGTTTATTTAAATAACAATAAAAAGCTATGTTAAAACTTTTCACGTCTTTATTTCCTAAGTTATATTAACATCACAGTTCATATCATACACGTTTAAAACATATCATTCAAATGAATATCACACATTTAATTCAATTACCAAAATAATTATAAAAACGAATAAAATTATAAATATATTAATAATAAGTAGATATATTGTTGATGAAACAGTTGACAAAAATTAACTTTTTCTTTGGGTCAAAAACAGCGAAATTTTATAGGTCAAACGCAAGCGATCCAGTAGCCAAAGCTGTCAGTGAAGATATCCACCAAATTGATGATGAAACTCGAAAACAGTTTCTGCTCGGACTTCGGTCGTTTGGAAGCCCATTATTTGTATTTAATTCATGATTATGATATTTTCTCATAATTTTTAGGCGTAAAAATTATTTTATCAGTTTTACGCTGTTGTTTTAAGCAATATTTGTTGATTTTTGTTAATGTACATATATATATTTTAACTGAAAATAAGGCGGTATGTTTCGAGTCTTTTTTAACTCCAACAAAGAAGACACTTTAAGAATGTGGTGTTGCCATAAGTCGTTACCGTTACCGTTAAAGGAAGGTGAAGGTTTCGGGGAGAAAATTTGAAACCATGTAGACTGGTAACGTGTTAATAATAAAAAAAAACCACGCCCCATCGGCGAGAAATTTGACTCATAAGCCGTTAGAGAAGAAGCACGTTTTAGTGATAATGTTGGTATGGTGCTATAATGGGTTTGGGTGGGATCAATTTTGTTGCGTTTTGTACACGTAGTATATAAATTGATGTAAAATATATAAAAAGCCATATACCTATTACATGGCTGAATAAGCCCTCATAATAAGACCATATTTCTAAAGCAATGGTTGTTTTACCTTTTTATATTAAGAGGCTTTGGATAAATAAAGTGATTGACGATACATAAGATTCGTTACAATATATCTACCATTTCAAGTACAAAATGAATTTATTTGTAAAATAATATGATATTGATTTCAATAATATTGAGGAAGCATCCACAACACCATGTCTAATTACCCTATATAAAGTTGCCAATTTTATTGTTTACAAACGCTAAACTAAACTAATTCAATTGACTAAAAATTATTATGCCCTCCACAATCACTTCACATTTAAAAGATAAGATAGTAAGTATTTTAAAACCCTTGGTGCTTGTAGCTTGGAGATTATGTAAATCAAAATTAGCTGCACTGTTTTATTTCCAGACTTCAGAAACCGTCGACGCTGCCTATTCTCCTGCGGTCGGTCTGCGCTATGAGCATGCCGTCGGCGTCACGCGCGGCGCCGACCATCGCAGCGAATCCCGCAGTCGGCCCGAGCGCTGTTGTCGCGTGCCCTCTTGCACGCAGAGATGCTAAGACATCCTGAAATATATGAAGTAGAGTTACTAAGTGGGTACGCAGAGATTACAACACATTCTGAAAATATAACGGTTTCCGTTATTAAAGTGATCATTAAATTGTTTCTGTTTTTATAGTTTACTTGGACATATTTAAGCATAATATTATGTAATATTATTATTTAAACATGTAAATTAATCACCGGATTAAAATCGGCTTCATGTTCAACTTCCATAGGGACCAGTTGGTGGTGGAGACGTGGCCGCTGTATCACAACAGGTAATTCATTGCCTTCAAGTATCGTATGCATTGCCACCTAAAATTGCAAATAAAATAAAAATTAAAATCACTCATCAAAATATACTTATGTTACTAGCGACCCGCCCCGGCTTCACCCGAATAGCAGAGTAAATATTCCAAAAAAAAACTGTCGTAGTGTTGTATAAACTTTTAGCCACAGTGGGCGACAGCGGGACGCAGGGGCGCACATACGGTTGCATCACGCGTTAGCACGATCGGTGTGGGACCGCTTGAATTTATTTAGTGCGCGATAGTTTTAAAATTACGATAACTCCTGAGGTATTAATTTAAATTGGATGGTGTAAAGGGCAATTATAATAAACATGAAATGCGCAAAGTAAATAACGTATTTAATTTGATAAGGATTAATATCATATCCGTTTTTATAGCTTTCCAATTATTATGTAACCATTTTTAAACATTAAAGTGGGTATAGTTAGCTATCCTTAAAAGATAGACATATGCCATCGCGGACTTTTCTGTAGATCTATGAAAGGGGAACAATTTCACCATACATTATTTTGATATAATTCATAGGGATTTTACAGCGATTTTTCAAGCTCCCAATCAGCTCGTTTTTTTCCGACTTCTTCAACAATTATCGACATATTTACAGAAAACATTAATTAATTATACACGTAAACCTTCCTCTTGAATCACTTTATCCATTGGTGAAAACCGTAGGAAAATCCGTTCAGTAGTTTTTTAGTTTATCGCGTGCAGGAAACGCTGGGGACTTTGTTTTCTAATATGTAGTGATAGTGATAAGTAATCATCTTGTATATATAATTATGAATATTTTTTTCGATGTTTTTGAATATCCTTTAATTAATTATCCGCGTGTTCTGTTTATTGGAGGATCTCGGTATTACGAGTACCTATGTCTACGTCACTAGTTTCCTCGTTGGTGTAAAGTCCACACATTTATCAGTTATTACACAGGATGAGCTATATGCTCTTGTTTAAGGTATATCTAAACAAAATTTCAACGTACCAAAGCCACTTGCGTTGTTATCTTCGTCCCTCCAGCGGCACCAATAACTAGGTCCGCTACTCCATTTCTTGACAAAACTATACTGGGAACCATTGAGCTTAACGGTTGAAGACCTGGAGCTAGCATGTTCGCTGGAGAAGGAGGCATTCCGTACGCAGACTCCCGATGTGGAATCGCAAAGTCATCCATTTCATTATTCAACATTATTCCAAGACTTGTAGATCGTCGTTGTGAACCCCAACTGTGAAATCGCATACACTTTTACACCAGAATGTCTATCCTGTTTTATAGACATATTGCTATTATGCATTTGTGGATTTGAAATAGTATTTATTTTGTAATGAGCAAGCATGGAAGTTGGACGTAAATAAGAAAAAAAAAGTCAAATAAACCGTCATCCATCCATCAATCAACTCAAAAGTGTATTTATTTTACACATTTTACAGTTCCGTGGAATATGAACGATATAAATAAATGACAGCAATTTTTATTTTTTAATATTATCGTAACTGATAAGCGACTAAGATTTGTCCTGTATGGAAAAAGGCCCACTGGTTATAGTCACGTGCTATCTTTACCGGACATAAACTTAGCCGAACATAAGCTTATTTTATGTCAATAATAAGTTTCTTTATTTATGGAATTAAGTGAAAACATGACCTGCATATTTCACATGAAATGATGCCATTCATAAAAAGGCTATAAGTAAACATTTTATGAACGAGGGCATTGACCTAGTAGGTAAGATGGCATTGTTAGTGAAGTTATACAAAAGAAATATATGTAATGACAAAAGAAAATGAAGCGGCCATTTGTCAAACGACTGAATACACTTGAACGAATTTATAAAATACCGTTAAAACAGTGTGCTGAATGCGTATTTATTTAGAAAAGAAAAATAACATTCAAGGCTCATTATGATACATAATATAATGATAAACAGAGCTAACAAATTTTTGGCTTTTGTAAAGAGAAACTTAGAATACCGCAAAATATTCTTAAAGAAAGAGAAAAAGAAAAGTAATATATTTTTGAGTTTTATGGCGAAAGGTTGGGAGACATTGCTCTCTTAGCCATTAGTCGCCATTTTTCCGTTTTTGAAATTATTATTGTTATTAAATGTGGTGTACTATAAAGAAGGTTTGTTTGCAATTAACTTAATATAATATAATTCGACGGCTAAAGTCATAATCGACATGGCATGAAATTTCTTCATAAATTGTTTGACGGTAATATTGATAATGATCTAATGCGCTATCCATGGCAATGGAAATCTCACTTATAGACTCGTTAGGTTAGGTTTGCTTTTATGTCATTTTAACGTTTTAGTGAAGGATTAATAACAAAATTAACTAACATGTAATTGATGGTACTTGTGGCAGAAACAACGCTGCCATCAGGTGCAACGACCACTACGTGAGCAGTGCCGTGGTCATCAGCCCCTTCAAAAAGAGCGCCGTAGTGTCGCCAATCAGAAAATGTTCTTGTGTCATCTACCAGATTCCGGAATTCTCTTGCCCAGGCGGCGTCGGATAGATTTCTTTCTAGCTATATGTGACAATGAATTAATAAGTCATTACGGCACTTTAAATTTTTTTAACTTATTAATCAAATTGGCTGTGGCAACGTGTGTTCTGCCGGCAAAGCTTTTTAGCTTATTATCTTCCTATACTCAGTGAGCGTGCGTGTTTGTAGGTACTTTAAAAAGTTTGATACAGTCAAATTAAATATCAATTTAAAAATACAGAATAATATTATTAACTATTAGCTATTACTAAAAAAACTTTATATATTATACAATAAATATAAGAAATATTAGTATAATTGTCTAACAGTAAGTACTTACTTCTCTGATATCATAGGGTAAATTAGAGCGTAAAGGGTCGCCGAGGCCGGTACGTTTTGCGTACGCGTATTTGAAGGTTTCTACGACGCGGTGCCAGTAGAGATTGGTGCCGTACGCTACGTCCGTGCCGCTGCCGACCCAGTCGCGCAACATGTTGAGGATGAAGGCCAGCACCGACCCGGAGCCGGGGAGCGGGACTGAGTAAAGCGTGTGGTCTTCTGACAGCGGCACTACGATCGGCTCTTGCCATTCTACCCTATATACATTTTATGGATATTTGTTTCATTATGTAAAGTAAAGGAATTATTTTAAACCTTATAAAAATTATGTTTTAACGCAGCTATATGCTGTAGCAGGCTATAAACGATTAATCTGTTTAACTAAAGTATGTTATAACGCGGTAAAATTTACGCACTGGTAGTTCCTGAGGTCGTCTTCTGTTATAATGCCGCCGAAACTCCGTATGTCGCGTACCAGCGCCTCCGTTAAAGAGCCATTGTGTATCGCCTCCGGGCCCTCCTCCGCGATCACGTCTAATGTACGGGCCAGCGTTGGTTCGCGGATTAGGTCGCCTTCGTTCCACACCTCCTTCGTCTCCGGGTTCACGTACAGTTCGCTGGAAAATAATCTTCAACTTTATCTAAGAAAAAATTAGATGTTCAACATTTATAAAGGTACTGTCAATAATCTTATAAGTGTACAAAGAACCGATTTGATGCACTTTTGAAAAAATATATTGCCAACTTTATGGTTAAATTACCTCATAGACGGTTCGGCGTGAATTCTGCTGCTGTAAGACTTCAATACGCGACCCATGTATTGGCTGACGCGATGACCTTGACGGCAGAGTTCCGCCGTTGGCCGGATGAGATCTCCCCACGGCAGGCGTCCGTACTCCCGATGGAGGGCGCCGTAACCTCTCAGTTCGCCTGGCACGGCTATAGCCAACCCGCCTACGGTTGATGAGGCGTTGGTGTACATGTCCTCGCGAGTTGCTGCTGGAGCTCGTTCCCTCGCGTTGAGAACTCGTACTCGACCCGAACTGGCGTCGTACACTGTGGCTAGAAATCCGCCACCGAGACCCATACATTGTGCACAACCTAATCCTTCGCAGAAAAGAGTCGCTATCGCCGCGTCCACTGCTGATCCCTCACGTTCTAATATTGCCCTACAAAAAATAAGAAAGTTTGGGATTTGTGTAGTAGACACACAAGTTTTTCACGACTTTCTGTGCGACTAGCGAATTGCTTGTGAGAGGTAAAACGCATAAATCTGCGTGCAAGCGCACAGGTGCACTCTTTCTTTTAAAGCATTTTCACTCTCATAGGAGGGAGAGGTAGCCGTCCGCCTGACACGAGATCATGAGAGTTTGTGCAGGAACAAATACATTACGTTCTTTCCGAGGCTCAAATATCTTTAAAAACTAAAGGAATCTTGAATTTGACAGACTTACCGTCCAACAGATGCACACTCATATCCGTTGGCAGCGACAGCGGCGCGACGGTAGCGTGGCTGGTCGCGGCCGGCCCACGGCTGCAGCACCAGCACCGCCACCAACGCGCCGACCACCAGCGCCGCCAACACGCTGCTCAATAGGCACCGTCGCGACCTGAAGTACAAACGAAAAGTAATATAATATGTAGTATATCAATTGTCTGGTTTCCATAGTACGAGCTCTGGTTAGTTTGGGATCAGATGGCCTTGTGTGAATAATGTCCCGGGATATTATTATTATTATACGCCTTTTCGAGGTCAACTTTGTGCAAATTTCTAAGGGCTCGTCTAGTCAAAATTGCTTTCTATAAGTATTTTACTTTTATCTCTGAATCATCACGCAATAATTTGTTTTCCATACTTTTTTGTAAAATAGATTTAATTTTTTTATTGATAACACAGTAATCATTTTTGAAAGTGAATATCGTAACCGTTCTGCAATTATTTTTTAAATCGGTTGACCGGGTTATAATTTGATTATTAGATGAACTAAAACGCCGATTGTTCAGCTCTTTTTCGTATTTAGCTTTAAATTTAGCTTATTTTTAATTATTAGGAAAATATATATTAGACAAAAGTAGAAGTTGTAGTTTATTTTGTATATTGTATGTTTCCGTTTCCTTAATACGTATTAGGCGAATAATAGTTTTTTTTATATTTGCCGAGAAGGCAAATGATTTATACTCCACATGATGATAAGTGGTAGTAGAGTCCAAACGCGACGACCGACGGCCGTTACAGTCGGGAAAAACGATCTGCACTAGGCCGACCCGCCATCGCCATGCCGGCTTGCAAGATGCCTCTTCGCGCCTCGTTTGCAGTAACCAGATTGAGATATAGATTAAGTTATATGGTTAAAAATTAAGGTATAACATCATTCACTTTCCCTTTGTTTTCTGCAAATTTAGTATAGGGATAGGCATAAAAAGATATATACGAAGAGAGAGATATCGAAGAGAAAAATAATATAATAACACTGTTAAAAATATAATTATATGTTGCTTAAGACTATTATTAGACAACTTAACCAATAAATAAATGTTTTATTTAATTCACCTCGCAAGTTACCTTAACTAGTCAGACAAGAATAATTATGCGTTTATTCTTTGAAACCACGATACTTTATAAATTTTTTTCATCATAAATACGTTAAACGTAAGATTTGTATTAAAAATATATGAAAAAGAACACAATGCCAATAAGATGATTGTCAAATAAGACCAAAATAAGACTGACTGACATTTGTCAAATTTATGTCCAGCCAAATAAATAAATTGGTAGATAAAATAATTATGATAGACAACAAAATTACCAACTGAACTTTCTTGTCGTTTTGGACTCAATAAGTAAAATTTTGGTGGCATAATTCTTAGAGATACACGTCACTAATAATAAAAAAAAATGTTCGGACGAGACCTCTTCTTGGCCAAGAAGTTATGTGCGATATTTTTGATTCAAACCGTGTTTTTAAATGTATATTTTAATTGATTATATTACTGTGTTTTTGTCACACGAAAAAGCTCAACCTCCTTTATATCGACCTCCTAAATTCGAACGCCCAACGCATAGCATTTTGTAGCATTTGGTAAGCTCAGTATTTATGAACGCTATTTCATTATATGGCATGACCTTAGGCTATTTCACTCTACTGTAGTAAAAGTTCCAGAAAAAATTATATATAGCTGGGATCTTAATACGTTTGTTATATGTAATGCGTAAAGATCTCACTAAGGTAAAATTTGTAGAATCGTAACTGTTACCACTAGCGTGAAGATAACGACGGATGGTGCATGTCATTTCGCTAAATTTTTAATGTTTTTGGTATTGTTTATATTTCGATTAAGTTATATATCTGCAGATCTGGTTACCCAATGCAGATCGTAAATCGAATAGCTCGCTTGTACGTAGTAGAACCCAACGTCCGTTCTTCGTGTTTGAATCTTACCGTTTGAATTTCTATTGTATTTTTCCTCAATAATCATTTTGTGGTATGATAATAGTGCCCACCTGTAGTGATACCTGCACAAGCTATGGTACATATTAAATGCTATATTGCTTATGTCGCTATATGTATTACATAACAAAGCCCCAACACTCTTGTTAAGCTCCACGGTTTGAAGTTTATTTCTAAATTTCTAGTAGAAATAAATGAGGAAAATTTTATTCGACACACACCTAAAGTTATCACTACAATATTTTCCTTCATGGTCGAACGCGAGAATTGTAAAAACACATAATATACGTGATATGAAACTCGGTAGTTGTTGCCCGTATTTCAACTCGCGCTCTTCGAAGAAAGATTTACAAAATGTGGGGCCGAATACTGAAACGTCGTTTAAATATTAAATGCAACTTAATTATTTGAGACGCCGTTAATTTAAAATTTCGCATACTAATTTAGGAGCTTCTCAATGTTAAGTAGCGATTAACTTTGAGGGACGTTTCAGTATTCGGCCGCAAGTCGACTAATTTATAACGGTTACGATATGTTCCCGGTATGATTTCAATCAAATTTCGAACGAACCGTAGCGGTTACGTTTCGCTTTGATTGCGATAAAGTGAGCAATAGTTAGTAGAATTAGCATATTTTTCATTTTGGCTGATTTTGTTAAATATTAACATAACAACATTGACCTATAGAGTAAATCAAAAATCAATCAAATCGTATTAAATCAAGGTTACTTGATAATTTATTTATTTCATGCGAGTAGTGTATTCGCATATAATAAATAAATTCAAAGTATTCAAAATACACTGATTAAGTTTCGTTCAACGTTAATTTATGAAGAATATAAGCTTGTAGGTACCTAGAGAAACCATACTATAATCATAATAATAATAAAATAAGTTGGAAATTTATTTTAATTAGACATATTGTATGGACTTGAAATTTGCGGGCCTCTTAAAGAGCAAATTAATAAAATAACCTGATTTGACGTGTTCGTCGCATAAGAATACATATTGTTTTATTGACAACTAAAATACTATATTTTGAGTACACCATTTGTATCGTGTTTACTTGGTGGTAGAGCTTTGTACAAGCTCGTGTGGGTAGGTACCACCCACTCATCACATATTCTACCGCAAAACAGCAATATTTGCTATTGTTGTGTTCCGGTTTGAAGGGTGAGTGAGCCAGTGTAATTACATGCACAAGGGACATAAGATCTTAGTTCCCAAAGTTGGTGGCGCATTGGCGATGTAAGCGATGGTTAACATCTCTTACAATGCCAATGTCTATGGGCGTTGGTGACCACTTACCATCAGGTGGCCCATATACTCGTCCACCTTCCTATGCAATAAAAAAAAACACATTACTATCATTTCGACAAACTTCAAAATCTCTTAAATTAGTTTATTTTCTGATAACTCATATCTTCGGTCTTAAAACAGCAGTTGTAAGTTAAACAGAGTTATTTCAAAACACGGTGTAATATTGCATATTCATATTTAATCATCATGGTTGTACTATCTCGTATTTTCATTATCTATCTTCTTCTTCTTCAAGTGCCTCTCCGACTAGCGAAGGTTGGCAGTCAGCTTCGCACACTCTTTCTTGTTCTTCGCGAGGTGGAAAAGTTCGGCGGCACTCGCGATTCCCGTCCATTCTCGGATGTTGCATAACCAAGACTTTTTCCTGCGCCCAACAGCTCTCCTCCCAGCAACCTTTCCCATCAAAATGAGTTGCAGAAGTTGATACCTTTCATGCCTAAGCACGTGTCCGAGGTATGCAACTTTTCTCTTTTTGATAGTCTCCAAAAGTTGCCGCTTCTGGTTGACGCGCCGCAGAACCTCTAAGTTCGAGATCTTCTGAGTCCAGCTAATGGCCAACATACGTCTATAAGCCCACATCTCGAAAGCTTTTATTCTCTTCTTGAGGTCTTCTTTGATTGTCCACGCCTCGCACCCGTAAAGAAGTATGGGCCAGACGTAGCAATGTAGTAGTCGGATGCGCAGAGGGATTTTAAGTCTGCGACTGCAGAGTACTTTTTTGAACGCGCAGAAGGCACTTCGAGCTATTTCTATGCGAGTCTTTACCTCCTGATCACAGCTCCAGGTGTCATTAAGCCATGTTCCTAGGTATTTGTATTTGCGCACCCTCTCAATTTTTTGGCCCGCTACAAAGATAGCAATGTCATCGAAGCTGTGTTTAGATATAACCATGATCTTCGTTTTTAATGTGTTCATCCGCAGACCAGCGTCTTCACTGCACTTATTAACACGGGTTATAATCGATTGTAATTCTTCAGGAGATGATGCTATTAGGACTGTATCGTCAGCGTATCTGATGTTGTTAATATACCGGCCATTTATTTTGACTCCGCAGTCAAGATCTTCAATTGCTTCTGCTATTATTACTTCCGAGTACAAATTGAATAGCGTGGGTGATAATATACAGCCCTGTCGAACTCCTCTCTTGATTTCGATCTCATCAGTTTCCTCATTGTCAACTCGTACAGTAGCCTTTTGGTTCCAATACAGATTCTGGATAATACGTACATCTTTGTCATCTAAGCCGATATCTTGTAATAACGCAACTAGACGGTCGTGCAGTACTCTGTCAAAGGCTTTTTCGAAATCAATGAAACAAAGGAAAACGTCTTGTTGCATGTCTCTGCATTTTTGTACGAGAACCTGCATTGCAAAAAGAGCCTCTCTCGTGCCCACTCCTGTTCGAAAGCCGAATTGGCTGTCTGCGAGTTGTTCGTCACATTTAGCTCTTATTCGCTCGTGGATGACAGTTCATTATCTATGTACCTACGTAATTAAATAGTTATGAAGAGATCGAGATAGTCTAAAGCCGTTTATACACAAAAAGAAAATTAAATTTATCTTTATTGCATGTGGATAAAGCGCTCGCGTGAAATATATTTTAAATAACATTGTGAATGTGCTGAATGCTGATGGTTCGTGAATATGATTAGTCATAGCTACGCTACAATAAATAAGCATATATACATAAAAATTTGATATTCAGAACGAAATTGGGTTTTACGAATCCGTAATGAATAGGTGCCATATATTAATTTTGAACTCGACCAATGATCAAAAGTTCAAAATGCCAATGCCAGGTCAACATTGTTTATTTACCTCCACGTTATGGTATTTGGTAGTCGTTTTTGGGACTTTAGTAGTAATTTAGGTATGCAGTGTTGTATTATAAATAAATATATATTTGTTTAAAACTTCTTCATGATTTTTTTCCCTTAGTAAGAACGGTATAAAAAATCCATTCGATAGTTTTTAGCATTCAGACAGACAGATCCAACGGTGAGAATTACAAACAGCTGCTGGATTGGATCTTTATCAGATACATATGTCTCCACTCGAATTGGAGTAGCCTGGTTGAATAAACTCAAAACCTTCAAGAGGAAATGTACTCAGATACTCATATAATACAGAGTTATCTATTTACAATTATTTGGCTTAAAGATTTAGTCGTATTGCATAATTATAAATTATAGAGTGTCGTTTCATCTCAGGTCTGGGTATGTGTTATGGAAGCTATAGTAGATTGTAAATGTAATGTTTCTTAAATTGAATAGAGATTTTGACCTTTAATTACCGTACTAGTAATAAATTTTATTGTAGATAGGCCACTGCGCCTATAGAGTAAAAAAAGGTCAAAATCATACTCTATAGGCGCAGTTATCAAGTATCACCTCTGTTATAGATCGTTTCCCTACTACTACGTACTAGTTAATTGTAAATTTAATTCTAAAAAGTTTGTACATTTCATGGATATTAAAGAATAAATAATTTTGAATCTTTATCGATTTAGAAATTAAATTAAATAATTGGAATTAAATGAACATTGTTAAAACCTTCTTTTTAAAATAAAATTTTAATATTTTGTTAAAACAAAAATTATAAATAAAAAAATAGTTGTAAATTCTTCGTTTAGAATCAAATTCTGGGGTTTAATGAAATAAACATAACATAATGATACGCAGTTATTTCGTAATCATTACTTTTATCGAACAGCGTTTCACTAGTTTCATCCATTGCAATCACGAAATGACAGACATTAAACGCAGCCATTATACTGTTGATCGTACATACTAATTGTACTTCCTGTTTATGTGATTTCATTTGTAGCATAAAAATATATCACTGAATTAAACCGTTTAAAAATATGATGTACAAAAAACTTTAAGACTTATAAAACGAAATAATAATATAAATAACTTGTCTAATACTATTTCTTTACATCTATTCGATAAGCTTTAGTTGGTATAAATAGTTTCATGATAAATTACATAATTTTATCGTCAATCGTATCACGATCTTGTGTGCTATTTATTTTATCTGTCGCTTCTAGTAAAAACCGGTCGTTGCTTAATCTTTATAACTGAGCACCAAATTATTTATTGTGGAGATATGATATAGAATAACAAATTAATATGTAGGTATTACACGTTGAATTGTGAATTTTTAAAATTCAACGGATATCGCGATAACAATAAGAAAATGAATAGTAACCTAATTTACAATAGCTACGTCAGCGCGTCGCGTCCTTGCGATCTATGACACAGATTACAGAGTAGGGGTCTCTGATTTTAAATTTAACACACTTACGTCTCGTCTATTCTGATATTCTCACTCCTATACAAATATAGGCTAACTGATCTTTGCCATAAACAATATTATCATTTAAAAATGCCTTGCCTTGATGAATTTTGCCATTGTAAGTAAAGTCTAACTTTAATATGTGTTTTTAATTCATCTCTGTTTTAGCGGTGAAGGCAACATCGTGAGGAAAATTGCATGTGAGGGATGAAAATCTGCCACATATGTATCTGTAAACTCGTAATGAAGCAGCGGGCCTTAGTCCAGCGGTGGATCATTCACAGTGTAGTCCTTTACTCACTAAAGTCTCGTTGATTTTAAAACATATATAGCTAAACCTTGTAGGTACCTAAATAAAACACATGATCCTACATCGATTATACCTACATGAACGAAACATAGCTGCGGCTTGTTTTGAAAAAACAAAAAAAAAAACGATCGTTTTGTAGGTAATAACATTTAGATCGAGATAAGGAAGACGATTCCTTATGTATTTTCGTAGACATTTTATTAAATACCAAAGACTATATTAACAAAAATATTTATTTTTTTACATATGACCATACCACTACACAACCACTTAGATTATTTAACGTTTAAGTGAAGCATGCATAAGAGCGTTTTACGTTTTGTCATGGCTTTTATCAGATGTTATCAAATAAATGGCTAGACACATTAAAAACAAATTCAAAAGAAGCAATCATAATAATATTTTATTTTATTAAGTTGTTGACGTAAACACAGTCTTACTTTTCAAATGAAATATGTACCTATGTATGATCTATTTTTTCAATAATGTTATAATAAGCCACTACATTATTTTGATAATAAAATAATATTTCATAATCATAATTTAATAGCAAAACTTTTTAAATAGGTATTATCCCCAAATTCAAGTTCTAATATCGGATTTTATCAAAATTTAGCAACATTTAACTATTTAATTGCTCCTGCAGACGGACAGTACTTTCGCATTGAATATATGTATTAGTATGGTTATGGACAGTATAGGAAATTATAGTCTACCTACAGGTAATTTATAACTGATATATACCACAACAGATAAAATATAAACGAAAAATTTATTAGATCATCAATTATTAAGATTTGCATGACAAATTCAAAAAGCAAGTGCTAATACTTATTTTCTTCGACCTACTTATATCAGTTATGAAATGCTTAGACGTCTTGTGTTTAATCAAACATTTTTTTATTTTTAAATCTTGATAATTATTAAATTTTGATGATAACATCTGTTATTATGATAAATTTTTGATAATTTTAATTATTCTTGAATTATTTACAAAATAATGTATTTAAATGTACTGTTAAGAAACTAAAATCGTATAAAACAAATACAAATAGTAAATTTTCTTATTTCAAGTTTATAGGTATTATTACATTTATTTTAGCTCTTCATTTCAAACGAGTGTCATGACTATATTGTATCACAATATGTTACTATATAATATTGTATTAAGTATAAAGATTGCCGATAACATTTATTAAATTACACTGATAATAAATGTTTGAATGCTACATCATAATAAAATTACGTTTCTATGCATGATGTATCTTTATGTTCTTTACTAACTTTATGCACTATTATTTATGAATATCGAATTGAAGTAATCTATTTTAAAGAGAATTGCGGCGTAATATCCAATAAAATTTACATTTCTCAACAAGTAAAACAAGATGGCACTCAACAAAGATATGACATATCGTTATTTCGTGATTATTCTCACGGTATCCCACGTAGTTAATCCCAACAGACATGCAAGAATAGCTGAAAAGCAATTTTGATCTTAGAGACGAGATTATACTGATGTGGAATCTTCCAATTTTATCTACCACCGTAATGATTACAATATCACATGAAATCAAATCAAATATATTTTATTCATAGAAAACTTTACAATAAAGCTTTTTAGAATCATCAACTCTTTTATAAATTATACATACGATTTTCTTTTAATCTAAGGTGGCCCGGATGTGCCAAACCTAAGCAAGCACAACTAAATTTCACGTGAGTAATTTTTGTTTATCATCTTATCCTCGGCGGTGGATGAAAATCTACATGTATTCACCTGACTGGAATAAGCTTCAAGCCTCCAAACCTCTAAACATATTAATATAGTTATATAATAATTCCGACTATACCACGCATGCGGACCAATAATATAATATCTCCTCAATATTAAAGTTAAACCTGGCAGGATATTAGGACCTTCGAATCCTCCTGGCCGTTTGGGAAATCTCTTCAAATAGTAATGTAATAATATAAAACTAATTATATACTTTACAAATTCTAGGAGAAAGGGGGCAAGATGGGGATACTTAACGTTTGAACCTCAATTAAACTAATACATTATTTGGTATTTACCTATATATACCAATATTTGTATTATTATATTTATTTCTATTTAACATATAATAATATCTGTTTTTAATTATAATAATCATCTTTGGTAATCAGTCTTCCATGATTCAATGTAATTAGCAACATAATTATGTTATATAACTAAATAGAATATTCTCAAAAAGTAGAAATGTCAGATCTCCCATTGTTAGCTTCGATAGCTGCTTTGTGGTGGTAAAAATGACGAAGACTTTATAAATTGAATACTTGTATTAATGATAAGTAAATAATTATGAGATGACGAACTGATGTGTGTCGCGCACGCGAGTCGAGACGACAAGTGAAGTAGTTGACAGGCGCGTCCCCGCACCCCGCGATGATATGTAGTGAAGCGCCGCAACATACTCCCCGGGGTTGAAGGATTCTTCAACAGCTAGATGTCTCCGGAAGAGGGCATATGTTATTGTACGCTCTCCGAATAGTCCCTTTTTTGGTTAGTATCTCAGCGACCCTGTTCACCCCGTCTGGTCCAGGATGAAGTTTCGTGATCCTGCCCAAGACCCATAAGAGCGGTGGCTGAGTCCTGTCCCGGACGAGAACCATGGAACCCAGTTCCAGGTCCCTGTTGGAAGACCGCCACTTGACCTTCTGTTGCAGCGCAGTCACGTATTCGTGTGAGAAACGCTGCCAAAAATGCTGTTTTAGTTTTTCAATTCGCTCATAGCGCTCCAGTTGTTTGATGTTTTCATTGTCCAGTGGTGGCTGAGGAACAGTTAGAAAAGTTCGTCCTATGAGGAAGTGGGCTGGGGTAAGGCAGGAAAGGTCTGAAGGATCTGAGGATAGAGGTGTTAAAGGACGGGAATTAAGGATTGCCTCTATCTGAACTAAGCAGGTTGACATCTCTTCAAACGTTAAGTGAGTTAGGGAAAGAATGCGCCGTAGGTGATGTTTGACGGACTTCACAGCGGATTCCCACAATCCACCGAAGTGTGGAGAGTAGGGCGGAATAAATTTAAAATCGATACCTTTATTTGTAGCTTCTGTCTGTATATCATCTGAATAAGTTTTAAAAAAGTTATAAATATCGTTACTTGCACCAACAAAGGTAGTTCCATTGTCTGAGGAGATGGTTTGAGGCTTTCCACGACGACCGATGAAACGATGAAGAGCAGCTAGAAACGATTCTTTTGATAAATCTGTCACAAGCTCCAGATGTAAGGCTTTAACTGCAAAACACACGAAAATACATATATATGACTTCGTAAGCCTACAGCCCCTACCCCTTCGATCGGCAATCAGCACTGGCCCAGCGTAGTCGATACCCGTATGTAGAAACGGAAATACAAGGTGCGTTCTATCTCGCGGTAAGTCACCCATTATGGGTTGAATAGGTTTTGGTTTAAACCTAGAGCAACGTATGCAGCCATGAACAGTACGCCTGGCGAGGCTCCTCCCCCCCAATGGCCAGTACGTCTGTCTAACGTGAGATAGTAGCATGTTAGGCCCCGCATGAAAGGAATCTGTGTGAAATTTGTGAAAAATGATTTTCGTGAGGTGATGTTTGGAGCATAAAAGAATAGGATGTTTGACATCGTAAGTGTAATATGAGTTGTTAAGGCGTCCACCAACGCGTAATAAACCATTACTGTCAATGAACGGAGACAGTGAAATTAATCTGTTTTTCTTTTTTAACGATTTATTTAATAATAGTGAATTTATTTCATCTGGGAACATCTCCTGTTGTGTCGTGCGTAATACAAGTGACTCTGCAACGTTAAGTTCTGATAATAACAAAATGCCTACAGTTTTATTAATAGTATTTCTGCAGTTATTTATGAATCTGTATATATAAGCTACTGTTCTAATTAATTTTGTATAGTTTGATTTTTTTGTACTAAGTGTAAAATAATATTCTCTTTACTTATGTTTGTCTGTTTGGTATGAAGTGAAATTTCTGGAAGTGGTATATCTTTCTGTTTTGTTGGTATTTGTGGGAAGTTTATGTATGAATGATGAAGGAAGCTAGGACCCGTCCACCACAAACAAGAATCGATGAGGTGAGTAGCTTTTACTCCACGAGAGACCAGGTCTGCGGGATTCAATTTAGATGGTACGTAGCTCCAACTATTAGCAGATGTAGTGTTTTGAATTTCACCGATTCTGTTTCGAACGAAAGTCTTTAGGCGACTAGGCGATGTATTTAGCCAACCAAGAAGTATCATCGAATCTGTCCAATAATAACAATTATTAAAAGTTTTTGTTAGTGATTGTAGAACTTTAGTGCAAAGCCTAGTACCGAGTAAAGCGCCGCATAACTCCAGTCTGGGGATAGTGACAGGTTTTAAGGGTGCTACTTTATTTTTGGAAGCAAGAAGACGGACACGAACTCTTCCTTGCTCATCAACTGATCTCACGTACACACATGATCCGTATGCACGTTCCGAGGCATCTGTAAATGTGTGTAGTTCGTACGTAACTGACGCATCGAGACAAACCCAACGTGGTATGCGAAGTGAATTTAAAGCTACAAGTGAATTAATAAAATTTAAAAATTTAATTTGAATATCATAAGAGACCTCGTCATCCCAGTTGCATTTGTCGAGCCACAATTTCTGCATTAGAATTTTTGCCTCGACTGTACACGGCCCTAATAAACCTAGAGGGTCGAAGACTTGACTAATAAGAGATAAAATAACGCGCTTCGATATTTTCTTTCTATTAGTCTGAATGTTTATAGAAAATAAAAGATTGTCTGAGTTACAATCCCAATTTAACCCTAATGTTTTATTGGGAAGTGAATCATTCAAGTCTAAGGTTTTTTCTGATTGTTGTTGATTTGTGTTTTGCGTAATAGAGTGTAATATAGTTGTATTGTTTGATTGCCATTTTCTTAAATTAAATTTAGCAGTATCCATAATTTTTGTAACATTTTTAGCTAGTTCGATGACAGAAGCGACAGAGTCGCCCCCACTGTCGCGAAGGACCATTTGTTAGCTTCGATAGCTGCTTTGTGGTGGTAAAAATGACGAAGACTTTATAAATTGAATACTTGTATTAATGATAAGTAAATAATTATGAGATGACGAACTGATGTGTGTCGCGCACGCGAGTCGAGACGACAAGTGAAGTAGTTGACAGGCGCGTCCCCGCACCCCGCGATGATATGTAGTGAAGCGCCGCAACACCCATCTATGTATGGGGTATCCCATACCCGTCTTGCCCTCCTTTTTTTTTTTTTTTTTTTTTCACGCAGTGGAAACCTTCCAAAGGTACCCGACACCCTTGGGGGAGGAACCGGGTTATGTGGGATTCTTACCCACTAAAACCACTGCGATGGCCGTCCTCGGCACGGATCGGAGAGGCTGCGGGATCGTGTTGATATAACGCATCCGCGGCCCCTCCCGTGCTGTGCTCCGCTCGTGGCTCGGCGGAGCTCTCCTCAGGGGGCGAAGGTAATTTCGCCCCCCCGCACTCCACGCTAGTGCGTACGACAGCGCGAGGCCATCCCGGCTGCCGTCCTCCTCTGGGCCGTCTGAAATAGGATACGCGAGGCCCCCACCTCACGTATCTACGGCCCCAGGGTTACGCCCTATCTTTTAAGCCCCGGGCGTCGGGGCTGTGGGAGGGCCGAGACGACGCCGACGTCGTCTCCGCCGAGCAGGATCGGCCCTTTCCCGTTCCCGCTCCGCTGTCTCCTTCTGGACCATGACGGTCTCACAGAAGGAGGCTACAGCCCTCCACGCCGATTCCCTGCGTAGCATCGCCGACACGATTGCTCGCAGGGAGAGGTCTTGTCCTACTTCACGGACCAGAATCTGCCTTTCCACACTCCACGCTGGGCACGCCTCTAACGTGTGCTGGGCAGTATCCCGGTCCGCGCCACAGTGGTGACACATCGCCGTCGATTCGCGTCCGATCTTACACAGGTATTCTCCAAAACAACCGTGACCGGTCATTACCTGCGTAAGTCGGAAGGTGACTCGTCGCTTTCGTCTCATCCAAGCTTCGAAGGCTGGCAGGATCGCTCCGACGACGCGTTTGCGCGCGTACCGTTCTTCGCAGAGACGGTCGCGCCACGTCGCAAGAGCCCTCCAGTGTTCCCGCCGCTTCAACGCTTCGAGCGCACTCGGAGGGGGCGCGTTTTCACTGTTCTGACGGAGGATGCGAGTCTGTTCATAGACCCTCGCGTCCATATCCGCCAGAATGTCCAAGGGCGGAAAGCGCGCTAGGACGGTTGCCGCCTCGTAGGATATCGTGCGATATCCCCGCACTATGCGGATGGCCACTCTCCGCTGCGAACTTTGGATCTTAGTTCTGCAACGGCGGACGCCCGACAGCCTGTGAGACCAAATGGGCGCCCCGTAGAGGGCCATCGATCGTACGACACCGGCATAGAGGCGGCGAACTTCCTCCCTCGGTCCCCCGAGATTAGGCAGCAGTCTGTGCATGGCACCCGCTACCTTCTCGATCCGGGGGGCTAGGCGCTCGAAGTGCTCTTCGAAGCCCCAGCGACCGTCCAAGGTTAGGCCCAGGTATTTCATGTACCTGGCCACTTGGACGTTTGAGTCACCAACGCGGACGTGCGAGACGGGCGGTTCCCTGCTCCTAGGCAGTTTATGGAACCATAGCGCCTCCGTCTTATGAGACGCTATCCGAAGGCCCAACTCGCAGATCTTATCGACGACGATGTTCACCCCGAGCTCGGCGAGCTCTTTGGTTCTCTCAAAATTCTCCCCCGATGCCAGCACCAACGTGTCGTCTGCATAACAAACGACGCTGACACCGTCAGGGAGAATGACGCGCAGGACTGCGTCATACGCGAGGTTCCACAACAGGGGCCCCAAAACTGACCCCTGTGGGACCCCACAGCAAACCTCTCTCCGGGTCCTCGTACCGTCTTGCACCATATACGAAACGTATCTGTCGCGCAAGTAGTCACCGACGATCGCCTGCAGGTAAGGGGGCACATGATGGTGTAAGAGTGCCCTCCTAATAGCGTCCCAGGGCAACGTGTTGAATGCGTTGACGATATCGAGACTTATCGCCAACGCCACGCCACCCTGGGCCACCGCCTGCTCCGACAAAGACCGGACGCGCAAGATCGCGTCGACAGTCGAACGACCCTGTCGGAAGCCGAACTGGCACTCAGCCAGGTCGGGGCCGACACGCGACAGATGCCCGCACAGACGAGAAGCGACAATTCGCTCAAAAAGCTTGCCAGCCTCGTCCAGCAGACATATGGGACGGTACGCAGAGAGAGATTCTGCAGCCCTGCCATCCTTCTTCAAGAGAACCAAATTCGCCTCTTTCCAGACATTGGGGAATGTGCCAGTACGGAGGCAGGTGTCATACAGCTGTCTCAACCTACTCCCCAATGATGCTGAAGCTAACACTAGCGCCCGCCCCGGAATTCCGTCGGGACCGGGCGCGGTGTTACGAGCCCGCATGCGATCGACTGCACGGCTCAGCTCCTGCTCGGTCACCCCCAACTCGCCGGACCAGGCCGGTAACGGAAGGGCTTCCGGGGGACTTGACCGGACCACCGGGAAAAGCACTTCTATCACTCTCCTCAGTAAATCCGGATCTAAGATCTCCGTCAGAGGGGGCATCCATGGGCGTAATTTGCCCAGCACTATACGGTATGGACGCCCGAACGGATCTCTGTCGAGTCCCTCTAGGAGCTCGTTCCAGGAACGAGCGTTGGCGTCCGAGATCTCGAGTCGGAGCGCCAACTTGGCTTCCCGGAACGCCTCGTATGCTTCAGCTTTCTGGTCTAGAGTTGCTCGCCTTCTTCTTCGGGTTCGGGTGTACGCACGGCGCGCACGCAGACAAGATTCGCGCAGTTGTGCGATCTGCGCAGACCACCAGTACACTGCCCGGCGCTCGGAGTGGCCCACTCGGGGCATAGAGACATCGCAGATTGATGTCATCGTATCCCGGAGATGGACCGACTCACCCTCTGGATCGAACAAGACCTCTTCGGCGCTTTCTGGCCAGGCCGCGACGATGGCAGCAGCTTCGAGAAAGTCTCGATTTAGCTGCTTAAGGGACCATCGACGCAGCGGGCTGCCTTCTCGGTGATGGCTGGAGCGTTGGGGACGGCGGCAAGCTACATCGAATTCGATGTAGCGGTGGTCGGATAGTGTGACCATCTCTTCTGCAACACGCCATCCCGACACCATGCGAATGGCAGCGGGAGTCGCCCATGTAAGATCGATGACTGACTCCCCCTGCCACCGCACGCACGTGCTCTCCGAACCCCGGTTCAATAGTCGGAGGTCCAGAACTGACGCCCACTCGAGTAATGTCTCTCCTCTAGGATCGTCTTTGTGGTTGCCCCAAGCCCTAGCGTGGGCATTGAAGTCCCCTAAGACGATCAAGGGACCGGGTAGGCATCTACGTATGCAGCTTGCCAGTCCGTCTAAGTACACCTCGTAATCGGCGAGGGACCTATTAGGAGAGATGTAGCACCCCACAATGGCCATAGAGCCCCACCGAACGGCCACGAATCCCTGCCCCCTTTCAAGCAGGGAACAAGGTGGGATTCCATTACCGCCCGCCCAATAGGCGGCCACGGTTCCAGTGACGTCCCCGAACCAGCGAGGGTGGTCAGGGACGTTATAAGGCTCCGCCACGATCGCGAGACCTGTGGACCGCTCCGCAACGGTTTGCATCAACAATTGCTGAGCGCTGCGGCGGTGGTTCAGGTTCGCCTGAAGCACTCCTACACCCGCGAATTGGAAAGCTCTATTGCCTCCTGCGGGTTAGAGCCCGGTGCCGAGGCGGGAGCCTCGGCTGTCGTCTGGATTGAAACAGAAGGAGCCTTATTCCTCCTCCTTCCCTTCCTCGGGCAGCACCCTTTGGCTCCAAGACGGTGAGCTGAAGGGCAACCCAAGTCTGCACACAAAGGGCACTTCGGCGATCGAGAGGTGCAATCCTTCGCCCTGTGGCCAACCTCACCACAGGCGAAGCACCTTTCACTTCGGTCGACAGTGCTTGAGCACCTCTGCCCAACGTGACCCTTCTCGAAGCACCGGTAGCAGTGCAAAGGCCTGTTTTCCAGTGCCTCAACTCTTGCAGAACCCCATCCAATACGGATGCGCCCCGCCGCCGTCACCTTGCCCACGGCGGCGAGAGGACATCGGACCCACACGACGCCTAATGACATGGGCGTTCGACGGATTTCACCAACCTTCACGTTTTCCGCCGAACATCCACCCACATCCGCGACAGCCGACGCGACTTCTGTCGGTGTTGTGGCATCGTCTAGGTCCAAGACCCTAAGCTCGGCCGTTTTGATGGGGCGAGCTATCTTCACATTTAAGTCCGTGAGGACTTCACGCATCCGCGTTGCTAGGCGGTCGGCCTTCTCATTACACTCGGGGCCGCTGATATTCAACAGCATCCCGCCTGTCAGGGCTCTTTTTAGGCCAACGGACTCGATTCCAAGGTCAGACAACTTAATTTTGCTCTTGGCAGCTGCCATGACCTCGGCATAAGTTGTCTGTTCGCCTTGCTGGACAGTCACCGCGACTGCCGCGGTCGTCGGGACTGACTGCCTTCTCTTTTTTTGTGGCTTCCTCACTTCCTTCTGAAGCTGGCGAGGAGCCGCTTTCGGCTGAGACTTGAGTGTCGCCTTTCTCTTTGTCACTGATGCCCAAGTCTCAGAAGGCGCCATAGATGTCGTAGCCTGCGGTACTATATTTGTCACTGCGGGTAAATCTACGACAGGTAAGTGGATCGGTGCCTTGTACCGGCTCCTTTTCTTCCCTTTCTTTTTTATCTTTGTGGGTGGCTTGTGGGCCACCTCTACCACCGCCTCTAATGCCGGCTTCCTCCCTATTGGAGGTCTTATAGCCCGATCGGGAAAGATTTCGGCCTTAAAGGCGGCCAGTTTCCCATCTATTAGAGCCATCATCTGCTCAAAAAGTCCAACGTCACTGTCCCTTGGTGTATTCGATGAGAAGGTAGCGGGGGAAGCGAGTGGGGCTTTCGACATGACTGTCCCAGTGCCGCGCTTTGCTTTCGCAGCGTTAGCGTGCTTTGATGGAACAGTAGAGTTCTGACCCGCTGAATGGGTTTGAGGCGAAGTCACAGATGCGAGAAGACTCTCCTTGGTCCGGTTCAATCCGCACTCCTGCGTCAGAGCTTCGACCCGCTCGCTGAGGCTGGCATTATGAGCACGGAGATCAGCAATCTCACGCTCCAGCCTTAACACATCCTCGCCTACGATCCGACGTCGCGCTATCTCCGCGAGAGCAGCATCAGCGGTGCTCGTTGCGATACGCAGGCCGCGGACTAGGCTCCCTTTTATGTTGCGGGAACAGTCCGCGACCTTCTCAATTGCCCTCAAATTGGTTGAGATGCAGGCAGCAAGATCGTCTGTTGTACGCGTCTGCATTTCTGCACTCAGTTCCACAGGTCTAGGGAGGCTTCTCTTAGCTCTTGTAGCTAGTGGTGCCACAGTGGGGTCGAAGATCTCGTCCCCAGAGTCTCCATCGGATGTCAAACACTGGGGCCCGAAGCCCCTAATTGATGAGCGACTCAACAGGCTCATATCCGAGTCCGAGCCCTTTGCCTTTTTAGGTCTGCCTCTTCCAGACCGCGCCTTCGGCACTTTGGGAGGAGGCAGCATATTGCCCATATCTTCACCTTGTTGGCTGACACATAGACGTTTGCGGCCTTCCGGCCCCGTCTGTGTGTAGCTTCTTGCAGCCTCCAAACTGTGAGATCGTGTCACAGTCCTGTCGTCTATTTTCTTTTTGGTACCCATGCTGGACTGTACCTTCTTCATTCCCTCTTCATTTTCTCCTCTATCTCTCTCCATCTCGGTTTCCTTTAAACGTTCGCTTTGTTCGTCGGATAAAATCAATTGTGCAGCTTTGTCCCCCCCAGAATTCGAAATGGGACAGCCCGACCCGTGAAGCGGGTCGAAGAGGGATTGACACCCTCCTGGGGTAATATTTCCGTTAGTTGCACTCATATTTTTTATTTTTGCCGGGGCTGCCGGCGGAAGAAGGATGGGAAGGTTAACGAAGGAAAATGGATAAGGGAGGGTGGGATTAGGAGAGGAAACGCAGTCGTGACCGAACAACCCATCGGCCATGCATACCATCGCGCTGCGAAGCCACTTAGTATTGTGGGTGATTTTTAGAGAGGTTGTCTTCCTCGCGGTCACCCTCTCAGTGAGAGTGACCCCCGGTTCCGCTCAATGCGGATTACGGGTTGGCCGTGTCTAAAAAGACTAAAGGCTCGCCCATGCCTACTGGTTTTGGTTCGCGCCGGATTTTTCCGGTGCCATCCTATTCAGATGACGTTCCCCTATCCACCACCTGGGGACGCGCCCGATGGGAGGCCAGCAACTCCACACGGGGTCTTGCCCTCCTATGCCAACTTAAGTTTAAAAATTGACCACAAAAAAACAATGTTTCCGCACAAAAATAAACAAGTGATTATGTGCAAGCGTGATTGTTGACGCATGTAGGTAAATAAGAATAACCTTTTTTGCATTTTTATATGTTGTTAGAAGCAGTACTATCATGGTACAACTAACGTTCAAAAACGCTAAGCAAATCACCAAAAACAGTTTTTTTCAATTTTATAAATAAATAATCATAGGGTACTTTCGCCTATTATATTTCTGATTAATAACCGTCATGGCAACAATGTGTTATTATCAAAAATAATCATGATTGGTCAATGGGTTTCTGAGGTAAGATACTCCGTCTTGCCCCTCGTTCCCCTATAAATATGTCATTATTGATATAATTTTTATATGGGATTTCCTCCGTCCAAGTGTCTGGCAATGGTCGACGTAATTTCTACTACGACTCCGTACGACATAAAAATAAGTTTTTATATTTCTTTAACACGGTACTGCTATTTAAAATTTATTAGCTAGATTCAGTATAAAAGAACATTTGTACACTGACGACCTTGTCTAGTGTTCACGGGCTCAAGGGCTATTCATTTGTATTCGATATGTTTTAAGTTAACACATTTATGATTAATTTATTTTGTTTAAAAAGGATTTTAATAATTCATCAAATTTAAAAGCATTACATTTTAAAGCGTAGACAGCGGTCGTCTGTACCTACTATCGAGTAATGACAAGGCCAACATACATTATCCATGTCATTTTTATGCTTTACTGATCGTGAGTCTCAGTAGTGAAATAAAATTTAGGAACAATACATTAAAAACTTAAAATTATTAACATCAAGGACTTACATAATGATATTCAAATCAAAATTAAAATGTGTAATTACAGGCACAAGGGACATAACGTTTACTCCCGTTTACGGACTTAGTTCCCAAGGTTGCTACAAAGTTGCATTTCTTACACTGCCAATATCTAAAGGCGTTGGTAACCACTTACATCCAGGTGGCCGATATGCTGTCCGCCTGTCTATAAAAAAGGTCAACAAAACTGGGTGTTATATTTTTTATAAAGATTTTTGCATTTTACTCCAAGGTCCAAGCTTCTAGGTTTTAGGACGAATTATAATTTATTTGTATTTATATGAATTAAATAAATCTGTTAAGATTTTAATATGGTTAGGTTTAAAAAAAAAGCTGAACTTATACGCAGAACTGACACGCTTTATTGAATGTAGACAAGAAAAAAGATTAAATTTTTATAAATTTCTGCAGGATATGAAGAAAGAGGATCTATATTATCTTAAAGGTAGGTTGTAGTTAGACGTAAAATTTGACATACTTTTAATTAGATACAATGCTACCGTATTGCAATAGAATTATGTCATCGGAGAATCTCTCCGATTACGGAGAGAAAAACGTAGATTTGTAAACTTTTATAGCGGTTGCTTATAAAACACTAGTGGCATTTGCTACTTACATGTCACATATCCACTGATATGTGATAGGGGATGTATGTAGACAATATTTAAATGTGGAACTTGTATACGTTGGATTTTATGCGAGATATTATATTGTGTAAATAATATATTTATGAATCTACTCTTGTATAGGTAAAAGGGCTACCTACTACCTACGTAGAACATATAGGTATTTGAAACAATTTACTATACTTGTAACAGCTTACTTGAATAAAATTTATACCGATTTGATTATAAAGCATAATTAGAAATTAAAAATTTCTTACATATAAAATAAGACACATAAAATAATATTATAATAGTGTTTTATCATATGTTTATAAAACTAGATAAAAAAAAGGCAACTAGGCACTTCATGGTAGAGCTTTGTGCAAGCTCATCTGGGGATGTACCACCCACTCATCAGATACTCTACCGCAAAACCACAGTACGTGGTACTGTTGTGTTCCGGTTTGAATGGTGCGTGAGCCAGTGTAATTACAGGCACAAGGGACATAACAAGTGATGGTTAGCATTTCTTACAGTGCCAATGTCTATGGGCTTTGGTGACCACTTCTCATCAGGTGGCCCATATGGTCCGCCTACCTATGTTACTTCTTAAAAGTAAAGTTGTTTTTACACTGTTCTTTTTTAAATTTATTTGTTATATAACTATTTTGTTTATTGCTATGTATTATGCGTAAATAGAAAGTAGTATGACGACTTAAAAAAAGGAAAGTTGCACCCGTCCACATTTAAACATCCTCAGTCCGGGAGTACAAGAACTAAAACATTGTATATTGCCGATATTAAGCGAAATCCATTAAAAATAAAATACAACCACTGTAATTTAAAAAGGATAAGGTTAAATACATTATTCTTTATTTCAATTTTCTTTATATATTTTTTAATTTGATCACGAAAAAACCTAAAAACAATTAGTTACTTAATATACTTATGATTTGTTTCTTCATATTAATATCACGTAATTTTAATAGGTAATTTTTAATAAGTAAAGAATATTTTATGTTGAACATTCAGTTCTAACATCAAACTTTAGCTGTAAAATTTACTTTGTACATCTTATTGCTGTATTTATATTTTAAATTTCGTAATAAATTCATAAAAATCAGATTACTTGTCTATAATACGCGTGTACAGGTAAATTCTTACCTGAACATTTTGTTGTACGTCACGCCGTACTCACTGTTATAAACAAACTGCGCGCGCGCAGATTCTTATTTCTTTATTAGAAGGTCGCTGAGTTAAGCGTTCTATGGTGCGGACAACTATTACCTCGGTCCTCGATAGATGACTGACGTTATTATTCTTACATTTATCAGATATAGGTGTTCTGATAATATAATTTTTTACAGTTCTAACAGCTATTTTATCGAACTTGCTTTCGTTACGGCCAAGTTTCATGATCATTTACTTAATGTTATTTTAAAAGTAATCATTTTATCAGTCAGTGCCTATAAAACAAATAGGTATCTATGTTTATTTAATTCAAAAATTTAAATCAGTTATTTTCGATAGAGATTCGTAATAATTTACCATAACATAAAAAGCTATATATATGCTTAGGTATATACTTATATTATATATTTATTTAATACAGATTTTCTATAGACATAACAGATCTTCAGTTTTATCATAGCGCATTATGAATCGTCCTCAGCTGCGATCACGTGAATACTAGTCAGCATTTATAAAGTTGCAAAAATATCGGTTATTGTTTTAGGTACTTAATAAATAGTTCTTAAAAGACTTATAATTTTTTTTAATTTTAAACACTGAAGAAACGAAGAAGAACTTTATGGAAAATATTCAGTCTTTTTGGTAACTAAAAATTTTACAAATAATCAATACCAACTCAACCGAAGACAATCTCAAGTGAAGACAGCATTAATCCCGAATAACTAAAATTCAAACACAATTTACACTATATAAAAAAAAAAAAAGTTTAAAATAAAATAGTTATTCACCAAACATTACACGAAAAAAAATAAAGTCTACACGTGTTTAGACATGTGCTTATAAAAAACGAAATAATTAATTTTCTTCATTTACGATTTCAATTTAAAATATATTCAATTCCAAACTATGTTAAATTCTATTCGAATCATTTGTAGGTAGTACTATTAAAACATTTATTACACATGCAATATTACTCATGAAGACTTTTTCTTTAAATATTTCGTCAATATGCCGATGGTGTTCTTATATATTATATAATAAATAAGAATTGTTTGGTAAACTGTTTACTTTGTCTTTGGTCTTGACTTTGCGGAGCAGGATATAAATTAAAGTCAACTATACAACAGACTTCGCACGAGAAAAATTGTATTATTTTTTAAATATTTAGATATAAACAACTATACACTTAGAATAGAGCTAATAAAATCTGTATGCCACTGCTAAGTACGCATTATATCTTGCAGGACGCAACGCGTAATTTTCAAACATTACTATTATTTATTATTAATCGTAAATATTCGAGGCAGGTATATGTTATCGAGGTTTTTCGTGTAGATGCTTTGCAAAAATAAAAAGCTAAGTTTTCCTGTACTTATTAGATAATTGAAGCGGAGTTCATTGGAAAAGTGGCCGAACCGACCATTTTTGCCTTCGTCTACGATGAAACATAATAATATGTGCTCGTCTTGACTGATTTCTGGCACGGCATTGTAAGAAGAGATAAGAAATTGCGCTGGATATATTATAGCGGCGCACAACTGTGTGCGCCAACAAAAGTCGCTTTCTTTATCGGTTTATCACTTACATAATTCAAAATGCAAATCAGACACGATCAACGATGAAAGACTTCAGCAGTCAGGACCAGTAGGTTTACGTTTTTTCAAGGCACGAGATTGGACTGTCAATTTCCAGACTCTAGGCTGTTACTACTACTATTTCTCGACTACAAAACCTTAAATACGACCCGGGGTTTTTACCTAGCCCGGGATCAGCGGACGTTACGTTAACTATTAAACCACCAAGGAAGTCATACAATAGAAAAATCGAATGACAATTTATTAAATATATATCTAGGTATTTTAGAACATAAACATGCATTGCTTGAAGATTGTGCATTCAAATCTGGCTAAGCTTCCCAGATTTTTTTATGTGCTCATTATTCATCTCGTGTTCGGCGGTGAAGGAAACGGTCGTGAGGAAATCTATTTATGCTAGTACTTTAAACTTTTAAAAAACTGTTACGTATACCCTATTCCAATGGGAATAGAAATAAATGTAAACACACCGTAGATTTACAAATTGCATGCGATTGTCAAATCGTTCTGCATTATTATGCACTGTCAACAGTTCTTGATTAATTTACCCTTATTCATAATACAACATTATTCCAATTAACTAGTTATAACCACATTAATTTAAGTTCCAAAGTTCCGAATACAACTTGGCGGACATTGAAAACGCCATCTTTTCGCGTATCCATAGTGAATGTCATAGATTATTCAAGATGTCGACCAATGATATCGCATTAATTCGGTGTCAAATTTGTTTATTTATGTTTATTCCTGTTGTGGTTGGAATAGGCTATAGGTAATAATAAATTATAAAAATAAAACAGCTAAAAAAGCAAAATCGAGCGGTACAAAAATATTTATTTACTTATGTCAATAAATAACATTAATTATTTTCATACAACAAATCATCGCCACTTTGTTTATCAATAATAAGGTTACATTCATTAACAATTTGTTAAATCATAACTTACGAGTAAAATATTTTCTAGTATTAGGTACTTCATAAGGCATATAATAGAACAGCGGTGCTATTCTCTAAAACGGAACTTGAAACTCAGCAAAAATCAATAATTTTATATATCATCAATATTATATATTATTATATTATAATAAATATTGTTTACCGTCGCGTCGTAACAACATTTCAAGAATGAGATACGAATTATGTTCTCACAGATTGGCAATGTAGAAGATTGCCATTATTAGGTATATCTAAAATAAGTGTCAACATGTGTAACAATCTCAACTACGAGCACATTATTTTATTATAAATAAATATTCTCAATAATTTTAAGAAATATTTCTAGACGTATTTGTTGTGTAAAATCTATGAATTTTATCATTTTTCAAATTAATACAAGACAGAATACTAGAATACCATCGGCTTCATGATTGTAAGTGGGTGACCAACACATCCATCATGACATCATTCATTGAAACAGTTTTTGTTGACTATTCAATATGTACATAGTTGACGAGCTGCTAACTATACATATGTAGGTAACCCTTGTGCGTGTTATTAAACTGGCTCTCTCAAACCGCCATTTCACCCCCAAAACATTAGGATACAAAGCGATGGGCGGTAATACGTTTCAATTCTCTAGGTAATGTTAAAAGCACAGTCGGAGTCGTTGACCAATCCGAATTCTAGAAAGAGATAAAATAGCCAAATGTTATCCAATTCATATAATCATATCCATGTAAATAGGGCTGGTGTTGTTGAATCATATCCATCCAAGTGTGTGTAAACAGACAACATTCATTAAATTCATTCATTCTTCAGTTTGTCTACAAGACATACAAAACATTTTGTTCTAGAATAACAGAATAACATTCTGCAGCAATTGCTATAATCATATAATTTTACATATTATACTTTGAAACCGTTCTTATAATATTTGGTAACCATCAATAAATAAGGTATGTATTTCATTAATATATATCAACAATTTGAAGTCTACGATTGGTTGTAAAAGAGTTCAATGTCAATTTTATTTTAGTTTATACTATCTATTGTGTTTAGAATTGTAATGCCACTTTAATCGATAAATAGTCTAGAAACGACACAAGGAAAGAGTGTAAATATATAAATAATTTGAGTATTTTGTTAGGCAAATCTTAATAGACTAGTCTATTGCAAGCAATCTCTAAGCGATGTAGACTCTTTCTTAAATTGCAACATCTGTTGCAGGCTTAGGATAATCTACTAAATAAAGCCGGCTTTGTAGTTTTTACATTGAATATTTTTTCTATCATTCGACATTCGACTGAATCCAGTCTTTCATTTGTCATTACTATTGATAGTATCAATAGTATCAATTTGATACAGAACCAAAATATACAATGTTTATAAATGTTGTGTCTCTATGTGATATATGTATATCAATGAGACTATATGATGAGATTAGTTTGTTTTGAATGCGAAATAGCAAGAAATGATTGTATTAATGTGATTGATAAAACGGCAATATATGAATAGTTAACTGATAACGCTGTCGAGCTAAACGATGTAACATAAAAAATAGCGATGAGACGTGAATACTACACAACAATTACCTACTTTCTTTTTCAAACCACAGATTAGCATTATTATTCGTATTTTTTATTTTAATAATATTGCGATATTAACGCCATCTTTTATTTGACTTCACGGTCACTCTCCCGAGGGATCTTCCATCATAATCTATCGCCGTCACTATTATATCGTCATATAAGAAAAAAAAAACAAAAAAGAAACAAACGAATTGATAACCTCCTCTTTTTTTGAAGTCGGTTAAAAAGGAAATGATAAAGATATCTAAAATCAATGAAAAAATAAATATTTAATTGATATTAAATATTGATTTTAAATATGATATTTACGATAATTATGATAATATAACACTTCATAAATGACGTTTTAAACAACCTCTTTTGTGGAAATCCCTTCTTGGATTAATCATCTAACTGGATGTAACTTTGTAACATTTATTCGATTGGTAAGTACGTAATAGAATTAAAATGGAATTTAATTACTACGTCCTCACTTACGTCTACACGTGTATACGTTTTTGTAGCGTGTGTTTCGTTAACTGATTTTTCTTTTTGTCATCATAGATTTGATGTTCGAAAGAATACATGCCTTTGTTTAACAAATCACCATCGCAGCAACACTTATAAAAAAACCGCTAAATTTTAACAAGTATTTAGTTGTTATTACAAATTACAAAAAAAACATTTACGTCAAATAGCCTCAATGTTGTAGCAACCAAAGTTAATGGTGATATATTTTATTATCATATATTATTTGTAAAAAGATGAAACAAGTATAAATAAAAAAAGTTCAGTTAATTTTAAGCACAAAACGTCAATTTACGTATATATTTCTCAGTCAGATTGTTTAACACTTAACTTCACTGCCCTTCGTAATATCCACATAAGTAACTGTTAATCCGGTGGTTTCGTTTCCAACGGCCCATTACCAAAGCAATACTTGTGGGCTGGATTCTTGTAGGAATTCTCATGTAGGACACTATGTGAGCTGGTGCGACACTTTGTCATACACAACTCATAATCATCAGTTATTGAATGAAATAACACATTCTCATCCGTTGAAAGTTTTGAAAGCACAACTTGGAGCATTCTTCTCTGAAACACAATAGATACATAGAATTATTACTTCTTGTTATTATTTCAAGTCTGGCAACTGAAACTTTGTACATGCATTTGGTGGTGATGTAATATAAACTGGTATCACGTAAGCCCCGAGTCGGGACATTGAAAAGTTATTAGATTTTCTTTTTGTTAAATCATTGTTAAAATCAAATAAATAAGTATAACTGTTGGAAGATAACAATTATAATTATCTCTAAAATATATATATAATGTTTAGGAATAGACTTTTACAACACAGATGTCTACAGATAAGAAATTGATAACATTCTTATTGCTTTTCATTGATAAAACACTGGGACTACACTCATTATGTTTGAAAAGTAGACTGTGACACATTTTAGCATAACTTGTATTCAACATTTGGTCGATTATTTTATAGCAGATTGTAATTAATTTCAATTAACAAGTTTCATAATATAGCCATGTAGATTGTTTTGTAGAGATATACTTAATAATCATGGCAGCTCAAAGACTTAATGGTCTATAATCTATATAACATGTGCAATTGTTTTTTTAGACAAATTTGGTTTTTTTAAATTGATTTCTAAGAAAATAATCAATCCTCATAAATGTAATAGTAATCTGTGAAGTGGTTATTATGTATCGTGTGTCGGTTCTATTTATGTAATAATTTCTAGAATTCTCAGCATAAAATATACTCCAAATAAAATTTAATTTAGTTAAATAACGGAAATTACATTGCACTACAGGTGCAGGCGACAGTGCTCGATAGCTCTTACCTCAGTTGTCCATGAAATTTTCGTCATATACTATAATTAAATTAAGTAATTGAAAATGACAATTAATATTTTTATGGATAATTTTTTTGCATGATATTTTAAAAATGTTTACATAAATAGAACCGACTCACAATACCTAATAACCACTTCACTGGTCGGACACAGTTTTTGTTACACAGTTGTTGTTGTTGTTTGTAAAAATAGCTAATAATAACAATACCTTATCAAAAACTACAAAATAAGCAGTTGCATTACTATGGATAGTCTTCCGATTTGTCTTTTAATGACTTAAACAACATTCAAGGAGTGATAAATATGTAAAAAGTAATAGAAAAAATCTTACCTTATTGGGATCAATGCAACACGAAACACAGTATTCAAACATAATACAACAACTGCTTTCATTACATGTTTTACAGCTATAACGCTTTGAGTTTTCACTCTCTGTGTTACAGCAACCATTCTTGGCTAAGTCTTCCCGTTGACATATATAACCTTAAATAACACAAAATAAAAATGTATGTATATAGATAAAATTTTAGAACATTATTTCACAAATTTAATGTTTCTATGCGCTTTATGATAATATATAGTAATTGCTGTTATTGTATAGTATATAGTGTAGAAAGCCACAGAATAATAGAATATACCTACATATTATATATTAGCAGAAATTAAAATAATTAACTCTATTGAGTACAATGAACAAAATACTTAAGATTTTTTAAATAGGGTATTATTAGGCTTTTACAAATATATTTTAGTGTAATTCAAATGCTAGTACCATATAATTGGAATTTTGATTATGAAATTGTCATAATATTCAAGCATAATAAACACTATTAAAAAAAATATTAATAAATTATAAATAACCTCGATCATCAACTAAAATTGATTTGCCTTGAAGTGAATTTCTACATGTAATTTCATTGGTTTCATTATGCTCCTGAAGTGTTCTCCATACAAATGGTTTCTTTTCATGAGATATATCTTGGTACACCATGTTTCTACCGTGTCCCTGAAATAATTAATTAAATAGGTAAATTTGGTTATAATTGTGGTTTGAGAACAAATGAAAACATCAATTATTTATACCAACCTCTCTTAAGAAACTAACAATACAATAGGTTAAAGAAGACGCGAATATTATACCCAATACTAATCGTCTTCGGATAAATCGTAATAAAGCTGCGTACCACATTTTCAAATGTACTAAGAAAACCACTTTTATTTCAATAAAACAAAAATAGAATGAAGGAATACATATTAGCATTTTGTTAGTCACATTACGTCGTAATTATCACAACTTTCTCCATGTATTTTGTAAATCTTACAGCCATCCTAATAATGTTTGTTCCATTCCAAAAACTAGTTATCAAACGAATATATTTATACAGTGAAATAAATAATAAATACCACAAAACTAGGATAAATTACTAAAACATATTTCATAAACATTAAACACTTAAATTTTGACTTTTGAGTGATGTTGACAACTTCGGAGTGACATTATTGAATAGTTGCCAGCTACTATATGTATATTTCTATTTAAATATTTTTTGGTTGCATCTCCAACTCAGCTTTCCCGACTTACAGGTTGATATGTTCAAAGGTTGAAACTTGAATATATGACCCAGATTCTACATTTTTCTTATCGTTTCGATATAATTAGTATTTTTTTTTATAGCCCGGGAGGGCAAAAAACTTAAAAACTTTCAAATTAGCTTCATTTAATTTTTTTCATATAAGAATATAATATACCTAGATACGCCATGACTATAGGACAATAGGATGAACGCGTTTGAGGCAGTTAAATGATTTCTTAAGACATCTCAAATATTCATTTATTATGACGAAATATGCGATGGTAATAAAATATTCAAGCAATTTCAGAAATCAAGTTTTATTTACATGTTATCCTTGTATAAAAACATTGTAAACACTAATTTTCCATGAAAATAGAACTACTTTCGACACATCAACTTGTGAAGGTTCCAATCTATCACCTGAAACAAAAATAATTTTATTCGTTTTATTTATAATTAGTATGTCTAAAAAAGTCGATAACTGTAAATACGCTGATACACCCAAGAGGCCAGCGGTGGTCGCAGCCAGACGCAATGAACATTATTACAAAGCTTATATAACATTAAAAATAAACAAACTTTCAGTCAACGATTCGCAAAAAGTAACCTGGGCAGAGCAGCATCCATTACCAGAATGGTAATCAAGTATAATAATCTTTTCAAAAAAGCTGGCCTAGATATTTTTCAACAGACTACTACACGCTTTAAAAGACAAATTAAAAAATATCAAACTACTTAATGTAGCCTCTAATTTATTTATTTATTTATATTTTTTAAAGATGATACTGAAGATGATGATATTATATCTACTGATACGCTAAAGCTGTTAGCTTTCAATCAGTCTTAAACAGAATTAGGGGCAATAGTAAACTACTATACAAAATACTCCACTATACTACTACATAACACTCCTGCCATAAATTCCAAAATACAAATTACCTGACGCTGTAAACTACAATAATGTACTCGGTAACATCCTAAGCACATCTTATTCGTGACTAAACCGCATAGGTATTTTGCAGGTAGGTTGTATGAGGCCTTCACGATACATTGAAATTCTATGCGAAGTTGAAGGAGTTATAAAAAGATCGACGTTGTTACTCGAATTACCCTGAATAAAATAAATATATTTTTGATTAATATCAGTGAGAATTATGATTTTACTAATATTCAGTATCTAGATTGCATTCGGAGAAAAGAGATCAAGGGGTTGTAAAATTAATTCCTATTTATTGATTATTGATAATATATGATCTGACTATCAATTATAAATGAAGATTAAAAATAAATTATTTATAAATATGAACATGCATATGCAATACAATTAATTACCAACTGATCTTCAGGATATTGCATGTTACTAATAGGACTATTGAAGCCACTGTCCCTCGACACTGATGATCTTGATGTTGCAAGGTGATTATCATGGTTTACATCGTCATTGTCTAGAATGATTACTTCTCGTTTAATGTAGGGTAAGTTGTTATGAGTCATTGTTTGTTGAGGTGCTAATGAAGTGCATTCATTTGGGAAATCTGTTGAAATTTGAGTTCGACTGCTTATTTCATGGTCATTATTTCTTGTTCTCTGCACCCCAGAATCATGCGAATTGCCTGTTTTTCGCCTTTTTGTCATATGATTGCTTGTAACTATATGATTTTGAATACAGTTAAGAATTTTTGACTCAACGCTTATTCTTATTTCTCTATCTTTAGGACCACACGACAATATATGAATAAAATCATTGTCTTTATTACTATTTATAACATTTTTAGAAGGTGTTCTTGAAGGTTCATTTTTTTTACACGTGGCAGTAGAAGGTAGATTCCGTGTTTGACTTTTAGATTCGAACTGTATTCGTTGCTTGGTATAGTCTAACAATTCTCTAATTACTTTCATTAAATAATCATTTGAAATGTTGTACCAAGACTTAGAAAAGGCAAGTGCAATCGTCCTATTTAGAAACTGATCCATGAATGTCGGATGATTTTCTAGTGGTATTATAAAAGACTTGAGGATACTGTATAAATTACTAAAATGTTTATGTTTAAAATAACTGTAATAACTCTTAGCTTTTTGGTATTTTGCACGGTCGTTTATTTCCCAAGAAACGTTATAATAATAGCATTTTGAAATTTCTATCAAAGTATAGGATACCTTATCTAATAAATTTAATGTCATATTTGTTTTACGTGTTTCCAAACCCATACTTGTTGAATGTTGGTGATTGTTATTTGGCAATGATGTATTTGTTTGTGAGGTCCAAATAGGTCTTCTGTGGTTAACTTCTCTATTTGTGGCGACATTATTATTTTGTGGATTCATAACTTTAGATGTAAGTGTTCCGGTTACGTAATTTGTTTGACCCTCTATGTTATATGTGTTGCGCATTAAATGAAAACAGGCATTTGCGGAAAATTGGTTGTCTATAAATCGTGACAATAATTCTAAGTTATTTGTTTGAAATGTTTGTGTTGCAGGATTTACAAAAAAATGATTTATGTTTTCAACTGATTTATTCAACTCGTTATTTTCTTCTTCATCAAAGATTAATGTAACCTTAACAGGCTCATTAAAGTTATATGTCGCCATTTGCCGAACAATATCTGAAAAAAAATTATACATTTTAGAGTTTAGTTATCAGCCTACTTTAAGGTATGGGAGGTAAATAAAAAATTCTACATAGCAAACCTTAAATAGTTGATTATTTTTCAATGTTATATGTGACACTACTATTGCTGTAACGGTAAGGTATCTGATGATCTGAATATCTATCCTAACCAAACTTGAATGTACTATTGCAATACATATCTTTTGATTTCAGCACTGTTATTTATTATGTTAGGTCATAATAAGTAATGTCATTTTCTATACCCTGACAACGTGTTTTCAATATTTCATGATCGGTTCGGATCGGTTGCATAAAAAGTTAAGACAAAAGCATAATAAACAAGTAAACTCACTTTCGCATTTATAACATTAGTACGGATAAGGAAGTAAGGTATCAACATTCTACAATGATTGCAGACGGTTAAATGTAACAACAATACTGTTTTTCAGTACTTACCACTATCTTTGTTTTGTTCCTCCATTATTTATTTATATGGCAAATTTCTGAAACAAATGAAGAATTTTAAATAGTAATAAAACTTTTCATTATTTGTATTTACTACAGCGAATTAAAATAGTAGCGAATTTAAATCGTAGTTGTAGCAGTAACGGTTGGCACTGGGCACGCGTAGTATAACGTACTAGAATAAATAATCACAATCTAAGTTGAAGTAAAAAAAAGTAATATTAAATTAATGACGAAAAACACATGGTACCACAGGCGCGCTCACTAGGTACCAACGGGTCGCGACGACACGAGGTACTGACCTCAGGTTATCAGCTGTTGTTAACGTTTGCTTAAAGTAGTATGTAAGTAACTGAATTTTATACAGCTCTGAAAAGAGGTTTTTTAAAGTGCCCGAGTTGGGATCGTGTCCCAAATCATTCGATAAAGACGCCAATGCGATGGCTGTGGCAAAGATGTCACTCCATGTGATTCAAGATCGTGACAGCTTAAGGCTCACATCACACTTTCTAAGTATGTTTTTATTTTAATTTAATCTTTCTTTCTCTTTAATCTCTTACAACCTGTGGCGTTTATGTTATCGCTTATGTCAAGGAAACCTGATTATGTAATGAAAATATAGAATTATCAGCTCATAAAGTGGGTCAGACCGCGTACTGAGTGTGAGCTAGGTGATTTGTGACTTTTTTATTTTAGTCAGCATACAGTGGCCCGCACCGGTGGACGCGGCGGGATTCCATGCAGAGCGAATGTCTAAAAAACTTCGACTTTATTTCAAAATGTTGGATGGTTGGGAATTTGGACACTGAAATGTGTATTTTAATTTACAATAACATTTTAATATTAATGAATAATGGTTTTTTAATATTTTCTATTTGATGTCTACTTAATATTATATACACCTTTCGGGTCGGATAGGTAATATTTACATGTTGTAATAGCAGGGACTAGTAAAAATAACAGGGACAGTTAAGATGAGAGAAAACTTCAGGAGAAATTTTTCCCGATAATAATAACAGGCAACAAATGCATTTGATTCGTGAGGGGCGATTTCATCTTCCTGACGTCTATTCATACTAATAAGATGTATTTATTTTAAAACCTTAAATAAATACAAATAAAAATTAAAAATAATTACTATGTAAGTTTTTTTTTTTTATTAAATAGGAAGGTGGACGAACGTATGGGCCACCTGATGGTAAGTGGTCACCAACGCCAATACACAATGGCATTGTAAAAAATGTTAACCATCGCTTACATCGCCAATGCGCCACCAACCTTGGGAACTAAGATGTTATGTCCCTTGTGCCATTCTCACTCATCCTTCAAACCGGAACACAACAATAGCGAGTACTGCTGTTTTTCGGTAGAATAACTGATAAGTGGGTGGTACCCACCCAGACGAGCATGCACAAAGCTCTACCACCAAGTGCCCGCGACCGCGTCGAATGGTGGCAAGAATGCTAGCAGTATTTCCCCTTTGAATCACAATTTCGATTCTCTGGGCGAAAAATGAACCAGCCCTCCTGTCACCAGTGGAGACAATAAGGAAAGGAGTAATATTTTGGATGATTTTTTTGACTATTACTCTATATATATTTATTGATATACCTAATCAAAAACATATTATCATACTATCTTAAAAAATGTAAAAAAAAGTAACAATGCAATAAGCTTCTTTTCCATTTACCCATCATGCACAACTATTTTCGACGAGACACTGAAAGTTACCTTGTAATTGTACATTTACAATAGGTATATTTGGTATATTATACTATATAAAGTCGTATTTTTAATTAGACGAAGTCAACTGATGTTTACTGTGTTATCAGTTTTTGACGAAATAAAAATAGTGTTGTCACAAAGTCAATGATTGAAAAAACTCCTGAATTAATGAAATTGCATCGATTGTCTAGTGAACAGTTAGTGTGCCGAACTGCCGATATCGGGTACGGGGTTCGAATTATGGTCGTGCTTTGTACATACCAACGAGTTTTCGACGAGTATGTTCCTATAGTATCTACCTATACTGAATATCGAGTGTTTTAAACATTAAGGAAAACATTGCGAGAAAACTTGTAATTGTAACTACTGATTGTAAATTAGAAATAATATTATTTTATAATAAGAAATGATTAACTATTCACACTCATTGTTCATTCATCTAATTGAACGAGAACTGAACGCATCACTGTTACTTTAAATATGGCAACATTATTTCACAAAGTGACATTAGCTACTGTCAGTTGGTTTCGTCTAATTAAAAATACGACTATACATATTTTTCACTTAAAAAAATAACAGACTTTATAATACTCACTAGCGCCAGCCCTGGCTTCGCCCAGGTAGCAGAGTAAATATTCCTAAAAAAAACTGTCGTAGTATTGTATAAGCTTTTAGCCACAGTGGGCGACAGCGGGGCGCGGGGGCGCGCATCGATCGGTATGGGACCGCTTGAATTTTTTAGTGCGTAATAGTTTTAAAATTACGCTAACTCCAAGATATCGATATAAATTGGGTGGTCTAAAGGGCAATTATAATATACTTACATTAAATGCTTAAATTAAATAACGTATTTAATTTGATAAGGATTTATTTCATACTAATTACAAATGTTTCCAAAATTCAAACAAAGTATCATAAAAACTTAATTTTAATGTTTATCATAATTCCACAATTCAGGGAAAAATTAAAACAAAAAGTCGAAGTACCTTTCATCATGTGACATAATATTTCAAATACATCAATAATTTCTACTAAGTTATTGTCAATCGAGAGATTAATATAGATAGACTCCTTAGTATAGATTTTACTAGACAATAAAAAATAATTATTACATATTTGCTACGAGCTAGTAGGTAATAAAAGTGAAAATAAATGTTACTGACCTTCTGCGAGATCCCAATATAAAGTATAACTTCAGCAACACTAAAAACAACTCAACAAACCATACGAAACTAGACTTTATACTGTGTTTGTAAGAACTATTTTGGTTCGCATGTTATTAGACATGCGAAATTAAATAAATCTTAAACACACAATATAAACTCTAGTTTCGTAGGGTTTTTCGAGTTGTTTTTAAAGTGTTTCTGAAGCTTGTAATTTATATTGGGATCTCGTCAGCATGTTGATCATTTGAATCAAAATCCTGTATTATTCTTGATGGATCGATATCATACATTTAAACTATTTATGCGTTATTGCCATGTGCTAATTGAAGGCTGAATTTGGTATTTGAAGTTTGCAACGTTCGTCACAATATGATGTTATGCGACTTTATTCCGCGAAAGCTATCAATAGTAAAAAGTGCGATGTATGTAAATGTATTGTCTCAATGTGACTTGGGCCTGATATTGAGACATCAGATGACAATTGACATGAGATTGACATTCGCGTTCGACTTACATTTCGAATTACATGTTGAACGCGAATGTCAATCTCATACATTGAATATTATTTTCTATTCTATTATCGTAAAAGCCACTTGTCTACAGGCCCTGTATATTGTAGGTATGTATATTTTTAGGATGCATGACCTTCAATTTCTATTTTGTACAAATAAAAGTCACTGTCTACGTGGCAGATGCAATAAAATTTATACTTTTGATCTTTTTCACATTATTTTAAAGGAAGCGTGGTATGGTCGGTTAGACGTTTTGATATTTCATTTTAAAATATATACTCTATTATACAATTAAAAACAACTTTTGGTAAAGGTGTCCGAGTTGAGATTGTGTCCTTAATCATTCGATAAGGACTCCAAAGCGATGGCTGTGTTCCATGACTTTACCGCCAACAGTGTTACTGGCACCGTTTCTCAAATGACTCGTTGTAGCACATTTGCTTCCGATTTCGTTTGGTCAAAATCACTCCTACGCAGACATATTAACATATTGAAATACTTTTGATTAGAAAACGCAAGCCATGTCGCGGAACACAATCACAGCTACAAAACGACCACTCGCAAGTGGTTTACCTACGCGTTAAGCCACCGGCCCCACAGCATGCGGTCAAGAGTTCCGAGTTCTGCGTTCTGTGTTCACTGTAATGTATGCGCTGTCTTAGAATCTTACACACACAAAAGCAGTCCGACCGCAAGACTGTGTGGGCAACTGTGAACGCTAAACGCAGAACTCGACAGCAGACCGCCGGAGCGATGAGTTCGGCGCCTAAGTGTTGCATGTTGATAGTCCAATATTGATAGACCATCGAGATAAGGTTCGAATCAGTTAAGCTGTAAGCAATTGTAACAGTTTATTTTTATTATTTGACACTATTGACACGTGTCAATATTGTCGATATTATTGATAGCTCCCCACGTGGAATACCAAAGATAACAGCAATACTATTGATAGTAAATCATTCAAATCAAATACTTGGTGGTAGAGCTTTGTGCAAGCTCGTCTGGGTAGGTACCACCCACTCATCAGATATTCTACCGCAAAACAGCAGTACTTGTTATTGCTGTGTTCCGGTTTGAAGGGTGAGTGAGCCAGTGTAATTACAGACACAAGGGACATAACATCTTAGTTCCCAAGGTTGGTGGCGCATTGGCGATGTAAGAGATAGTTAACAGCTCTAACAACGCCAATGTCTATGGGCGTTGGTGACCACTTACCATTAGGTGGCCCATATGCTCGTCCGCCTTCTTAAGCAATAAAAAAAAATCGATAATAACGATAGTATTGCAAAATACACTAGTTTTAACCAAAACCTATGATACTTGACAGTCCAAAACTCGTTAAAACCGTTAGTATCGATAATTTTTGGTTAAAACTAATGGGTATCGCAATACTATCTATACTATCGAATCTATACTATCTATACTCGTTGGTCTAGTGGCTAAATATAAGGCCACAGACTCAAAGTGGCCCTGGGTTCAATTCCCAGGTCAGGCAAATAAATAATAACTATTTATTGGGTTTTTCTGTCAGAAAATTCTTAGTAGCAGCCCGGAGTCTGGACCGCCCCCGCGTGGGATCTCCACCTTGTCGTGGTGGGGGGCTCAGTACCCGTGGTAAGGTGGGCCACAGGGAAACTAAGCGGGATACCGGGTGTGGGGCGCTCCTCGTGGGCCTCAGGATGTCGATTGGCATCACCTCATTTAGTCACCGTGACAAAGGTTATTCAGAAATGCCGTCTTGCATGCTAAAAACGTGTAAAAACCAACCAACTAGGAAGTAAAAAGATAGTGGTGTGACTTATCATCGGTAAATATAACACCAACTAAATCCAAACAAAACTCTTTTTTATACATGAAATTTATTTATTTTCACTGCACCCGACATTTTGTATGAAAATCATAGATTATAAACCGTACAGATGGGATACGTAGGTACTAAAGTTAGTGTACTATATTTGGTATATTAATTGTCTTTATACGACTGACCCAGAAGGTGGGTAACATATATTTCGATTGTTTGTTTGTATGTATGTATGTCTATTTCGTTGGTACGCTCTGCAGCCTTAACGGCTTGATGGATTTTGACATATGCGGTGTCATTAGAATCATATTGACTGTGAGAGTGACATAAGCTATATTATTCATATATGGCGTCAGTAAATAGAGAAAAAATTGTGCGGTCGGAAAATTATAAAAATATATATTCTACTTGATAATATTAATTATTATCATTTTTGTCACACCAATATTCAAAATCATTTAATCAACTCGCCCCAATTTGTATATTATATTTTTCATATAAATGTTAAGTAAGGATTTAAATGAATAATACATTTTAGAATATAAGAGAAATTTAAATTCCAATCGATGCTCGAAATCTGATCCGTCTACAAATCGAAATAATTAGTGAGTCCTTACAAGTAAATTCAGTACACATTTTCTCTTTATAACTCGAAAATCACTTGGTGGTAGAGCTTTGTGCAAGCTCGTCTGGGTAGGTACCACCCACTCATCAGATATTCTACCGCAAAACAGCAGTACTTGTTATTGCTGTGTTTCGGGTTGAAGGGTGAGTGAGCCAGTGTAATTACAGGCACAAGGGACATAACATTTTAGTTCCCAAGGTTGGTGGCGCATTGGCGATGTAAGAGATGGTTAACAGCTCTTACAACGCCAATGTCTATGGGGGTTGGTGACATTACATTGATTGGTAAAAAAAGAAAAAAAAATAGTATTTTTTTTTTGTTTTTGTTAATTTTTATTATTTGTTTGTTTCATTTAAGAATAGATTTAAGTATAATAATAAAAAAATAGTACCGCAAAATCTGGGAAGGAACTGACTTCAAAAGCACAGCGAAAGCTAGTTTGGAATTCAGGACCGGAATTAAAATTGTAAAGAAAACTTGTGTAAAATAAATAAATATCAATTTGTAATGATAGATTTTTACGCCACTTCGTAAACTTTTAAATTTTGATTTAATTACGTTTTGTTCACGCCGGCTGTTCTAGTACGTTAGTACATAATACTTCAATGATTTGAACGAAATCCTTTTTTATTTTATTTTTTCTTTCTTCTTATAAGTTTTCGTTTATGTTTGAGTCATGGAAATTTGATTTTGTTAGGAAAAATTATATTACTTATATAAATATAAAATTACGGTATGTTTCCCCTTTTTTTTTACTCACCCTCGCAGAAGGAGACCATTTCCAACCAGCACTTCTCGCTGTCGAGCATGGCGTTAATCACGCTAGGTAGCGAGAGATCTCCGCCGACTAACGCCGCCAGGGTATGCCTCTGAGGCTCCCACGCAGCACACTCCGTGAGGGTGTGGTGCGCCATGTCCAGGTGCGTACCACACTCATGGCAGGAGGGTGATGCCTCCCGCCTCGCTATCTTGTGCAGGAACTTACCAGAACAGCCATGTTCGGTAAGCACCTGCTACAGCCTAAACGAAAGTGTGCCACTTTTCCTCACCCAGCGACTCAAGTGGGGCCGAATCGCCTCCACTGTCGCTAGGTCGGCTGGTGTGGACCTCAGGTCCTCCTCCCATCTACGAATCAGGGCTTGCTGGGCTAGAGCCCCAATTCATCCCACCTCCACGGATCCTGGACGGCCGTCGCTCGCTCTGGCTTCCACTTGAAACCGGCAGAAGGGCCTCGTTCTGAGCGGTGAGAGCGTTCACCCAAATCGGTGCACCGTACAGCGCCATGAAGCGCACCACACCGGCGTATAAGCGCCGGCATGGTGATTGCGGCCCTGCCACGTTGGTAGGAGGTGGCCCAAGGCAGCAGCAGCGTTGATAAGCTTCGGGCCCAGTTGGACAAAGTGCTGCCCGAAGCTCCATCTTCCGTCCAGAATCAGGCCCAGATACCTCATCTGGGCCTTTACTTTTCTTGTCCATGGGACGGTGATATCCGCCCCTCGTGGGGGCCTCTCCGTGGACCATGGAAGAGGAGGGCCTCCTACGCTGGCACCCTCCTCCCGTTCCGCGGAACCCCACCGCTGCACGATAGCGGCCTCCTTAACCAGCTCTCGGTCTAACTGGCTAAGAGACCACCTCGGCAGCGTGGTCGGCACCCTCTGGGGTTCCGCCGGCCTGCGAGAGGTGGAGGTCTCGAATCGGATGTAACGATGATCCGACAGAGTCTCCACCTCCTCCTCAACCCTCCAGTTCGACACTCTGCGTGCTACGACAGGGGTGGCGAACGAGACGTCCACCACCGAACCGCTATTATGGCGCACGCAGGTGTGAACCTGCCCCTTGTTTAGTAGGGACAGGCTGGAGAGTAGCGCCCATACTTGGACGGCATTTCCTCGCGGATTCGTGGCGGGGTTTCCCCAGGCACGCGACTTCGCGTTTAAGTCACAAAGAACCAGAGTAGGTTTCGGACGGTATGTTTCCCCTGAAAAATCTGATAAGGAAAAATAAAAAATTGTTCTAAATTCCAATTGGGTCAGACCGTTTACCGAGTGTGAGTGAGAGGATCTTAAACGTGCCAGCGGCGCTTTAAAAGAACTCACAAAGTGTTGTCACATTTCAAAAAAGTTGCTCGATGTTGGGGAATTAGGTCACTAAAATGGGTATTTTATATTACAATAAATGATTATAAATTTAATTTAATATTTTTAATAAATAATTAAATTTGATTAATGAATAAATGATTTTTAATATTATTTTAAGTAATGTCTATAAACACACCAATATAAACTTTTCGGGTTAAATAATAGCAAATTAATTCACTCTGATCTTTATTCGTTGGAATGTCACGTCACGGTCAAATTATCATAATGTGCTTTCATTTAACTGCCTAAGCCACATAAAATATATCACATAACTGTCTGAGCCGCATAATACCGCATTCAGTCCAACGCCGATCATTACAAAGTTTAATGATAACGCAGTCGCGGTACAAATTCTTATCTCGTACGTTACTGAAGTAGTAATATTATTGTATTTAACTTGGTGGTAGAGCTTTCTGCGAGCTCGTCTGGGTAGGTACCACCCACTTATCAGATTATTCTACCGCAAAACAGCATCGGCACAATGGACATAACATCTTAGTTCCCAAGGTTGGTGGCGCATCTCTTACAATGCCAATGTCTATATATATTTCATTTGATGATGCTCGACATAAAACTTGTAGATAAAAAAAATATGTTTATAAATTTTATGTTATAATGAAATCGTAAAACATCTATCATACCTTCTGTTCTCACACAATATCGCTGTAAATATGAAAGTTTAATGTTCACATCACAAATAATTCATAAATCACTGATTTACATGAAGCTGTTGAAAAACAACGCAATGTTTAATACTCCGGGAGCCGAACTCTACATACGCATAAGCGATCCGTGGTGTTTGCCGGCCGGGTTATGACTGGAATGAAATTAGACATTAAATATTGGATGACTGGATCATTGGATGGAGTTGTTTTATTTGCCAGTCTGACTAAGTCTAGACACTACGAAACAAGCGTACGAAATAAGCGAAGTATATCTATCCTTTTCTCTTATTTACGAGCTTTTGTTGTACATGTTTAGTTTTTCAGTTTTCGACGTTCGATGTTAATATCTTTTATTTACTAATATAATATTACTAATACACTTTTTACAACCTTTATATTAACTTGCAATGTCTGTAATTTATTCGGTTGGAATCTTGCAACTCAATTTTGAAGCAGATATCTTTAACCGATTGAGCTGAAAGTTTGTACACACTTTCAGTTTGGTTGACAGTGCTTGGTTAACTATGTGACGTCATTTTAAATCCAACATGGCGGAACACCCAAGATGGCGGACTAGTTACTGTAGTTTTAACCTATCTCTACCAGGTTATTAAGGAGATTGTTTCATAATACTCATACTTAAGTATTTGTTTTCGGTTTGTAAATAATTTTGTAAGTTGATGTTTATAGGTTAGCTAGGTATTTTGTTTTGTCGTCATAGATTTTCTTCTCATTGTTCTGTTATAAAATTTATTAAGTCGGTTTTTGTTAAATATTTATAATAGCCGCTTTTGTGAAAAATGGTTCCAATTTTTTTTCTGACACTTATTATTGTTAAAAAAGATCCCATATAAAATTAAGGAGGGGGAAGACTTCGAACATGAAAAAAAAATCATATAGGTTAGGCTATATTAGTTTACTTTTAGAGATCCCTATAATTTTTCTCATTGTTCTTTATATTTTCATCCTTGAAGCTATTGCAATAGCACCCCGTTTTGTTTGTCTGGGTCTGTTTTGTTTGCCTTGAGGGTTCCGTACCTCAAAAGGTAAAAACGGAAATAAGTATAGGGAAAAATCTGAAACTATACGTTTGTAATTAAATCATAAAAAACAGGGTCTTTATGCAAGAAACTGCGGTCCAAATTTTGAATTGAGTTAACCGTGTCATGTATGAAAGGGCTTCATTGGCACAAAATTTAAACACAGATTATTATTAATTATGTTTATGATGTATAAATTTATTTTCATGACTAAGATTAAAAAAAAACCTATTTTATTTTTTATAAGTATAGGTGCCTACCTAATAAGTTTGGTGTATGTAGTACCTAACAGTTCACACTATTATACATACCTGCTTATTTAATTTAAAAATAACCTTAAATATGTACCTATAAATTTGTACGGAACCCTCGGTGGCCAAGTCTGACTCGCACTTGTCCCGATTTTTATATTTTATTTTCATTTTATGTAATTACCTTGTTCGACAAAGTTGTACGGCCCTCTACCCTGATACGTCAATTTATCAAGCAAAAAACCGTAAAAATTTAGACCGCCCATTCTAATGTATATAGAACGTGTAACAAAATTCGTATCCGACCCGTGATTTGGTTATTAGGTATCGTGAGTCGATTTAATATATTATGGTCCACGTTACGTGTCCCCTCATGGCGGCTAAGAAGCGGCCGCCTTCTCGTCGGGTGGAGTACGGCCAAAGTCGCGCTTCAGGAGCAGCGTCCTATGTACTGCTTCAGATGCATGGGCCTCGGCCACATGAAGGCGCTCTGCCCGTTGAAGAAGCATGGAAGCCCCTGCTACCGCTGCGGCTCCGACTTCCACAAATCGTCGGGCTGCACGGGCAAGCTTTGCTGTGCGGTCTGCGTAGAGAGTGTTGCCACCCTCTGGGCACATGATGGGGTCGCAGAAATGTAACCCCCCATCACAAAGGGAAAAGTGGTTCCCAGCACCCGGACCACTCCTCCCACGAAAAGAAGAAGCCGCCAGGCAACTGAGGGAGCTAATACACAATCAATATGAGTACATCGGGTATTAACTTCCTACATTCTTCTGTAGTACTAGTAGCAATTTTCACAGCGCGAGCTCTGGCAGAACTACGCGCTTGATTAGATTTGCATTTTCCAGGCATATGTATTAGAATAAAAACTACGTAATTAAACTAAAAAAATCTTCTTCCGATTCGTACACGAAACATTAACCTAATATAATAATATTGAAAAGTTTATTGTTATCAAAATTAAATTAATAAAACACCTATAAGTAATGACACTGTTTTATTTTTGACAGTAAAAACAAAAAATAAATAAAGAAAGCTTCCTATGTTCGGTTTGAATAATGTCTTATTTACATGTTTTCCCTGCATAAAAATATTGTAAACACTTATTTTGAATCATTAACTTTCCATATCAATAGAATAGATTAGAACAGAACTACTTTCCACACACCAACTTGTGAAGGTTCCAATCTTCTGCCTGAAACAAAAATAATTTTATTTTTGTTTTATTTATAATTGATATGTATAAAACGTCTGATAACTGTTAACACGCTGATACACGCAAGATTCCAACGGTGGTCGCAGTCACACCCAATGTGCATTATTACAAAGCTCATCAATTATGTATCTCGAGATCTGAATAGGAGACTAAGAACCCACTTAATCCGATTAATTTTTTACGTCATTCGAGATCTCAGGCCTTTTAAGTTAGCCACTTGACCCACAAGGCAGCTTACTGATACGCTAACGCTGTTTTCTTTGCATTGCATTGCATTCATTAGGTACAATCAGTCAAGCTGAGTTAGTGGTGAGTGGGACAAAAGTAAAATACTATACTGTATACTACACTGTACTACTACTCTCCTTCCATATATTCCAAAATAAAAATTACCTGACACTGTATGCTACAATAATATTCTCGGTAACATCCTAAGCATCTCTTAATCGTGACTAGGCCGCATATTTTGCAGGCAGGTTGTATGATGCCCTCACGATTCATTGAAGGTGTATGTTGAGTTGAAAGTGCTACAAAAAGATCGACGTTGTTCCTAGAATTGCCCTGAAACAAAAAAAAATAATAATATCTGTGGTCATAAGTGAGAATTATAATGTGTTTTACCAAAATTCAGTAATTAGATTGCATTCAGAGAAAAGAGATTAAACTTAAGAGGCTAGATTAATTCCTATTTATTGGATATTGAAAATATATGATGAACATGCATATATACAATACAATTAATTACCAACTGATCTTCAGGATATTGTATGGTACTAATAGGACTATTGAAGCCACTGTCCCTCGACACTGATGATCTTGATGTTGCAAAGTGATTATCATGATTTACATCATCATTGTCTAGAATGATTACTTCTCGTTCAATGTAGGGTAAGTTGTTATGAGTCATTGTTTGTTGAGGTGCTAATGAAGTGCATTCATTTGGGAAATCTGTTGAAATTTGAGTTCGACTGCTTATTTCATGGTAATTATTGTCTTTATTTCTTGAGTTCTGCTCTTCAGAATCACACGAACTGCCTGTTTTTCGCCTTTTTGTCATATGATTGCTTGGAACTATATGATTTTGAGTACAGTTGAGAATATTTGGCTCAACACTTATTCTTATTTCTCTATCTTTAGGACCACACGACAATATATGAATAAAATCATTGTCTTTATTACTATTTATAACATTTTTAGACGAGGTTCTTGAAGGTTCATTTTTTTTACACGTGGCAGTGGAAGGTTGTTTCCGTGTTTGATCATTAATAGATTCTAACTGTATTCTGTTCTTGGTATAGACTAACAATTCTCTAATAACTTTGATTAAATAATCATTTGAAATGTTGTACCAAGACTTAGAAAAGGCAAGTGCAATCGTCCTATTTAAAAATTTCTCCATGAATGTCGGATGATTTTCTAGTGGTATTATAAACGACTTGAGTATACTGTATGAATAACTAAAACTTTTGTGTTTAAAATATCTGTAATAACTATTAGCTTTTTCGTATTTTGCATGGTCGTACATTTCCATTGAAACGTTATAATAATAGCATTTTGAAATTTCTATTAAATTATAGGATACTTTATCTAATAAATGTAATATAGTATTTGTGTTAAGTGTTTCCAAACCCATACTTGTTGAATGTATTGAATGTTGGTGATTGTTATTTGGCAATGATGTATTTGTTTGTGAGGTCCAAATAGGTCTTCTGTGGTTAATTTCTCTATTTATGGCGACATTATTATTTTGTGGATTCATAACTTTAGGTGTAAGTGTTCCGGTTTCGTAATTTGTTCCACTCTCTATGTCACATGTATTTTCTACTATATCCAAACAGTCATTTGCGGTAAATTGGTCATCTATACATCTTGATAGTAATTCTAAGTTATTTGTTTGAAATGTTTGGGTTGCAGGATTTTCGAAACAATTATTCATATTTTCAACTGATTTATTTAACTCGTTAGTTTCTTCTTCATCAAAGATTAATGTAACCTTAACAGGCTCATTAAAGTTATATGTTGCCATTTGCCGAACAATATCTGAAAAAATATTATACACTTCAGACCTTACTTTAAGGTATGGAAGATAAAAAATAATCCTACATTGCAAACATAATTTAATATCGTTTAAACATATGTTGATTTTTTAAAATGTTATAGGTGACATTATTATTGCTGTTTACTTAAGAATATCTAATGATATCTATCCTTTATTTTTCACGCAGTGGAAACCTTCAGAAAGGTACCCGACACCCTTGGTAGAGGAACCGGGCTGTGTGGGATTCTTACCCACTAAAACCACTGCAGAGAGGCTGCAGGATCGTGTTGATATAACGCATCCGCAGCCCCTGCAGTGTTGTGCTTTGCTCGTGGCTTTGCAAAACATATTTTTAATTGTTGATTTTAGCACGGTCATTTTTGTTCGTGTCAAAGTGTTTACAAAACCATAATAAACAAGCAAACTCACCTTCGCATTTTTACCATTAGTACGGGTAAGAAAGTAAGGTATTAACATTCTACAATCATTGCAGACGGTTAAAGGTAACAAAAATACTGTTTTACAGAACTTACCACTATCTTTGCTTTGTTCCGCCATTATTTATATATTTGACAAAATTTCTGAAACAAAAGAGTTTTTTTAAATAGTAATAAAACTTTTCATTATTTTTATTTACAACAGCAAATTAAAATAGTAACAAATTTAAATCGTAGTTGTAGGAGTAACATTACACAGTACAGTACTGAACTAAATAATGATAATTTAAGTTAAAGTAAAAAAAAAAATACTCCTGATGGTCACCTGATGGTAAGTGGTTACCAACACTCATAAACATTGGCATTGTAAGGAATGTAAGAAATACAATCGGCCCATTTATGTAATGGAACATTTATCGCCTGTGAACAAACAATTGCATGCAGCTTCCAGTATAGTCGCAAAAGAGAAAGATTATGAGTTTGTTTGGATACGAAATAGGAAGATTTTTGTGCGCAAGAATATTAAGTCAGAGGCTAAAATAGTTAAGGATAAAGGTTTTTTGGATAATTAATGAACTTATTAACTTGACTAATTTTATCAGCTTTTTCTAATGATTATGATATGATCATTTTGACCGAAACGTGGCTAAACGATTCTGTATAAGATTACGAGGTAATAGATCACAGATATAACATATTTAGGCGAGACAGATATTCCTCCGCCTTATCATCTCACAAAAAGATGTGGATGGCGTATTTTTTGCTGTCTCGAACAAAATTGAAGTTATTCGAACGTATGATTGGGAGTCGTCGTGTGAGGACTTATGGATTAGCTTGAAATTAAGAGGGTGCAGCAGTATTAATATATTGGATGGGAACTATGTAACTTACTACTTTCTATGTAACTTATCATCAGGTGGAGTAGTCATTTGCCCTCCCAGGCTATATAAAAAAAACCCCCTCCCAAAATATTAATAGAAACTTGTTCATACGCCACTGTAAAATATAATAAAAATAATAAAATATAATATAATTACACAAAATCTGATATGAAATGAAATAGATAAACTGAATTACACAATATTACCAGAACGGTGTAAGTTTTTGGTAAAAGAGTGTTATACTAATTATATAAATAATGCACCTCATAATTTACGTCGCAATCCGAGGTATTTTTGGAGCTTTTCTAAAGGTGAGTAACTCTTCTTCTATTCCAAATGATTCCACACTGTGGATAGATAGTGGGTGGACAGGACATAGCTAATCTTTTTCTAAACATTTCCAAAATACATATAATAATGGCCATGCATACTCAGTACTGCCAACACCAGATTTTAGTAATCCTTACGGCAACGTTATGTCATTCAGTAAATTGTTCTTAGAAGAAGTCGACGTTTTGATACGTCTACAGTTTTTAAATACGAGCAAAGCATCCAGTCCTGATGGATTACCTCCATTATTTCTAAAAAAATGTTCATACATTTTGTATCAGCCCTTAACCACAATTTATGATAAGTCGCTAAAGACGGGTATATACCTATCCATGTGGAAGAAAGCTCATTTAGTACCTATCCACATAGGTGATGTAACTGCTTATCGTTCTATTGCATTACTATCAAATTGTGGTATGATATTTGAGTCCATTGTGAATAGGAAAATATTAGGCCATACACGTAAATATATAAATTGTAATCAGCACGGCTTTTTGACTGGTAGATCAATTTCATCAAATTTAGTGTCATATGTGTCAGTAATTGCCGATGCCTTAGATAAAGAAAAGAAGTTTTTTTTTTTTTTTATGTAAGAGGGGGCAAACGAGCAGGAGGCTCACCTGATGGAAAGTGACTACCACCGCCCATGGACACCTGCAACATCCGAGGACTTGCAGGTGCGTTGCCGGCCTTGGAGGAAAGAGTACGCTCTCTTCTTGAAGGTTTTTATGTCATATCGGTTCGGAAAAGTCGCCGGCGAAAGCTGGTTCCACAGAGTGATTGTGCGAGGTTCATGCGAGGTTCAAGGAAGTTCATTCAATGATTTCAGAAAAGCGTTTGATGTTGTTAACCACAGGTTATTGTTGAAAAGAATTGAATATATAAGAATTCATGGTTCTTTATTGAGATGAGTTGAGTCTTATCTCCAAAAACATTCACAATTAGTTAATATTCATGGTTTTAAGTCAGCAGAAAATGAGGTAGCTTCGGGAGTACCTCAAGGATCACACTTAGGCCCTTTACTTTTTTTAATTTTCGTAAATGATCTATGTTTTAATATTAAATCAAATTTTAAATGTTTTGCTGATGACTTAAAACTTTATCGTGTAATAAATAATGATTTTGATAAGCAAATTTTGCAAACGGATATAAATTACATTTGTGCTCGGTGTGACTTAAATCAAATGCACCTGAAACCCACAAAATGCTTTACCATAAATAATTTTCTCGTAAAATTATTTCTGATTCGGTAACATATTACATTCATAACAATTCAACTCTCAAAGAAGTAAAGAGCATACGTGATCTTGGCGTTTTACTTGATAGTTCATTAAGTTATAGGCTACATGTTGATCATATAATAAAAAAGGGCCTAAATTATCTGTATTTATTTTTAGACAGTTAAAAATATTTAAGCAATCGAGTAATTCTATTCTTTTATTTAATACTTTAGTTCCAAATATCCTGGAGTATTGAAGTATAGTATGACGCCCTTGCGTTATCTTATCAGGTTCACATAAATAGACTTGAATGTGTTCAAAAGAGATTTTTATATCATCTTTCTTACACTGATATTAATGTCACGGACGTAAATCATACACACAGAGACTCAGCTTCTACAGAGCATGCTCACTTTACACTCTTAAAAAAATAAACGACATTATCTTTCTTTATTACTTTTTTTTTTAAATAACATTTAAAAATAATTATTATACAAGTCGTGACCGCGTGGAATGGTGGCAAGAATGCTAGCAGCATTTCCCCTTTGAATCGCAATTCCGATTCTCTGGGCGAAAAATGAACCAGCCCTCCTGTCACCAGTGGAGGCAATAAGGCGGGGAGTAATATTTTGGATGAATTTTTTGGCACTATTACTCCAAGGTCCAAGCGTTTCAACTGCAAACGGAACAAATTATTACTTAATTCATGGACTTATTGACTCGTCCGATATCCTGCAATGCATACAATTTCCATCAATCGTCCAAATAGTCGCCTGCGAAACTCTCTTCCTACCTCTGAAACAAATGTACTCAGCCACTCGCCTTTACACCACATGTGTTTCTCTTATGATAGTATTTGTTCTAATTATGATATTTTTACTGACTGTTCCATAGCCTCATTAAAATTTTTAATTAAAAAAAACTGTTTCATTAGCTTGAATTTAATTATTGAAAATTAGTTATAAAAAATAAAATAAATTGTAAGCTTGGTTTCTGTTGCTTTCGTAGGCTAGACGCTAGTTTATACTTAACTAGCTGATATCCGCGACTTCGTCCGCGTTGTTTGATATATTAACAAAGTTTTCTTATGTACGAAGGAAAAAACATCAAAAAGATCGCAAGCAAAAATATACTTTGTTTAAATATACATCACTGAACACGCAGTGCATATACAAAATCGTTGTTTCTTGAAACTTTAATAACTTTTTATAAAATGAAGATATCGCAATTTTTTTTTAGGGCCAAGTGTCTAAGATATTAAATTTAGAAAATTTCATTGAAATCTATCCAGTAGTTTTTCCGTCAAGCGCGCACAACTGCCGACCTCTATCATTTTATTTATATAGATAGTAAGCGCCTGTCGTGTCTACATCAAGAGAAATGTAATCATATGTATTCATTGATTGTCATTTTTTTTGTAGATATGAACATAAAATAGAAAATAAAATGTCAACCATCGCTTACATCGCATGCACTATCAACCTTGGGTACTAAGATGTTATGTCCCTTGTGCGTGTAATTACACTGGCTCACTCACCCTTCAAACCTGAACGCAACAATACAAAGTACTGCTGTTTTGCGGTAGAATATCTGATGAGTTGGTGGTACCTACCCAGACGAATATATAGTTGCACATAGTTAGCATGGACACGTATAAATTTTTTGCCCCATTCAGTTTGGTCAAAAGCCATTTCACAATATGTCGTATTCTAATAATGTGTCTGGGTCACATTAAGGGAATACGACATATCGTGGAAGAGAAACACAACTACGAAACGACCACTCTGAAGTAGTTTACGCAGTAGCATATATAGCAGTGTCACATCACACTTACTAAGTATGTTTCTATTTTCATTTAATCTTTCTTTCTCTTTAATCTCTTACAACCTGTGACGTTTATGTTTTAGTAAGTCGAGGAAACTTGATTATACAGGGTCTAAGAAAATAAGTGTTCGACCCGTGAAGTGGTTTTTAAGTATCGTGAGTGTTTTAATATATGTAATCAATTTTAAAATACTAAGTAAAAAAATTACCCCGAGTAAAATTAATATTTCATTTAATTAAATGACGACAAACACGGGGCAACATAGGCGTGACGATAGCGCTCGCTAGGCTGTTGTTAATCGTTCGGTTACAGTAGTAAGAAACTGAATTTTACTGGTACCATTGCACATAGCTTGCACGGACGCGTTGTAGCACATTTGCTCCCGATTTAATTTGGTCATAATTACTCATACTCAGACATATTGAAATACTCTTGATTGGAAAACGTAAAACATATCCTGGAACACAAGCACAGCTAAAATATGACCACTCACAAGTAGCTTACGCGCCAAACTGAGTTACATTAGTCAAGTCTCGTAGTCACATCCCCGCCCCGCAGCGTCTTTAAAGAAGCCGCCATCGTCTTTCGGCATGAAGCGATGTTGACTTAAGAAAAAAAAAAATTTACGAACGAAAAGTAATAAAATATTTCAAGTTTAGGGCAGTCTTCCATCACGCTCAATAATTTATTTTTATTTAATTTTTTCTTCCTCTTTAGTCTCTTATAAGCTGCGTGGTTATTGTTATTCTTTATGTTTTAGTTAGTCATGGAAACATGATTGTGTACGAAAAAAATGTATTAGGTACTTATGAGTACAAAATTACTGTATTTTAATAAATAAATTACTCGCTAGAGTCCAATTAGCTCAGATCATTTGCTGAGAGTTTGAGCTAGGTGATTTGTGGCTTTTTTATTTTAGTTGGCAAACAATATCTTACATGTGTAAGGCGATGCTTCGGCCGTGCCTCTGAAACCGCGCTGGCATGTGCCGTTTCAGAGCGGCGTTTCAGAGGCACTCAAAGAAGTTGGTAAACGAACCTGGTGTTGTCACATTTCAAAAATTTGCTCGATGTTGGGGAATTAGGGCATTAAAATGTGTATTTTAAATTACATTAACATTTTTATAATAATGAATACTTGATTTATAATATCATTTTTAGTAACGTCTATAACACACCAATATGCCCCTTTCGTATATGGTCGGGCAGGGTTTATTATTACACCTAGTATAATAAAAAAAGTATTATCTACTGATAAGTGTAATATTACTGTATGTTTCCCTAAAAAAGTTCATAAATAGATTACGCGTAAATTTGCAAGTGGCTCAGACCGTTTATTGAGTGTGAGCTAAGTGATTTGCCGTGCAATGTGCCGAACCAGTCGACGCGGCGGGATTTTATGCAGAGCGAATATCTAAAAATCTTGTATTAAAAAAATATTGTTAGATGGTTAAGAATTAGGGCACTAAAATATGTATTTTAAATTACAATAACATTTTTTATAGTAATATAAATCCAGCAAATTTATTGAAATGTGACAACACCAGAGTCTTTTAGCGGCTCCTTTGAGGGTCTTTGAAACGCCGCTGGCACGTGTAAGGCCGTGTCACTACTGCTCAGCAGCGACCGGTGCGTGATATTGTGCGATAAAATAATGCCGACTAAAATAAAAATGCCTTAAAATCAACTAGCTTTCACTCTCAGTAAGCGCTTTGAGCTAATCGGACATTATTGCGTAATTTATTTATTTTATGTATTTATTAACTTTTTAAGTAATTTTATACTTATAAATCAAACATTTATTTTGAACGTCTTGTGAAACCTTATTCTTAAACTATCAATACAATGAATGGTTCAAAAGAATTGCTTACCTGCAACAAAATGCTTGCATTGGATACTGTTTATACGACTCTGGTTATTTGTGATAAGACGCTCGCGCTCGATATTGCTCGATATTGTTTATACATATTATGTTTTTCTTGTATTCCTATTGGTCTTTTTTTTTCACTTTTTGTATATATACCTGTTTTTAATTAAGCATTCCACATTTGTCATTCGTCATTTATTTATTATTCCACATTACGCATTCCACATATTTGTCAACATTTCAAAATCAGTGACAATAAAGTTACAATTTAGTTGGCGAATCAAAGTACGACGACCCTACTCTGCATACGAACATGTGTGCGTGTGCGGTGCTCGAGCCTCGATCGTTGTGAGTAGCGCTAAAAACCTAAACTTCGCGCGGCGCGACCTCGATTAATTGTAATGTGTAACGGGGCGTCATTCAACGATAGTTATTAGTTAGGCAACGATTCCTAAAACGCAGCACATTCCTGTGTGACTTTTTGCATTCAAGTTAGACAATTTCAATTTTCAAATATTATAATTATTATATACAAAGAATAATATTTTTTTGTAAGAGGGGACATACATAGCATGACGCAACAATAGACAAAAATTATTGCACTTAAAGCACGCTCGTCACGACTTATCAGTCACTTTCCTCCCCGGTTCCAATTAACATATTACGTATTTGATATTCCGCGTATGATTTTTAACCCTACAGACAGTGAACACGCATATAGTTAGACCTAACCTTACACCGTTGCCGAATACTAATAACAAATGTTTCCAAAATTCAAACAAAGTATCATAAAAACTTAATTTTAATGTTTATCATAATTCCACAAGGGAAAAATGAAAACAAAAAGTTGAAGTACCTTTCACATGTGACATAATATTTCAAATACATCAATAATTTCTACTAAGTTATTGTCAGTCGAGAGATTAATATAGATAGACTCCTTAGTATAGATTTTACTAGACAATAAAAAATAATTATTGCATATTTGCTACGAGCTAGTAGGTAATAAAAGTGAAAATAAGGAGTTATTTATCGATATACCCGATATATCTCTTAGTCGTTCCAAAGGTCAAAAGTCTTTGCTGCAGACGCAGGACGCATCTTCATGGTACTACGCTACGCAGTGATGTATTCAATATCAATTCCGAAAGTGACGGAAGCGTCGCAAAACTTATTATTTTTATCCGATATTATTTACAGTCGAGATTATGTTAATGTAGAAACATAAAAATAAACGACACCGACCTTATGCGAAATCCCAATATTAAAAACAAGCTTCAGCAACACATTTAAAAACAACTCAACAAACCATATGAAACTAGACTTTATACTGTGTCTGTAAGATCTATTTTAGTTCGCATGTCTAATGGTCATCGAAAATTCCAAGAATTACATGTTGATTATTTGATTCAAATCCTGTATTTATATTGTTGGATCGATAGAATACATTTAAACTATTTATGCGTTATTGCCATGTGCTAATTGAAGGCTTGATTTGGTATTTGAAGTTTGTGAAATGCGACTTTATTCCTCGAAAACTATCAATAGTAAAAAGTGCGATGTATGTAAATGTATTGTCTCAGTCTCAAATGTGACCTGTATATTGTAGGTATGGATATTTTTAGGATGCATGACCTTCAATTTCTGTTTGGTACAAATAAAAGTCACTGTCTACGTGGTAAATGCAATAAAATTAATACTTTTGACCTTTTTGACATTATTTTAAAGGACGTGTGGTGTGAGGTATGGCCGGTGAGACGTTTTGTTATTTCAATTGTCATCTTATGTGCCTGAGATCTGTACCAATGTTCAGCTCCATGAGAATTTTTGGAAATTGAAATGTTTATTTTGTTTCGATGTTTTGATTGATCCGGTTGATTTCGGGAACTAGGGGTTCGAATTTAAAAAATATTTTTGTGTTGTATAGTCCTTTTATCGAGGAATGCTCTGTGCTATTTTTTATTAATTATACGCGGTTGAAACCGCGGGGCACAGCTAGTACTATATACAATTAAAAACAACTTTTTGGGGTATATTGGTAAAGGTGTCCGAGTTCATTTGGTCAAAATCACTCCTACTCAGATATATTAACATATACTCTTAATTAGAAAACGTAAAACATATAGCGGAACACAAGCACAGCGACCATTCGCAAGGAGTTTACGCGTCAAACTGACTACTGAGTGACTTCATGTAAGTGTTGCATGTTGACCGCTATCGATAGACAATCGAGTATAGGTTCGAATTAGTTATGGTGTAACACATTGTATCGATGGTTTATCGATACCATTGACATGTGACAATATTGTCGATATTATCGATAGCTCCCCATGTGCAATACTTTTTTTTTTACATTGCGTAGGCATTGCGGAGCTTGCACAATGTTCTACCACCAAGTAAACAATTGAGAACAGCAATACTATCGATAGATATTAACTATCGATATCGATATGTCGATAGTATTTTTTTTTGCATAGGAAGGCGGACGAGCGTATGAGCCACCTGAAGGTCACCAACGCCCATAGACAAAGCTCTACCACCAAATATTATTGCAAAATACATTGGTTTTAACCAAAACCTATCGATACTATCGATAGTGTATTGTGATGTGTGATTGTGTATTATCAATTCAGTTAATGCAAAATCATTAACTATCGATAGTTCAAAACCATCGATAAAATCGATGGTATCGATAAGTTTTGGTTTTGCAATGGTATCGATAATACTATCTATTGCAATATCCATTAGTTTTAACACTGTCGAATGAATTACTATCGATATTCAAACTATCGACCTGCAACACTACTTCTTCAAACTAACACGTCACGTGGCGACGCCCTTCCCGCCGCGTCTTTGAAGAAGCCGACATGAAATCGCCTTTCGGCATGAACCGGTGTCGGCTTGACAAAGAGAAATTTGTAGGAACGAAAAGTACATAATAAAATATTTCAAAGGCGTAATATTTTAGGGTAACCTTCCATCATTAATTTATTGGAACAAAGTTTTTTTTTAATTTTATGTTTTCTTTCTCTTTAGTCTCTTATAAGCTGTGTGGTTAATGTTTTCGTTTATGTTTTAGTTAGTCATGGAAATAAGATTTGAATAAGGATCATGGAATCAGGGTCACGTGACCTGATGCGAGTTTAACATTTATTACTCATCACAAAAAAGTGCACAACGCCGCTGAGGAAGTTTTCACTTCAAAAATAAATTAATTACGTAAAGTAAAGTAACAGCCTGTGTATGTCCCACTGCTGGGCTAAGGCCTCATATATCGTAAGATTTTGGAGTTTATTCCACCACGCTGTTCCAATGCGGGTTCGTGGAATACATATGTGACAGAAGTTCAATGAAATTTGACACAAGCAGGTTTCCTCACGATGTTTTCCTTCACTGTCAAGCACGAGATGAATTATAATCACAAATTAAGCACATGATAATCAGCGGTCCTTGCCCGGGTTTGAACCCACAATTATCGGTTAAGATTCACGCGTTCATTCACGTGCTAGAGTTCAATTGGCTCAAACCGTTTACTGAGAGTGTGATCTAGATGATTGGTGGCTTTTTTTTAGTTAGTATCGCATAATATCGTGCAATATCGCGCTGAGTAGTAGTGTCACGGCCTTACACGTGCCAGCGGCGTTTCAAAAGAAATCAAAGGAGCTGCCCAAGGACTCTGGTGTTGTCACATTTCAAAAAAAATGTGCGATGTTGGGGAATTAGGTCACTAAAATGGGTATTTTATATAACATTTTTTTATATTAATGAATACCTATTTGATTTTTAATATGTCTATAAAACACTAATATAAACCATTCGGGTTAAATAATATCAAATTAATTCACTCTGATCTTTATTCGTTGGAATGTCACGTCACGGTCAAGTTTTCATAATGGGCTTTCATTTAACTGCCTAAGCCACATAAAATATATCACATAACTGTCTGAGCCGCATAATACCGCATTCAGTCCAATGCCGATCATCACAAAGTTTAATGATAACGCAGTCGCGGTACAAATTCTTATCTCGTACGGTAAAATCCTAATACATAAATTCCTTTATACTTATTATTCTGTACCTGTACATTCATTATCTACATCGATTTTTGATGTTGAATACATGTTCGAGGAAAGAACAAAAACTTTGTTTTGTTGTATGTATTCCTTGTGTTTATGATGTACACTTTTTTAACTTTGACTTAAATTTTGCAGGAATAGGGTAGTAAATAAATAAATAAGCTGTTAAATAACTTAGAAGTAAGATAAATATGGAGCTTAATTAATAAATACACGTTTTATATCATAAAATTTTATGAATAAATTTCGGAAATAAACATTAATAGTGGAAGTGATTAATATGAATAATAATATTATCGGATTGGCAAAATATGTGACTGGACACTGATAAATGTAGGCTACGAGTCGTTATCAGACGACAGCGTCATATTGGAAGACGAGGAATAAATACGTATTGTATAATTTTCGATGTCCTATTCAAAGTGGATTAACTTTATAGGTATATAGCCCACTCATAGTACTGTTGTCTTCCGATTAGAAGGATGAGTGAGCCTGTGTAATTACAGGCACAAACGACATACCATCTCAGTTCCCAATGTTGGTGGCGCATTTGCCAGCCTGGCTACCTATTTCAATAAAAAAAAAATTACAATTTAAAGCCCTACTTCTCTATTCATTGTTTATATATATTTTTTCATTTTAAATTGATGTTTGAGTGGAAGGAACTTTTTCCTTAATCTGATTTAACTTTATATGTAATATTATTTAGGTTTATATAACTTGCAATGAATACATTTGGTCTCGTCACAATGCGTCATAGAATCAACGACGTATTATGTACTATAATTAATAATGTATGTACTCAGTGCATAGAACAAACTTTTATTATTATAGTATTCCAAGAGCCGTTAATAAGATTAGGAAGTTTAGATTCTTTATTTTTCTTATTGTTTTATTACTATTAACTTTTAAGTAATCTGGAACAGTTAAGTTCTAATGTAGATATCAAAAACGTATAACCACATAGACTGAGTATAACTTATCGTCCTGTGTGTGTATTGTGCAAAAGTGTTCTGTGGTGCTGTGTGTTGCGCCCGAAACTGTGAAACGAGTGCCAATTATATTGCAGCTGACATTATTATTGAGCAGTCTTTAATAAAGTGGTCATAATAATTTGTACTATTAAAAAAATGCCATTGGTCAATTTACATTTTGATAACACGATGTTTTTATACACTTTTAAATACTTATATGTATTATCGTATTGCCTGAGCGCCGCGAATAAGAACCGCGATCAAAAGTATAATTTAAATCTTATATATATATTTGTTTTAATTGAAATTATTCGTTGTATATATTTGACTTAACTAGAAAGCCAATGGTCAAATATATCATCATCATCAATAACATTTTAATATACAAATATTAAAAATGTTGACGATTGACATAAAACTTGTAGATAAAAAAAATGTTTAAAAATTTTATGTGATAATAAAAACAAATATATCATACCTTCTGTGGTCACACAATAAATAAATATGAGAGTTCTTAATCACATCACAAATACTCCACAATAATTCATAAATCACTGATTCACATGAAGCTACTCAAAAACAGGAGTCCGAACTCTAAATACGCGTTAGCGATCCGTGGTGTTTGCCGGCCGGGTTGTGACTGGAATGAAAATATGTACGACATTAAATATTGGAATTTGGACGACTGGAACATTGACTGGTGTTGTTTTATTTGCTTAGTCTGGCTAAGTCGAGAGACAAAAAAACAAGCGAACGAAATAAGTGAAGTATATCTATCCTTTTCTGTTATTTACGAGCATTTGTTGTACATACATATTTAAAATTACATGTTTAGTATTTTAGGTTTTGTTGTGCTTATAATAATAATATCCTGGGACATTAATTACACAAGGCCCATCTGATCTCAAAATAAGCAGAGCTTGTACTATGGAGACAAGACAATTACTGTTACCCACATAAACTTTTTTTTTGTAAATACATAGTTACACCCAGACTCAAGACAAACAGACATGTTCATGCACACAAATGCCTGTCCGGGGTGAGAATCGAACTCTCGACCTGCGGTCTGAAAGGCAAGGCTCTTACCAACCACGCCAACCGGCTCGTCGATGTTTTATATCTTTTTTTTACTATTATAATATTACTAATATTTTAGTACTTTTTATAGTTTTGAGACACTTCTACCAGGTAGTTTTTTTTTATAGCCTGGGAGGGCTAATGTCTCTATTCCACCTGATGGTAAGTGGTAGTAGTCTAAACGCGACGACGGCTAGTGCAATCATGAAAAATGATTTGCACTATTTACCGGCAGCATTGGCGATGTAAGCGATGGTTAACATCTCTTACAATGCCATTGTCTACGGGGGTTGGTGACCACTTAACATCAGGTGGCCCATATGCACGTCCGCTTTCCTATGATATTTCAAAAAACTCAACTCAACTTCAGCCGATAACTATGTGTATCGTATCGTGTATCGTATTTTGTTCGGGACTCATATTCAACATTTATAAACATTAACATATTAAAATAACATAAATAAAAATTTTAACAAAACAAAAACCGACTTCATAAGAAAAACAAATTAATATGCACTAAAAAGTAAAAAAATAATTGCGTATTCTTCTATAATTTGTTAATTAACTAACTATTTTCTACTCATGAATATGTAGATACGAATGTGTTGTGTGGTTGATAATGTATTTACAATTATTGTTACTTTTGGAGTCGATGTCAGCCAAGGTGGGTTTATAACTACATACATAGTTAGTTATAGGTGAGATGTGCTTGTGTCACACGCGCAACTTTACGAGGCGAATGAAAGTCAATCTGTAATGTGTATGTTTTTGTTTGTTTTTAAAAGATTCCCGTATTGCTAGGTATATTAAGTGTTTCCTTAGCTGACATCGACTCCAAAAATAACAATAATTGTAAATACATTATCAACCACACAACACATTCGTATCTACATATTCATGAGTAGAAAATAGTTAGTTAATTAACAAATTATAGAAGAATACGCAATTATTTTTTTACTTTTTAGTGCATATTAATTTGTTTTTCTTATGAAGTCGGTTTTTGTTTTGTTAAAATTTTTATTTATTTTTCGATTTTTAGTGAATCTGAAGTACACTCACTAATTTGTAGAATATGGGTAGACCTACTAAACGTGCAACTCATATGAGACAGCGCCGCTTTTATTATTATTTAAATATATTAATCTAAAACAGTGAAACGTAAAGAAAAATGCATTTTGGTACTTAATTAATAAATATTAGTTAATATGGTTAAATGTATGAATATAAATTAACACGTTTTGATTAAATAGATTTAGTTGGTGGGGTGTTGGGCAGCCATATCATAATCAAATAATTATTTCTAGTAATAATTAAATAAACTGTATGTTTATACATGTTGTGTTATACCATTCTTCAACATAAAATATGACGGAATGTCTGTATATTAAAAAAGGGGAAGTATCTGTATTATCCTAACTAATATTATAAATGCGAAAGTAAGTCTGTTTGTGACGCTTTCACGCATAAACCACTAAGCCGATTTAAAAAATTATTTCGCCAATGGAAAGCTACATTATCAGGGAGTAACATAGGCTACATTTTGTCCCCATATTCCCACGGCAACGGGAACTACTTGGGTTAAACCGCGGGAAAAACACTAATAATTAATATATAAATATACATAAATATAACATGTATATAAGAGTACTTATACGATTCTATATTTATATATATATATATATATAATTTTCGAAATCGGTCTCAACTTTTAGGAGATGTTCAAATATGTTTCAATTACAAACATGCTTACATGCATAACTCATATTTTAAAGAGGAAAGATTTGATTTTTGTTTGATTTTGTATTACGATTTAACTCAAAAACTACTCGACCGATTTTAAAAATTCTTTCACCCTTAGAAAGCTACGTCTTTACCGAGTAATATAGGCTTTATTATATTTTCAAAAACTTATAGATCTCTACTTAAAATGGAGCAATGTAACCCAAACGTATGAAACTGTTGCCTATAAAAGTTATTATTTCGCGTGCGCTGCGAAAACTATTGACGGTATATAAAGAAGTGTTTTATACAATATTACTAGAATTACTTGATCATAACGATGTTATGGTAGGTGAATGAAAGATCTAGATAGCCTATAAAACATTCGGCCGTGTATCGTTAATTTGCTACTAAGAATTGAATATTTCCGTTACTTTGTCATGGATCCTATAAACAGAATCTAACCAAACTATCATCAAATAACCCTTGAAGTATACTTTTTCAAATAAAAAAAAAATCATCGAAATCGGTTGGCGCGATATTGAGTTATTCGTCCATTTGTCGCGCACATACCTCATGCAAATTTACGACTTATATGGTTTTCTCATGGATTCCATTGTCAAACCTGGACCAAAAAAAAATGGGACCCCATGGGAAGCAACCCCTTTCAAATAAAAAAAAAATCATCAAAATCGATTCACCCAGTAGAAAGTTATGAGGTAACAAACACAAAAAAAAAAAAAAAACATACAGACGAATTGATAACCTCCTCCTTTTTTTGAAGTCGGTTAAAAATGAGCCAAAACGTTGAAAAACGTTGTAAATAATATCATGTTACGTATGTTACATATAGCACCTCAGGGAGAATCGCCGACGCAGCACCTAGTCGCACAATCGCCGCCGCGACCCAGTTAAGAGATCAATACTTTAACAAATTACATATTTGTCACGTACAACCCCTAAAAGCACGTAGCCGCGAAATCGCGGCCGCGAGTCAGCTCTGCACGTACCACCTAATTAATCTAATAGATCAGCATTCTAGCACTATAAATTAGGACAGAATAATTATATGTAGGACTCAATATCTGCATCTAGCAGTATTGTGTCTTAGGATTAAGTTATATGTAAGATTTAGAAATTAATTAAAGTGTTAATAGAAACTTTGGTTTTTCTCAAATCCTCCGGCTACCGTAAACGTAATTGGCACAGTCGGTAGGATACTTGAAGCAGCCGGGATACATCCAGAACCAAGAATCGGCTTCAGGAAGACCCAATTGAGCTGCTTACACTCCCAAGTGTTTAATCAAGTATTAGAATCTACGTGCACGCAGCCGAGGACGCACTTAAAAATCAGTGCAGTGAAAAACCAGAGACGACACATGTAAGTACTTTGAACTTTTCCTACTTCGTGTTGCCTATCTTTTCCCACCATTTTCCACCCAAGAAAAACCGGGGAAGAGGCTGCCTCTTCAAGGCGGATGAGTAGAAGCAATACGATAGATATTCATAGGAATTTAGACGAATCAAACTTAGATTCAAGCATCGATTTAAACAAGGAATTTAATTGCTCTAATATAAATTTAAATAGTTCTACATTAGGATTAGAAAATAATTTTATTATGGACCCAGACACAATAATTAAGGCCCTCCGTCCAGTTCCCGAGTTTGACGGGAACCCTAATGTTCTTACACGCTTTATTAGGATTTGTGATCAAATAGTTTTAACTTACCTCAAGAATGAAACAGGTTATGAGTTAGGCGATTTATGCCTTATTAATGGGATCCTAAATAAAATCACTGGCCCCGCAGCTAGGACTATTAATTCCAATGGTATTCCACTAATAAATAACTTTGCGGACCAAAGGGACGAAACTGCATTGTATAATGACTTATCTATAATCACTCAAGGCAACGACACCCCGCAACAGTTTTATGACAAATGTCAGAACCTTTTTAGTACCATCACGACATACGTAACATTGCATTGTTAACTTACGATACAAATCTTGATTTGTATCGTAAGTTAACAATGCAAGCGTATGTTAGGGGTTTGAAGGAACCTCTCGGGTCTCGTATCCGGTGTATGAGACCCGACACTATAGAGAAGGCTCTGGAATTTGTCCAAGAAGAGTCGAATGTCCATGCAACGTAGAAACGAGTCACTTCCAGATCGAATTCCACCAGGCCTTATGCAGTCAAACCCTAGGTACCTAGCCTGCGAGAGTAATATTCCTTCACCTAGTCCCAGCTGGCAGAGACCCTCTAACGCATCTGTTCACTCCCCTCAGCATTGGCGCCCTACCTTTTCATCTCACCAGGCCCCACATCGTAATCATAACCAGATTACACGTACACAGCAAATGTTCAGAGCTCCTCCTCCTAATTATAATAATAGTGGTTTTAGAATCCCTTCTAGAAATGCACCGCTCCAGCATATTGGCCCTAAGCCTATGAGCGGAGTTAGTCATTTTGTGCCTAAGCCATTATCACCAAGAATTCCTGGACATGACTGTGTTACGACCGTGACAGACAGGACTGGTATAGTAGAAATTCATAACCCGACAGATAAAGACGTGGGTCTATCACTTAACCGACCATTTCAAATAGACTTGTTTAATGCCGAGTGCACACGTACTAAACAGAATTCCGACCGTGTCAATGACGTACTATCACGACTTCGCACAGATCATCTGAACGTGAAGAAAGAGTAAATATCCAAAAATTGTGCGCGCAGTACGCCGATGTGTTTTACATTGAAGGGGAGCCCTTGACCTTTACAAATAAAATTAACCACCACAGAACTCTACCTAACTCACCTAATGACAACGGGATTATAGAAAGATTTCATTCGACTTTACTAGAACACTTACGCATACTCCGACTTAAACAAAAAGACGAAACAACCATTAACCAAATGCCCTACGCAATACTGGATTACAACAGCTCCGTACATAGTTTCACCAAGTGTAGACCTCACGACATTATAAGAGGACACTTTGACCCTAGAGACCCTTTAGACATTGACCTGACTGAACACCTGATGCAACAGTACATCCTCACCCATCGCGACCAGATGAAAACTGTGTACGAAATTATTAACGAAACCACTACAACAGAAAGGACAAACCTAATGACTAACAGAAACAAAAATCGTGAGCCCGAAATAGAATACCAACCAGACCAGCAAGTTTTTATTAAAAACCCTGTAGCCAGTCGACAGAAGTTAGCCCCACGCTACACACAGGATACAGTTCTAGCCGATCTCCCCATCCACATATATACGTCCAAAAAGAAAGGACCTATAGCTAAATCGCGACTTAAGCGTGCAACTAAGACCTAAACATTGTTTTAGGTTTCTACTAACATTATTCATCCACCTGACGGTGGCAATGGACGTACGACTTGAGCAACTTGACAATGGACCTGGACTCCTACCCTTCCAACTTGGCCCAACCAAGCTTATAACGCACTACCACTCCTTTATACAATACATCGAACTCGCCGACTTAGAAAACCAACTCAATTCCATTAACAACCAATTAAATTATTTTAGGATGAAACTAGATAATAAAACATTACCCATATTCGAACTACAGATAGATTAACTGGCCTCCAAACTTATTAAGATAACCACCCAACTAAAAAGTCTAGAACCTAACCGTGTAAAAAGGGGATTAATTGATGGACTAGGATCTTTTATTAAAGGCATAACTGGCAACCTGGATCATTATGATGCTGAAAGTTATAATAACGCTATTAAAATCTTAGAGAGTAATGAGGAAAAATTATTATCCGAACTTAATAACCATGTCAGTCTTAACAAAGCGTGGATGTCTCAGTATACACAAATTATAACTAACATAATAGAAAACCAACAGATGATGAACGAGACCTTATCACAAATTTTAGATAATCACAACTTTTCCGAAGTCAAGTTCGCTAAATTCGCGCAACTCTTGGCTATCATTAGTGAGAATACTGATGACTTATACCTAGAAGTAATTAGATTAGAGAATATTTTAGCTTTTATTCGTGCATCGAGCACTCATCATAGCATGATGAGTGCTCGATGAATATGACCTATGAACTAGAAAAAATGATAATTAGACTTAGAACCATTTATAATAAAAAAGAAATATTAGATGCTGATCTTAGAGACTACTATAGCATAATTAAACCTGGTAGTTATTTTACTAATAAACGTATAGTAATAATTTTCATATTCCCCGTTATATCTCCTGATAATTTTGAACTTTACCGCTTTTCAATTGTCCCCAATAAACTGCAACAAACCTTTATACCCCCGTATCCCTTTATGGCAACCGATGGGAAATTGTTCATGTACATGGAGGCTGAATGTCCGAAGCTTGGACATTACCGTCTCTGCGAAGAAACTATAAATCATCAGCCACGGGAGCAGCCTGATTGTATCCAGAGTATCGTCATCCATCAATCACTGGTAAAGTCACGCCAGCCAACTAAGATCAGTTTCAATCGAGAAGCAATGGAACAATTAGACGATCGCCATTACACTCTAGTATTCCCGCGAACCACGAAAGTTAAGCTACAATGTGGTCGTCAAGAGTACGTGTCACTCTCTGGAAGCTACCTCGCTACCATTCCACCCGAATGCTCTCTTCGCACGGATACGCTCACTATAACCAACATCAACGATGAGGTTAAAGGGCAGCCGGTAAAAATTACTGAAATTCCCACCAAATTTGACCAGATAGAAGAAGACAAGATTCCTCACATAACTCTAAACTCAATTAACCTCAAGAGCCTGCAACATCTGGAAGATAGAATACTCCTTCAGAACCCAATAAACTTGAACCACATAGATGCTTCACTATACCATACAATGATACCCTTATATATGGTTGTATTAGGTATAGCTGCGCTTGCCCTAACGTTAATCATACGACGTCACACACAGCGCAGAAGCAAACCTACAACACCAGGGGAAGAACCAGGAGATGAAACCGGCCCCGAAGGATCCAAGACCCAGGAAGGAGTACCAGCAACATTCTCGTTGAAAGTACTGCAATAGTTGCTGCTCTGGGGGTGGAGGTGTTACATATAGCACCTCAGGGAGAATCGCCGACGCAGCACCTAGCCGCACAATCGCCGCGCGACCCAGTTAAGAGATCAATACTTTAACAAATTACATATTTGTCACGTACAGCCCCTAAAAGCACGTAGCCGTAAAATCGCGGCCGCGAGTCAGCTCTGCACGTACCACCTAATTAATCTAATAGATCAGCATTCTAGCACTATAAATTAGGACAGAATAATTATATGTAGGACTCAATATCTGCATCTAGCATCGAGCAGTATTGTGTCTTAGGATTAAGTTATATGTAAGATTTAGAAATTAATTAAAGTGTTAATAGAAACTTTGGTTTTTCTCAAATCCTCCGGCTACCGTAAACGTAATTCGTACGAGTCTGTGTGATCAACAGTGATAGCCCATTCTCCGAGAATGGAGTGAGAGAGTAATATATAGAGAAAGAGTGGGAGAGGAATAGAAACGCAGGTATATACGAAAATGATTTTTACTGGCACCGTTGTACATAGTTTGTAGCACATTTGCTCTTGATTTAATTTGGTAGTAATTGCTTATACTCAGACTACTCTTGATTAGAAAACTTTAAACACATCGCGGAACACAAATACAGCTACAAAACGACAACTCGCAAGTTAGTTAATGAAAAATCATTAAGCTAGTCCAAAACCTGATAAAATCGAAATCGTTTTGGTTAAAAGTAATTGGTATTGCAATACTATCTATACAAGTCAAACTATCTATTATACTACAACATTACTTCACACGTCACGTGCCGACGCTCGCTCCGCCGCTTCTTTGAAGAAGCCGACATCGTCTTTCGGCATGAACCAGTGTCGGCTTAACAAAGAAAAATGTTTAAACGAAAAGTAATAAAATATTTGGTAATAGTTTAGGGCAGTCTTCCATCACGCTCATTAATTTATTTTTTCTTTATTTGTTATTGTTTATGTTTTAGTTAGTCATGGAAACTTGATTGTTGTGAAAAAAAAGTATTACTAATATGTATAAAGTTACTGTATGTTTCCCTGAAAATTTATTAAATAAATTACTCGCTAGAGTCCAATTAGTTCAGACCATTTGCCGAGAGTGTGAGCTAGGTGATTTGTGGCTTTTTATTTTAGTTAGCAAAATCGCACAATATCGCGCAATATCGCACTTGGTAGTAGTGACACGGCCTTACACGTGCCAGCGGCGTTCTAAGGCCCTCAAAGGAGCCGCCTAACGACTCTGGTGTTGTCACATTTCAAGAAATTTGCTCTATGTTGGGTAATTAATGCACTAAATTGTGTATTTTACAATTACAATAACATTTTTATAATAATGAATATTTGATATTTAATATTATTTTTAGTAATGTCTTATAACACACCAATATGCCCCTTTCGGGTCGGGCAGGGTTTATTTATTACGCGTTGTATACAGGCTGTAACAAAAACACTGTCCGACCCGTGAAGTGGTACGTGGGTCTTGTAATTAAAACAGTTTAGCCCGCGCCGAATCTCATAATTATCCGCAGGTATATATATAGGGGCATAGTGCTCAGCGACTCCATAGAGTAAGTCGGTACCAGGCTCCAGAGTATGTAATGATAACGTGCCAGGCGACGAGGACCGTGGCGATGGGGCCGTCGCACAGCCGCGTGCTAAGATAATTATCAGTTACATATTGTAGAATGACACCGGGTGGTGCAACGGCGGTGGGCATGTGACACCGCTAGGCTGCTAGCTAGCTGTGGTTGTTAAATCATATATATGGGAGTGGCAAGGAACCGTGTGTCGGTACAGTGCCTACTCTTATATCAAAGTTGCATGGCAAGATGTATACATACATGAGATGTGCTTTAGGCACTTTATTTATAAATGATATCAATTATTATTATAAAAGACGTTATGTGGGGCCATCATATGAATGAATTTTCTCAATGAGACATTATATATTACGTATCTATATAATTATATAAAATAACAAGTCCTGACTGACTGACTGACTGACTGATTCATCATCGCCGAGCGTAAACTATTAAAGTTAGGGAAAGGGGCAGTTAGGAAATTTGGTAAGTAGGATCATTTTATTAAGTAGACACCCATTCAGAAAGGAACTTTGGATATTCACACCTAAGGGGATGAAATAGGGGTTGAAAATTTGTATGGGAATCCGTCATTTTATAAGTTAAAACATGAAAGTTTATATACAAGTCTCTGGTTGAAAGTAAATAAATGTGTTTTTCAGGGCTTTCAAAAATCTACTACCCAAGAGGGTGAATATGGGGTTGAAAGTTTGTAGCGCGGTTTCGTCAAATTTTCATATAAGAAGACATACGTATTTTGTCTTTTTTGAAAATTCAACCCTAACTGGGAGAAATTGAAAATGTATTATTAAATAAATAAAAAATTTTAACAAAACAAAAACCGACTTCAAGGTAAAAACTAAAATAATTTGCACTATAAAGTAAAAAAATAATTGCGTACTCTTCTATAACTTGATAATTAACTTACTATTTTCTACTCATCAATATGTAGGTACGAATGTGTTGTGTGGTTGATAATGTAGTTACAATTATTGTTATTTTTGGAGTCGATGTCAGCTAAGGTGGCTTTATAACTACATAATATGTACATCGTTATAGGTGAGATGTGCTTGTGTCGCACGCGCAACTTAACGAGGCGAATAAAAGTCAATTTGTAATGTGTAAGTTTTTATTTGTTTTTAAAGGATTCCCGTATTATTATTGCTAGGTATATTAAAGTGTTTCCTTGGCCACATCAGATGTTCCTATAGACTTCACTGACTTCCCTAACACACTTCAACGACATATTTCAAAGTTAGCTCCGCAACCAACGACATGGCACACTAGCAAATAACCTACATTTTACGTGCCATGAGATTTAAACACTACTACACTCATGTATTTATGCGACAGGGTCTGACTCATAAATCAGTGGAAGCACCTTATTTTGGCTCATATGAAGTACTGAAACGAGGAACGAGAACTTTCGATATAAAGAAAATAATTATTCGAGTATACATTTTTATTATGTTTTTTTATCAATAAAAATAAAAAAAACTACTTTACAAAATATCTTAACACCTTTATTTTTATTAACAATGATTTATAAAAAAATATACAATAATAATAGCAAACTGCAATAATAATAACAGTCATTCCGTAGACATAAATTAGACACTGTATAGCTATCATAAATAGACTTAAACATAAAAAATTTACGCTTTTTTTAACGTTACGGACGTTTTTGCCGGCTAAGGTACCCCTCCGGAACGCCTCATAAGGAACTACGTTCCAAAAATAAAAAAAATAAAGCCAACCCTAGTTAGATGCATAGCTTCTAGTATAATGCGAGCATAACGATGCACGGACGACACGAGGCGCCGCCGCTGCGTCAACAATTGCGTCACCCGGCAATCGGACACTTGTTTTTGTGGGAACATAATTGTAAAACCACTCTGTTTGTAACATCGCGTTATATTAGACACATTCTGTATTAATTAGTTTAATTTGAAATAAATAGTTTTATAAATAGTAAATTTTTTTGGGCCCTCCGGTTGTGTCCTTCTTAACTACGTAAAAAACCGCAGCATACGTTTCGTTCTACAAACCATGCACACGGCACCGATGACTCGAGGCGCAAGCGCAGCAATTATGTAATTGATGTCAAACGAAGCTACAACAACTTGCATTATTTAAATATAAATCAGCATTATAATTTTGTTTTTATTACAACACTATAGTTCTTAGTTGATTTTCTAAGATTATATTTAACTTTGAATAAACAAGTTTTGTTTTATCAAAAATGTTATTTAAAATGTATAGTCAAGGTGTCTTACGTCCATTATAAAAAGGCTTCGTCAGAATTACATATTCATTTATGGTGACTGTATCGGTATCAGTAAAAATATATAGACTAATTAGATTAATAAATAATCGATGTTAGATCTAGTTATGGTTATTACGCCTTCATTATATGTTACTATTATTTTTATTAGATGCTTCACGTCCGTCACGTCACGGAGGTCACGTCCGATTGACGCCAATGAATGCTGCAAGGTTGTATCTGTTGTTGCGTTCTTTGAGTCTTTGATTGAAGTCAATGAAGTCATGTTGCTCAGCTTGCACCTCGTGTTGTCGGAGTGTGTCGATCGATGCTTTTGCGGCGGTTTGCAAGGATTGGCTTTGCGTAACACGTCCCCGCGTAGAATAACGAATATTGCAGATCTTATCTGAGATTGTCACTGGTAGGCAATCTGTGATCGGTTATTGGTGAAGATTGATATTGCGGGGTACTTGGACTGAATAATCTACTCAGGGGTGCTGCTATGAGTTGTTTTAGCCGCGTTTCTTGTGCGTAGCCGGCGTTACAATATCGAAGCGATGAGTGCACGTGTACCTAATAGTATGAGGTAAATAGGTATCTTCTTTATATAACTAAATATTTCAAGCGTCTACATGTTGCCGTTATCAATATCGAGCAAAAACAAGCAATAAAATCATGTTTATTGTATGAGAGCCCCTTAAGTATTATCCTTTTTCATTTTTTAGTATTTGTTGTTATAGCGGCAATAGAAATACATCATCTGTGAAAATTTGAACTGTCTAACTATCACAGTTCATGATATAATGCCTGGTGACAGACGGACGGACGAACGGACGGACAGCGGAGTCTTAGTATGGGTTCCCGTTATACCCTTTGGGTACGGAGCCCTAAAAATATGTTTTGAAGATCTACTACGGAAAAATATAACTGTATTCAATACACAATTCTTTTGTTTTTCGGTACTATATATTTAACTAGCTATTGCCCGCGGCTTTGCTGTAGTTAATAGGTAAGTACGCACGTACGTATTATAGTGATATTTTTGCGTCTTCGTTTTGTCGGTAAATCGAATTATTCTTAATAAATATTTGTGTAAGTAGAAGCGCCTGGCGAAAACGAAATGCACAATTTCTAGGGCCGTCGCCAGCAGCCAAAACCGTGTAGGCGTGAACACTCAGGAACGGAGCATTTCCTCATGTCGGGAATGATACCTTAGGTTAGGAGAAAGCCCCCCCTACCCTTAACCCCTTTTACAACCCCCCGCACTTTGTTTATCCCACTACGGCGATTACGCCGTAATCTTACAACCGAAAGTTGTGATAATTATATCACAACTTTCGGTTGTAAGATTTACAAAATACATGAGGTATTTTGTATATCTTACAACCATCCAAATAATGTATGTTCCATTCCAAAAACTAGTTATCCCTCGAATATATTTATAAAGTGATAATATATACGACAAAACTAGGATACATTACTAAAACCTAGAATTTTTGATATATTTATTTTTTACGTTGTGCCAGGAACTATTTAATATGAATGCGGAATGTGGAATGGTTAATTCAAAGACGGAAAGAGTATATATATAAAAGGTGAAATAGAAATTCACCAATAGAAGTACAAGAAACCTAATATAAACAATATGAAATGCTGCCGTCATGTTACAGCTGAATATAAACTATATTAAAAGCGATCTTGTTACATGTTAAAACTTGTGGGTTTTATAAAATAAACCAATAATTAAAATAATTAAATTATAATATTCAGAGAGCGTAACGTTGTGCCAGGAACTATTTAAAACGAATGCGGAATGTGGAATGTATTTATTAAAACACGGATCGGGTATATATACAAAAAGTGAAACAAAAAATAGACCAATAGGATTAAGGGTAACACATTATAAAAAATAACAAAAGTGTCAGGTTAAAAATATACAAAGTTGTATAAGCAATTCAAGTGGGTGCCTTTTAACAGAGTTGTATATAAATTATCGAATTCGAGTGTTTATTTAGGATTAGCAGTTTTTAAGAATTATTAGTTGTTCGTTATTTTAAGTGATGGCGTCTGCATGCGTTGTGGGAACGGCGTACTGCTACACAAAGCTGGGCACCTATGTGCTACTTGTTAACATACAACTAACAGATTTATATATACGATATCAAATGCGAGCGTACTGTTACAAATAAACTGTGATGATTAACGAAATTATGAATTATAGACATGATAAGGTATAAGTAAATGAATCAGTAAGATAAATATAATTGGGAGTAGTTATTATACGCCACAACAGCTGGGCACCTATGTGCTACTTGTTAAATAGTATATAATATATTCATTTAATCCAACATTTTCGTGGTCGAAATTATTATATGGGTGAGTGAGTTATTTTCTTATTATCAATGCGTGTTCGTCAACTGTTGGATATAGGCCACTCTCAGAATACGCTATTTTTGATAATGAACTATCAAGTTTGTATTTGTGTATGACTCAGGCAGGATATAAGTTAATTAAAATACAGTGTATTGACGTAACCTTATGAAATAAACGAAACGGTGCAAAAGAGTTAATACTGAGTTTCTTGGTGGTTATAAATATATAATGTATTCTGATTTTGGTTAAGTAGGTAGTGGTAAGTGAACTATCACGTCGTTGCAGAATTTACAATTTATATATAACGTTTTAAAACTTGTGAGTTTTATGAAATGAACAATAGTCCATTAATTTATTAATACATTCAATTTATAATATTCGGACAGCGTAATGTTGTTCCAGGAATTATTTGATGTGAATGCGGAATGTGGAATGATTTATTCAAAGAAGGAACGAGTATATATAAGAATAAACAGTGAAATAAAAATTGATCAATAGGAATACAAGAAAACATAATATAAACAATATCAAATGCGAGCGTCTTGTTACAATTAAACGGTTCATTTAAGAACTATTCATTGTTTACAATGTAATTTAATAATTTGATGATTACCCAAATTATTAATAATGAACTATAGACATAATATGGTATAGGTAAATAAATCAGCAAGAGAAATATTATTGGGAGTAGTTATTATAGTTAATTAAACGCCACAACAGCTGGACGCCTATGTGCTACTTGTTAACAAGCGATTATTTTATATCGGAAACATGGTTGATATGAGCAACATAAAGTACATAACAATATATTAATAATATACTGCGAGTTCGAATATATTTATATATAAGGTAGTTGTTGTATACATTTTATTAGGAACTCTTATTTGAATATTTTTAGGTTGCATCTACAACTCATCAAACTTTCCCGCCTCACAGGTTGAATATATGAACCAAATTCTATTTCATTTTTCTTATCGGATAGATAAAAATTAAAAAATCTAAAGACTGACTTATAGATATGAACTTTTTATGTTACAACTAACTCATTTGTTACGGTTTAAATGTACAGTGTGCAGAGTAACAGGAACAGTTTGTAATTTAATGCTGATGTAAACAGAATTTCGTTACTCGGTGGTAGAGTTTTGTGCAAGCTCGTCTGGGTAGGTACCACCCACTCATCAGATATTCTAGCAAAAAACAGCAGTACTTTGTATTTTTGTGTTCCGGATTGAAGGGTGAGTGAGCCAGTGTAATTACAGGCACTAGGGACATAACATCTTAGTTCCCAAGGTTGGTGGCGCATTGGCGATATAAGCGATGAATATCATTTCTTACAATGCCAATGTCTTTCGGCGTCGGTGACCACTTACCATCAGGTGCCCCAAACGCCCGTCCGCCTACCTATACAATAAAAAAATAAATAATGGTCACTGAAAATATTGTACCCTAAAAGTTCTTGAAATCACATTGCTGATATCATCAAGATCATGGGAGCTGCTTGATTACGGTGCCGCAACTAGTGCTTAAGCCTTTTTTTTAGTAAATATAAACTGAAACGGATTTATAAAGTATGTAGCTACGAATTAAAAACTTTCACATTAGCTTTATTATAATTTTATATATATTATATAAAAATATATAGATAGGCCATGACTATAATATAATAGGACAGTAGGATGAACGCGTTTGAGGCAGTTAAATGAATTCTTTAGACATCTCAAATATTAATTTATTATGTTGAAATAGGCGATGGTACCTAATGAAATATCCAAGCTATTTCAGGTATCAAATTTTATTTACATGTTTTCCTTGCATAAAAATATTATAAACACTTATTTTAAATCATTAACTTCCATTGTATGTTATATGAAAATAGAACTACTTTCGACACACCGACTTGTGAAGGGTCCAATCTTTCTTCTGAAACAAAAATCATTTTATTAGTTTTATTTAAATAAGTATATATAAAACTGTTGATAACTACAAACACGCTTATTTACCCATGAGGACAACGGTGGTCGCAGCCATACGCAATCGATATTATTACAAAGCTCTTCAACTATGTATCTAGAGATCTGAATAGGAGACTACAAATCCGTTTAATTTTTTACGGCTTTCGAGGTGTCAGGCCTTATGATAGGCACTTGACCCACAAGGCAGCTGATACTGATACGCAAACGCTGTTTGCTTTGTATTGCATTGTATTCGTAACAATCAGTCTTAAACTGAGTTAGGGGTGAGTGGGATAAAAGTAAACTACTATAAAATATATTAAGCTATACTACTACACTGAGCCCAGATGGCCCAGTGGTAAGAACGCGTGAATTTAACCGATGATATGGGTTCAAATTCGGGCAAGCACCACTTAAGTCCATGTGCTTAATTTGTTATTATAATTCATTTCGTGCTTGACGGTGAAGGAAAACATCGTGACAGACCTGCATGTGTCAAATTTCACTGAAATTCTGTCTCATGTGTATTTCACCAACCCTCATTGAAGCAGCGTGGTGGAATAAGCTCCAAACCTTCCCCTCAACAAGAGGAGAAGAGGCCTTAGCCCAGCAGAGGGACATTCATAGGCTGTTACTGATACTATTACACTCCTGCCATATATTCCAAAATAAAATTACCTGACACTGTAAACTACAATAATGTACTCGGTGACATCCTAAGCACATCTTATTCGTGACTAGGCCGCATATTTTGCAGGTAGGTTGTATGAGGCCCTCACGATTCATTGAAGTTGTATGTGAAGTTGAAGGAGTTATAAAAATATCGAAGTTGTTACTTGAATTAACCTGAATAAAATAAATATATTTTTGATTAATATCAGTGAGAATTATGATTTTACTAATATTCAGTATCTAGATTGCATTCGGAGAAAAGAGATCAAGGGGTTGTAAAATTAATTCCTATTTATTGATTATTGATAATATATGATCTGACTATCAATTATAAATGAAGATTAAAAATAAATTATTTATAAATATGAACATGCATATGCAATACAATTAATTACCAACTGATCTCCAGGATATTGTATGGTACTAATAGGACTATTGAAGCCACTGTCCCTCGACACTGATGATCTTGATGTTGCAAGGCGATTATCATGATTTACATCATCATTGTCTAGAATGATTACTTCTCGTTCAATGTAGGGTAAGTTGTTATGAGTCATTGTTTGTTGAGGTGCTAATGAAGTGCTTTCATTTGGCAAATGTGTTAAAATTTGAGTTCGACTGCATATTACATGGTAATTATTGTCTTTATTTCTTGTGCTCTGTGCTTCAGAATCACACGAACTGCCTGTTTTTTGCCTTTTTGTAACATGATTTTGAGTACAGTTGAGAACATTTGGCTCAACGCTTATTCTTATTTCTCTATCTTTAGGACCACACGACAATATATGAATAAAATCATTGTCTTTATTACTATTTATAACATTTTTAGAAGTGGTTCTTGAAGGTCCATTTTTTCTACATGTGTCGGTGGAAGGTTTTCGTGTTTGATCATTACTTTTAGATTCTAACTGCATTCGGTGCTTGGTATAATCTAACAATTCTCCAATTATTTTGATTAAATAATCACTTGAAATGTTGTACAAAGACTTAGACAAGGCAAGAGCAATCGTTCTATTTAAGAAGTTCTCCATGAATGTCGGATGATTTTCTAGTGATATTATAAACGACTTGAGTATACTGTATGAATTATCAAAATGTTTATGTTTAAAATATCTGTAATAACTTTTAGCTCTTTGGTATTTTGCTTGGTCGTATATTTCCCTTGAAACGTTATTATAATAGTATTTTGAAATTTCTATCAAATCAAAGGATAATTTATCTAATAAATATAATATACTATTTGTTTTACGTGTTTCCAAACCCATACTTGTTGAATGTTGGTGATTGTTATTTGGCAATGATGTATTTATTTGTGAGGTCCAAATAGGTCTTCTGTGGTTAATTTCTCTATTTGTGGCGACATTATTATTCTGTACATTCATAACTTTAGATGTAAGTGTTCCGGTTTCGTAATTTGTTTCACTCTCTATGTCATATGTATTGTCTACTATTTCCAAACAGGCATTTGCGGGGAATTGGTCATCTATACATCTTGATAGTAATTCTAAGTTATTTGTTTGAAATGTTTGTGTTGTAGGATTTTCAAAACAATTATTTATGTTTTCAAGTGATTTATTCAACTCGTTAGTTTCTTCTTCATCAAAGATTAATGTAACCTTAACAGGCTCATTAAAGTTATATGTTGCCATTTGCCGAACAATATCTGAAAAAAAAATTATACTCTTAAGTTCAGTTATCATCTAAATTTAAGGTATGAGAGATAAATAAAAATCCTACATAACAGACATATTATAAAAATACAATTTATATTCGTTTAAAATAATGTTGTTTTATTTTTATTTTATAGGTGGATACGCAAATGGGCTACCTGATGTTAAGTGATTACCACCATCCATAGACATTGGCCATGTAAGAAACATTAATAATTCTCTAGATCGCCAATGTGCCACCGACCTTTGGAACGAAGATGTCATTTCTTTTGTGCCAGTAGTTACACTGGTTTAATCAACCTTCAAACTGGATCGGAATATTACTATTGCTGTTTACCGGTAGAAAACCTGATGAGTTGCTGACTTAATTTGAATGTACTATAGCAAACCATATATTTTTGTTATTGATTTAAGCATGTTTATTTATGTTCGGTTATTGGGTTATATGCCATGTCATTTTTTTACACCCCTGACAACGTGTTTACAAAATTGCTTGATGATCGGTTCGGATCTGCTGCATGAGTAATGAGTAAGTTAAGACAAAAGCATAATAAACAAGCAACTTTCGCTTTTATAACATTAGTAAGGATAAGGAAGTAAGGTAACAAACGACAATCTACTATAATTGCAAATTCAAATTTTTAAATTCAAAATACTTTATTCAACACTGAAGTATTACACTAGCTTATTGGTAGTTAACTAGAAACTACCACCGGGAAAGAAATATCCAGCCCTGAGAAAAACCGGCGAAAGAAACTCAGCGGTTTTTTTTGTCTCATTTTAATGTATTGTACAAAAGAATAAATAGAAATAGCCATGCGGCGATCGTCTTATTCCCAAGGTGTGCTATTAGCCATAAAATCGTTAATTGTATAATAACCTTTAGCACACAAGCGATCATTAACAGTTTTTTTAAATTTAGCCACTGAGGCATTTTGAACGCTTTCTAGGATCCTGTTAAAGAACCGTATACATTGCCCCACAAAAGAGTTACTGACTATGCAGTCGCGTAACGGGAGTAACTAATTTGTGTTTTTTCCTTGTACCAATGCTATCAGTATCACATTTTCTCACAAAATCATTAATGTTTTTCTGTACATACATAACATTACATAATAATTATGTGGGGTAATGCTGTGGGGTAATGCGGCCGCTATCCATACGATATTATTATAGTTTGTACTGCAGAAGAGGGCTATTCGCGCAATCTATAACCTCGGAGCTAGACAATTCCTAAGACAGAAATTTAAAGAAAATGAAATATTAATTGTTGCTTCTATTGAGAAGCGACATGACATTTGGCGCGCAAAATTTTACAAATTTTGTTTTTTATTATTTAACATAATGGACACTAAACCAATACATAGCATTGTTTACATCGTAATACTGTACTTGTTTTCTTTTAATTTTTAAAACCAAAGAGGTATAATCAGCAAAAAATACTACATGTTTATTTCAAGAAAGGGCAGGTCGTTTATATAAATGAGGAATAGAAAAGGACCGAGAATTGATCCCTGAGGGACCCCCATACCGACTGAAACCCCAGGGGATCTTTTTCCATTAACGTCGAACTTCTAAATTCTATTCTTAAGATAAGAATTCAAAAGCCCATGCGCACCTTCTCTGATTCCATAGTGATTTAATTTCCTGACCTGAGTTTCATGTTGAACACAATAAAAAATTGAATTTGAATAAGTCACAAGGCAAATCCCTAAGGCATCCTGCGACTCCTCCCATGCTTCATAGATATTCTTAATTAGTTCTATGCTTGCATCAGTTGTTATACGACCCCTCGTGAATCCAAATTGTTTTCAATGAAGCAGATTGTGTCTGTTAAAGTGAGCAAGCAATTGATTTAAAATATTTTATTTTCAAATATTTTGCTGAGGGTTGGTAGTACTGAGATTGGCCTGAAGAACTACCAGATTTAAATATTGGAATTACATTGCTATGTTTCATCAGGTCAGGAAATATACCACTGAACACAATTATTAAATATTATTACAAGGTGGGGTGCAATCACATCAATAATTGAATTGATAACCTTTACAGATAAACCCCACAAATCAGCTGTTTTCTTAATTTCTAATGATTTAAAAGTATTTATTATATCATTACTGCTTATACTAGAGAAATTAAAGGTAGCACTAAATTCTCTAACTTTTTCTTTGATCCATTTCGGCACCAATTGGAGAGGAAATAAGCGACTTAGTTGTCAAAACTGGTGTTAGCAAAAATTTTTTCAAAGACAAAAGCAACTTCCTGATCATTATTAATGACTTCCATGTTACTAATAAATAACAGTAATTTTGGAGCTGCGGTTATTAATTTTACGAGTTTCACAATGAATAATATTCCGTGTCATTATTATTTTTATGCAGGTTTCTGTGGACTCTATAATTCTAGTTGGTTCATTGAATAAATTTACCAGATTATCTGATGATCTGAATCTAATAGTTGTGGCTGAGTTGTCTAATAAATTTATATTAAAATCACCACAACCAATAATTTCTTTATTAGTTCCAGACAATTTCATTAATACATCTTCCAATATTTTTCAAAAAATTCATATAATCCATTATGGGGTCTGTATACGCATACAACAATGATACGCTCAAGCTCTGCACAGGCTATTTATATAATTTGCTCAATAGAAAGGCTCAAAATGTCTTCCCGTTCTTAAAATTTAAATTTTTTACTGAGAAGTATTTAAGAGACGGTTAAATTGCAGACGGTTAAAGTTAAAAAAAATACTATTTTTCAGTACTTACCACTATCTTTGTTTTGTTCCTCCATTATTTATTTATTTGGAAAATTTCTGAAACAAATGAAGAATTTTAAATACTAAAGAAACTTTTCAATATTTGTATTTAACTACAACTAATTATATAGTAAGGAAAGAAAATGCAAAACATATCGCGGGTAATTTACGCGTTAAACTGAGTGACTCTGATTTCACGTAAGAGTTGCATGTCGATAATCCACTTGAGTAAAGGTTCGAATCAGTTAAGGTGTAAGCAATTGTATCGATAGTTTATCGATACCATTGTTACGTGCCAATATTGTCGATATTATCGATAGTTCCCCCATGTGCAATACTATTGATAACAGCAATACTATCGATAGTTATTCATTCGATAACAACGATAGTATCGATAGTATTGCAAAATACATCATTGTATTGTTTTAACCAAAACCTATACTATCTAACTACTATAACTATCGATAGTTATGGTTAAAATGAATGGGTACTCAAACTATCGATTGTTCTGCAACACTTCTTCAAACGTCACGTGTCGACGCCCAATCAGCCGCGTCTTTGAAAAAGCCGACATCGCCTTACAGCATGAACCGGTGGCTTAACAAAGATACATTTGTAGGAGCGAAAAGTAGCTAATAAAATGGTTCAAATATATTAAATAATATTTAAGGGCAGCCTTACATCACGCTTATTAATTAAATATCTGTTTTAGTTGGCCGACAATATCGCACCTTATCGCGCAATATCGCGCTGAGTAGTAGTGACACGGCCTTAACCCGTGCCATTTTTCATGTATGAGTAAAGTAAGTGTAAGTTTTGTATAAAACGAGTGCAAATTATATTGCAGCTGGCATTATTAAGCAGCCTTTGATTAAGTGGTCATAAACCATAATTATTATTATCTGAAGAGTTTGTTTGGTCAAGCGCATTGAGATTAGGATCTCGATCTATGCCCCAAATTAAAATCTCTTTCGGTATTGGTGATGGGCTATCCATTTAATGAAAAAGGGTATTTAACATCACGCTACAACCAATAGAAGTAAAGCATCAATGAAAAATGTAGCAAAATCGAAGAAAAAATATTCCTTTTGAGAGCTTCCGTTGCGTGCGCTGCGTAAACGGTTAAAGTTAGGCAAAAATCACGTATGACAGAATTATTTTAGAGTTCAAAGAAAACGTCCACGACATCATATGTGTATTATTTAAGGAGTGAGTCGTCACTATAACCTTTTCTATGGTAATCAAATTTGTTGCATTAACTATAAGTATGCTTTTATTGATATCTTTATGTTATACATGGAACCGCGGGAACACGGCAAGTTACCAATAAAACTCTTAACAGACAGATTTACATTTAAGTCTGATATTCTGTTAATTTCAAGGCTGAATATACTTATAAGGAACCGTGATACATTTTTTTATATACATCTATATCACAACTAGCATTAAACTATATTTATATTAATTAATAAAATTTTGATTTTCCTTGATACCCCATACCTACCACCTAGTAGGTATAATTTACTTAAAAATAGATTTGACTTTTTGTCCTTAACGAATAATATGTTATTATAATGAATAAATAATAATATAATTATAATAAAATATGAGCGTGGTTTAGGAAATGAAATGGGTTTAAATCTGACACGTAGATGAAGCTATTTGAAATGTTATATGCAAAGTAAATGAAGATATCTAGAAAATTTTAGGTCTAAAAAAGTTGAATAGTGTTTTTATGTCGGTTATATTTCTTTAAATATCCTTAAAAATTAATGCAGGCAGGTGTAACCTTAAATTATTAAATATTCTAAATAGAATGAGCACCATTATAATGACAACGTATAAACGGGTATCAGGCAATGACTTCTTTTACTTTGAAGCTCTTACAAAGTAAAAAAAGACATCTGCATTATTTCAGTAAAATAATGATTTAGTTATAAAACTCGATATACAATAAATAAAAAAAACATACAGACGAATTGATAACCTCCTCCTTTTTTTTAAGTTAAAAAGGTTATTTTAATTCATCATGGAAAATTTCATGTCAATCGGTACATAAATCTCAAAATGGTTGCTATTTTTCACTAAAACTGGTCTCCTGAAAAGTTGCTATTTTATAGATGTTCTTATCTACTTTGCTGCCATCGATACGTAGGTACTTATGAACACCTTTATGAGTACCTTTACCTTAGATTAGATAAGAACCCCAATCAATAGTATAATTTAAATTGCAAATACATATATTATATTTGTTTTTATTGAAATTATTCGTTATATAAATTTGACTTAACTAGAAAGCTAATGGTCAAATAAATAAATCATCATGTTCTATATTAAAATGTAGACGATTGACATAAAACATGTAGATAAAAAAAATGTTTATAAATATGTGATAATGAAAACATAAATATATCATACCTTCTATGGTCACACAATATCACTGTAAATATGAGAGTTTAATGTTCTTAATCACATCACAAATACTCCACAATAATTAATAAATCACTGATTTACATGAAACTACTCAAAAACAATGGACTAATACTAGTACTAAATACTGCAGGAGCCCGAACTCTAAATACGCGTAAGTGATCCGTGGTGTTTGCCGGCCGGGTTGTGACTGGAATGAAAATATGACATTAATTAATATTGGATGACTGGATCATTGGATGGTGTTGTTTTATTTGCTTGTCTGGCTAAGTCAAGACAAAGATTCATGCGTACGAAATAAGGGAAGTATATCTATCCCTTTCTGTTATTTACGAGCTTTTGTTATCAGGTTTTGATGTTTATGTTCTATATCTTATTTTACTACTTACTACATATAATATTACTGATATTTTAAAACTTTTTATAGTTTTGACATATTTCTACCAGGTAGTTCGGTAGATTGTTTGATAATACTCATACTTAAGTCTTTGTTTTCGGTTTGTAAATAACTTTGTAAGTTAAAATTTATAGGTGAGCTAGGTATTACGTCTTATCGTCGAAAAGATTTCCTTCTCATAGTTTTGTTAAATTTTATACTTAGTTGGTTTCTTAACGCTTAGTTGATAAAAGATACAATTTCCTGTGAAGTACGTTGCATTCACAATAAATAAAATACGGGGACAGATATTCAAGTATTTCAGAATGGATATAAGGTTATGCTGTTTTTTTATGACCAATTTTAGTGTATGTTGCTTTATTTAGATCCGGCTGCGGCGAAAACCAATACATAAAAATAGTACCCCCGAAAATAAAACTACAAAATAATGTTGTTTAAACTGAAATTCCTACTACAATTACTCTCCTCTTAATGACTTCTTTAAGTTATACGCGAGTCACGCTATCCAAATACAGGAACATTGTTTTAAAAATAATATAAATAATATTATAACAACCAAGGAAGATCAGGTTGAAGACATTATATATACACTGGATTTCGGAGAACGAATATAAAGGTTATATGAACACAATGATGTAATTAAAGAGACAAAGGAACATTTTCAGGTATCGCTTTGTCCTGTACCCTACCATTACAGCTGTCTATGAAATCAAAGACTAAACATTTCAACAGAAAAAAAGATTCACTCACCTAATGTAGTGGAGTGGTTAAGTAGGTATAGTTTTCTTTTTTGTAAATTTTAGTAAAATATTTTTTTAAAGTATTTTTTTTGTTCGAATATTTTGACTCTCGAGTGAAACCGTGGGCATAGCTAGTTGAAATATGGGTAGGTATACCATATATAAAATATCATAAGTATTTAGTTCGAATGTGATAATTTGATGTTTTAAATGCTAAAAAATTTTTTTAAGTTATTAATTATTATTAATTGTGTCATATTTTCAACATTTCGACTGAATAATTTTCACACACACTTTGCACACTTTAAAATTTTGTTTGGATAATTATTAGTATTTTATGTTTTTTTATTTATTTATTTTAATATATTTTACATCACGATGCAGCAACAGGCACCTTTCTATGACAAAAAACACGCGCGAACTTTCAAGTTTTGAATACTTTATCATATTAAAGATAGTTTACTATACTTTCTCGGTTAAAAGCAGTTTAATCAGTAAACTAAGTGCCAGTAATAAAAAATGCAGAGGACACCAGAGTGTTTGTGTGTGTGTGTGTGTGGCACTCAATAGGTAACTACTATAGAGCTTGCGTTATCACATTGAAAGTAAAATATCTCAATCACTCCATTTTTTGCATTTGTTTTTTTCACTTTGACCTATTAAACGAGATTAAATTCGACCTTAGATAGTAATGTAGGAAGACGATAGTGACACACATGACCCAGGCGAGAAAGATATATTCGATATACTTTCGATATAGAAAAATATAGTTATAATATTCGACATCAAAATGTTAATGTGTTAATCAGTAAATTTTTAATAAATCAAATAAATCGGTGTTAATATCATGGTATAAAAATAAATCCTTTCTTTAAACTGTATTAATTTGATAACACCCAGTTTTTTTTTTTATAGCATAGGTAGGTGGACGAGCATATGGGCCACCTGTGGGGCCACGTTGGGGCTGTGGATGGCCAAGTCGATGCTGACGTCGTCTCCACCGAGCAGGATCGGACCTTTTCCGTTCCTGCTCCGCCGTCTCTCTCTGGACCATGATGGTCTCACAGAAGGAGGCTACGGCATCGCCGACACGATTGCTACGACACGAGATGTCATGTCCAACTTTGCGGACCAGGACTTACATTTCCGCGCCCCACCCGGGGCATGTCTCCACCAGAATGTCCAAGGGAAAGCGCGCTAGGACGTTTGCGGCCTCGTAAGATATCGTGCGATATCCCTGCACTATGCGGATTGCCACTCTCTGCTGCGAACCTTGAATCATAGCCCTACAGCGGCGAACGCCCGATAGCCTATCAGACTAAACGGGTGCCTCGTAGAGCGTCATCGATTGCACGACACCGGCATAAAGACTGGATCGCTTGCGAGAAGTGTCGCCGCCGTCCACAACAACGTACGGAAACCACGTATCGCTCTCACCGCTATGACTCTCTACGGTCTTCGCAGAAGAGACCATTTACAAGCGGTGAGAGCGTCCACCCAAATGGGTGCACCATACGGTCCAAACTGACTGCGGCATTGATATCTCAGTTGGACAAAGTGTTGATCAGATCAGACTCGGATACCTCACGTGGGCCTTTACCTCTATCACCGTCCCTTGGACGATCATACACGCCCCACATGGGCGGCCCAAACGTGGACCGTAGCATAAAATTGCCCTCGTTTTAGAGATGGAGACCCTTGAGCTCAACATTCCTATCCGTTCCATTGCGTGCAGGAGCCAGACGAAGCCGACGTTCCACAGAATTGGGCTCAGAACCGACCGGTGTGGAACGCCGCAACAGTAGATAGGATTCGAGAGTTCTCGCCCACTGGCTGACTGACTGAGCCTAATGAGCTTATTGTCATTGCTAATGAGGGCTGGAGTCGAGATAGCATCAAGAAAACAAGTTTTATCATAACTACTTCTGTGCATTGTCATTCCAAAAATTTTAATTAGTTTTGAACTTCTACCTTTCGGATTTTTTCATTCCTCTCTCTAAGGTCGTGTTGTCAAGAACGTTGAATTATACAGGGTTAAGGGTAATATGTCACGATCCTTTTAAAGGGTTATAGTTCAGGACAATAGCTATCAAATGACCCCCAAAATGCTTATGCAAAAGTGTATCGTTTTCGAGTTATTAATTTTTTAATATTTTTTTTATTTAAAGGATGTTTAAGATTCTAAAATTCAATAAAAAAAAAATCAACGTATTTTCCCTATTTTTTTTTGTATTTCTTGCTAGGGTACATCCTAGTTAATAATAACCAGTTATAAAACAAAAACAATCTTCAAGCATTTTTAAATTACAGATCCAAAACTGTACAACTTTTCGATTTTTAATTTTGATTCTTTAAGTTACTCGCAATTTTTTTGTAAAAATCACTATGGCTCTTATGGTGCGGATCATTTTAAAAACATCTGCGTTTCCTTAGCTATCCATCGGTACATAAAAAGTACAGTAACAATCATAAACTCAGGAGAAAATTAGATAACAAAGAGACCAGGTAGGAAATTCTAAGAAATGCTATTGTTAAGAAATTAAATCTCGATCAAAGACAAAAGGACCTCAATGCAAAGTAGTTAAAAATTATTTTTAATAGGGGTAATAGGTAAAAAAGGAGAGATAAACCAGAGCTGTTTGTGGAATATTATTATCAATTCCTTTGAATTTACCGTCATTTTTTCTAATTTCCTTTTGTCTCATTTCTTTTAGGAATAAGAGTAATAAAACCTTGTCGGGTCTAAACTTTAATATCTTCACAGTATGGAAAATGAAAGTGTAGTTTGTGTTAGTCACATTTTTAATACTGCCGATCATAATATATCAAATAATATTTTTAAGGAAGATGATGATGAACAACTCTACAATATTTGTGAACAAGGGGGGGGGGGGAATTAATGATTTATAGTACCACTACAAACTATTCAAACGCCAAACTATATGATTCTAAAAGGTGATGACTTAGATATCTTTTTTTCATCTTTGTGACGCTTTTAAACACAAAATAAGTGCTTTCGAAAAAAAAAGACAGTGGTTGGAGTATCAGACGTATCATATCGTTAGAAATTAATGTAAATAAGTTCAATCCATTGCGCGGTACTTCGTTCGTTGAATTACCTCAAGACATTAGATCTAAAAAGGGTGTTATAAATGTGAAAAACGTAGACAGTTTATTTCTCAAATGGGCTTTACTTTCTGCTCTATACCCTGTGGTAAAAAAAATTGATCGGGTATCATCTTATGCATTCGAATATTAAGATTTGATGGTGTTTCTTTTCCTGTAAAAATGTCTGACGTATCGAAAATTGAAAAGTTAAATGATATTAGTATAAACGTTTTTGGACTAGATTATGACAAAATCAAAAAACAATCAAGTGTGGTAGGTCCATTGCATTTAACGAAATGTGAAAAACCAATTCATATAAATTTACTTTATGTGACAGACGGAAGTAATGTTCATTAAACTTACATAAAAAACTTATCGCGTTTAGTAAGTAAACAAATTTCACATCAAATCATCACGGTGCCGTTTATATTTGTAATTCATGTTTACTTCACTTTCCAACTCAAGAAAGATTGAATAATCATAAAAAACCATGACTGTGCTCACATTTGTACAAATTTACCAAACGGAGATCAATCTAGGAAAGATTGGTTTGATAATCCAACTTTAAATGTATAAATTAAAGTTTTTGCTTATCTACCAACCTGTCTGGACCACATTACTTGCTTATCTACCAACCTGATACAGTCCTGCTACGATATTCTTTGAACATAAATACAATAGAGATACAGAATTACTTGAGAGAAATTAATTCAAGTTTTGAATATAATGTGTATGCAGCAAACCGTTTGCCGATTTATGTAGTAATACCTGCATATATCATAAGCAACTTAGATAGCGACAATAAACCAGGCTCTCACTGGATCGCCACACATATAGATGGAAATGGATTTCGACAATACTTTGATTCATATGGTCGACCACCTCATGGTTATCATCGCATGTTTTTGGAAAGGAATTCTAAGATGTGGAACTACAATAATAACCGAATGTAAAACGATTTTACCTCAGTTTGTGGCGGTTACTGTCTATTGTATTTGTATTGTAAATATCGAGAAATGAGGTTGAAGGACTTTCTTCAACTATTTGATGGTGATACTATGTGCAATGATATAATATTATCTGGTTTATTTAAGTAATGTTTTCATGTAAATAAATGAAATACTATAGAATGCTTGTTGATTTATGCCTACCCATAGTGAGTTAAATTTCAGACAGTAAAGAGTTTAAAATTAAACTGATGCTCATATAATTTTGACAAGTAGTTTACATAATATGAACAGCTAAAATTATTTCGTCAAGGAACACAAATCTCTCACAAGTCTCTAAAGTTAAAAATACATTTATTAATGAAAATGTTATACAGCATCCTTCTTAAAAAAAATTATTTTTTTATGTTTATCAAGGCGCGAGAAACTGTACATGATTTCTCCGTGCAGTGACGGAGTAAGAATACAATTCACTGCCACTCTCTTTCCCATGGGTGTCGTAGGCGACTAAGGGATATCTGAGCGACCATCTGCTAATCTGGTGGTAGGATGTCAATCATGGCTTGTTACCACCATACGCGTGGTGAAAAACTCGTAAAGTGTTCAAGCGTTCCTAATCAGCTCGCGAGGCTGCCCCACCAGGCCACGCATAATCTTGGTGTGGACCGTCGTGCCGGTTGGTGACCAGACGGTGGGGTCCCGGCGGCCACCACCGGGAGGGTTGGGGGGCCCTTCAGTCCGGCGGATCTGTCTGTCAGGACGGACGTTTGTTGTCACCGTCTGCGCTGCTTGGAGGACCCTTCCTTCTCCATGTTGGTGGTACGTGTAGACCTGATTCGTCAGAGTCGAGTCTACGTGTGCCTCTTCAGATCCCATAATGGTGACTTGGAGACAAGCCGACTATTTGACCATCTTAGTCGGGTGGCAGAATCTGCGCAAAAGCAGTTTCCTGTTTGTTTTCCTTAGCTCACAGTCCGCAGGAGAAAGCCGATCTTCTGGCAAAACTCTTTGCGGATAACTCTGTGGTCGATGAATGCAGTGCGCTGCCACCTTCAATACCTTCATGTGGTCACACGATGCCTGACATCAAAATTAGGCAGCGTGATGTGCGTGCAGAGCTGCAACCACTCGATGAGCGGAAAGCTAGTGGTCCCGATGGATTACCAGCCATAGTGCTGAAGAAGCGTGCAGCGGAGCTGTCTCCTGTGTTGACGCGCCTGTTCCAGCTGTCTCTTTCTACAGGATGTGTGCCAGATTCTTGGAGAGAAGCTAAGGTGCAAGCGGTTTCCAAAAATGGGGATCGATCTGACCCGGCAAATTATCGGCCAATAGCTATCACCTCAGTTCTTTGTAAGGTGATGGAACGGATCTTAAACAACCGACTGATCCATTACCTAGAATAGGGTTATCCAAAAAACGGCCCGCGGGCCGCATGCGGCTTGTTTTCATGCGGCCCGCGACGCAAATTATAATCAGACAATAGCTTTGGACATAAATAGTTTGGATAATAGAATTCTTTGTCAAAACAAATAATCAATATTTAGTATAATTTATTAACTTAGTGCCACCATATAGCTCAACTAAAGGCAGCAATATCTTTCAAGCAGTTAACAAAACTGTTATGAAATACGGTGGGTTTCAAAAATGTTCTTGTATTGTGGCCGATGGAGCAAAAGCTATGACAGGAAACGTTACAGGACTTACGGGACTTCTAAAACAAAATGGCATCGATTGCCCATTAATCCATTGCATCATACACCAAGAAGCCATATGCGGAAAATCTTTGCGCCAAATGAATGCCATGAAAATAGTTGTTAAAATAACTAATCTTATTAGAGGCGGAAACAAAGCTTCCAGTCATCGTAAATTTCGTATTTTTTTTACCTGAAATTGACGCAAGCTATGGGGATCTGCTATTGCACTCAGAAATTCGATGGTTGAGTGCTGGTCAGTGCTTGCAGCACTTTTTCGCTTAAAGGAAAGACATTCCCATATTTCTTAAAAATGAAATAATATCTGATACAAATGATATGGAAACTAAAATGCAAGATCCTGAATTTCTTGCTGTTCTTGCATTTTTAACTGATATGACACAACATTTGAACGAATTAAATTTGAAATTACAAGGCAAACAACACAATATAGCCAACCTGTACGGATATGTAAATGGGTTCAAAAGTAAACTGAGATGGTTCAAAACGTCACTGGAAATAAATGATTTTTCTTTTTTTCCGAGTTGCCAAGAATATTACACCGAAATGGGAAATTTTGAAGGATGCAAATTTTCTGACCACCTGAAGTACATCGATGAGGTAATTTTAGAATTTGAGCAGCGTTGCGCTGATTTCAAATTAGAGAGTGTTTTTGGCTCTATTTACGCATCCATTAACAATTCAAATCGAAAGGGTAAAGACTGAATACTAGTTGGAATTATGTGACGTACAGTCAGATCCCTTTTACAAGGGTAGAACAGAAGCTGGAATGGATTTTTATAAGATACTTGGCGATCGTTTCTCCAAACTAACAAATTTTGGCTTGAAAATGGGATCGATGATAGGCAGCGCTTATTTATGTGAAAGTGCGTATTCAACAATGAACTTTATAAAATCTAAGTAAAGATCTTCACTGCCAGATAAGTCAATTCTTCATGCAATGCGCCTGCCAACAACGAATGCTGATGTTGATATCAATATGATTGTTAAAGATAAATTAACGAAGAATCAATAAACGTATAAAGAAATTATTACCCTGTATTTTTTTAGCTGAAAACTGTTTTTTTTTCTGCGGCCCTCTAGCTTTTGTAGTAAATTTAAATGGCCCGCAACGGTATGTAGTTTGGACAGCCCTGACCTAGAAGATCATTGTCTAATTAATGATCGTCAGTACGGGTTTCGACCAAAACGGTCCACAGGAGATCTTCTAGCGTACGTAGCACACCTCTGGGGTGAAGCTATCGACAAGCGTGGGGAGTCGTTGGCTGTCAGCCTCGATGTCTCCAAGGCTTTCGACAAGGTCTGGCACAGAAGTCTTCTCTCCAGCTACGGCCGGTCTGCCGGCTCAGCTCTGCACCTGGATTGCCAGCTTTCTACACAAGTGTAGCCTTCGGGTTTTAGTTGATGGTTGCGCTTCACAATTCCAAGTAGTGAATGCTGGGGTCCCCCAGGGGTCTGTGCTATCCCCCACACTCTTTCTTTTGCATATCAATGATATGTTCTCTCTCGGGAACATACATTGCTATGCAGATGATAGTACAGTGCATGGGGGGATACCACGGACGCGCAGTAGCCGGGCGGGCGGAAACTGAGGAGAGGCGGAGGGATCTTGTTGTTTAACTCGATAGGACGTTAGGACTCATCGCCAAATGGGGCTCTGACAATCTTGTTGAGTTTAACGCCAAGAAAACACAGGTATGCGCTCTCACAGCGAAACAGTCACCATTTTCCCCTCCTTCTTCCCTCTGTGGCACTACGCTGGAGATACATAGCAAAGTCGCCATACTGGGGATTGACGTCCGGTGCGACCTCAATCCACGGATCACATCGAGGCTGTTATAAAAACAGCCCTAAAATCGGAGTCCTAAACAAGTTGCGGCGTTTTTTCACGCCACAACAACTGTTCCTGCTGTATAAAACACAGGTACGGTCCTGTGTCGAATATGGCTCGCACCTCTGGGATGGCTCCGCTAAGTACTTACTGGAGGATATACCTTGGATCGGTGCAGCGACGTGCGGTGGGGCATTATTGGCGACGTAAAGGTCACCAACACCCTCGAGCCTTTATAATTGCGTCGAAAGATAGCGGCACTGAGCGCTTTCTATCGACTGTATCACGGCGAGTGCTCAGAGGTATTATTCTCCCTCATTCCTGCTTCCCCATTCCTTCACAAGTCTGCGCGTGCTGGCTCTCGATGTCACCGCCTAACTGTGGCATCAATTCCATCGCGCACGAAGAAATTTGGCAACTCTTTTTTTTGTCGCACCTCCAAAACATGGAATTCTGCATCTTCATGCAAATCACTACCATCAGGTGGAGTAGAGTCATATGCCCATATCCCAGTCATACGTCGGGCTTTAAAAAAAAAACTTACCTCCATTTTATTCGAAGAGCCCTTGGGAATAGTCATGAAAACTATACCAATCAACGTTCTTGACAATGAAGATATTAAAGTTTGGACAGCAAAGAGTTTAAAATTAAACTGATGCTTATATAATTCAACGATCTTGACAACACGACTCTAGACAGAGGAATGAAAAAAATCCAGAATATATAGCAAGCGATAACATTAGTAAACTTGATAAGTAATTACCTTTGCGATAGTAGAAGGTGAAAGTTCAAAACTAATTAAATTTTTTGAAATGACAATACACACAAGTAGTTATGATAAAACTTGTTTTCTTGATGCTATCTCGACTCCAGCCCTCTTTAGCAATGACAATAAGCTCATTAGGCTCCTAATTACGCACCTATTGGTTTTTGCTAACTTTTGAATGGAGCAAGCTACGTGAAAACGGATGAGTGCAATCGATCGGGCGTGTGTCAAAACCCCCAACTAGACACCAAACTTTTTTTTTTATGTAAGAGGGGGGAAAGTGACTACCACCGCATATGGACACCTGCATTATCCGAGGACTTGAAGGTGCGTTGCCAGTCAGGGAGGAAAGAGTACGCTCTCTTCTTGAAGGTTTTTATGTCATATCGGTTCAGAAAAGTCGGTGGCGAGAGCTGGTTCCACAAAGTGATTGTGCGAGGCAGGAAATTCCTTAAGAAACGCACTGTTGTGGATTTCCAGATATCGAGGTGATGGGTGATGAATTTTGAGTTCTGGCGCGATGTCCGGTGGTGAAATTCAGCTGCCGGGACTAATCCAAATAACTACTCAGAATACTCCCCGTGATATATGCGATAGAGGATGCAGAGTGACCCAACAACTCTACGCAAATCCAAAGGATCAAGCCGGTCGGTAATAGCTTGATCGTCGATTCTTTCCAAGCTTCTTCCTTTTGGAAGAAGCTGGTACTAGGCAGCTCCCACCCAGAGGTGAGAGCAGTACTCCATGTGGGGCCGAATTTGCACCAAGTATCCCGATACTGGCTGTGGCAGCGAGGGGAGTATTTTAGCGGTTAACGCGCAAACTTGATTCTTAATGAGGTTGAATTGGACCAAGTTCAGCCGGCCCCAGTCTGAGACCTTGGTTAACAAGGTCTCGACTTCAGACACACGTTTGTTCCGACACAAGGCGACGTGTTCCCGAGAAATATTAGCACGGCCGGCGTAAAGGACGTCTACAGTGCTGTCATCCGCATAGCAGTGAATGTTACTGATTTGTAACATATCATAAATATGCAGAAAAAACAGAGTAGGTGAAAGAACACAGCCTTTTGGAACACCAGAATTGACGAATTTTAAACTTTTAAACACAATTTCTCGGGAAGCCCGTAGGATGGAAGCTTGGAAAGTAACGCTTTATGCCATACCCGATCGAAGGCTTTCGCTATGTCCAGACTGACTGCTAATGCCTCCCCCTTGGACTCAACCGCCGTAGCCCATCTTTGAGTAAGGTATACTAGAAGATCACCAGCTGAGCGACCCCGATGGAAGCCGTACTGGCGGTCGCTAATCAGCTGATGCTCCTCAAGGTACCGCAGGAGCTAGCAGTTAATGATGGACTCCATTACCTTGGAGAACAAGGAGGTGATAGCAATAGGCCTACAATTTGATGGATCAGAGCGATTGCCTTTTTTAGGGATCGGGTGCACTAAAGCAGTCTTCGAAGAATTCGGGACTATGCCTAATGTGTAGGAGTGTCGGAAATGACGCGTTCAGACCGGTGCCAGCTTGGGAGCACGCCAGCAGAAAAAGTGCTTTACGAACTGCACTCTGTCGGAATTTAATTTCCGGCATCGTGGTATCACACCGCAAGATTGTCGGTGGTGTCTTACCTTGATCATCAAGAGTCGTGTATTCCCCGTCATTGCAAACGTTATTCAGGAAGAGAAAAATGAGTATTCTAATCCAAATATTTTTAGAGTTGATTTGGAATACCAAGTTTTGACTGAAATATTTTAAATTAATATAAAAGCATTTTATTTTTGGAAATTCTTTTTATATTATTCGTAACCAAAATAACTAATTTAGTCATGATTCATTATTTAATGTTTATTTTTGTTTACAAGCCCAAGGCTATTTTTACTTTAATTAAGGACATTCCAATTATAAGCGGGCCATAATTTGACTTTAAATTCCTTATCGCATTCTGTTTATCAAACACTTTCATATAATAAACATAAGTATCAAAGGGACTTTGAAAATGATAAATCGCATTTTGCGGCGTCTGCCAACATTTGGTTATATTGCTACGTGTGTACCGTGGGTACAAAATTTTAGCGCGTTTGAACACCGGAAGGTAGGTTTTTAAATTAAAAGATTTGATTACCGGCACGGAGTGAAACTAAATAAAAGCTGTAATAAGCGTATAACTTCGATGACATTCTATAAAATAAGTAAAAGACTAGAAAACCTTACATTTATTAAAAGTTCTTTAGAACCTGCTACATTTTTAATACTTCCATGTATAATGAATCTCGAAAAATATTCGATAATATTAATGTTACTTCTCACATTTTTATGGATTCCTATTTCTAGAAGAACAAAGGCTTTTTATTAAAACAATTGTTAATAAAAAGCTTTTGTTCTTCTTCTGAAGTTAATTTACGATCTGGATTCTTACATAATAGGCGATCTATTATATAACAATTCAGTTCGTAAATTTTGAAAACCGACTTATTTGTTGAAAAACCCTAACTATTAATTAGTTTAATTAAGTACATATTTGAAATAAAAATTAAATACGTTTCCGTTTTTACCTACAATTTCAAAGGACTATTGTGCACACACATATGGCTAATGGGTAGCGTGTACCGGTGAAGTCTAAAAAGACACTTACTTTTTTAGTACAGTAATCAAATCCATGCAGTTGAATACGACTCAATGAAGAAGTCGTCGTTGTAAAGTTCAACCATGGTATAATTACAGTATTATCATCATTAATAATCTATATATACGGGGTTATTTTTAATGACCCAGCAACCTCGCAGGATAGGATAGTAGGACTAGGTAGATAGCTAACACTATAAGCAACAGCTTTTGTTAATTTGTTAGATTTTATTTTCATACAAAAATAAGTATTAATTTAATTTCCCGCTTGAACGTTTATAAATCTACGCGCAACGCAAAGATCGACGCGTCGCGTCGTCCTTTAGTGTATGAATGAAATATAGACCTACAAATGTCACGACAGTACAACAAAATATTTGTAAAATCATTTTTTTTCATGTATTGGAATATGTCCGAAGTCATAGAACAAAATTCACCACCTAGGAGGGTGAAATAGGGGTTGAAAGTTTATACGGCGAGTTCGTCATTTTAGATGTAAGAAGCATGAAATTAAATATAGAAGCTTTTAGTTAGAAATAAACAAATATGTAATTCAAGATTTTTCAAAATTTACCCCCAAGCGTGTGAAATAGGGGTTGAAAGCTTTAATGGCGGGTACGTCATTTTTTATGTAAGAAGCGTAAATTTTTTATACAAGCTTCTGGTTAGAATTGAATTAATACGTATTTCACGGTTTTGGAAATCTACTCCCCAAGCGGGTAAAACAGGGGTTGAACGTTTGTATGGCGGGTCCGTCATTTTTGATGTAAGGTACATGAAACTTTATATACGTGCTTCTGTTAAGAAATAAAATACGTATTTCAGGGTTTTCGAAAATCTATCTCCCAAGAGGGTGAAAAAGGGGTTGAAAACTTGTATGGCGGGTCCTTCATTTTTCATGTAAGGAGCTTGAAATTTTATATTAGCCTAAAGCCTCTGGTTAAAAATAAATAAAAGATGTAATCTTTCAGCGTTTTTGTAAATTATGTCGCGGGCAAAGTCGCGGGTTAACCGTTTGCCCTATATAAATTTAGATTATGAATAGAACTTTATAATGATAGTACTATATATAGAAAGGATTTATAATGAAATAAACTAATATTAAAATATATAGTTACGTCAATAAGATAATTATATTTTCTTATTATGATTATGATATAATATCACCACGAGGTATATAGTACACGTGCCACGAATACACAAGGGAGAAGAGAGCGGTGGCGGATAGGAATACAATGCCCCGCTTACATTCAGTTACTTTGAATCGATATTTGACCAACGCAAACATGTTTCAATTCAGCATCTAAAATTTTTATACTAACATTTTTAATAAAGAAATAATCCAGAGCGAATGACTAAAAATATTGGACTACTAACGCTGGATTCGAATGGAGTAGCCGCTATGTTGGCAATACAGTGCCTTCTTACCGTACTTGGTGGTAGAACTTTGTGCAAGCTCGTCTGGGTAGGTACCACCCACTCATCAGATATTCTACCGCAAGACAGCAATATCCGCAAATCATCTGTACGTAGCAATTAGTGTTATACACAAAATTCAGTGATTAATGTATAGGTACTAATGGTGGCTAGAAAAAGTTATGTATTCTATATCGATTTTGATCACGGTGGATTTTCCCAATAGATGTTTTACGAGTCGGTATACACGGTCATCTTACAAACTATGTATATCCGCAGCCTAAGTAGTTTTAAGTTAGCCTCTTAACCAAAAAAGGCATTCGAACGGGAAAAATATTTGTAATATGTAAGTTGTAGTGAAACTTTTATACATTACATTTTGACTTTAAAGACTAATTTTAGAGATCAGCAATTCATAATTATGTAATAATTTTCCTAAATTAGATGTTACTTCTTTCCATTTACAATGCAATCTTAATTAAAATATTAATTCTTATCAAAAAGACTTAATATCAATATAAGACAAAATCAACTAGTTGCAATAGTCTTATGTTTTATATTGTCATTACTATAATAGATTCTGTAAATCTAAACATTTAGCGCCGAAACATGAAAGTGTTTGTTTTTCGTTTTCAGGTTTTCAGTCGAAGTTTGATCGTCGGGCGCGCTCTACGCCATCGTAGCAACCGCGAAATTTCGTGTTATTTCGACTTCCAAAGATTTTATTGAATATTTCTATTATATATTTTTTTCTGTATTAAATTGTAATATTAAAGAAAAAAAGATTGTTGCGGAATCGTAGCCACTTATTAAATTTTCGCCTCAAATATTTTGTTTTTATTTATCAGTGCGGACAGATAAGGCTATGTCGCTGACGGGTAAGGAATTTTTACTTTTCAATTAAATTGATTGAAAATATTGCGGCATTTTTTTAAAAATCCAAATTAAATACTATGGCTAAATATAACAAATATACTGGATTTTATGTATGTAATATAATTAACTATTTTCCGAGGATAACGTTATCATATATATCATGTGTTTGCGGAAGTTTAAATAAAGAAACTAAGAATTTTGTTTTTGTGTCTAAAAATACCCAATAAATCTCTCCAACAGGTAATATTTAGAAGAAATGTATCACAGCTCTAAGCCATTAAAAAGAATTACTGTCACTGTTAGTGTAAAAGGTCGTATCTTTATAAAGTACGCACTTTACGAGTGAAAATTTGTTCTTTGAAAGTGCTTTTTCTACTGTTTTGTTACTATGATAATGAAATTCGCCTTCTTTTGTTTAGTAATGCTATATAACTTGTATGCGCCTTTATATATATAAACATTTCTTGTAAGGGCTTAGTATTCAGAGACTGTTTTGTTACGAAAAATCATACGGGATATACGGATATGGATTACAACTTTCAGTAATGGAAATATTTATCTTGTACGATTTTATGTAAGAACAAACTCGAAACTCACTCACAAGATCGTGTAATATCAGAAAGTCATAATATGTAACATTGACTATAATAATAATAATGATTCGTATAAACATAAATATAAAGGATCGACGCATTAAAATAGCGTATCCCCCGGACGCTGTTTTTCATCAGTTCTTATAGAATAACAATTAAGTCTATTTTTTAAATTGTATTTAATTTCTAAATTGACTAAAAAGTTTTATCTACTAGGAATAATGTTGGAATATTTGTAACTATTTCAAGGATGCTTCTGACAAAACAAAACAAAACCTTGCTCCTTGAGCCTAAGCTCAAGAAGTGATTTAGTTGAAGTACCTTCCGTTGTAGGGTCCGTAATAAAATGAGCTCGATTGTAACAAACTATCGGTTTAAGTATATACGGCAATTTTTAATAATTTACACATTTGTTTACACTTTATATACTGACTATGCTACTGACGTAAAAGGCCCTTAGTACCCTTAGGTAAGAAAATATTGTTTTTGCCACGAAAATGCTATTGAAACATTATTTGAAAATTATTTCCACATCTCGTATGTAGAACTATATCAATATCTATGTTTATGCTTAAAATAGATTGAATGTGTGTTCATAATATTAACATATTATGTACTTGTAAAAGTTAGCAAGACCATTCTTGTTAAGGTTGTATCAGTACAAGGTTGTTGCGATCATTTCTTGTAAATTGCTTTGACACGATCGTCATCTTTGTAAAACGTCTTTGTTACAATAAGTCGCTAATAATAACTACAATTCCGAATATTAGATAATTATTCTATTCTCATGAATATGTTTACATTTAAATATTACAGTTTTGACACAAGTCCTAAAGTCAATATTATAGTAGTATTATATTTATTTTCGACATTCAAAATTGAAAATAAAAATAAAAAATATATAAAAAATTGGCCAAAGTATTCGATATGGTCTTACTAAGAGTTATCGTCGTCTATAGCTATTGGTATTGTAAAAATCTATAGTACACCTTATTTGATCTGATACCAGTCATTGACCCTTATAACCAAATATTAATATTAAGTTTAGCGATAGGATAATGGAATTGATCAACACATGTATAATCATAGTATAAAATGTATAACTTCAAAATCTTCTCATAAAAGATTGGATAGTAAATATGATTAAGCTTTTGATTTCAGTATGTAATCTATGCGATATCAATGTTTCATAATCATGTTGGTTTCGAGTACATAGGTACGGCGCACCTAGTCTCTGACAATATAGCCTGAAGTGTTTGTGTTTTAATGGATTGCTTACAACGTAATGACTTTCTTCGCTTAGGATAATAGATAAATGTTGCTTTATTTATTTTACAATAATAAGTATTACTAGTCATCAATTGTTAATTGATTTTGAGTAATTTACGAGATAAGGCGACCAGCTAAAAACCAGTGATGGGTTTCGATGTACAATTACTGAGTTCGCTCCTTTGGCCACACAACATTATACGTGAACTTTAATCATATATGTAGTCATTATTTGCCAATAAGTGTAGACATATTTTATTGGCAAATAATGAATTTCGTTATTTACTATACCCTTTTGTTAAAACTTACAAACTGAATTCCTACATAATAGTGTGATTCCTACACTATTAAGTACGTATTCAGTTTGGAAGGTTTGTAAATCGACATACCGTGAGATACTGTTGTGGTACGAATTAAAATGTTTATTATTATTGACAATTTTTAATATAAATAAAATTACTGATATAAAGCTGAAGAGTTTCTTTGTTTGATCCTGCTAATCTCAGGAACTACTGGTTCGAATTTAAACATTATCTTTGTGTTGTATAGTCTTTTCATCGAGGAGGGCTCTAGGCTTATTTTTAATAATTATATTTTTATTAATTATACGCGGATAAAACCGCGGGGCACAGCTAGTTTTTCGTAATCGTAATCTGCGGTGAGTTTCGAAGTCATTCCGTAAGAACAATCTGACAGAATAGCTGTGCAATTCACAACCTAATACTCATCTGTGAAATGTTGTCAACATTACCGACTGAGGCTGATATACTATTTTGTAGCAGCTACTTATTCATTTATGGTCAATGTTAATGATATTTTATTACCTTCTGTCATTTCACGGCGTTTTCTATGGTGACTTTGAATAAGTTCTTACAAATTTACATTATTTACTTGGTGGTAGAGCTTTGTGCAAGCTCGTCTGGGTAGGTACCACCTGCCGCAAAACAGCAGTACTTTGTATTGCTGTGTTCCAGTTTGAAAGGTGAGTGAGCCAGTGTAATTACAGGCACAAGGGACATAACACCTTAGTTCCCATGGTTGGTGGCGCATTGGCGATGTAAGCGATGGTTAACATTTCTTACAATGCCATTGTCTATGGGCGTTGCTGACCACTTACCATCAGGTGGCCCATATGCTCGTCCGCCTTGCTTTGAAATAAATAAAAAATAATAAAAAATTTAGATTATTTTTTCAACAATAATAAAAAAAAATACACCTCTACCGTACCACTATTCTTTAGACTTTATACTAAAGGAGCAAAATTATTCCGATACTTTTACGTTTCTAGTTCGTTTAGATTCATTTGAATTCGAAACATCTTTTTATCTTTTGCACTTTGTTGTTCTTTCGTTTTACAGTTACGAGGATCCGGCGCCAGATACAAGCGGGCCAGTTTATTACGCATTAGACGTACATATATTTGATTAGTTTACCAGATATTTATCAGAAAAAATGTAAATATTTTTTGTATAAGACTTATTTGTAAAAAGGTTTTAATAGATCCTATTAATAATATATAGTTTGTCAGGATAGATTAATTAATCTTTCTTACTCTTTCATGCAAAGATGACTGACCAGATATGGATGTGGTTTAGATTAGAGATAGCTTATATTCTAACTTAACGCAAAGTCTATCTAACATCTGCCCGTCCCCTATCACGCAGACGTAGCTGCAGGCGGAAGGTAGTTTTAAATATTAAATAAAACACATTTTCCTATTTTGTGCGGATCTCATAAAAAACACTCAGTGCTTTCTATATTTATCTTTTATCTCTTTTTATGGCAGGATATTAAACGCAATGATAATCACAGATTACTAGAGTTAACAATATCTTTATGACAAATTACATGGTTTTAAAGGTGATGGTTAAAAATAATCTTTTGCGTAAACAGTTCTATAACAGACCAAATGTATATTAGAAGTGAGAGCATTTTATTAAATTCAGATAATGTATACTGTACTTAATATTGAAACGAGAGAGCCCAAGTTTTCAAGATTTGAGAGTTGTGAGTTGAGTTGAGAGTGTACCTATTAAACCTATTTAAATAAATTCTTCACCATTTGAAGAGGGCATTCTTTCAGATGGACATAGGCCATATATTATGTGTATATTTACACGAAAATAATGTAAAAGAAATTATTGTTTCCTATTAAAAGTTCTAAAAATATGCAGATAGCATGTATCTATCTTTTCAGATAGAAATCGACATAGAAATTACTTTATCGCACGAAGCCCTATAATCAATGACTAAAAATATTTCGTTATTAATTTTAATTACGCCTAGAAAACAAAATATATATCAAATTAATTTGTTGTTAATAACGTAAAATGAACAATAAATGAAGGGTTTATTAATAATAAGGATATTAAGTTAAGGGGTTATGAAGGGTCTTGTTAACGAGAAAACTGAGTTAAGTTAGTATCATATGCTGTGGCCACGACAAAGGCGAAACTACATAATTAATTCCTTAAATTTTATTCAAGACTAGCTGTGCCCCGCGGGTGAAACTGTGTATAATTAATAAAAATATAATAAAAATCAGCCTCGAACCTACCTCGATAAAAGGACTATACAACAAAAAATATTTTTTAAATTCGAACCAGTTGTTCCTGAGATTAGCCGGATCAAACAAACAAACTCTTCAGCTTTATATATTAGTAGGTATATATATAGATACGTAATAAAGTGAATAGTTATCAAATAAATTATAAACATGAATATATCCACTCGACGGATTTCGTCCGACGACCTAATATGAGAATAATTTAGCGAGTTGACAAACAGTCAGTGCGTATAACAACAACATTAGCAGCTAAGCGCTCTGGCCTTATTATACAGGTTTTATAGGATCCAACGAAAAAAGATAATAACGAGTTTTAGTTTAAAAAAAAATATAATATTGTATATTTTTGGTCTATTGTATGCATTTTATTAATATTTCCATGAGCCGAGAAGGTACAGTTATTTTAAATGAGGATTTTTAGTTACAGTTGAAAGTCACAAGTTTAAATTCTTTCTCTCCTGTGTATATTACATAAAATAGCTCAGCTGTAGCATATTTATTTTGCTATTACTTGTTACTTTGTTTATTATATAATAATCTGTTTAGCAAGAATGTGGAATTTGAGGAAGATATTTTTGTTATCCTCTTACGAAGATATTTGCGAAAATGCCTGTCGATATTACTGGGCTAATTAAATAGTATTATGTATTTAACTTATTTCGATTATGTCAAGAATTATAAAGCGAGCGATGAAATAATAATATGTACATATAATTGAAGTAAAAAAACTTTTGTACATTTCTCCCTAATAGATTCCAACAAAGTGCTTGTATGTATGTATATAAATATATACATACGAACCAAAATCCTAACCCACCCCCTGGCTTCGGTAAAAAAACTGTAGTTAGTAGTTGGTTCGTTTTTCAGTAGTTTATTTTTTTAATCAAAAGGTTTATTTTTATTTTATCAGAAATAATATTCATATATTATTTGATAGCGCTTTAGAATTCAATTACCAGCAGATAAAGATATTTGCATATTATGAAGGTTATGTTAGCAGAATATCTATTTGCTAGAGAAATAAATATGAAAATGGGGAAGGAATTCATAAGTTTACCCTGAATCTGAATATTCTAGACAAACTAATTAAATTATACGTTTTATATGTCTGTAACTAGTTAGAATAGATATTTGGGCTCTTGTATTTATGTTATTGTATCAATTCGAAATTTTCATTGAGAAATTTATTTCGAATATAATAGTATAAAGGCGATAATAATATACAGGCGCATCACTAATTGTTCTTTATATATTTTATATATTATATAATATAACATACGACTCACAAACCTCTCTTTTTGTTCCTGGAATACCAATCAATGCACCCTCCTAAAGACCTGGACGAGTGCTAATGTGTGTTGGACGGGTAAATGGCTCCAGTTGATGGTAAGTGGTAGTAGAGTCCAAGCGCGACGACGGTAAGTACAGCCGGGAAGAATGATTTGCACTAGCCGCCTTGCCGGTCCGCAAGATGCCTTTCATAATATCTACTAAAAACCCTCTACGATTTTGAATGACGTCTAAACAAGGACGTCTCGTTTGCTTTGTGTGGTTCTGGTTCTACATTTTGATTTCAATCTATTTTTTGCAGTATTCATGTCATTTGTACTACTGAGTCTTGTGAAGAATTCAATTTCGGGCGAAAAAAGACATCAAAATATAACAAGTCGCTTAGAAACGTGTTCGTTATCGGATTACGCCCATAGGGCGTATTGTGAGCGATCTAATGAAACTCTGACCTGCACTAACGGCTTCACTAAAATCTGGTTGATGAATGTAAGGTAAGATTACATTTTTATGTAAATTAATAAATATCAATAAACTTGCTGTTAGTATGTGCTAGTCCATTATGTTTAGTATATACAGCAATACTTAATACTGTTGTGTTCCGGTTGCAAGTAGTGGCACACTGTAAATGCAAACAGAATATCATAGCATCTAAGTTCCTAAGGTTGGTGAAGCAATGGCGATCTAAGGGATATTTAATATCTGTTACAGTGCCAATGTATGATGATTGATGGTGATTACTTACTACCAGGTGGCCTGTTCGTCAGTCAGATCAATATATTATATAAAAGTAATTAAGTATTAGTCACTCAATATTTCGTTAATAAGTTCAGTCAACCGTTTTACCAAATACGATGTCTGATTCGAATCTTCATCCAACGAAATAAGGAAATATACTCCTTATTACATAAGACGTAGATTTGAATTTATCAATTACTTATAAAATTTTCTTTATAGATACGATATATCTCATTTATCGGTATTGGAATGGCCTGGAGAATGTATCAATATAGGTCGTCTTCAAAAACATTTTCCTCAACTAAGATGGTTGGATATTAGTAATAGCACACGCCTCAAACATTTCAAAGGTCGTTTCGACGCTCAAAGCAAAATTGAGGTTTGTATTTATTTTTAAATTATCTTGTAAAGTGTTGTTTTTACTAAGAATTAATTTAACATATACTGATTCTTTGTGCGAGATAAATATTCGAGAGATGAGAGTGGCATGAATGTTAACCGAAGTTGGCGCGTTCATATCTAGACTAGCATGTTTGAGTTTTCATATACTTCATTTGTGTTAAAAAATCATCTAGTGGTCGGTGGTCAGGTTTACTATAGTCGGTAAAGCTGCATGTGTCGGTCATTCTACTACATGTCTATCCACTAATCCGCTTAAGCTCAGCTAAGGTATAAGTATTATATTATATTGAAATTCGCTGCATTGGTATAAGGTCCAAATAATCTTAAAAAGTGACAGGCATCATTTGCACAGTAATAGGATATTGATAGTCTATTACTTTACTTAATCAAAATAAAAAAGCAACTACTGTACACCACGTGACAAGGTGGCATACATGCTAATATAATTTCACGCTAAAATAAAATTATTTCGATTCACTGAAAAAAATTACTTATCTCTTTTATCACCAGTCATCCAGTAGATAGGGTTTAAGCCTTTCCATTATTAGAACATACTAAACAACATGATCGTTATGCTTAACAATTTATTATCACAATAGAGGTTGTTTCAGAAATAGATGTTATCATGCCCCATGTCATAACTGTTGATAGCAGATTAAATCATGATAAGGTTGCAACGGACACTTCAAATCGATGGTATTAAAAAATCTTTTTAAATGAATCGTTTTTCAAATTTGAAATATCTTTATTAGCTTTTGAGATATTTGCAAAAAACTAAACCCACTCTTTTTAGTTAATTGTTAATAAATTTTGCGATTATTGCAAGCGGAACTTAATTTTTTTCAAAAATCATCTAGATGCCATTCCGAATCGAATGACACCTCAATCATAATTTTCGAAGACTGCTCAAAAAAGTTGACCAAAAAGGCACTTATTGACTAGACTATTGAATCAAAATACAATAGTGACATAAAGTCATTAAATTTTTGGCTTAAAGGCATCCAATAAAACGTACCGACAGCAGATGGCCCGTGAACGAGAATACTTCTAATTAGTTTCGATATTGCATGTTAACTAAATTTTAAGTAAAAAGGGGGATCTTAAAAAAATCTAGTTTCTTAGACTCATGGTCTAAACTGGATTCCCTTACAATAATATAAGGTCCTCCAGACCGATTTCGGCCACGGCGGCCTATCTCAAGAGAGATTAGCCAACTGCGCAGGAGATATTATAGTGCACAAGTGTGAGCGCACAAAATGTAGCCTATGTTACTCCCTGATAATGTAGCTTTCCATTGTTGAAAGAATTTTTTAAATCGGCTTGGTGGTTTAGGCTTGAAAGCAACAAACAAACTTACTTTCGCATTTATAATATTAGATAGGATTAAAACTTAATACTACCTACTATATCTTATTAAAAAGTTTCATTTCTCCCCGTGTATATGTTTTTGACATATACATTATACATGTCATACATAGATATGAATTAGACTTTACGAATTCCCTCGTCAACATTGTGATAAAACTTCATTTAACTTTGTTATCTAATCTAATCTTGGACTTGGACTTCCAGTCAGCCATCTATGATTAAACTATATTTAGTTATTATTATTATTCTTCAGTTATGATTAATTATCCTTCAGTTTATCTGAACCTTATAACAAAAAGATAAACTTATAGTATGAAATAACTGGCAGTATAAGTATAAAATAGCTAGCAGTACCCGCGACTTCTTTTGCATGGAAATATGTATGTGTAAGAAACGAAGAGCTGACATCCTGATCAAAATTTGATCAATGTGGGCGATGACTGTAAAATATGTGTTATTTTGGGCATTGAACAGATAAAATAGCTTATGTCATTTTTCGACTACCACTAGTCAAAAAGTCATGCGATCCCTTGCTCTGTCAAAAATAATCTATCCCACGGGAACTGTAATTTTTTTCGGATTAAAAAGTAGTCGATATGCTATTTCAGATACAGACAGAAATATCATTAGATATACTCTATACACAATTGTATCTAGAACCGTTCAGCCGTTCTGGTGTTGTTGAGTAAAAAACATTATAGTAGATAGTAAGATTAATAAGGTTGTAAGCTAACTATATAATTAAGAAAACGTACTTGTCTATTAAAAACGATTTCTTTGATAATATACACAATATAGAAAAAAAACCCGTTCAAAATGCTCAGCGGATATGTGGAATAATTATAAAACGATTATTTACGATCACATTTTATATTATCAGTATATTGAAAAGATAAATTACAAGTTTTTTTACAGAAAATATCGATACATAATACAACATCACTGTGGGAGGTACCTGCGGCTGTCGTGGAAGATATGACGCAGTTAAGAGAATTAGATCTTCGAAACAATATGATGAGGCACATGAAAGCCAATCTTTTACGAGGACCACCAATGTTGCAAACGGCTTATCTTGCTGGTATAATACTATAATAAAATAATATAACAAATAGATAATATTAGTCATAATTTGCTTATTCTTTGTTTGTTTATTATTTGTTTAATCATCTTTGATGATAGTTATTTCTATTTAAAATTTACCTAGTCCTTACGTGGAAATACTATCCCTCAAACAGTTGAACCAAATTTTGACTTTGATATATATCTATATCATATATGTAGCAGTACGTCGTTCCCACGACGCATGCTGACGCCATCACTTAAAATAACGAACAACTAATAATTCTTAAAAACTGCTAATCCTAAATAAACACTCGAATTCGATAATTTATATACAACTCTGTTAAAAGACTTGAATTGCTTATACAACTTTGTTTATTTTTAACCTGACACTTTTGTTATTTTTTATAATGTGTTACCCTTATTCCTATTGGTCTATTTTGTGTTTCACTTTTTGTATATATACCCGATCCGTGTTCTAAATTCTAATAAAGACATTCCACATTCTACATTCCACTTTACAACATCTACAAGAAGTTTTATTATACCAAACTACGATCCTTCCAAATATATATTTCATATATATTGCCATGCAATAAGATTATTTATATAAAACGAAAACAATCTATAAATATATTCCACACCTTTCTACGGCCTCCTCTTTTTTTTTAGAAGATGGGTTGAGTTTATTTCACCACCATTGTTTGCGGAAGATTTTCATCCGATATTTACAGGCTTCCGATATTTTCCTTTAGCGCCCATCAGGAGATTAATTTTAAATTCAAATTTAGTGAAGCTATATTTTTCTTACAACATCAATGTCTATGGTGGACACCTACCACTAGGTGGCCTATCTGCCTATATAAATACAGATCCTACAATTATACGTTATAACCATCCAATATTATAACAATTGGTTTTGATACTTGCTGCTAGCTTTCTTGCCAACATTCCACGCGGTCACGTGTTTATATAGTAATTATTTTGAATTTTTTATTTGTATTTATTAAAGGTTTAAATGTAAATATATTTAAAAACACACTTGGTTAATCACACAAATCTGTCTCTTTTTCAATGTAATAAGTTTAAATTAAAGTACAAAAGGAACTGGTGTTGGATTTTTATTTGATAAAATTTATCACTTTTTCCAGGAACTCAGACATTGGGCAATAGTCTGACTTCCAGGAAAAAAGGCTTATTGTTAGTAAATATTAAAGATGATATTGACACATACATTTATATGACTTGGCAATTTTGTACAGTACCTATAAAATGAGGAAAACATTTGTAAAATATTATTTGAAGGAATATGCCATATTTGAATAGTACATCCGCTGATATATTTATGTCCTACTGTGCTTAATTAAATGATTGACTCTAATGTCAATATGCGTACCAAAGTCTTATATGTTATTGTAGAAAACAAATGGGATTGCAGCGATGGCGGTTTGGATTGGCTGGCTATGGAGAATAAAAATGGAACAGTTAGGAACAGATTAGTTGATTATTATGAACTGGTCTGTCACCAACAGCTGTACAGAGGAAAACCACTGTACAAAGTCATGGATATTATTCGAGTAAGTTATGAAGTACATATATCTCATATTTTTTTTACTATATGTATATAATAAAAAAAGCTGAACCATATATATATTCTCGAGTCTATATTGAGGTGATGAACGATGTAAATGACTCGGATTATTTTGGGTTGATTCGGAAACCAGACATTCTCGTTTGGTTGTCTTATGATCGCTTTGCTTAAGAAATAATTTAAAAAGATAAATTCTAATCAATTTTTCAATTTGCTATGAAACAATATCCTTCCGCCTAACATCAGTATAATATATATCGTTCTCGATGCGACAATACAATAAATAAATAGTCAAATTAGAAACTACCACTATTATTATAATAAATTATTATTGTTATTATTAATAATTTATAATTATAATTGTTATTATAAGAACTCTTATTGTAAAACTGAAATCAAATGTATTAATATGTGTATGTAGATGCCTGTATTAGGTCTGTTGTTTATTAATTTGCTCAGAGCTCAGAGTTCTGGTTCATGTCAAGGTATAAATCATATTTGGTAATAAAAATAATTTTAGTTTTATGGTTTTGAATAATATAGTTGTATAAGCTTAGGAATTTTGAAGAATAATTTGATCGAAATATAATGAACATGTTGGTGGCAAATGGTCACATTTACTTATTTTTAACTGCATTTTGAAAAATGTACCGTCAACCGTTATGCCCCTTTGTAATTGATTACACTTCCTTACTTGTTTACATTATTTAATCACGGAATTACAAAGGAATTTTCGAAAGTAAATATAATGTGATAATATAATAAAATTGTTCACTGATTCGAAATTACCCCAATGAGATTGATTAATATAGCTTCAATTATTTGATTGTTTTTGTCAGGTTAGTTACCAGCTTATACATTATATAACTATGGATCATATACATTGTATTGAGAATATAAAAGTTTTTAGTTTTTTGTTTATGACAAAATCTTTATTTGTTAGTTAGTTAGCGGTGTGACAATCAAAATCTTTGGAATTTAAGTAAGGGCGTTGTACCCTGCACGCTGTTGATATCTCCAAGTGATCCTGTATTTTGCACTCCTGTTTATTATTTTAGCCCCTAACTATTAGACTATTCATTGAGATTGACTTCCGTGATCGATATGTGGCCAGTGTAACCAGTACGACCTGTTTAGAAAAATATTGCTAAATATTTTTTATTTGCTGCATAAATGTACTACTAATGTAATCATTTATAACCCTCAAGAAATGTATTTTTATTGTAGATGGTACGAGAGACTTGCCCAGAGCCTTGTGCATGTGCAATGACCCACGTAGTCTCTGATCGTCAAGGGACAGTGATTCCATTGATCACTGTAGACTGTTCAAAAAGAAAACTAGAAAGTCCTCCGGCGTCTTTACCTCCCAGTACAACAACACTTCGTCTTGAAGGAAATAAGGTAATAGAAGTAACTACCTATCCACTAGTTATATTTCCACTAAATATCAATGCTTTGTATTGCTGTGTTTTGGTATTAATGATTAGTGCACCAATGCAATAAACATTACAGTATCGATGGCAGCGAACAGTGCCGGCCTTCGGCCACTGACACCCCGGGTAAAACTTTTTGTGGCGCCCACTGTGTTAATTTTGTGCTGATGTGGAGTATCTGACCTTTTTTTTCCACAGCTCTCACACTGGAACTTTATATGTAATAGTGGCAATAGTTATTTTTTTTTTTTTATTGGTTCAGTAACTAACTATTCGGGCCTTTTTCTTTTCACCTCGGTGCCCCCGCGGTGCCCCGGGCTATCATCCCATCTCGCATACCCCGGCAGTGACAGCGTATTCACAGTAAAAAGATGTTGATAATTTATGATCGATTCCAACCGATTCTCAACTAACTAAACTAAACTTAACTCCTTAAGAAATATTGCACAATTTTCAACTAAATCCAGCCAACTGCGTATGAAATATTTTACAAGTTGTGCGCAATACAGGAAATTTGCTAATCACTCGTTCACATACGACAAGGTGATCACTGATCAGGTATGAATAAACGGAGATCAGGAATGGCCGCATGGGACTATTTAATTTATATGTTTTCCGTCAAGGAAAAGCTGTCATTATTATATTTATGTCAAAGGAAGGCGGACGAGCATATGGGCTACCTGATGGTAAGTGGTCACCAACGCCCACTTGACATTTGCATTGTAAGAGATGATTTGATATTTACATCGCCAATGCGCTACCAACCTTGGGAACTAAGATGTTATGTCCCTTGTGTCTGTAATTACACTGGCTCACTCACCCTTCAAACCGAAACACAACAATAGCAAGTACTGCTGTATTGTGATAGAATATCTGATGAGTGGTCGGTACCTACCCAGTAGAGCTTGCATAAAACCCTACAAACAAGTAAATTAAAAACATATTGTCAAAAAAGTCCAAACAAGAACCGGGAGGCGAAACTATAACCTCGGGGTGTGTGGCCGTTCAAATCTAAGTATCATAAGAAAATTATTATAAACACTACTTAAATTTCAAGCTTGTGTAATATAATAATGAAAGCGATAAGCATGTTTTTACGGAACCAAAACAATACCGGAGTTTAAAATTACGCGATAACATATTCTCAGAATGACTCCTACACACACATATATATATACTCCAACGGTACATATATACATGTCCATATAAAGGAGAAATATTTATAAAGGCTGCGTCATACATGCGTTGTTAACGTAATTTTAATGGATCCTCTATGACAGAGCTAATTGCGCAATTCATAACCTGAACCTTAAGTATTTTTAAGATATTAAAATAAGTTATATTATTAAATTAAACATAAATAAATTCTAGACATTGTTAGATACAATCAAATCATATATTATTAAAGTTACAAGTATTGACAAGAAGAACTGTTATCCGTTCTTCAGAATAACCTAGTAACTCCGTTTTTGTTGATTAAAATTTAAACACAGCTAGTACATTAAAAGGTCCTAATTATAGAAGTAACGAATGTGTTAAAATAGTAATAGCCGGTTCTATTAATTCTTTTTTTTTTCATATAAATCTGTTCACACTTTAATTAGAATGGGGATTGACAAAAAAAGGAATAGACTATGTCAATTTGGATTCATATATATTTTTTATTGTATAGGTAAGCGGACGAGCATATGGGCCACCTGATGGTAAGTGGTCACCAACGCCCATAGACATTGGTATTGTAAGAAATGTTAACCATCGCTTACACAACAATACCAAGTACTGCTGTTATGCGGTAAAATATCTGATGAATGGGTGACCCACCCAGATATTTGTATTGATAATTATATTTTAACCCATACTAAAAAGCGATATAGAAAAATATATAAATAACATTTCTGTTAATATTAGATCCCACGAAGTATTTTACATATTTAATTTGCTGTCATCGAGGCGAATGATGTAAAAACACACACACATTTGCTAAACTTATATAATTGACAATTAAACAACGAAATTCGGTTTTTGCCCTTATTAGGTTTTTTGTCTGAATAAATGTTTGCACTGAAGTGTGGCGCCAACATAATGAAGTGCTTTATTTGTCCTTTCGTCACAAACATAATTTCTTCTAATCACGACGCGTCGCTTGGGTTCACATGTGTAACTAGATCTAATTGCTGCCTTTTTAATTGCGTAATTGGAGAGCTGTTATTATGTTTGGTCGAGTAATTTTATGTACCTTTGTTCGATTAAAGACAAACAAAAACTGCAATATTGCAGATGCATTGTCACATTTATTAACTTCATCTGTTATTGATTTGTATAGTAAACTATTATTGCTATAGGTTAAAAAATATTTAAAGCGTTATAATATGACTGAGTAATTTTAAACATGTTCCAGAAAGTTATTAACAACAGTTCAATAAAGATACATTACTAAGCCTACGTTAACTCACCGCCAGGTGCCAGCCCACCGACCCACCATTAATTTTGATACCAAATAGTAAACCAGGTGTTGATATGTTTGAAGGGGTTATTAAATCAGTCAGGCAGTCAGTCTTCAGTCAAATTCCGTGGTTGTTGTGACGATGATGCATTGACTTCGTTGTATATGTAGTTTATACATCTTAAAGTCTAATCTACACTAGTATAGTCAATGTAAATTGTTAGTGAATATTTAGGCGATCATATTTTATTAGTGGTTTTTTCACCACTTCACCACTTCACTTCAGTTGAGTGGATAAAATTTTGCAATTAAATTTCAAGCCAGCCCTATCTAAGTGGTGTTAGAAATTTAAGCAAATTCTTTGGGTGTAGGGACAATACAATTTAGTATGGTAATAATAATTAGATAGTTTTCGAAAAGTTGGTTATATTCAGATTAACTAATATCGTTTAATGATCCTCGGTGTTTAATTTGTTTTTTCGTATTTTTAAGTGTTCGTACCAAATTTTGTAATATTTATAAGGACTGATCAGAATTGCTAAGATTAAATTAATTATACGCTTACTGTATTTAACTTTGGATATTTTTATTTCCATGTGAATCTTGTGAATATGTTAAAAAGTGAAACAATTTTTTTAATGTACTATTTACGTTGTTTTAAGCTGAGCAGTATTCGACAGCTGGTCCAGAATCCTCAGTACCAGAAACTCGTGGACTTATATCTCGACAACAACAGTATTCAAACCGTTAAAGAACTAGAGGGATCTGAATGGTTTACAACTTTTAGAGTATTAAGCCTTCGGGGGAACATGTTGAAACAGGTAAATATTTTAATAATATTAAAAGTATGAATTCATCTTATTAAAAAAAAAGGTTTCGTACACTGTCGTCAAGTAGTAGTATGATATATTTCTTTTAAGACTTATCCACTCACTCAGACCGGATTTAAATAAATATTGTTACAATTTTCAATGAAATAGATTTGAATTGCTAAATTTTGGTTATTTATTAGACACGCGATAGTGTCAAGCTGCCGCCGTGTCAAGCGCCATGTGTAATATTACACGAACTATTTCGAGCCACTTTTGACCTGTTCATAACTCAAAAACTATTTCACTTGAACATGTCAAATTTGGCTCTCAGACTTTCAAGATGCTTATGTGCTCTAAATTTCATAAACATACTTCAAACGGTTTTTAGGGTTCCGTACCTAAAGGGTAAAACGGGACCCTATTACTAAGACTCAGCTGTCCGTTCGTCTGTTTGTCCGTCTGTCACCAGAATGTATCTCAAGAACCGTGATAGGTAGACAGTTGAAATTTTCATAGATAATGTACAAAAAAAACAAAAAAAAAACAAATTAAAATAAATATTTGAATCCCATACACCAACGTGATTTTTTTGCTTGTTTTGCTCGATATTTATACCGGCAACAGGCTTCAATTATTTACAGAATATTTAGTTATATACTCACTTTAAAAATAAATAATTAAAATAAAACAAATATTTAAGGGATATACAACAGACATGATTTTATTGCCGTTTTTATATATAATGGTACGGAACGATTCGACTATCACTTGCCGGTTTTTCAGGTTAAAGATCTTTATTACTCATAAACAACCTTACAACTCACTTGTAAACATTTTTATTTTTTTATTAAAAAGAAAGCCAACGCTTTCTTATTTTAGAGTACAATCATAAATAACTAAAATATAAAAATTGCATACCTCACTTTAACTTAGGCTAACATGCATAGGAATAAATAAAAATTTTAACAAAACAAAAACCGACTTCACAGGAAAAACAAATTAATATGCACTAAAAAGTAAAAAAATAATTGCGTATTTTTCTATAATTTGATAATTAACTTACTATTTTCTACTCATCAACATGTAGGTACGAATGTGTTGTGTGGTTGATAATTTATTTACAATTATTGTTACTTTTGGAGTCAATTTATTTATTATTATGATTATTATACATTTTCCCTTATAAAAAAAAAATGTTGCTTTTTAAAGGTAGTCATACTTACACACGCTTTTGTACTATTCGGTAAACTATTATATATTTTTTATTAGGTAGTAGTAATTCCGTATGAATTTGACGAAACTGATTTTTTTTTATAAATGTAATGTTTTTCGCTCTGAATATAATTTATGTGTTGTTTTTTTATGTACTATTAGTTAAAAAGTAGCACTGACACCAGGTTTAATATTTATTTAAATAAATATATTTTTAGGTATTGAGTTTGACATGCCCAACTGAGAACTAGCCAAGTCAGACCTTCAATGGCCTATTACTATCCTAAGTTATATGAAGAAATTGTATTTTTCGTTTTTATAAAATATTTTATGTTGTTATAAATAAATGTCAGGACTGAACATTGAACTTGGCACCCATTTAGATCTCACTTCTTTTGTCGTAGGAGTCATTAACCAAGGCATATATCATAATATTGAACTTGGCTCTCATTCAACATCTATGTTTTTGAGGGGATTCTTATTTTAGAACGACCTTTTGAATGTTTTATAAGTAAATATAAGATATTTAATTAAATTTAATCTTGGATTACTATGATTTTAATATTTGTTTTCAGATACCAGTTTACGCCTTCGACAAAGCCTTTCAAGGGAACAACAATATAATGCATGTGTTTTTAGGGAACAATCCATGGCGGTGCGATTGCCACTTCATACCAAGATTCCAAGGATTGCTCTTGAAGTATAAAAGAGTAATACGAGACCTAACAGACATTAGATGTGCAAAATCAGACGATAAATCTATTTCTTTTGTCCAGGTCAGTTGAATAAATAAGTTCCATAAATTATTTATATTGAGGACTTAAGTAATTAAAAAAAACAATAAATTTTATGTAGGTGCCTAATAGAAAAATGTATAAATAAATTTTAGATAAATAATACAAATAATTAAAAGTTTGATCTATATTTATTTAGTTGAAACATTTTGGGTAAAATATCTGATGAGTGGGTGGTACCTACCCAGTCGAGATTCCACAAATCTCTACCACCAAGTATATTCTAAAAAAAATATTCTACCGCAAAACAGCAGTACTTCGTATTGCTCTGTTCCGATTTGAAGGGTGATTGAGCCAGTGTAATTACAGGCACTAGGGACATAACATCTTAGTACCCAAGGTAGGTGGAGCATTAGAGATGTAAGCTATGGTTAACATCTCTTACAATGCCATTGTCTATGAGCGTTGGTGACCACTAAACTTGATTATTAATATATATTTTCATGTTCCCCGTTGTAATTAACGTGACTGTTGAATTGTTGATTTATAATTAGATTAGCTTATTTCAAACGATTATACTTTGATAACTATTATTATGGTCTGAATTTGAAAGTCAGTGTAGGCGCTGTTGTAATAAGTAAAAAAAGCTCAGCGAAAACACAAGATATCGATGTATTTTTGAGAACTTAAAGAAAATGACAATAATATTTTAAGTGTAGCTTTGGTCTATAACAAAATGAGATATGCTTACAAATTTGAATGAGTTCATATTACAATTAATAAATAGGTATATGAACTGAATCACATCTTGATTGATTTAACAATGAATTGATTGAAATCAATCAAATTACAAACGCCGCATATGTTTTCGCGTTATAGTCATGCGACACCAACCAATTGCGAATCTTGGTAGTATCAGAGTTGTTCCAATTCTAACATTGAATTTAATTGAATTGATTGATTAAATAAAAATCTTAGATTATTATTAGTTACGACATAACCTTACGGCGAATTTAGTTTTTTGTTTTATTGTTTTCTCATAGGGAAATGACCAGAGAGTCAAATCTAATTGAGCTACATAATATTCATCAATTACTTTAAATAAAACTGAAAACCGGATGTTTTAAAAAAGTATATGTTTTAATTAAATAAACAAAGATTTTCCAAGAATAATATGTATGGAATGTTGCAAACAATTTACATAATTATCTTCCCAAGTTTACTACCTATTCAAAAAGGTACAGATGTTAACAAAATCTTCGTGGCTGTCTTTTTTGCAAGACCCTTTTAAAAATACAATGAACCAAGCAATGCTCATTGCTCTCGTCTTCATTGTCTTAGCGTGCACATGTGCGGTTTGTTTGTGCTCTGTAACATTAAAATGACTAGGAATTGCTGATAAAAAACATAATTATTATTGTTTTTGTTATTCAGGTTACAGGGAAATATGTAATCTGTTGGCAAGTTCTAGTCATATCGTTGTCTTGACTTTAATCAATACGAACAATGTAGAAGAAGTACATGTGTAAATAAGTGAGGCAATAGTTCAATGTATATTCGCGGACTTGTAACTAAAACAAATTCATATAAAATCAATATTCACTCTAATTAGAGGGATATAACATATGATATAAATAAGAACGTATGAGCATAGCTAGTAATAAGTTTTTTACAAACATATAAGAATTAATTGCATAACATAATAATAATATATTTAGCATATCCAGAAGTGAAACTGATTTTATAAGAACCACGAATTGGTCTATAAATAGAACACCAAATTATATAAATTGATGTTACTCAAGTACTCTTTAAATCCAAATAACACATTTGAACACATTACAAATCACAAGTCGCGCCAATTAATAATGAATAAATATTTCTATGTGCACTCACAATTTTTTTTAATTACGCTGTTGTTTGGACCAAGGTATCTCCTAACTATATATTATTTGTTATTAAAGTGTATGCTGCAAATTTTTGTCATTGACTTCGATAATGCAGACACAACACAAGAGTCGAGGTCGTGACATGACTTGCAAAGCTTTAATATTCGATTTTCGATTTAATCTCGTAAGGATATGAGCAGGATGTTAGAAAATACAAAACAGTTTTTCGGTAAATCTTCTATGGGATTATTCTCAGGGCTCAAAATATTTATATGAAATATTTCTTCAAGCAGCTAAATATAAAATAGAATAGACGATTAAAAAAAAAGTTTCAATCTGGATTTTACACTATTGAGATAAATAAGGCAATCGGTAACAAGTAACAACTTTGTGTCTTAATTATAATAGTGGATTTAATTTAAAAGGTAATTCAAATTATAAAATTAAAAATAAAAGTTTAATATATTTTAAATATGTAATCACACTCGGCGAGTTTAATTACTGTCAAAATTAGATTAATTGATATGTTACTTATGGCCGTATACTGAAACGTCTTTCAAATATTAAGTAGGACTTAATATTTGAAAGACGTTTTATTCGGCCGTGAGAACTTAAAAGCCAAAAACAATAACATTTATTTGCCCCGACCTGGAGTTTGAACTCAAGACGTCAGGGCCATGTAAGCGTCGGTGTGTCTACACTAGTGGTAGTGACTAGGCGAAAGAGGCAGTCAGTGATGAATTGTAAATAGGCTATCTTCGAAATAAATTGACTGTTGTCGTTTATTTCTATTTTAATGGTAACATAATTTTAATTTCGATTAGTTTGGAAAGATTTCATACAAGATGACGTTACTTTTCAGTCCATACATAGATTTGTTTATCTCAATAAAGTAGTAGCTATTGTGATCTGAATCTGAAACATTGCTCGTTAAACGTAGCTAAAAGTAAGATAATTTCTTTTCTAGAATCATTAACATATGATTCGACTGAGAACCTCTTCAGTTGGATTACCTAAAGGCAATTATAATAATGTTTATCTAATTATGAATATAATTATTTTAGATAATATCCAGGCAACTACCTATAAATCAATAATATTTGAATTACAACTAAAGTATAATATCGTTAAACACGCGCAAGCCAATATGTACTTTGATAAACGAAAATGGGTTCCCACGATACAGGCCTCCTAGTGTGGGTACCATCGGATTTGTTTACACATTTTTAAATTGTTTTTTGGTCAATAAAGATCTTTTTTTATTCTGTTGCAGATAAGTACAATGTCACTGGGCAACGTGTGCAGAAACAATGACATGAAAATGCCAATAAGTACGATTAATATTGTGAACTTGATACTTTTAACGCTTATAACGTCTGTTATTGGCAAATTCTTATACGATTGGCATCGGTTTAGAACTACGGGGGAATTACCCTGGATATCTGCAGTAATGCCGTAATAATAGCATACCAGATTCACCTCCAATTGGGGGTTTTTATGGCATCACCGTAAAGCGATTTTAAACTATTTCTCGACTGAGATACGATGTTATTTTTTTATAAATAGCTCTGGTCCAATGAATTTTGCTTAGCTATAAAAATATCAATATAGCTAGAGAAGTCATTTGAGACAGAAAGAACGAAATCATTGTTTAACTTAACATCCGCTAAGCAATCCGTTTATAACAAAGGCAATTAATTGTTGAGTGCAATACTTGAGAATATATTATATTTTTTTTTTACTTTTTTTTTATTTATTTACATTACAACCTTAACTAAATACAAATAACATTTAAAAATAATTATTATACAAGTCGTGACCGCGTGGAATGGTGGCAAGAATGCTAGCAGCATTTACCCATTTGAATCGCAATTCCGATTCTCTGGGCGAAAAATGAACCAGCCCTCCTGTCACCAGTGGAGGCAATAAGGCGGGGAGTAATATTTTGGATGAATTTTTTGGCACTATTACTCCAAGGTCCAAGCGTTTCAACTGCAAACGGAACAAAAATATAATTTGGAATAAGAGAGAATATTTGTTACGTTTGTTCGTTTCAGCTTTTTCCGCGGCAGCTCCGACTTTTAACATTGTTTCCCTGATATGAGACGGGGCCAGTGCGTCAACACATGTTATAATTTGTAATACTTGAGAATGTTAAAAGTAATTAAAATAACTAAATAATATATTATGTTATTTAAATTTTACGATAACGATATGCTAGTCTTTTTGTTGTTAACATAATTTATGATTTTTAGGATCTGTTTTTTAAATAAATTTTAAGATGTATACAGTAACTAATTATTGATGTAAGTGTATCGAAATATTTTTACAGTTAAAGAAATTATATTTTAGCTTGAAAAGCTTAATAATAATATTGTGCAATATTTTGTTTTATTTGATAAGATTAATATAAGTACAGCTACAAATGAGATTATATGATTTGATTTAATAAAATAAATAAATTAAAGATATTTAGTTTACTTATTAGTTTTATTTTCATGTAAATTTAATTATTACAACGATAGAAGCTGTGATATTGATAGGTTCTAGGTTTATAATATACTAGCGTCAATGAATACAGAGGTTAGATAGAAGCGCAGTTCTTATGGGCGCTCTGAAGGCGAACTTTCTGCAACCCAAAATGCCGCTTGGCAGCGTGGCAGTCCTTCCCCAGCGTATCTAAAATATTTTTTAAAATGGCTTTTAGGCGTGAAAGTATAACAAACAAACTCACAATCGCATTTTTAATATTAATAAGGATTATATCATATCATCCATCGATCGTGTAAAGTGTAAAATGAAAAATTTACATAGACACATTTATAATATATATTAGTGGAAACTTGATTAGTTTATATGTTATTTTATTGTTTTTTTTGCAAACGTGTGGTTGAACTGTTTTTTCCGACAATTAATCTATAATATTTCCCCGAAAAGAGTTTCTAGTCCAGAAGTGAGACATATTACATAATATACAGTCTGTTATTTTTACTATTTCCGTAAAATTTGGTTAATTCATATCCTAGTTTATTATGTAGATTTATTGTAAAATCCGATTTTCTAGTAATAGTAACTGTAATCCTCACAGTCGTATCCTGGTACTCCTACGTATGGTGCCACGCGAGGTTGGACAAGGTCCTTCGTCAATTATTAAAGCATTTGCTTGTGGAACTTTATAGGAGTCCAGCGTAGGGTTTGTTTAATAAAACATTTAGTTACATTTAAAAAAAACCAGTTTGTTTATTTTCAGAGCAAATTAAAAGTGACTGTAACCACATTTTAACCGCATTCTTATATCAGTTTAAAATTGTAAGAGAGTGGCTATTTTTTTGTAATACAACCCTATAAACTTACAATACTACTACTACACTTAAGGTCTCCAATTCAATTACGTAAAACGTGACAAATAGACCAATTAGACAGGACAGGCGATTAATTGTGCCGTGACTGTCTTTGTCTACCTCTACATGCTCTTATTAAGTATGAAGGGTAGAGGTAAGAGGAACCATCTCTTAAAGTAGAAAACTTAAAAAAGTGTCCAGCTGTAAGCTGCAAATTGGCGCTAGTGTAGGGTATGGTATGAATATAGCAAATAATTGTAAACGAATTGAAGTATGCCGAGTTAAAAAAATTAATATTGTTGTCGACTAAAGTAGTTACTTATTGAAAATTTCAACTACCTTGTGTAGTACAATGTAATAAAAATAACCTTAAAGAATTATTGATTTTATTTTATGATTTGTGAATAGTAAGATTATTTTTTAAATTTGGCGCTTCGTTTAAAATTTACCCTGATGCTAATGTGGCGCCACCCTAATTTATTGCATTTGGCGGACATTTTTCATGTACAAAAAAACATCCTTTACCTCTACTCTCCATATTATTAAGTTACAGTAGATGGCGTTACAGAAATATTTGACAAACGCCATCTGTGTGTTGTGTCGGAAACTTGATCATGACTTGACTATTTTTCTTTTGAATTTGTAGTATGATAAACAGATGGCGCTCCGTTTTACAAAATTTTAATATCAATATTCAGTGAAATATAACTTTTCATAATTTTGTAAGGGGTCAAAAATCAGATTAAAATAGACCGATAAATGTACCGACTGCCTTTTACAACAAATTTGCCTTTAAGTCAATATTACGCCCATTAAATAGTACTTAAATAACGTATATATATTATATATTATATTTTAGAATTTATCAAATTTCAGCTTTCTAAAGCTTTGTACTTTAGGCTGCCTGTTGAAAGTCAGCCTGGACAAACGATTTTATAATTTATAAAACGCTTATAACTAGATCCAGTAGGTACTTGTTAAATAAAAAAAATTTGGAATGAATAAATATTAATCTATTCTTATAGATTGCGATAGCGTTAATGAGTAGACAATAGAAATATAGTAAAGGGAATTTTAATTTAGATTAGACTATTGACTTTTGACTAGACTATTAACTAGATTAGAAAATTTGAAATTGAATACGATTACTTTTTTTCATTGTATAGTAAGAAAAAAATAATTATGGTTACTGTTTTGTTAATTTTTAAAAAAATTATAAATCTTGCATATTCCCTTTTGATGACCCTCGTAAGCTATCTTCGATACCTTTAAACACATTTTAACGACCTGATTATGGAATATCAATATCTTCTACATCATTTATCAAATTAAATATTTAAACATTGTATACTAAAAGCGCCCTCGTGGAATTAAGTAAATAATGGTGTTATTGATGGACTTATGCGATAATCGATTTGATTTTATACGTTTTAAAGATTGAATTACAATTTAAAATACAATTTGGCTATATACCACCTCTTATTATACGGTGGTGGAGAGGGATATAAGAGAGCAAGCCGCTTGCAGTCCCGGCAAACGATACGTTATTTTACAATAATTTAATTCTATATTTTTTCGATTAAATTGTTTCAACAAAATAGTCAAAAACATTTGTGTTACAAATTACATTAATTCATTATTATGAAACACGAGCTAGACCAGCGGACCTAAATTGCAGTGAAATCGTGAGGGATATAACTAAACAATCACTAAGAATGAAAATTGAAGTTATGTGCGCTGAATACGAACGAGCAGCGATAAGGGAAATTCAAAATTTTCTCGACTACTGAAGGCTGGCGAGGAAGCTAATGTGGAAGAAAATCGTGCCACAGAAAAATTCTTAGACAAAGTAGACTGATGAGATGTTTTCACAATGAAGTGAGAGAGATCGAAAAATATATACATAAAATATACTTTATTTTAGTCTCTCGCAAGCATTTTTGTACATTTACATGATTAAATTACATTTAAAGAAAAGATCGTAGATATTGGATATGGATGGAATTGTACATCAAATATTTACTTTTACCTGTATAAAAAAGAACAAATGTCTTTATTCATTTTTCTCGTTATTATATTATTGAGTGTATAGTTTATTATTATATTAGTCTTTTTTATTTATGAATGTCTTTTAACCATGAAAAAAGAAAGGATTACATAAATATTACACACGAAACCAGCCAGTTATTTCTGATAGCCCATCCATTTATTCTCTTTTTGGTTTTACAAAAAGAATAAGTTAGAGAACGTGCAATGTTATCCGCTATTTCGATCTCGGTAGTAAAGAGGACAATTGTTACGAAATTTCTAGTATAGCTACGGAAATCTCTTAGAGTGTATCCGGGATGAGTACAAATAAGCTGAGCTTGTTTCCGTCATTTGGGTCGAGTCATTTCCTACTTCCGAACATCCGATTCTGGGTCGAATTTATTGTCTAGCGATATTTTTTTTTCATCAATGCTTAGGTGTTTTCTTTTCGGTTAAAGAATAACAATTCATCTCAATCTGAATATGTAATACGTTGGAATATATTAGTCGATATTATGTCAATTAAGTGAATGTTCTATCGTAGCTAATAAATCTTGCACAATGATATAAATCGTAGCAAATGGCAGGCACTTTGATCTCTGTCGACGAGTGCTGACTCGGCGATTAGTTGGGCAACGTCAGCTTGATAACTGCGGACATATAATGTATATTATATTAACATTTAGTGGTTTACTTACATAACAGTAAGAATATTTAATCTTACAAGTAATTATTACTTCGTCTTTATTATTTCAATAGAATTAGTATTGAAGTTACAATCGTACATTTTATTTACATCGGACGGAATATTATTTAGATTTTTAACAATGAAAGAAAAAAACATTTTTGTCCCTCTTATTGTATTTCATTCTCGGACCCACGTTGTACGTCTGTACGTTGTTCTGTATTTTTTTAAACATAATAAATAATCCTTTAAAAACTATTATCACTTTTTCCTGAATTTCGCAATTTTACGGGTAACTTTCCATATTTTCTTTCTCTTAAAATCTAATACGGACTATTACGATAAAAAAAACATCGGTTTCAACGAATATGAATGCATTTCTATATTTATATATAGATGTATAATTTTCACAGAAGCGAATTTAATACAATCCTTTATGACACTAACAATGGTTACAGCAGTACTATTAGAACATCTATTAAATTCAGCTTTGTAATTGAATCTGTTCCTCTGCCAATAAATTGTTCGATAAGTGATTTATCTTGCAGTCTGACAGGCACTTCGCTACGTATTCGAAACGCCCAGGGCTATACATGGTAAAAGTATTAAAGCTTATTAAACAACTTGTTTAATCTGAGTAACTTTAGATAATATTTATAAAAAAATGCGCTTCTGGTTAAGATTTCGTATGAATTTTGCTTTCAATTTGTTGCTTAAACGTTTTATCAACTAATTTATGACTTTGTGGACGTGATATCATTTAGTGTATAATATTTTACTTAGCTTGTTTTTGCTAATAATATCTCAGCTTTATAATATACAGTGTAATTACAACTATTTACCTACTTGCTTTAAATAACGATTCTATATTCTATATTCCACTGGGCTATCCAGTCGGGTTAGCATTTTTAACTTGCATTAATTCTAAAAGCTATAAACGGATTTTTTTCAATTACTACTTTTCATATGTTGTGTAATGAAATAATTTTGATAATAATTGAAATTATTAAAAAAAAACAAATAAAAAAACACAAGTCTTGTCATGGAATGTGATCGGCTATCGGATCGGATAAAGACGTTGATAGACATAATGATTCATCATGTAGATGATGCTATACGCAATTACATTGCGCAATTTTATTTTCCATTTCATACTGCTTTTTTGAGTTTATATGACTAATAAATCATGATAAAAATATGATGTTTTCGTCTGCGTATCTCAAACTTCTGTTTGCCAAATTTCAAGAATATCGATTGTAGCGTTGAGCCATGTTAGTCCGGCAAACAAATGATTAACTTTGACCTTCGTGTATGCACGAAACCAAGAACTATGATAAGTTTGTATTAATCGGAAACAGCAAAATTATTATAAAAAAATTACTGTTTGTCACCGAAGGAAAATGCCGGTTTCTTAATATCTTTTGCGTGTAATTTATTGATGATTTTGAAACTATGACGACGCAATTAGTACCAATGGCAACAAAGAAACATATTATAAGAGCAAATTGTATTGGAATATGCAGTGCTTATGTGCAAAGCGTTAGCGTTAAGCGTACCTAGGATTTTATTCTAGGGAGCCCAAGAAGGATATTAATAAAGTTGGATGAAGACTGTTTTGCGTTACACAACTCGTTTCATTTTGTTAGGGAGTTTTCTTACTTTTTTTTCTTAGTTTTCTTAGTTTTTCACTTAGTGTTGCCCAAACCTTGCTCCTTACCTGGCTTCACCCATGCTAAAAAAACATAATTAAGTTACCAATTATATTTTAAATAGTTTTTGTATGAAAGCTGTAACTAAAATAAAAAACATTTTTTAGTTCGTTAACTGAATTAATTGCCAAATAACAAAGAAAATTATTTCAATGGCAAAATGCCAATAAATCATGGTTTGGTAGTGACGTATTATATCAGCAAGCCAAAGCCGAGAGTTGCACATAATGACGTCACTCGCCGACGGGCATACAATGCCTTCATTATATCCTCAGCGTGCTTAGCATTATGCGATGTCTGCTCGCAAGTTCAAATAGAATGCTGAAGTTTCAAATAGTGTTTAGTTTGAATTGTTTATTTTCACGTACTTTATGAAGTTCTTTAATATTACACATAATTGTTTCACATAAATGAAATATATTAAAAACGTGTGATAGTTGTTTCGCTATCTTTTTCATTTCGTTAATTAGTTTTGAGAAGTCGTCTCTTTTTTGTCCGTTTATCTCGAACCTCGATATACAAATTTCTAAGGTATGGCTTATAAGTTTAAACGGTTCAATGGGAATTTAGTTTAGTTCCCGAGATACTTTTTAATAGTTAAAAGACTTGCGTCATCCATTTATTTAAACACTATGAAAACATTTTTCATAAATTTCATGATCCGAAGACCAAAACTAACAATATTAAAGCTCTCACTTAAGTTACCAGGTAGAAGTTATAATGCACTTTCAGTTAACTTCGGAGATAAGTTCAAAGAGTGCGGTATTCATGAGTTAACGTCAAAGGGTAAGTATTTTGATATTGGTTCCGTATGATAATTAATCAATCACAGTAGTTATTGTAATATCATAAATTTATATGGAATAAGTTTAAAAAGAACGTACGTAACGGAAGTTCTTACTATGTTGGCCTAGTGGTTAGGCCGCTAACTCGGAGGTTCTGGGTTCAATTCCCAGGTCGGGCCAATAATATGTTATTGAGATTTTCTGTCTAAAATTCTTAGTAGCAGCCCGGAGTTTGGACGTTGGTAGTGTGTACACTCCAGTGCCTCGGAAAGCACGTAAAGCCGTTGGTCCTGCACCTAAACTCTTTCCGGTCGTGTCTGATTGCCGTCTCATCGGGTTATGAAAGTTAGGGAATAGAGAGTGCACCTGTGTTTGCGCACACATTTGTGCATTATAATATCTCCTGCGCAGTTGGCCGATCTCTCTTGAGATTGGCCGCCGTGGCCGAAATCGGTCAAGAGGACCATTATTTAAACCATAAGAGGAGTAAAGACATATAAAAATCGTTGATATTGACGACATCACGGGTCGAGAACTTGAATAATCTATAATTCATTCATTATGGATTCATGAAAAAATTACGTCATACATGTCTGGAAGCTCTGGAACATAAATTAAAGTGGATGTAAGTAGTTCAGTAGAATAATGTTATATCATAAATAAAGATATATAAATTAAAAACTGTCTGTAGTCCTTAATACAGCAGAGCTATTAGCACACAGCATATAATACGTTCGTCTATATTATATTGTCTTTATCATATGTCTTTGATTGGAATAGGCTGTAGGCTATAGTTAACGCTTCCAACGTGCATTGCATTGTATGAAAACAAATGTGTCCAATCGATAAAATTATATATGTATTTAGAATTCAAGTTAAACAAGGGAACTAAGCTAAGTCTGAAGTGCTTGAATAAAAAAATATATAATTTATATATAAAAAAGAATGTGTTCCAAGCCTTCTCCTCAACAGCCACTCATCTTTGCCCAGTATTGTAATATTTATGGGAAGTTATTATGCCTTTGTATCATTTTACTCGTATACTATTAAGATTGTACTAGAAGCTTTCTATTAAAATATATAAAGAGATGTACAGGTTTATTATAATGCTATTTGTATCTTTAAAGATGAATCCGCTCAAATCAAATTGACTTTATAGATTATCTTGAGACAATATTCACTTCCCAGTATTTTGTTCGATTAAGCCCTGTGATAGCAATAGTTTTTCAGATATTGTAATGATCATATTATGTTTTTAAATAATTTTGGTTAAGGTCGCTATTCCCATAGGAATATCATACAGCGCAAGAGATGTTGTTGTGTGTGTGTCATGTAATTGGCGATGTAGGTGTATTTTTTTTCAATACTTTCATAATAATTGGGATTTGAATCCAAGAACTCACGTTCTGCAGCCATTATAATATGGCAAGCTAGCAATAAGAAATTACGTCGTATTCATTGCGTATTACAAGCTTTTACGTAGATTTTTTTTTCTAAGTTGTAATATAAACAATTTTGAATACCTATTCATCAAAATGCGTACTTATAATCCTGACTAATATTAGAAATGCGAATGTGAGTTTGTTTGTTACGCTTTTATATTATAAGCCATTAAACCGATTTAAGAAAAACTTTCAAAAATGGAAAGTTGTATCAGTGAATAACATAGGCTTTATTTTATCCTAGTATTCCACGGGAACGGGAACTATGAGGGTGAAAACGTGGAAAAAAGCTAGTGTAATATATAACGATGTATATACTAACCGTAAATGTTCAAAATATTATTTTATAACGGAAATATACAAGGATTTTACGTTAAAATAACCTGCTGATGGATCGATAAACAAATGCATCTCATGGGAGAAAAAAATGTTTACATAGCAACGGCGTGGCGAGTATTGAGATGAAACTTTGTAGCCACTTATTTCCCAGATAATAAATAAATCCGTAAAGCAAAATATACGACCATTTTTTAATCTCCCTGATAAAGTTTTAGCGTAAATTAAGTTTTTTTATTAATTAATATTATATTATGTGTTGCTTTAGCTTAAAGGTTTTTGAGCGGATTAATGATGATAAATGGATAAATTGATTTTATAATTTAAAAAAGATACAATTATACCTACAATAAAATTATATAGTAAGAACTTGAAAATGTCTACTACTGAACAAATACCTCCGCTTTTTTCGAGGCAAAGATTTTTCTACCTCGCCGCTCAATGTAAATATGAAATAAAAAATAAGATATAAGATTTTTATAGTATAGGTAAGCGGACGAGCAAATATGCCACATGATGGTAACTTACCAACGTACATAGACTGTGTGGTATTGTACATTTTTTAAAAAATAAAATAAAAATCAGACGAGTGGTGACACCAATATTCTTTAAATTTAATCTAATGTAAAATTACAAGTATCTTTTATTTAGATGAGTTAAGGATATCGCTAAATATAAATCTATACCCGGCATATTTCTTTGTTAAATGGTTTAATTATACTGTTACAAAAAAATACAATTAAATTAGTGTTTTAATTTAAATAGATTGCGAATTTGTGATTGCATCTCGCAGTTTTTACTACTTTCGATTAAATCCTAATCAATAAACGGTTACCACAAGAAAACTAATCAAACTAAATGAATTAGAATTTTCGCTGTGCTTATAAGTAATATTGGATACGTGTGTCTCGTAGTTTCGGAACATTAATTAGAGGAAGCTGTCAGCGCAAGAAGGCGCGACTAGATCACTACATAGCCAAAATAAAATGACCTCCCTCTTCGACACGGGTATTATCTAGTCGGTAAGTTTCTTCGTTAGATTTTATCTATGTACAGGTCAAATTATGATGGTAATTCTAACACACACGTGTCTAATACATTACTTTAATTATAATACGGTCTTCATAAAGGCAACATAGTAAGTAATTTTCCTAACATATTATTTATTAATTCAAGGTATTATATAATTTACAATTTTATTTCAATAGCTTTAACAAAATTCATACTATAATAGATACTTAGTAGAACTCAATTGAGTTGAGTTATGTTGTTAGTTTGGGTTTTGTTTGTTATAATTTATGGCTAGAAATATTCATATAAAAATACATGCGGTTGAGATACTTTCGAGCAATATTAATATCGCAGGTTCTATATTATTAATGTGTGGGTACATCATTAAAATTGTCACACAAGCATGCTCGCACTGGTAGATACAGTCCTACACCATTGTGAGTGTTATAATTCGATATCATTCAATATTTCTTTTAAAAGTAATTATTTTTTACATATGACGATATTTATATATATTCAATCTCCAGTTTTCTATGAGTGAATTTAAATATGGAAACTCGAATAATTTCCATATTTAATTTATTTTGCTCCTTTTACTCTTACGTACCTACTTGCGTGTTTTTTTAAGAGATTATTTTTTTTGGTTCAAGGTATCATACCAAAAAGAAAAAGCGGTTCAGACAGAAAAGTTACAATTTGTATACTACATTCGGTTTTTGTCAGCGAACATTTTATCATTTTACGTTTCGAAAAAGTTGAAAGAGAGCTCGTGACCGCGGCATGGCAGGACGACCAGGTAGCAATATAATGTAATATATAGACCGCAAAACTTTGATGAGAATGAATTAAATATAGCTTATTATAATATTAATAGTACTGATGGGATGCTTTAATATTTTATTGTTTAAGGTTTAATTTTTTTTAAATGACGGGAGACATCCCCCTAATTTTTTATCAGACATTTATTTTTTGTATAAAAACTAAACGAGAACGAATTTAATGAACCAGTGTTAAGCTGTCAAAATGTACGTGAAAATGGTCATCGATCAACTCACGGGAAAGTTATGGAAGAATTTTTGGTGTAATTTATCTTATTTAGACGTATTCGGTATGAAGTTGATATATAATTATTTATATCAAAAGAATTTGCAATAGAAATCCCAAATAAATAATGTGACGTGTCATGTTCATTGATAGCGGTCAAGTTGATTTCGAAATCTAGTTGTTTAACTACCTTAAATAAATAACTTATAACTTATATAAATAACCTTAAGTAACCAAAAACGTAAGGAGGAAAATCTTTTTCCTCCTCTTCTGAGCAGGAAAATCTAATAAATTGATCCAAACTGATCTTTAAATAAAAAAAAAAAAGTTTAACAAAACTTCTTGCATATATATAGCGACCTATTGAAAGGAAAGCTCTGGCCAAAGCTAGTAGCATATAAATAGAGATTTTATTCATACTTTAAAAACGTCGTTTCTCCAAAGTGCCTATACATTTAACACAAAAGCTCTAGCCCGTATGTAAGCGATTTTATATATAAAAATAAATATACCTACTTGAATTCACTCTTGTTCGTCTGGATGGTTAGTTAAATATCTTGACAAAATGCTTTAAAATATAATTACGATAATTTATTTGATATCAATAGAAAACAGGATTTAATGAGTTTTCAGCTATTTTACAAATAAGTATCGAAGGCTATTTTATTTGTATGATATTTTCAGTATTCAAAAACTTGATCGTTTGTCAAAGATCGCGGAAAATCTGTGTTATTTATATTTTGGCTTTGTAATTTGTATCGCTGTTTATAAATTTAAGATTTTAATATTTTTTTTCCTATATTTACAGTAATAGTTAGTACCTGTACCTTATTCGAAGCGATCAAGAAATAACATCATATATATATATATATATATATATAACTATATGGTAGGCCTTTGTGCAAATTCGACTGGGTAGGTCACCGACTTATTAATTATATATTCTATCGCCAAACAGCAATATTTTTAGCGTAGTTGTGTTCTGATGTAAAGGGTGAGTAAGCCAGTGTAACTAGAGGTCCAACAGGGACATAACATCTTAGTTTCTTGGCACATTAGCGACGTGAGGATTGGTTAATATTTCTAAGTGTCATTGTATGGGTTGTGGTGACCACATACTAGGTGTCCTATTCGACGGTCTATCAATTAAAAAAATATTTCCAGGAATGTTTTTCAATTGTTAATTTGCGTAATGCTACGTAAATATCTACGTAACTACTTTTAACGTTGTGTTTCAGTATAAATAGATAATAGTAACATGTCTCAGCAACAAAATTAATCACGCAACAGTCACATTTAAAACGGTAGTATCTATTATATTTTGTGTGTGTCTGTAATGCAAGGATACATCGCTATCGCCCAACAGCAATACTTTACCTGTTATATAATTATAGCTTCGATATAGCCTCGGAAAGCACGTTAAGCCGTTGGTCCTGCGCTTGAACTCTTCCCGGTCGTGTCGGATTGCCGTCCCATCGGATTATGAGAGCTAAGGAAAAGAGAGTGCACCTGTGTTTGCGCACACACTTGTGCACTATAATATCTCCTGCGCAGATGGCTAATCTCTCTTGAGATTGGCCGCCGTGACCGAAATTGGTCGGAGACCTTATCTATATATATTTATATAACCATAATCAGTTTGTCTATTTGTCTCATATTATTTACGCTGAAAATGGGGACGAAGGTTTATCGTCAGTGAGCCCAGTTCACCTCAAGCCAGCGGTCCATAACGGATGCATTACCAGCTTGCTTCGGCTTACACGAATGCGGTCGGTGTTATAGTGGCACTTGAGTTTAATATGAGATTAAAGCTGTGCTATGCAGTACATAGTACAGTACATTGAAGCTAATTTAATCTCAAAGAACAACACTATCCCTTTATCAGGAGAAATCTTTAAAGAAGTTCTTATACTATAAACATAGAACTATATAGAATATACAGAATAATGTTTAATATGTGTGTATAATTTATATAACAGTTCATTCATTGCTTTATCACTTTAAAATAAATAATTGTAAGCGTTACCGAAGCAAAACGTTTATGCGTAAGAAACGTTACAAACGTACACGTTGCGTTCACATTTTACCCTTAAAGCCTAAAGAAATTTAACTTTTTTTGGGCTATTTTTTTTTAAACTGTTGTATAAATAATAATTTAGAAATCCTCTCTCTGTGGTTGGTGTATATAAATGGTTTGAAACACTACTCATACTTCATGTCATATGTTTATCATATAAAATAAAATTGCGCTTTTGTTCAAATTTAAAATGTTGACGTTTATCAAAAACAGAACAAGTTATACCATATAAAACTGTTATATTAAAATGCCAGCTGTAAAAGTCATAAAGAACAGAAACTCCACTATTTCTAAAAGTAAATATTTGTACTTTTTTTCAACTGAAAGCGGTCGAGAATTTCTGTGCAAGAAGTGGTTATCGGTGAACTAAAAGCGCCAGTTAGACGTACTTAATCCCTATACCAATGGCAGCGGCCTGCACCTATCCAACGGGTTTTAGGGCTACCACGTACTAGATATTTCTATTGAAAAAGCAAGCTAAGCGCTCAGACTGAAGTATCGTAAATTACGGCTTACTCGCAATACTAAGTCCTGTAAATATCGAAACGAGAAAAAATATAATTTCCGAATAATATTTGTAACAGATATGTAGTAAACCAATTAACGCCATAATCATTGGTTTACAAACATGATATTTAAATAAGTATCTTGTAACTTGTTCGAGAATGTTCTTTCTAAGACTCTCTCTTTCTTTACCAAGCAATTATTGGTCAATTTATAAAAAAAAACCGAACATTTTATTCGGTTTTCGATCTTCGTGAGCTAGATACTGGATAACTGTATCGTATTGTTTTCCCAAAATAATAAATACTTAGTCAGAGCCCTGTGTGAGAGCTTAGGTGGATGATGCACATCCTACTGGTCCCTAATACACTTCGTATGAGGATCGAAGATAACAAAGCTGTATGGAAATGGCCGTCTGAAGGTCCAGATAAATGGAATACGCCTAAATACGGTGCGGACGTAAAAACATAAGCGGATTTTGTGCTGCGTAGGTTTATGAGTATATCTTTGAACACAGGCATCGAGTTTGTTTATTGGCACTCGTATTTACCTAACAGGATTTTTTCCATAAATATGGGATGAATAAATTTCCTTTGACTTTGTATGACTGAACTGATCTAACTTAATAAACTCGGTTTACATTTAAAATCGAATATGTGTCTTACTTCGAAATTTTTTATTAATCAAATCAATGAAAGATATATATATATATATAAATATGTTAACTCCCGGGTGACTTTTTTTTAAAGTACCCGGGAGGGCAAATGACTCCACCTGATGGTAAATGGTAGTAGAGTCCAAACGAGAAGATCGCTAGTGCAGTCGGGAAAAATGATTTGCACTAGCCGCCCCCGCCTTGCCGGCCAACAAGATGTCTCTTTACGTCTCGAATTGATATATCTTTAGTAGTAGTAGTAACAGCATTTGGTTGTCCCACTGCTGGGCTTAGACCTCTTATCCTCTGTTTGAGGCGAAGCTTTAGCAGTGTATTCCACCACGCTGCTCCAATGCTAGTTGATGGAATACACTTGTAATTATATAGTTCCCAGGGTTGGTGGCGCATTGGCGATGTAAGCGATGGTTAACATTTCTTACCATGCCATTGTCTATAGGCGTTGGTGACCACTTGCCATCAAGTGGCCCATATGCTCGTCCGCCTACCTATACAATAATAAAAAAAACAGAAAACCAACAAAATTATTAAAACGAAACAATTTTATGCCGTAGGTATATTTCAATTGTTTCATTAAACAGACAGAAAAAGGCACCTCGGTAAAAACTCCATTAAAAAGAAGTTCTTCAAGTATAAAAGTTTCGACCATAAAACCGAAAAGTTGGGTATTTTATCATTTAGATAAATATACAAACAAATTTACTTTCATTTTTATCGTTTCGTATACAAATGGCAAGATTTTTCTAGAACTGAACTTTGTAGGGTAAGATTAAATGTGTTTTAAGTTATTATTCTTGAAATGATAGAAAAATTAAACAGATATAATAATGATGATATGTATGTATGGCGTTAAAAAGAGATAGACGACTATAACTATAAGAGATAGGCGAAATTAACAACATATCACAAAAGATAATTAATTAAATTGATATGCATCTGTAACGCGATGGCATAAGTTTTATATTTCAATAAGAGGTCAAGGATAAACTTTGATGTGGCTTTAAAATAAAACGAATTTAAATATATGCATTGGCTTAGTGGAGGATTGCATTGTGTAAGACAGAGTAACTGAGAGTTGACAGTTGCATAAATTGCTGGACATAAAAAATGTTTACAATTCATTCAAAAGTGGAAATGATGTTAAGAATGAACGAAAAAATACTATTACCGTGCAATTCTTAATTTACAACAGGTACATATAGTAGAAATAAGCAAACAAAAGAGCGTGTACTATTGTTGTGCACATTGTGAATTGTTGTTCTATAGGTACTTATTTATAGCACATCGCTAATTAGTAGCTTATAACCGACCGTCCTAACAAGACGGCGTCGTAGGTCTAGTCGCTAGCTCATAAGGTCGAAGATATCGAGGTCCTGGGTCGGGCAGATAAAAAGATAGTGGATATTTTATCGACAAATTTACAGTACAAGCACGAAGGAAAGTTGGCAGTGTTTACACTCCCGTAGCTTGGAAAGCAAATGCCGTGCGTCCTGCGTCTGAACTTTAGAACAGTTTTGGATTGTGAGAGTCAGGTAGAGTGCGAGATCGCTGTAATATTTTCTGCGCAGTTGAATAGTCTCTCTAGAGCATTGCCGTTGGTCAGGAGTAAATTATCAGCAGCAACGTTACACATGCGTGGTTATACCACTTGTGTTCATGGTTCCCACTCATTTGCTTGTCCTGCCTAGTTTGCTTATTTATATTCTTAGCTATAATCTGACTTCCAGATGTTATTTTAGATTATAGATTGAAAATTTGATTATTTTTATTAAGCTATTATAATCGATATGGTTCCTTTTTAAATCCATAAATTGATAAATTTACCGTCTTGAGTACGATTCTCATTAGGATATTTTCAATTCTTATAATTCGTCCACACTCAACACACGCATTTTACTTGGTGGTAGAGCTTTGTGCAAGCTCGTCTGGGTAGGTACCACCCACTTATCAGATATTCTACCGCAAAACAGCAGTGGTTCGTACTGTTGTGTTCCGGTTTGAAAGGGGAGTGAGCTAGTGTAATTACACGCACAAAGGACATAACATCTTAGTTCCCAAGGTTGGTGGCGCATTGGCGATGTAAGCGACTTACATTGCCAATGTCTATGGGCGTTGGTGACCACTTACCATGAGGTGGCCCAATATGGTCGTCCGCCTGCCTATGCTATAAAAAAAACTGATTTATATGGAATGAAAATAGTGCCCTAAAAATAATCGGTATTAATTATAAACCGCTGCTTAACGTCAACGGTATCGATAAATGAAGAACTCGCACAAATAACTCAAGTACATAAAAACATTGAAAGGTAAGGAAGAGAAATATATTAGTTTACAAAAAACATTTATCATAAACATTCTTAATCTTTCCTGTTGTTTTAGTGATATTTGGTGTCGGAATATTTTGAGGTATTAAAATTGGAAATTGGAAACTGTAAGGCTAGTATAGGGTCGCGACCAGTCGAACGGGCATGTAGTAGGAGTAAGAGTGTATAATTATATAAAAACGTACTAGAATATAACTACATATATATTAATTTAATATTGCAAAATTATACTTTGTATAAAGGTAATATGATATCGTGGTCTAAAATAGAATATAATTTAGTACAGCATGCAACAGAAAAGTATTATGTTACATCGCTATTAAAGCTTGATGGTTGATTTAGTTTGTAGAAGAGGCAAGAGACTAATGGCCGAATACTGAAACGTCTTTCAAATATGAAGGGTGCTCAAATATTTGAAACGTCTTCAAATTTCAAATTTCGCATACTAAATTTTGAAAAATAATGACATTCCAAGCAATTGAGTCCTAATCATATTTGATTGACGTTTCAGTATTCGGCCGTAAATATAATATATAGAAATGACGTCTATGTATTCCATTAATTACGTAATCAACAAAGAGTATTTAATAAACCTTTTTATAGATAGATTTTATATTATATAGGAATATTTTAGGAATTATATTATTTTCTAAGAAACTCGTGATCGAATCGTGGGCGATATAATTAATTATTATCATTACTTAAGTAAACAGGCCTATTTATCCCTGTAAATTGAAATTGATTTGCTTTAACTAAAATCGAACTTCTGTATTTTTTAGTTCGTTTGGGTAAAAACCTTTTATTTTTAGTCTACATCGTTCGTGTAATAATGATTTACATATTTTATAGTTGTAAGGTTCGTTTGGTCGTCACTTTGATGTAGTGCTTATGTAAGACTTATCAAAATTAATATAATATATCACAGATAAAATATAAATCTAAAACAAAATAACAAAAAATATTTATTCAAATAAGCTCTTACAAGAACATTTCATATATTTAAAGTTACCACAGATTCGTAGAGTACGCTCTATCGAAAAGAATTGGAGAAAAACAACGTAGTAACTACACTTTTTATCATCGTCTATATATATGGAATATAAAAAAATATGTTATAAATTAAATATAGGTTATATAGTTTCAAAATAATATTTTTGGTTATAAGGTCCTCCAGACCGATTTCGGCCACGGCGGCCAATCTCAAGAGAGATTAGCCAACTGCGCAGGAGATATTATAGTGCACAAGTGTGTGCGCAAACACAGGTGCACTCTCTTTTCCTTAGCTCTCATAATCCGATGGGACGGCAATCCGACACGACCGGAAAGAGTTCAGGCGCAGGACCAACGGCTTAACGTGCTTTCCGAGGCACGGGAGTGTACACACTTCCAACTTCCAGACTCCGGGCTGCTACTGAGAATTTTCTGATAGAAAACCCCAATAACTATATATTGGCCCGACCTGGGAATTGAACCCAGGACCACCGCGTCTGCGGCCTTATATCAAGCCACTAGACCAACGAGGCAGTCAATTTGGTAAGTTATATTGAGCATGAAAAAATACAAAATTGTCTGTGGTTTCTTAATATTCTTTACAGGATTTATATTACTGACAAAACGATACAATGCAACGTCTGAGTAGGGTATGCTGGATATAAATCTGTCCTAATTAACACGTAAATAGTGAATTGTTAGGGAAACAAAACAAAAGACGTGTAGCGACAACAATACGGAATCAAGTTTATTTTATTTATTTATAATGCACAGGTGATAATATTACGAGGGCATTAATAACGTTGTTTAAAAACAATCACAACGGTCAGTCATACATGAAGGAATGTTAGCGAGTTCCATCCGGTGAGGATAAAACAAAAGCAGTTTATTTATATTTGCACGGCTAAGTCTTTCCGTAAAGCTCATTAAGAGGACAAAGCCGGCTGTTTATTAGCTCTCACCTGCTCCTTTCTTATTATTATTAAAAACCGGAGCAAGATTTTAAAATGGTATATTTTAATGTACTTTTAACGATTCTACTTTTTCTTTACTGTTTTGTTTGAGTGTTTTGAAATGTTCGGGAGCATTATCGTTAACTTTGCCTTTAATCTTTACGTGGTTATATTCGAATTAATTATTCATTAAAATACTTATGCCTGGTGGTAGAGCTTTGTGCAGGCCCGTATGGGTTGGTACCACCAATTCATCAGATACTCTGCCGCTAAGCAGCAATGCTTAGTATTGTTGCGAGGGTGAGTGAGCCAGTGTAACTACAGGCACAAGGATATGATTAGGACATGACATCTCAGTTCACAAGTTGGTGGCACATTGGCGATGTAAGCGATGGTTAACATCTCTTACAATGCCATTATCTATGGGCGGTGGTGAACGCTTGCCATCAGGTGTCCAATATGCTCGTCCGTCTGCCTTTAACATAAAATGTCTACTTTTTAAATAACGACTATGTTTTCGTTTAGCTTATATGGAATGATATTATAGTGATAATTTCTTATATAGTGAATTTTGAATAACTCGCTTGTGATTTTTTAAATTCAAATAATCATTTTTGTTTCTGTTACAGAGTTTCATATAAATTAATGTAATTGCATGTATGCTTACTGACGCGTCAGTTTTGATACGAAAGGATTGTTGAAATGAGAATTCCTGTATTATCCTTGTTTTCATTCAAAGTAAAACGGAGGTAGACACCGCTAAACGCCCTACAAGCCCCGCGTTTGACGGAGTGACGTTTCATTAAGGGTAAGTCAATTATACGGAACAGAGGCAACCGGGAAAACGTATGGTTTTCCATATTTCAGTTTAAATTACACTCATTCTGTTTTTGTTTCATAAATGAGAAAAAACGACGTTATTATTTCTTGAAATGAAAAAGTGAAAAATAATATGTCATTAATATTAATTTGTTTTAATTTTCTCTTATTCTCCTCTAAAAGGTTACGGTCAATCAAGTTTACCTTTATTAAGCGATGAGGGAAAACTCTTATTTTAATTTTATTCGAGATATTTTCTTTTCCTTTCGATACAAATTGTAATAACAATGTTAATTTATTTTAAGGCGTCGAATTACAATTTATTTAATGTTACAAATGATTTTGATAAAAAAGTTATATTTTCAGATATAAAAAATATTTTAAAAATAATCTTCAATGAACTAATTTATACTTTGTGTTACTAAACCAAAATAGTTTGCTATGTATTCGGTAATAATATGTACACATATTTTTTTTAGAATATACATATATATAGATAGTATGTGGTAGTACCGGTCAACGGTTTTACGTGCTTTCAGAGGCACGGGATTGGAACACTACCAAATGCTACTGCTATGGCTATTGGTGGCTATTAAAAATATAAAAATATCTTGAAGTGGAAAATTCAGTAACTTAACTGGCCCAGCTATGGATTTGAACCTAGAATCTTAGTACGTACTAGATCAGCCTTATAGTCTAGTCTAGCTAGTCTGTAGAATAGACACATCATGGAAATATTAATAACCATTGTATATAATTTACGTCAACGAAAACGAACGGAAAATTCGTTTTTTAAGCAAAACAGTTTCAAACTAGAGTCGCCCGCTTCCATTAGACGTCTAATTAATTACTATGCAAATTAGGAGTAAAGCGCTGAAGCCGAATTTTCCCCGACATTTACCGTGATTTATATTTATAAAATCAATTAATATTTTAACATCAAAGCGATCCGCATCCATCATTTGACTTGTAAAGCGGAGTAGCTAAGAAATTAAATAAACGGAAACTTCCAACTTTTAAATGTAGGTACCATAACAAAAATGTTCAGTCGCTAGGGAAGGGGGACCGGTGTTTTTGGCAATCAATTTCACTGGCGTAAAGTTTAATTACAGTTATTTGATTATATTATATTTGATTTGATGAAAACTTTGTAATTATTGTGTTGAGTTCGGACTGAAATAGTTCGCCGTCTGTGTTCGATACATTTCGTAATTCTTCACTACCCAAGCAACAATTACACAACATTGTAACATTTTTTTATGAGAACTTAACGTAATTGCAGAAACTTTAGTCACCGAAGTCTGCTAAGAGTTGCCAATTTTCGTTTTATTCAGATGCATGTTTCAATTTTTTTTTAACAAATTAAATATCAGACTAGAAATACCAATCTAAAATATAACATCAATATAGCAATATAGATTCCTATTTGAAATAAATGTTCAATCGCTAGTGCGGTCTATTATGAGAATTGCTCGTCACCCTTCAATTTAGACGTTATCAAAATAAAGTGCACTACACAATTGATACATCTTCCATGGCGGATGGCGTTGGCGCGAAGGCGCGTCGCATCCAACGGAAGCGAGCGCGCCACCGGACGCGGCAGACGTGCGCTTGCCCTTATGTCGCAGAGGTAAGAACTCCCAGACCTAACATTATTCGTTCCTTATTTCGGCGCTACACGATTCGTAATAAACCTGGCCGCCTGCCAACAATTTTCTACCACGTTCGCATGAAAGTAAATTTTGTGTCCGCATAATTTTTGGCGCATTGATTCTGGTCGGTGCTAGTGTCAACGCTGTATTTAACAATCGACACCGTTTCGTGTCTATGTTTCGGTTTTGAATTTTAATACGAATGAACTAAAATATAAGTTTTTGAGGAATCGAGGCGCTCATGTACAAACATTTTCTATTTTTTTTAATAATAATGTTTCAGGACTATGTACTATACAAATTCTTTTACTTTCCTCCTACTAAGTGTAAGAAATGTACTAAATTAATTAGTATTAGATTTATTGTTATCATTAAAAGTTCCCGATTATTAATATAACACGTTTTTAGCACTATCCTAACCAAATTATAATGGTAAATAATAAAAAAAAATAAGAAAAACAATTTTTACTTACATATTCTATCGTTACGGTACTCTGTGCCACTCCGTCCGTCTAATTCCAGAGTAAGTTAGCGATTTATTATCGACTTACTTGAGAGCTGATATGCTTCCCCGGATACTATAGTTTATAGTGTTCACAGCTGTTTATCGCTCGACTAGTTATTGCACTTCCAACGGCAGCTTCCGAGGTGGTATATGTTTTAACATTATTTATTAGTAACTTTATGTACCAATAAAATATGCTTATTTATATAATGCTTTCCTGTACAAAAGTTGCTAGCATGAAATGTGGTGACGTTACTGCTCATGAAATGTAGGTTTAGTTAGTGAGTTTTTTCAAAAACAAAATACAAATATATAATGTATACTACGTCGTACGATATATACTTTGCTGGTATATTTTCATATTTATATATATATATATATATATATAAATATGTATATATTTCATTTGCTAATAAATGTCTGTATTTATTGATTGGTGGTTTTTAATTATAAATTATAAACGTACATTTGAAGGGCGTTCATGACGGCAGTCCAAATAAATTTACTTGGTGGTAGAGCTTTGTGCAAGCTCGTCTGGGTAGGTACCACCCACTCATCAGATATTCTACCGCAAAACAGCAGTACTTGTTATTACTGTGTTCCGGTTTGAAGGGTGAGTGAGCCAGTGTAATTACAGGCACAAGGGACATAACATCTTAGTTCCCAAGGTTGGTGGCGCATTGGCGATGTAAGAGATGGCTAACAGCTCTTACAACGCCAATGTCTATGGGCGTTGGTGACCACTTACCATCAGGTGGCCCACATGCTCGTCCGCCTTCCTATGCAATAAAAAACAAAAAAAATATAACTCCACTTTGTTATGAGTTACTGTCACGGATTTTCCCTCGTCTGACGCAATTTATTTCCTACCGATGTAGATTTTTTTGAACCAATAACTTGCTTATCAATGAAATCAATTCTTAGAGACAGCCCGACGTTTGGATGATGGCAGTAAATTTAATAAATTCAGTACAAAAATTGTATGAGACATTAGCTAAAATAATAATTGTAGTGTTTTTATTAGCTTCAAAATTGCGTATTGTCATCAGTTGTAAACATTGTATTAATGGCCGAATACTGAGTAAGTAAGTCTCTCTATAAATATAGTAATAAAAATATTAATTGAGATAGAAAGACAAAATAATAAGTAAAAATGTTGTTCACAGTAATAGCGCCAGTGATGATCGATCGCCGATTAATATTTATACTCTCATCCGTCCCCGTACCTGGGGGAGCTTATTAAGAGTTTTCACATTATAGTAAATTTGCATCCATACATATAAATGAGTATACAGTCTACAACTCTACAGTCTACACGTATTACTTTTATAAAACAAAAATGATTTGAACGTTTTTATTAAATACACAAATATATATAGGTATTTTTTTTGGAATTAATGTTATTCCTAATTAAATTAAGCCTTTGTCGTAAGTTTACGAACTGTGACTGTGTAGCCATGGTGCTACCATTGTATATTCAAAATAGTATTACTCTTACGAACGACGAGATGCGATGATGCTGCAGAAATATTTTTTTCGAGTACTGGGACAGTATAAGGCTTGTAGGTAAAAAAACAGACACCAAATAACTGAATTTGTATATGAGGAATTGCTTGGAGAGGCAGACAGGCTTTGACACCCGTAACTAGATTGGCTTGAAGCCAATACCATACCAGGAGCACACACACTGTATAAACATTTTAACGATTATAATAATATTTTAGTTTATTGGACTGAGGGATTATCTTTTAAATGTATGCCCGGAATTATCTCAGTTATCGCCATAGACTCGTTGCCAACGCGTTGATAGATTTGAATTAATGTATTGAAGCTTTGAATCAACTATGAGATTATATTGACATGGGAAACCATGGGATGTGATTGGAATACAAAATATTTTATTATTTTTATTTTTTTATTTATATATTCCCCTTACTTTTAACATTGCTACATTTATTTAAAGCCGAAACGGATAATACACGCACATCTTAACAGTATCTGTAGATATTTATGATTGTAATTTATTTTGTTGCCGTATTTGTGACGGCATATTAATTTGTTATACATAGATTTGCCGCTACCAAAAATTGCGGTTTCTTTTTTTCTTGAAAAAACGCAAAATACCACATTTAAAACATTTTTCTTATAATTAAAATAATAATAATTATAGAGCTTAGAGTAGTTAGTAGTTATTAGCGAACACTCTACTTTAGACAACAACAATTTTGATTTAATATGCACAAGTACCCAATATTTATGTTTAATTATACGACTACGCTGCAGCGAATCTGTGAATGGACAAATATCGTTGAGTATGCGTGTAATTAATTCTGTGTAATTTATAGATTTCTTATGCACCTCTGGGTTCAACTTATATCTATTGACTGTTCAAAGTATATACTGTATTTTACTATTTATAAGTTCAAGTAGGTACTTTGACGAACTTTGTAGTTAAAATGATCTATGTCTGTCTATTCGTCCAGGGGATGAATATACATAAAAAACCATCCGAATTGAACTTATAACCTTGTCCTTTTGTAAATTGGACGTTGTAAACATTGTACAAGCTACATATATTATTTTACTTTTATCAACGGAATTTTACATACATTTATTTGCTGACTGAGGGTAAGCAGTACACTCAGCATAAATAAACTGCTGCCTCACCCTCCATTATGGAAAATAAATAAAGCGTAAAGCCGAAATTATTTTAACACTTAAATGGAAGTAGCCTTCGTAAATCGCCCACTTTTGGGTTTCGTATTCAACAATAGTTACAGACCATTTACTATCGATAGATTAAAATTGTATTATTGAATATTATTTTCGTATAAGACTATGGTTGAAATAAATTGTTCGTTGACTAGGTATTTGTCGAGCATATCATATTCATTCAATAAAGTTGAATCGCTCGGGATGTCCGAAATTCTTCAAATTCATTCATTCGATCTTTCACGTGTCTCTTTCATCTTTCGTGACATTTTCAGAATATTTTGCAAATCAATGTTTAGGTCATACTGAAATTGAAATTATTGTTTCATTTTTATAAGTATAAAGTAATATTTTTTTCCTGTAATTTTAAACATTATTCTTCCTAATCGTGCAAAAAAAAGAGCAATAATTATAAGGCAACCATTAATCAGACTTTAGTATTATATGATTTATGAATGTTACTTAATGGGTACCTTCAACTCGATGAAAAAATTAATGCGAGTTTATGTTCGTAAGTCGAAAGTAAATAATTTTATAGCTTAGTATCAAACTCGTGCAAGGGGTACCGATGATATATCCGTTGTGTTTGTAATTACACTCTCGGTTGAATAATTTGTGAAAACATACTACAGGACATATTTCTATATACATTATACACGTATTCAAAAAGAACAAATATCACATATTAGTTAATTCTAATATAAATGTTTACCTGAGTATAAGCCTTTGTCAGGCTTCAGAAGTACAGACTAAGCTCTTCCCAAACGTCTTAAGCTTTTAAGCCCGAAAGTTAGGTGGCGTTTTGTTGTGTAATTAGATATTGTGACGAACTTGAACTTTGCTTGATAAATTCTAATATATATATTTATTAAATATTGTGTAATACAATTATTAACATATTAAACAGGTAAGAATTATAAAATAAATATAATAAATGCTTTATTAAATTCGTCTCTTACTTTTGGTCAAAGGAATAAGTCTATTGTAACCCTTACAGCGGTTGAGATTAAAGATTCCTTCGAGAAAAACTGATCGGCAAAAAAACTCAGTACTAACTCTTTTCTTAACCTTAACTAACCATACATAATATAAATATATAATTTATTATAAATTATGTACATAAAGTAATTTTATTATAAACTAAATATATAATGTAATCCCCTTACTGACTGATTAACAGCGCACAAAAAGTATGTGACATAGAAACTTCAAAACTTGAATAAGCATTATTTTTTTTAAATATACCATAGGAGAAGGTATATATAGCAGTTCTAAGAAATAATAATACGCTTTTTTAAAATCTCGGTTAGCTTTGAGCTCTGTATTTTTTAAGAACTTTCAATTAACCCATGTTTTTGAAAAATATGATTGGTATAAAACAAAAATGATTATTAGCTATAATTTTACGATTTTTATTTACACACAATACAATATTTACGAAGAATCAATACATTGATGCCTCTAAATGTATATGGAGTTGATGTGCCTAAAATACTGACAACATTTCCCCTTTGTGTCGGCTAAGCTCAGATTTTAGCCGAAGTAGTCTGACAGCTGTATCACTAAATATACTGGTTCCTATATTTTGAATAATTGTCAGTTTTAAATATTGGAAAAAAGATTTCAGTGTAATATTTAAAATTACACTATTATATTGTTCGAAGTGATTTAAGTAGATAGATATGTACCACCCTGTCATAATAACTTTGTTCAAATGAAATAGGCCTGATTGGTATCTAGTATATTTTTACAATAGTTTAAACTAATTTTTTTTATATTGATTGAAGAACAAAACTTTGTAAAGAAATGTTAAAAGCTTTATAAATTGACCGTAAGAATTTAAAGATACGAGAATCTCATTATCCACATACGAAAAACGACCAACGAATTTACAAAGCAAAAAACGGTTCACAATTTATTCCGGACCGGCGCGGGCATCACTAATCGGCGTCATCAATCAGCGAGCCGCGATCGGATCAACTGACGGACACCCCCTCCAACCAACCCAACCCATCCCTAGCCATAGCCATACCAAGCATGGAAGTTTCAAATTAATTAGACTGAATAGAGACACTGGGTTCGAAATATCTTAAAGAAATTCTGTTACAATTTATTTACATACAAATCATAATTATGAGTATTCAGTGTAATTGTATTAAATGAATCTTGAATGAAATATAATATTTTAGTGACAGTTTTATAGACTAATAAATTGTAAATTATAATAGTAAAAAATATGGTTGCAATTTTAAATAAGAAAATGTAATTAATTTTTAAATATACATATATGTAATTAATTGATTACATAGTGGACGAATTCGCTAAAAATGTAACGATAAAGCAAAAAAAATGCTTGAAATATCATCAGCATAACAACGTCAAAGCATATTTACTCCGGCCGCCGGGTCGGCCCTGATGTTTTCTGTGACAACAGCGAGCTCCCGACGGGTGTCCCCGTGAATGTGGTGAAATATTGTCTGCGTTACAAAATTTATGTCGTTTAGATAGGGTTCAAATCAATTTTATGTGAAACAATCCTATGTTCCACGTCCGAGGCTCGCGGCGCTGACGTGGGTAATGTTTGCGCATTCTGAATTGATTTTCCCTAATCCGTAAATGTCACTCTTTTACGAATCTCGGTGTAGGCTGCTGATAAAGGTGCCGAAAACTAGGAGAATAATAAATTAAGGTCACTTATGTACTTATCGATATTTTTAGACACATCCTTACTTTATATATATATGTATTGTATTTTTTACTAAGCCATAATCTTAGACCCGCTTTAGTGAAAAAGTGTTCGTAATAATTATAACAATAATTTTCTTTTTTTGAATAATGTTATTTAAATTGTTATAATCATGGTCTTCATGCCAATTTAGGCCACGGCGGTTATCTCAGGGGAGACTAGCTAACGACGCCGCCCGTATTACAGTGCACAAGTGTGTGCGCAAACACACCCGTGCATTCTGTCTCCTTACTCTCATTCAATGGAACGGTAAATGCGATTGCCTTTCGTGCTATCCGTGGTTCGGGAGAGGTAACGCTGCTGGTTTCCACTCTCTGCTACTGATAATTTCTCATCATAAGATATACACCATAACATCGAACCTCGGGTTTGGAGGCATTATAGCAACAAGAGTCAAGACCAATGAGATGGTATTTTATATACTATGAAACCTTACAGTCGTTTTTATAGAAGAAACCTTCAGATTTAAGTCTAATGTTTCATACACGGGTCTGTTAATTAAATACTGTTAATAAAGCTATATCTATATTAATATATAAAGCTGAAGAGTTTGTTTGTTTGATCCGGCTAATCTCAGGAACTACTGGTTCGAATTTGAAAATTATTTTTGTGTTGTGTAGCTATTTTATCGAGGAATTTTTATTAATTATACGCTGGTGAAACTGCGGGGCACTGCTAGTATATCATAAATTCAAAAAAATTGATAACTGGTTTCACATAAGACAAAAAGCAAACGGAACATCAAATTTGAACATCGTGACGTAAAATAAGCTGAAGATGAGAAAACAATTTATATTGCAAATTATTCCTCCCTAAAAACAAAATTCAACACTAGTAGAAAGAAAAAAATAATAATTCCACGTTCGCGAGTTCAGTTTTACGATTGTTCTTTGTGAAAATGCTTTTGTCAAGGAAAGATAGAAAGCAAATCGGCCGAATATAACGCAGCTTAAGTTTATGTCGGCGAGTCGGTCAAATGAGGGGAATGTCGGGGAAACGACATGACCGAAATAACGGAAGCGGTTGTGAAATGTTGGTTGATGGAATTTTTGCTGGGAAACAGTCACGATTAGTGGTTTGAATCACAATAGTTGTCAGAGCTAATTAAGCTTTAATATTTTATCAGTAGAGATTTTGAAAGGACTCAATATGGCCCAGTGAAGAGCCCGTGGATCTTAACTGAAGTGTGGTGGAAACTATACTCAAGAGGAGACTTAGCCCAGTATTTGGAAATTTACAAGCTGTAACATTATTTTTAAGGTTAAATATCATATGTAATATTTTAAAATCGCATGTTAAGGCTTCTATAAATATATCAGTTTAATGATGAATACAAACAATGACTAGGAATTTACTGTAACTATATGCTGTGCCATTATGCTTTCATAGTTAAATCGTTTCGATAAATCGCTACAAATCTTCATTATATTAATACGTCCATAATATGAAGTTTACCACATGTTTTGACCTTACTTCAATTATACTAATTTGATTTTTATAAGAAATAAAACTAGGAGTGTATCTGTCGAAGGCCTTAAATAGATTTATCTAAAATTAATGTGTGTTAAAAGACATAAAAGAGGGGAAAATACGTTTGCACCTTGTGTCGAAGTAGAGTATAAAATATTATTTACACATACACGTATTATGGTATACAATTACTTGTATTGTTTTCTATTTAATAGAATGTGACGAATAAATTACATAAAACGCTGCATTTTCTGCCATCCATTTTTAAACAAAACGGTTACATGCAAAGGTGCAAAGGAAAAATAAAACTATGTATTTTACTTGCTCTTAATATATTGTTTGCGTATAAAATATTTAATCTAGTAATCAAAGTAAATAGGTCCCTAAATTAGAAGTTAACTACCGTTTAAACTAGAGTGTATTACGGCTACGGTTCTGTAAACAAGGCTTTATTATCTTAATAAACTCGGAATAATAAATGGAACTTCTAATTTAACTGGCGAATAACATTTAGTTTGTATCGTGTGAATTTTGTATGTGTAAAATGCTTTAGCAATTGGCGTTAAGTAGTGTTCCCAACGAGCCCGTATTATTGTTCATGAGCCATTTATATTTTGGGATAAATGTGGTTTATTATACTGATTTATTGTGCTCTATAAACACATTCTTTTAAGTAACCTATTATCTAACCCTTACTAAGTAAATGAAAAAATATGATATGTCACTTTTGTTATACATATAAGATAATTTTTTGAACGCGATTAAATATTTCCGATTACTATAAAGATTTACGATTTACGCGATTAAAGATTACTTGTTTAACGTATAGACAAAGCTGCACTATCAAGTTGTATATATTATATAATAAGTTCTATGTTTTTCTTGTAATCAAAACATACATCATCAAGCAGTTTCAATGCAAGTTAGTGGATATACTATTTATGACAGTTTTCAGCTTGGCAGAAGGAGGTCCCGTCATTTCCTCCGCCGAGTACAAGATAAATTAAGAATATAAAAACTCAGTGATGTTTACCCGAGCTTGAATCCGCAATCTCGGCCTCAAATCATTCAAATTTGTTATCTCTTAAATCATACATTATATAAGAGAGCGATAGTCTCTTTTGTTTTTAGATCATTTACATTTAATATTTCTATAAGCAAATATAAATAGCGCAGGTACACAAAGTAAATCATTATTTCTTACGAAGTTATTACACGCGCCTCGTAAAGCCGTTGTGAATGACACGACGACAAAGTATTTCAAAGAAAGTATCTGTAATTGCCATCATCCTCGAGGTCAGGTGGCTATTTGTTGGATTTGAAAAGGTCCCGCCCTTTATTCGCCTGCTCGTTGATTTTCCGCCTTAGAACAAAGACTTGGGTACTAAATGAGGTCTCGAAGATTCCTCTTTTGTCCTAACTGAGATTGGGTATACAGAATTATGCGTAGCAACCGAGATCAAAGCTCCAGAGAGGCTTTATACGTAGTATATATTTCACCGTTGATATAAATTAAATAATAGAATAAAATCCCACAAATAATATCGTTTAGTAAACGTATATATATTCCATTAGGGTTTTTATTATAAGAACTATTCAAATGGTTTTAATTAAAATTGACTTTATATTTGTGGACTATTGTCTTGTATACAAAAGTAACGCTTGTTCGACTTTCATTCAAATCGATTGAGTTGACACTTTGTTCGACTCTTGGCAGTAGAAGGTTTGTTGGAAACTATGTAATTGTTATCAACTATGTACTGTAGGTAGCGCGCACATTGCATTGCAAAATGTTTTGAGGAAATTACTAGATATTAGCTAATTATTAATTTTCTGAATAAAAATGAATGCTTCTATGTTTATTCTCTATGCGTTGATGAGAAGTTTTGGTACGCCAGCGAAGACCCTGGATCAATAATATCTTTTGCATATTTGTCCTTCAATAAAAACGTCTGTAATATTTGTGGTTTGTGGTGCTGAAATGGTCTACTAGTCGTCTGTTAAACTTATAGGCAAGTAACAATGAATTTGTTTTTATGATTTTATTCATCTCGTGCTAATCGCTGAAGGAAAATATCGCGTGAGGCGAATGATATTCTGCCACATGCGTTCCTGTACGGATCACCGCGTTGAAATAAACTCTTCATTTAAAGGAGAGTCGGCCAATATTTGAGAAGGATAAAAATGCCTTGATTTGTTCTACTGTGGGACAGTTATGTACATTGATGTTACTTTATATAACTTTTGAGTGTATTTAATAGTTAGTAAAATGAATGGTGCATATTTCTAGAAAAAGTAACTGATTTTAGTTACTTCTATAAAAGTACTGTTTCATTTGTAATACAAATATTGCTTCTGTATACGAATTCTCTAGTAAACAATAAAAATAGATTTCGTACCGTATCACAACGGCTTTGTATTTTATTGCATCCGTCGTGTCTAAGTTCTGTCTTTAATGAAGACGAAAATAGGTTTATTAGGGTATATCTTCTGTTGCTTTTTATTGAAATAAGAATATTTGCAATGTTGATAATGAATTATATTATTATAAAGTCAGTAATCAAAGTAAAATCTATATATTTTATTCTTCTCTTCTCCTTCAAATTTGGCTAGGTTTTGTAAAAATGTACTTATTGTGTAAATTAAAGAAAAAACATTAACACAAAATGCGTATACGAAGCTGTGCGAAATCGCTAGAATATTTATAGTACACTTTTTTATTTTGGAGGCAACGTGCGCGGAATATTTCAACCATAAAGGAGTGTCGTGAATTTTATCCAGGCGTATGGAAATTTGTTTTTAAATTTGTTACAGTGACCTCTAGTTTCTCAAAGTCAAAGTCATACCAACTTATTTGCTATTAGTCTGAATAGTAGATCGGGAGCACATGATGACGCAATGGGCGACCAATCAAAGTTTAATATTTCGTCATATTATTTAATCTGACTTTTATTATGATTTAAAGAAGTGGCTGTTAGTATACAATCTTTTCATACAGTTAATTTTTATATATACTTTGTATGTATGAGTAAAAGACTTATTATTCAAAAATATCAATAACCTGTCAATGAATTATGATTATGTGATATTTTAAATGAAAATCTATAATAGAGTTCAATTTATTTTTAATTTAAATTGAGTATTTTCATGTAAATAACATTATAAATTTCTGTGGTCAATTATACTACATAGCTACTATTTACAATTAAAATATTAGGTATGTATCAATATACTTATAATTAATCAATCCAACGCAATCCAAATTACTCGATTGTATTTTTGTATTTTCAAAATATAATGTAGTATAATATTTTATGTTTAACTTTGAGGTAGATTTACTTATGCAATATTAAATAAGAGATTTGCAATTCTGTTTTGTAAATCATGAAAGGTAGGTACCTAAACTTACCTCTACCTCTATGATGCCGATCGTTTATAACAATATGGTGTCAATATTATCTACTATAAACGTAACTGATATTAGATATCTGTCAAGTATTAGCGAGTTTTCATTATACAAGTACATATTATGCGTATTATTAAGTATGGCGACTATAAACGTAAACTAAGAACTTAAAAATACTATTTTTAAATTTCTTGAATATCAAAGAATTCACGGTCGAAGATTGCGAGCGAGCTCACACCTAATTCTTTATTATAGATCTTGAAATTTTTTGAATTATCGATCTTTTTACTTATTCAACGAGTTTTTAGCTTCACACTTTAAAATTATTCTTAGTCGAATTTTACGATCATCCTACTTTATAGAAAGTTTTTCAGGCGTGTCTTAAACTTGGTAAATTTTTACTTTAAAATATATTATTCATTTTTTAATTCTATCATGTTTCTATGAAACCTCATCTTATAACTATACTACAATGAACTAAAAAAATGTAATACTTTTAAAAGAAAGTTCCTTTAATCGAACTTTAATTTATTCTGCAGCATATTCTTTTAATAGTGTCGAGTGTCGAGTGTCGAGTCTCATGGTAGATTCTATATTTCGTATCATCCAACGGCTTCAAGACGAAAGTTATCAGCGGCTTTCAATTTTATTCATAGTGTAAAAATCACGATTCACAAAGTGCTTAAGAGTTGTATAACTAAAGTATAATATTTGTTATTTACTTCAATTTACTAGAATAATTATCATCATAGCCAATTATGTCGAACTGAACAAAATTTACGTTTGAAAATAGAATACATATTCTACGGAGTAGAACCGGCAAGAAACTCAGTGGTTACTGTTCTTAAATTCAATTTCAAAACACTTTATTCAGTATTAAAGTATTAGGTACACTTTTTTATTGATTGTCAAACTAGAAACTACCAATGGCAATCAAGTCACATTCAATTAAATTTAAATTATAATTAAGCCGGCATGACAAACAATAAAATTGAGTCCACACTTTTTTTAACCGACTTCAAAAAAAGGAGGAGGTTATCAATTCGTCTGTATGTTTCTTTTTTTTTTTTTTCTTTTTTTTTTTTTGTGTTTGTTACCTCATAACTTTCGACTGGGTGAATCGATTTTGATGATTTTTTTTTTATTTGAAAGGGGTTGCTTCCCATGGGGTCCCATTTTTTTTTAGTCCAGGTTTGACAATGGAATCCATGAGAAAACCATATAAGTCGTAAATTTGCATGAGGTATGTGCGCGACAAATGGACGAATAACTCAATGTCACGCCAACCGATTTCGATGATTTTTTTTTTATTAGAAAGAGTATACTTCAAGGGTTGTTTGATGATAGTTTGGTTAGATTCTGATTATAGGATCCATGACAAAGTAACGGAAATCTTCAATTCTTAGTAGCAAATTAACGATACACGGCCGAATCTTTTATAGGCTATCTAGATTTATCATTCACCTACCATAACATCGTTATGATCAAGTAATTATAGTACTATTGTAAAAAACACTTCTTTATATACCGTCAATAGTTTTCGCAGCGCACGCGAAATAATAACGTTTATAGGCAACAGTTTAATACGTTGGGTTACATTGCACCATTTTAAGTAGGGATCTATAAGTTTTTGAAAATATAATAAAGCCTATATTACTCGGTAAAGACGTAGCTTTCTAAGGGTGAAAGAATTTTTTAAATCGGTCGAGTAGTTTTTGATTTAAATCGTAATAAAAAATCAAACAAAAATCAAATCTTTCCTCTTTATAATATGAGTTATGCATGTAAGTATTAGTATATATGTATATGTTTGTAATTGAAACATATTTGAACATCTCCTAAAAGTTGAGACCAATTTTGAAAATTATACATATATATATATATATATATAGAATCGTATAAGTACTCTTATATACATGTTATATTTATGTATATTTATATATTGATTACTAGTGTTTTTCCCGCGGTTTCACCCGCGTAATTCCTGTTCCCGTGGGAATATGGGGACAAAATGTAGCCTATATTACTCCCTGATAATGTAGCTTTCCATTGGTGAAAGAATTTTTTAAATCGGCTTAGTGGTTTAGGCGTGAAAGCGTCACAAACAAGGTTAATTTCGCATTTATAATATTAGTTAGGATAATATAGATACTTCCCCTTTTTTAATATACAGACATTCCGTCATATTTTATGGTGAAGAATGGTATAACACAACATCTATAAACATACAGTTTATTTAATTATTACTAGAAATAACTATTTGTTTATGTTATGGCTGCCCAACTAAATTACCCCACCAACTAAATCTATTTAATCAAAACATGTTAATTTATATTCATACATTTAACCATATTAACTAATATTTATTAATTAAGTACCAAAATGCATTTTTCTTGATGTTTCACTGTTTTAGATTAATATATTTAAATAATAATATAAATGGCGCTGTCTCATATGAGCTGCATGTTTAGTAGGTCTACCCATATTCTACAAATTAGTAGGTGTACTTCAGATTCACTAAAAATCGAAAAATAAATAAAAATTTTAACAAAACAAAAACCGACTTCATAAAAAAACAAATTAATATGCACTAAAAAGTAAAAAAATAATTGCGTATTCTTCTATAATTTGATAATTAACTTACTATTTTCTACTCATCAATATGTAGGTACGAATGTGTTGTGTGGTTGATAATTTATTTACAATTATTGTTATTTTTGGAGTCGATGTCAGCTAAGGAAACACTATAATATACCTAGCAATAATAATACGGGAATCTTTTAAAAACATACACATTACAAATTGACTTTTATTCGCTTCGTTAAGTTGCGCGTGCGACACAAGCACATCTCACCTACAACTATGTATGTAGTTATAAGCCCACCTTGGCTGACATCGACTCCAAAAGTAACAATAATTGTAAATAAATTATCAACCACACAACACATTCGTACCTACATATTGATGAGTAGAAAATAGTAAGTTACTTATCAAATTATAGAAGAATACGCAATTATTTTTTTACTTTTTAGTGCATATTAATTTGTTTTTTTATGAAGTCGGTTTTTTATTAGCCACGAAACCAACAATGTAGTCAAATTAATATTTGCAATCATTTAACCAGTATCAATTCATTTTTAATAATATTTACCACACACAAATAACAAAATGATTTTCATATATTGTAACAGATTTATTATTCTCTACTCAAACTCGGACACAAATGTTTACAGAGAAAAATATGCAGCTTGCCCGTCCGACATAATCTTTTGTATCTATCAAAGCAGTGTGTTCAGTATATCTTATATCTATGTATTGGGGATAAGGACTCGTGGGTAGGGGATTTCAAAGGAGCCGCCATGGTTAGTCGTGAACAAATATTTGTAACTCAATGTTTGACTCGTAACCCCTATCTTTCACTAGCTTCTCGATCGCAAGTTATCAAAGTGTAAAATTTACTTGAATTTAGCAATTAGGTGTAATAAATCCATTATTATCAATAAATACGGTTATCTATAAATAGTTTAAAAGAAAGTCGAAAGTCGAAGTTAAATTCCTAAGTTAAAATCTCCGGTAACTCCTTCTAAGCCGCGCATTGGATTTAGATACGGCTTTTACTAGTAGAAAGAGCATCAAATGAGAAAGGTTTATAGAGAGTATTTGTAAATATTCATATGAAATGGTTGAACTTTGTCAGGGTTTTGTCCAAAAAACTGTTTTCATACGCTGACATGGTAAATACTACCTAAATCTTAATATCAAAACTATGTACTAGAAAATTGAAAAATTAAAAGATTTATACACAACAATGAAAACTCGCGATATCATTTAACTATCTTCTAAGGATAACAGAGCCTCAATTTTTAATCTTTACTTTTTTTGACGAGCCCGTTGGCGTGGTTGGTGAGACACTTGCTTTTCACGCCGCAGGTCGTGGGTTCGATTCCCACCCAGGACAGATATTTGTGTGCATGAACATGTCTGTTTGTCCTGAGTCTGGGTGTAATTATCTATATAAGTATGTATTTACGAAAGAAAAAGTAGTTTTTGTAGTATATCAGTTGTCTGGTTTCCATAGTACAAGCTCTGCTTAGTTTGGGATCAGATGGCCGTGTGTGAATAATGTCCCAAGATATTTTTTAATAATGAAAATATTCTTACCTTACTCCTACGAAGCCAGAATCGGCAGCTAGTTATACGAATAATACAAACAAATGTCAATCAAACCGCCACTTTCTAAAACGTGGATCAAATTCAAATTAACATTTGCCTTTAATCTGAATAGACATTGGTCGATGGCGGCTAATGACGCAATAGGTGACCAATGAGCGTGCTGATTAATGCTAATTGATCAGACTTTGATCAACGTTTCAGAAGCTGAAGGTAAATGTAGATTTTTTTGACGTGACAACGTCTAATAAATCGATGAAAGCTGGCTGCATGCACGAACAATTGTCCCGTTACGCTCATTGTCGCGTTACATCGCGCTTTTTTTGTTACATCGCGCTTATCTCTGGAACTATTCTTGAGGAATGATAGGCTATTTAAAACAAGGGAAAGCTTATCATGTATATAACTCAGTCAAGCACCTAGTTTTTCATAAAATTATATGAAATATGTGAAGATTAAGAGATAGGTTTACGTAATTTAAAAAAAATGGTTATCTGTAAAGACGGTTTACGGACGATAGTTTAACGTGACATCTTCATAACAAAACATTGATGACTGCAATCGAGTGAAAGATAGATAGATGCGGCGCAAGCGTACAATCAGCGTAACGGGACAATGAGTGTAAAGGGACAATGAGCGTAACGGGACAATGAGCGTAACGGGGCAATGAGCGTAACGGGACAATTTTTCGTGCATGCAGCCAGCGTTCATCGATTTATTAGACGTTGTCACGTCAAAAAATAAACAACGTCGTCTGCTTTATTATCACCGACAGGACACGAACCTGTATTCTTTGGATACGAAGTCCGTTCGCCAATATAGTACAGTCAAGTAATAATTTCATAATGAAATGCTATACGTCATATGAAATAATGTTACGCCTGATAGTTAACGCATAGCAAATTTTGTGTTTTGCATGAGTGTAGTTGCTTGGCGTTAACTATTGCATTTATTGTGGATTTATTATATTAGAATTGACTGCTTTATTGGTCTATTAGATCCCGAGGACCTGGGATGAAATGCAAGGTTGGGCCGATAAAAGTTATTGGGTTTTTCTGTCGTAAATTCTCGTAACAAACGTAATGCCGTTGGTTTGCGCCTAAACTCTTTTCCATCATATCGGATTATAATCTTTATTAGCGCACACACTTGTTTATTATAATGTATCCTGCTCACTTGGCTAACCTGTCTTGAAGGTTGGCTATCGTGGCCAATTTCGATCAGGAGAACAGAGGAAAACTGTTGTACTACCTAATAAGAAAATATTTTATTTACTAAAACCACATTTTGAAATTATTTTACTTTTTTTTATTGCAAAAATGAACCCTTAGCACATCGAATAAAAATTAGCTTGTAATTGTGTCAAGAAAAACTGTTCAAAGACCTGCTGCCGAATGCAATCGCATTCGCCTTCATGTATTTTGGAGGAAAATACTTCTGTAGCATGTATGTGAAATCGTAATTTTTCTTACGTCTAAGGATACGTCATATATTGATACATGTGACACTAACGTGTATTAATACAGTAGCAGAATGTAAATTACCTAACGTATGGAGACTATTCCACCGCGCTACTCCAGTTCAGTTTGGTTGATACGAATGTAGCATAATTTTCACAATGTTTTCGCTCAACACCGATCACGAAATGGATAATTGAGACAAACTAAGTACATGGAAATTCATTTGTGCATGCTCTGAGCATAAGAATCCGCAAACATCGATTAGGGATCATGTCTTATATACACTAGGTCACGATATAGTAATCTAATAAAATTGACAAGTTCTCCTAGTTTCTCTTTCATGACCAAGTTAACATCCGATATTTAAACCGTTTAGTGCTTTGATATAACCATAGTACTAAATCTACAACGTTTATAAAATGCATTTGTTATATTGGATTTGATAAACGTACTTCAAATCGGCTGAACTACACTAACCGACACTAAAATTTCGAGTGGTATCGATACATTGCCGCATGGCGTAAGCTATGAAGCCCCGATTTTAGGTCAGGTTTTCCTGTTTTTGCGTGTTATCGGCAGCTACGCTGGCTCGACTAACGACTATGTCGTTGTCGCTCGCTGAAATGTCACAATGATTTATCGTCCGAACGGAATAGTCATCGCTGATATTTAGATACAATTTTTTTCGATGAGAGAGTATATTTTACTCCATTGATTTGACTCCAGACGGGCGTGCGGTGTATGTGGAAAATTGGGTGAGCATAATGTTTATCATGCTTGAAATACGAGTACGTAAATCGAATGTATTGGTGGAGCACGATATTGTACATATTTAATACATATTCCAAAGGATGATCCGTAAACAACTATATGTTACAGTAAAAGTTTTTAACTAGTCAAAAGTTTATTTGACCGAAAATAATAATAAATTAATGTACTCTTGACTTACGACGGTGGTCAAAAGTTGTTTCAATTCAAAATAATGCTTTTAGCTAAAATATTTTTTTTGTTGGTAAACATTGCTAATTCATTTCGATTATTTAATAAAAAGTTCAGATCGTCATGTTGTTTATTATTCTACTCAGTTCTATTACCGAATTGTTTTAAAAAAAAACCATGCAAAGTTTATTATCACATAAGTAAAAAAAGTTTCGGATAATTGCCATAATATTAGTGAATCCAAATAATACTCCTTAATTTTATGAGCTTCAGCTAATAGCCTGATCTACTAATCGGTCAGAAATACTTTTGACTGATTTAGAATTTTTACTCTAACTATATATATCTAAATCTTTCTGACATATGAAAACTGAAAATACAAGATTTACTTTTGTTCGTTTATATGATGTGTACCGTATGTAAAATAAAACAGCATTATAAACAAGGTTGAAATATTAAAAAGGTAAATTTTAATAATACATTATCCGAGCAATACAAATTCTCCGTTATATCGTCGATCGGGGTTTACGTTTAGCGTTTTACGTAAGCAATAATAACATATTTATACTTTACAGGATAACTTAGAGACTTAAAGTTAACAAACAGTTCAGCGCGAGCTTGTTTACGATACGCACGCGTTACGTCTGTTGCGACCGATCGCTTATTTAATATTATTTGTTTTACATTTACCCTCATATGTGAAATATGGAAGAAAATATATGTGAAGATGACAATTTGGTTAATTTGAGTGATAAAAGTGATTCTGAGATTATAAAGGAATGTGAACGTACACTACAAAGCATGAGAGAATGTGAAGAAGACCAAACTAGGTGCGCGGAGAAGAGAAAAGATCGAGAAGAAGATTATAATAGTGATGATGGTTTCATTACTATCACAAGAAGGAGATCAAAACGGTTGTTAAGAAGTGACTCTGCTACCCATAAAAATCTATCAAACGACGTAATGTCGACCAATTCTGAACGTATACATGAAATATGTATGACTTCTTTGAGTGAATTTCCTAAGCAAATGGCAATGGCTAGAGTGTTAAGAAACGAAAATATCACAGGTATTGTGGGAATAAAATACAAATCCCCATATAAAATTTTTATTAGATTTAAATCAGAGCTAGACGCAGATAAACTATTAAATTGTAAAAAATTTGAAGAAATGAATTATCGATGTCGAAAGACATTAGAAAATAGGACATCATATGGACTTATTAAAGGGGTAGATTTGGATATGACGGAAAAGGAGCTTCTCGATATTTTGGAATGTGAATATGAGATTCAATCTGTTAAACGTCTAAAGCGGATGAATGAGAATGGAAAATGGGTCGACAGCGAAAGTATTAGAGTCTGTTTTAAAAGTACTACGCTTCCTCAATATGTGGTTGCTTATGGTTGCAGGTTGCAAGTGTCTCCTTTTGTCTTTCCCGTTACCCAATGTTCAGGATGTTGGAAGTTTGGCCATTCTTTAAAGTTTTGCCCTACAAAGAAGATGACATGTCCTAAATGTGGAAGCTCAAAGCATTCAAATTGCGAGATGGTTAATTTAAAGTGTCTCAACTGCAAAGGTTCTCATTTTGTGTTGGATAAGGCTTGTCCATTTTTCCTAAAGGAAAAAGAGATAAGACTGATAATGAGTAAAGATAATATTACATATAAGAAAGCATTGCAAGTTTTAGCTAACTCCAATCAGCCTGAAAAAGATAATAATTTTACAATATGTCAAAATAATGAAACACAAGAATTCAATCCAGTTCAGAGTCAGAATTCAGTCCATTATGATAAAATAACAACTACCGATAAACCTCATGAGGCTAATATTACCCTAGATAGTGATGAGGAAGAATCTGAAGACCTTAATATATCAACAAAAAAACAAAGCAGAAAGGCGGTCCCGAAGAAAAAGAAAACAAAGACAAATTCAATTCTAAATAAAGACCAAATTTCAACAACCAAAAAATCAGAACAGGATCCAAGAGCAGCAGAAAATTCAGAGATGAAATTCGAATTTAAAAAACTATTAACTAAGCTAAGAACAATAATTATTTCACATACTAAATTGGAGGATAAAATTGTAGGTGTAGTTGTATCTATTTTTGAAGAAGTTAAGCGATTTTTATACAAAACCTTTACGGAGGCAAAATGTTTTGAAAGTATTTTTAATGTTCTTTATAATGGATAATTCTAATGTTTTTAAAATTAATATGCTACAATGGAACGCGCAAAGTCTGAGACCAAAGGTCGTTTCTTTTGGTGAACTTCTGGTACAAGAGAACATCCATTTGGCTTTAATTAGTGAATCATGGCTGAATCCTGAGAAAGAGATACTCTTGAAGGATTATAATATTCTTAGAAAGGATAGAACTGATGCCTACGGAGGGGTGGCAATAGTATTACATAAATCTATAAAATATACAGTTGACGAGGTTAACATTTCTAATAGAGGCATAGAGGTTCTTTATGTGAAGCTATTTAATTGTAAACTTTTAGAAAATATAGTGTCAGTTTATTGTCCTTCTTCAGTAAATACTCATAGCTACCATTGGGATGAATTATTTTCTATTTTTGGTCATAAGACAGTTATAGCAGGCGATTTTAATGCACATCATAGTGACTGGTCTAACAAAACTGATAGTAGAGGAATACAGATTAAAGACTCAGCACTTGAATATGGCTTCATTCCCCTCAATAATGGTTCAGCTACTCGTGTTAAATTGGTAAGTAGGCATTTGCAACAATCATCTCCTGATATAACATTTGTATCATCTGATATAGCAGTTCACGCAGATTGGAATATTCTAAATGAAAATTTGGGTAGTGATCACCTTATAATTAGGGTAACTTTTAGTATTCTAACTTCTCGCTCATATTTAAAGAAACGTAACTTGAAGCAAATTGATTGGATAAAATATAATGATTCTCTTCAGCAATCATTTTATAATTTCGATTCAGTGAGTTTTAATGATGAAATCCAGTTAATGTACAACTACTTTTTACATCAAATTTTCAAAGCTATTGAAGTTAGTGTCCCTTTAATTAAAATATGTACTGACCCAGAATCAAAGTTTAAGCCTCGTGATTATTGGACCCCATCTTTATCATTATCTATAGCACAGCGAAGGTTGGCTTTAAGTAATTTTCGACGCAACCCGACTCCGGATAACTTGGATAAATTGGAACAAAAGATAGAGGAAGCTAAGGAGGCAATTCAGAAAGCCAAAAGTGCTAAACGTCATGCATTTTGTAATTCCATTGATGAGACTATATCAAGTATAGAAATGTGGCGTCGGATGGGTTGGGTTAAAGGTTTAAAGAGAAGTGGTATAAAGGTAAGTATGGATAAACAGGAAACTTTATTAAAGTCATTAACTCCAGCTTCGGTAACTAATTCTAGACCAAACTTCTCATCATCAAATGACATTCTTGAGTCAGACTTTACAATAGAAGAATTTGAAAATTGCCTTAAGAAAAAAGACACCTCTCCGGGAGAAGATGAAATAACCTATTCGATGTTATACAAATTGCCGCAAAGTGCAAAAAAGGTTTTACTTTATATATTTAATTTGATTTTTACATCAGGATATGTCCCTAACCAATGGCTCAATATCCGAATTCTATCTATCCCTAAAGCTGGAGCTAATGACTATGATTTAAAGTTACGACCCATCTCACTAATATCATGCATTTGTAAGTTATTTCACTTAATGATTGCAAAACGCTTGGAATGGTATTTTGAGAAAAGTCGCATCTTTTCACCGTATACAGTAGGCTTTAGAAAAAGTCATTCGTGTTTAGATTCGTTATCAAGATTGATAACTTATATTCAAATAGGATTTGTCAAAAACATTCCAACATTAGCGTGCTTTCTAGATATAGAAAACGCATATAATAACATTTTAGTTGAAAAAGTTATAAATACACTTGATGATTTAGGTGCAGGCAGAAAATATTGTAAATATTTATGGAATTTCCTTTGTAACCGTCGATTATTTATTCAGTCTGAAGAGGGAGTCAAGATTTTTCGGAACGCTAACAGAGGTTTAGCACAGGGTGATCCTCTTTCGCCTTTATTATTTAATATTGTAACGCATAAAATATGTCGTTCTAGAGAGGTATACATTTCACAGTATGCTGACGATTTTGTATTGTATTTCAGTGATAAGGATTTAAAACGCTGTGAATCAAAAATTCAGTCAGCTCTGAATACTATTGTGATGAGACTAGATTCGTTGGGATTACAGTTATCAAATAATAAAAGTAATTTTTGCTACTTTAGTAGAGGTGCAAGAAGAATTTTACCTTGTCTAAAAATAAATGATGTTCCCATGCCTTCAGTAATTAACGTTAAATACTTAGGTGTCTGGTTGGACAGAAGTTTGCTTTGGAAAAGACATATAGAAGAAATTATAAAGAAGTGTTCTAAGTTTTTAAACATAATAAAAGTTCTAGCTGGTCCTTCATGGGGAATTCATCCTAAGCATCTGCGGCGCCTTTATTTATCTATTATCAGAAGTAGAATCGATTACGCTAGTTTTTTGATAGGAAATGCATCCAATACACACCTTTCTAAACTTGATAAAATACAAAATCAAGCTCTTAGAATTATAGGGGGTTTTCTAAGAAGCACTCCAATCCATGCTATGGAAAGCGAGATAAGTGTACCACCTTTATACGTAAGACGAGCCTTTTTAGCATATAAATTTGTCCTTAAGTGCATTTCTCTTTCAAATGATGTTTCAATAGAAATTTTACAATCCATGAGTACATTACAAACTAACAATTATTGGCGAAACAAAAAGAAACCTCTATTGATAAAAGCTTACGATGAAGCCAAAATATATAACATTCACTCGTCAGATCTATTAGAAATGTTCTCCTTGCAATTTTGGGTTTCACAGGTTGGTATCAATAATATTATTAAGACTGATCTCGATGATTTAAAAGGGCCGAAAAATAACTGTGACATCAACTTCTTGAAACAAACTACTACTTCATATTTAGAACAGGAATATAGAGATTGGTATAGAATTTTTACGGATGGTTCCAAAAATGGTAACCTTTCAGGTTCGGCATTTTATGATCCAAATTTAAATTGTGAGGGTTGTTTTAAAATAAATGAGAATGTCTCCATAATGACATTGGAACTCATCGCAATCTCAGAAGCTTTGACTTACGTTTCTACAAAAATAAATGGAAATAAAATTGTAATTTTATCAGACAGTAAGAGTGCCTTACTGCATTTGGCTCGATGCGCCTCTGGATGTAGAGGTGTACCGATAGCCTTTGATATTTTTAAAAAAGTACATGATTTTCTTAAAGATGATCGGCAACTGAGATTACAATGGATTCCGTCTCATATTGGTATACGAGGTAACGAGGAGGCTGATAAACGAGCTAAAATGGCATGTGTTGAAGGAAGGAATTTTAATATTAAACCTAGTTTTACAGAAGTTTTACCTAGATTTAAAGCTGCAAGTTTGTATTTATGGCGAGAATATTTCGACCGACGTTCCAAAGACAAAGGCATATGGTATAAAACAATAGTAAATCAGCCTCCTCAAATACCATGGTTTGAAAACATTATAATGAATAGGTCGCATACTAAAATATTATGTAGACTTCGCGCTGGTCATTACCCTTGTAACAATTTCCTTTTTCTCATGAAAAAGGCTGATTCCCGAAATTGTAATGTTTGTGGAACGACGGATGATATTCACCATATTTTATTAGAATGTAACAAATATAGAGGTCCTAGGGAAGCATTGATAAATAGTTTTCAGCTATGTCGATTAAATGTCGGAGTTATGCAAAGTGCTTTATCAGATCCCACTTCTCCAGTAGCTAAAGCAATATGCTGCATGATGTCTACTTGTTAATAAATAACCTAATTATAAAACCTTTCTAAGCCTAAGATAATTTGATATGTAAGATAGCTTAAGTTACGATGGGTTTGACATGCCGTAAGGATAAAAAACCCTTAAAAAAATAGATTAAAAAAAAAAAAAAAGTTAACAAACATTATTTTTTTAATATATTTTAATAATATTTTATCAGATGTTGATAATGCAATATAAATAAATAAATACAATACAAATAACTCCATAACAGTAAAAACTTGATTGCCACTAAAACCTGTGCAAATTATTTTTACTTTAGCCATTGTAGACTTGCCAGCTGCGCAGGAGATATAGTGCTCAAGTGTGTGCACAGATGTACTGTCTATTCTCTTCTCTCTTATAATCCATTAGAACTCAAATCAGACACGACCGGAGAGAGTTCAGGCACCGGACCAACGACTTTACGCTCTTTCTGAGGTACAAGAGTTTGACAGCAAACTAAATAACTTTTTTGCCGGCGTAGAATAAATTTCTGTAAACTGAGAACACTTCCATGACTTTATTACTCGCAGGGCATTTATATCAGAAACAAATTTCAATAGAATCACGCTTATGAAATTGAACTGGAAAATTACTTCCGTGAAATGATTAGGTGGGCGATATTTCCAACATCAAAAACATTTGGAACATGTCGCATTGCTTATATTTTTTGCGTCGCTTTAGAAGGACGAATTTATAAATATTTTTTATGAACGTTTTAGTCTTATATTGTTAAAAAGGAATTAACTATTTTGTTAAATATTAAAAATATTCGTTCTGTGACCTGAACTTCTATTATTTTGTCTTGACTTCTTGAAATTAATATTATACTTAATATTATATCTCTCAATTAGTATGAAATGAGTTTTGCGCAAATGAAGGTGGGAATTTAGTTAACTTCACTCACCAAAAAAACAAAAAGCATGTTTGCAATTCACACGTGGTAGAAGTGAAACCTTCAAAAATTTTGGCTTCAATTGTATAATGCTTCCTTTTCTCATTTTCTCACACTTTAAATCTTATGAATTTATGTGTCTGTCTCTTTTTAGTGTCAGTTTTTCGTTTCATCACAACGATGCTAAAGAAGTTTTCACTTCAATACACTATTGAGCAACAACTCTTCAGCAAATAGTAGTCACTATATAGACTGAGTTAAAACTAAACTAGAGGGTTTAACTAAACGACAAAATTATATATTTACAAAAGCATACTAATATGTTACACAATTTGTCCAAAGTGTACCACAATAATATATGTATAATAACAATAAATAAGGATTATTCATGCACTAAATACGGCTGGTTGACATATAACAGCGGTTTAAGTCCCACAGCGAATAACCTAATGTAAGTTTAAACATTGTTGTATTCATTATTGCGACATAATTTTCACTGTTAAATATTAATTATACTCGCATTTAGTAATTATGAATACCTATAATAACTATTCTGTTATTTGGTGCATTTTAATGGCTTATCATTTGTTTTCTAATTTCTTATTTGCCAGAAATTAGGATTGTGGATTTTTTTTTTTGATGTAACACACCATGGCGCGCTTTGAGTATGAGCATCGCTAGCCTAAGAGTTAGTAATCGACAGACTTACGGTATGTTAGCAAACTCCATATTGATACTAAGTATACTATTTCACCTGCCTTAGGTGAAATGGGGATTCACAGTTCCCGTCCACGGTTCCTTAAGGCATGTCCAGAACTCAAAAAACGTTAACATTGACTTTTAAAATAAATAAATTAATTTATTTTAAAAGTCAATTTTAACATTTGACGTTACGTTTAAAGGGCCACGGACATCATGGATTTATGTAGTTTATTACTAAAACAATTTTAACACAACAGGAAAAAACAAAGCAACACTAGACCAATAATATACGCTGTAAAATACCCAGTCAAGCCATATTAGCTGTATAAGTATGAACGATTGAATCTTAAGATAGCTGTTATTGTTGATGTAAATAAATCTTAAGTTCTATTAAGAATAATATTAAAATTATATTTGCTTATATTTATGCACAACGGAAAATATTGTGTTTACTCCAGAATAAACTTAAGCAATTTTTATAATAAATATCTAAATAAGTTAATATACAATCTAATCATTTTTTATTTGTTTTATTTTAATTAATAAAAAACGTAGATTTTTACAATGTTTTGTCAGGCACTAGAGTAAATAGAATGAAATATAGTATGTATAATTTTATATCTAATCAAAAATTGTATCAATATTATATAAATGGTTGGCTTTTGGAATAACATTAACTTAATATATTTACAAATTTCTCTTGAGAATCTACAACGTATCTTCCAATTTCCAACCACTACCCACAAGTTACTAGATTTGCTCCCAAAACCTTGAAATTCATATAAATATAGTCATTTATTATGTGGTTTTTATATGTTATTTTATATAGTTGTAATATTAGGGGTAATGCGAATCTCGAGCTATTTACTTCCTGAGTTTCATATCGTAAACCTGTCCCAAGCAGCATGAGCAGTAAAATCAAGAACTATGTTATAAGAGGCAACATAAAACGATTTTATGACTTAATCATAGCGTACAAGACTTTTGTTTTACAATATAATATGAATTTGTAGTAAATTACGATTTATTGAAATAACAAATGATAATCTATGTTAATATTATAAAGAGGAAACATTTGTGTTTTTGTATGTACGTTTGTAATGTTTACACACAAAAACTAATTGACCGATTTAAAAAATTATTTCACCATTAGAAAGCTGCATCTTCACTGAGTGATATAGGCTATATTACATTTTCAAGAAAAATAGGGATCCCTAATAAAAATGCAAATATAACCCAAGGTGTGAAAAAAATCGTCATAAAAAATCTGTCATCGCGTACGCTGCGGAAACTATTGACGATAGAACAAAAAAATGTTCTACAGTATTATAGAACGTATCAATATATACAAAAACGTCCGCGATACCCAACTGGTATGTCCAACTACTGTAGTTATGCCACTATAACCAGTTTTTTACATAAAAAGTTGATAAAAGCGCCGACAATAATCAAACCATATTATTCATAAATCTGCATTAATCCTTATCCCATTAAATTATATTATATTAAAGGCCGTTTCAAACCTGTAAAATACTTTTTAAATTATTAAAATCGGCCATTCCATCCAAAAGATATAACGAATTTAAAAATGTCAATCTAAAGAAAATAATGCAATAATAAAAAAATGCGGTGTGGTTGACCCCGCGCAGCGTAGCGGGTTCGCTGCGGGGGTGGGAGAGAAAGGGGCATCGATATCTATATCTATACTTATATATATAAAGCTGAAGAGTATATTTGTTTGATCCGGCTAATCACAAGAACTAATGGGTAGAATTTAAAAAAAAATGTGTATTCCTTTCATCGAGGAAGGCTCTAGGCTTTTTTTTTTTAAATCTTTATTTAAAGAGCTTGGTCATACAAATGACTATGACGCTCTATACATCTTCCATAACCAGAAAACTGGGTTTGAGACATGATGATTTGGATCATCTTACCCTCAAACCCAGTCTTACAAGTTTGTAGAGAGCCCTGGCACCCGCAGATAAAGGAAATGCCATGACGCAGTTTAATCCCCCGACTTCTCTAATAATACCATGAGCCATAAATATTTCATTACGTAAAGGTTCGTTCCGGATACATTCCATTAAAATATGATATACATCTTCGAGCTTATCACATTCCTCACAATTAGGGGAATTAGTCTTCTTCATCATGTAAGCAAACTTGTTCAATGGAATGTGTCCGGAACGTATTCTTAAAGCTATTACTAAATCTAATCTATTTAAGCTATTGTTGATCCAAGGAGAACTCATCGGTTCCGGCTGAATAGTCTTGTACCAAATACCCTTCTTGGTGGACCTTTCATCGAAATATGTTTTCCATAATTCCAAACAACGATTCTTAGAAATAAATAAACACTCGCTATAGAATGGTATTACCCTGACTATTAAGCCACCAGTACATGCCTGTTTTGCAAGTTCATCGACTATATCGTTCTCCATTATGCCACTATGAGATGGGATCCATTGAAGATATAGACATTTATTTGAGGCGTTTAGTTCCAAAAAAGGCTCTAGGCTTATTTTTCTTCATAATATTTTTATTAATTATACGCGGGTGAAACCGCGGGAAACAGTTAATGATAAATACATTTCTAATTATAGTATGTATCATTAAAATCAATTAGTTTACGTACCTGTCATGATTCGTGAATATGTGTGCTGCTATTGATCTTTCGAATTTTAAAATGGCTAAATAACATTTGGCTATTTTAATTATATTAACAACTAGTATTCGTCCACACCCTAGTGTTAAAAGGAGAGGTCGGTATTAAGTAAAGAAGAGTCTAAGTCCGTCCTTGGGGCTCGAGCTAGCTGCAATCCAAATTTCATCAACATCGGTTTAGTGGCATAGTCTTGAAAGAGTAACAGATAGTGTACTTTCGTATCTGTAATATTAGGATAGACTTGCCGCCACCTGTGACTTCACTCGTGTGTTTGAAGACGGCGGTATGGGATGGTAAGTATAAAATACACATCCTCCTATTTTGTTTCCCTGTAATCAAAATTCAAAATTCATTTATTCAAAATTTTATGAAGGTCGGTTGATTAGTTTAGACGTGATACATATCATTAGATTTACATTAGTTTACACGTTTACGGGCTATCGGTTAACAACAAATTTAATTTACTTGGTTATATTGTCGTGTCGTGTTGGCTATGTGGTCGTATAAAGTGACTTCCAAGATACAGGATATCCTAGTTTGGAAGTCAAAAGAATTAATTTTGAGTATTCACTTAATTAGCCTACCACATTACATGTACCTAGTTTTAATATTATGTCTGTGTTTTTATTTATTTATTTTTGTTTTCTTATTTTATTATTAATACAATGTTTTTGTTTATCTTTTTTATTTAGTAATATTTGAATCGATTCAGAGTTACATTTTAATAATAAATGTCATTTCCCTTGTACTATGTAGTTTTTTTTTTATTGTATAGGTAGGCGGACGAGCATATGGGCCACCTGATGGTACGTGGTCACCAACGCCCATAGACAATGACATTGTAAGAAATGTTAACCATCGTTTACATTGCCAATGCGCCACCAACCTTTGGAACAAAGATGTTATGTCCCTTGTGCCTGTAATTACACTGGCTCACTCACCCTTCAAACCGGAACACAACAATACAAGGTACTGCTGTTTTGCGGTAGAATATCTGATGAGTGGGTGGTACTTATCACTAGATTTAGTTTACACGTCTACGGGCTATCGGTTAACAACCAATTTAATTTACTTGGTTATATTTGAATCGATTCGGAGTTACATTTCAATAATAAATGTCATTTTCTTTGTACTATGTAATTATGTATATACAAATCTAATTCCCTAACTACTAAATGTAGTCCTGTCAATTGAACGTTTTATCAATAATGCATATGTATATCGTGCGTGAATTATAATTGTCATATACAAGGAATCTCAATTATCGCGTTAGTTAAGGGATTATACTCGACTCAGAGTGTATTAGACAAAGTTTCGGTTCACTACATGGAACAGCTCAATACACGAATGAACGTGGATGTAAACATTTTTTACTAGAAATAGTAATTGATATTCTTATTTTGTTAATTGAATTTCGATGTATAAAAGATAAAATTGTGTTATTTTCAACTTTATTTCTAATTATTATGTTCCTTTAACAAGGTATTGAATTTTAAAATATGTTCTTGCAAATATATTTCATAAGCTTTAAAGTAAATTATAAATATACAATATTTTACCATAAAATTATTAAAGATTGAATTTTATAGTGTATCGAAAGAGCTAAATAAAAAATAAAAACGACTTGCATTGATTGAATTGAATTGAGACTTCGTAAATAAAAAGTTAATTTGATTGCCAAGTCTAAGTCACAAGAAGTAGGAATTTCTCAATATAAGAACTGTTGAGTCGTTGTTACAAATAAATATTTTCTGATATAAATTTTTGTTGTGTTGTAGTCTGGAGACTACTGGAGAAGTTTTACGTGCCTTTCTAGTAACTTTCTATCAATTTTTTCGGGTGACGCGTCACTTCTTGGGATGCGCTGTCGCAAATGTAGCAAAATGTATTTGTTTGTTTATTACGCTTTCACGTGTTACTTGTTTAGCCGATCATGATTAAATTTAGTATACACTTTGAGGGCTACAGGGTCTCACTTTCCATTCCTCTGTGTGGACGAAACCGTGCGCAGAAAGTATAACATGCCATTAAAGAAGGTAAAAGATTATTAGTTATTTTTGTTCCCAAGGTTGACGGCGCATTGGCGATAGAATAAATGGTTAAAATTTCTTTCAATGTATATGTGCGTTGGTGGTATCATGAGTTGCCCCACATGCTCCTCCACCAACCTATTCTATAAAACAAAAAGTTAATGAGTAAATGAATTTCTGTTTGAGATGAATAATAAAAAAAACTTAGTTGCTCAAATATAAGGCGGTCTGATTGCAAAAAGCAATCTCTTGATAACCTTTATTAAGAGCATTAGTAAATAGCATAGTTCAAACAGTATATTAACACAAGAAGTACACAGGTATTTCTATTAATATAAATGTTGCATGAGTAATCCCGTCTAGCATATTATATCTTGGTATAGGTGTTCTACTATCGTCAGAGCCTTCTCTAGTCACGTCTCCTCCGTTTATCGCAGACACGTTCGGTGCCTGCAATAAAAACTTCTCTAAAATGAAATATTTAATGCTGCCCGTTGCTACGTTCGCTCAATGAACAACCCTACCATTATTTACAAACTAAGCATGCAATTTTTACGGGCGAAAATGAGAATTAGTTTGATGTTCCTTAAAACTTTTGCTTGATTTTATTATGTGGACGTTATTGTTTTATTTAACATATCAAATATATGTCAACACTAACTGTTATTATATAACGAAATTATTACTCTAATTTCTTAAAAATATAAACCAAGTACCAAACCAAAGTTTAATAATTGGCGGTTTTTTAATAAATAAATTGGTAAAGTAATTAAAAAAAAACATTTTACAAGCGTAAAATTATATATAATGAAAGAGGACTAAATGTAGGACACATTAATTAAGGACCCTGAATTGTTTAAAACCGTCCGTTAGAAACTCTGGTACAAATAAACAGAGCTCTCAAGATAATCAACGATTTCTCTACCGCAGATGAATAATATTATATTATTTTAGAAAATTAAATTTTGGTCGAAATTAAATATACTAAAGATGGCTCTGAATACTAATTTTCAAAATTTGTCTATGGAATATTATCAACAAATATTTAAACGAAGACACGACGTATAATTGACAATAATCTCTTTATGTAATAAATAAACCTTGATATAGCACATATTCAGTAAAACAGCGGTGAAAACTAAGGATGTAAGTATCAATATTAAATAAAGAAGATTCGATCAAGTACCTTAGTTTACGATCGTTCCACTGTTAAATATCGAATTCCTTTTTTAGTGCTGGCTACTCAGGTAACAAATGTACTATTACTGGACGAAGGCCTCTTCTCCACTCAAGAAGAAGATTAGGAGTTAATGTTGATCCAATGTGACAGAAATTTGTTTGACACGAGCACGAAACTAGTTACAAACATGAATTAAGCACATAAAAGTTGCGCTTGTTTTAGTTTGAACACGCACGTTTCAGCATGGCTTCCAGGATGAAACGATGTTGTAATGTTATGACATTAAGAATATAATATAATACAAATGGAACCCATCCGCATCCATACTAACTGTTTCGCCAAGCGCACATCGAAACCAAGTCCAAACGGTCAAATATTAATTCAGGTCACATTTGCCGCTCCGAATATCCATGTTTGCTGAGATACAACTTTCCAACCATCGAATTTAGAATGGTTTACTTTGGGCCTTGTGTATTCGACTATTTATGCAAATTAAATCTGACTTACAAACACGGCTCACATTGTTCCACTGTCCTAGTCATGAAACAACATACGATTTGCATTATCCGTATGTATTTACGTTACATGTTTATATTTGCTGTGTTTGTATATTGCATGATATGTTTGTCTAGTCAGTCAATCAATAAAGTACGTTAGCGTTAAGGTTAAAATCATTAATAACACACATAAATCATTGATGGTTTATGTATATTGAATTATAATATAAAAAATTATTAACTTTACTTGTGGTAGAGTTTTGTGCAAAAGCGTCTGAATCTTTTATCCTGTTGTCAACTATCAATTCATTTAATGAATTAGTTAAAAAGAGTAACTGCTTATATTTTGGCAGAGGGATAAAAACAACCAATGACCATCTTATCATCAGGATTTCAAACCTATTATAAGAATAAAGAAACTTACACACATTTGTTTTATAATTCAAATGAAAAATTCGGTATTATAATTCAAATGAAAGATATCTAGATCAGCCTGTATTTATTTAAATTTATTTAATATAACTTGCTGTACACAAAAAACACTAAGAATTCTATCAAACTGTAAAACAGTTTAATAACAGCATGCATTTTTTTTAACAAAATAATAACTTTAACAAAACAAAACTCAGTTTAGCAAATACCTATTTTAATGATAATTAGCAATCAATTTTTGAACTTAATTAATATGATAACGGAACATTCTCTTTTCACAGCAAATATAAAAAATATATTGTCATTTACGTTTATCCTTACTGTTAAAAAGGAGTCGGTTGTTATATACCCCTTTTTTATGTGGAGGTTGAGTTAAGCGCGGCATTATCAAACGGCAATAAGCCTCGAATCCTCAATTTGATCGCTGTCTGCGCGAAGCTTGACAGATGATAGCGTCGGGCCACGGCGAGCTCGTGCGACACGGACGCTGATGCTGCGCTAAACATATTATATAGACGTGTTACGAATAAATTCTATTGAGAGATTAAATTAAGAGATAAATTAATTAGTGTTAAAATGTTTTAGAATATAGTTGTAATAAATAATTTATAAATATGTTTCTTTTTGGCATTCGTAAAGCGTTTGGTGTGGTTATTTTTGTCATACCAAAACTTCTTTTTTTTTTTTTTGACGTGACAACGTCTTATAAATTGGTTTGCCGGGTGACACTTCAAGAAACTGCGTTACGCTCCGCTCACGTTATGCGCTCACAATGAGAGCGAGTGAGAGGCACGCGTCCCTTCCACTCGGGCATGGTTAGCCCGCCTAAGAGCGAGAGAGACAGACATAAAAAGTGAAATTCAGTGCGAGATTCTTTGTATAAATTAATGTTTTAAATATAATTCTTTGTATAAATAAATGTTTTAAATTGTTACTATTATTTCATCCTTCTTCCTACTATACGAATGAATATTCACATTAAAATTATTTTACCACTCAAAGTCGTTGTCACGTAAAACTTTCGCCCGTATACCGACTTTACAGGCAACCAATTTTTTATGGTTTTAACTATACCCAACGGCGTAGATAGGCGGCGGGGTATTTAATATATATTTTTTTTTTTTTTTTCGCTGTGGAAATGCATTTACGCATACCCCCCGCAAGGTGAAAAGCGGGGGGTTATGTGGGACTCGACGGCTGAAGTGCAAGGCCGTAATACCCACTAAAACCACAGCGTATACTTCACCGCCTTTATGGGGGTGCCAAGGGATCGCGTGAGCATTCTACCCTGACACCCCGACGGATAGCCCGAAGGCTACAAGCTCCTTGGCGGCGGATGAAGGTGTTGGGCTCCGCCGCCAAAAAACACCCTGACGGCCGCAGAGGATAGGGAGGACGGCAACCTGACAACACCGTATCTCCTCTTCCTCTGCGGCCCCACCGCAACGCAACTTATGGTGCGCCCCCATTCGGTCGCGGGAGATAGGGCGCGCGGCAACGCAACACCGACATGCCTCTCCTCCCGCGACCGCTCCCGGCTACAGGGGATGGACAGAACCATCCCCCACAGCGACACACCCAGCGGCCGCAGAGGACAGGGAGGACGGCAACCTGACAACACCGCATCTCCTCTTCCTCTGCGGCCCCACCGCAACGCAACACATGGTGCGCCCCCATTTGGTCGCGGGAGATAGGGCGCGCGGCAACGCAACACCGACACGCCTCTCCTCCCGCGATCACTCCCGACTGTGAGGGACAGACAGAACTGTCCCCCGCACCCGCTCCCTGGGCGCATCCAACGCAAGCCTCCTCCTGAGGCCCAAGAGGAGCGCCCCACGTCCGGGATCCCTCTTAGCTTCCCCGTGGCCGACCTTACCACGGGTACTGAGCCCCCCCACCACGACAAGGTGGAGATCCCACGCGGGGGGGGGGTCATACCAAAACTAGTAATTCAGTGAAAGTTACTTTGTAAAATTAATATATTAGGTGTTTTGTGTGGTTGATCATAAGTAAGCCAATTATAATTGAAATATAATGAATGATATATTTATATGTATTTTAAATTAATTTAAAAACACTGAGAGGGGAAGATATATTAGTAAAGTAGCTGTTCCTCGCAACTTCATTAGCGTCAATTTTTTTTAATCGTAGTTCCAAAGTATGTCTCTGTCGAATTTCATTACGATTGGTTAAAGGTTTAGTCGTGAGGAGTAATCATATAGGCAGATTTGTTGGATACTTCTATATTTGTGCTCGTAATAAAGTATTCTTAATAGCAATTAGATAAGCTGCATGGTCAGGTGCTACTCTCATGTGTCGTTATAAGCTTGTGTGTTGTTATAAGCTCTAAATCTATCCTTTTCAAGGAGGTATTTGCTTAGTTAAATATAATAATGATAAAAATGTACTGTAAAGACTTTAATGAAAGTCGATTCTAAAGTTGCTAAAATGTGATTGTACTTGGTAATGGTTTTTAAATGCCATTATTTGATATTTTAATAAACTGACATTTTCTGATTATACTGATGGTTTTTCAATGAAGAAATGTCGAACTAGTTAGTTTTTCTATAGGTCACAGAAAGGTTAATATTTTTTTATTGTTGTACATAAATAATAATAATTTATTTAAGTATGTTTCATTAGGTATCGAGATCGGCATTGGTTTACAATAAATAAATGTTTGTATTGTAGTTAGGGCTTGTAGAAATAATAGCAATTTCCCATAACATAATTACGTGTTAACGTTGAATTCATTTTCGTTGACAGTTGCTTTATATATTAATAGATTCAGAATGATGTTGGAACTTTGTCGAATTATTTTAATAAGTCGAATATAAGTGAATCTAAGTTATATCTAAAAGAAAGTTAAATTCGTGATAAGCCCATGCACGTGTTACTACCAACATTTATTGAAGTGACGCTAATTTAAGTTTTCTCAAGCGGTAACTGTAACTTTTACTTTTTTTATGTCAGCGCAATGTCTTGTAGTCGTTTTGTAGATTTCAGACGTGGCAAACGGACAGTTTCAGTCACGTTGGATGGAACACACAAAGGAGATCGATCGGTGCGCTCGAGATTACAAGTCAATTAAACTTTGAAAACAATTGATATAGTTAGTGGAAATAAACAAAACAATTATTAACTTTGTTATATAATTCCGGATTCACTGGTTATTTATTATTTCATTTACAATGATAATGAAAATTACGAATATTACCAAATAAGGTATTTTAATTGGTCCCAATGATACCACCAGTAAGCTTAAAGGAATATATGTCTCAAGTCTTATGGTAGTTGAGGGTAGTTTAGATTACGCTATAAGTCCTCAAAAAGACTAGCACGGGTAAAAAGTAACATGACATTTGTTCATCAACAATGTCTGGTTGTTCCTGTTTAATGGGATACCTCCTAATGATTGAGTTAAACTACTATAAAGATCTTTACAGCTCAGCTTACAGCGTAGTTCTGTTGCATTTTGGGTGAGCCACCTCTTTTTGTTTATATCATTATGCATGTACATATTATACCGAACAATGACGTAAGTAGGTATATTTCTACTTCTACTCAAGACGCTGCCTGCAATAGAGGTTTGCAATGTTATGACACAAGTAGTAGTAGTAGTAGTAATAGTTATTAACCAATTAATTTAAAAACCTATTAGGTATTTTCAATTATAGACTAGGTATCCGACTAGGTATTTAATACAAGCTTCTGTTTAAACAAAGTTCTTAACTTTCTATTGATTTCGAAAACGTGGTTACGATCGGAACTATTTAAACAATATTTTGGTCAGAAAAGTCGAGATTTTACTACGAGACTATTATATAGTGATGAACTGATGTTCAAATTAATAAAGATATAATTCTCTAGAAAAATATTTATTGTATGTATACTCGATTATAATTATAAGCGATTGTAAATTTTTTAGTTAAACACCGACTCGCTGTATCTGCCATTATTGAATTGACATGCGAAAAAAGAAGACACATAATTGTTTATTTCTTTACCCGCTACAACGTTTATAAGTAAGGCCGTAAGTTTTTATCATATATTAAATTCGTGACGTAAATACCATTTGGACTTAAGCTATTGTTTGATTTCTTAATTATTAATCCTGATCCCATCATACACAGAGTTAAAACATGATAAATCGCGATGTGGCTCCATTCCATACCCTACATATAACGGGGATGATTTTTCAATTTGAGCCCATTATCTAGCGATTACAAGGGTGGGTCCAGACAGATTTAGGATGTTTTTGCACGTTACGCCGTCCTCGCCGACAGCACCCGGGGGGCGTTACTCCCATGATTTATCGACGTCGACGACGGCCTGGTCGAACGCCTTTTTTTAATCCCGTTTTATTTTAAGCATTTTTCGATCATCGTTTGATGAGATTAACGTTATACCTCAGTTTAAGAGTGCACCATAAATTGGTGTCATCTAAATAATAGTAACTTTCAATATAAATTGAAACGAAAAATATACGAACGAACCCTCATTGACTTTTATCAAATACGAGAGATAAAATATAAAACAATGGAATATTCAATTTCTGATACTAAATTAATTCGTTATTTTATTACGAGTCAAATGAAAAATTGCAGTAGAACACTGCTGACATTTCATTCATTCTTAGTGATCAGTATTATGAAGATTAAAAGAGCATTCAGCTGAAATAAATTGGCTCAATAATCTGCGTGGCTCTGGTTGCTTGCACAATGAAGCCAGTTATGCCGGCGCGACGTAAAAAAGGTAAAGCCGGTGCATGCAATCAACCGTCCCCACTGCGATTAGCTCGCCAAAGCCGGTGACACGAACCAGTTACAATATTATGTCTATATATGCATTCAGGACGGCTTGTTATTTTAAATTGGGCGGCGGAATAGGGATTTGACTATATACGACCTTTGCAATAATTTGCAACTCATTTCGTCGGTTATCGTTATTGCTTTTGTATTGCGGTTTTTAAATACGCATTGTATTGAATATTTTAACGATGATATTATTTTTATATAACATTAGTTTGGTGAAATACGACACGATATTCTAAAATGAAATGAATATCGAGTACGTTTCGACTTGATCCAGTTATTGGAATCCTCTTTGGAATATATCCGATATCAAAGTAAGAGTAACATCGAGGCGTGAGTCAACTTCAACGCCGAATCACAATTTCTTTTCTAAGCTCCAAGTATAAGTAATATATATTTTTTGAAGTGATAATAACAAGGTGGGAAGTTTGAGGGGGTTATCATCAGATTCGCAAATATAATGTTGGAGAGTTGGCGTTCGCTTCAAAATTGGTAATACTTTAAGCAAACTTGTGATCCAAAGTTAGCAAGTTGAGTGAGCAGGTGCTGCACTGAATACATCGGGTTATTGACGGGGACGGCGTGCAGTAACAAGCGCTTGGGAGTGTCATTTATTCAGAATTGCTTACTTATTTTTTAGACATAAAATATGAAGAACTTTAAAAAAAGTTATATGAATAATCAACACATAAAACAAGGATAAATAATAAAGGGTACGAAAAAGACCGCCTTATCAATAAAGTAGTTATCTCTTTGAGATAATAGTATAATGTACTTTTGTTCACAGAAAATTAAAACAAAAATATAAATAAAAGAAAATTCAATAATACTGGTGTTCGCATAATAACAATTACCTATATCCTCTAACCTAAATCTTTAGTTATCTCAAAGAATAAAAAGCATATTGCTAACTTCACTCGATTCTGATTTTATTTACTACTTATGTATTCAGATATAAGAAAACATATAAAGTTTCGATAAAATACTAAAACATTTCGAAATATAACGTAAGTTTCGAGATAACACGTACAAGACTAGCGGTATTAGAAATCCCGACACATATTCCAAAGTCCTAGTTTAAAGTTAGGTTAGAATACTATGCTATGCTACGGCAGTGAGGCCTGAACGAGATAACGAAGCAGCTACGTGCGCTCTGCTTTCATCTATCAAACTTTGCATTGATTATTTTGTCAAATAGTTCGCTTGTACACTGTTAAAGCCTTTGTAGCAAGTAAAGTAAGCTTTCTGTTATAAGATAAACTAATATGAACAGTGTATACGGAGTTTGATATCATTATACTAATTACATAATGTGTTGCGACTAGGTGGGTTGTGTTAGGTGTTTATACTTCATGATATTTATTTAAATAATGATAAATGAAATTTTATACCTATTTCATGTTCCGTGTAAAACATGATGGTATGGAATCCACGGCTATTAGACAGAGCAGATTCAATTTGAAAAAATAAAAAGTAAAATGTATTGTACAGTCGAACTATTTGTATATTATTATGTATGTAGAATTTTGATGGAGATAAATAATGTATGAATTCGAATATAAATTTTCAATTGACGTAGCGAAACAAAGAACATAAAATTCGAAAATAGAGATAAAATAACTGGTTTTAAATTATAAATAATATTTAATTCAATCCATATCAATACTGTCCTAATACATGTCACACACCCTTAGCCCAGCAGTGAGATATTTAAAGGCTATTTTACGTTGATTAATTAATTAATTTAATATTATTTGACCATTTGATGTGGAATTGTATAGATTTTAATACAACTTTGTGTTTTGTTCGCTTTTATTCTATATTAATCCTTCTTATTCTGGGAAATGAACTGAGCTGACTGAAAACGATTCGCTGACTATGTATATAAAAACTGTATTGCCATTTCCCCAGTCCAATTTAGTTCTAGTGTTGTACAAGTGTAATTTCAATGAATGAAAGGTTTTTAAAATTTGCTTTTGTTTAAACGAAATTCAATGTTTAATTCGATGCCATCATTATATAAATACTTAACGTGAGAGTGTGATTCTTTACTTGTACGTCTCGCAGCATAAGAGATACGTGGTTTTTGCATAGAGTTATAGACATCCCTAACGATTTGCAACTTTCCCTTTAAAATTTGCTAATGAAGGTGAAAAGCTTGCTCTAGATGACATACAGCTTGACAGCTGCAATATCAAGCAGATACAGTATGAAGTTACGGGAAGCTTGAATAACATCAGCAGCATAAAAAATGATATAAGGTATTCTAGGACTTCCTTATAACAGCCAGGAATTTCAAATGTTAGAAGATAATTCAAGTACTTTCTTACAAATATACTTGCATTTGGCAGGCCGATATTTTTTGTTGCATTTTGACGTGAGTATTTTGTCCACTTGTAAATTGTCATCACTGGGGTGACGACGATACATAATGTCAGCATAATATCTCTTAATAATGAGTTTTTTAATATAAGGTGTTAGCCAAGGAACAGGTAGGTGTTTCACTCGTAACCCATTTTAGAGAAGCAACCCATTTTAAATTTTAATAAGGATCAAAATACATAAAAGATTTCGCGGAAACATGCAAGCTGCCTCTGTACGTTTAGAACTTATTACACCTATTTAATAAGGATCTTTCTATTTCTCAGTACCACGTTCGCATCGCTGGGCACAAAATATCACAAAAGGACAAAATTAATGAGTATATTTTGAAGGAATAAATTCATAGAATGGTCTTAAATATAATTAAAACTTTATTCGATGGTAGGGATCAGGCTATAGGCAGCTACAGGGAATCAGCGTGGAGGGCCGTAGCTTCTTTCGTGAGACCGTCATGGTTAAGAAATAGTGGCATGGCAGTGGTGGAGACGGCAGAGCGGGAAACGGAAAGGTCGGTCCTGATCGGCGGAGCTGCAGACGGCGCCGGCTGAGGCACATGGGCACTGCTGACCACTTCCCATCGGATGACCCTTTTTCTAGTGTAGTGATTTGCCGTACCTTTTTAAAAGAAATAGAAATCCCAAAATATCAAATCCCCAATAAGACTACAAGCTAAACGGAAAATATTTGAAGTACCTATGTATGGTATTATATAGTTAAAAACGGGAATGTTTTAAGTCATTTTAGTAGTACAAAGAACGTCTGAGTCAAGTTTTAATTCTGTAAGATTAATAGTTAGGAACTTTTTACTCGAAAGTCAGAACTAATGCCATAAATACAAACATTCTACCAATGACGTATGACAAGGAATGCAACAACGATACTGATTGTAAAATGTTGTAGCTTTGAATGATGTGAGTTGTGTGATGCATCACAAAACATCTAAATGGCAAATATATACTAGCTACTTGCCCCGGCTTCTTACGGGTAAAATGATTTTATATTTCTACCCCTATAAGTTTAAAAAGAAGGATAGTAAAGTCACGTGATTATCATAATAAGCTCCCTGAATAAGCCGGATATCCCCGAGATTTTTCTACACACTTATACTCAATTAACCAAATTATTCAGAAAAACATTCAGAATATAACTTTCTTTTTCTTGGCGTTTACTGATTACTCTAAGCTAAAGCTTTTGACAGTGTTACTCACAATTCCATTTATTATGTAGGGCATAACCAAGAAGTAAATACTACATATTATATTTGACTTTTGCAAAATATTTACAGTAATAGTACAGCAGCAATCAAAATCCACTCTACTAAAGGATCAACTTTCCACAATGAAAAAGAAGTCAAGCAAGGAGATTCACTATCATTAAAACTATTTGCAGCCAAACTGGAGGAAGATTTCAGAAATCGGGCCGCCAACTGCGCTGATAGATGCCTCGTTATTCGCCAATCTTCATTACGCTGACGACATAGTCCTTTTTTCATCATCAGCTTCCGAGTTGACTTCAATGCTACTAGACCTTAGCAAAGCAGGCTTCGAGGTCGGACTCCGAATGAACATTGCAACTACCAAATTAATGACAAACTGCATTCGTCATCCAACAACAGTTGGGGCAAAATAAATAAAATAGGACTGACTGATCATTGTAAGTATTTTAGTTTCATTTAGGTTATTTATTGGAAAATAATTGCTTATTGGAAAACACTTCGATTAGGCTGTCCTTTTTAAAGAGTTTATTAAGCTTTGGTCTAACTGTAAATTTCTGACATCAAGATTTCAAATCCTGTATCTGGTCGGGGTTGGAAGTCGCCTCCATCTGGTTTTAAGAATGTGACAATAGAGTGTACTTGTATTTTCACGAACACTTTTATACTAAAATATTTACTGTGTAGTTGGCTAGTGTCCTCTGGGATTAGCCGCGTTTGTTGAAATCGGTAAGGAGGACATAACCATTCAATTAGTCCTTGTATAATTAATTACTTACTGAATAAGATAAATGTTAATTGCTTAATTCATAAGGCTGTTATAGATTATATATTTGGTTATTAATGGATATTGGTACTTAATTAGCGATTTGATTAAATCCAATGATATACATCTTCGTATTTTATTACATAATGTCTGACCTACTTTCTAACTATTATAGATTTTAGACATAATATTTGTTCTATGTTCTTCAATATTTCATCGTGTTTTATATATATTCTTATTTTAAAACTTGAAATATGGCTATTTCGTTTTTCCTGTATGAAAAAATGTACTTTGTTGATAACAAGTAAGAACGATCATTCATCATTATTGTTACGGATATCGTCGAAAATACGCCATGACAACGCAATGTAATATGTTGCGAAACAAAATTATTTTTACAAAAATTCACCATTTCATTTCTTTGATAAATTTTATATGACAACTGTATATTAATCTCTGTATTCACTGCTTTTATTGTGAAACATCAGTTATGACATTTTGTTTTTCTTTTCAGTTACGTTTAAATTTATAGAAGTATATAATTGATTGAGCCGAGATAGCCCAGTGGCTCGAACGCGTGAATCTTAACCGATAAACGTGGGTTCAAACCCGGCACCACTGAATTTTCAAGTGCTTAATTTGAGCTTATAATTCATCTCGTTCTTGACGGTGAAGGAAAACATCGTGGGGAAACCTGCATTTGTGAAATTTCACTCAAATTCCACATGTGTATTCCGCCAACCCGCATTGGAGCAACGTGGTGGAATAAGCTCTTAACCTTGTCCTCAAGAAAGGAGAAGAGGCCTTAGCTCAGAAGTGGGACATTCACAGGCTGTTACTTACTATATAATTGATATAGTGGTCAAGTATTTAATACAGCAGTACTATTCCAAATCCTGAATGAATCCTTGCACACTATTACTTTAGACGTTATGTTTCGCAGGACATTGACGCTGCTAATTATAGTTTTTTCTGCTAACAGTACAATTAGAAACTTTTGCTAACCTTACGATTCCATTTCAAGCCTTAATTAAATCATAATATAAGATAGAACACAATTTGTCGGGTGAACTTAAATACAAATTTTCATAAGCACTTACTCTATGACTATATCTACTGCCAAAGGTTTTAATTTTTAAAACTTTAAAACCTGTCTAATTCACAAGTTTTATTTTATTTATACGAGGGCTTAAAATCGATCAAAATTCATTCGTGGGATTTGTCATGATTTGAAATTCAAACGTATTTAAAAATTTACATTTTTCTGCATAATCTCATGGCTGATCTTTGTATGTTTAAATAAAAATGAATAGTTATTTTTTAGTATAAAATATAATAATACTAGTTTTTGGATAAAACACGATCAATATCGAGTGCGATTTAAAAAAAGTCTCGTCTCACCAAGATGCTCCAAAGCAGGCCGCCCCAAATCCCCTAGGCACTTTTACATTTGAGGCCCCACATCGCAAAGCGTAAAGTTAGAGTAAAATTATAATATTTTTGGCTGGGTGTTTTCTCTCGTGTGGCGGGAGCCCGAGACCGGTAACTTTTAGGCATAGGTATATCCGGGGTTGAATGTTGGTTAATTGACATGATATATCATGTGGCTGATTTTCATCCGACATGGTGGTTGCCTCGCGAGTCGCGGTGCTATCCTTAATCATTGAAAATCATGAAACTCAGTGGGCTATATCTATCTTTAAGTATTAGTGCCAAATTGGAAATATCTTTGATTTATACATAAAGAATAATGCATAGTTCAGAAGATCGCTAGGTGTGTTTGAATATGATACATTTTCTAAGTTCTTTGTACATTAAACAAGAAATGTTACAGAGTGTTAGACATAAAATATGCTTTTACGGTAGACGTTGACATTATAAAGCTCTTTTAAAATAGAATGAAATGCTGTATTACTTTGAAAATGATAATGTTAAAATAAAAGAAGTTAATATTATACAAAAATTAAAATTTCTTTCTGTTTTAATATTATTTTGTTTTTTTTTTTTATACAAATGGAGCGCAGACAAGAAGTTAGTTAAAAAAGTTCTATTACCTCGTAAAATGCAACAACAAAGTATATTATGATGTTACACGTTGTTAGATGTTACATCTGAATATTTTAATAACTGAAAAACTACATCTTTGAAATTCATAATAATGACTTCATAAAATATGCGTTATGACGTTTTCATTGTTGCGCAAAAGAGTTATACATGCTTTTATATATGTATGTATATATAAAAGCATGTATATTGTATATGATACAAATGTAAAAAAAGATTCATTATTTTGCTTTAAAACGAGTTTAACATCAGATCCGTTTGGAATAAGCCCCATACGTTCTTCTCAAAGGGAGAAGAAGACTCCTTAGACTAACAGTGGGGCATTCACAGACTGTTAATTTACTTTACGTGTATTCTTTTATAATAATGTACTACCTGATTCGTTATTATTCAACGATATAAAAATAAAATATGATGGCTAGTGAATATTGTTATTGATTGAGTTTTCTTCTCCTTAATAAAATAAAAGAGATGCACGGACGGAGCAAGGGTCAGTGCACCGCCAAAATGTTAATTAAATTCAAAATAAATACATAAAGCTCAAATATAAGAGTATAAGTACCATGAACTCATTAATAAAAGACAATTATATATTACATTTTTAATTAATGTTCTAAAACTTCGTCCTTGTAACTTTGTCTTTGTAATTTGAAATTATGTTTTTTTCTTTAATCGCTTTTCCCTTATTGTTAATGCAGTTATAACCTGTAACTGAGTTGCCACTTTTTATCTGTATTTTGTAAACTTTGTGGTTTAATATATTTGTGCTTAATTTATTGTATCTATTTAAAAAAAACCGGACAAGTGCGAGTCGGACTTGCCCACCGAGGGTTCCGTATAAGTTTGTAGGTACATATTTAGGGTTATGTTTAATTACAAAAATTTAAATGAAATAAGCAGTTATGTATAACACTGTTAGGTACTATATACACCAAAATTATTAGGTATCTATCTATACTTTTGGTTTTTTTATTCTTAGTCGAAAATTATACATAATAAGAATAATTAATATAATCTGTGTAAGCTTGTGCCAATGAAGCCCTGTCATACAATACTCCACATGCCACGGTTAACTCAATTCAAAATTTGGATCGCCGTGTCTTGCATAAATCCCCTGTTTTGTATGATTAAATTACAAATGTATTGTTTTCAGATTCTTCCCCACACTTGTAGTATAAGACGGTTTTACTTGACAAATTTCGTAGTTCTAGGTCAAAGGGAAATACCCTATCAATTTTGATTTCATTGAGTGTCAAAATATACATTTCTTTGCGGCATAAGCGGCCGTATCTTTTATTACAATAACTGATATTATTACGATAACTAAGATGTTTCATTTTTCACCGCTTCAAGAGACTGCAGACTTAAGTATATAGTTTTGATTTCAAGTCGATTCCTTCACGTGTTTCCGAGATAAAGGGTCTTGACAGACAGACAAACGGAAGGACAACAAAGTCATCCTATAAGGGTTCCGTTTTTACCTTTTGAGGTACGGAACGGAACCCTAATAAAAATAGTATATTTAATAAACATAAATTTAGTAAAAAACCTTTAAAATAATGGCTCTTTAAAGTAAAAAGTAAAGTTTAGAGAAAGAAAATAATGTTGTATTTTCTGTGTTGACGGAATACCTAATTTTAATTGAAGTATAATTCTTTTCAATTTATTGTCCGTACTAATATTATAAATGCGAAAGTGAGTTTGTTTGCTCCTTAAGTTTTCCCGTCTTAACTACGGTTTTAGTATGCGAAATTTAAAATTAAAGGCGTCTCAAATAATTAAGTTTCACTTAATATTTGATTGACGTTTCAGTATTCGGTAGGTCATAAGGTACCGACTAATTTCCGCATACCCATGCGGCTGAAACCGACGAAAATTAGTCGTTATAAATCCGTGACGGGTTTAGTTCAGTCTCTAAGGAAATAGCTTCTTTTTCACATGCCCATATTATCCAGCCGTTTTTTCTTAGGATTACGGATTTAAAATACTCTGGAAAGCCCAAAATCTTACTGATTACCTTATTTTTTTATTTCGATACATTTAGTGTGGACTAAAATGACTTTTTACTTAATGTTAAAGTGGCTTTTAATTTCCTCTGTCTATGGTCATATTTTATGACGTAATAGATATTCCAAATTTAAATTGTATCTATAAGATATTCAATGCATTTTTTAAATTGTATGTCCTATTTCCATCAAAACTATTATATAAAATAAGTAAAGAATTTTGTAAGAGTTCTTGTCCTTTATTGTGTATGTATATTTTATTGTATTATTTTTAATTTGCATTTAATAAAATTTTATTTTAATTTATTTTGTTAGTTGATTAATGTAATTTAAATGGTTGAATTAATTACCTCAATTTTGTTATTTATTCAATTTAATTAATTATTATAAGCAACAATAAAACAGTCAGTATGTTATGTATGTCCCGATTACATTCTGTTTTGTGCACTTAAATAAATAAGTAACATTTAAAGTGTTCGAATGTACATACGGAGAACAAGACTGCTTATTTACTTCTGGAAATCCTGGCCTAGTATTTACCTAGTTTGAGGCTGACCTATGTTACGTAATGTACCGTATTATATGCATATGTATATAGATAAGACGCCAATAACATAAGCTTGGGTATTAACGTCCATAATATCGTGGAGGGAAAATAAATATATTTGTGTCAAAGATACTGGGATTAAATATTTTACAAAGAAAACTGTCTTTCCAAAACGTGAAAATTGGCTGTCAATGAAAAAACAATTTATTTAAAGATCTTATTTATTTAAAACATTAAAATATATATAGATAAAATAAGTTGTAGGGTATCCCTTGGAACATATCCATATCATTTCTTTATATTATTATATAAATTAACAAAACTGGTGTCATTTGAATAAATAATTAATATCATTAATATACAGATATGTGAACGAATTGTATTACTTATATATCTCGAAAGAGGTTTTATAATACGTACTTATATATAAACCACCAGATTGTACATGTAGGTCTGTCAAGTGTATTGTCAGATATATTTTGTAATTTATTTGTATATTTTAAAACTACACGTATACAGAAACGACTTGTGAATGTCCCACTGCTTGGCTGAGGCCTCTTCTTCTCATTTGAGGAGAAGGTTTGGAGCTCATTCCACCACGTTGCTCAAATGAGGTTTGGTGGAATACATATGTGACAGAATTTCAGTGAAATTTAACACATATAGGTTTCCTCACGATGTTTTCCTTCACCGTCAAGCACGAGATGAATTATAATCACAAATTAAGCACAAGAAATTCAGCGGTGCTAGCCCGGGTTTGAACCCACGATCATCGGTTAATATTCGAGCGTTCTTACCACTGGGCTATCTCGGCTATTACACGTATAATATGAAAAATTCTACAATACAGTTTCATTGTCTTTGATTCCATATACGTAAACACATACACATACATATTGGTACATGAAATATTAAAACGTGTAAAAAACAGAACACGTAAATTTGTATCGTACTAACATAAAGTTACTAAAGTTGTGTACGTGCAGAAGCTCAAACATGCAGGCCTTTGTTAATTATTCAGCTTTGGGACACTTGATGGCTCGGCTCGATAAAAGCTATACATTGATTTTCTTTACAAGCTGACAGTTTAATTGATGATCGGAAAAGTATCGTATACAATGAATTTTTAGCTTGTATTCCAATTATTTTTATTTGAATAGCCAAGGGAATTTAAAGTGGCTTCAGAAAAATTTCATCTAAGTTAGTCCCGCTAATAGTAGCGTGTTCATATAAGTTCGATTTTAGTAAACTAACTTTCATTGCTCATCAAAAAAAAATGAATATTGATTAATAAAAGAAGGCAATCAATATTCTGTTGATTCGATTTTCAAATTGCGTTCGTAGATCATCAGTTGATCATTCAAAATGGGAATGTGGCTTATAATAAATTTATTAACATGTTAAATATTTTGGTAATATTCTGCCTAATTTAATTCTTAGTTGAAAATGGAATGTTTATTATGTTTATATTTTCATTATAACACAATTGTTAGTTGATATAGAAATTTATTTAATGTTTTCAAATATGATGTCCCGAAAATTCGTGATTTGTCAAAGTAATGAATGGGAAGCTTTATTTTCGTTTACCTTTTTTTGATATATTTTTTGTATAGCTGAATGTATTTTTATTACCATATCGAGATCTTTCATATGAATGCTCTTAGAAAATAAATCTAAATTTCGCCTAATAAAATGAAAAAAACTGAAAGTTGAATTTTATCGGATGCACGGAACCCTAATAATATAATCATAAGAAGAGGATAATACTGGCTCATTATTGCTTTTTATTTTACACTCCGTATATTTCTATTTCTTATTTTATAAACTGGAATGAAAAGATTTTACGTTAAGCTATAACCAATTATAACCAATAAGGCGAAGAACAAGAACTGCGTGAGATTGCATCCAACTACACTCAAAAGGAAGCTAGAAACTTTTACAGCAAAGTTAACAAGGGACGGAAAGAATTTAAACCGAGAACCACGGCATGTAGAAGTAAGGAAGGACAGATACTCAATAATAAAGATGAGATCATTCAAAGATGGACAGAATACTTCAGTGACCTCCTTAACAGTTCAGCACAAACAAACACATTTTTCGATTCGATGCCAGAGGTACAATCAAATGCTCAACAGACCGAGAATGTTCGGGATCCCACTCTAGAAGACACTAAACGAGCCATTCAGCTTATTAAAAATAACAAATCTCCGGGAATTGACGGTATCCAGGGTGAACTTTTAAAATATGCTGGATCTGATTTAGAGAAAGAATTTCATCAACTGGTTCTTCAGATTTGGAACAGTGAAAAAATGCCTGACGACTGGAATACATCTGTTATCTGTCCCCTACATAAAAAAGGCGACATATTGGAATGCAATAATTACCGAGGCATATCTCTTTTGAATACCGGTTATAAAGTTTTTGCCAATATACTCTTCAATAAACTAAAGCCATATGTAGAATCCACCTTGGGAGAGTATCAGTGTGGGTTCCGGCCAAACAGATCAACAATAGACCAAATCTTCTCGCTTAGGCAGATCCTTGAAAAAACCTTTGAGTTTAACGTCAGCACCCACCATCTTTTCGTTGACTTCAAGGCTGCATATGACAATGTGCACAGAAATTTCCTATACCAGGCCATGATAGAGATAGGCATCCCAACGAAGCTTGTGCGCCTGACAGAAATGACCCTTAAGAATTCCCAGAGCGTCGTTAGGGTCCAAACAGAGCTATCAGAACCCTTCAGAACCAACGATGGCTTAAGACAAGGGGATGCACTCTCATGTCTACTGTTTAACATCACACTCGATAAATGTATCCGCGACTCAAAGATCGAGACTAAAGGCAATATCTACCACAAATCCGTCCAAATTCTGGGATATGCGGATGACCTAGACCTTATAGGAAGATCCCTGCCTGCAGTGGAGAGTGCATACCTTGCTCTTGAAAAATCAATTACGGAGGCCGGTCTCCAAGTTAACATGGCCAAGACTAAGTACCTGAAAGCGTCAAAAGACCAGCAAGCTCCAATACAGGGAATCAACATTGGCAATAACACCTTCGATAGCGTCAATGAATTCGTTTATCTTGGGTCCTTAGTAACCGATAAGAACGATATATCTTCGGATATAAGCAGGAGAATAACTGCAGCTAACAAGTGCTACTTCGGCCTGCTAAGATACTTTCGCTCGAAACTTCTCTCAAGAAGCATAAAACTTCTGCTATACAAAACCTTACTAAGGCCCATACTCACATACGGTTCTGAATGTTGGGTGCTGAGCAAAAGCGATGAAAATTCCTTGTTGGTATTCGAGCGAAAAATACTAAGGCGCATCTTCGGAGCTGTGGTAGAAAATGAGAGGTGGCGTACGCGTTATAACCACGAGCTATACCAAATGTACGACGAACCCAACGTCATTAAGATCATAAAGATCGGACGCCTCCGGTGGGCAGGGCACGTAGTACGAATGGACGAGGCCAGAGTACCCAAGCGCCTCCTGGAAGGCCGGCCGGAGGGCCGCAGAAGTAGAGGCAGGCCCAAGCTCAGGTGGTTAGACGGCGTCGAACAGGACACCAAAATCATAGGAATGGCAGGTTGGAGAGGAAAAGCCATGAATAGATCGGACTGGAGAGTTTTACTGGACCAGGCTATGGCCCACCCACGGCTGTAACGCCTCAGATGATGATGATGATGATATAACCAATTATGAACCCCAATTACGCGGTTCTTATAAGGGATTTTTTCTTTCTGATCAGAGATCTTTAAATGAGTTCGATTACTAGTATTTTAGGGGAGGCTTGAGAGACTCCGTAATTAATTGCGTTAAATGAATGCTATCACTTTGGAAGGGGCATTTGGATAACATTCACTTGTATCTTTTGGTTCACTTTTAAATATAAGAATAAAGTAACAGCCCGATATATCTCAAGGTTGGGCAAAGGCTCCTTTTGTGGGGGATTTAGGAGTTTATTTAACGACACCAGTTGATACACTAGATAAGCACTTAAAATTTTGGTTGTGTTTGCCAAGGTTTGAACCTGCAATCCTCGGCTATGTTTCACGAATACTAGCCACTGAGTAATCTGAGCTCACTTTAAAAATTTTTGTTATCGTTATTTCAAAATGGTTTAAATACATAATTTTTATACACAGGCGATTTAAAAAGTCAGGCCATATTAAATTTTTGACGTCAATAATTTTGCTAGATAAAAATGCTAACAATTTAAGTTTTTTATTACTAAACTGAAATCCACAGTTTATTGCGAAATTATCCTTCTATTTTGTTATATAAAAACATAATATTATATCATTTTCAAAATATTCTATAGAAATGAAACATATTTTCAGGTACAAGCTATTTACTCCGTTTCAAACATTATCATACTTTGGTGGCAATATTTTCTTGGCCTCGCCAAGTCGAAGCAAGCAAATTATGCGTTGCTTGGCGTAAAATAGAGGGAAATTGTGATAACTTACGTAATTCATTGACACTATTGGCTTAAAGCCGCGACACGAAGTGCTAAATTAGCATTTATTGATGATAAAGTATGTCATCTGCTTATACTATATTTACTGAACATTTGTGTGAAATTGCAGTTTTATTTTTTACCAAATTCTGGGCTTAGTCGTTATCTTCCTGTGAAAGTGTGGACTGGCTACCAAGCTGCTCCAAATCGTGTCAGTGGCATGTGTACCTGTACACATTTGATCATCATCATCATCTAACATCCGATTCATGTAGGTTTCCTTACAATGTTTTCTTTTATCGGCGGGCACGAGATAAATTGTAAACACAAATCAAGTACAAGAAAATCCAATGGCGCTTGCCTGGAATCATCGGTTAAACATCTTCAAATCATTGAGCCATTACGGATCCAATAATAATTATCTTCATAAAATAATATATTCACTGAACTACTGCTGTATGAAGAATCTTTTATTATTGCTTTCTAGTTTCTAGCTTTTAAGTTATTAAAAATAACTAAAAAGTATTGTTTACAATATTTTGAAATAAAAACCAATATAATTATTGGACATTATAAATAAGTAAATAGATTATTTTTTTAAAATATTTACCTGAGAAAAATAGTCTGGAATGTATAACAATAATAATAATAATTATTATTAAGAATTTTCGAGACGTCGGAATCTGAGTTAGTCTCCGTAAGCGATGTCAACTAAGAATTTGAAATAAGTTCATAACATTGCAAAGTCGTGTCCTTAAGATTCCTAGACTATATTTTACATAATATTTATTAAATGTATTGCGAAATTTGTTTAAAAATTTTGAATTCATTTTGGTCCCTGGTTTTCAGATTTCTGACCGCTACACTTACTCATATTTTAATCAAATTCAAATCTAGAGAAGTACCTATGTGTATTCTTAATTCGTGTTTATAATTCATATCGTGTCTGGTTGTGAAAGATAAACTAGTCTTTTTTTAATTATTTTTATTGCATAGGTGCCACTGCCATGGGCCACCTGATGGTAAGTGGTCACCAACGCCCATAGACGTTGGCATTGTAGGAGATGTTAACCATCGCTTACATCGCCAATGCACCATCAACCTTGGAAACTAAGATGTTATGTCCCTTGTGCCTGTAATTACACTGGCTCAGTCACCCCTCAAACCGGAACACAACAGTACCAAGTACTGATGTTTTGCGGTAGAATATCCGATGAGCGGGTTTGGTATCTATAAAAGGGGGCGATGTCTTTGCTCAACATTGGGATACTTACTCGAATAATTCGCAAAGTCACAATATACAGCTATTGAATAAATAATAGTTCTACTTTAATGAGTTTCGAACGATAAAGTAGGACAAGACGTCGTCTTGTAATACGACGTCGTAAAAACGTGTAAGTGACGGACCAGCGCCCTTGCGGTGACTTTTAGTTGTAAATCTCTTGTCAAGTGACGCAGACGTCGTACAGAAGGTTTTCGAATGTCAGATTAATTGAATTCAATTGTTTCAAAGGTTTGAGTTTATTCTTATCCAAGATAAGGCCGATTTTAAAGCTTTACAAAACTTAGTTTCATTTATTTCAATAGGACTACTAAAATATATAAAAATAACGAAAAATATCCTTTGTAAGACTTATTTCTTTATAGGACGCTAGGCTTTTCTGAGTTTTACAAGATATAACTTTAAAGAGCACTTATTTCACTATGAAATCGTATTCTTAAATAAAATTTGTATGTTCATGAAAAATAATAATAATAGAACAGTTACTCTGTTTTTTTTCAATATCACTAAAGGAAAAATTAATCTCCACTTAATGCATTTTTTTAGATGAGGTTAAAAAATAGTTGCAGTTACTACTCTACCAATTAAAAGGGTGACTAAGCCAGTATCGTTACAGGCACAAGCGATATGGCATCTTAGTTTCCATGGTAAGCGGTGCATAGGCAAAGTTAGGAATCACCAAGTGATGGCACAGATTCAGTATTTTTACAATCCTGAATTGTGCAGGCTAGATATTTTGGATATAATATTTTATATCAAGATTTATTCAAATGTATTAAATGTGAAGTTCATTCATGCTTCAGCTTGCATCATTTACGATTAAATCCCCCAAAAATACTTCAACGTAATTCGTAATCGGGTATAACTTCCTAACTACAGCTTTCATACTAAAAATCATATGCATACATACATATACATCTAAACATAAAAAACTGTTGATTCTGCACCTGGATTCTTTACAGTCGTGTTGATTTGCCGTCGTACCTGATTGTAAAGTGACGGAATAAGAAATCCACTTGTCTAAATAGAAGCACAGTGTTGTGCTCTATATTATTACTATATCGTCTATCGTCTATCAGCCATTGGCTGTTTTTCAAGAGTGGCCGTTTGCCGAAATTGATTGGGATTCGATCATCATATATGCACATAACGTATAACCAAATATCTCTCATAAATCAACTCGAAACTATTTAAAATTTCGATGTTCAAAAACCATAAATTTTTACGATATTTTTTTTAGTAAATAAATTCTTAAAATTACATATAAATATTTTTATATAAATGTAAGACGTTAGCATATTATGTTTCCCCTTCACATTCTGATCGGCATGGCGCGAGTTCGCACCATTACATTATTTGCATTCTCCCCAGTCACGCTAATTCACATCCGATTTTCTGCATCCGTGATCAGAAACTTTGACAAGGCTATTACGGGTCTTATAAGTTTACCACGAATGTCTGCCATTTTAGGTTGTTGTTAATAGAGTTAAATCGTAATGTGGTTTAGATAATTCTGTATAATTTAAAATGTAGTAGAATGTGTCTAAATAATTGTGAAATCGTATTAAAAATACATATGATTTCGCTCAATCTTTTCACCTTTGTGCGTTTTTTATATCAATTACGAAATTATAGTATTTTTATAGATCCGGACTTCTAGACTAAGAGATCCAACGCACTGACATTTGAGGCCCTAGTCCAAAGCGTTAAGAGTACAATTATTTTATTTTTGAGTGGGTGGGACCCACGGCTGGTGGGGCCCCTAGACTGGTGTCTGCGGCGTAGGAATAAATCTAGGACTGTTAAATTTTAAGTTTTTTAAAAAAAAAAAGTAAATTGAATACATACCATTATAATTTTTGAAAATAATTTCATAATTAATAATGTATTGTATTCAATTATCAATGTATATTATTATAATTAACGCAAACAAAAAACAACAAATCAACTTGGTCGCTAAGAGATATAATAGCAATTATTTTTAATATCTTTGTAAAATTAAATTTGCGATGATGTGGATAAATATTTATTAATACAATAATATCAAATTGAATTGAAATACGTTTCATTATATGAAGTACATTTCAATTTGATTTAAATTAAAATGAAATGTTATCTAATTTCGTCGTGTATACAAATAGGTAAAACGTAATTTTGTTTGCGATCAAATTTCACGGTCGAGAGTTGTTGCTAATGAACTTTTTTCGGTAAGGTACTATATAAAAAAAAACACTATACAATTTCTTGCGAGATTTCATTAGACTATAATGAAAATACGTTGGAAGCTGTATAAGACTTAGTACTGAATGTTAATTATGAAATATTAACTTTATAAAATACTTTGTCGGATAATTTATATACAATTTTAATATTACCCATATATCATTACATGCGAATTAAAGTATGTGTTATAAAATATATGTTTGCACTTGCACAACACATACGTGCATATGTACGTGAAAAATGCATGTGTCTGATAAAAGCCGCTGTTAAAATAGATTTTATTTAGAAGTGGTCTCCCAGCAGTGGGACATTCACAAGCACACAATGTATGATTTCGGGTTTCGAGAAACGAAAAGCGCTCAAAACAACACATTTTTTACTTTTTGTGGGCTTGCTATTTGTTTACTGTTGTGTGTAGCTAGTGTTATAAAATGATATTATCTAATACTATTCAAATTATAGTTATAAAATCAACTTGAAGTCATAATGTGTCAAATATAAGCAACCAGTACAAGCTTATAACTATCATTATACTTCACTGTTATCATACCATATCATTGCTTAAAACATTTATCAAATGCGGTATAATAATATTTTAAATAAGCGAAAGAATATTTCTAAAAAGTATTTGATTCAAATATAAAAGCACTAAATGTAACATTGTACAGGAGAGAATTCTTTTTTCCATTCTTTCACGTCTGATATTCAAAGTGGCTACTAAGCGTTTCTGCCGTTAAATTAATAGTCACATCGCTCCAGCGGCGTTTATACAAAATCTTTTAAATAAAGCTGCTACGTGATCCCCTGCAACGAGGGGATTGCCAAATGGTGCTACAACAGATTTTTGTAATGTTCTGTATTGGTAAGCGAGGTCTGGACGAACGCCAATTCGGCCATCGATTTACAAGTTCACTTCATGTTTGCTGATACTTTCCGAAGTACGCAAAAACTAGGCGTTTCCGTTTGTTTGCGTAGCATCGGATGCTGACTAGACGCCGCCGCGAGATATTTCATAATAAAGACGGCAGAGCCAGCATACTATCAGTTTGCGATATAAATAATTCTCTACCAGAATACATACTTTGACTGTGAATAACTTTATAGTTTGAGATTTAAGAAATGTCTACTTAACATTTTTTGAGTTACTAACAGTACTGAACATTTTACAACTAAGATATATTGCAAGACGCTACGTGTTCATGTTCAATTCGAGTTCATGGTTAATTCACAATTATTACATAATTATCTTTCTTAGCAAAATAATTATAATGTCTTTGTATAATAGTATCAGCAATAGCGGTACAGTTTACACATATTATAAAATAAATGATTATTTATAAAAATAGCAAAATATAAAATAGAAAAGTAATAAATGTATTAATAACTCGACCACCAATTCAATCCAGATTTTGTGATTTTACTTTTTGGCACAGAACCAACATAACATAAGTAATTTTGGTCCATAAGTATAGATTCCTTGTAACTTGATTACCGCCGAATCGTTCAAAAGTTAAACGATCACGGAAAATTATGCACAATAGTATAAATATTATTATTTTAAAATGAAAACTATTAAAATATATGTTCAATTTTTAAGATACATAAAATTGAGCTATAGTGGAGTAGTTCAATACTCTCCATGACATCGTTGAGTTGAGAAGAGGCCTTTGCTAAGCAGGAACACATTTATGGATGGTAACTTTACTACTTTTATTTATATAATAGCTACGTGTCCCGACTTTGCATGGGTCTACATAAAACCTTTCTATCTCAGTACGCTACACATGCGGGTGTAACTACCAGTTGACATGATTTTTTCGGACATCTTTGACAATCATCATCGTATTTCAGCCAGTTTATACTAAACGATAATATATAAACTCCAACCTCTTTTATGATTCAATCCGTTCATTGGCGACAACCGCATATAAATAGGTTCTTAGTTTTTGAATATTTCTCATTTTATAATGTGCAGTATATACTTCACTACTGGATACAAGTTGAGAGTTAGCTAGGTCCATACTATATTATAGTGAGTGTATGAAATATTTTATACATCCAATATATAGTATGGACGTATGAATATAACTTTCAATACAAAATCAATATACATACATGTTTAAGTATGATTTTGAGATTCTCACCATGTCATATAAACTAGGCTTAAATAGCCTAGTTTATATGACATGGTGAGAATCCTTTTTGTGTAAAACGAAAGTAAAGGAGGATAAACCCTCTGACAACAAAAAATGGGAGGTTGCTCAACGATCCCAAATTGCATATACTTCATTTAATAATAGTGTAAACGTATTCAAGATCATTCTAGTTTGCAAAAAAGTGTGCAATAAAAACTATACTACTCTATTATTATTTTTTTATTTGTCTAACGGCCGAATACTGAAACGTCATTCAAAATGAAGTGGGCCTTAATTATTTGGAACGTCATTAATTTCAAAATTTTGTATGCGAAATTTGAAATTCCAAATAATTAAGTCCCACTTCATATTTGAAAGACGTTTCAGTTTTCGGCCATAAGTTCAACAAGTGTGTCGTTATCAAATTGGGATTTAATAGAATTTTTATTTTGTTATATTTTGCGTGGTTGCTTGTAATATTAGACGATTTATCACGAAACGATAATTGTCAGTAAAATATTAGTGTCATTAATTGAATCAAAATATCGTCCTAACAAAACAAAGGCGCCTGTAGATGACAAATTTATTTTGTCCTTAAGGCATCAGTTGCGAAATTTGATGGAAATCAGCCTTCGGCTTCGTTGAATTGTAAATTAAATATTTGAAACTTTAAATCAATTGTATTATTTTTGAGGTGGTTATTTATTTTTTTAAATTTATCAATGAGTCACTGAACAGTGATCCATAAAGACTTAAGAAAAGTTATTTAGCCATTGTAATTAAAGATGCAAGACATCTCTAAATCTCTTAGAAGTTTAGATTTTAACATTTCTCGAAGGAATTCATTAAGAAGAAAAACCAGTCAATACGCGGTCTATTCGCTACCAAGCATCGGATACTTCTACCTTATACGTTTGAGCCAGTATCAAATAATTGTAGAGCTATTGATGATGACCACTTATCATTCTATACAATGCCACCTTTTATGAACTTCTAACTAGTAATATTTCTGCAAAAAATGCGATCGTTATTCTTTTGTATAAGATTACGAAACATAGTTTTATATAATACTTATACTACAATTGTATTCAGAATTGTATTCGCTTCATAGCCGCTTACAAATTGTAGCAAGTTTTATAACAGAAATACGAGTATCGACTCTATACTTCGGCTTTGTGACGATTTTTCAATAAAATAAGAAATATTATTTTTGAAGTATAAAATATATTTATGTTGTTGTTTTTTCATAATAATATACATTTATTTGCATACAATGTAGTTTTCTTACAGATGTTACTGAGTACACATATTTATCTAATACATTTTATTTATAAATGTTTGCATATTTATTTATGGAGCTACATATATTTATTAAGGAATAATATAATATGTAGGATTTTACTTAGTGGTAGAGTTTTGTGCAAGCGCGTCTGCGTAGGTACCACCCACTCATCAGTTATTCTTCTGCAAAATAGCAGCACTTTGTATTGTTATTTTCCAGTTTGAAGGGAGAGTGACTCAGTGTGATGAACAGGCACAAGGGACGTAACATCTAAGTTCCCAAGGTTGGTAGCGCATTGACGATGCAAGCAACGGTTAATATTTCAAATAAAACCAATGTCTATGGGCGTTGGTGATTTATACAATAAAAAAAGGAAGCTGCTTTCTATAATATCATCAATCATGTGTCTATGATATCATACTTAATCTGAGAAGGCCCAGTGGTAAGAACATGTGAATCGGAATTACCCAAGATTTAAGTCAGGTAAACGTCACTTAATTTTCATTTGTTAATTTATATATTTATAATTAAAATCGGCTTGTTGAGAAATCTCTATCTCGTGTACGCTTACGTTGCACCGCCATCGGTACTCATTGTACCTAAATACACCGAAGTAATATCGGGGGATCAAACGGTAAATAAAACCAAGGAAGAGCTTTCCACTAGTGATCTATTTAACAAAATCTCTGTCACACTATATATATTTATTAGCAAATCTAGATAGTGCGATTCAGGAAATTGACAGATTTTATTAACGCCATCTATCGCTAGAAAGTAGTAACACATGGCATTATACAGTACCAATAACTTGTATAATCCTTTCTAGTCAAGTGTGTTTTGTTAACAACACAACGGCGGTTTTAATGACGTAGATATCAAAGGTTCCTGAAATAAAGGGACGTGTTACATCTACATAATATCATGTGACGAAATCATAAAGCTGGAACCACACTGCATTATTGAGTTCTAAATGTTAATGTAACCACGGCTTGTAGCTTTATTTTTTGACGTGACAACGTCTAATAAATCGATGAACGCTGGCTGCATGCACGAAAAATTGTCCCATTATGCCTATTGTCCCGTTACGCTGATTGTACGCTTGCGCCGTATCTCTCTTTCACTCGATTGCAGTAATTTCATAAATATTTTGTTATGACGTTGTCACGTTAAACTATCGTCCGTAAACCGACTTTACAGACAACCATTTTTTTAATTTAATATTGTAGCCGAAATTTCTATGATTATAATTAGATTTTTTCTTTACATGTCTTGTGTTTTTATTAAAACAAATGTTATTAAAATAGCAATCAAAACTTCATTAGGTTTCATGGGATAGCTCAAGAGGTGAACTTAAAGCAAACTTTAATAAGAAGGATGATATTATCAGCCTTTTTTTTTTTTTTTTTTTTTTTTTCTCGCTGGAAAAACGCGTTTACGCGTTTCCCCCACTTGAGGTGGGGGGGTATGTGGGGCTCACCGGCACTGAAGGCGCCGGAATACCCACTAAAAAACCAGCGGTATCCTCTCCGTCTGGTCGGGGGGCGCCACGGGATCGCTTGCGCATGCTACCGAGACGCCCCGACGGTCGGCCCGCCTCTGCGGGCCTCCATTTCTAGGGGGGTTCCCGGATACAGGGAACCCACCTAGCCCAAGCGGCGGCCATTACGGCGTGGGGAGAAGGTGCGCATAGCGCCGACGCCTTCTCCCCGGTCTTCTTCGGCGGATCGAATCAGCGGAGGCACTTTCCTCACGCTGTCGCTCCGCGGCCTCCTTCTGCAACATGTCATTCTCGCAGAAGGAGACCATTTCCAACCAGCACCTCCCGCTGTCGAGCATAGCGTTAATCACACTCGGCAGCGAGAGATCTCCGCCGATAATCGCCGCCAGGGAATGCCTCTGAGGCCCCCACGCAGCACACTCCGTCAGGGTATGGTGCGCCGTGTCCAGTGGCGCACCACACTCATGGCAGGAGGGTGATACCTCCCGCCTCGCTATCTTATGCAGGTACTTACCGAAGCAACCATGTCCGGTAAGCACCTGCGTCAGCCTATACGTGAGTGTGCCGCCTTTCCTTGCTACCCAGCGACTCAGGTGGGGGCGGATCGCCTCCACTGTCGCCAGGCCTGCCGATGGGGACCTCAGGTCCTCCTCCCATCTGCGAAGCAGGGCTCGTTGGGCTAGAGCCCTGATTCCCTCCACCGCCGCAGATCCTGGACGGTCGCCGCTCGCCCTGGCTTCTACCCGAAACCGATACACTTCTGCGAGCACCTCCGCCTGGAGCTCCCAGGGCGGATCGCCCGCGAGAAGCGTAGCCGCCGTCCACGACACCGTACGGTATCCACGTATCGCCCTCACCGCTATGACCCTCTGTGGTCTCCGCAGAAGGGCCTTGTTCTTCGCGGTGAGAGCGTCCACCCATATGGGTGCACCGTACAGTGCCATGGAGCGCACCACACCGGCTTATAGGCGTCGGCATGGTGATTCCGGTCCTCCTATGTTGGGTAGGAGGCGGCCCAAAGCAGCAGCAGCGTTGATAAGCTTCGGGCCCAGTTGGACAAAGTGCTGCCCGAAGCTCCATCTTCCGTCCAGGATCAGGCCCAGATACCGCATCTGGGCCTTTACTTTTATCACCGTCCCCTGGACGGTAATACTCGCCCCTCGAGGGGGGCCCCGACGAGGACCATGGAATAAGAGGGCCTCCGTTTTTGAGATGGAGACCCTCAAGCCCAACATTCCAATGCGGTCCACCATGAGCGACGTCCCGACCTCGGCTAGGCGAGCCGCCTCCTGGAAGTTTCGCCCTGTCGCCGTGATGAGAGTGTCGTCCGCGTAGCACAACACCCTCATCCCGGGAAGGACGGGAGCACGCAAGAGCCAGTCGAAGCCAACGTTCCACAGAATTGGGCCGAGAACCGACCCCTGTGGAACGCCGCACCCAACCCGATGCCGGACAAGTCGCCCATCACCCCCCTCCCAGAGGACCACCCGGTCCTGGAGGTATGCCCCCAACAGCCTCCTGAGATAGGAAGGCACCCCATGGTATCGGAGTGCCTCCCTTATAGTCTCGAAAGGAAGACTGTTGAAGGCGTTTGCTACGTCCAGCGATACCGCCAGGACCACGTTCCCTCGGGCCACCGCCTCCATGGACCGGGTCTTCAGGGCGTTCAGGGCGTCGATAGTTGATCGACCCGCCCTGAACCCGTACTGAGCCTCTGAGAGACCCGGCCCCACCTCCTCGAGGTGCTGAACAAGACGGGCAGCGATTATCTTTTCGAAGAGCTTGCCCGTCTCATTCAGCAGCACTATTGGCCTGTATGCCGAAGAAGAGTTTTGTGGACGCCCCTCCTTCGGCAACAGTACCAACTTCCCTTCCTTCCATAGCTTCGGGAACTGCCCGCAGCGTAGACACCCATCGAACAGATCCCGAAGCTTGCCACCAAGGTATTCCAGGGCGTCGCGCAGAACACGCCCTGGAACTCCATCTGGACCCGGCGCCGTGGCTCTGGCCCTCAGACGTTCGAGGGCCATCTCCATTTCTCGCTCCGTGATCAATGGTGGAGGCGCTGCGTCCTCTGTCACGAAGCGAGGGGCCATCTGCGGAGGGACAAACTCGCCTGGGTGAGGAAATAGTTCCCCGACCAGGCGCTGGAGGAACTCCGGCGGCAGCGTCTCCGTCATGGGGGCGGTTTGGGTGCGGAATTTCCCGCGAACCCCTTTATACGGTCGCCCCCATGGGTCTCGGTTGAGGCCCACCAGTAGCTCCTCCCTCGCCTTTTCTTTGGCCCGTCTTATCGCCAGCTGCAGGTCCTTTTTTAACTGGCGGTAAGCGGCCAAAAGCTGTCCCTCTAGGTCCGCGTCGAGGCCATTACGCCTTCGACAGCGGACGTAAGCCCTCCGCGCGCGGTTGCATGAGAGAGATGGAGATCTCGAATCGGATGTAACGATGATCCGACAGAGTCTCCACCTCGTCCTCTACTCTCCAGTTCACAACTCTGCGTGCTACAACAGGATTGGCGAACGAGATGTCCACCACGGACCCCCCGTTATGGCGCACGCAGGTGTGAGTCTGCCCCTTGTTGCGTAAGGACAGGCTGGAGAGTAGTGCCCAAACTTGGACGGCCCTCCCTCGCGGATTCGTGGCGGGGTTTCCCCAGGCACGCGACTTCGCATTTAAGTCGCCGAGAACGAGAGTAGGTTTCGGCGACTGCCTGGCCACCGCAGCTCTTACAGAGCCGAGATATATCTCGAACTCTGCCAGGCTGCGGTTTGGGGAGAAGTACGTTCCCACAACTACGTAATCACCCCACTCCGCCACTACATAGCCCGAGCCCCTCTCAATGAGTGAGAGGGGGGGACCCGTTCCGTTCCGAATGAGGACCACCACGGTGTCGTCCACGTCCCCTACCCAATGAGGTAGAGGAGGGACGTAATAGGGCTCGCAGGCCACAGCTAGGTCGATCTTCCACTGCGCCATGGACTGCAGCAGTAGGTCCTGAGCCGCGGCGCAGTGGTTTATATTCGTCTGAAGGAAGCTGAGATCTGCACTCATGTTGACATTGCAGCTTCCTCCTCGGCCTGGCGCCGTCCAACATTGGTGGTGGTCTGGGTGCTTAAGACCATCTTACCCTTCATGATGGGTGGGTTACACTCCCTCGATCCCATCGTGTGCCCGGAGGGCTTACCAGCGTCTGCGCAAACTGCGCAGCGCAGTTTCCCGGTGCAGTCCGCCGATTTGTGGCCATCGAGACCGCACCGGTAGCAAAGACCTCCTCGTTCAGCCTTAGATGGGCAGAGCGGTTTGGTGTGCCCAAGACCCATACACTTGTAGCAGCGCAAGGGAAGCTGCTCCAACACACACACCCTGGCCGAACTCCACCCAACCAGTAGACGACCGCCCTTGGACAGCTTCTTCGCTGCCGTTATCGGACATGTCACACGGGCCATACCCATGTATCCGGGTCCGCGTGACACCTCTCCGCACCTGATCGCTTCAACAGGGCAACTCCCTTCCCGCGCGACTGCGGCGATTAATTTTTCTCTGGTGACGGAGTCGTCAAGACCCGTCACCTTTAAGTCCACTCTTATCGTGGGACGGATAACGCTAGCCACCCCATCCAACACCGTGCGGAGCTTGTCGGCAAGCTTATCTGCCTGGTCCGACTGGGCCCTCGGTAGCTCCAGCACTCTCGCACCTGTCGCAGAGCGACGGACTCTAAGTCCACCACAAATCCCGAGGTCCTCAAGCTTCACGCTCTGCTCGGCTTTCTCCAGGACATGGGCGTAAGTTACACCCTTTTCTTCTGTCTCCGGCTGCAGCGTGACGAGGGGTGGCCAGCTTCGGTTTGGCCGCCTGTGGTGTTTTCGGCGCAATTGGTGCTGCCGTAGCAGCTACTACGGCCGGGGGGTGTGCTTTTTTCCCCTTCTTCCCTTTTCTCACCACGGTAGACCAGGACATCTCCTGGGCGTCCCGTGGCTGGGACTCCGGCACAGTAGGGACAACCGAGTGGCCACCTATCGGCATTGGTGGAACGGTTGTAGCTACTGGTTTCGGGCCAGGTGCGGCTTGAGACACCTGCTTGTGTGCAGGTGTGGGAGCCGGGCGGGCCGCCTGCGCATAAGTCGGAGCATTTTGCTGCGTCACCTCTCGCCTCTTATCCGCCGCTAATGGGGGGCGTTGCACCTTCGTGGGAAGGAGGCGCTCCTCTAACCCCGCCAATTGGGTGATTACCTTCCCACAGATTGAAGAAACTATGGACTCCTTGAATTCCTCCAATACTTGCGCATCCCGCGTGGTGCTGGCCACCGATTCGTTTGCAACTGCCACCGTGGTTCGCATCTCCGTAAACTCACGGCGGTGTGCTTTTATTTCCAATTTTAAGGCCTCGACTTCCTTGCGAAGGCGACCGTTATCCGCGCGAAGCCGGCGGGTCTCCTCGGCTTCCGTCCTAGCTGCCAGGGCATCAACAATCCCCTGAAGCGAGGCGGCGGACTCCTTCAATTTCGCCGTTAATCCCCCTTTTACATTCGAGGTTTTTTGCGCCACCTCTAAAATGAGGGCTGCGCTACGTCCAGCTTGGGCGCGAAGTTCCTCCACGCCCAACTTCGAAGGATCCCCCGGGGCATCCGATGCGGACTCTTCGGAGTCCAAAACAACTTTTGTTGTGTCCTTCCGGAACGCCCTGCTCCTAAGCGAGCGCTCGAAAGCTTCCTCCCGGGCTTCATCCGCCTTCGCCTTGAGTTCAGCCTTAGCCTGAGCGAGGCTTCCGCGACCTCTGGAGGCGACCTTCCCACGACGAGCGCTACTAATTTTAGCCGCGGCCCTGACTTCCGTCTCCGTATCGGAGCCGGAATCAAAAAGAGCGGGACCCACAAGTGGACGTTTTCGCCGAACATTATTGTCAGATGACATAATAAGAGGGGAAAATTAAGGGATTTGTCACTGACTGATTGTGTATAAAATGCGATATCTTCTCAATTACGTGTCATTTTTTATTAAAAATATATTTACCACATAACTCGTATAATACTTATCTACCTCTAAATGTAAAAATGAATTCTAGCAAAAACAAATACGTTGAGGTAGGGATTTGAACAAGCCTTCTGAGTAGGTTAGCCTCTCATCAGATATATTACCACCAAACAGCAATACAACTACAGGCAAAGCAGCAATGTTACAAACAAGCACGAGGAATATAACATAACATCGTAGTTGCCATGGTTGCGGGGGCTTTCACGATGTTAGGAATAGTTAGTATTTATTACAGTGTCTATGTCTATGGGCGGTAGTAATCACTTACCATATAGCCCATTTGACATCTACCTACCTATTTTATAGAAAAAGATGTACGCACACTACCCCCAACTTACTACCGGAATATGAGATAAACCAGCGTTGTTCTTAATTAATCATATAAAATAATTTAACAGCATCAACTTTAAATAATAAAATATAATCATAATTAAAATATCATCAGTATTCCCTCAACGTGTTTTCATCACAAAGACAATAATTTTATTCGCTATGTGCAAAGCCTTTGTGTGGCGGCAACGTGATGCATTACATCAAGTAGCGCAAAATTCATTTGCATAAATTGCTACACTCGAGATCTTAGTCTCTTACGGTATAGAGAGGCATTCGAATTAGTTGCAATTCAAGCCTTCCCTTTTGAAGGTTTGATTAGTAAAAAAGATTGTATTTCAATCTAAAATAATATTTATGCTGAAATATTATGACATTGGTCATTCTACAACAAATTAAAAAAAAATGAATACGTACGATATATGTCTACATTTAAATAAAGAACGGAGCAAGAATTAAATATACGAGTGTTATTAGCTGACGCATTATGTATAGAGCGGATTATACAATGTCAACATATTTGCAACGTCATAATCGCTAGTCAGCTTTCGTCGTTACGATAATGTGTATGTTACTAATTAAATAGAATTAGATAAAGTATTTAATTACTATCTACCCGTGTTGGCTTCGCGCGGGTAAAATAAGGATCTTCATAGAACTTTATTACAGTTTTGAAGTATAAGCATACAAAGAAATAAATTTTATTTATTTCGTTAGGAAACTTTACAATAATTATCTTTATTAACCGACTTCAAAAAAAGGAGGAGGTTATCAATTCGTCTGTATGTTTTTTTTTTTTTTTTTTTTTTTTTGACGTTGTTACCTCATATCTTTCGACTGGATGAATCGATTTCGATGATTTTTTTTTTATTTGAAAGGGTTTGCTTTCCCATTGGTCCCATTTTTTTTTGGTCCAGTTTTGACAGTGGAATCCATGAGAAAACCGTATAAGTCGTAAATTTGCATGAGGTATGTGCGCGACAAATGGACGAATAACTCGATATCTATTCAACGGATTTCGATGATTTTTTTTTTATTCGAAAGAGTATACTTCAAGGGTTGTTTGATGATAGTTTGGTTAGATTCTGATTATAGGATCCATGACAGAGTAACGGAAATCTTCAATTCTTAGTAGCAAACTAACGATACACGGCCGAATCTTTTATAGGCTATCTAGATTTTTCATTCACCTACCATAACATCGTTATGATCAAGTAATTGTAATACTATTGTATAAAACACTTCTTTATATACCGTCAATAGTTTTCGCAGCGCACGCGAAATAATAACTTTTATAGGCAACAGTTTGATACGTTGGGTTACGTTGCTCCATTTTAAGTAGGGATCTATAAGATTTTGAAAATATAATATAGCCTATGTTACTCGGTAAAGACGTAGCTTTCTAAGGGTGAAAGAATTTTTAAAATCGGTCGAGTAGTTTTTGATTTAATTCGTAATAAAAAATCAAACAAAAATCAAATATTTCCTCTTTATAATATGAGTTATGCATGTAAGCATTAGTATATATGTATATGTTTGTAATTGAAACATATTTGAACATCTCCTAAAAGTTAAGACCAATTTTGAAAATTATAAATATATATATATAGAATCGTATATGTACTCTTATATACAGGTTATATTTATGTATATTTATATATTGATTACTAGTATTTTTCCCGCGGTTTCACCCACGTAGTTCCCGTTCCCGTGGGAATATGGGGACTAAATGTAGCCTATGTTACTCCTTGATAATGTAGCTTTCCATTGGTGAAAGAATTTTTTAAATCGGCTTAGTGGTTTAGGCGTGAAAGCGTCACAAACACCCTTACTTTCGCATTTATAATATTAGTTAGGATAATATAGATACTTCCCCTTTTTTTAATATACAGACATTCCGTCATATTTTTTAGGTGAAGAATGGTATAACACAACATCTATAAACATACAGTTTATTTAATTATTACTAGAAATAATTATTTGATTATGTTATGGCTGCCCAACACCCCACCAACTAAATCTATTTAATCAAAACATGTTAATTTATATTCATACATTTAACCATATTAACTAATATTTATTAATTAAGTACCAAAATACATTTTTCTTTACGTTTCACTGTTTTAGATTAATATATTTAAATAATAATATAAACGGCGCTGTCTCATATGAGCTGCACGTTTAGTAGGTCTACCCATATTCTACCAAATTAGTGAGTGTACTTCAGATTCACTAAAAATCGAAAAATAAATAAAACTTTTAACAAAACAAAAACCGACTTCATAGGAAAAATAAATTAATATGCACTAAAAAGTAAAAAAATAATTGCGTATTCTTCTATAATTTGATAATTAATTTCCTATTTTCTACTCATCAATATGTAGGTACGAATGTGTTGAGTGGTTGATAATGTATTTACAATTATTGTTATTTTTGGAGTCGATGTCAGCTAAGGAAACACTATAATATACCTAGCAATAATAATACGGGAATCTTTTAAAAACAAACAAAAACATACACATTACAAATCTCTTTTATTCGCCTCGTAAAGTTGCGCGTGTGACACAAGCACATCTCACCTATAACTAACTATGTATGTAGTTATAAACCCATCTTGGCTGACATCGACTCCAAAAGTAACAATAATTGTAAATACATTATCAACCACTCAACACATTCGTACCTACATATTGATGAGTAGAAAATAGGAAATTAATTATCAAATTATAGAAGAATACGCAATTATTTTTTTACTTTTTAGTGCATATTAATTTATTTTTCCTATGAAGTCGGTTTTTGTTTTGTTAAAAGTTTTATTTATTTTATGTTTATTATTTATGACCACCAACAATACACACACATACTACAGAGTTAACAAAATAAAGACATAAATGCATGAACAATATGAAACAAATCTAAATTTTAAATTAAACACCAATTAAAAAAAAATCTTATAGAAATAGTACCCTGGGACACTTGAATGTAGATCTCATTTTTTTTAAATTAAATGACATGTAGCTAATTGTATGCACAACAATAATAGATTTGTGTGTGAGTTTGTTCTAGCCGCAATATTGATTTATATGTATTTTTATTATGAAAAACGGAAATGCTCGATCGAATGAAACCTTAATTAGTTAGTAATTATTGTATAGTGGAATGTAATTTACTTGTAGTCAATATAATTATTACGTCAAAGACACAAAAGAATTTACAGACAAAATACATATAAACATTCAATGTTTAAAACACAGAAATAAACTATGACCCTAAAAATTTAATAAGAATTTCGACTTAAAAATAAATAAAAAACAATAAAACCATAATATTCTGTTTTGAAATAACACTATGAATTTTTATGTAAATATTTTTTAAAGATGGTTATCGTAAGCACTTTATTAGTTGCTCCATTTTCAAGTTCAAATGTTGATTATGAGTAGAAATCTAATTGCGTTGATACAAATCAAATTGATCGTTGCATATTAACCACTCCGTGGGATATTTCGCATGTTTACCGCTATAAAACCTATAGGGCATAACGACTGCGCAAATGTTACTGGGCAAGTAAGTCGTTGCGTGTAGCTTGGTAATATTGCTAAATGCGTACAGTTAACTCGGTTCATTATTTTATATTAGGGTAAATTATGTATTATATTAGCTATTCGATGTTTGTTGTTGCTGTACACGCGTAAATTATTAATTAGCTCCGTTGTTACAAGCTAGGTTACCGCAAATCTAAATGATGTATATGTTAGACAGCTTTTATGTATAGACTTTACCGATTACAGATTATAAAATATATTATGTCGCGTCAATTCAATGTTAAAGTTGTATAATTGTCTTTGCTCCTCGTTTGGTTGGAATATGCAACGATGATAGTGAAACTCATAGTTAGAATTTGATACACTCAAATTCTAACAATATATGAAACATGTTTGATTCTTAAAGATTAATTTAGTTATTTTTTATTAAAGATTTATTTAGAAGAAAAGAAAACGATAAAACACGCTATTTTTTATACGTATTTTTTTAAAGAACGCTTTACAAAGTTAACAGACAGACTGAGAAATAGCTATACCTCCGTAGGTTGTTAACAGTAACAGTTAAAGCCCAGAAGCAAATCAGCCCGTCTTTCTTGCACATGTTATGTGCATCTTATAATATAAAAGTTATGTATCATTTCATTACTTTCAGACGATGGTAATTTATTTGTATTTATATTATATAACAAAAGGAACTTCATTCTAACCCAGTGTCCTACGACACCTATCACTAACTTAAACTAATTCCTTCCCGGATTTGCACGGGTAACAAAAGAGCTACATAAAACATCTAAATTTAAGGACCAATATTAAAAAAAACTGTTTTTAAACTAGGATTCTTTGCTATTGAAATAATTTAGAAATATAGGACAAACATTTCTTGTTTATGTGGAAGTTTAAATGTAAAAAAACAAATTAAATAGATTTGCTTTGAATAACTTTAGTATTTCGCTAAATTAAAAATGTAGGTACTCGGTTCAACCCTTCGCACGCTTGATGTGGGTCATAACTCTTACCACTAAGCCGGGATGGTAACAAGCAATTAATCCGAATATCAACTTCATCTGCAGGTGCGCCGTGATTAACAAATGAGTTTCCCTAACAGCTTTATTAAAGCAGTCTAGGTATAATTTGTAATCAGTCAAACTTATACGTATTAAAATCTTGCTACGTCTAAGTTTTGAATAATATTTTGTATTTATAATTTATTGGAAAATACATTTGAAAAGTTATTATCATTTAAAGATATAAAGCGAAGATTGATATGATTTAAATATATTGTAATTATTTTCGTCCATATATTATATTATCATTAACGTATGTCTGTTTGACACCTTATCGTGCCTAAATAATAGAACTGATAGATATTTGGTATTGAGGCAGCCTAGAAGTAACATAGGCATATAACTGATTCCAGGTCTGCTGGCAGGTTAATTACAGGATTTAAGCGATACAAAATGCGCGTGTAGTTTAGTGGTGCTAGCCAGGGCTTGAACCCAAGTTCATCGGTTAAGATTCACGGGCTCTTACCACTGAGCCGTCTCGGCTTATTGGCAGTGACTATTGCATATTCATATTGTATAGCATTAAATAGAGCCTATCTTCATACATGACATAAATATATATATCGATAATTATGATTAAATTTACGTTTCATTACTTCGAATGTTCCACTGGGACTGCTTGAATTTTCAGATATTCCCATTTTATAACAATGGCATAAATTATGTCCTCGTTTGCTATTGTGTCCTGTGCCTATACTGCCGAATTCGTGCAATAAATCCTGCGGTCCAATCCGAGGCTAATGGGCTACACCCATTACTTGTTCAATCAACTCAATGACAATATTGTAACGTCTCAGAATCGTTACCTTTTCGATTATTATTTTATTTAAGTTTTAGTAAGTATCGAGATGGCCCAGTGGGAAGAATGGGTGACTCTTGATGATCGTGAGTTTAGACCCGGGCAAGCACCGCTGATTTCATATTCTTAAATTGTGATTATAATTCATCTCGTGCATAACGGTGAAGGAAAACATCGTGAGGGAACCTGCATGTGCCTAATTTAACTGACATTCTGCCACATGTGTATTCCACCAACCCGCATTGGAGCAGCGTGGCGGAATAAGCTCCAAACCTTCTCCTCCAAAGAGGAGAGAAGGCCTTAGCCCAGCAGTGGGACATTCACAGGCTGTTACTTTACTTACATAAGTATTTTTTGTACCATTCACAATAGTTTGTGTCATGTCAAAAAGTCCATCTCATGACAAACATTAAACATTGAACTCGTGGTTGCTTAGTCGACTATAGTTAAATGAGCAAAAAGGGGGGATTACGATATCTGCTATCTTCCTCATGAAGACACCATTATTAGTGGGAAACCTTAGTCTTCACATTAGTCTTCGCTTACTTAACAATTTATCAGACTCCCTGTACTCAAACTAGTATAGCAGATTTTCCAATATCTACACACTATAATGGAATACACGATAAGTTATTATGAAAATCATCAAGCAAGCAAGAAATATGATTACTAAAAACATATCCTTAGGGGTTACGATACCTTCTAAATTAAAAATTCTCCCCCTTATTAATTCGAAAAGTAACAGATTTGAAATGTGGTGGAGCTATTTCTTTCAATACTACAAGTCAACTGTCAACGTGTTTTATGAATAACGATTCTCAAGAGATAGCGCGGGGGCGATAAAGCTATACGCTTTGTATATTTTAAATATAGACTCAATATATTTGAGTTTCTAAATGTATATTTATTATATACTAGCTGATACCCGCGACTTCGTCCGCGTTGCTTGATATATTAACAAAGTTTTCTTATGTACGCAGGAAAAAAACATCAAAAAGATCGCAATAAAAATATACTTTGTTTAAACATACATCACTGAACACGCAGTGCATATACAAATCGTTGTTTCTTGATACTTTAATAACTTTTTATTACATGAAGATATCGCAATCATTTTTTTTAATAATGGCCAAGTGTCTAAGAAATAAAATTTAGAAAATTTAATTGAAATCTACCCAGTAGTTTTTTTCGTGATGCGCGCACAACTGCAGACCTCCAGCATTTTATTTATATATATGTATAGATAAATTATTGTTAAAATTGTGTCTATATTTATCTATTTGACAATTGCGGTAAATATTTGTGATGTGTACTCGAAAATGATAACCTATATTGAAGGTTATAAATGTGTAAGTTGCACTTAGTTTTAAATGTATGACCGTCCCTTTTTGAAGAACCGTCTGTTCTATACCTAAACGGTACTATTTATAGTAATTTCAGTGATGCGGTTTGGAAGTTGAGTGATCCAGTACAAAAGGGCATAACATCCTAGATCATTTGTTCGGATGCGGTGTAACAAGTGGTTTATACTTTTTTTTCTTTTTATTAATTGTATCTTAACAGTATTTGGTACTTGCTTTTGTGCGTCAGCTTCTCGGAAACTATGATATCTAAATCCTTTATGATGGTTTTGATGCCTAAATGCCTTGCATCGTTATTTAGAGTAGCGGCGTATACTTCAAGTATTGCCAGCATCTTTGAATAAATTAATAGTTTAAAAAAAAACTAGAAAAACACGCTTCGTGGCCTTTCTCTCAAATGCAAACACGACTATGATACGATATTCCATCAAGGAATGCCAGTGCCTATCTTGAGGCTTCATCATCAGACCTCGAAACCTAATCGTGGTCAAAGTTCATTACAATATTTTTCTAAGAAAACCAAAAACAGCTATGATACGATGTTCTATCATGAAGTTCCAGTTCATATGTTCCGGCTCCATCATCAGATCATTTCGACAGTACCATATTATTGTATTGTCATCAGAACTACATACAGCTGTCAATTTTCATTACGCTACGATCCTTGTAAGATGGTTAAATTAGTTACCTTGGATTCCATTACATAGTTACATACCTCGACCTATTAAAAGCGTGTTAATAAATGCGTGTAAATAATGCATACTTTTCATCATTCATCGTTGGCTACTCGACATATGTATATAAACCAACAAGTAAATAAAAAATACCGAATCAATACATTCGATAATAAAAAAAACGTAAATTGGACGCGTCTCAATCCTTAATTTGCGAACCTAAGAGAGAATGCCTAGATATTCTAGACAGATCTGATCCATTATCTTCTTAAGCGTCATCTCATGTCCAATCAAATATTAATCTTTGAGAATACATTTAACGACTGTCTGACATAGGCATTAGTAAACTTATTAGGTATAAAAAAACGAATAGACTCGCACTGATGACTATAAATGGGTTTCTAATTCTAAAATAACAACCTATAAAAGTTAGTAGTTCGCTCTTTTTTCATAAGATATTATATAAGCATTATATTTTTTTTAAGAGTACTTTATATTAAATTATAAAAAGCATTATGAATAAAATATCCATACATTTACAATTAAGTAGACAAATGATATTTTAATACTAATGATAAATTGTCATCGTGTTTGTAGGTGATAATTTGTATTTTGTTGTTTTAATTATATAACTTTTTTTAACACGTTAACTATGCAGTTTTTTTTGTAAGCACTTAGACTAGAGATGGGTACCGAACCTGCGACTTCCTAGTCTACTAAATAAATTAAATATCCCAATATTGATCTTATCATATTGTTAGATGATATTAGTAAACAAATACATTGCTTTCGTACGGATAATACTGGCAATTAAAAAAGTTACTAATTCGAATTTCGAAAAGTAATTATTATGATCGATTGAAAACGTTAACGGAGGAAATGTACAAATGTGTTTGTATACCAAAAGCCGAACGTTATTACGGCACTTCTCTATATGGTAACACATGTATGGCACATAAATTTAGTCCTGCACGTTAAAATTAGAAATGTAAGCTCCGCACAAAGAAATATGTGCTTTTAAATTTTATACCTCGCCATTATATTTGTTCACGCCCATAGGAAACCAATTGTTTTTATCCGTAAATAAAAATAGAGTGCGTACTTTTTTGGATATAAACCCGTTCATTGTTACACCTGCCCTACGTTTTCGGATAAAAAGGATTTGGCGTGTTGCAATTCCAACTGACTGTTTTTACACGTACACGCTTCTGTGGTTCATTGTTCGGGGTTGGATTTTGTTAATTTTGTAGAAAATCGCTTTAATGCGTTGAAACGTATAACACTACCAAAATAAATGTCACGTACCCCATGTTTGACGAGGTGGAATGCCGCATTGTTTTATTAAAATCAGTCGTCAATTTTGGAAACTTTTCAATTTAATGTTGCTTTCTATTTCACGACAATTAAAAGTAGATAATCTCATATATGTCATCATATCTCTGAGTTTAATAATTATTTATTTAAGCTGCGTTTTAACTTGGAAGCTGAGTAATACAGATCATATATCTCCAATTGTTGGCGCATTGTCAATGAATGGAATTATGTGTACTCCTTGTAATGCCGACATACTATATGGTGTATGAGTGAATTAACAAAGGTCCAATGGGTTCCTTGAAATCTTAAAATTAATTTAAATTAATTTGACAATATGATATTGATTACATCTTCAATGTAAAGTTAATATCATGTGAATGTCCAACTACTGGGCTGAGGGTTCTCTCTTATTGAGAAGAAGGACCGAGCTTATTTCACCACGCTCCTCTAATAAAGGTTGATGAATTATATGTACATTTAATTTACATGTTTCAGAATTTCAGCCGCTACGTGCAGGTTAGCTTACGATGACTTCCACTGCGGAGCACTAGACAAATTATAAACACATATTAAGTAAATGAAAGTGGTTCATCTAACTAACCTAACTACTGATTTTATCTTACGATTCATTTAAAGTGCGCGAGGGTAAAATATGCTGGGAAGGATATTAATGCGATATGATACTGATTGATTAAAGCCTGGTGTTTATATTAAAAAAAGGATTCGTTTTGCTAACTGATAGTAGTATTGTCTACGTGGCTGTAATTCAGAAAATGCCTTGTCTTGTCTTTGTACACACAACTCACAAGCGCGTAAAGCCGCGTGCGGGATCTAGTATCAGATATAGAGCTACCAATATACAAACACTCTATAAAGATTTTCATATTGAATTGTGTCTTTTATTTTCCATTCATATGTCTTTATTTGTACGCGTTCTTTTATTTTCTTTCTTATTTGTAAAGCTAGACAGTTGACTGACGTTGTAATGGCGTCTAGTCCTTTTGACATGGGTTCCCTATTTTCGGAAAATGCATGTTTTATCATTATTTTCCTACTCCCTTTTGAACACAATAATAATAAATTATTATACTTGTATCATATATTTTATGAATGAATATTTTATTTGTTCAAATATAATTTGTATTTTATTATCTTAGTTACTAGACATGAATATACAGTTTTCTTACATTTTGTACAGTGACATTTGAAATTTGAACGTTTTAAACATATAATTTATATAAATAAACTTTAAACCAACAGATTTTATATTTATGTTATAATTCATTATTTAAAAAATAATCAATTGTAACGACGACTATTCAGTAATATTAAAACGATTTCGATATCTATGTAAACTTATGATTCTACTAATTAATATCCTGGGACATTATTCATACAAGGCCATCTGATCCCAAGCTAGCAGAGCTAGTACTATGGAAAACAGACAACTAAAATACTACATATACTACTTTTCATTTGTAAATACATACTTATATATATATAATTATTACAGATTCAAAAATGGAATAAAATATTTATTAATATTAACCTTTCTTAATATTTTCCTCAAATAATTAAGTATATAATTAGTAACACTATACACGAATATTTAGTTTGTTTTTTAAATTATATATACGATAGGAGAAAGCCTTGTAAGAGCCATTATATTTATTAGGCGAGGATGGTCACTAAAATATGTGGATCCTACCCGAAGGTTAGGCATTGAAATTCGCGCAAGTATCACTAAGAAATAATGTAGTTAATTTGTTACTTAATTGATTTCGCTGTCTATGGTAAAGAAAACCATTCGAAAGGATAATAGTGTAGGTCTGTATTATATATTTATATAATAGCTGTGTAAGCAATATTACCGCGATGCAAACATAAGTGATTTAATTCACAACGACGCGACGGCCACATTTATTACCCAACAAACAATTTCTTGATATTTTCAGTCTTAAAAATACAAATATTAATTAAAATTTCACTTAGAAGTCATAATAAAAAGGGTATTTTATAAAGAGTACGTTTTAATCAGTTCCTCTCTATCATGTGCCCTCTGTGTCTAAAGTTAAACGTAACTCCCTCTAGACCGAAACTTTTTAATCAAGATACCTCTTTTAAAAGAGCACGGCAAACGTAACTTCAACTAGAAACAATTTAACAAAGCCTTTTTGTAGCTGTGAGTTTTATTCCACAAATGTTTGATGTGAGTCAGACTTGAGCATTTATAACTTAGTCTGCGTGAGTGTAAGAAAATAGAAAGCGTAGCCAGTTATAAGAATGAGAGTTATAATGATATCTTCAGGTATTCATTTTAATATATAATTAGAAAACCTTTTTGGTTGATAAATTATGTAATTATGATACATTAAGATTGTCTTGTAATGATATTTGTAAGAAATAAATGAATTATATCTATCAAGACATTTATAAACAAAACAACAAAAAAAAAAAATATAATATTATTAAAAAACAATATTTATATGAAAAAACCGACTATGATGATGATGTCATGTATATTATTTATTGTATAATAACGTTTTTTTATTTTCCTCTTAGGCCTCTTATTCGTAAAAAGACGATGATGTTGGTGTTTGGACCACAGTGGTGATCCTCAACAGACATAAATATACTGGTCACAAGTGTGTGCAGTAAAGAAGGTTTACCTTCGTAGGCGACGGGTAGAGAATGAGGTACGAACAGAAGAAAATCAGGTAAACAAAAATGTAGTTTTGTGCTGGAGAGCACAAGAGGTAAGTAAATAAAAAAGCAAAACTTTAATTTTTTTTATCACAAAAGTATTTTTTTAATTAAATTATTAAAAATAAAGTGGTTTGATTCCTATGAAGCTAAATTCTGTGTTAGACCATCTGTGTAATATTAGACCATGTTTGTGTTTACTTTTTTTCCTTTTTATATTTCCAATAATGAAAATATATTTAACCTTCATTATAATTTAAGCTCGCAGTCTAACTAAACCGAAACACTACAAATTAAAAATGTGTATAAGCAGGTCAACAGCGTGTCTCATTTTCGAAGTGATACATTTCCATATTTTTATTTTATATGCACTATTACAATTTTCATAATTATTCCAGTTTTTATATATTAAAATATACGTTATAATATATAAAAATAAATAAATACAAAGAGCGGCAAAGTTAGGTAGGTACTGAAATTATAAAAGATTTATCTTTTCTTATTTCAGTCATTATGAAAATGACATACTTTTTAGGGGATCACAATTTGCAAATTCCCTGACAGTTTTAAGGTTGTAATTTTAAACACAGAAGTAATTACTAATGGAAGTAGTATATAAAGAAATAATTAATATTTTCAGTTCTTGTTACATTTTCTTTAAAAATATTTTCGCGCATCTTTATTTGAGTTAATAATATCTGATGTAGCAATATTGTGCTAAAATTTCTTGCTTACTGTAAAATAAAATAATTGAGTAAACCAAAACGCCGGGTGACATAAAAGCGAAACATTTCCTAGCGCCAAGACTGGCAGCTTAGTGATTTCCCAGTGAAAATGATTTACTAACTCGCGCTTGAGACTACAAGTTCCATTGTTTCTCCTCATCACAATTCTCTAGACGTTCCACTGCGGTTTGTGTACTACATACATGTACATATAAGTTCATACATTACTGCAAATATCAGGTATTCTTCGGTAAAATTCCTGTGTTTACCTTAAAGTTCTGACTTCTTTTCGAATGACTGACGATGAAAAATGAAGCGTTAGAAGTAAAAATTGCGATAAAATCTTTATGGCATATCGTGTATGTGTGAGTTTATATTACTTAATTATTTATTTATGTGTTATTTTTCTTGTTATTTTCTTCATGGTTATTTTCTAATGATTGCAGTATAATAACGTTGCATAAGTGTTATTATTAGTGGTTAGTGAGTATATGACGTGTGTCTGAACCGATAGTCACGGGCTTAGATCAGAGAACCGCAGATTTTTCATGTGCTTAATTTGTGTATTTAATTCGTCTCGTGCTCTGCGGTGAAACATCATGTGTATACACATGTGACAGTCATCCAGCCCGCATTGGAGCAGTAGCATAAATATTCAAATCTTCTCAAAAGGAGAGAAGGCCTGAAGGTGAAAAGGCCCAGCAATGCGAGATGTAACGACGTTACTTTAAGCATTTCTATTATTCTAGAAAAGATTAATATCAAAGATTATGACACAGCAGAAGTAAAATTTTGCAACGTATTAAAAACACCACAGTAATGGCCGAATACTCAAAACGTCTTTCAAATATGTAGTGGGACTTAATTATTTGGAACGCCATTATTTTCAAATTTCGCATTTTCAAAACACTTCACGGATGTCAATTATAAAACACAATGACATAGATAAGAATCTTTTTATTGTTGGTTAGATGGATGTAAGTTTTTTAAAAGAACCTTATTTCGTGATACAAAGGGCCCGTGCTTTGGAATAATGAGGTTCTCGCGAGAGCTCACTCGAGCGTCCTTCTTTCAATCTTGACATTAGAGCCACGTAACTCACGTGAGACATTTGAGAATCATCTTAAAATCGGTGAAGGTCCCGAATATAATACTTTATAATTAAAGTACAATATATCTTTTGTTTATAGTATAATAATATATATTTATACATTGATTGTATTTAAATAAAACTCTAAAATGATTTTTATACATTTTAGCTTATAATCTTACAGCTCGGAAACCCTTAACGAGTCCGTTAAATTAATTATGAGTAAACATTAAAAGTTTAAAACTCTTAAAATTACTTTTCTTGCAAGCGTTTCATTTAACGACTTTATTTACTTAAGTAGATCTTTAATTTCCCGATACGTAGGTTGATTTACCGTCTACCCTTTTAATAAAGTAAATATAAATCCTATCCAGATAACCTCCTTTAATACTTTCTAATAAAAACTTTAAAGAAGCTGTATTTATAGGAGGCATTACTTATATATCTTTAAAATGTATTCATTAATAATTTAGAATGAGAACTCTTGAACTATGTTTTAATTTTTTTTTTTTTTTTTTTTTTTTTATGACAGAGGGGGCAAACGAGCAGGAGGCTCACCTGATGGAAAGTGACTACCACCGCCCCTGGACACCTGCAACATCCGAGGACTTGCAGGTGCGTTGCCGGCCTTGGAGGAAAGAGTACGCTCTCTTCTTGAAGGTTTTTATGTCATATCGGTTCGGGAAAGTCGCCGGCGAAAGCTGGTTCCACAGAGTGATTGTGCGAGGCAGGAAATGCCTTAAGAAACGCACTGTTGTGGATTTCCAGACATCGAGGTGATGGGGATGGAATTTGGAGTTCTGGCGCGATGTCCGGTGGTGAAATTCAGCTGCCGGGACTAATCCAAACAACTCCTCAGAACACTCCCCGTGATATATGCGATAGAGTATGCAGAGTGACCCAACATCTCTACGCAAGGCCAAAGGATCAAGCCGGTCGGTAATAGCCTGATCGTCGACAATTCGAACCGCTCTACGTTGAATGCGGTCAAAAGGAAGAAGCTGGTACTGGGGAGCTCCCGCCCAGAGGTGAGAACAGTACTCCATGTGGGGCCGAATTTGCGCCTTGTAAAGTTTTAGGCGATGGTCCGACGTGAAGTACCGTCTCGCCTTGTTGAGCACTCCAAGCTTTTTAGAAGCCAATTTGGCTTTAACTTCCAATTGACCGCGGAACTGAACAGTGTTCGAAATCTCGACGCCAAGTATACCGATACTGGCTGTGGCAGCGAGGGGAGTATTCTCGAAATGAGGGGATATGACAAAAGGAGATTTTTTAGCGGTTAACGCGCAAACTTGTGTCTTATTGGGGTTGAATTGGACCAAGTTCAGTCGGCCCCAGTCCGAGACTTTGGTTAACAAGGTCTCGACTTCAGACACAAGTTTGTTCCGACACTCGTCGACGTGTTCCCGAGAAATATTAGCACGGCCGGTGTAAAGAGCGTCTACAGTGCTGTCATCCGCATAGCAGTGAATGTTACTGATTTGTAACATATCATTGATATGCAGAAGAAACAGAGTAGGTGAAAGAACGCGAAATTTTAGAGTCAAGCTCATTTTCATTTTCAAATAACTATTGAGACTGGCTTTTGGACTGTCTAAGTGGTCACCATCGACCATACACTTTGGCATAGTAGTAAGAAATATTACACTATACATTGCCATGCCATGTACCACCTAACTAAGGAACTAAAACATTTTGCCAGAAATTGGAATAGCCTGTGGAATTGATTTGTTATGCATTTGCTGCCTGTCCCCGGCTGTGAGGTGATTACTTTTACCCATATAATTATATTGATATGGGACCATAATCTCTTTATTCACAACCTTAGTCCTTATTACTTCGGTGGTACGGTTTTATGTTAACCCACCTGGATAAAAGAACCAAGCAATCATAATATATCCTAATGCCAAACTCACTGACTCAATACTTTGTAAGATTGTATATACCTGAGGTAAGGTAAGGAGTGAAAGTTATGTATAGGAGTCTTACCCATGCAGAGCGTGGTGCCTTAATTACGATGAACCGACCTTTTCACATGGAAGTGCCACCATAAAAACCCATCACAGAATGTCAATTGAGCGGGATATATATCCTCAAGAGCGCAGTTTAGCTAGTACCGTTATTGACGCCTGAATCGATTTCTTTCGACAGACACTCATATTATGTCCGTATAACATTGATAACACACGTACGTACACACGACAAAAAGCATAAATTTTACACAATGTATAATGAAAGTTAATATCTTAACAGTATAGTTATCTAGAGTTTAATAATACGGGAACATTTCCGTTAAACAAACTCATTTTCTATTATCTTTATGGATCAGCAAACTCAGTGATGAAAGGAAACGCGGTATCATTGTTTACGGTAAGTCATTCAATCAGATGTTACAAAGGAGCATATCGTCCAGGTCGGGAGTTCGCTCGTTAATCTTAATCTTCCTATTGTGCTTGTCACGATCGACTGGAGAATAATCTTAAGTCTTAACATATACTGCCATGTGTATCGATATTTAACGAATTAATTTTCATGTGTGTAATGTTATATATGTATAGAGTCGAGCTGGTTTATGTGGAACATAACCAAGTATTTCAAATTCTGGCTGTTATCACACGCCTAATTTGTGTTATAATTTACGTTGGCAGTGGTGAAAAATATCGTTACAAATCATACATGCCTCGAATTTTTGATGACACGCTGTGGTAAAAAAGATCCGTGCTATTAATTAAAAATGATTTCTTTGCTCAATGAGTTTTATAAGTTATAACCTCGAATTTTCAACAATCACCTTTTTTCACAATCACGCAGTGGATACCTTCAGAAAGCCTTGGGTGTCCCTTGGGTGAGGGAACCGGGTTATACGGGATTTTTACCCACTAAACCACTGATGGCCGTCCTCGGCACGAATCGGAGAGGCTGTTCAACAATAATCTACGGTAACCAGGAAACCAGCAAAATGTCTCGATAATTTGGTTTTTTGGCACTAATAGAAAATATTGTAATGAAATGTACATGCCATCAAAGAGTTCCTCGTAGAAAGACATTGCCGGGCTGCTCGTTTTACCTATATAAAATACACTAAATATTTTCTTAATCTTATTTTTCGTTTTCATATCCCGTGATAGTAGATTAACTACAGCCTCATATCTTTTGATCCAGGGTATTAAATATTGTGCGGTAACCTACGAAGTGTATCGATTGTAATTGCTAAGTGTTTTGTTGCCCATTCGCAGCGGAGTAATGTGGTAGAGTAGAAAGATTTTAATTACTTCGTTCACTAAAAAGAGGTACACTTAATTAAATTAATGGAGATTCCCATTAAGTGATTGCTACAAAATGTCATCTAAGACGTTAAAGGTTTTAACTTTTTTTCAACTTAATATTTTATCTAACTTCCTCTGTCCTTTGCAAATCGATAATCGTCTTTTATAAGAGAAATAATTTCAGATCAAAAATTAGACACATGCGTATTTTCTCACGATGTTTTCTTTAGCCACACGAGATGAATTATAAACACAAATTAAGTACATTAAACTTCAGTGGTGCTTGCCAGGATTTAAACCCGCAAACATCGGCTATAATTCACACATTCTAATTACTCGAATTATATTAAAATATTTTTATTGAAAAAGTCTTGTACAAGTATGTAATACTTATGAATCATTACAATGAATTGAAGAGCTACAAACGGTTCGGAATGTGAGTGCAAGATGACACAAAAATCTTAACTTAATCAGCTTATTTGTAATTTATTTAATTTGAAAACAGAAGATACAAAACTTTAATACACATAACATTAAATCCTAGCCTTATAGTTATATCAAAAAAATTAAGTGATTCTTAACCGTTTTCCTAGAATGTGTATCGCATGTATGATACTTGGTATTGGGCGCGCTTGTGGTACAAGTATCTACGAGTATACTACGAGATCATTAATCTTTGTTTGTCTGTGATCGAAGAGGCGATAAGCTTTACAAGCACTCTACGTATCGATGAACGTTTTAAAAATCAAATAAAAGCTCGTTGTTATTGATTATTATTGTTGTGTATGTTAATCGCCTTTACAAACAATTTAGTAATGTAATTGTATGTAGAAAAAAAAGACTAAATAAGGAAGCAAATAAGAATGTGTCTGTCGTTGACTGATCGAAGGTCGTGTGGTGTCCTCGGGTACAGCGCCTCGGGATGCTATATTAGTTATTAAGTCACAGGCACATTCACAATTATATTAATATCTGTGGCTAGAAATAATGGATTGATTGATAGGTTTTTTAGTAGGTTTTTTTTTTTTAAATATATGAGTAATGTATTAAAAATAAATATGTAAATATCACTTTAAATGATATTAGAGGATTATTTTAGGGGATTAGTACTGTCAATTTACTGGTATTTATATCAGGAGAACATCTCTACGAGCCGGTTGGTGTGTATGGTGAGACTTTTTGACATTTGCCTTACACGCCGTAGGTCGTGGGTTCGATTCCCACCCAGGACATACATTTGTGTGCATGAACATGTCTGTTTGTCCTGAGGCTGGGTGTAATTATCTATATACGTATGTATTTACAAAAAAAAAGTAGTATATGTAGTATATCAGTTGTCTGGTTTCCATAGTACAAGCTCTGCTTAGTTTGGGATCAGGTGGCCGTGTGTGAAAAATAAATAATATAACTATAACTTATGTAAATATGTTGTATCTTTACCGTCATCACAATTTTATTATTATAAATGTTACGTAAGCTTATTTGGTCTTATGGATTGCAGTGAATTCGCATTCAGCGATTAAGTTAGGATCTTTGATTAGATGATTAGTAGTTCAATAACTTTTTCATTAGCTGTGCCACGTTAAAGAATTCGATGACATAAACCTTTTTGATAAATCTTTGATTACTCTTAAAAAAAGTAAGTAGCAGTGATATTATAGTTATTGTATTGTAATATGATAAATAAATAATATAAAATATTTTATTAATAGGAGGACATTTTATTAACTGCTACACCGAACATCATCTTTTATTTGAAAGGTACTTGATTTTTTTAAATATTTGATCAAGGCATGGGTTTTGCGGGGCATTTATAACATTGTAATAATTTCGAAGATGAGGTGCGCTAACTTTGTCTGTCAGCTCGTTTGGCTCGCACGATCTAAGAAGTTATCTCAGAGTGCATCAGAATTACAGCGTGCTTCCAACTTCGCGATTCGAATCGTGGATACGAATTTTGGATATAGACGTACTGGAATAGCTAGTATGAATTTAATTAAGTGTCAAAATGTTTTATTTATTAATAAATAGGTACTTATTAGTATAAAACCGTGCCGTTCTACGAAAAATATTATTCGGATGTCAACATTAAAGGAAAACTAAAAGTAAAATGTGAGTTATAATATAAACAACGTATATCATTACAATAAACGTAGATTCCTACTCATAAACATACATATATAAATGTGCGTAATATAATATACATACATGTATATATATATATATATATAGTAAAATATTACTATGATTTGTGTGTGATTTCAACTATGACAGCAGTTTCAACTACAAGTCAACTGTGAAAATAATATTATAGTGCGCAAATGTGTTCATTAGCATTAGGTACTCTATATTATCTTATAGTAAAAGAAATATGGCACAGAAACTACGGTTTTAGGAGCTTACCTAGCCTCGGGAGTAATACTCACACTTTACATATTTTTGATTAATTCAGAAACCATACCCTTTACTCACCTGACCTGTTAATCGAACTCTTGACCTCTGGATCTGCACTAGACCATCATGAGTCTTATATATACATATCTCATATTATATAGACATATATAATATAATTATATACATCCATATTATACATACATTAAATAAATATCATTCGTGACTTCCTGTAACTTGTAGAACCAAATGTATTTTGTACGTATTCCATCAAATTGTTTCTTTATCTCAATAATATTATCATAGTGTATCCGTGAGGATCCTCTGAGAATACTGCTCGAAAATTGGAATCCATAAAAGAAATGTTATACCAGTCACGAATAAACCCAATAGGAATATTTTACGTGTGTTTACTTACAATCGGTCCTTTCATAGTTATAGCATTATTTAGAAAGTGATCAGATTTATACATTGTAACATCCAGCAGTTTTATTTCTATGTCATTAAGGTACACATTTGTGTAAAGCGCTACGTGCTAACTTTGAAGAGATACCTACTAGAATAAGCGAAGTTGGAGTGCGCTTGAATGATAAGTTTTAAAAGTAGAATTCCTTACTCATAGTTGATTAAATGTCGTTTTCGACTATTCCACAATGTCTGAAACTTTATGGTTAATCTAAATTTTGTATAAGTGGTATTAGTATAGCTATATAACTCTTGATAACGGATATTAACCAGTAGACAAAACACGCCGTTTTGAACCGAAATAAGTTTCAAGCCCGGGTAAGCACAAAAAACTGTTTATTACATCTTATTTTTGGCGGTGAAGCGGTATGTATCGGAAGAAATACTGCTAAGCAGTAAAAAAGTAATTATTTAACGCAAAATCTGTTGTCACACTGGCCCATGTCATATCAGGGAAACAATGTTAAAAGCCGGAGCAGCCGCGGAAAAAGCTGAAACGAACAAACGTTACAAATATTCTGATATATAATAGTCAGATACGCGCTCTGACGCACTACTATTAACGCATTCACCTTCTTAAATATTCTTAAAGACCACTCGTTTAGTCAGTTAATTCTATTTTTTAATTGGACGTATGTCTTACTGTTAATTAGCAGCAAATCTCTGAGATGCGCCTCGTCAAGTTTGTGCCGAAGATTACATATAATAAAACTTAAGTCTATCGCTATAGAGCAGAAAGCTCTTTTATATTAACAGTTTATTTCTATTTAAATAAAATAAAACTAACTATGATCGCAAGAATTCCGAAACTTACTTTAATATTATATAAGAGAAATAAACCATTAAAAACGAATACTTCATTAGCTTAATTGATTTTTTCTTTTAAATTTCATTTCATTTCGTTTATATCACAGAGTACACAAACGTAAGTGCTATTGGATATTGGAAACAGTATAGTTGCATTTATTTTATTAGAATCAGCTTTATTTGTAGTAAAAATAATTTATCAATTGAGGTACGTTGACAATTTTACGAGGTATAAAAATATTTATATCTACTCCAGTTTAACAGCCTTAATAAATTGATGGATGATCATTGTTTTAATAAACACTAACGGTATGTAGTGTTACATTGATATCTCTCAGTCTATCATCATTGATTTGTCATTTGAAAGAAGAAGACAACAATGTTTTAGTAATCACCCTCAACTGCAACATGTAAAGCCGTTACTCTGCTTTGAAAGTTTAATTAGCATAGATAAGGTTTGTGGTTTTATGTTTTTAATATGTAACAGGCCTCTTCTCCTCTTTTTGAGGAGAAAGTTTGGATCTTATTCCACCACGTTGCTTCAATGCGGATTGGTGGAATACACATGTAACTGAATTTCAGTGAACAATGTTTTCCTTCACTTTCAAGAACGAGATGAATAAATTATAACCACCAATAAAGCACATGAAATTCAGTGGTGCTTGGCTGGGTTTGAATCCACGATCATCGGTTAAGATTCAGGCGTTCTTACCACTGGGCCATCTCGGCTTCTTGGTTTTAAATATATTGATGTTTATTTAACAGATAACTATCAGCTTTCTAGCAGTGTATAAGTCTTTTGTCTTTTTTTAAATAAAATAAATAGGCGGACGGACGACTCGGCCATCTGGTGGTTAGTTTAATAGTAACCATCGTCTATATTACCGAACTTTATAGCTTCACCAAGACACCAACCTTGGCAAGTAAGGTTTTCGTGTCTGTTTTTCTACCTTCAAACCGGAGCACTAAGTATTGCTGCTTAGTACTAAAATTTGTGACGAGTGAAACATGGTAAATATTTCTTGATCCTCATTGGTTGAATCAACTCTCAAAAAATTGTTTATTGGAATTTACTCGGGGGTAGAGCTTTGTGCAAGCTCGTCCGAGTTGGTACCACCCACTCATCAGATATTCTACCGTAAAACAGTAGGACTTCTGAAGGGTGAGTGAGCCAAAAGGGATATAACATCTTAGTTCCCAAGGTTGGTGGCACATTGGTGGTGTAAGCGATGGTTAACATTTCTTACAACGCTAGTTGCCGATTACCAATAATCGCCGATATTTAGGTATAAGTTCAAAGCGAATGTAATTTAATTCACACCAATATTAGAACACTACCCCATTTCTTCACGGTATTTTCAAGGTATGCAATACAAATGCCACTTGATGATGGTAAAACCGATGAGTAGTTGACATATACCCAGATGAGTTTGCACAAATCCTTATATATATATATAAATAAATAAACAGTCAAGTTCTGGCAATATAACACAATTTACAAAATTCAAAAAATAATTTCTTTTACATTTCGTTTTTAAAAAAACTTCATATACGAATAAAGTGTAATTAATCTAAATAAGTCCAACAAGGATAATTTTAGTCGTTCCTGGAAATACGAAGCAAAGAGAAAAATACATGAATGGCTAGAATGTAAAATTAACCACCGCTGGAATGACTACTGCATCATTTGGTCATAAAAATAAAATTCAGCGCTTAAGCTTCTATGAAGCGCTGAATTTAATTCAAGCACCCGGTCATACATAATATCTACTTTTTCGTTAAGCGTGTAATTATTATTCTGATAAAAGCAGATAAAACTGCCATTACTACAAGTGTCACCAACTACTATAAACATCATACAGACAGGTACGTTAAGAATATGGTGGTAAGCCTGGTCTGAGTAGGTACCATTCACATTTCAGATGTTCTACCGCCAAACAGAAATACTTAGTATTATTGTGTTTTATTTGGAACAATAAGTGAGCCAGTGTAATAATAGGCACAAGGGACATAACATCTTAGTTTCTATGGTTGGTAGCGCATTGGTAATTTAACAATAATAACATAAAAACAGTTATACAGAGTGTAACAAAATTCGTGTCCGACCCGTGAAGTGGTTATTAGGTATCGTGAGTCGGCTCTATTTATGTAAAAAAAATTAAAATATTATGCAAAAAAATTACTCATAAAATTTTTTTTTTTTTCAATTTCATTTGTAAATGACGAAAATTTCATGGACAACTGAGGTCATGACCTCGTCTCGGACCTACCCGATAGGTTAGAGCTATCGAGCGCTGACGCCCGCGCCTGTGTTGCAATATAATTGTCGTTATTTAGTCAAATTAATTTTTTTTCGGGGTAAAATTTTGCTTAAAACTTTAAAATTTATTACTAAAATAGAACCGACTAACGGTACCTAATAACCACTTCACGGGTCGGACACGAATTTTATTACACCCTGTATAATGTTTAACGAGCTGAACTGAGAAAACCTTAGCAATACCTATTATAACGTAAAATACTATTGGAATAATCCATACAAGTGTTCGACACTATTTTTATATTACAATACGACGATTCTGAATGGAACCATTCGAGGAGGTAAAAATAAAAAAGTTGCCCCTGGTTTTTGATTCGTTGAAGTGGATGAAAATAACTTTTTTATTGCAATAAAAAGAGCATGACCTGCGGTCGGACTGTCTTTTATACGCAGCTTTAACAGTGGCTTCACTTGCGTCTTAATTCAGAATTGGTAAGGATCAATATCAGTTGTTCACAAAATATTGTCGTTAGACACAAATACTACCATGTATATTATTATTAAAAAAAAAATAAAAAAACTTTAGATTTTATATTAATGAAAGTACTGCTGTTATGCGGTAGAATATCTGTTGAGTGCACAAAGCCCTACCGCCAGTCATTCGATTTCATTTTTCCAATGTAGAAGCAATTCGTCTATCGCCTACATGTAATTCCACAGACACGGTGGTCCTGGGTTCAATTCCGAGGTTGGGCCAATAAAATGTTATTGTGAACTCTGTCGAAAATTTTTAGTAGCTGCCCGGAGTCTGCAAGTTGGAAGTGTGTACACTCCCGTGCCTCGGAAAACACATAAAGTCGTTGGTCCTGCGCCTAAACTCTTTCCGGTCGTGTCGAATTGCCGTCGTCGATAATCTCGTGTCCTGGCCGAAATAGGTCTGGAGGATTATTATTATTATTTATTGGTAAAAAGGAAGAAGCTCATGGTTGATTCTGATTGGTCACGATTTTTTGTGCTCCCGATACATTTGTAATGAATAAATTTGTTCATCTTAAACACAATTGTATGAGTAATTTATTATTAATGATTATCTTAAACGCATAATATGTATATTCGCATCTTTATTTTAGATACATTAAAATTAAAAAAAGTAAAAATTTCAGATTTGACCTATTTCTATGAATTATATAAAAATTAAATTACAAACAAAAATAAATCATCCTCACAAACGAAACGGATATATTACCAATGATGGCAATAGTTATATTTATGTGTATAAGCGAATCAGTAATGACTAAACGTGGAATTAGGGTACCATGTAAACCTAAGCCTTTCAGTGAACGTGCTGTGTTTACTTTACTTATCGCAAAATGAGTACTACAAACTTTTACGTTTTAATCCATTCGGGACAAACTCAAAGCTGCTTTCATTGGGCTTTACTCTGTCGGACTGTATGCGGATTTTGCCAGACAGTTCCGTGTGGCGCAGTCTGTACAACATACGTCAGTGTTCCTCAAACTTTATAAAGCTGGACTAAAATAGTCTGTTATGTTTTTACATCGGACAATGTATGTTTTGCTAATTAGGAGTATAGCGTTGTTTAGAGAGTTTAATATAATAGTATCGAAATTAAAAATATTTCTTTTAGCTCTTGTAGCAGCAGTTTGAGAGCCATTGATGTAGATTAATGTGTGATGCATGCCGCGTGACGCCTGACAGTGCAGCTCTGTAGTTTTGATTTTATAATTTCACGGGCGAACTGGCGTCAGCTTGGTTAACCTGGCAATTTGAGATGTCGTCATTTAAGTGAATTTTTATATTATCTTTCATTTATTTAAATAAGCAATGTCGTATACCATCATTATTTTGACTTGAATTAACAATTTTTGTAGTTTAAAAGTCTGATTCTATTTTTATATTTAATCTGGGATAACAATTTTGAATATAATAAGACTGTTGATTATTGAGCATCAAAATTTAGGTAAGAATATTTTTTTTAAATATTGTTCCATTTTTAATATAATTACTATAGGTAGACGGACGAGCATAATATACTCCACCTGATGGTTAGTGGTCACCATCGCCCATAGACAATGGCATTGTAAGAAATGTTAACCATCGCTTACATCGCAAATGCGCCACCAACCTTGGGAACTAAGATGTAATGTCCCTTGTGCCTGTAATTACACTGGCTCACTCACCCTTCAAACCGGACCACAATCTAATAGTACATTTTATGTTTACACAAGTAAATTGGCAGTAGGTAAATTGCAGACGATCAAACATGACTTATCTTTGGTTATCCCTCGAACATTTACCAAATAACGTATGCTTTCGAGTTACTGAATTGTATCGATTCGCTTACTCGGCCCGGGCCTGGCTGGTACTGGTGTTTAAAATTTGATTTATTACTTCCTGTTTCCATTGTAAGACAAAATACATTTTTTTGTTGGATTAATTTAAACATAAGCAGTTAGTGGAGTTATATAAAACATAACAGTATTTATAAATTGTTTTTGTGTATACCAGCATAATCATACTTGTACATTGCGCACGATTATTTTCAGCCAATTTTGAAATATTCCCTAGAGACATTGTTGAAGATTTCACTTAAAGAATTTCAAAAAACCATACGTATTATGTCAATTGAATGCCCATCTGATAAAGTAGTAATGCCATTACAATAAGTGATTCAATTTCCTTTACGCAAGTATCGGATCCACTTAAGTATTATGAAAGTAATAGACGAGAGGGAATAGTTTTCTTGCTGACATTTCTTTTACGATAATCACGGAAAACGCGGTCCAATATCTATAAAATATTACAACCTACTTGTCCGAATACAGGATCGGAACGTAGCAGGAACGTATAAGATTCAGGATGTTATTGTTCAAATTAACTTTGAGCTAGCTGTATGAATTTCGTGGGGGATTATCGAAATGCGGAATTCTGCAAAGTATTTTATTCCGCAAGATAACAATACCGACAGAACGAAATCGAATTTTGATTTCAAATTTTAAACAAAAGTATTTTAAGTAAAATAATAAATGGAAAATGTATTTGGTTCACCTACTTCAGTTAACTTTTTTAAATTACAAAAGTAATATCAAATAAAATAAAATTCAGTGTTTGTTTTAAGTACTTTTTATTAACTTGGGAGTACAAAGTTAAGAATATTAAAAAATATGTATAATTTAAACATATCCAAGGGATCACACATTATACATGAAATGAACAAAGTACTAGAACATAAACTAAGCACATTAAAACTCAGCGGCGCTTGCTCGGTATTAAGAAGTATTTGATGAAGATTGAGAATTCTATTTTTATAATGTTTAAAAAAATATTTTTCTTGAGTACGAAAGTTTATAAAAATAAACATATTTAATAGATTATTTCAGCGAAAATTAAAGTTTTTATTTAAAATAAAAGTATGGTGATTACTTATTGATTACTAAAATCTAATAAAACAGTATGTCTTTTAAGAAAGGTGGTGATTCCTTTTAAAAACTATAGACCAAAAGCTCGCTCGAGTCACGTATATAAACAGTCCTCAAGAGTCTTCACGAATATACTCGCCAGAAGACTTCATGAGTTTCATTCGATCAGGTTACTGGAAACGTTTTCAAGGAGCTAGATTTGTCTAGATCATTGTCTTTACTGCGTCAATGTAAGTGTAGTGTAGTACATAACACACTTTTTAGCTTAAGGTATGATCATCATTGATTGATGTGGAGTAAGTATATCAAAAAACTTTAAAATTGTCTTTTATTTAAGATATGTACCGAAATGAAGGAAAGAGCCCAAATACGAATACATTATGTTAAGTAGATAAGGAGTACATATAGCAATCTCTCGGCTTTATCATAGGACTTGTATACCATCAAGGTCTGTAGTAATCGTTAAGACAAATGAGACCAAACACAGCGGAGACATATTAAGTAGAAGAGGAGTTGACGAGACGATGTCCACCTCATCCTATCTTTGAACTTGTATAAATTTGCCAGAGTCTACATGCTAACAGCTTAAGTTTAATAAAATTTTGTAAAAAGTAAATTTGTTATAAAATTTTAAAGCAGTTCAAACCAGATTAAACTAGAGTTTTATTCACGCATCTGTATCTAAGGTACATTTTTTAGGTTTATACTAAATATTTTTAAATAATTTATTATAAAATATATCTTTGCCTTTTACTACGAAAAATAAACTCTTCAAGGTTTGAATCACTTCAAAGTAAAAACACCGCAAAACAAAACAAATAAAAGTTACTTTCCCTTGTTGTTGAAATTCTCGTCAACTTAATTTAGAAACGTTCGTGTAGACTTGGTATGATGTTAAATATTTAATAAATTATTTCATTTATTTATAAGTCATACTTTATATACATATTTTAAGGAAACACATACGAGTCAGCGCGTTCAATCACGAGATCTAAGAAATTTAAGTGTCAGTCAGCTAGTGTAATTACTGGCTGTATGTCTCTTTAGCTTAGTCATCCTAAAGTACACTGAACACTGCGGAACACTGCTGTCTGCTACTCCTGTTATTTTATATTCTAGCTTCAGGCTTGAACAAAGCCCTACCAAAAACGGTATACGGTATACACGGTCGGTATACGGATATCTTTCAATCAGATAAGCTGAACGTTTATTTTTCATTTCCACATTTCGGAGAAGACTCAAAGAGATTATTGAGGAGAGAACTGATGTAGGTACGTTTCAATAAATTATTGTAGCCTCACGTAGAATCTATATGAGAGTAACACAGCAATGTATTTTACTTGAGTTAGACAAGCTCTAATGCTGGGATTACGAAGAAAAAGTGGTCCGACCCTCAAACTGGCGAAACTGGATTATCGACGAAATCGAGCCATTAGTACGCGATACACCTGATTACTTGCTTCTATATTGATGAGAGTTTCATCTACAACTAATTGAATGGAATAATCAAGCGATGGTGTATGGAGCAGACCGAAAAGATTTATCGTTATTGATTTAATTAGCTCGATGTTCTTAAGCTTCTGTTCGACTTTTAAGATTAAATCTTTTGTCATTGTATAAATACAAATTTCGTATTTTAGAACTTGTACGAAATATCTTTTCCTACAGCTAGCTTTACTAAAGTTCCTACTACTGGTTGAATGCGCGTTGGCGGATACATATATGATCCGATGTCAGTTTTTTCATGAGGTTTTCGTTCTATACTTGAATATGATGACGTATTTCTTAAAGAACATTTGAATGGAATGGAAAACTTTAATTATTAGTAAGGCTTTTTTGCAAGCCCGTCAGGTACCACCCACTCATCATATTTTCTACCGCCAAACAATGATACTGAGTGTTGTTGTTTTTTGTTTCAATGAGCTGCCTCATCGGATTATGCGAGTGAAAGAATACAGTGTCCTGCGTTCACACTTGTTTAATATAGTATGTAGGTACGGTACGGTGCAAATGGCTAGTCTCCCTTAAGAATTTACTTGGTGGTAGGGCTTTGTGCAAGCTCGTCTGGGTAGGTACCACCCACTCATCAGATATTCTGCCGCAAAACAGCAGTACTTTGTATTGCTCTGTTCCGGTTTGAAGGGTGAGTGAGCCAGTGTAATTACAGGCACAAGGGACATAACATCTTAGTTCCCAAGGTTGGTGGCACAATGACGATGTAAGCGATGGTTAACATTTCTTACAATGCCATTGTCTATGGGTGTTAGTGACCACTTACCATCGGGTAGCCCATATGCTCGTCCGCCTTCCTATACAATAATAAAAAAAAAAGAATGACTTCCACGGTCGCAATCAGTTAGGAAGACATCTTAAATTATCATAATATTTATTATTATAGAGATAAATAAATAGAACAATCATACATTTTTAATTTTGTAATATTATTTATAAATTCTGACTTGAAGTAAATCAACGTGCACTATTATATGTGGTTACGTTTGAAATATAATATAATAATGTAAAACAGCGCTTCAAGCTAAAAGATAAAAACTGAAGCGATGGAGTTTTAAATGGGACAAGCATCTATACTGTCATTAAGCTAGTGGAAACGCAATCCTGGCATTTTACGGAAGAGGTAGGGGGGGAATACGAGTACTTTTGAATGACTATGAGTGTCATCGTAGTAATGCAACTCGACTGCGAACTGCGTTATTAGGAAAACGATTTTGCTAACGTAAATTAGAAATCTGAATTTCATAACGCTAGAAATTAACTTTATATATATATAATAATTTCTTAAATTCTTTAATAATAAGATAACCAGTCAATTGTATATTAAATAACATGACATATAATTATTTACGAAATATCATTTTTTATCGCCTTTTTCATGGAATGTGTTGATTGAAAATATTTCTACTGAAATGTATTTGCATCGTACGATTTTGTTTACGTATTTATGCAATGCATACATGAGATTACGTTTTAATGGTTTCTTTATAACTCTTTTAATTCCCTGGATTATATAGTATTCCATTTGTTGTTAAGTATAATGACTTTACTTAAAATAACATCGCTTAAATCTGATTTATTGATCATTGTTTTAATTTATACCTTATTAGTTCACCGTACGATACATTTAAATCTAATCACAAAAACAAATATTAAAATATTGCTGCGGTTAGAAACAATTAAGTCGCTTCAATAAATTTCGCATCCACATAATAAATAATCATTATTTCTCGAAATTCCATCGTAGTTTGCATCTATATTAAATAAAAAGTTCATCTTCAAATTGAAAGTACCTAACCATACAGCTGTGCGTTGATCTTTAAGAACTTTGCCTTTTATATTATAGATTTTCTAATAACAAATGTGAACTGGTCAGAAATGTACTGTATTATTTAAGAGCTTTATCAGCTTCTATTTTATCCAACAAGTCAGCGGAATTCGTGAGACGGTTTCTCATTTAAAAGTTATATGTAATCTTGTTAAGCGCCCGTTTAAAACTAACGTTAATTTTAATTTGCTCTTACGACTGTCTAGCGAGTAACGAGTTGTTAAACTTCACTGTCGTCTGTCTTAAACAATGAAGTTTATAGATATTTCAATTTGTTGAGTATATTTTTGTTTTGCTTGTGTTGTCCTTAAATTAAAGTTGCATGTATGGGAAAGATTTATTTATCATTGTTATTTATGCTTATATATCAGCTTGTATAATAATTTTTATAACTACAATTAAATTGAAAAAATAAAGAATCCTACACAAAGAAGCTTCATAAAATAAAATATTAAATGTGTTTATTGCATATTTCAAATAGAAATCTCAAAATCGGTTCATTCGTTTTGAAGTTACGATATCACAGACAAACTAACATATACAGAGAGGTTAAAAAAAATATAATGTTTAAATAAAGTCCCCTTACAAGTTAAAATATTAAATCTATGTGTAGATAGTAACTCGTGTTCGATTCGATCATACCTCTTACTGATCGGAAATTGCTTTGTAAAATGATTTTTCTATTTCCCATAATATGATGTTATTTTTTGCTTATTTTTACATAACATAAATAAAAATTTTAACAAAACAAAAACCGACTTCATAGGTAAAACAAATTAATATGCACTAAAAAGTAAAAAAATAATTGCGTATTCTTCTATAATTTGATAATTAACTTACTATTTTCTACTCATCAATATGTAGGTACGAATGTGTTGTGTGGTTGATAATTTATTTACAATTATTGTTACTTTTGGAGTCGATGTCAGCTAAGGTGGGCTTATAACTACATACATAGTTGTAGGTGAGATGTGCTTGTGTCGCACGCGCAACTTAACGAAGCGAATAAAAGTCAATTTGTAATGTGTATGTTTTTAAAAGATTCCCGTATTATTATTGCTAGGTATATTATAGTGTTTCCTTATAATATCTATCTATAATATCTTATAATATTAAAATCGATTCACCCAGTCGAAAGTTATGAGGTAACAAACACCAAAAAAAAAAAAAAAATAGGAATGAGGTGGCGATATTTTGAAAATGAAAGAATTTTTATTGCCACACACTTACTGAATTTAACAAACAATGACCAATTAAATTTTGTCATAAAAATATGTTGTGTAGCAAAAGGATATTTCAGTATTGGTTTGTTGGTCTATTTACCTCTTAAAATAAACAAACTAATTTTTTTAACAGGTATTTATTAATTATATTTTAAGTTACTCGTGACCTCGGCATGGTGGCAATCGCAATTCCGATTCTCTGGGCGAAAAATGAACCAGCTTAATAATTATATACCTGATAATTATTATATATCATCGTAACTAATGTTATAAATGCGAAAGTGACATAATATTACCAGCTGTGGCCCGCGGCTTCACTCGCGTATAATTAATAAAAATATAATAAATTATTTTATTACTATAATAATACATACACGCACACACAAATGGCTACTGGTAAAGAAATACGTAATTAACAATACCGTAGGGCTTACCGATCTTATACTTGGTGGTAGAGCTTTGTGCAAGCTCGTCTGGGTAGGTACCACCCACTCATCAGATATTCTACTGCAAAACAGCAGTACTTGTTATTGCTGTGTTCCGGTTTGAAGGGTGAGTGAGCCAGTGTAATTACAGGCACAAGGGACATAACATCTTAGTTCCCAAGGTCGGTGGCGCATTGGCGATGTAAGAGATGGTTAACAGCTCTTACAACGCCAATGTCTATGGGCGTTGGTGACCACTTACTATCAGGTGGCCCATATGCTCGTCCGCCTTCCTATGCAATAAAAAAAAAAAAAAAAAAAAAAAAAAATATATGACCTAACATTTGCGCCATCACATGTGCTTTGTGTGTACCAATTTTCATCATGATTGGTTGTTTCATCTTGAGTTGTAAGAAGATATACAGACAAACAAACAGATAGACAGACAAAGATTAAAAAATAGTATTATGTGAATCACTGCAACATAAACGATTAATTATTTATCACAAAATTAGGTGAAAAAAATGTACAGACAGAACGCATAGATTTATACATATAGTAGTATAGATTTACAATTTAAAATTATGAATAATTATCTCGTAAATGATTAATGAAAACGTACTTCATACGTGGCTGTATACTTAGGAACCATAGATTGATGGTTCCTTAGTAAATTATATTAATTTAAACTTCAATTCTATAACTTTATATTAAAACGGATTCAATTTGTAACGAGGTTGCAGATTGCTCTGTCTTTATTTGTGATTGTGAAACGATTTTAATTAAGCAGTGATGAAAGTAATAATTAATTTCGATAAAATAATTCGATCCGATAATTACAAGGATACACATTGGTAATTGATTTTTATTTGATTTAAATGTAAGTGTGCTTTAATTATTCGTATAGATGACGATAATATTCATGAACAAATAACGACGCAATCAATTCGTATGAATTATTAATAAAATATATAATATTAGCAATTTAAATAGCTTGAATTAATGATACAAAAAAAGAGCTTGTACATATATATTTTTAATAATATGAAATTAAATCTATCACCGGGTGATAAGTGGTCACCTTTGTCATATAGATGGCAAGAAACTGGCAAGAAATATGACCTACTAATTACATCTGCGACGCATCCCCAGCTATAGGAACTTGAGCGTATTTTAATGGTCAAATCAAATCGGAAAACAATGAATAAAAGTGCTGAAGATTGACGAATAGTGGGACGGACATGTCTTGTAAACAAACCCTGAACTTGGGTAAGTAAGTATGTTATATGTCGTAGTTAATCCCTATTTTTGTGTACATTTATGACACGAAACCAATAATCATTATTCATACACATACTAATGCAACGTTAGCGTTCATAATATTCCTCAATAGTCCGGTTTTGCTTATGCTATTAATCGAGAAAAGCTCGTGTATTTTGGAAACACATTTCAGCTAAATAATTATGAGTGGACATGTTTCAGGAATACTACGCTTATATTCTTAAAACATGTCGACACATAAAGTGAAATAGGTTTAGTAACTGATCACATTAATGGAAATAACCAACGAAAATAGAATCCAAGTTATGATTGAAAAACGACCTTTTCTCGTAATAATAACAAGTAAAAAAAAAACTGAATTCGAAGCTCGTGTTGCAAATAAGGACCGCATGCAATGTTACTGTATTTTGTACTCATTAAACTGGGCTGATTTTAGGTCACCATCCACTGGACAGAAAGCGAAATACCATGGTTCTAAAAATATTAAATACAATATTTTTTTGCTTTTGTTATTTTTGAGAGATTTAAGAGATTTGTTATTACGATCATCATGAAATTTTTCATACCAGCGGTAAAAGAAAGGACTTATAGTACCTAACACCTTTCTCTCTCTCTGTAATGAAAACTAGTAGTTAATTATAGCTCTGATAATAAAGTTGAAATACTTTTTTTTCATTTTATTCATTATTAACAAGAGAATAATTTAATTAATTAATTAAGGTTTCTGCAGGACTAATGAGGCAAGCGAGTATTGCTGTCAATCTCATAAGTAAATTTTTTAAGACACATTTTAATTTCATAAGTAATAAAAATATTAGTAAAGATATATTGGTATAAACATCTACTTTTATTTAAAGCAAAACAGTACTGCATTACATAGCGCTGCAATCCATTGGACAAGTAGCTTACTGGCCATACTCGTTTCGAGATAACTTCGCGCGTTATATTGTTAAACGGATTAAATTCGGCCGCAGCTGGATTGTTCGCGTAATGGACACTATGTGTATGAAAATGTTGTGTAAAGTCGTCATTGTTCAGCCGTGTAGAGGTTTGTACAAACCTTTTTGGTAATTACGCGTTAAAAAGTAAGTCCAACGATATTGTTTTACCTTTATTCGGAAGTGGAATTTTAATTTACATAATTTTTCCACATTCTGAATAATTTTCTCTTGAAATTTTTCACATGAGTGATCTGAATAACAATGGGGGTTTTTTGCGTCTGTAAATATGGACTGTATAAAGTATAAAGAAAAATACTTACGTGAATTATTTTATTTGCAGCTCGACGCGTCACGTGGCTTCCTATAACCAATTAGGAACGTTGAGTGAATAAAGTTAAATGAACTCGAGGTCATGAAATAGAAATAATTATGACCTACGTTTTAAGAAAATTTCACCGATAAAACGAGTGCAAAGCGAGCTAAAGTTACATTAAGCAAATTGCACAAAACAAACACATCTAATAATTACGCTTTCGGCTACGGAACCTCGCTTTGTAGAATTATGCGACCGCCATAACTTTTTCAATCTGAACTTCGACAATTAAATTTACTTCCAAGTTTGAACATAACATTTCAATAAGCGTTGCGGATCGGTTGATCTTCTTTCGTTTGTCTTTTAACGAATTCTTTCCTTTCAAGTTATTAACGCCGTTTTTCCAACTCGAAAATGGTAAATTTATTCGCGCGGTTGAGGCAAAGAAGTTCGTAATCGATAAATAGAACGCGACGTCTTTGTGAACGCATACATATCATTAATCTTAACATTACAAATTCATTCGGTAAGAACTCACTCACTTGGATTAAGCAGAATTATAAATGAAGTGTCACGCAAACGCTCACAAAAAGTGTGAAAGGAGGAAACCTCTGAATAAAGGGTCGGGTGCGTCAGTTTTTAACTCAAAGAAAATAGGCACGAGATGTGGATTAATCGAGATAATTCCTCGAATATACTGATGGCGTCCCAAAGCCTTGTGAGAACGACGAAGATGCCTCGCATCCCCGGATATTACAAACTCGACTGTTTTTCTTTGTTTGCAATATATTTGGAACAATATTCTGATATGATTGAAATAATAGCAATAAGATAAATATTCGTATAATATTATTGGAAACGTCATGTAAATAAGGATTTAAGGGGTTTGTTCCCTTAATACAAAACTAATTTATAACGAGTTATGATTGTTTTATGGAATTTACTTAGACATACGAGCAGTGTGTAGTTTAAACTTTAGAATTAATGATTAAAGAAAAAGGCAATTTTGTGTTACTTGCCCGGGTTTGCCTGTTAATTTCGCTTAATAAACACATATTCTAGTCAATGTACTCGTATTATCTCGGATCAATTATACTGGGTCAATAAAGATAATTCAAACTTCATCGCGCCATAGCAACCTTTTGATTTTCTATAAAACTAAATATTTAAGACAATATAAATTCAACTTATATATAATCTAACAATCAATTATTCTCCGTCTGTACGTTAATTTACTATCTGACAGTATTCAAAAGAGGATGGGCGCAAAAAGGGGCGCGTTGTGAAGTCTTTTGTCGCAGGACGCCCTCACGACCGCGTCTGACAGCTCGCTGGTTCGCTGCTAGCTCTCTCCGATTTGTATGTAGATAAGAAAGGCTTTATTAAATCGATTTCTCAATGCAGATAATAGAAAATTTGCCGCCGAAGACTCTTGACCTGGGGTAGTTTATATCAAATAAGACGTTTGCTTTCTCATTCTCTGCAGTTTAATGTTTAGTAAAATAGAGTCTTGTTATTTAATTGGTGGTTTGAATATAAATTCAAGTCGATTGTTTTTCTGCTTCAGTTTATTTAGATGTTGTACCTTTTTTGACTATAATAAGCGATTTTAACGTAAATAATACCTACCTATTTATTATTTTACGTTATTTTATTTTATTAGTAAATTACAAATTTTCAAGTAAACGGTCGAATCATATAAATATTTTGTTAGTAAGAACTACTTCACTTTCAGACAGGTATTTTTATTTTGATGATATTGATTCATCAAAAATACATTGAAATGACAGACATTCATGATGTAAACTAGACACTATGTAGAAAATATTATTGTGTACAAGTATGTGTTCAAACATTGATGTACTCCCTTTTTCCACAGGCAGAACAACGAACTTCTTCACCAACTCCCTAAGTAAGGGTCATTGCTAAGCATTTAGTGTAATCATTCTAGGTGACTTATGATGTGTGACCGTAAAATATTTTTTTTATAAATATGTCATAATAAAAATAATTTCAACTGGGTGGCGAGTACGTCGTATATAATAACATCAAATTATAGTGTACGTTCCAGGTAATAGTATTTAGTATACAAAAAAACGAGAAAAAATGTTTGAACATATGAAAAATAGATGTAGTTCCTTCTTTGTGCACTATAAATATCCTTCTTTTGTGACGTCACAGAACCCCGAGAGTATTATACATATGCGACATTAAAAAAATGTAGACAAGCGCAAATAACAAGATGATTTCGATTCGGAGCTAGCTAACGAAGCAGCCGGAATAAAAATAAAAAAAATGAGTTGCAAAAGCTGTCTGAACTACGCAACCAGCCTTTGATTCATTACAGTTTTCGATTAGCCCCGAGCTAGCCTGATTTTAAAAAATGTTTGTTATCCGAAATTGGTAGTTTTACCTATACGGGTAAATTGGATGTAATTAAATTGAGAATTAATAAAAACTGATTTATCATTATAAAACACTTAAGATGCAATGAAAATAGTAATCAAAATTATATTGAATCGATCAAAACTAAAATCGAAGTCAGAAATGTATTTAAAAAAATCATATACTATTTAAATTTTCATAGACATCAGGGGGCCGTCCCTTTTGATTTTATTTATGTTCCCTCCGTTATTTATAAATGCTAAGTACATTTTTATATAATGAATTCATCCATTTTTATCATCGCATCTAGGTATATTATAACAATATTATTTTTCACTTTTTTACTGTTGTTTCTTTCTATCCTTACAAAGCTTTATGTAAATAACAAAAGTAAGTTTTTTTTGTTGCCTTGGATATTATCGCAAATTTTTACGTTTTCAAGTGCCCAGATTACGAATACATTCATGAAAGTTCTCAATGAGCTCGTGTTTTCATGTTTTTTTTATGTATTTTGATTTTCAGCATATTACTGCTGGTCTTTGAAAAATGATTGTTTCCTGAAAAATTATTAAAGAAAAGCTCATAAAAGGCGTTTTATGGAAATATAAAATATATTTTCGACATTTTCCTCTTTATTTACTTCGATGTTATCCTAATTTCTCAAAATATTACTGACATTATAAATATATCTGTTATTTTATTTCTCGTTTTTTGATTTTTGTAATGTAAAATGAAAATAAACATTTAAAAAAAATCTGAGCTAATCTAATAAAATCATTGATAGTTTTATGAATTGTGTGCATAAAGGGACTCACAATCATTTTCATATCTAGGGCAACAAAACCACTGTAGACCAGTGAAATAAATACAGCGTTTAACAATATTAAAAACTAATTGATTAATTTTATTTCAATTTATCAACTATAACATTTGCGCGTTGTTATCGCCATACTTGGAGCAGTCTTGGCCGTCCGTCCGGAAGAAAAATAAGGTTGCACAATTCCAGTTACTTCATTGTGTCTATATGAATACTTTTCCTATGACGCAAAACTACAAAATGCAAGGGATGTGCTATTGTAAAGCTGTAGTTTTGTTGTTACTACACATAATAACAACAGCTTTGCCTGACAGACCTTGCACGTGGTCAGTTTGTGCGTTTATGTAACTCTGTCCTTTTCTAAGCATGCTATTTCGATGTGACCATGCTCATACCAATAAGACCATTGCTTATTAGTCCCACTACCTCTAATAGTGTCAGTGTGCGCGATAACTGTGGTATATCCCTTTTTAGTAAATTTATTTACAGCCTGGGTATGGACAAAGTGTAAAGTTATCCTTATATTTAATTGTGCATGTGCACCTGTTTTGCAGCTCTAATGGCCGTAAACAAGATGAAAGTAAGGTAATATACACACATACCACACACACACACACACACACACTAATGTAATTTACTCACTCATAATCATCAATACGCAAAGTAGAGATATTATAGTCAAAGTCAAAGTCAAAGTCAAAATCTTTATTCAATATTCAAGCGTTACACTTACTTATTGATTGTCATAAATCTACCACCGGTTCGGAAATAAACACCTCAGACCTGAGAAGAACCGGCGAAAGAAACTCAGCGGGTTTTTTTTTTATATATAAATCTCATCTTTACAATATATGCAATTTATACAATAACAGATTTTTTCTTTATTTGAAATACCCTGGAGGCGATCGTTTCATTCCCAAGGTGTGCAGTCATCCAAAAAATCATTGGTTGTGTAATATCCTTTTGCACACAAGCGTTCCTTAACAATTCTTTTAAATTTCACAATTGTGCATTTTTGAACGCTTTCTGGGATCCTGTTGTAAAAGCGTATACATTGTCCCATAAAAGACTTACTAACCCTGTGTAATCTGGTAACAGTGGTTGCAAGTTTATGCTTGTTCCTGGTGTTAACAGTATGTACGTCACAATTCTTGGGAAAATCTTTTATGTTCTTGCGTACATACATAACATTATCAAATATAAATTGAGAAGCGACAGTCATTATTTTGATTTCTTTAAACTTACATCTAAGTGAATCTTTTGGGCCCAGGTTATAAATTGCACGAATAGCCCTCTTCTGCAGTACAAAAATCGAATTAATATCGGCAGCATGCCCCCAGAGTAGAATGCCATAAGACATTATACTGTGGAAATAACTAAAATATACTAGGCGAGCCGTATCAACATCAGTCAACATTCTAATTTTTTTCACCGCGAATGCTGCAGAGCTGAGTCTACTCGCCAACTTATTAATATGAGGACCCCATTGAAGCTTAGAATCTATGGTTATACCAAGAAATTCTGTTGCTTCTATCGAATCTAAAGCTTCCCCATTTATAAGTACATTTGTTTTTACATATTTCACGTTAGGAATAGTGAACTTAATACATTTAGTCTTTTTACTATTTAACAGTAAATTATTAGCACTAAACCAGTGTACTATTTCAGAGAGAGCATTATTCACCTCGTCATATATTGATAGACGTCTTTTTATTTTGAAAATTAAAGATGTGTCATCGGCAAACAATACTATCTCATGTTTATTATTTAGGAGATGTGGCAAGTCATTTATATAAATGAGGAATAGAAATGGACCAAGAATAGATCCTTGAGGGACCCCCATATCAACTGGAGCCCCGGAAGATCTCTTTCCATGCATTTCATTTTTATTTCAAGACTGATTGTGCTTGTTGGTTAGAACGAAATCCGAAAGATTACACAAATACTAAATAAATATATAAAAAACTCAACAGCCCTTGACCTTTGCTTAAAATTCACATATTTTTATACAAGGTCACTTCTGCTATAGAATTGTGAATATCATAAATATTTATATTTTACATATTTTTTTTCAAATTAACAAAAATAAATCGCTTTATATGCATGCAGTAAAATTCGAATGGGATCGTAATTGCAGACACAATGTTGTTTTTATTTTAATCTCAATACGCAATAAAACAGATCGTATGAGATAAAAATAAAGTTGAATAATGTAACTTTTATTCTTCCTTAAAATTCAATTTTGGCTTATTTTTTTTATGACAACAAAAATTTAGCCGAATGTCAATTTCTGTTGCCATTGTTACCATAAGAGTTTCGAATAACAGTCATTTGATATGAAATATCGGTAACAAAATTCACGGAGCACGACAATATCGGATTCTGATTCAATTTTATAAATCTCAATTATAAAAAGTATTTGTTTGAATTTATTTTAGATAAGCGGATGAGAATATCGCCCATATTCTCATACTTGTTGATAAGTGGATTTCCACCATATTCACTGTTTTTTTTATGAAATAGGTAGGCGGTTAAGCCAATGTGCCACCAGATGATAAGCGATCACCACAGATGATAGACATTGGCACTGTAAGAAATAATAACCGTTTAAAGCTGTTGTGTCCCTTATGCTTACAGTTATACTGGCTCACTCACCCTTCAAACCAGAACACAACAATACTAAGTAGAACTGTTTAGCGATGAAATGATGAATGAATTCTTCATTATCAGATGGTGGATGGTGCATTAATCAGTTATCATGGTAAAAATGTATACCTTTTTTGTTTCAAATAAATATAATCGACTAGCTCCGTAACTAGCCGCGTTTAATTAATAAAAATATAATGTATAAAAATCAGTCTAGAGCCTTCCTCGATAAAAAGACTATAGTCTTTTTATCAACACAAAAATATTTTTTAAATTCGAATCAAAAGTTCCTGAGATTAGCCGGATCAAACAAACAAACTCTTCAGCTTTATATATTAGTATAGAATTATAGATGTGTATTTCTATAAAAATGTTTGAAATGTTATAAATTTCAAATCTTTACTTATAGTATTTTTATCGATTCTTTATTCACGTTTCTTACTTAATATTAAAATACTGTATGGCAACAACTGTCAAAAGAGAACAAACAATTTTTCCATTGTCTAAATATATATGTATTTTTCTCGATTCCTTAAATCGAGTATTCGTAATCGAGACTGCAAGTCGCAGTTGACAACTCAGTCAGGCCCTTTTCCAATTTGCGTTCGAATAAATGGAAACTCTCGAATCACATAAATGAATACGGTAGAACAAATTGATTTCTCACTCAAACAGACCCGTTCGCGGGACGTGCTCTATTTAATATACTTTTTCCACAAAATAAAATGTATAGCTATGGTCATTATTTTCTCATTAGTAATAGTAAATATTCTCGATTATGAAGACATTATTTCAATATTGTTTTTTTTTTTTGCATTAAATGATAAACTAGTAAAACACGATTATATTTCACGTTACGAATATATAATTGTTTTTTTTATTGCATAAGAAGGCGGACGAGCATATGGGCCACCTGATGGTAAGTGGTCACCAACGCCCATAGACATTGGCATTGTAAGAGATGCTAACCAACACTTACATCACCAATGCGCCACCAACCTTGGGAACTAAGATGTTGTGTCCCTTGTGCCTGGAATTACACTGGCTCACTCACCCTTCAAACCGGATAACAACAGTACCAAGTACTGCTGTTTCGCGGTAGAATATCTGATGAGTGGATGGTACCTACCAGCTTGCACAAAGCTCTACCACCAAGTAAACAAGTCTGGACTTTAAAATTGATGTTAAGATGTTGAATAAGCTATGTTATAATTATTTTCAAACCGAACAATCGGCGCTACGCCGTTTGTTTGAAATAAATAATTTGCGAATAATGTGATTCTTTTCCATGAAAACCATTTTCGATACAAAAATATATGGTATGATGTTTGACGGAAGAACTGATGGCATTTTATTAATATAAAAATCATTTTTTTTATATTAAAATAATTTGAACTTGTGTTTCGGGTTTACTTTGAGCAGATTTCATTATTGGCATAAAATCTAAGATCCCGAGAAGAAGCTATGTATTTTTGACAGGTATTGTTTATGGGGAAATGTAACCTCTTATCACCTCAGCTCATTATTCTTCTAGCTTCTTAAACTAAACTTTAAAAACATGAACATATGTAAGATATTGACAAATATTTAAGGTTCCATTTATTAAACGGTACAATTATTTCGACTAGGGCCGATCGAAAGATCAGATGTGTGACGGGTATAATAAATCAGGATAGCTTCTTTGAAACTGTCAAAAGCATCAACGTACTTGCGAAATTTCTCGTACAAAATGATAGAATTTCGCTGTACGTCCATAGAAAGCGTAGCGTTGCTTGTAATTTTATTGAGTGAAAATTACTTTTCACTCCGATTCCCAGCTTTTGATAACTTGTGTGATATATTTAATATAATTTCATTTCATTTTAATAAGTTCAATATTATAAAGTAATATTCGAATTGAGAACTAAACTTAGTACTTAGTATTTTGCAGTAATTTAAGTGAAAGTCAATGGGATCATTTTACGGCTTTACCTTTACAAGCCTTCTTTTATCGTTCACCACGAGTAGTGAACATATACGATCGGTAATACGAATGAATGGAGTATTGAAATGCCGGTTACTTGAGCGTACCGCTGTCTAGTGGAAGGTCAGATCAAGAGCTCTTTGTACGTGCCCTCCTGTGCGTATCACGCACGAACCGCATCGTGGTTAGTCAAGCGTCGACAGATGCCTAATTGAATTTTCAGCGGCTTATTGTTGCGTCGTCAAAAAGATTTATAAGCATTTACGGGAGATTACCTTACTGGTATAGTCGGAAGGTGATTATTCTTGCATATTAAAAATATCATATTTTTCTCTTAATCACTTTTTGCGTCAAAACCTGTTAATTTTTTTTTCACTTTCTACTATCTTTTTCGTAACTATAGTTATAATTTTAAATTGTTTTGAATCATTTTAATGAGTATAAATTTGAAGTCAGAAATTAATTAAATGAAAAGCGTAATGAACGATACTCGAAAATATATTGTTGTGATAAACGTTTAAATGAATACCTCTATTATTCATTTATATTTTATCATTAAAAATATATTTATAAAATGAAAATATAAAAAATGATATATTTGAAAATAATGAAAGCTTTTAAGAAAATTGTTTCACATAAAAATGACATTTAAATTATCTCGCAAATTTGCATTTCCGTAATTGTACGTCAGACAGACGGACGTTTCATGCGTCCATTTCAAATTTCATAATATTTATAATTGACTCATTACAAAATATAAAACGACCAAGCTTTTGGACAATCATAATTATATATTTTTTTATTTAAAATATGTTGGGAGGCAAAAAGGTTATCTGAAGTTAAGTGTTCATAACCGCCCATAATTTGTAAGAAATACTTATTATTTTATACATTTATGAATGGTCCTTGGAAATTCAAATTAATTTGTGCCTGTTGTTATACCTACTCACCCTTCAAACTGGCACAGAACAATACCAAGTATTACTGTTTTGCGGTAAAATATATATAGAGACGAGTGAGTAGTACCTTCTCAGATAGTAGGCGCTTACAAAGCTCTTCTACCAAGTTACTTATTATTTAAAATTATAATTAACTTCAAGTAAAAATTGTCATTCTAATTACGATTAAAATACTTGATTATTGTTAATAATTAAAGTAAAAACTTACAGCAATTTAGAAATGTGTAGAAGACTACAGCTACACATTCCTCACGAAGGGTCCTCGAGTTAATTGAAAGAGATCGACCGTCAAGGGCTCGAGAGTCTGTCCGTGTCGAGAGGAACAAACTAACATCATACCACTTAGTTTACTACGTTTCAAGTAAACAGTGAGATTAGAGAAACGTTTAAGAGAAGGGAACACTTTGTTAGAAACAATACGTTTGTGTAATAGCATTTCTAGGGATGAAACAAATGTAATTAAAGATCCTTCTGCCCATTGAGGAACATTCAACTTCGAATACGTACTGATAAGGCCTTGATCGATATAGTTCTCCACTAGATATTTATACAATGATGCTCTCAAAGGATTGAAGTGTGGATTCTAGTGAGCTAGAAACTTGCAGACATTCTTTGTCCGTACTTTGTTAGGTACTAGCATTGCTGAACTGGAAAAATAAGCGTTACACGAGTGGATTATGTATTCTTATAATATATATTATATTCTTACATCTTATAGACTATTTTTAGATGTTTACAATTTATAAGACATGAGATTAAAGAAAATGTAATACAATATGGTGCCCTATTTTGTCATTTTAGCTTTAGCTATATATATATCTATTCGGACGTGTAAATAGGCCATCTGATAGTGGTTACCACCACCCATAGACGTTGGCATTGTAAGAAATATTAACCACCCCTTACATCAGCAAGGCGCCACCGTCCTTTGGAACTTGATATTATATTCCTCGTGCCTGTAGTTACTAAATACTGCTTACTGGGATATTTATGTTTGATACAAATTTGAGTCTATTTGATTGATATTTAAATGTCAAGTGTCTATTAAATGATATAGATTAGTATATATGAAACTGAGTATGGAAATTGTAAAAAGCTTGTGTCTGGAGTCGAGCCAGAATCACTACTTAATTGGCTTAACTACTATCAATGAGTAATGGAAATGGTGAGGGCCCTCAATTAACTGCTGTATTAATAATTAAATTTGTAATTTTAATTTATCAGACCCGGTATTTTTTAATATAAATATTCGTTTTTATCGTACGTTTTTACTTGGGGGTAGAGCTTTGTGCGTGCTCATCTGGGTAATTATCAGATATTCTACCGCACAAGAGCACTACTTGTTATTGTTGTGTTCCGGTATGAATGTGTGAGCCAGTGTAATTACAGGCACAAGGTATATAACATCTTAGTCCCCAAGGTTGGTGGCGCATTAGCGATGTAAGAGATAGTAACATCTCTTACAATGCCAATGTCTATGGGCGTAGGTGATCACTTACCATCAGGTGGCATGCTCGTCCACCTTCCTATGCCATAAAAAAAAAAACGTAAATACGTAAGTTGATAGGCTTCTTCTTATATCTTGAAGTCACGTTTGATTGTTGCTTAAAGTTATATTTCAATAAAATTTATTGCCTTATTCTCTTTGAGTCGTTTTAATTAAACCTTTTTATATTAGATTCAGCTTATATTCATTACACGTTTTTAATTAAAACTTTTTAGTTCTTTTAAGATTAATTAAGAATGGTAAAAGGTAAATTATTTCTAAATTTTGTTTTTCATTTGTATAATATTTATTTATTACGATTGTTTTATTCTAATTATGTTTTATTTTTAGGATTCGAATTATTTTAGGACTACAAAGATTGTATATAAAATCTTGAATGCTAAAATACGAGAAATTGTGAATTGACAGTAAATATCATAATGTAGTATAAATTATAATGGATTTGTAAAAAAATGTTCCTTAAATGGTGGGTTTTTAATATTTATATAAATAAGATGATTGAATTTATATATGTCTTTATATTCTTTCATGACTTGTGCAAATAACCTAAGCTATTTTTTAAATTTGAAATAGGAATATATATTATACCATTTTTTGCCCGCACATTTCACTCAGGTTTTAAAGAAAGGATGTTAGGTAAAAAAAATAGCATATGGCCTTTATTGGGCTACAAGCTTGCTTCATAGCAAATTTAATCAAAATCGGTTTAGCCGTGACATCTTAACAGCCAGACAGAGCTACTTCCATATTTAGCCTCGCACAATCACTCTGGAACCAGCTTTCGCCGGCGACTTTTCCGAACCGATATGACATAAAAACCTTCAAAAAAAGAGCGTACTCTTTCCTCCAAGGCCGGCAACGCACCTGCAAGTCCTCGAATGTTGCAGGTGTCTATGGGCGGTGGTAGTCATTTTCCATCAGGTGAGCCTCCTGCACGTTTGCCCCTTCTTATATAAAAAAAAAATGTTAGTACATGTATATATTTTACGTTCTTATCACACACCTTTATCCAATGAATGTCAAATGGATCTCTCTTTGCGATGAGACAAACATTGACAACAAAGCAAATTATAATGTATTAATCATTGCGTTATCTATACATATAATAAAACAGTAGAAACCGTGTTTCTTTATATGGAATAATTTTATCAAATAACGAGTGTCGGTGATTGAGGCAAAAGGCACAAGCTTAGGACTAATTTGTGCCTTTATCATAAAATATATACTTACAAACTTGTTTCTGTAGTTTTTTTAACGCGCTTTTATTTTTTATTAAAAAATATACCTTGTTAAGTTTTATACCAACTTTAGTTTTATAAATAAGATGTGATATGTATTTCATTACAGTAGGGGTTTTAAACCGCGGCTTAAAATATTGCAGGTATATGTAACGGTTAGCGCATGTCCAGATTTTAGATAACCTGACTTACGAGCCAAGTGTATAGTACCGGACTGAGAAATATACTGTAGTTTTATGGACGGCTTTATAGCCCTTACAATGTTCTACATAAAGGTTATAATGCTTTATACAACAATATTGGGTTATGTTTGTAAATTACAGTGTTAAGTAACTGAAGCGCTGAAAACTCGAACACCTGCATAATATATCGTTACCACTCATGTTAATGAGATTCTAGGTGTAATAATTAGAAAGAACAAAATTTTGTGCGAAAATATTTAATACAAGTGTAAAAGCAACACATTCCCTATTAATTTTCATGTCAGAATCTTGTATAACTATTGAATTAAACAATTTATTGTATCATATCATAAGTGTAACAGGAAATAAACAGCTGATCAATATGGCATCAGTTTTAAAAATGGACGATCAGGTGTTGCTCTAATCTGGAGCAGATGTTTTTAGTTACGAGAGTAGGGAGGTTGTATTAGGCTTGTTATTCGATTGGTTCGAACTTTCATTTTTATTTCTTTCTTAATAAAATGCATTCTATCGGTCTTCTAGATCACGCAGTATTTTTCCCTACATATTAAATTTATGCGTTTCTGCTTATTTTCGACCTAAAGAAATACCGTTTACATTAAAAAAAAAATTAGTATCTTGGAATTGCTTACACTCTTCTCTGTCGTGACACTCTTGGCAGAGTGGTCGTGGTCGTCGTGACAGGGTTGGTGGCAAGCTTTACAATTCGTCGCCATTCCTCTCGTCGTGTTGCTTGCCTCTTGCATTCATGGAGTAGACCATTTAGTGCAGCTTTGACTTGGTCGCACCAGCGCATTGGTGTTCTACCGCGCGCCCTCGTGCCCTCAATTGCTTACACTATGTACTAATAAAAGTATACAATTGTAAAAAACAAAGCTAACAAATGTTTGACTTTATTATATTCCGATTAAAAAGGGTTTCCTAGTCCATATGACTTATCGCTTCTATATTCATACGGAAAATACCAAAATGGAAATTATTAAAAAAAATGTGGCTCTTATATATTATATAGAAATGTTTTATGTTTGAGGTAAAAAGATTTTTCAAAAGTAGTAACATAGTAAATGATGGCCGTGAATTTTGCTGTTAAGATCTCATGATAAGATTATCGTTAGTAATCTCAAAACATTGTATTTCATTCTATATCGCCCCATTATTTCCCTTAAGCACATTACACACGGATAGAACAATTTAAAAACTATCAGATCACCAGTGAATTGCGCAAGGAGCGAACCAAAGATACAAATAGCTTTTTCTCGGGAACATTAAGCAAATAACCAGTATTTCGCTCACGCAATCTGATCCTAATGGTGCGTTAAGATGTGACTTAAACAACTCGATGACTTACAATTTTTCTCTGAACTATTCGAATTCTACGCTCTAATAAGTTTGATTATAGATTACTTTCGGTTTTAAAGTTTTTTTCAAGCTGTAGCATTTTTATTTTTTACTCACATTTTACTTTTATAATGGATTTAGGTTCGAATTTCTGTTCAAGTGTTGTAAGCTGTATTTTGGCAGCGGTTAATTATTAATTAAAGTATTGCCTGAATTTAAGCGATTGCAATTACTTATTGATCAATCATTACATTTACTGTGAGTATATATGATTTATTCAAGGAGACTCACAAAGTCACTATTTAAGTATTTAATGTGTAATCTTACTGTAAATTCCAAGTACGAGAAGAACGGGCGGAAAACTCAGTAGTCACTCAGTAGTCACTTTGTTAAACAATAAAATGTAAGATATTAAATCTTGCACGAAAAACAACTAATATTGACTGTATTTTTTATTTTATACTTATCGAGTAATAATAATAATTATGATTATCTTGAAATATGAACTTTTATTTATCACTGGCTTTATTAATCACTGGCTCCCCGAATCCACCCTCTGCAAGTAACTAGCTCACCAATCAGAAAGAACAAAACATAACATAAGACAGTTGGCGTGAGGAATTCGACCGGTGGCAAAAGTCAATACCATGTTTTTTTTTGCACTTGTAGTATTTTATAGCACGATAACCCAAATGTATGAGATAAGGGCTAGGGAGTAATGATGATGCTATGTTCCGGTTTGAAGGGTGAGTAGGAAGTATAATCTCAGGCAAAAGGGTAATTACATCTTCGGTGCAAGCTTGACATTGACGGTTTAAGCAGATTAAAACTTCTTACATTAAAATAATGTGGCTGGCTTATTTACTGGTTTGCCTGTCTAAAATAAAACAAAAACATCTTTCATTCATCGATACTAATAAAATCGTTTGATCTGACTGACTATCAATGCGCAGAAAAAACTTTAGAAAGTTGAAATTAAGAAAAAAGGCTTATTTTAATAACGCATGCATATTCTAAGAAGATATTTTTGGAAATTAACAATTTAAAGGTGAAAGTTGAAAATGAGTATTGCAACTTTGGATCATCGGATGAATTAACCCAAACGAAGTTCGCACGGATGTTCGCATGAAATATTAGAAAATGTAGGTTATACGTAGGTAGGATATATTCCATTATAACAGAACGTGAACATAAGTTCAACTGAAATGAAACTGTGAAGTCATGCCGTCTGAAAGATTGTAATGTCACACCTGATCATCTTACAAATGTTGGCATTTGCACTTCACTGAAGAACTGGCAATGAACTCAAATAACGCGTTATCTTAAGTCGTTTATATATTACACTGCATTTTTTGCTTAATTTAAATACTAAAATATATAATTGCATAGCGGGTGATTGGCTAGTCAATGCTGTGTCTTTTTCTTTCAAATGTCAAATCAATAATGATTGAAAGAGCGAAATGAGTATTTAAAAAACAGTTAATCATTTTTCTTTGATTTTAAGGCAGTAAGTATATGTTAGTGATCTTAACGTATTATTATGATGACGTACTTGTATATATATTTGTTGTTCCTTTGACATTGTGATAAGTGGTATTGAAAAACACAAAATAAAAAATATACTTGTCTATGGTGATTACTTTAATATTACTATAAATATCATAATCATATCGATGTTTCTTAGTTTTAATGTATATTTCCTTTTGAAATCGGTTTTGTTCACCATTTAGTGTAAAGTTTTTAGTAAAAATTGATCTGACACAAATAATTTTAAGTTTAGCTTTAATAAAATAAATATTCCGATATTGCATAAATGTAGGACTTGCATGACGTCTAAATTAAATATGCACAGCGTGAGAGAGAATGAATGCACTTGTGGCAAATAGAACGCGAGATAGAATGCTTTCAATTCCACGCATCGCTGTAAGCACAATTAGTTTTAAGATTTATCGATAAAGGTTTTTTCATATCCTCTTGTAACAAAATAATATTCTTATGTAACTTTATATCAGTTTTTATTTTAAATATATAATTTAAATTATAAATATCCTCCTCGGACAATAAATATCCTCGGACATTTTTCACACACGGTCCCAAACTAAGCATATACTACTTTTTCTTTTGTAAATACATACTTATATAGATAATTACAACCAGACTCAGGACAAACAGACATGTTCATGCACACAAATGTCTGTCCTGGGTGGGAATCGAACCCACGACCTGCGGCGCGAAAGGTAGGGTATCTACCAATCACGCCAACCGGCTCGTCTAATTATAACAAAAAATTCGCATTAATGTGTCCTTATTTGGTTGCAGTGCTTCATTTAAGCCCGTCTCATCGAGTGTTTCCAGTTTGAAACGTAATAATCTAAATAATTATGGGCTATAAGATTTTAATACAAACGTGACTGTGACATACCATTAATACAATTAAAATAATAATGATATAAGTTCTCAATCCTATAATCCATTTCATTCTTTTAAATATTTCTTTTAAAAAACGAAAATTGCTACAATCATGATGAGTTTTTATTTTTATACCTTATTAGTTTTATATATTTATAACTATATTTAAAAATATTATCAAAAAAATTATAACTAATTTTTCTTTTATTAGGTATATTCCTGCTATAAATATTGAATCCTTAAATTGATGAACGAGACGGCTCCCGTCTCGTCAATGTAAGATTGTAAAACAATAATATAATAATCGATTTAATTCATTAATTTTATTAATTTCTCGTTCTGAGAATCTTTTACAGTATAAAATATATTTATATATTGTCTCGGTCACTGAAGACTTTATATTTAAGTGAAACAATTTCAAACTCCCCGGATAGTACCAGTCATTTAAGATGAGATATCCCTGTAATACTATCTTCGATTAAAACTTTTCTCCTCTGTTCGCTAATGACTTTTTAAGTCGCCTAGTAATATTCGGGAACAGATTAGGGCAATATAGAATAGGGTCGTTTTCGAAATTTTCGGACTTAGTGCCCTTTGTAATTCTATCTATAACGTTTAACTTGCTTCAATTACGTCAAACTTCAGTGCTAAGTTTTGTTTTTACTTACTATAATATTTGTTTTCTCTTAAGGCTTGAATTGAATTAAAATAAATCAAAGTGATTTTAGTTTTAATTTCGTTTCATTTTCATTTTGATTTCAACGTTTATAGAATTACGTAATTACTTTTTTAAATAACAAAATTCTAATTCCAAGATTTTATTTCAAAGTAGATAGAAATTCATGAGATATTTTCGCTAAGAGGTCGTTTCTACATTAAGATATCAATATAATATAAGGCAGCTGTATAATAATATGTAACCATTTTTGTTTGCTTTTCCGCAATTTATAAATATAATATATAATTAATATAAATCTGATTGATATGATACTGAAAGTATCATTATTTTAGTTTATAGTTTGAGAATAGACTTGGGCTATCTAATATATCTTTATGTTGCAATTTGTTTGAGATACAACTTAGTCGTTATGTCAATATCAAATAAATAATAGCATTGAATATTTTTCAAGAAATCGCTCCGAAAAAATTAAGATTAAATATATTTTCATAACTTTGGATAAAAGATTTGTAAATAAATAAAATGAAACCAATAATATATATATATATAAATACAAAATAATTTTACTGTCCAATTTTCAATCGTGACAAAACACTCTTCACACCAGTCCAACACGCACTTGACCGTTTTTTTTATTCGTGTAATCTATATTTCACAGACCTCTTGTGCCTTTAATTTGATTCTACGGTTGAATTTTTATTTTAATTTATACTTTAATTGTTAGTCGCTGGTGTCGCGCGAGTGTCCTCGATATTTGCCTACAATCTGGGTGTTAGTTTTTACCTAAAAAAATCCAAGAAAACCAACCGGAGTAACTCTTTTCCACCACTTTTTTTTTATAGGTAGGCGGACGAGCATTTGCGCCACCTGATGGTAAGTGGTCACCAACGCCCATAGCCATTGGCATTGTAAGAAATGTTTACTATCACTTAAATCGCCAATGCCCCACCAACCTTGGGAGCTAAGATGTTATGTTCCTTGTGTCTGTAATTATACTGGCTCAAACACACCTCGAATTGGAACACAACAATACAAAGTAATGTTTTGTGGTAGAATATCTGATGAGTGGGTGGTACCTACCCAGATGAGCTTTGCACAAAGCTCTAGCAATGAGTAAAATAAAACACAATTAAGTTAAAATTGGTGACTGATCGAAATTTGACTTTAATTATCAATTACTATTGATGAAAATATAATAGTGATTACCACATTGGTCTGTTTGCTAGACATAAGCACGAGATCCCGAGATCTTATTTTCAAACCCCAAGGCAGGCCAATAAATAGTTTTCTGTTGAAGAATCTCCGTAGCAGCCCGGAGTCTGGAAGTTGGAAGTTTGTACCCTGTGCTTCGGAAAACACTTTGGCTATTTCCGTTGGTTTGAATGGGGTTTCGGTCGTAGCGGATTGCCGTCCGATTGAATTATGAGAGTGAGAGACTATTCTCTTCTTTTATTGAATATTTATTTAAAATTGATTATATGATTATATTTTATCTAAAATTGAATATTTTAAACATTTTTTAATAAATATTTTTATTCATATTAGCATTAAAGATCAGTTGCCTAAAACGTCGTAGTGTTCATTATTAACTGAGACAGATTCAAGTCTCATAGATTTAATATTGAATCAAACAAGATAGCTAGGACATATTGTTTGTAACTTGAGATTAGTTACATGGATTCATTCAGATATGTATCCAAGACATCCATTGAGACGGGTTCTGGACGGGAAATTAATTATCCAAGTTTCTGCCTTGTAGGTAACACACCTACACGAATTAATGCTTGAAGTTACCTACTGCGTTTTTAATCACATTTGGTTGGTATATGTAATGTCATATGATATTATATTATATTTATATTAATTTATTTTAGAATCAAAACAATATTTCATTTGTTAGGAACAGTTCTCATTCGAGAAAACTTACTCCAGTAAAACAATAAAAGAGAAAAAAAAATACTAATTATTTATTACTATGATCTTCTAAATTAAATCCGAATCCGCTTAGTCTAAGTAAAACCAAATTTTATATCTCCTGACAAAACTTACATAAATGAATTTCTTTTAACATGTTTTGTGAATCGTGCGATTGTTATCAGGGTATGCTAATAACAGCATCTCTCAATTAGTGACACGAGCCAGTCTGGACTCTTTAACCTACTCGGGGTAATTGTGCGGGCGTGAATCCTCACAGGAGTTTTTAATCCAACCCAGAACTTCGGGAGTCATTAATGAGGAAATAACATCGAATTACTTGAGCCTATTTCGTTTACAAAGTTAGATTGAATAAAAGGTTATGTTCAGACATTAGTGTCACAACTTTATGATTAAATTTTATGTTTTTCAACTTGTTCTCATTATGAAAGTATATTTTATTTTAATATAAATTTCGCTTCGCTGTAAAAACAATTGTTATATTTTTAAATAGGGTATTGTTTTGTTTTTGTAAAGCGTTGTTATGTATTCATACGTATTCCGTGGTATATTTTTGAAACAATACATTATTTTTTAATAATTAATTAGTTTAATTAATTTTATATACGTTCATTCTTCGTTTAATCGTTATGAAAATTGGTCTATTAGTCAAGTCGAGATGGCAAAATGCCACAGTATCTAACACGGTTCGAGAATCTAGTATTTCGAATGGGCTGCCTCTACACGGTAATAGCATTAAGATGAAATACTGCACAAATACTAGTGAAATAATAAACATGAGCGTCGAACAAAGCCAATTCGTTGGCCCGCTCGTTCTAATTTAGCGCAGATATTAAAACCGCACCCTCACACATGTTCTATCCCATATTTGCTTTCGGAAATTGTGAAATGGACTTGTAGCGTTTTTTTAACACTTACAACTACATCAGTGAAATCAACACGGAACGAGAGGCAAGACGTACATATTTTGATTAACTTTTATTTTGACAAATATTATAATTTTAAATTTATTATTTGGTAAAAAAAAAAAAAAAACCGGCCGGTAAATGTGCCACTGCTGAGCTAAGGCTTATTTGAGGAGATGGTTTGGGACTTATTCCACCATGCTGCTCCAATGCGGGTTGATGGCATATGGCAGATTAATGGATATATATGGCAGATTTTCAATGATTTCTTTTGATTCGACACATGCAGGTTTCCTCACGATGTTTTCCTTCACCGCCAAGTACGAGATGAATTAACAAGTCTTTTTATATATATAGAAGTGATGATGAAAATTCAGTGGTACTTGCCCGGGTTTGACCCCACAATCATCGGTTAATGTTCACACGTTCTAACCAGTAGGCCATCTCGGCTTTATTTGGTTAATATAATATTAAATAATTAGTCAAACGATATGAAAGTCTATTAATCCTAGTATAAATGTATATATATGTATAAGATATGCATATATAGAATAGGAATATAACCGTAACATTTATTTATATGTAGTTAACGAACATGTGTTAAGGCTGTAACCGCGCGTGGGTTATCATCTCAAATGTCTTATTAGCATTTAAATAGTTAATTAATCTTTTGCGACGTCGCTAATCTTAAGTGTTATTATTGTCATAATGACTTGTAAAGATCAAAGAAAACCACCTATATTATTAAGTAAGGTAAATATATCATAGACAGTTAGCAAACATGATCAACAAAATGTTTTGTAATTAAGTCTAATGTTTGTAAAAGTGTTTATTTGTTTTTGGTTGTAGATTAGTGACATAGGTCACAAAAATTCAATGCGACCTGTATTTTTAGTAGCATAGATTTTGTTTTTGATTTTTTTTTTTTATAGTGAATAATATTATACTCATAATGCTGTAAGTCATTACAAGGTAAATTAAATTAATAATTATATTTACAATAAATCTAGGGACCTTTTTGTGAAAGCCTTTTATTTTATTTTTATAGCGATATATAGACATTCTTCTTTCTGAATGTAAAATACATCTGTCACATGTTACCCATACTTTAACACAATTATATTTATTTATTAATCAGTCGCGGTACGAGACCGAGTACGGTCGAGACGAGAGGACTACGAAAATAACCGCGCTTTGTATTCGTTATCATATTACAATGGATAGAACTACATCATATACTTCAGAAAAATTCGTAAAATATGTTCTACATGAGAAAGAAATGGAATATACCTATCTTTTTTGATAGACAAAGCATAGAAATGTGATCGTACCGAGACAGGTGGAAGTGATCCGCAGTTGAGGCGCTTTAGGCGCGTTCTTAAGACATTTTACATAATACGGTATTTGAGTATTAATTACAAAAATATTGTTTTTTTTTGCTTTATAAATAAGGAAAGCATTATATTTGTACTTGTACTTTCCCTTAAAACTTTCTTTCTATTAGTTATTATTATTTATTTAATAATTATTTCTTTGTCAACGTGTTTTATCGTAATAAGTTCATACATTCAAATTTAATGCAAATGATTATACCTTTTGACCGGATTTCCTCTGTCTTTCGTCTTTCATAATGAGCCGTACGACCACTTCCACATAAAAACCCAGCTTTACATAAGTCGGGCATTACATTATGCATACAAACTCGACACATTTAGCATCATTCGCAATGTTCACTTTTGTTCCGTGCCACTCTGCGGCAAACCGTTGTGAACAGCGCACGTAGTGTTATAGCATATATTGTACACAGGATACCCAAAAAGCCAGGGACGTTATGCATAAATTTCTCCAAAGTATAGTACCCAGGTGACCCGTAGCACTAACGAAGCTGTTAATCTAAATAAGTCCGTATTTTTAACAACAAAAGAGCTATTCTCTTTTGTCCAGATGCGACACGTCAACTCTTATTAACTTTGCCTGGTAAGCTCCTTATCAGAAGTGTACGGTGAAGATAAAACAAACTACGCACCAATGGTCCCGTCTAGCGAAATGCACTTTGTACAGTCGCGTTCAAATTTTGCGTATATGAAAATATTTTATTCTAATAAATCTTATTAAGCTCATGTTTGTGTACTTCAACTTGTTATTAGCTTAGCTTGAATAAAGCTGTGTTATGTTAAAGTTAAAGCAAGTAGTATATGCCTCGGGACTTACGTTAAGCTTAATTTATTCACAATATTCAGTTAGTCTTTCACCAGTAATATTAGTTCGGTAAACATAGTTGGAATTTGTTGTGATAATAATGACATGTTAGCAATCTTATAACGTTTTATCATTCTGACATCGATTGTACAAAACGAAATACCGGGGTCGAATAAGACCATAGTTTGAAGCTTTAGTGCATGAAATTTGACAGCGACCTCTCCCACTGTCCCCCCCATTGTTAAGCTAGCTTTTATCGAACCCCACAACGCAAATTAATACAGGTAATTGCGGCGAGCGTTTTAAACGAATAAAAACTGTTTCCGACACATAGTAAAATTATTCAATTATTAATATGCAAATAGGATAATCGAAAATCGTAATTGTCCGCTTTAATTGCGGGACATGGATTGCTATCGTTGAAATTTTAAATTACGAACAATTTCATAAAAAAAACACGCGTAATAAGATTGAAATAGTTTTTGATTGAGATTGTAATTGAAATGTTTTTGCAACTTAAGAAGGTTCTTGTTATGTCTAAGTAAAATGATATCTTTAAAATAATCTTTACATTAGTAAAACCATTTCTCTTTATCCTTAAATAGGAGACAATAATGAGGCATCCTTAATGAAAAAAGATATCTAGAACATTAATTCTGACTTTACGTAAAAACTTGGACGAAATTATTTTTTGCTATCGTCCTCATAAAAAGTAGGAATTTTATTTTACGGTTTTTTTGCTTTAAAGTCTTCATCGTATTTTATATTCTTGGCACATGCATAGAAAATTAGATGCAATGCGAACAAAAGAATTACGAGGCATCTGTTCTATTAATTCATTTTCTCTAGTCCTCCGAAGAATGGTATTGAGGCTTTATGAATATTCAAACAAGATTATCTTGTCTGCTAAATAGGATTAATTTGTGTCAGCTTCTTCATATTACTGTAACTATTTATTCAGGCTACAATATTGTGAAGTTCTATGTATGGAACTAACGCTATCTTTAATTAAACAACACGAGAGAGAATTTGTAAAGCAGATTGCAAAGAATATCTTATATTGTTTAATGAGCAATTCTTATATATATAATCTAATATCTATATTGCTTTTCTCTTTAAGTTTATCAATGTAGATGTAATTTTTCACAAAAAAATTATTAATTATACCTAAATAATTATTAAATCCGGTCACTCAGGTACTTATAATTTAAACATTTAAATAATAAAACTAAATATATCGACTATAGTTTTTCATGTTATACATTATATAAGGAAGAAAGGGGCGTATTAATCTATTATGGGATATTGTTCTAGTGGAAATTTTATAAAATTGTTGTTTATTGTTAAGTTTAGGTCCTTCAGATTCCGGGATGCGAGAAAATTTTATGTAGCAACTCAGAGTTAGAAACATTACTTGTGCTATAATATTATAATTATATCATAGTGACAAATATATCCCTTAAAAATGTCTGTCTTGAATTAATGAATTTAATAATTTAATGACAATGTCAGTCAGGATGGTGCAAGGATTCTAATGATACCCCATACAGAAAATCGCTTGTTTTTTGCTCGTACTCGTGTAAAACGAGATAATCAGTATTATTATAATAATATACATGCGATTATTACAGTTATAATTTAAATTATCTAAAGTAAAAAATTGAGAAATACAATACAATATCTACAATTATCATTGAAATTATGTGCATATAGGTATTTGAAATTGTACTGTTGTAAATTATTTAACTTAACACACACGACCTGAGGAGTTGAGAGACGGTTAGATTTCTCATTCCAAGAAGCTTGGACCAATGCCAGTTCCGCCCGTTGATTAATTTGATGTATTGCGGCATTCAGGTGAAACGATTTTAATTGTACGCCTTGTTAGAGATGAAATCCTTTGTAAAAATTTCGTATGAATTGGAATAGTTGGAAAGTAACGAGATGGTTGTTGAATTTATCGCTTTTATACATTTTATATTATTCAGGAGTGTATTTTTTTTTTTAATTGGACAATAGCGATTTATTTCGTTTTTATGAATTGGTTAATATCGATTTTCTGCAAGGAAACAGTAGAAGAACATGTTTATTTTTATTATTTACAAACCATTGGATTATTTTATACTATACTTGTCTTGACTTTGCGCAACTCGTATTTCGATATAAAACAATTGGTATTAAGCTAAGTGGTCTGTTTTGTAATATATTTTAATGTCAATGGTGGTCTCATGTTATAGCCTTACTTATGAACGTTGATAAGTGTCTTGATAAGTGAAACCGATTGTTCTCTTTCTGACATTATTGACTTGTCATTTGAAAGAAGAAGACATAAAATTGTTTAAAAAAATCACCAGTTTATAAACAAACATAGTTTATAAGCTTACCGATAGTTAAGGTTATTTATAATCATTGTTTATTTTTTCACGATATTTGTTACTTATTTATGATAAGGATATATAATGCCAGTGAGTTTACTTTAGATATTCCAACGATTACATTTTCTTTTTATATAAGTATATAGTTTTCTTCTTACAGTTATTATATTATGTCATGGTTTCGGCAGCGTTCGCTCGGAAAGCGCCCGAAAAGTCAATTTTCCTTCCGATTACGTTGATATAATAAGCCATGTCGACTGCTTCGATGGTCTGATGACTGGCTTATAAGACTACAAACTTTGTGATCCTGGGTTCAAACCTCAGGTTGGGCTGATAAAAATACATTAGGTTTCTCTTACATGAATTCTCAATAGCAGGTGTTTGGAATGATTGATTAAACACTGTCTTGCCTCAGAAAGCGCTTTAGGTCATGCGCCTGAACTATTTCCGATCATGTTGGATTGCTGTGTCTATAATATATCATGACCCTATTCATAAAATTTACTAAACCTCCTTTGATATTTTAACATTTGAAATTTGATAGATCAAGATCAAGGTCCAGTACCTATTGAGTTCGTTCTTACAAAATAGCTTTACAGATTAGTTTGATCCAATCACTAGAATTTGCCCTGTGCTGTTACATACCTTCTATTTAAATTTATTGCAAATACAGGGTATCCTTAGATCGTAAGACCAACAGGTTCACATTGACGACACAAGGCTGATTGCTTAATGGAAGTTCTATCAATTCATTCAATATTGAGACATATTGGAATGAAGGATTTCCTTTACAAAACATTTAGGTCACATCTAAATACTGGCTCGGGCTTCAATAGATATAGAAGAAAATCTCTACCGCACTTTTCATATATTTCTAATATGTTTTAAAAAGTGTATGTTGCTTTTCCGAATTTACGTCAAAATAAAACTATCTAACTGATTTTGGAGGCACGCTTTTAAAAGCCAGTCTTTAGGGCGTTATCCAAAAGTCGCACAGGATCCAACAATGACGAAGAAGATATTAACATAAGACTGCTTAGTTTTATTTGGTCATAGTTTCCTTCCAAGAATGTTTGAATCTCGGTAGCTACAAAGATCCTTGGTTTACGAGAAGGAGCAATATTAATTTTAGAATGTATTTATTTTGTTATCGAAATTTTTACCTTTCACATTTATTACAAAGTAAGATATCCATTATAATCTTCGTTCAAAGAGATATTGCTTAATATTTATGTAATATAAAAGTGATCAATTTTGACAAAAGAACGTAAGAAGTATTGTATACAAGGAGATTCCGAAATTAGGGGATTAGGTGGAAATTAAACTTTTTTGTAGAACAGCCATAAAGTTTTCGAGCAAAAGAAAACATTCGAAATCAGCACAAAAGGGGACTTCATAAAAACGCCGCAACTCCATTCGCTGTACTGTAATCATCTCGAATTCCCAATTCGGAAACTTTTTTCATCTTCGTCCACATCTGTTTAGTCGCTTTGCTTGCCGTCTTTCGATTCGAATTGCTCTTGAATTCTACATTTTGCTTTTTGTGTAATTTCGATGATATTTTAATTTGAAGGTATGAATTAAATGTATTGGTGAATTGTTTGTTCTATTCACAAATTTATCGGAAAATAATTCTGTACAAAATAAATTCATATGTTTTTCAAATAAGCATTAAAATAAATAGTTTTGAATATTATCCTATCCCGCTACTCCAAAGCCAAAGCCAATTAGTTGATATACATGTTATATAATTATATTTGACACAAACGGGTTTGCCCACACTATTGTCCTTCACCAACGAGAACCTAATGAATTAAAAACACAAATTAAGTAGTAGTAGTAGTATTAGTGCTGGCCTCGATTTGAACCAGTAATCTACGGTTATGATTCAAGTGTTCATTCAATACCACGTCCGTGGGTCGTCCTAGTTATAAATATACATATAATATAAATAGTTTGTTTCTGTAAGCGGTTAGTTGTATGTACAATTACCAAGATGTTATGGAGGTACTCATTTGAGACGGAATAAATTGACGACTAAAAATTGTTTACGCTTTAAACATTACCTCATTTTTCTCGACCGATATTTATCGTAACATATTTTCGTGTCTCACAGCACCTACATATTTTATCTTATAAGAATAAAATTATTGCGTAAAGAACTCCCAACACGAGTGGAAAAGTTTTGACGGAATCCTCTTTACACAGTAAAGTTTGAAGTGTCTCTTGTACAATTTTATATAACGTACCATTTTATTGTGGCCCTCTTAGAAAATATTGTGTTAAATCGTACACCCTCAGAAATACAATGATTTTTTCTTTTTTACCTTTACATCTCTGGACCGTTTTATTATTTTGATTCAGTAATTAAATACAATAATTAATTTAATACTTGCCACCATTCCACGCGGTCACGACTTGTATAATAATTATTTTTAAATGTTATTTGTATTTAGTTAAGGTTTTAATGTAAATAAAGTACAATAAACAAAAAAAATAATAATGAAATACATCGTCTGATAAAGACAAAAATGAGAATATTAAAATTTAAAAATTTCGAATCAATATTGTGATTTTGAATATAATTTTATATTCTAATATAACCTTCAATAGTCTTTTCATAAAATACTCTATGAATATATCAAAAATATTTAATATTACTTTTAAGATGAAAATATCGCGTATGTTAAATTATAATATTCATGTTAAATTAGATATTCGTAACAGGAATTTACTTTGTAAGCAAAAATATATATTTCGAATGAAAAACTTCGGAATAAATATTTAATATCGACAAGTAGGTCGTAGTTTAACGTATTCTCGTTCAAAACATTGTCGGCGATTGGTCGAACAGCGCTGCAAGTGTCTCGAGACGTGATCTGGGAATGAATCTTCAGAGAAGGGAAGGTACGAAAACTTGATGAGGCAATGGTTTTTATGTCTGAGTTTACGACTCGCCTTGGCGTTATGTGCTATGTACTGGGAGTAATAACTGTGTAACTTGTGACTTGGGTAATGAAGTAAATATGTATACACATCAAAAGTTTACGCTTCTAGATATTAACGTGTATTAAATAAACTTGAGTGTATATTAAGTATCAACATTATATATATTTATATTAGTCTGATTTTTTTAAACAAAATAGTATTACTTACTAATGTATTGATGGTTTAAAGAATGATTAAAACAATCCTATTAATGTAAAATATATATATATTACTTTTATTGTTTTGTAAATTTAATACAAATAGAATAATGCTACTTGTTATTTTTGTTAAAGTAATAAAAGCTTGCTTGCAATATTTAGTTGTCATTGTTAGAGGCATTGAGTAAATGGATTTATGAAAATTATGAAATAAAATGGTTTCCCTATGTAAGTACATTTCAAAATCCAAAATGTTCCAAATATTCAAGGAGACTCATAAGTACTTTTAAATAGTCATAATATTATAGAAATCATTTCAATATAAAAGTTTCACTGATAAAGTACATGTAATCACGCCGTATGATAAAGCTATACAATTTATTTGTATTTCATATTCTTAATAAAAATAAGATTAAATTATTAGGGATAAGATCTTGGATGAAATTATTTTGACATAATTTTATAACTTACAATGGTTTTGGTAATACGGGACTTAGTATAAGTATAATTCCATTTCGGGTTCTTTTCATGGTCTGAGATTAAACGAGTCCCCTTTTAATATAAGTTAAGGTTAAGGTATAGTACTATTTCCAAATAAGGCTTATTAAAAAAAATGTAAATGTTAGTAGCTGAACATTTTTATTATTTGTTGTATTAGTTATTAAATTTGATACAGACCAAATAGAGGCTCTATTTGGTTTGGAATTTATACATCTATACAAGTATTTAAATACATTTTAGACTAAAGACTAGAAAAATGCTACTATATAACTACCTAACAAGCTATATTCATATTTTAACAAATTTTATTTTGATATTCTCGTTAAGTGTTTTTTTTGAGTTCGGAGTGTAAAATTTTATTGGGATTGAACCCAGGCCCATGGGATCAACACCCATCATATTTTAAGGTAGCCACTAGACGGACGGACGAAGTAGTAATTCTTAGATAAAATATCTACAGTATATTGCTTTGCAGATAAGCAAGACTTAGTTTCAGATTTATTTCACAACAACATATATATAAATAGGCCAAAACAATTCAGTTCAGTATCTTGTTCACCTCTGTTTGTCAAACGACTCTTGTTTTGTGGCTGTAGACGAGCTTTAGTGTTATCAATAAAAAAATGGAAATCAATATATGGTAAGAGTAAAATTGTTCGAAATATACAAATTAAAATAACATATTTTTTCGAATATCTGTCTCGGGCGAACACTAGTTACTGTAATTGCTGGTGATTTAAAGAGATTTGCTTGCTTACGACAAACCGATCACTACTAAATGAAAAACTCAAGTGAAAACTAGTAGGTTACGATATACTAGCACCCACGTTCATATACCCTTTGAAAAGGGTATATGAACGTCAAACTATCGCTTTTAAAATGATTTCGGATTTGGCAGCTGTATTGTTGCACTCGCAGCGTTCAGGAATCAATCGATCGATAGTTTTACTATGTCTTGAAACTATTCGTACTAATGTAAAATTTTGTTTGCTTATGAAATATACTTACATACAACTGTAAACGTAAGTAGTGTGGATTATGTATTGTGTATTGACATATAAAAATCGTATATTTTCAGAATGGCTGATTTCATAGTTTCCTAGATAACTACGTAGTTGGTTACGCACAAAAGTGTACGCTAGCTAAGATGTTTTCTCTACTTTTCACTCTCAAATACAATGAAATTTTCTTATAAGACCTACAATGGAATTGATTACAATAAGTTAAAGCTTAGCTTAAACTATTAATACAAACATTTATTTCAGGAGTGATAAAAGAAATGCTACTAATTTCTAGTATATAATATTAACTTTTCAAACCATTACACTATCAATATGTATTCGTATGGGATAACTATTCGACACAAATCACTATCATCATCCTAACAATAAAAATTTATTGACAAACAAAAAGCACCCTTAAACCGTTTTTAAGCTAACCACTAAGCCAACAGTTACATATCATATACTAAATAACCATCTTTGCATTTTTCTGTTAGAGAAATAATGAAACACACGTTTCTGTAAATGTATCTATTTGTCGCTATTCTGTACAAATCTCTTGTAAACAGCGGTTTTATCTCGGAGAGTACCTCTTTATAGTGCTCTTTGACATAAAGCACCCATTTATTTGTTCTAAGGTTTGTATATATAGTGTAAACGGTACCTCATTCCTTAGGCACGTCAAAGCTTATTTTGATTGGAGCTGTTCTCTATTATTCCGAAGGCTCTAGCTCTGTTAAGATAAATGTAGTTTAAAATATTACAATGGAAACAAATCGTAAAGAAAAATTAATTGTACGAGGAATAATAGTAAGTTTTTAATGTATGTTTTATCAACAAACAATAAAAAAAGTTATGTCTTTGTATCACAGGTTTATAATTTATATGTATTGATCTCTTTCACATTATATGTATTGATTAGCGAATCTAGACAGCGCGATTCAGAAAACTGACATATTTTATTAACGCCATCTATCGCTAGAAAATAGTAACATATACCATTATACACCTGGTAAAGTTAATTATATAAATACGGAGTTGAGTTGAACAGTTGATATGATAAAATGAATAGAATTAAATTTAACCAAATATTACGAGTTCTAATCTGAGAACTATAAAGTTTTCATGTAGTTTATTAATGCTTATAATTCATCTTACGGTAAAGTAAATGAAAACATCGTGTGCCATATATCCTATTCACATGATTATAGACAAAAACCGATAACTTATACAAGATTAAGCCGATCCAAAAATTGCACAGCAGTTTGTAAACTATAAAACAATAGCGGAATCCATTGAATGATATACAAACGTGGAGTAGGATTCATAAAATACGTAATACACAGTTCAAGTAGAAAGTTCGATACTTTTTCCAGTTTGATTTATCGGGACTCGCCTGCGAGCTATTTCTGCTTTGTTAATGGAAGGGGCAACTCGGTGTCAGTCTTTTCACTTTTCTGAAATGACTTCGCTTAATGGTATGAAAAAGTTTTAAGAATTCCTCTAAGATTTTTTTTTTCGAGTTGTTTTTCAAGTTTACGCTTTGGGACTGAGGAAATTAGAATGTAATGTACTGTGATAAACAGAAATTGTTGAAGTTCGAAAATTAAAAACGTAGTTTTTGTAAAATAACTCTATTATAATATTATGAAAGTAAATTAGTATAATAAAACGTTCTATATCTATATTTATCACATATAACAATCACATTTAAAATTATACTTATTGATACAATAACAAAAATGTATACTAAATTGAATTATATAATTTAATTTATATTAAATTACCTACAAAAACTTCTTTAACCCTAGTTAAATAAAAATCTACGAGTAATTTGTCTACGTGTCATGGTAATAGGTTGTTTTCAAAAATCTTATGAATTAATTTGAAATAGTTATTTTTCGTATAAATTAATTTTAAAAACGCATGGTGGAGTTGATCGTTTTTGTGTTGTTTTTCATTTTTATTTTAGCGAATATTTTGTCAGTGGCTCACTTTAAAAAGTAGGTTGTAATCAAATTGCACTATTTTAAAAAAAACACCAAAGTAAAAAAGTACTGGTTTTATCACTTTTTCTATGTACATTTTTGGGTAACAAAATATACTTACTACGGCTAGCTAAGCTGTTTCAGTAAGCAGCGCATGATGTCATTTGAGCAGTGCCATCATAAGGGTGGACCCATGTTTAATATTACGTGTATAAAGTTTAAAAATAAAATTGATTTTAGCCATAGGAAAGGAAATTTCGGTTAGATATAAAAACTCCCTTATAAAAGTAAGGAAATAGATGTTGTAAATATTTAAATTTTATTTTAAGCATCTGGGAATTAAACCCAGGACCACCGAGTCTGCGGCCTTATATCTAGCCACTAGACCAACGAGGCAGTCATTCGTGTTATGTTATTATAAAGCTATAGAATGAAGTATATTATAAAGAATGGTTGAGTTTGTTAATGATATCGTAGCCTTATATTAACTTGATATATTAGTTTTGATATATAAGAATACAAATATGTATATAATTTGTAAGTTCTATCTGTGGCGCTGTAGTCAAGCTATTAACAAAATCTCTATTTATGGCCGAAATGAATAATATTAATAATATGTATTGGTTTAGTGCCAAATAAATAAATGACAAAATATTAACCTCATAAGTGGTGTTGTAAGTTGTAACGCGAATGAAACCTCATAAGCAATGAAACCCGGCTGTCTTAATTTGCTTTACGACCAAAAAATATTGATTTTCATTAAACCGTACATAATTAACAAACTAGGTAATATACGAAATATGAGCCTTTATATTCAAGTAATTTAAATATTTAGCAGCTTTAAAGTTCTTTACTAAATAAAATTTTATTATTCATAAAAAAAAATCACACTAAAGATTTGCGCAACCCGCACGTCGTCAGTAACAATTTCAGGCTAATTTTCTTTTGAAAGTGGACGCTGTAGAAACATAGGAGCTTCGTGTGCGCTACGGATTTTTTCGATGCCCGCTCCAGCTTATTCACAAAGCTGATGATTGTCAATTTACGAGCAGGTTTTAAACGTTTAATCGTTTGGCTATTTTTAGCTGATAGTCATTTGTTTTTATTTATAAAATTACCCCGATGAAAAACATGAACGATCAAATCTATTGATGTTGGTGAATAATTCATGTCTACGAATGTTCTACTGACGGCAATGCAGACTGGTGTATATACAGTTGTAATAAAATTCGTGTCCAACCCGAGAAGTAGTTATTAGTTATCGTGAGTCGGTTCTATTTATGTAAAAAAAAAAAATATTATGCAAAAAAGTTAACCATAAAAAAATAATGTATAAGTGGAAGATTTTCATCTGATACATGTAGGTTTCGTATGATGCTTTCCTTCACAACTAAATACCGAATACCGTAAATACAAATGAAGCATAGCAAAAATCTACGGTGCTTGTCCGAGTTTGAACCTAATAGCTTTGGTTAAAATTTAAATGTTCTATCCCTGGGTCATCTTGATAATAAAACTATAACATATTTTTATTACAGAATACTTTATTGCAAATATGTTACACATGAATTCATAATAACTTTTATTTAGAACATGTTAAGCTTGAAAACGTTAAATAGAATTTACAATGTATCTATATTTTATGTTGTAAATATTTTCCAGTTTTGTGTTACTTTGTAAAAAGTGAATCCCCGTTATAAATGCTAACATGTTCTAAATTAAATATTTAAATTTTTAGTAAAAAATAAAGGCTGTTTTTAAAGTTTTTTTTTAAACACTACGAATAAACGTTAATTGAAAAGAGAACAAAGTATGTTTATTTTTAACCGATTTATAAAGATACGGGTTATCTATCTCCCCCATATATGATTACGTGAGCGCGAATTTTTTTAAACACAACAATAATATTATTTTTAATTTGCGTTCAGCTTAGTGTTATTGTTATATAATTCCAGGAATATCTAACCGATCGCAGGCAGTGTGTGAGAGTCGACAAATACACAAGCAAGTTTGAAAAAATCATCTACGGTGTTCCTCAAGGAAGTACACTAGGGCCAACGTTATTTTTAGTATATATCAACAATCTATGCAATATCAAACTAAAGGGTGCTGAAATCCAAATGCTTGCCGATGATACAGTGATTCTATTTCACGGGCCTACCTGGGCTGATGTGCACCACCTGGCAGAAGATGGACTTTCTACTGTTACCGCTTGGCTAGAGGACAACCTATTGACACTAAACACCAGTAAAACGAAATTTATCTGTTTCAGTAAAAGTAAAGCATCAGTACCAAAAGACTATAGGCTGTATATTAACACATATCCGTGTAATAGAATTGACAACGCATCACGTTCACATTGTACATGTACAAATTTATCAAAAGTGTCAGACATCAAATACTTGGGAATAATTATTGATGAAACACTTAGTTGGATAAAACAAATAGCAGCAGTTTCCAAAAGATTAAGAAAATTAATATACATTTTCAAAAACCTAAGGCATATTGCGGATTTTCCGCTCTTAATCAGAACGTATAAAGCTCTAGCAGAATGTATACTTACCTATTGTATTTGTTCATGGGGTGCTGCTGCCAAAACCCATATGTTAAAGGCTGAGCGTGCTCAGCGAGCACTGCTTAAAATAATTATGAATTTACCATTCCGACATTCAACAAAAAAATTTTTACGAGAGGGCGGGGGTTTTATCTGTAAGAAAACTTTTTGTACACCTATGTATACAAAAATACCATAAAACAGTTGTCCCACTCTTACCCAGAACTAATTTCAGTAGAAGAGATCGGTTTCCATTCAATAAAATTAAAACTAAATTTGCACAGCAACAATATAAGAGTCTTGCGCCTAGACTTTATAAAAAATTAAATCAATTTTCAAAAATAAAGGACCTTAATAACTACCAATTAAAAGATAAAATTAAAACATGGTTAAAAACACTTAATTATGAAGACGTTGAGAAACTATTAACTACCTGAAAAGAAAATAATATGTACATCTAAAATATAGCAAGCATGCTCACGCGCACACAAACACACATACGAACACACACAGACACAAACACACACTAACACATACACACACGCACACGTAAACATAAGGTTTGGAATAACTTAAAATGATAATTAGTAATAAGACACTTTGTATTGTATTTTTTTTTATTGTTATACTTACTTTGTAATAATTTAATGGGAAGGAACTGACTTCTGACGCACGGGTGAAACCAGTTCAGGAGTCAGGGCTATTATTTTTAAAGAAATATGTATGTAATGGATAACAATAAAGTATTATTATTATTATTATAATTATAATACATTTGCGCTTCTTGTTTGTTTATTCCAAAAATATTTATTTATTCTCTTTATGGCAAAAAAAAAGATTGCGTAGGAAGGTGGGCGAGCATGTGAGCCACCTGATGGTAAGTGGTCACCAACGCCCATAGACATTAGCGTTGAGCGATGTTACCGTCGCTTACATGGCCAATGCGCCACCAACTTTGGGAACTAAGCTGTTATGTCCCTTGTGCCTGTAATTACACTGGCTCACTCACCCTTCAAACCGAAACACAACAATAGCAAGTACTGTTGTTTTGCGGTAGAATATCTGATAAGTGGGTAATATCTACCCAGACGAGCTCGCACAAAGTCCTACCACCAAGATAAAAACTTAGAACGGTTGAGCAAACAGGGATCACTTAAAGCAACACGTAAAGCGTGTTTTGGATGTATTTTATGTACAACGGTGGGGGATCCAAATAATAAAATAAATAAAACCACAAAAAAAATTAACTACCAATAATTGAACCACAAAAAAATCGTAACCGCCAATAATTGTAAGTTGCATGTTGGCTTTCAAATTTGTTTACTTTTTCGATAGCTTAAAGCTATGCATTGATTTTTAGTTAGTCATGGGACACTTATACAAAGAGAGATACTATAAACAGATAAAATAACTTATTCTATTATGTATAGGAATCACATGCTTCTTCTAAGTATTGAATACTCAAGAATTGGGCCGAAAATTCTGCCCCTCACAATATCTATGACTATTATTAGTCGACTGAACTACTGAGGGAATACTCACAATATTGAATTATCTTGAACTTGAAGATAGGCTCATTATAAGAGACGTGAAGTGGATCATCCAGGTGAAAGATGAAAGAAATCCCTGTCAAGTATCCAGGCCATTATAAGATGCACCTCGCAAAAAGTATTCGTTTCAAGATGTAATAAAAAATCGGTCAAGTGCGTGTTAGAACGAAACGTAGTTTCCAAGTGTTCAAATATACGTAATATTACGTTCGTGTAGAAACGCACTTTACATTTTTAGCTTGATTTTATGAATTTCACTTGAACAGTTTCATTTCAACTTTAAAAAGATAATTCGATGAGGAGACTTAAAATAATTATATTTCTTTATAAATATTCTGTAGGTAAATATGGTTTCTATTTTAATGTTTAAGACTATTTATTTGCGTATATAATTCTCATGTCTAGTGTCTGCAAATTATTTAATTTTTTGAAATGTATACGTTACTGTTATGTTAAAGTTTATGGGAGTTACGAATGTTATTTTTTGTTTCTTGTAATTTTATATATATAATTATAGGATACTTTATAAATATATATATTATTTTTAATTATTATTTAAAATTGATTTCTTTCAATGTACTCGTATCTTCAAAAGTGCGTAGGTATAACTTAATTTATGTTATATGTGCTTAACACAATGAGACTTTGAGTAGGTGGTAGTAATTTTTTATCATTCTCTTCGATAGGTTTATTGCACTTCACTTCTTGTAAACACATAAATATATTGTCCTAGAAAATAATAACTAATTGGGTTAAAATTGCACAGCTATATCGAACAGCTGTTAAAATTGCATTCTTTAGAAAAAAATACGATCATAATATATTACTATACACTACTATACATATATTTATATACTATAACAATGTTGTAGGTATTATATAAGGAGGTCAACTTTCTCTACTTGTCTTCGATAAACCACAAATCAAGCCGACCTCGATACTGCACATTGTTAACAGGGGTCTCCTATCGTTTTATTAGTTAGAACAGTTCCTTTCTTATAATTACTCAATAGTCCCCCTGAGCTCTATTATAAAAACTGGCCCCTTGTAGATTACTTCTGATACACTACAATTCTTGGCACCCTGATTAACTTTTTCATACCGTGTTTAAACCTGTATTTTAGACTTAACTAAATGTTATTATATTTCGAATATTTTATAATTTATTATGAACTAATGCTGCTACGTATTAACTTAATATTTTGGCACTATGTACGTTAAAATGGCAGATTATAGGTAACTATTTTACATGCTTTAAGAGAGACGAATAAGATTAATAATTATGCGTTCCTACTAAGGACTTTTCGAAGGATTTTTTTTATTAATTAGCTGCAGATCGGCAGGCGTATAAACTAGCTGATATAAAAAAGAGTCAAATATATAATTAAAAATAATAATACTCTCTAGGTAAGTACTACTATAAAAATAGAGAGAGACTGGCGATTTTCTTGATTTTTCAGCTGGAGTTGCTTTAAAAACAGAATTAAAATATTAGTTTCTAAAAGTAATTACTTCCTTTTAGTGCTATGAAATATGTTTTATAGGAAAATAAATACTGGTAGTAATAAATATACGTAAAAAGGAAAATAATAATATGTCTTTAAACGATAATCAATATCAAATTATTTCAACGAAATGATTATAATTTAGTTCGGCGGTGAAGAAAAATATCTACCGCAAAACAGCAGTACTTGATATTATTGTCTTCCGGTTTGAAAGGTGAGTGAGTTAGTGTAATAACAGGCACAAAGGAAACAACATCCTAGTTTCCTAGGCATGTAAGCGATGATTAACATTTCTTACAATGACAATGTTTATGGGCGTCGGTGACCACTTACAATCAGTTGGCCTATATGCTCGTCCGCATACATATACTATAAAAAAATGGTTGTCTGTAAAGTCGGTTTACGGACGATAGTTTAACGTGACAACATCATAACAGATATATGCGGCGCAAGCGTACAAACAGCGTAACGGGACAATGAGTGCAACGGGACAATGATTCATCCTTTTTCGTGCATGCAGCCAGCGTTCATCGTTAGACGTTGTCACATCAAAAAATAAATAATAATAATAATATCGCATTGAGAGTTGAAAAACAATGTGTCGATGATATATCTTATACATGAATATCCACTAACCTGTATTTTTTTATGTAAGAGGGGGCAAACGATCAGTAGGCTCACCTGATGGAAACTGACTACCACCGCACATGGACTTCTGCAACATCCGAGGACTTGGAGATGCGTTGCCGGCCTTTGAGGAAAGAGTACGCTCTCTTCTTGAAGGTTTTTATGTCATAGAATTGCTTACTTACTTACTTACTTACAGCGTGTCGAAATAAGCTTCGAGCTTTCTTTATCGGAGAAGAAAATGCCTCTGTTAAGCACTAGAATATTAATCTAATAGGCTAAAGAAGCATAACAGGCTAAGAAGAACGTTTTAGTAGTTCTTCTTTGCATTAGAAGTCGGAACATCAGTGAAATAGACGTGTTCTATGCTTTGAACCTTCGTGACTCATATTTACATTATACTGAGAATTTCAATACTAAATGACTTACAAGAATTCCTTGAGAAAAGCAATGCCATCATAAGTAGATCCTTTCATGTCTTTCAGTATAAAATATCCCTGAATTAATGCAAGGTATTTCAGATTACGTCCAATAAAAGTAATGTTAAAAAATTTCATTGAAAGTTTTTAAGAAACGAACAGTATTATTTATTCAGTCTGAGTAACTTTAATTAAAAAGGCACTTACAGTGTCCATTGAAGACCAAAATCAAGTATTTTAATTAATACAATCCTCATCGTCTTCATTTCAATTAATTTAAGGGTGGTTTTGGAGTTTTCTTTTAACGAGACTACGTCATAGTATAGGATCATTGTTCGGGAATCCAATTTTTTAAATTGTGTTCAAGAATAATCTGGATAGAATACGGTGATCTTAACTAAAGGGTACAAGTTGAAATAAATTTGTAATTACTTTAAGTTCTATATTTTGTATGAAAACTTTTGTTATAACTGGTATAACAAAAGTATGGTTGGGTGGCAATGATAGAAGCATTAAGATTTGATTCGCGCGGTTTTTTGTAGTTTTTTTAAAATTTTAACTTTCAGTTTTTATTATTAATAATATATATTTTTTAAATATATTTTTGAATTTCTACGTGCCATCTTATATGTGTGTGTTTGTATTCATATCCGTTTTTTTAAATTAATAATATACTTTTAGGTTGTTATGCCACCTGTCTCTTTTGACGTGACAACGTCTAATAAATCGATGAACGCTGGCTGCATGCGCGAAAAATTGTCCCGTTACGCTCATTGTCCCGTTACGATGATTGTACGCTTGCGCTGCATCTATCTCTCTTTCACTCGATTGCAGTCATTTCAACAATGTTTTGTTATGACGTTGTCACGTTAAACTATCGTCCGTAAACCGACTTTACAGACAATCATTTTTAATACTTAAGCCAATCGATTGAAATAAAACCCATTATGCCTGTTTTTGTAGCAATATTTCTTCTCTATCCTTAGCTTATCTTTCACTTTATTCACAGTCGCAATTTGGAAAGCTAACTTAATTTAAAAAAGAGCAGCTGCGCCCCACTTAATAAAATAAATATTAAGTATAATAAAATCAAGATAAATATTATTTCTATGGAAACGTACACAACGATTATTAATTAAATTATTTCAAGATATTTTGCAAAATAATTAAAATTAAACAAACAAAGGACAGGTAAGCGCGTAGTTACGGAGCAATCTTACACCCCCACCAACCCTCAGTTCTGTATCGAAATTAATTACAAGTATTAAGAAATAAAGTTCTCTTCTAAAACAAACGGGGGACAGTGAGGGCTTTAATAAACAAGAGAAATGACTCCTTAGACTATTACACCCAGGTGAAGCCTGACTGCCAAGGCAGGAGAATATTTTAATACTAATGAGTATGAAGGGACACTTTATGACCGAGTTTATAATTCCAATAGTGTCCACAGTAAAAACTTCTCCACGGCTTATTAATTGGCTCTTAATAATTCATGAAGTTTTAGTCGATTCCGTATAAGTTCTTGTACTAGGTGGTAGGGTTTTGAGCAAGACTGTCTGCGTAGGTACCACCCACTCATCAGTTATTCTACCACTAAACAATACTGGCAGTATTCTTGCTTTCCTGTTTGAAGGGTGAATAAACCTGTGCAACTAAAGACACAAGAGCCATAACATATTACGACTTAATCGCATTGGCGATGTAAATAGTTGAACTTTCTTACAATTCCAATGTCTATTTGGGGGTGTGTGGAATAGGGACACACCACCTTTGAAAGGAAGGATCCTCCGACCAGACGGGTGTTGTGTCTGGTGGGCTACTGCCCCCGTCGATTGTTGTCGGGTTCTTGTATTTATGTTCAACCGCTCTGATAACTTTAATATCGCGATGTAGGATACGTCTGTTCATAGTTCGTATGTGGCGAGATAGATGTCGCTACATCTATGAGCATCAGAGACCACTTACCATCAGGTGGCCCATATGCTCGTCCGTCTAACTATACAATATAAAAAATCAACAATGTCTATGGACGGTGGTGGCGATGACGGTAGTGGTATAGGGAATAACATAAAAAATAGCTTCATACATAGTCTTTTATATAGGCATCGATTTCTGATTTGTTTTCTATTACTTGGAAGTTAATATGTGTCATGGTCTGACACTGTATCTGTAATAACGATAATAATAATAATGTTGAAATAGAAAACAATATTGGATATCGTTGCGTGGTTTCCCTTTTACCTCATAATAAATATTTATTCCAGCTATATGAATAGCTTTTTATGGTCTTCACACACATCTTATAAGTGACTCGTAACGCAGTGTAGTATTCAGAGATTTCTTGAATAATTCTTTTGTTTTCACATTTAGTTTTACTATCTTGTGTCAAGTTTTTTTTTTAGTAGTTTCGTAGTGTAGTTTAGTAACGCTTTATGCAAGTTCGTCTATTTATTAGGTAGGCATCTCTAATTTATATGTATGCTCGTATCGTACTTAAAATTCTTATTGGGTAATTTTTGGTTCAAAAATATACAATTATACAAAATAATGAATCTGAAAAGTATCGTTTTCAAATATAGTTGCAATAACGGTTGCTGGCTAAGATCTTAAGAATTACCCGAAGGTAACTCGAGTTTAATTCTTAAGATCTTATAAAATTGTATTATAACAAATGCGTTACACAATTCATTGTTGGTAGGGCTTTGTACAAGCTCGTCTGGGTAGGTACCACCCACTTATCAGATATTCCACAACTAAGCTTTGAAACAGAATATTCATAATAATAATTTATAATAATATAAGTATGATTAATATATTTATCCTAATAGTTAAAACACGTGAAACATTACGTGTACCGTAGCGTGGTGGCTACCTATCTAAAGAAGAGTCCTTATCCTTATCCCAACATTGGGATAACTACAGGCTGTTGCTATGTCTAGGTAAAATCTGTAAGTTGTGTATAATGTTAATAATTCCATATCATACCAAATTCGCGGTAATGATTATTATTATTGGAGATTATGACTTAATCATATTAATACTAGGAAATCACAATATTATGGTCTAATCACACATTAAAGTTATTATAGTACAGAAGTACTAAGTAGTATACATAACTGTAACTATAAAAGTAATAAACTCAGTGTTATCGATAGAAATATATTTGTTTTATTTAACAATGTCGAACATTCATCTTATTAGTATTAGCACTAAAATATAAACATAATATATGTATAGTGTAACATAATATATGTGTTTGTATATATTTCATCCGTTTTCTACTGATTTGGCGACACAAAAACGTGTTGGCATGTCACGTTAAAACTTCGTACTGCTGCGGCTTACAGCGCGGCTAAATATCAATGACAGCACGAAAGATTTATTATGTTTCGCAAGAAACAGAGTAAGTTTTGCTGCAGTTGGCTTACCGATAACTTGGCCGGAGTAGCTATTTAAGAGCTTTTAATCTGTCCGGTGTCAGTGCAAACGTTTCCGACTCGAATGTAAATTATATTTATTCAGTGGAATTTATGGCAGAACTTTTGTTAACTTCCAGTGATAATGCTGGTACTGCATTCATGATTTATTACTCCATCGTCCAGTGGTATAATGACTCAACTCAAACGTGATAAGAAAAAGCATGAGAAACTGGTACAGATTTTTATTGACTTTAGAAGACTTTAGAAGTACGATGTAGTCAAAAACAAAATTTTTAAATTTTGCCACTAATCTATCACGACATTGTCTATTAGTAAGTTTTTAACGGTAAAACGTTGAATTGTTTTTGAACTTTATGATGGTTTGCGATTTGAAATTTAGAATGTAGCTCAGAGTAGCATGAACGAATATGACATAAAAATAATATATATTTTGTTGTACTTTACAACATAGCTTCTTAGTTTATTCGAAATGAATCAATCTAAATAAAAATGTGCACCATCAATAATTTAAATTCTTAATAATATAATAATTAAAAGCGTTTAATGAAAATTAAAAAGACAGAGATCATATTTCGTATGTGTACGATTCACTATAATATTATATTCATATCAATTCTTCAAATAATTGTAATATATACCAACAAAATAGTGTTTATTAGAAACGGGACATGTTAATGAGGTCATTCCGGTAGCCAAAGTCATTTCCCGTCCAACGACAAAGTCATTACCAGGTCAATATCTATTACGAGTTTCCACAAGTATAATGACATGATCGTCCGATAACTATAGTTAGATAATTCAATTCCTTAATCTATATAGTAGCATTTGACCTGTGATGGCCTACAATAGGTATAATAATGGAGAGGCTATTTTCCAACGTTCCCTTTTACGATAATTACTTGTGGCCGTCTCTCGCTTTGAGAGGTATGGCTTCGATTTCTGTTTGCGAAACTATTTTGGTGACGTATTTTCTGTTAGTCAATTCGCTGTTTGATGTTTTCTTTTTTATTAATTCCATGCTTTTTTTAAATATGTTTTAGCAAAAGTTTGTTAAATGGTGGAACGTAAAGCTACAAAATGTTATGTTATGGCAATCATTCAGATAATTCATAAATAACAGATACGTTTTTAAGTTTTACAAAGATTTTATACTTTATTTCAGATAAATAGATAGTTATTATCCAATATAAGCTAAACATGTAAATAAATAAGGAAATTGAAATAACATGTTTTAGTTACACTTCTTATAAAAAAGAACGTAGTAATTTTCTTGCCTATTCTCGGTAAAATATATATTTTTTTAATCAAATAACGCTTCCAATATATTCCAATATACTTCGAAGAAATTTATTAGATAAATTAAATATTATTTATTTTGTTTAAGAGAAAACTGAAAATAGTCAACGTAATAAAAAATGCTTTCCTTCCACTGTATTTACCGTGAAAATATAAGCATATACTTAAGAAATTATTTTTTCTCATCAGTAAATAAGTTAAGTAGCTTCTAACATTCAAACTTATTTTAATATTTAACAAAAACTGATTGAATGAGAAAACATTCAATAGTTATGCATTGAATGTGTAGTTATACTTATAATGTATGTCGAGATTCATCTAATAGCTTGCAGTTTAAAAGAAAGTCCGTTCGGAAACGAATACCAGAGCATAGACGGTCGTTTAGCAAAGAAGAAAATGCGATTAAATTAAATTTCCGCCAGAAGGAAGTCTCAAAGGGCTCGATAGCCGCAATATCTTAAGCTGCCTTTATAGGAATCGCCGATCGACTTTCTGTACCAAGTGCTTTAGCTTTTTCAATAACATAGTTTCTATGAAACTTCGAATATCCCATTTTCCCATATTTTATTAAAAAAATACTTGGAATTATTTTATTCTAAGAATATTTGAGAGCGTAAGTAAGTAGATAATTTAATTTTTAGAGAGGTTTTAGAGATATTTTCATTTATGATATGCTTTTATAATAGCTTCTCTTTGAACCAACTAATTAGTGTTTAATTATACCGTGAAAGAGCAATAATATTATGTAATTATAGAGTCAATCAATCAATCAATCGTTGTCCACTGCTGAGTATTATAGATAAATTATACATACACGATAAAAATGGGCTTGACATATTAGTTGCCAAAGGATATCACACTGGTTGTGCCAGGAATACTTCATATTTGTTAATGAGAGAGAGTAGAGAGACATTGTATTTTTGTTATTTTATAAGATTATTAAGTAGATCAAAAAGGTTTTATATTTTATTTTTTTTAATACTCAAAAAGTAAATTACTCTTTCCAATATTCTCAGAATTTTTTTACTGTCCATTTATATTTAGGCGATTCTTTAGTATAAATATAATATATTAGCAAATATTACATTAGAAATATAATGAATATGTTGTTACTATTGATTTAGAGCGATTCGTGGACGATGTGCATTTTCAAAGCACACGCTCCGTACTAACTATTGTTACATTGAAAATCCTTACATTGGAGAAATTACCAAGTTACCAACGCATTGATTTATGGCATACTTTAACTGGTTTATTTGATCAACTAAAACAAGCACGAAAAATCGATATTATGATTATTTAATTGGTGCTGGCTGGGCTTTGTGTAAACTTACCCGGGTACCATACTTTATACATATTCTATATTCAAAAAGCAATACTTAGTATTGTGATCTGCATTGAAGGGTGAGTCCTTATTGCATCTTAGTTCTCAAGTTAAGTAGCGCACGATGTAAGGGTTAAAATTTCTTTCAGTGCAAATGTCTACGCATAGTGGTGATCACAAATCAATATAAGACCTATTTGCCTATCTGTCTACTACTTTAAAAAATCATATGACAATAATAAATATGCTGGGACGTTCTTCACACACGACCATCTGATCCCAAACTAAGCAGAGCTCGTACTATAGAAACCAGACAACTGATATACTACACATTATACTACTTTTCTTTTGTAAATAAGGGGTTTTCCAATAGGGACGCTTGAACTTTGACAGCTGATTGCGGCCATGTTGTTTGAGTGACAGCTGTCAAATGCAGTGTGTTATATTCAATCCGTCCTCCCAAACCACCATGGCAGGTTACAGTGTCGAGCAGCACGTGCAAATCATAAAATTGTTTTATGAAAATGGGTCTTCAGTTCGAGCAACGTTCCGCGCACTTCGCCCGTTTTACGGTCGCGATGATCGTCCTGCCGAGTCGACTATCCGTCGATTGGTGGACAAATTCGAGTCAACCGGGTCAGTTAACAATCAGCCGGTTCCCGTGCGTCAACGTAACGCGAGATCTGCCGAGAATATCGCCGCTGTGCGCGACAGTGTCCTCGAAAACCCGCGGCAGTCAATTCCGCGTCGCGCACAGGAACTCGGCCTTTCGCAGACGACAACTTGGCGAATTTTGCGTTGTGACTTGAGCCTGCACCCGTACAAGATCCAGCTGACCCAAGAGCTCAAGATTAATGACCATAGACAGCGCCGTGTGTTCGCTGACTGGGCATTAGAGCAGTTGGAAGTTGACGCCGATTTTGGCAAAAAAATCATCTTCAGCGACGAGGCGCATTTTTGGATGAATGGCTATGTCAACAAGCAAAATTGCCGTATTTGGGACGAGACCAATCCACACGAGGTTCACCAAGTGGCAATGCACCCGCAGAAAGTGACTGTTTGGTGCGGATTTTGGGCCGGAGGCGTGATTGGTCCGTATTTTTTCGAAAACGATAATGGTGTGGCCGTCACCGTCAATGGTGAGCGATACCGGTCGATGATAACCAACTTCTTTTGGCCTGAAATCGAGAATATGGATCTGGACAACATGTGGTTTCAACAGGACGGCGCTACGTGCCACACAGCACACGCTACGATGGAAGTTCTGCACGAGCAATTTCTGGACATGGTCATCTCGCGCGGAGGCGACGTGAACTGGCCACCGAGATCGTGCGATTTGACCCCGCTGGACTTTTTCTTGTGGGGTTTTCTTAAGTCGCAGGTCTATGTCAACAAGCCGCAAACCACCGATGCCCTCAAAGTCAACATACGCCACGCTATCGATCAAATACAGCCCGATTTGTGCGCCAGAGTCATCGAAAATTGGACCTTTCGTGTGCGCGCCACCAACCGAAGCCGTGGCGGTCATTTGAATGATGTCATATTCCATACATAATGGGGTCGATAGACCTTCCAAATAAAAAAAAAAAATTCGCAAATATCTCTCCTACATGTATTTTTTTTTGCATTTCAAAGATCAAGCGCCCTAAATGAAAAACCCTATACATACTTATATAGATAATTACACCAAGACACAGGACAAACAGACATGTTCATGAACACAAATGTCTGTCCTGGGTGGTAATCAAACCCACGAACTGTCGCGTGAAAGGCAAGTGTCTTACCAACCACGCCAACCGGCTCGTCAATATCCACTTATTCGTTTTTATTTATCGCCTGATGCAGTTCTTCGTCTGTTAACAATTTCTACATCTTCTCTCGGATCGTTTCCTTAAAGACGTGTCTCCATTATAAAATATCGACTTAAGTTGTTCGTTCGAGTGCATTTAAAAGTAGATAATATGGATAGGGACATCAAATCTAAGGCAGCTTTAAAATGATCCTATATTGCTGTGTCTTGTAGATATTTAAACTCAATCAAATTGTCAAAGTATTATTATCTCTTATATTAAAACATATAAGTATATTTTTATTATATATTCTTGTATACATAGTGCGTGGAATATATATTTGTATATAAGAATTAAGAACAATCACCTTTTACATCACACCTGTCTCAGATAGGCTTGGAACAGACTTGGAATTTATTTTTCCTATGAACTTCATAGCAATACGGAACACGATCACCTAGTGATAATGAAGTCACAGATTCAATAAACACCAACTACGCTCAATTAAAAGAAATAAGATCTTTTTTAAAAAAAAAACGAAAAAGTGAGTATGAATTACTTTGCTTCCATGATGAAAACAGAAATGTTATGTTAATTATTACCGTACGTACGTATTGTATGTGAAAATAATAAAGAGATTATTCAGTTATGTATACAATTTGATGTCAAAAATAAACTTACCACATCATATATTTATAAAAATATCGTAATATAATATAACAATGTGAACGAACATTGCTATATACTCGCTCGGGACCGGTAAGTGCGAAGAAAGAATGATCGTTCACTAATGTCCCGCCCGAAACGATGTATAGATCGAATAGTTAGAACTTTTCAACCAATCCCAGTGACCAATAATTGAGTTACCTTATAAATATAATGTTAGTTAATTATTAATGGTGTTAATTTTATCAATTTGAAACGTGAGTGAGCCAGTGTAATTACAGGCACAACGGACAAAACATTAATTGGCGATGTAAGCGATAGTTAACATCTCTTACGATGCCAATGTTTATGGGCGTTGGTGAACACTTACCATCAGGTGGGCCATGCGCTCGTCCGCCTTCCTATACAATAAAAAAACATTTTATCAAAGTTTTGGTTTATTAATTCCATTTTCAGTTCAGGTTCAGACTTTAATTGTCGAATCAAGCCAAAATTTACTTCATTAAAAGCTTTCATTGTACTAGACTATGTACTCGAAATGTAGATTCTACCAAAAAAAACCGATAAGAAACTTAGTTGTTATTCTTTTCCACTGATTTAATTACATAAAACCATGTTAATAAAATACACACTCGTCACCTATATAATTTGTTTAATACGAAATATACATATATATTACTTGTACGAATATTGAATAACATGAATCATTTAGTTCAGAAACTACATATAATATTACTCTATTCAATTTGTACAATGCGTACCTTATAATGATTTCAAGGGAACCTAGTCCGCGTAAAACACGATTGGGGGTTGGATGTTTCTGAATACAATCACTGTGGTACACATCCAATGGTATGGATACTAATTGTATAGATATGTACCTCAGGGGCATTTATGTTTGGTATGGAAATTTCTATACTATTTCACAGTAACTATATTTAATGTGAATTGAGCACGTTTGATTGTGTCTTTGTTACATTATACCATTCGATCCGGCTTAGAATAAATAACTAAGGGAGATATGTTATTAATGGAATGTCAATATAACGGGATTGTGGGAATAAGCTTGTATTATCGATAAAATTAGCAAATATAGTAATAATTCTATAATTTATTGATAATAGTTAGGCAAATAATAAATGCCACGGCCCATAAGGCGTCTTTCCTTTTTGAAAAGAATTAGAGCATGTTACACTGCGTCGTTCTATTGCAGGTTTGTGGATAACACATTATATTATATATCAGAATGTTTTCCAAATATAATATCGTTATGAATAGTATAGCTGAAATGTAATGTTCGTAAATTAATTGTAGCTACGTATCCTTCTTTGATGTACGAATACATTTAACATTTCGATTATTGAGTCATCACGTCGAATATGATTATTCATGATCAAGCTCTACCTCTAGTATCGAGTTGCTTTATACAGATTAGTTCACTGTTGTGAAGTGTAACTGAGCTTGTTAAATTACAGACAGGTATGACGTAACAAATCTAGTTCCGTGATTGAAAGCGCATTAACTATGTATCTACAGAATAATATATATAATTTTAATGTAACTATGTTAGCAATAGATGATGTAAAAAGATAATTTTGTTAGTGTTTTGTTTAACTTGTGCGAAATTCTTGCCGTTTATGTTGCTTGTTATTATAATTCTGCCTCGGTGGTCTAGTGGCTTGATATAAGGCCACAGACTCGGTGGTCCTGGGTTCAAATCCCAGGTCGGGCCAATAAATAGTTATTGGGGTTTTCTGTCAAAAAATTCTTAGTAGCAGCCCGGTGTCTGGAAGTTGGAAGTGCGTACACTCCCGTGCCTCGGAATGCACGTTAAGCCGTTGTCCTCTGTCTGTCTGTCCTACGCCTGAAATCTTTCCGGTCGTATCGGATTGCCGTCCCATCGGATTATGAGAGCTAAGGAAAAGAGAGTGCACCTGAGTTTGCACACACACTTGTGCACTATAATATCTCCTGCGCAGTTGGCTAATCTCTCTTAAGATTGGCCGCCGTGGCCGAAATTGGTCTGGAGGACCTTATTATTATAATTTATCAAATTTCTTTATTTCTTTATTCACTATCGAAACACGAAACTATAATGATGATGACGTTATAATTTTCTTAAACAAAACAAATTGTAATAGCTCAGCGGTATATAAACTACCTCCGATACTACCTGAACTAACTTTCTTGTAGTACTTATAGCGCGCATATACTAATAATATGAAATAATTTACCGAGTATAATTTTTTGTTTGTATAAATTTCATTCATAGAATTATATAATGCAGCCATGAGGATATAAAGCAAGTCATTTAAGGAGCTACGAGGTGGAAGTCATTTAGCTATTGTATATTGGATTATTTTTTATTATACTATGCTTAAATTGTCGTAATTAAGACAAATTCGTTTAAAATAACATAATTTTCCGGAGCAGTATATTGATATACGCTCCGGGTTGATCGGTCGGTGCTTAATGAAAAAACTTTTGTACATTTCAATTAGCCTCTTTCGAAGCCTGTAATTTTCAAACGTTAACGAGCTAAATTTTATCGAAAATTAATTGCGACATCTTCATTGAAAAGTTTTCAGTCAACTTTAATATCTGAAATTTTCACCCGACGAACTTCGACAATACTGTATATCTGGCATAAACTCGGGGAAAGGGGTGAGTGAATGGTTGTTGTGTTGGTATAATACTTGAGAAATTTTCATGTCAATCAGCCGAATACAGATGTGAAAAGGCGTTGTCAATGATTATGGTGTTCAAAGAGACTAGAGAACAATTTATCGAATGACGTAATTAATGTCTCTTTGAATCTTATACAAGAATTTAGTAACATTTTAACTGAAATAGTTACTCCAAAGATATTTAGTTTCTAGAAAGAGACAAATAATAATATAATAAAGCGTTTTGTACACCATTATGAATAATTGAGCAAAATATAGCTTTAATTCTTTTTTTGACATCGACTCTAAAAATAAAAATAATTGTAACTGCATTATCAACCACACAACCCAATCGTACCTACATATTGATGAGTAGAAAAAAGTAAGTTAATTACCAAATTATAGAAGAATACGCAATTATTTTTTTAATTTTTAGTGCATATTAATTTGTTTTTCTATTGAAGTCGGTTTTTGTTTTGTTAAAATTTTTGTTTATATTGATATATTACTTTTGTTGTGTAGTTGTCTTAAAATATTATATCTTGAGTTCAGAAGGCGATAAGTTATCACATTTTTTCTTTAAAAAATAATTTTAATAATATACATTAAGATTATGCTTATATGCTGTATATATTTATTAACTGGTGGAAATTTAATTTTTGTTTATGTTAATTTAAAAAAAATCTAAACGAATATAAATAGAAAAAAGTACTCGTTTCAGAGAGTATTTAGTATGATACATTAACATATCAAATTCTGTGCAAATTCGTCTGCTTTAATTTTTGACCATTGAATATGAAATTCTTTAAAAATATTTGAGTCAGTTGAGCCAAAAATAAGATCAGACGTCAAAAATTTGATAAGACATCGAAAAACTTGCAATGTCTGTTTCCTAAAATTGATATAGATTTATGATAAAAATTTTAACAAAACAAAAACCGACTTCATAGGAAAAACAAATTAATATGCACTAAAAAGTAAAAAAATAATTGCTTATTCTTCTATAATTTGATAATTAACTTACTTATTTCTACTCATCAATTTGTAGGTACGAATGTGTTGTGTGGTTGATAATTTATTTACAATTATTGTTACTTTTGGAGTCGATGTCAGCCAAGGTGGGTTTATAACTACATACATAGTTAGTTATAGGTGAGATGTGCTTGTGTCGCACGCGCAACTTTACGAGGCGAATAAAACTCAATTTGTAATGTGTATTCTCGTATTATTACTGCTAGGTATATAATAGTGTTTCCTTAGCTGACATCGACTCCAAAAATAACAATAATTGTATTGAATATTATTTTAATTCGAAATCTTTGATTTAAAGATTTAAATGTTCAACATAAAATAAATTTGCATCTTTATTTTATTACTCTTAAACGTCCGATCGGAGAATAAACATATTAAGTTCAATTTGTTATGTTTTGTAGTCATTATGTAATTGAAATTTCACTTGATAATTTACGTACACTTTTCTAAATATATCATTCAAGATTTGTTCAGTGCATTATCAATAAAAACAAATAATATATTTCTTAAACGACTATACCACATCACTAAAATAAATAACTGCGTTTGGACTGCTTTAAATTAAATTATAATATACCAAATTTAACAAATCAATGACGTCAAACGTAACATTTTGCCCTCGCCTCGCAATAAGGATATTCAATTAAGTTTTGGCATGAGTTAAATACGAGTATTAGGAACTAATTTCGCAAACAATTATTGTTGTATTTACTTACTTTGTTTTGTTGATAAATATAAACTTTAATAAGTAATTGTAATAGAGTAAAAGTTTGTAGGCCTATTGGTATATTTCGTGATTTTTATTCGTAAGCTACTTAGATCTGGACCAATATGTGGTCCTTATTTTAATAGTGAATAGTTTCAAATTTAAAATATTGCTTATGTGAGACATGTATAGGTGTGAACCTACCTATGCCGTAACGGGAAACGGCATGACGTTCATTCATGCCGTGATGCCTCCTCTTCATTATCGCTCTTTACTCACTTTATTATTCTAAAAAATATATATTGTTATTTATTAATCTATGTATTTATTTGGAAGTTAAAAGCAAATTGGCTTCTAAAAAGCTTGGAGTGCTCAACAAGGCGAGACAGTACTTCACGTCGGACCATCACCTAAAACTTTACAAGGCGCTAATTCGGCCCCACATGGAGTACTGCTCTCACCTCTGGGCGGGAGCTCCCCAGTACCAGCTCCTTCCTTTTGACCGCATTCAAAGTAGAGCGGTTCGAATTGTCGACGATCAGGCTATTACCGACCGGCTTGATCCTTTGGCTTTGTGTAGAGATGTTGGGTCACTCTGCATCCTCTATCGCATATATCACGGGGAGTGTTCTGAGGAGTTGTTTGGATTAGTCCTGGCAGCTGAATTTCACCACCGGACATCGCGCCAGAACTCCAAATTCCACCCCCATCACCTCGATGTCTGGAAATCCACAACAGTGCGTTTCTTAAGGCATTTCCTGTCTCGCACAATCACTCTGTGGAACCAGCTTTCGCCGGCGACTTTTCTGAACCGATATGACATAAAAACCTTCAAGAAGAGAGCGTACTCTTTCCTCCAAGGCCGGCAACGCACCTGCAAGTCCTCGGATGTTTCAGGTGTCCATGGGCGGTTGTAGTCACTTTCCATCAGGTGAGCCTCCTGTTCGTTTGCCCCCACTTAATTAAAAAAAAACTTCAAATTTATTTTCTTTAATTATAAAGATTGTCAATAGTCTTCGATGTTCGGTCTTTAATGTAGCAGGCTTGCCAGAAGAAACTTGTTTACTCTGGATTTGATGACACCAACATTATACAATAAATTGTACATAATATAGAAATACAGACTTAGGCAAATATTCCCCAGTTTTGCAGTAGGTACGTAAGCGGATTATAATACTTTATAATTTTTATATTTATATTTTGCATTATTTTAATTGTTATACCTGTTTATAAATGATTCTCTCGAACTAAGGAATTTGTCGCAAATCGCAAGCATTCTAAGTAAAACTTAAGGATTATTTTGTTATAAGATTCCTTACGCGGTTAATGCACTGCAAACAATGTGCTTTATTATGTTAACGCTTTGTAATATTATAACTTATTATCAATTATAAGTACGTTTTTAGAGTATAATAAAATTATTCACTAATATTTATTTGTAACATGATTTTTAGATTCACATGTTGATAAACCAACATTGTTCTAAGAAAGTTATTTTGAGACGGTAACTTAAATGTAATAAAAATTAATAAAAACTCAGCTTATCGCCGTCCACTGTTGGTCAAAAGACTCATAGAAAGCCAACCATCTCGATCTTGGGCAGCCATTTTTCAAATCGTCAGTCCACCTAGCCGCAGTAGTGCTTATTAAATATTTTAACAAAATGTATTTACATTACTATGGATATATACAAAGTTTTGAAAAAAAAATGATGCTGACTAAGTGAAAACAGCTATTTAAATATAATTAAACCATAAAGAAGATACTCAATATATTATATAGATAAGCAGGTATAATAGTTTTTATTGATAGCAGTAATTTCAAAAAGTTATGCGTATGCCTGTATGGTTGTCATACCCGTTTTGTTTTATTTTATTCAAAATTTTTAAATTAATTATACAAACGTTTTGGTACTTGTCTTAATATTTAAAGATAATCCAAAACCTTTAAATTCAAATCATCGTTAGGGATTACAACTTTAAATCGCTTCCTTGTGTACAGCTGAAACTTACTTGTGTGTATACTAAACGCGCGTGTGTAAATGAATAACCATTAGTGTGTACATCATTTACGAGCTCAAAAATGTTACTTTCCCGCTTACTCTCACGGGCCTCTTGTAATCCAATCGTTTGTGTGAGTGCGTAGGTTCAGTTGTAGCGTCGCGCCGCGGTGTGGGTGCACAGTCCGGGCGCTCGTAGCCCCCGCCAGTGGCGATCCGGCCGTAGCGACACTACGACGCGCTCGCAGCGTAGCGATTCTATATGTCCCTACCCTCATAATCGGACAATAGGACCGCCGGCGAAACCAGTTTTGTTATTTTTTGTCAAATGTGTACAAAAGCTTTGTGACTCGTAAAAATACAGAGACAATATGCTTCGAAGGGACAGCCTTTGTCCCCTTAGAAAGCAATTATTACGCTGCGTTTACGTAATATTTTCGTATATAAATACAAAAACGATGTGAGATTATAGTTTGGATTGGAACTTTTTAATTTGTTTAGAGAGTAAGCTCTTTATTATTTTGAAAGCATTGTGTAAATAAATAAGAAAAAACTATACGTGTGACGTTTCAGTGTTGTTAAACGTTTAAAAACGAACTATTGAACTGCAAGTTTCTATGGAATTTCATACTTTATTGCGACGAATGAGGTAAATAAGCACATTTTTAATTAAAACAATTATTTAACACATTTTTATCATAAAAAATGTTTGTAATTAGTCTATTTAATTATTGATATATTTTAAAGTCTTTCTTTAGTTTATATTCTTAAATTTTAATTTCCATTTTATTTGTTTAAATTACAAGCTTTGGCTACTTAATATTTATTTAAGCACAATGGCTTAGATATTAAATATAATTTTGATCAATTAATCAAAGCCAACTGTACGTAATAATGATTCGTCGAATGTTTGATATATCCAATCATATTGATTATTTGATTAATTTTCATAATTATAGTTCGAAAAATAAATTATCTACACTTTTGAAATTAAAAAGCCTTATACGCCGTTAAAAGTTTTATACGGTAAGAGTGGACAAAAGAGGTTTGTTATCAGTCTCGGTTTCTAAGATTATAGTATTTTTTTCTTGTCTAGTTTTAAGTTTTTTTTTACTCAGTAGGACATTCGAACTTGAAGCCATACTAGCGTGTAATTGTCTGCTATCGTCGTTAACGTAATAAATATTTCACAATGAATTTTATGAAATTTTCAAACGTACGATGGAAAAAATAATGTTTTATTAATTATTATATTAATGTTTATCTGATTAAATAAAGAGATCTGTCATATAAATTCTTTATTAATAATTAAATAATATTTATTGAAATATCAGAAACGTGCTTTTTTTTTATTGTATAGGAAGGCGGACGAGCATATGGGCCACCTGATGGTAAGTGGTCACCAACGCCCATAGACAATGGCATTGTAAGAAATGTTAACCATCGCTTACATCGCCATTGCGCCACCAACCTTGGGAACTAAGATGTTATGTCCCTTGTGCCTGTAATTACACTGGCTCACTCACCCTTCAAACCGGAACACAGCAATACAAAGTACTGCTGTTTTGCGGCAGAATATCTGATGAGTGGGTGGTACCTACCCAGACGAGCTTGCACAAAGCTCTACCACCAAGTGAATTTTATTAAAACAATATTGTTTTCAGCTGAAATATTTCGTCAATTGATCCCAAAAAAAATTATAGTCGAAATTTTAGAAGGTTGTAAGACGCGTATAACGTATATTCCGTTGTAGTTTTTGATAATTTTATCATATAAAGTTAAGTCTCGATTATTATTTCTCGTCCTTTATTTATTTCATTTTAAGAACCAGCACAATTTAAATTAAAACGTACCAAATTTTATTCAAAGTACATTTAACAAGATGCTGAAATATATAAGGATTTTCGATAATATTTTTGAATATTTCATTTAAATGCGACTCGAAAACGCCGTATCTATGTCTTAATGATACTACGGTGAGAGCGGACAAAAGAACTTCGCTAATGGGGTATCACGGTTCCTAAAAGTCACTCACGATTTCTAAAAGTCTTTTAGAAAAAAAAACTCAGCTAACCATTAATAAGTATTAAAACGTCTTTTTGATGTAATCATTATTTGTATTCTTATTTTGAAATATCTAATTAAGAAATGATTATAGATTTTACGATTCTTTAATTGTATTTACATTGACATATTTTTTTTTAATAATGGTTCCAAACTGAAATGAAAAATAGTGTCAATATGTCCATTTGCAGCGTTCCTTTGTGCTGTATAGTACGAGAGCCCACGACCAAAATTTTTGTCTCATAGCAATACGGCCAAAACCGCATCAAATCGATAGATACGATTATCCTGAACTCGAAAATAACAATATCAGACATTTTCCGCGTAGCGTTTGATCTGACCGAATTTTCAAAATTGTCAAAGAATTTTACCGAACTGCATCATAGCAATATGTCTGATTTGCAGACTGTAGTTGAATGATAGTTCTGAGATACCGGAAACATATTTTTCAGACGTTAGTTGTGTAGCGCAAACCCGTAAAATCACTTAAAAAAATTAAAAATGAGACAAAAAAAATGTCTGATAGCAATACGCCTGAAAATCATTTTTATTAGTAAATTTTGGTTATTTGATGCGAACAAAACAGTTTTCAGACGGAAATGTGAACGCATTAAATTTTGAGACCGTTTTGAAAATGTTAACAAATTTTACCGATCGGTATCATAGCAATATGTCTGAAAATTGTTGGACATGATAAAATAAGTTGTCCACATGTGCAAAAAATTTATATCAGACAAATTAAGTGTAGCACCTTCTCTATCAGACATATATATGCTACACTTAAAGTGTCTGAAAACAGGTTTTTGGTAATAATGGCAGCAATACGAAAAGTTGAAAAAAAAATTTATCCGTATTGCTATGATACAGGTCGGCTAAATTTGTTGACATTTTCAAAAATGCGCTCAGGCTATATGCTACGCGCAAAATGTCTGAAAACAAACTTTTTCGTAATACAATTATAAAATCTATGTACATTTTCACTATCAGACGTATTGCTATAATACCGACTGTCTTTTTTTTTGACACAGCAGAAATGGCCTCCCACGCAGTTGCTACACTTTCGACCGTTACTACACACCTAGTCGGGTTCAGAATCATACAATCTAACGATTTTATAGGGTTTTTGCCGTATTGCTATGAGACATGGTTTTGGTCGTGGGCTCTCGTACTAGTATGTTTGTAACAATTCGACTGAATATTTTCGTTTTTTTTTATTATATATTTTTTAATAATACAGTATTTAGGTTACATAGAGTTAATAAAATGACTGAACCAAGAGGACTGTAGAATTAATCAATGCTCTGTGTTTACGTTTATCTCAATGTTAGTGTTTTTCTAAACTGTAGTGATAGTGACTATCGTATGCATGTGCAGAATTTTAGCTACACGTTTCTTTGAACGCTTAGATGGTGTTGTGACTTCTAACTGCCATTTGCCATGTTTACTTTGACTGTTCTTCCAAATATCTTTAAATATTTTATGTAAAATTATTGTTCAAATTACAAAGTAAAAAGAAAATTTCATTTATGCTATAGATTCATAGGCCGGCAACGCACTTGCAAGTCCTCGGATGTTGCAGATGTTCATGGGCGTTGGTACTTTCCATCAGGTGAGCCTCCTGCTCATTTGCCACCTATTACATAAATAAATAAATCGTCATACAAAAATATTTGAAACAGCAAAGAAATTTAAAAATATATATGTATATAAATCCCAGTGAATTAAACTATTACTAGAACTTATATCGTCATTGTGCCGTTCATTCCTTCTGAACCGATTCTGAATATTTATTATACCGAGAAAAAATAGCAAGAGACTCGGTTGTCTCTTTTAATATACACTAATTATTTGATGCAAAAAATAATTAGATCAAATTTTATGTTTTGAAATCCTTATATAATAATTTTGTCCCAAAATATTACATAGACAACTAATAATGGAATCGATTGATTTTTAGTACGACCATAAAGCGTTAAAATTGTTAAGTATTTAATTCTATGCACACATAATAACAGTCATAATCACTATTTTGACGTAAATATATAACATGAATACGACATAAATGTTAGCTATGTTAGTTAGTATTAGTTTTGATTATAATGCATAATAATGATCATGCTGCGAAATCGGTCATTACAATATCTAGTGCTTCAATAGCATGTTATTTAGGCTTAATTAATACCCAAATTTTCTCTTTAAAACAAATATAATGACATGGAAGTGTTTTTTCCTGTTTTATCATTATTTTTTACAAAGAGCTGTAAATTAGATCAGTCAAAGTAGACTTCCTGTTGCGAACATTATTTTGTGTCATTTGGTGATTACGAATTTGTCTTTCTATATGTTATATATATATTCATAAAATTACGTGAACTGATTATGATTATAAGGTTTTTCGATAATCCGAAAATATAACACAAAATGTAATTCTTTCTAATTTAAAAGTCATATTAATATAATAAATATACATTAATAATAATGTATATTTCAAAAACAATCCTATATTTTTATTAGAAAGTTTTAGATAACTTTTGAGGTAATTAAATCAAGATATTGCGACAGATGCAATAATTTAAAATAATTACATAAAAGATCCAAGACCGTCAGCTAGAGCACGTGAATCTTAACCGACGATTGTGGGCTTAAAACTGAGCTACAACAATTAATTTTCATGTGGTAATTTGTTTTTATAATTCATCAAGTATTTGGTAACGGTTGACGGTTTGGCGGTGAAGGGAAGTATCGTCAGGATAATCCAAAGCGAGTCCAAATATAGACACCGGAATATTAACAGACTTAACGTTAAAAATATTTCTTAAACTAAATTTCGTTTAATGAAAAACAATATAAAAGTGCAAATAGATCAATTGATTGATGGAATGAGAAATATTCCTCATTCTACACATCGCCAACATGCCTAGAACTAAGATCTTATGTCCTATTTCGCTGTAGTACACGGTACACGGGTCTATTCACCCTACAAACTAAAAATAATTGATGAGTCTGTGGTACCTGAGCCCTGTCCTCAAGGTTACACCTAATGATTAAAAACTACCACTACTGATTAAATCATTACATTAATATATATTTTATATCGTAGAAGCAACAACTTGTCTCTATCAATTTGCTTGAGTAGGAATGATTAAATATGATATTCTACATAATGACGAAATCATTTTAATAACTGACAAAATTTATTGATAAATCTATTTATGGATGAAAACACATTTATATAATATTAAGCAAGACTATTATTATAGAAAAGTTTAAAATATATTTGCTTAATATAATAAATGAATGTTATTTTACAAACGGAAGTAATTAAAAGTAAAAATTTGACAATTATAAGAATTTTGTAAATTAATTACTTTATTATTATTAAATTGTTTCTGGAGTTAAGTTACTTGAGTAAGTATGAATCAGTAATAAATCTGATAATCATTAATATTAAATATAAGCTGTTATGAATTATTATTATTATTTTTTAATATCTTACTTAATCTGATTTTGTACTAGTAACACTAGTAATAAGTTTAATCTGTACAATTGCATATTTATAATTATTGCACTGAGTATCTTGGCAAAAAAATAAAAATCTTTTATAGTTAAGGAAATTTTTGGCTTAAAGCCTGACCATAATAAGTTAAAAAAGTTGGCAGCAGTTCTAAAAATTGAGTAATTAATCACTCATACTACTTTAATTAGCGAAAAAGCGCAATCGAATTGTTAATATTCAACTGCCTGTGGCTTGTATAATTATTTAATTTAATTTTGATATAAAATTATTACAATATTTTTATTCATATCGATATAACTTAATGGAATTAAAAGCACTTCATTACTTATCTGAAATAACGATTTTTAAGCTTAATATGACTTTAATAAGTATATTATGTAAATACGATTATGTTGTGTATGTTTTTGATGTGTGTGTATAATATTTATATGTATAATTGAAAATACAACACAACTATGTTCTAAAGCTGATAGAATTTATTGATAAGATTGTCTCAAGTTCGATTGGAGGGTCAATGTCCTTACTTAAAAATGATAATTTCATTTTTCTTATAGTCGTTACTATTATCAAAAGTTAGTTTGGACTTTAATTAATATGAAACATTGTTTCTTGTTCATTAGCGGCAACACGTAAGCCGTGACGGCAAACGACATGACGCTCTCTTCTGACGTCATTTCCCCTCTCTACCGCCACACTCTACACTCCCTTGTTCTTGCACGTACTTCAAACATACTTCGGGCTATATATTCTTATAATAATAAAAAGGTGTGTGTGCGATTCACACACGATAGAAGTGAAACTTAATATAAAATAGTATGTATATTTCTGTCTCATTCTTTGCTGGCTTCATCCTACATATTTATGTATTTGTGTCTCTTACCTGTCGTTTTTTCCGTTGCATCCGGTTTGAAATCACAACGATTCTAAAGAAGTTTCATATATAATAAGAAAAAAAATATAACTATTTTAGTAACGAAACGGATGTTTTTAATTTATTCTTCATATTTCCATCCATCTTCAATTATTAATTCTCGGAATATTCATCAATTTCGCTGTTCCACATTTGCCCAGCGTCCCGTGACAGCTACGTTTTTTTAATTAGTCGAGACGGACGACGTTACTTTTCAATTAATTGTAATCAATAAACTTCGTTAATATACATAAATATATTAATATAAACTGGCACTGAATGTTGATAGTGTATGTTGTGGGTTATTTTATTACATGTCTTTTTTGTCTCTTTCATTTATTGCCTAGATAAAATAGTAGATACCGAGATGCTAGGTTCAAACATCAGGTCGAACTTTTTCAGTCCAAATATAAATAATACCATCTTAAATTCACTTTTTTATTGGGGTTGTTTATTCGCCTTAAATATTTAAAGTGTTTATTTTTCATTATTAATAATAATTAATTAATTAATAATTATTTTTACATGGATACTTCTAAAAATAAAGAAGCAATTTAATCACATTATTGTGAATCCATGACTGACTAGATGAATTTTAATAAATACCGCGATAAAAGTTAATATCTGTTAGCTTAAAGGATAGTTTTATGTTCAATCAGAATATTTAATCTATGTTCAATCCCATATAAATGACGTAGTACAGAGAGGTTGTGCTTTTATAATACCTTTAAGTCTCTAAGCTAAAATTATGCATATGTATCCATCATAACTAAAGAATACGCCATTAGAAATCTTGTTAAGATTTGATGGATAGATTTTGCATGCTTAGTATCAATAGGTAATGATTTTTTTTACTCTTTTGTAAATCTTGGTAAGGATTTTTCTTTACTCATTTTGAAGATCAAATAACAAATTTGGACATCCAAGTATTTAAATTGAATAAATATTTATACCAATAAAGCGAGCTATTGAAATATGATTTAAATATTCTCCTTATTAAAAAGAGCTCACAACACTTTTTTCGAAGATTTTTGACAATCGCTCCGAGTCTTACTTGGCGCAAAGGTTGTCCATTGCCATACAGCGCGGAAACGCGGCCTGTGTGGTGGGCAGCTTTGCGTCGGGTGAGAAAGGGGTATAATTGTCCTGGATGTAGTGAAGCAATACACAATCGGCTTGAAGAATTACTCTGACAAGCATCACAAAAGAGCTCTTAAAATTATATAATCTTTTTCTGCGTATATTTCTTAATTGCGGTTACAGGAAATATTAGGTTTTCTAACTATAATTATGTTAATAAATACATTTTATTATTACAAATAGTATATTTGTAATTATAAAAATCTATTCTTCAAGGACCTTTAATTTATTTGTATTGTTTATTTTATTTAGAATTTTATAAACGTCATAAAATAAAATTAAGCAAATTTATTAAATTTGGTCTTAAAAATGTGCTCAACGAAATAACAGATCTTTTGTTTCAGGTTTCACGTTTTATTGATCGTAAACTTTAAGAATACTCTTTGTATTGGTTCAGCACGAATTCTTCCCCTTAATGCTGAGCGTGCTTAGCGGAGTTTCAGTAAATTAAACAAAGTCATAAATTATATAGAGAAATAGCAATAAAATGTAAGCGTAATACAACATAAATTCAGCTTAAGTGGATTACATACATTTGGGTCAAGAACAACACATTCTTATGGGTTAAAATTACTACTTCTTATAAGGGCCTGTCTGAAACTGCGTAGCGGTTTTTTTGTTTTGTTATTTCTAAGAAATTAGATAAAAGCCCGTAATTTTTTCCTCAGTTCTGAGTTGTTTTATTACCGAGTCAGTTTTAGTTTGATATAAGTTGAGAAATTACAACGCTTCTATTGAATAAAGATACTTAGCTATTAAAGTACAGCATTCATATGTCACTGTACAGTATTACGCGTAAATGATGGCACTATAAACTTCCAAGATTGTTCAATGTTCTCGGGTAGTAAGAAAATAGTCTTAGTCTTACTACTGTCGTAATGTCGTATTGAGAGAGAAACAAATAGTAAGGGAATTTTGAGTGTTTCTGGATTTACGCATACACTTTAATATTAGTACTCTTTTTAATATTACATGTACATTAGATGATTATTGTTAAGGAATTAGTTACTGTTCTTTTTATTTTTAACTTAATAAATTTAAAACTATCAAAAATACATTCATAAATAATTCATATTACCTACTTAGCTCAAGATTATATCTACTACTAATATATAAATCTCAAGAATTACTGTTTCGAATTTAAAAAATATTTTTGTGATGTATAATCCTTTTATCGAGAAAGGTCCTAGGTTGATTTTTATTAATTATATTTTTATTAATTATACACGGGTTAAACCACGTGGCACAACTAGTAATTGAAAACATTGCGTGGAGATAATATTTGCTGCTATCCATGCGGTATGTGTATGTATACTTGTATATGATTGACTCCGTATGTAAAATAGTAAAAAAGTTACGATTGAGATTTCTTCTGAGATTTTTCTATAGAATCTCCATTCTCAACCGCTGGTAGCTTCACGTTAATACTGTTACAGAACGATCTTCATCATCATCATCAAGCCTTGATGAGCTTTTAATGATTTATTTTAGATTTCATATATGACAACCAACGTACCCTAAATATATATCAATGTATTACTGTTACGTTTATTGACGAGTTTAATGTGCTTGCAATTATACGATATACGAGCAGACCCTGTGGTACTGGGTTCAAATTCTCAAGTCGGGCCAGTAAAAAGTTATAGGGATTTTCTGTCAGAAAATTCTCAGTAGCAGCCCGGAGTTTGGAAGTTGGAAGTGTGTACACTCCCGTGCCTCGGAAAGCACGCTTAGCCGTTGGTCCGGTGGTTGAACTCATTCCGGTCGTGTCCTATTGCCGTCCCATCGGATTATGAGAGTAGGGAATAGTGAGTGCACGTGTGTTTACGCACACACTGGTGCACTATAATATCACCTGCGTATTTGGCTCATCTCTCTTGAGATAGGCCGCCTTGGCGGAAATCGTTCTGGAGGACGTTATTTACTTATACGATTTAAGATACTGTCAAAATCACACTTTTAAATTAATTAAGATAAAATTTAATTGGATGGTCCGTCACTTTTCACGCCGTTAATAATATTCAAAGACTCGTCTTGTAGTTGTTTCTATATAAAAATGCTGAAAAAATAAAAAAATATCTGAATTGAATATGATTCTATAGTTAATTAGGTGTTCATTACACGTCAGGTGGAATGGTTTTTATGTCTGAATGCGCAATTTATGCTTATCCTTATATTACATTTTTATTATGTATATCAGCAGTTATGACTTTCCGAGGTTGTTTTTTTTTTTATAGGAAGGCGGACAAGCATATGGGCCACCTGGTGGTAAGTGGTCACCAACGCCCATAGACAATGACATTGTAAGTGATGTTAACCACCGCTTACTTCGCCAATGCGCCACCAACCTTGGAAACTAAGATGTTATGTCCCTTGTGCCTGTAATTACACTGGCTGACTCACCCTTCAAACCGGAACAAAACAGTACCAAGTACTGCTGTTTTGCGGTAGAATATCTGATGAGTGGGTGGTACCTTCCCAGACGAGCCTTCACAAAGCTCAACCACCAAGTAAATGTGGTTGGCGGTAGGTGGTACATGTAAGTATTCGCGATGTAAGAAATGTTGATCATTATACAGCGCCAGTGTTTATGGGCGGCGGTGACCACTTACCACACCAGGTCGACTGCCCGTTCATTTATTTTATAAAAAAATAAAATACCACGGTATATCTCTATACAAGTATTAATTACTACAGATATTTATTATTACCTAAATTGTTTTCAAATTAAAATCTTTATACCTTACAAATAATTTAAAAATTTGAGCATTTAATTTGCAATGCCTTTCTTGAAACCATTAACGTTGAAACCTTACATAAATAAATGCTAATTGGATTTCAGAAAATACTACATTTTATTTAACGTTCTTCTGAAATGACTGTTTCTTGTAATAAAATAAATCCTCAATCGGCTGAAGCCGTACCTGTAAAGAGATATTTAATTCATTATATAATAATAATAAATTACTTATTTCTGAGTTCTAAGTGTATTCATCTACACTCTGAATATTTACCCGCAACTACACAAAAAAAAAGTTCTATTGAAGTTGTAAACTATTACCATAATTTTATTTAAATATAGACCCATGTTATTTTAATAATGACTGACATTAACAAGTGACCACCCTTATGATTACTATTATCTTTTAGAATTTAATTTTAACTAGGCTCAATGTTATTCAATTAAAAATAATGGAAATACACAATTGGCGATAATGTAAAAACAACATGAACAAAAAAAACAGTTGGATAGGTAGAGGTCATCAACCTCTACCTTTTTTAAAAGCGGATTATTATAATAGTTTGTAAGAGCTGTAGACAAGACCTTAAGACCAGTTAAAAAATAACAGTATTGTATTGAAAGATATTGATCATACTGAATACTTTACTTTATTCCGTCCGTCCAAAAACAACTGTTGAATTTATTAATCTAATCAACTTATCGATTCCTCAACCGTCACTTCAACTTACGTAGAAACTTGTATTTGCTTTATCGCACGTCAATGCTCGTATTCGGTCGAATTCTACATTTCTTTGAATACAATACAAAATTCAATAACGAATATCGATATTCAAACGTCATTTCAAATCTTACTCTTCTTACACTATAAAGACATTCTTGTGTGTTTGCAAAAATAATTTGTACAAATACTTCATATGAAGTAAATATAGGATAGCAGATAATATACTTTTATATAGTTTAGTATCACTAATGTATATTCGAGTATTTATAGTTATTTAATTTTTTGTCAGGTGGTGAGAAAATCTTGGTCAAGAATTCTTGGACAACGACTATATAAATTAAAAAAATAATTGTTATAATTTAAACAGACTATTATTTATTTAATTTTTGGTTATATTTGTGAGTCATAATGTGCAAAATTTTAATATCATTTTCACAGCGAATTGAGCTGAAATTTTGCACACACTACTGCTAGTGATATTACAAGCTAGTAAATTCTAAATCAAATCAAAATATTATTTATTCAATTAAACTTTCAACAGCATTTTGAATCAAGTAAAACTACTGAAGGTTTTTTTAATATTCAATGGAAATCATAAAGAGTAGCGTTAGGGAGAGTCAATTTTTGAAATGTTAAATTTTTATTACATTTGCGAGTTATTACGTTACATATTCATACCGTTTTTACGTGGAACTGTACGTACAATACGCACCTGAAAAGCATGGTTATACGAATGTCGTTGTTTACAGAACAAGCGATACCTCGATTGACTGGAGTCATTGTTTGGAGCGGAGCGTAGCTCCATTGTTGAGAGAAATGTCATAGCGCCAGCCTACATTGAATACATTTACACACCTATACGTTATGGCTGCGAATGTTGCATGATACTATCTCGTTAGACAGTGTGATGCAACCTTTCATTGAACACAATATCAATACAAGTTACGTTTAAAGAAGAAAAAAACTCGTATGCATTTTAATTTACAGCTCATAAATGGCGTCATATTTTTAATACACACGAAAAATAAAGTTTTTTCTAAGAGACTGGTTCAAGCGGTGATTTAGGGCCATGGATTATGTGTCATATTTGTGTACAAATTTATCTTTTATTAAAAATACCTGCCATAAGAAAGCACCATTATATTATATATATGAACATATTGTTAAATTATCGTTAAATAGAGTTGTGTGTACAAATTTGTATTAAGAGACGGGTTGGCCAATTCGAACAGTAGGGCGTAAAGTTCTGATATATAAAAATATAAATATGAAAGGATTATGTTTTTTAACAAAAGTTAAAAACAAATTGTAGACGGTCTGAAATATTTAATTGTATTTTTCTAAGATTTTGTTGTCTAATGGGATAACTTACATACATACATACATTATAATATTTTTTGATATTAGAAGCATTTAAAAATGTATTGCAGACAAAAAAAAACCTACGACAATATATACCCTTGTTTTTTTTCAGTCATTTGGAATGGATGCGCGTTTCAACTTTGAACAAATTTGCTGTAACTGAAACGCCATGTTTGCGAAGTATTTTTTTTTATTATAGAACTGCTATAGGTTTTATGGATGTGAGCGAGTTTTTAAAATAAAAAAATGTTATAATTTTAAAATACAACATTTTTTTAAAGTTTTCTTTGGATAGTTTCCAGTGCGATTGGTTTTGAAAGGATACGTTGATTTGAATGATTTGTTTTAGTTTTTTTTAAACTCACTGAAGTCCAAGCTGTAAGCAATTGTTATCCCAATAAATATGTTATTTATAACACATTAACATTGATTTGTGCTTAAGGTATAGGCGATAAAAGGAATGCTTATATTTCTAGTATTTCCAATGTATTTGGGATAGCGGTGACCACTTCATATAGGGTGGGCCATTTGGCTGTCCGCCTATAACTACCTATAATATATATACACATAATTTAATCGAACAGTACACGCATTTATTTTTAAATCTTATTAACGTTGCATAAAGTTGTTTTTGTTAAAACACCACCGGCATATCGGTACAAAAACTCAGCTAGGAAATTGAATCGGATTTAAAAGATACTCTAACGTAGCGACTCTTACAATAGTGCCGGATGCAGAAAATATGATTTCACAATAAGCTTTCTATGATAATATTATTCCTTTGAAATGACAAAAACCTTCTAATAGACTTTAAAAATTAGGCACTGTAATATTATAATCCTACCACGAGATTTAAACACTCTTATGTTTCATTTATTAAATATAACCATCAATAGTATATCTTAAGAATTTTGCCTATCGGAGCAAGAGCATGCTCAAACTCACTTGGACTCTATTCTCGTACTCATGTACTATGATAGACCGAAAAACTAATGCCAATAGAAAGAGATCAGGCGGATGACCAACGAGTTTACACGTTTGTCCTACTACTTTGTTAGAGAGTATAATAGTAGTTGTTTTAAAAAGTGCTTCTGATACTTTCTAAAATATAATTAAAACACACTTTTTGTCAGAACTACTTTCCCAACAAAACATGAACAGCAATAAACATGTATTCGCATTTCATGATTCTACCAAAAAAAAACTAAAAATAAACTTTTAATTTAAATGGTAAAATGTAGCTTCATTTTTAAGCCCTTGAAGAGATGACTTAAAAATACTGAATAATTATTTTTTCATTTCATGTCCGCTATATTTGTGATTAAAATGAACTTTTCCGTGAAACCTCTTATCCAATATTAAAGTCATTGAAGATTTAGTTATATTTATAACTAGCTGATACCCGCGACTTCGTCCGCATTACTTGATATATTAACAAAGTTTTCTTATGAAGGAAAGAATAAATAAAAAGATACAAAATATACTTTGTTTAAACATACATCACTGAACACGTAGTGCATATACAAATCGTTATTTCTTGAAACTTTAATAACTTTATTAAATGAAGATATCGCAATATTTTTTTTATAAGGGCCAAGTGTCTACGAAATAAAATTTAGAAAATTTCATTGAAATCTATCCAGTAATTTTTCCGTGATGCGCGCACAACTGCAGACCTCTATCATTTTATTTATATAGATATTTTAAAATGTTACTAATATCATTTATATGCTTGTTGGCAAGGAATTTCTAATACACCTATTTTCCTCTCAGCTAAGCGTAAGCCTTGTGTAAGGAATGGTAATGTCAATGAACGAAGGCAGATTGAACTTGGAACCAAAGTATGAATTTCGAAGCTTAAAATATTTTTTGACACTTTATTTTTATTTGAATTAAAGTGTCGTCGTTAAAAATACAGTTTTATAAATGTATATATTATTGTTTATTCGATAAGCGATGACGATATAGTAAACATTTTGATATTTCAATGGGTAGATTGTCATAAGAAAATATATTTTTACTTTTATGCCACGTAACTGATATGTTTGAAGGAAAAATACATTTTTGATATACATACCTCGAAAGGTAAACCTTATGAATTTTTATATGGCCCGGAAACGTTTAGAGACTTGTTCAAATATAGCCCGTGGTCGAATATACTTGGAAATGTAAAACAATTTGGGGACAGTAATATTTTGTTTTGCTTCCTAAAAAGTTAGCAGGTAAAATATTTTTTGTATAAATGACGACGATAATAAAGACATTGAATCACAAAATAAATTTTGATAAGTTTGACAAAGATGAGTTTCCAATTAAATTAAGCATACAATTATTTGAGGTTCGTGTAATAACTTTTGCATGTATGGATGCTTTTTTTTTATCGAAAGTCGTTAGCTTTATTAGCTGAAATTATCGTAACCTCAAATGAATCTTAAGAATTTTGTACAAATATTATATTTTTATATAGTTTGTAACAACTGTATAAAATATGGGTTTGATTAAAAACTCGATATTGTTGTAGACAGCAAACATTATTCGTATTTAATTCGTTACTTAATAAAACAGCAGAATAAAGAAACAATACATAACTGAACATCAATTAATCTGTCGAAGAAGTAAATAATATACGAAAGTTATTAATCACTAATAAATAATTGGAGTATGTATCCGACGTAATTTTAGCTTTAGTCACATCGTAATATTAAATTATATCCTGGATTAATATTTATTTTCCATCCCGAAAAACAAAGAGAATTCCCAGGGGACAGAAAAATATCAAAAGAAATAAATAAACTAATAGGACATAAATAATATAATAGGAAAGAAGTCGAGAAGTATTTTATCTATAAAAAAAATATATTGTTCATTGAGTATTGTGGTAGTCCTCATATAATAAATACTAAAAAAATTATTAAAACTCTATTTAAAATGTACTATATTATAAAATTATGTAAACATGAACCCAGACGGCTCTGTAGATATCACACGAGAATAATTAAACCGTCTTCGACCGAGGGTTAACTGGGTTAATCACTAAGATACTCAGTTTCTTCATTTGTTTCGACGAGCCGGTTGGCGTGGTTGGTAAGACACTTGCCTTTCACGCCGCAGTTCGTGGGTTCGATTCCCACCCAGGACAGACATTTGTGTGCATGAACATGTCAGGGTGTAGTTATCTATTATAAGTATGTATTTACAAAAAAAAGTATTATATGACAACTGATATACTTAATATCAGTTGTCTGGTTTCCATAGTACGAGCTCTGCTTAGTTTGGGATCAGATGGCCGTGTGTGAATAAAGTCCCTTTATATATATATAAAGGGATATATATATATATATATATATAATAAAACAACTGTTCGATTTAGAAAAACTTTTTTTAAATTTGTATAAATGTCCATAACATAGTGGAAGACCAAATTTGTTGACTATAATAACTTATACACAAAGACATTATAATATAGAACATTTTATAGCCCGCAAAAATGTTCACAAGGGACAGTCACAGCCTCAAATATCCATTAAAAAGGCTCAACGTTTTAAACAATTCGAAACAGAATAATGTTTTCAACTAATCTATAAAGGGTATCACCAGGAAATGTCGGTTATTAATACAGGTATAATTTTATTTCCCCCAGCGGTCGTCGCCGAATGCCCATCAGTTACGCAATTAAAGCGTATGAAACGTTCTCCTCCTCTGAGATTTGCATACAGATACGCCATTACAGTCGGCATGGCTTTATGGTTCGAGCATGACATGTGCCATAAATGTTAACTATTTTTGTATCAAACTCATAAACCACAATTGTACTTTTATTCAAATAAGTCAAGTTAAACAATGAAACATAACAAAGGTTGATAGCCGCATGGAATTATTTATTAGAGATTTAGTTTAAATTGGTGCAAGCTCGTCTGGGCATATGTTTGCACCAAAAAGCAATACCTACATAGTATATTTGTGTCCCAATTTGAAGGGAATCTCCTTTATGTAGGGAGTATAGTGTATCTGCAGACTAACATCTTATCGTTCCTAAGGTGGTGCATCGATTATGTAAGTGTATATTTCTAGCCAATGTCGTCAGCGGTGGTGATTACTTACCATAAGTTATGTCTTCTTATTTTAAATAATAAACAAGACATTGCTTTTAGTTTAACAGTAATATTTATGATTGTATAGTCTTTAAACAGACATATTTAAGAACGCTAGCATTACTGACGCGCCCCTGTCGAAACGCGATCTCATATTAAATAAATCCGTCGTCCTCTAGTCTCAACTGCGACTGATTTAAGAAAAAAAACCGGACAAGTGCGAGTCAGACTCGCCCACCGAGAGTTCCGTTCAAATTTGTAGGTACAGATTTAGGGTTATATAACAAAATTTTAAATTAAATAAGCAGGTATGCAAAACAGTGCAAGCTTATAGGTACTACATACAACAGGTACCTTTACTTATAAAAAGAGAATTCATTTTTTCAATCTTCGTCATAAATCGAAATTTATACATGATAAAAATAATTAAAACTCTGCTTAAGATTGTGCTAATGAAGGCCCTTTCATACGATACCCCACATGACACGGTTAACTCAATTTAAAATTTAGACCGCCGTTTCTTGCATAAAGACCCTGTTTTTTATGATTTAATTAGAAATGTATAGTTTTCAAATTTCGTTATTAATCGAAATATATGTTTTTTACGCCATAAACTGCCATATCTTTTTTGTGTTAACTTAGAAGTTTGATTTCCACGCGTTCCCGAGACAAAGGGCGTTGACAGACAGACAGACGGACGGACGGACAACAAAGTGATCCCATAAGGGTTCCGTTTTTTCCTTTTGAGGTACGGAACCCTAAATATGTAGTAATCGTCAAAAGCTTTTATACGAAAGAATTTTATAAAAAATCTCGCGAGGCAGTTCCCGATTGTTTTTAATTAATTTTCTATAATAGCTGTTGTTTCAGTAATATATACATTATACATACATACAATACTTTATAACATTACTAAATATAAGAACTTTAAAGATTACAGGAAATTTTGTGATGTTTTTCCTTTGGGAAATTCGTATTCTTTTATCTTTTTCATCGAACACAACCCATGAAAATGTTATGTAGGTACATAAATTATTTTATTTTTAGCTTTGAATTGGATTAACCCATATATTTTTTTTATTGAAGATTAGCCGTTTTACTTTGTACTTTCTCTTAAGAGTACCTTTTTTAAAATAAAATTATTAGATAATAATTATTATAATATCAATGTTGGCGTTTAGTTAAGCGTTACGATTCTATTAGTAGTGTGTACTACAATAGTTCGAGGGGTCATGATCGGGTCAGCGACTTTAACATCTCCAGGCGGACTACTGTATACAGTTTAGCTTTTGAGGCTTCTTCGATCTTCAGTTAATATCAGCATATCCTTTACACTATATCATATTCTATGCATACCATATGCATGTACGAAAATATTTATTTCGTTAAGTATATCTTACGAACAAAATCAATATAAACAAGTTTCATGGTTAGCTTTTATAAGATATACTATAACCAATAATGGTTTATCTAAAATAAATAATACTCATATAAATTGGTAATTAGAAGCTGAAATGTCTTTCATAATTTTTTTAAGGACATAATAAAATAACAGCATATTTAATTCAATCAAATGCAGTGTAGAGTTTTCATTTGCATCAGTCGAAGTATTTAAGTCTTGATACTGTACACACACTTAGTATATTACATCTCCTTAATATTATCATGCATGGTAATGCTTTGGATCTATAATTATCATGTATTCTAGTAAATTTAAGGTCCACTTTGACAATCACTTAGTCATTCAGTAAGATTTTTTCAGACGAGTATTATGCGAGAGAAGTGATCGGTTGGCGAATGTATCTATATTTTATTCATTAAAATAAATAAGCACAGGATAAATGTCCTTTTTTTTATTCATAAGATTATGAATCGTGTGGTGGAAGTTATTAATTTCTACTATACTTAAAACAAAGTTTTTTAATTATACTTATAATTTCTACTATATTTAAAACACCCTTCTGAGGAAAGTACACGCGATGTTTTTCTTCGACACCAAGCTCGAGATAAATCAGGAACACAAATTAAGCACACATTACGTATAATTATAAAAAATTACATCGTTCAAGCAAACGGCTTAACTGTCATAATAAATCTGTTGTATAAATAAAATAAGTACAGAATAAATTTAATCCTATTTTATTAAATAAAGACCATTAAAAAACGTAATCTCCTAATCGCATAAGGCACACATAATATATTCACATTAGTCTATTCGTTCAGCTTTGATCATAAATATACAAAAACTGAGGAAAGAGAGCCATCAGAGGGAGATATTATCGATTAACTGACCGTTCGGAAGTTCAGCCCCTCGGAGCATGAATAGACCGGCCCCTTTGTAATCAAAACAGTAATCAAACGATATGAATTGGGGGATGCGAGATATAACTTTATTAGAATTTTAAATAGAATGCAAATTTATAGTACAAGTCCTTCAACGATTTTTAGTCTTCATTTTAAAAAGGATATTATTACGTTTAGCCGTACAGTTTTGTTAGTTAATAATTTTCCTCCCTTGTTTTAACATCTGTTGAAATGTGAACGCAGTTGAATATCTTTTAGTCTGTCATTCTCATTGAACGCATATTCCGTAGTGTACAATAGATTTTAAGTCATATTCGAATTGAATAAGTTATACCATTTCCATTTCCATTCACCGTATTTTGGTGAATGATACATTATCAGGTATTGTGAATTATTAGAAATTTATTGTATTTTTATATATTTAGCTCAAAGAACAAAAGAAGATTAAAAAAAACTAGGTTAGTGGACTTGCACAATGGTTATAACCCGAAAATTTATTATTTTATTTGAAATAGTTGTATTTGTAATATTTGTTCCTTAAGTTATACAATACACAGATCATTAATTAAAGTATAAACGGCCGAATACTGAAACGTCATTCAAATATGAAGCGGATCTTAATTATTTGAGACGCCGTTAATTTAAAATTTCGCATACTAAATTTGAAATTGATGGCGTTCCAAATAATTAAGTTCCATTTAATATTTGAATGACGTTTCAGTATTCGGCCAAAAGAGAGTCACTAACGATAAGAAGCTACCAAATCATATACGACCAACATATTTGAAATTAAAAAGAGACACCAATACCTAAATAAGTGACGCAATATAAAAAAAAACATTTTCGGATTTATGAAAAGGTTTTTGTTTGAAATAACGCATAAGGAAAAAGGCGTCGAGCTAGCAGTAAGATGTATGGAATGGGTAATTTGGCCGGATACAGACGGAGGGATCGTTTGGCGCGTTATTAATATTTTCATAGTATTTATTGATACTTCTTCGTTCTTTACAATTTAAATAAAACGTTATATAAAGATAGTAAGAATAATATCGATTGTCACTGCCTTTCCTGTATGGTTCTGCCTATTTTCCTTGGCTTATGTTGAGAGCTCTGTGCCAGTACCCAGCTTTCTAAGAATACCAGTCCGCGAAGTAGAAATTAGATGGGTCTGCGTGGGTACAGTAAGTACATCACCTCTAACCACAGGAGTAGTGAAGACAAATAAACAACTTTGACATTCAATTGACGCGATATGATTGGTCGAGATCTTGAATAATCTATGATATCATATGAATTATATGTCACATTAGGAGTAAAATTAAAGTGGATATAATTCAGTGGAATAGTTTTATATTACAAATAAAGATATATTATAACTAAACAGTTTGTGGTACTATAAGCGAAATTTTCGATTGGAATAAGCTACACATGCACATATATAATATACTAGCTGATACCCACGACTTTGTCCGCGTTGCTTGATATATTAACAAAGTTTTCTTATGTACGAAGTAAAAAACATCAAAAAGATCGCAAGCAAAAATATACTTTGTTAAAACATACATCACTGGACACGCAGTGCATATACAAATCGTTGTTTCTTGAAACTAATAACTTTTTATTAAATGAAGATATCGCAATTTTTTTTTAAAAGGGTGTCTAAGAAATAAAATTTAGAAAATTTCATTAAAATCTATCCAGTAGTTTTTCCGTGATGCGCAAACAACTGCAGACCTCTATCATTTTATTTATATAAATATATCATGAATAGAGAATTCATATGCTTGTCATGTTCATAGAGCGTGTAATTGCTCCACTTAATCTTACCAGTATAACACAATGGCCATTATTATTCGGCGGTATTATATCATGAGTCCAAACCACAAAATGACAAATGTGGTTTACACTTTTTTTTGAACGAAACAAGCAACTGTATACATTCCCCAATAAGAACGTAGTATTAAAGGGAATGTTCACGCGGCGTTTTCGCGTCCGTAATCTGGACAACGCTCGCCAGCCAACCAATTATCTACGTGAAATAGTGTCCTTATTAGAGCTCTTACTTTGTACCGGCTTAAACAGGATTACGTTGGCGTAAGTAGCCGTCTGTATACCGAATTCTGTTTAAATAGTTATACCTTTGTAATTATTTATGTTCCTATGCGGTGAATTATGAATTATTGTCGACTTTGTGTAACAATAGCTAAGTACCAAAAATAAGGAGCTCTTTTGTTTTAATTTTGACTTTAAAGTTTGAAGACTTTTTAATATATTTTGTTAAGTGTGGTTAACCACACTTAACAAAATTAAAAGCATGTTTAACCATGCTATTTTCGGTATAAATTTTAAAATATTATTAACATTTTAATAAAAAAATAAACTTGTTGATCGGTGATTTCTCTTTCTTGTTTATGAAAAGGTGTAAGTGTCAGATTATTTACGAGTAAAATGCACGAGCTTATTTAAAAACATAAGATTATGTTTTATAAATTAGTCTCAGTAAATGATTGCTAATGGTCGGTCATATACCGACGGCAACTGAGACTGTTAATGCCTACATTTACCTGGCTAAATAAAAAGTAAAGGACTCCATTGATGAATTGTGATAAATGACTAGTTTTCTGACTACAATTTATCGCAATATGTTACGGAATCGCGTCGCGAGGTCGATAGTTAGAGGGATGATCGTCATTTGTCTCAGTGGCCGTCATGCGGGCGCTGTATCTCTGTTAACCGATTAAGCTTACCATTTAAAAATCGTACATAACATTCACATCATAGACATTTTGAAAAAAAAAAAACTAAAATTGTAAAAAACAACATATATATTATCGATATGTAAGTAATTCAAGTTCATTTTTTTAATGCGAATTGACATTGACAATGAGTACTACTTTTTTCATGAGTTAAATCGATTTCATCATTGATAGTAAAAATGATATGTTATTATCGTTCGTATTACGTTTTAAATAAATAATAACAATGTCACTTTTATTTTAACATAATAAAAGGCGAGTATATATCAAAATGTCCTCGGAATTTACTGCCGAGAAGACAAAGGTAAATAAAAGATCCGTAGTCGTACGTAAATAACATTTCTACCTTACCTAAATTTTTCTGCGGTGTGGAAATCTGTCCTAATAGTTCCCGAACGGCTCTTTATTTTAAGGGTTTATGTGATATAAGAAAATGTTTTCTCAAAATGATCCTTCCTTAGTATTGACATAGATAATGTACTCTTAATCCTGTGAGACACGTTCGCCGGGCTCTAGGGAGGTTTTCTAAAACAAAGACATGAGAAGAGATTAGAGGCGATATATACGTACTTATCAGACGGCCTCGCTAGAAATATCTTAACGGTACGTCGAAGATAAATATAGAAGAAAATATTCTGCTCTTATCTTTATTTATCTTTAATGGATTTTTTTCTTTTATATCCAAAAAGTGTATAATTAGATAAATAAGTTTTATATAGAATTCAATCCTGTAACGTGATGACTTTTTATATTGTATAGGTAGATGAACGAGGAAATGGGCCACCTGATGGTAAGTCGTCACCAACGCCCATAGACCTTGGCATTGTAGGCGATGTTAACCATCGCTTACATCTTCAATGCGCCGCCAACCTTGGGAAATTAGATGTTATGTCTCTTGCGCCTGTAATTCCACTGGCTCACTCACCCTTTAAACCGAAACACATAGAATATCAGATGAGTGGGTGGTACCCAGACGAGCTTGCACTAAGCTCTACCACCCAATAAATTGATAAGTTGTTATAAGTGCATAGTAATTATTTTTTATATCATAATACTTAGAAAAAAATTCATTACTCCAAAACACAGCAGGAAAACCTTCTGACACTAGCATTATTTTTTTTTATTTTAAATACAATTTATTACGACTATCGACAGAAGCGATAATATCGTTTAAGACACTAATTTTTATTAAAATTGTTTTGCAAGCTCCTATTTGATATCGCAGCAATTAATCAATGGCAGAAATTGTTTATCAAACTCTGTCAGACGATGAAATCATATAAAAATTACTGCCACCAACTCCCTAGCTATTATAACAACCGACGATAAAACTTCATTACTTCAGAATATATACTTCCAAATATGAATACGTGTGTGACTGCAGACAAGTGAAAGTCTTTGTGAACAAAAGCATTTCTTTTAGAGTCTGCAATTCTCACACACAAGGTCCATTGTAATGACAGACAGACAGGAAAAAATTCTTGCATAATTCACGCTTCAGCCAGACAGGACGCTTTACTTAGATTTTTTTATAATGACCTTTATTTTGAATGGAATAAGAGTTATGTGTCGCGTTGTTTAAGGTATTGTTCTTTCATTTGCTTGTATTGTTTAGCCTTAGCACCATGTGGCATTGTAAAAACAGACCGGCACTCTCGTCCTTTAATCCGGAGCACTTAACCCTTCGCTCATTTGCATAAGTCCCGTCCGTTACAAGATGGGTTGTTCACTTTAATAAGACCTGAATGTCCATTCATTCAGATTATTCAGTATTTAAAGTATCAATTGGATTATTAATTATAGAACGTTTTATAGTATTTTTATCGTAGTTTCTATGAGAATCAACCAATTGTAGCATAAGAATCCTTTGTATCGTAAAATAATTTTCACTTAATTTAATATAAATACTATTTATAAGAATGATGGTAGATAGATTTTTAGTTTATAATATATTAACTACAAAATGTTGCATTATCATATATTTACAATAAAGCATTTCAATTAACTTATTTACTATTACAATGGGTAGCTTTAGTTATAACGGCAAAGTGCCATCAGAATACACATATTATTATAGCGTTTCGTACCATCCTTATACTTCGACTTTTTATTGGTATTATTATTTGTTATAATAGCGGTCCCAAATTCATATATTATGTAAAAATTTATACACAAGTATGATGCTAGAGATACAACACCATAATAATATATAAGCAGAAGACGTAACTTATTAATTCGATTCCTATTTTTTTTGTTTTTTTATTGCATAGGAAGGCGGACGAGCATATGGGTCACCTGATGGTAAATGATCACCAACGCCCATAGACATTGGCGTTGTATGAGATGTTAACCATCTCTTACATCGCCAATGCGCCACCAACCTTGGGAACTAAGATGTTACGTCCCTTGTGCCTGTAATTACACTGGCTCACTCACCCTTCAAACCGGAACACAACAATACCAAGTACTGCTGTTTTGCGGTAGAATATCTGATGAGTGGGTGGTACCTACCCAGACGAGCTTGCACATAGCTCTACCACCAAGTAATATATACATATTGCGTATGTACTTCTAAAAGTAAAATATTGATACATTTACTTTGATACAGTACTTAACATGCAAAGAAAATATATTATATCTGTTACGAAAACAATGAAGCCGAATAAAATATTCGCGAAGGAAGTCAATTGAAACGACTATTGAAGCCTTCGTAATGTTCAATGTATCTGTGGAAAACATAAGACGACAATACAAAAATGGCTAAAATTGGCAAAAAAGCGGAGTCACGCCACAAGTTTACCCAATAAATATTCCTAACTGCCGTTTCGCAAGGAAGCGAATGCTCGAAAACACAATGATGGCCGCCAACATAATACAATACTGCTCAGAACAAGTGAGGCATGTCCAACATATTCTATTTGTTGAGAAAATTGCGGCTGCTAAGTTTATTCCCCCGTTTAGTTTATTCCCCTTAGTATTGTTTATTTTATAAGTTCAGATTGAAAAGTATTGTAACAAATCGGTTTTCAATGAAAATGCGATTGCAACATTCCGTCATGTTATTGTAACTTATTGCTAATGAAAAATTCTGTTTGTACAGCTATTTGATTTTTATTGGCCACTAATTAATTTGCTGGGAACCGATTCGAGCTCGCAGTTAAAGTTCTGGAAAAAAATCAGAAATCGTGAATTTTTAATGTATTGATAATTTTACGATGGATATATTCGTATATTACTTTAAAGAAATCAAATAAACAATTTTAGTCAATATCAATAAGTAATAACATAAAATGACATTATCATCAAATAAGCGTCGATAATATTATGTGAAGTAAACAATAATGTTATAGTTAACGGCAATTGAAAACGAATAAAAAAAAATATAAAAGTAACAATAATAGTCTTACCGATTTAACTTTAACAATTTATAACAACTTGATAGGTATTACAATATGAAAATTACGTAGGTATACATCTTTTGACAGGTAAGAAAAATTGGTAATATAAAAGACATGACTCTCTCAGTGAGCGACGAAAGTTTGCGGAGAATAATGACAATCTATTTTTCTTCCTCGCTCATATAATTTGGATCATATGGCTGAGCACACGATTACGTTATAAGGATTCTGGTACAAAATTTGGAAGATTATATAATACATTGTAAATAAAGATTGTGGTCTTAACTTTTTTATAAGAAAATCGAAAATGATACTTTTTGGGAACGCATTTGGGAGTTAATGTTATGACTCCAATTTTGTGTTTTATAGAATGCCAGTGTGTGTTTTTACGTATATAATATTATGTGTGTACGTGTTGCTCGTTGACGAAATTTTGTTTTCCTATGCATTTGTAAAGTATAAATTATTATATTGCCTTCAAAAATAATTTCATCTAATGCGTCATTTTTTTCTTTTATACATGTCCACGGACTGACATGTATGATATATTTGGTTGTTTTATTATCTAAACACTGATTACTTATTATATTGTAAGTGTATATTGTGTTAAAATATCCGTTGTTTTAAGGCGCATTAATTAAAAGCTGTTTAAATTTTCATTACATTAGACACAAAAGGTTTTTATATAAAGAATTAGTTGTTTATTTGCTTGAATTAAAGATGTACCGTTTAACTCTACTGATGTCAAATGGTTTTCATATAATAGATAGTATCCAGATGATTTTTTAACATTAAATAATATAACTAACCAACCGAGTGAAAGACTAAAAACCAACGTTCCAAATTCAAAATATATATAGAATTAATTCAATAAATTTTGCTTAACTCGGAATACTTCTGTGGAATTCGGAATAATTTTTATTTGTATTCAAGGTAAATTAAGCTTGAAGAGAATTAATTTTAAAGTTAGATATGATTTGGCCTGGATTCTGAATCAAAGGAGCTTAATTGTGCTGCGTATAATTAGGCTGCTGAAGAATGGCACGTCGAAAGTAATTATACCTATTTAGTGAGGCTATTATACACATGCCATGAAGAGGTCCTTGATGTTTAAAGTACGCAACTTTTAAAAAGAAATATTATAAAGGTACAATTATTATGTATTTATTTTACATTGAATTTTTTAATGTTTGTTACATTTTTATGTAGACTGTAATATAGTATGACGTTATAAACTTAATCGCCTTATAATAGCAAATTTAAATTTCATTAATTCAAATAAAACATTTTCAATTTATTTTATTTTATTATTTTCATTTTTTAATAATATGTTATATTTAAATATGTGATATTACGGCAACAGAGGTTGATTAATATCAAATTTCAGACCGTGAACCAAGCAATAGATTTAGTAAGTTTTTACCTAACAAGTTTATTGTTGGAATTGCCCTATATAAGGGATTCAAGTTAAAGAATTCATAGTACGCAGTATACCCGCTATTATCCACTCTGGCCGGAATGGACTCTAGAGTATTTAGGAAATTTGCATGCCAATACTATTGGGAGCAAATCAGCTAAGAAAGTTTTGGGGCTGACTTCATTCGCTTGTTAAAATAATACTCATGACTTTTCGGAGTTTTCCCCAGAGGATCGAATGGTGTGCATATTGAAGTGGAAACTGTCGCGAGAGCGATAAGTCAGAATAGTATAATTATGTTAATTAAAATATTAAGAAGACTTCTGTGTTAAATTTAGAATAACTTTCATTATGTTATTGGAAGGAAACCTTGGCATAAAATAAAATGATAAACATTACTTTACGCGTTAAAATGTTGCAAAATTGAATTGATATATATATTTTTAATTTATGTAATTAATGCAGACGAACGTATAGAGCTGACCTAAATCAGATGGGAACCGATAGTTACCAGAAGGTATATATCGATATGGCAGTTGGCCATTGGGCACTAGCACTGCTAGATGTATACATTTATTTTTATAGGAAGGTGGACGAGCATATGGGCCACCTGATGGTAAGTGGTTACCGACGCCCATAGACATTGGCATTGTAAGAGATATTAACCATCGCTTACATTGCCAATGTGCCACCAACCTTGGAAACTAAGATCTTATTTCCGTTGTGCCTGTAATTACACTGGCTCACTCACCCTTCAAACCGGAACACAACAATAGCAAGTATTGCTGTTTTGCGGAAGAATATCTGATGAGTGGGTGGTACCTACCCAGACGAGCTTGCACAAAGCCCTACCACCAAGTAAACAATAACAATCAATGGGCTGTCATCTGGGCTAAAGAGGTTAAGTAAATATCATTTTAATGATTACTAGCGAGATTTTGGTGAGACTTATTTCTAAAGGAATAAATTACTGTCGACTGCGAATAACGTTTTTTTAAATAGATATGATATAATACAAGCCAACTCACCTAGATTTTGTATAATTACTTTTATTTGCGTTGTCACAAAAAGTCGAATAAAGTTTGACACTTTCGTTATCCATTATGAAATTCAAGGCGAGCCTTAAGAGAAACGCAACTATCATAGAAGTCAAGTTTTCCACTCAACTATCTTTTAACGAGCGGAATGAATATAATTCAAGAGTGTTTTATGTTCGGGCACCAAGTTTCATCTGCGGCTGCTTTTGAATAATGCTCCACATTAATAAACAGGGTCGCTTTCACTGCAGTAAGACTGTAAGAAGATATAATTAATTATGTCGCCCAGATAGGAACATCTAACGCGACAGAAACTATCACTTAGGACTTAGATCCTGACAGTCGGTCGCAAGCTGAGCAGTGACACAGGTCGGTCATAATTACTTCGAAAAACTATTTAATTTTAAACAATGAATGTATTTGCGACGAAAATAATTAATTTCATACAGTTATTTTTTTAACAATAAAAAAACTTCGATCATGTTTTTATTTATTTTTGATATACATGAAAACGAAATATAACGAACCTTAAATAACATCATTATTATTTTTTCCTTGCGTGTAATTAACGTTTTAAATTAAAACTGGACGAGAGATATGAAATATGTTATTCCGCTGTACATGTAGTACTGCCTTTTACAAGCATTATGTAAGATTTTTATTTTATATTGTGGAGTATTATTATAATATGGAACAACGCCTACAATTCCGCTGCACATGGAATGCTACAAAGGATATTACTACGGCTGCTGCGCCTAGAAGTGTATTGTTTTTCATAATTTTAAACTAGTATGTTGTTCGTTTCCTTTGTTCTGTAACAGCAAAAGCTAGGAGTAATGTTCCACAATGCCCTATATTTTCTATTCATTTTTATTTTAAATAAAAATATGCCTTATTTTTAACGCAAGAATCAATACAAATAGAATGAAAAGATAAAATGTGTAAACTAAAAGTATTATAAAAATCTAGTGAACCGAGTTTTGTAGCCATTTATATAATGAGGAATTGGAATTTATTTCAAATCGAAAGTATATAAAACATGAATAAGAAATAGAAGCCGTAGATATCTTGTTAATGTCAACAGAAGCCATCATGGAAATGAATTTCATCAATAATGCAAAATCTTACACGAGCAAGAAAACCAATGATATTTCACGCTAATGGGGTCGAATTTTTAATAGAAAGTCAATTTGTCTTCTTCTCGACAAGAAAAATAGAATTCGAACGTCTCTTTTATTTTATTTTTTTCTGAGATCACATTCATTTATTACATTGCGTTTCATTGTCAGAGGTTCTCTTGCGGACAGTTCCTCCCTCGGATCATTATCAACGCTTATTTTATCATTAATTTATCACTGTCCGACAAATTATCTGTTTAAAGAACCAGCGTCCAATTTGACAGGAGATAAATCAGCAGATATATTGTATGCCTTTTTATGTGCATTTCGAATAAAATTGTCGTTAATGGTATGGTAATGCTCTATGTTTTTTATGTGTTAATTAACATAAAAAGTATCAATCTCGATTTTTGCTCAAGTGATTAGGACTGTAAGGCATTCGTAAAATTTTATTTACAAATAACTTATAATATGGTGAATAATAATTAGCAGAGTGGATTAAAGAGAAGAGAATGTTTGGATTTTTAATTAAAATTGCGGTTCCTAATTTATTCTAGTAGGTACTTGTTCTTCAAATTTTAACTCTTATAAGGGCAAAATTTCATATACGTCGGGAGGCGCGGACCGCACGCGTCTTACCATTGTTTAAGCATCGTGCCCACATGTTACTTTTAATAATAATCGTATTATACGTCTTGACTCGTGATGTACGAAGTATACTACTTGCTGGGGTATACTATGGTGTTCCCTAGATAATTTTAATCACTAGTCAGACTTACAGAAGTGAGACTTTACTTTTAAGCATTACGAGATTTTTTATTTGTGCATCACCATTACTGGCTACTTGGTGGTAGAGCTTTGTTTTAACATTTAATTATGATGTTTGTATTAAAATTTATTTATGAGAATGTGATGAATAGAATATTAATTTTAATGTGACCTAATTAAAATAACATCATAATTATTCATAGAACTTATATTTTGATACAAATATGTATAAGTTCATTACGAGGGCTGAATTAGGATGACAGATAGAAATATAAGCTGTCAGGAGAGATTTGCAGATTTAAATAAGCATTAATATAAATAATGTGCCTTCAATTATAATTAAAATTACTAATACATAAGTACAAAAATTCCGCAAATTTCAAACTTTTGATGATAGAAAGAGATAAATCGTTATGTAACTATTCAACCACTGAACAGTGTTTATGAGTAAAGTAAATTGTGTATTTGATCGTCCAATTAATGTAAAGAGAAACAATAGATCCATCAATCAATTTATCAACGAAATGGATTGTCAAATAATGCATTACTTTCTCTCTCTCTCTCTCTGTATTAATAAGACTAGTGTAGCTAAAATTTGACAAGTCTTTTAATCGACTTAAACGGTGTGCGAAACCAATCGAACTAACGATTCCGAATGCAACGAACGCCAAACTATTGCAACGGTTTAACATTTCAACGTATTATCCGCGTCGCTATTATGATGGAATTGCAAATTTAAACCCTTTGTAAGCACTTTGCATTTGGAAACACAAATTCGCTTTTACGGTAATTTGCATGCTGTGTCACAGTTGCGGCGACTTCCGAAATGCTGCACCAAAATTGTACACATTGTGCTCTTTATTAATATTATATGCAAACACCATCACTCTAAAACGTCTGCTTTGTAAACTTTGTCGAGTTCGTTAATTTCATCTATGGACAAAATTTTACATAGTTAAAGTTTAAGGAAACAAGTATATAATATTGGAATTTTACACATTTAAAGCTTGTATCGGAATATATTACAAAGTAATTTATGCAAAGTTTTTTTTTCAAAACAGTACTATAATTTCTTCTCGTTAGAATCCATATTAAATCGGTGGTAATCTTAAATCTTGGCTATTCAAAAGTATTACGACGTTACGACGCACTTAAATGATTGCTTAATTTTTATGTTTTATTGTTTTTGTTTCATTATTTATGTGAATTTAAGTCAGAGTAAAGTAAGCCTGTAATTGACCCCCTCTTGCGGAAAGAACTCTCCTCTTCAAAAGAAGAGAGCTTATTTCAGCACGCTGCGCTAGTGCGAGTTGGTGAATACAATGTAACAGAATTTAACAGGACACATGCACAGGTTTTCTGAGGACGTTTCTCTTCAACGCCGAGATTAGTATTGATTTTAAAAACAAACTAAGCACATGAAACCTAAGTAGTTCTTGCTCTGATTTGTCTGATCCGTGATTGTCGGTTGACAACGTGTTAATATTTATAATTTATTTTCATATACACTATTCATGTTTCTTTATATTTAAATCCATTGCAATTAATCGAAAGGACAATTAAAAAAAAAAAAGATAATTAAGATGATCTGTTGTCGGGTCTTCAATTTTTAAATATTTCAATTCCAATATTTCATTAAATTATTTAGTATTAACACAAACAAGACGTACTCAAACAAAAATAAGTTATATTTAAAATTATTCAATACTTTTTACTAGTATAAGGATGTAAATAATTTACATATCGTATCTTCGATCAACATATTATCTACTAGATAACGCATCACGAACAAAAACAATACTCAAATGTGGCATAGACCATAAAATGAAGAAAACGATGTAAATGTTCAATAATTTGAAAACCTAAACTATGCCTTGTTCCCGAGCAATAAAGTGCGGCTTAGATTGTATTGACATTCACTTACAATCTTACGCCATGCATGACAGAGAGACAGGAAATGTACAATAACGGTTGTTCCACATTCAACCTTATTTCCTTAGCAATAAATTATGGTTGGACCATACTAATTTGAAATAACCTCACAAACGTCATTGTGTTCTTACTTTTCGGTCCGTTTTTGAAGCGCTTACCGCTAATCTAGTACATTATTGATATAAGTATCGTATCCTTCTAATTATTATAAGCTATGTTAAAGTATAAGAAATATAGACATATGAAATGACATATAATTTAACATTTAAATTTCACGATGCCGTAGGAAATAAAGGTCTTATTCGCAAAAAAAATAATTAATAGAATGACAGCTACAAAGTTCTCTTTAAAATACATTTGCTTGTATTTTCAGAGAAGTAATAAGTGTAATAATGATTTATCATGAATAATTTTCTTTGAACATTTAAAATAATGTACATAGTCGTCGATATTCATTTTTATTTCGTCAATATTCGTTTAACATTTTTATTTTTGTGTCTAAAACGCCTTTTTTACATTACATCTTGTTTGTAACTTAACAGCGTGTTTCTTTGTAGTCCAAGGCAAAGTCACCATATTTGTATAATAGGTATATTGCTTATTTCTAAAATTAACTAGTTTGGAAATAAATTAATTTTTATTTGGTTGATCATTTCAATTCCAAGTTAAATTAATAAGAAAACCTTAAAGAATAAATAAAATTAATACATTAAATTTTAAAATTATCGACAGTAATAATATTTTCAACGTTCGATAACTGCTAACTACTTACCAAACACTGAAGTGCCAGTGGGGTAAAACTCGATAATAACCTTCGTGTAACAAAAACTAATATAATCGTGTAATGCTTGTACAAACATCGTACGGTCAAACCAGCTAGGCAGGCATCATGGGCACAATCGACCCTCAGTAAGTGGGGCAATCCGTTCAGCCCTTGCCGACATGTGGAGCCCATAAATAATATTGCACACCTGTAACTAGTTGATTGTGTGTAGATAAAGAAATTTAATATACACATACGTTTGGTTGATTTATGTCGTGAGAAAGTGGGCGAATATTATTTATCGTAAGCGTAATATTTTATACAAAAGAAATACTTATAACGCGTTATTACGAGTATATACATTACTGTTTTATTCGCGATTGTAATTTGCGATAAATGTGTATTGAATATTTGAGGGCTTGTATTTCGAAGTAATTGAATGAAATGTATTTTTATAGAGGAAACTTTTTTTTTTAAATGTTTAAGTATTGTATAGTGTTTTAAGTATGTATGCGTATGTGTGTGTTCTGTATTTTCGATTGTATTGTTATTATTTCGCATTTGTATATAACAACAACTGATGGAAATATTTACGTAATCAAATTCTTTCTTCTCATCAAAGGTCATCAATTTCACTTTCTTTAGTTCTTATTACATCCGGTACAACAATGTTTAATTAAACAAAAACTGTTAATTTTGATCAGACTTAAGATTCAAGCTGAGGGTGGCCAAGTTTATAACATAGACGATTTTTTAATGAAGCGTTTACAATTAAATTAGAGGAATCAATCGTGCATCGTTACCTTAAACATTATATTATACTTGTGGCTTGTATTGAAAAAAAACCTAAATATATATTTTTAAACGTAACAAATTTCCTTTTTTATGTTCTATATTTGAAGTCTTACATTTTATTTAGGCCTTTGTCGTTGTATTAGTTCAAGGGTGTAATCATTTACGTCTGAAATTTTATTCAAACCAATGAACCGATTTTGTTATCGTCTATTCTAGAAAATTTTAACGCCCTTGTCCACATTTCGTTTAAGATTGAAAATTTCATTAAATTAACGATGAACGAATCATCAAATGTTTGAAAATATAAAAATCTAGAAAATAATATGTAGCAATTAGCGTTTAGGTGAATAGTTAATGTTTTCTCTCTTTCTGTCATCAGTAAGTTGACGTTTGAAGGAACAAGACAAAATATTATGTAACGTATTAACACGGATCGTTGATCTATAGCAATAAGAATGATATTATAATGAAATATAAAACACAAACTTAATAAAAATAAATATATAGCTAACCAATATCGCTTATTGCCTAATATCATCGAAAGGTATATCTTTTCGGTAAATCTTATGTAAGATCTGTGTACTTTCGAGCATGTCATAAACATTAGTGCCGCACTTTATTAAATATTTAAAGCCTCCATAAGCCGAGCCGCGATACAGTCCATTGGTAGCGCAACAGGCTTAATGGAAAAGTTAATTTTAAACGAGCCAGCTTTACTACGCATCAGTTGGTCCCGCGATTAATGGGGATTAACTATGGTTAATTGTTTTCGGGGCCCGGGTCACTGACGTCCCTTATAATTTGTCATGTCCGATCACCTAACTGTGACAGTTTAGCTACATACAAACAACGTTACATTACACAATGATTAAAGTATTTGAGCTCAACTTTATAAATGTAACGTTTTTGTGAAACGTTTCTGATCACTTAGTGGTAAGGCTTTGTGCCCATATGGATAGGTGCCACAATATTTTCCTGACAAACAAGTCAATTAATGTCATAATAGTTAGTGAGCCAGTGTAACTACATGCACAAGAGACAGGATATCTTAGTTCCCAAGGTAGCGGCGCATTGGCTACTTAATTAATGTTTAATATTTCTAACAATGCTATTGTCTGTAGGTGGTAGTGTGGTAACCACACCCGTACCACCCGTATCCGTACCTCTTTCATATAAAAAATTGTAACTCATACTTTGATTACAATTTCGAGACTTTGGAATTCGATTTAGTTTCTCACTTTTCTTATTTTCTTGCTAACTCTAGATTTATTGAAGCGCCAGAACTTTTTACAATAAAAAATTCAATGTTGCAAAACAAAATATTCCAAATAAATTTATAGCTCAAAATTGAATAAGAACTTTTTAAATTACATCTTGGTTTTAAAACTAGATTTGTATTGATTAAAAATAGCTCTAAGAAACGGAATGTATTATCTAGTTAAATTTAATAATAAACCTACAACATATTCGAATAATTAAAAAAAAATTAGATATTAAGTTGTATGTATTTATAGATATCGATTAATTTCATAATATGAATATTTTCTTATTGTTTCAGGTATCAAGTGAAATTGGGAACGTCTTAGATGATGTTGTGACGAATGTTTGTTAAATATTAAAAATGAATTTAATAAAAAGTTTCTACGAAATATCAAATAACAGAACTATATTGTTCATGATTGTATTACTATCTTTAAAACTCTGCAGTCCTCAGGATTTAAGTGAGGATTTCAATGAAGATAATTTAGATTCAGATATAAGTATGGTTGTTGTTAAAAAAGCGAAACTGACGAGGAACGTCGCTAGCCCGTGTAGGTTGAGCGAGCTGCTCTGTGATACGGGCCAGTGTATATCGCTGGATAAGTTCTGTAATGGGGAGGATGACTGTGGTGACAAGAGCGACGAGCCGAAAGCATGTTCACGTAAGTAAAACCTATATTATTTTTGATTGATACTTTGTGTAAGATATTCCTAACACCGCCAATTCGTAGTTGATTATCTGGACTATTATGACCCTTGTTCCAAAATAATTTTACTAACTTGTGAAAAATTACTGTTTGTAAATGTTTTTAATTAAGATAAAATCATAATCAAATGCCTAATTTCCTATATTTATTCATTTATTTTTACTTGCCATCAACAGCGTTTTTTTTACCATGGTTGATATTGAATATTCACTTTTTTATAGTTAGACAACGTATAAACTATAAAATTTTAAATAATGAATAACACAAGGCACTTTTAAACTAGTTATTTAATTAATAAAAGTACAATATACGGCTGACTATAATATACGAGTACTTATTACTGTAAATGTTTTGCTTTTCACAGCACGACTGCGGGCTTACGTCCAAAAACCTCCTCATTAGAAGAGAAGGCTTTTAATTCACGTGAGACTAAGAGACCTAATTCTCTGGGATTTGATTGTATTACTCTGTTAGTATAATTGGTTGGAAATTGTTAAATTTTGCTGAAGTGATTATAATATTTATTATTCATTTTTAACTGAATTGGATGTTTTATAAAATGACGAGATGTATTTGGTTTGATACGCTATTTTTATTAAAACTGACTATCAAACAATTTTATTAATATTATATGGGTAAATAAATTACAGACGCTGCCTTATTAAATCATTTATCCGATAAAAATACATATTTTAATAAAACGAGATTAAAAATAAACATCAGGAGTTTACGTTAATAGTTATGACAGTTGAATATACTTGGCTGCTTCGCTACGACTTGAATGTAATATTCATAAATGTTTACGAAAACTTTGCCAAAAAACATTAGATTAAAGTTTCGCGTACCGATATAAAGAACTTATAATTATTTTTTGGCATTCAATGAAATCTTTGTTGAATAATCGATGTTATACTAAACATATACGATCTTGGATACTGTCCATATTATTATTTTCGAATTTTTATGCTAGTTTTGAATTTTAAAAGTACTTATATATACTTTTAAGACAAGCCATCCTTCGTGTCGCATGGGATAAAATATTTATATTAAGAAAATAGTATTACGCAATTTGAATTCGATAAAAAATATTATATATTATAGTTAATAAAGTAACGTAACAGCCTTTAGTGTCTTACAACTGGTTAAAGCCTCCTCTCTTATTAAGAAGATGGCTAAAAATTTTTCTATCAAGCTGTTCTAGTGTGTTGGTAGATACATCTGTGGTACAATATGACATATTTAAATATCAAATTTTTGCAGCATATGGGCCAACTGTTGGTAAGTGGTCACCAACGCCCATGGACAATGGCATTGTAAGAAATGTTAACCATCGCTTACATCGCCAATGCCCCACTGACCTTGGAAACTAAGATGAGTGAGTACATCCATGTGCCTGTTATTACACTGGCTCACTCACCCTTCAAATCGGAACACCAATACCAAGTACTGCTGTTTTGCGGTAGAATATTTCATGAGTGGGTGGTACCTACCCAGACGAGCTTGCACAAAGTTGTACCACAGTAATGCTTGTTTTAATTCGCAATCTATATATTTACATTCAATTGAATGCAAACTTTATTATACATTTTTGTTAAGGCCTATTACTAGCGTAATACTATTAATGTCGGTACTAAGTTAAACATTTTGTTAAGACAAAATTTAATTTAATATGGCTGCTATCATTGAAATGTGTGTGTATTATAATAACTCTTGATTGTACCACTTTAACAATTATACGCCCACGCAGACGTCTGACTAGAATTATAACCTCATTATGTTATGTTCCCAATCCATCCTTCATATAAATCTAACTTATAACTTGTTCAGTAATTTAAGAAAACATAGCACAATCTTAATGTTAATATATCTAAAGAGAAATAAGGAGTAAAGTTAACTAACTATTCTATTTCCTCAATCGTATAACTAACATAACAGCTCTAAAACACCTAATTAAGAACAGACCACAGCTAGCGTCGCTTCTTTGCAGCTTTAAATGCGTTTTTATGCCAGAAACGTCCGGAATGATAATTGTCTTACACAAAAGATCGCGCAGATGTCCTTACAAAGGAGATTGAAAGAACTAGATTATTCTCGGTTTCCACGATTCTCTTGAGGGGACAACCTCGTTTCGAAAGATGGCAGATGTGATGGCCTTACTTCATTATCTTTTGACTTTTGATATTACTTCAAATTCTGTAAATATAAACACTTTTTTTTATTCTCGTTGTGCTCAATAGAAATCTTTTAAACTTGTATTATATTATTTTATATTATGGAATGAATATTATATATCTTAAATCTATTTCATCAAAGATAGATTCAAAATATGACTTAGAAATATATTATATTTTAAATAATAATATATAAATGTAAAGTAAAATGTTTAATAATTAACGGTTATTTTTTCTGTATATGAAATTGATTTATCTTTCTTTTGAGTTCAATATTAAAGTTGATTACAATGATGGAAGTATCGCTTTAGTCGGAAGGATATTGCTCATTCTATCAACGGGTCTGTCTGAGGTTTTAATTGGACGCGATTGATGTTCAAAGTTGTAACAAAAATGTACTCACGAGTAAACATAAATAATACCATAATGTATTACAAATTATCTTACAAATTCCTAAATATCTCGTTTAAATATTAATAATTTTTAGAATATTAGAAATAATTTTTAGAATATTAGAAATAATTTTTAGAATATTAGAATAAAATAAAAAATTATAATTTTTAGAATAATATTTTGTAATAATGTTTCATAAAATAAATAGTATTTTTTACGTATTACATAAGCCGAGAATATGAACAAAGATTACCACTTAAACCTTAGATAAACGTATCTCAACGTTTTCTTTGTCACGTTCGAAAAGTTTACACCATTATTTTATCATCTAATAACTGTCGAAAACTGTAAGACCCTGCGTCCAAGTAATATAAACTTTTCTTTTGCATTTCACTGTCCATATTGATAAGTCCGAAGTTTATTTCCTTTGAGAATTATTAAAAGAGTTTCATATCGAGATGGAATCTAAATCAAATCATACTATGAAATTTTCATATTATACGTATAAGTAAATCCATATAAATTAATTAGTTTTCCAAGTCGATTGAAATTTATGCTTATCAAGCTACTCTTTTAGTCGTAGCTGTAATATGCTTCATATTTTCCTATATCTTTATCAATAAAACTTGTTTTGAATCAGACTGGTCGGATTAAAGCGTTCAATTATACAAATTCTCTAACTTTATAATTTACTCGCAAAACTCTTAACATAAATATGATTGAAAGTATAATATGTACAAATACATAATATTTATTAAATAAAATATATATTTCTCCCATAAAATTCATATTGTCAATTATTAAAATTATTATTAAAAATTAAAATTCATTTTATCTATTTTAAATGTATGTTTATTTTGTAGATTAGCCTGAACAAACATGTAGGTAGGCAAAAATAAAAACTGGTTGTTTTTATAACTTTCAAATTGTTATGTTAATTAATAAAGAGTTAATTATCTTAAAATCACAGACATACACCTTTTTATTAACCGACTTCAAAAAAAGGAGGAGGTTATCAATTCGTCTGTATGTTTTTTTTTTGTGTTTGGTACCTCATAACTTTCGACTGGGTGAATGGATTTTGATGATTTTTTTTTATTTGGAAGGGGCTGACATCGACTCCAAAAATAACAATAATTGTAACTACATTATCAACCACACAACACATTCGTACCTACATATTGATGAGTAGAAAGTAGTAAGTTAATTATCAAACTATAGAAGAATACGCAATTATTTTTTTACTTTTTAGTGCATATTAATTTGTTTTTCCTATGAAGTCAGTTTTTGTTTATTTTATATTTATAGTTCGATTATTAAAAATCAACCTCTTCTACTGCTACCTGTTTGAAAAGAAATACATCGAAAAGAGATAATACTTTTTCCAACAATAATGAATTTGTAAAATAAATATAATAACAATTTTTATTTGAATTGGCTTGATGGCGATCGTTTCAATTCTAAAGAAATATTATCTTAGAAGTTATTGTCTAAGATATGGTTAGTTTTATAATATCTTTTGGTAATATCTAAAGTTACCCGCCGGTTATTCTCAGTTGAACTCACGTTTAAAATATTGCCTTTTGGAAATTGCTCGAATAAAAATAAATGTATAATAAAAACAGAAAATACCTTACACGAAAAATCCATAAACCAAACGATTCCGAACGAAATCCATCGTCCATTCTAAACACTCAAAAACTCAGGTGAACAATAAACCACGTTTAATTACAGTGGTAGGTGAAAACGAGCTTTCGCTTTTATCGTCCCCACGTACGTAGTCATTAGCCAGAAATGTGGCTACAATTAACAAAAAACCCGCGTACCGTTTAATAAGGTGTTAAGTTTACCGTGTCGTTTCCGAACCAATGTAATCTGACACGGCATCCTTTAACGTTCTTTATTGTTTCTAAACGTGAACTCGTATGTGTAGTAGCCGCTTTAAAATAAGCAGTTGAGTGTTATGACAATGCAAACGAGTTAGATTTTTGGTTACAGATATTCAGTAGTAGGAGTAGAAAAATATTAGTCGTCATTATATTTATGCTTAGACATTTTAATTATTGACGTTGAATTACTGAATAGCTTGTACTTAATTATTGCATATCGTTTACATGCTTCTTAAAATTGTTGGGTTAGATTCGTTAACTTTTTCGGAGTATGTAACTTTAATTGTATACTGTAACTATGTAATTTAGAGTAATTACTGAGTTTTTTCAAGTCGCATTTTATTTAGTTTAGTCTTATTTAATTAAGGCTTCCTTGAATAAAGTTTCTTTTTTCATAAATTTCAATCATATAAAAAATGCTTAAGTAACAGTCTGTGAAATGTAACATGGCTGGGATAAGGATCGTTTATAAACTGTCGCCGGGCAGAAGTTTTGAACTTACTTCTAAATGCACACATGTCGCATATAATGTATGTGTTTTATAAACACAACATTATTAGTTACTTGAAAAGTTGATGTACTCTTCGAACCAGTAGTCCATTAATTCAGATTCAGTGGGATGAATTAAAAAGCCAAAGTTTCACTCACCAGTTTTACTGGCACACGAGTCATGACTGTGACACGAGTGTAAAAGCACGTATTTAATATATAAAGCTATAGCTTTAACATGTAATTTTTCATAATTTCATGTAAGCATAAGTTTAACAGCCAATTTCCGAATTTATGTCAATTAGGCAATAATTAACGTGTGTTGTCTTTAAATATCGTAACGACGCCTTGTACGGTGAAAATTTGGTATAGAATATTCTAGAGCTATTCAATATTTAAATGGGTAATTGTTATACCGCAATATGCTTACTTGAAATTTTAAGAGAACTAAATATAGATCAGTATTGTTCATATCAAAAGATGATTTCTGCGCTTTGTTATTTAAAAAAAAGCTACTTGAAGACAGAGAAAAAGAAAATACTGTCTACTTTAGTTAAGCTTTTGTCTCTAACTCATAATAACTCTCGACATAAGTGGGTGCCTTTGTCTTTGTAAGGCTTGAAGAAGTTTATATAAACATAGATAATATTTTTATTTTATTCATAACAGGTAAAATATAATGAAAGATATTTTTTCACGTTTTATTGTTTTGAATCATGATTTTGACATTTAAAAATCTAATTATTTAATTCAAATAATTGTATAATAAAAATATTTTTCTAATGAACGATTGAGTCTTTAGCAATAATGTTTATTTAACTTCTTAATGTAAATTACAATTATATTTTTATTAATATTCTATTTTTTTTATTTTTTATTATTAGATTTATGAATTCGTTGAAGTTGAAGTTTTGATAAGTACGTAGGTTCGTTCTAATAATTATATGTTTGATGTCAAAAAATACAGTGTTTAATTAAAAATTATTAACTCCACATGTTACATGACTACTCGGATTCAATCCCGCGGTCTTTGATTAAGTTTTCAGCTTTTTATTATATGTTATTATTTCATACCTTCCGCACACAGCTACGCCCGCGTATGAGAGAAGAGGGCAGGTGTATGAATCTCCGTCCAAAATGCATTCAAATCCGTTCAAAAAGTAAAAGGAATAGTGCAATTTCATAAAAATTCAAATATATTTAATATTACATAATAGAATAATTTTTCAGGTAAGACCGATGCAATTCCCTTGGCATAACGCTCTCTTATAATGTCGTATAAATGCCGTCATACCTCCTCTCTGCCACCTCTCTTCGCTCCCTTGGGGGCGCGTTTACTAAATATTATAAATGCATTACATTAAATAAATAAAAGCCGAGATGGGCCAGTGGCTATAACGCGTGAATCTTAACCGATGATCGTGGGTTCAAATCCGGGCAGGCACCACTGAATTTTCAAGTGCTTAATTTGTGTTTATAATTCATCTCGTACTTAACGGTGAAGGAAAACATCGTGAGGAAACCTGCATGTGTCAAATTTCACTCATTTTCTGCCACATGTGTATTCCACCAACCCGCATTGGGCAGCGTAGTGGAATAAGCTCCAAAACCTTCTCCTCAAATAAGAAGCAGAGTTCTAGCTCAGCAGTGGGACATTCTTATAGCAATCATAAATAAAAATCATAAATATTAAACTAAAACTAAAACTCTATATCTATATTTTTATATATTAATTTACGTTTTTATAATTCATTTTATTATTATTTTGTTTTATTACAATTTCAATACACACCAATTACGATGTTTCATATCCGCCGAGTGTCTTGCGGCGGTCACGTTATTTTTAAATTATAATTTGTTATAAAAATAAGTTAAGAAGTTTAGAAAGTAGTTTAAATACCTTACAAGTCAGCCTATCCCATGCTACGTATGTAAGCACAACTCTACAGTTTACACATAATTAACGCCGTACGCTTTTGTTTGGCAATACGTGCAACCTGACTGTTTTTACATAGTCGTTAATTTGTTTCAGTTGCTTGTCATTACCAATTAATTTCGTACGTTAACATTTGAAATTAAAATAGAATTAGCGTAGATGTTAATCAAATTATGCTAATTGTTTGATATTTTACTACAATTAGATATTGAATTAAGAATCTAAATGTGTTTTGAAGCTATTAATAATATAATTATTTATTCCAATCGTAATTACTATTTTAGATTTTTAGTAAATCTTTCAACGTGCACGTTATATCATATACCAATTAAATAATTATCAAATATGTAGTTGGACACATCCAGATTTGTAGCTCAATTAATATATATAAATAATAAACAAAATATCCTGGGACATTATTCACTCGCGTCCATCTGATCCCAAACTAAGCAGAGCTTGTACTGCAGACAACTGATTAAAACATATACTACTATTTTTTGTTGTAAATACATACTTATATAGATAATTACACCCAGACTCAGGACTAACAGACATGCTTATGCACACAAATGTCCTGGGTGGGAATCGAACCCACGACCTGCAGCGTGTAAGGCAACTGTCTTACCAACCACGCCATATGTAATTAAACATTACTCAATATGCAGAATAGAGATATCCATAATACATAGTCGCTTCTGTCAATATGTAATAAGAAGCATGGCTGGATGTGAATATTTTAGTTATTTTAATTTGAAATGAATCTTTACATTACTATTCATTGAACGATATTAACAGCCATTTTTATTTCAAAAGTTATTAAAATCTAAAAACATAACACAGAAAAAAAGGTAGAATCATAATTTTAAAACTTTCGGTGTTGCCATGCTAAAAATGTATAATTTTCTACTACAGTAAAATTTTCTGCTATTAATTTCAGTTTAAATAAATTAATATTAGCGTAGACAGTTAAAAGATCTACGACGTCGGCATTCGGTGTTAAAACGGAAAAATAATTTATAATTAAGTTATTAAATATATGAGTAATATTTTTACATCACATCAAATATTTATACTTTTTTATTGGTGCTAAAATGATGAAGGGCTAAGACAATCTAATTACGAACACAAGAGGTTATATATCAGTTGCTTAAATAGGCAATGTATTGACGGTATAAGGAATTGTTCATACTATTTAGTGCCAGTGTAAGCGGAGATGACTATTTCATCAGGTCATCGATAAAATCATCTGTTTTCCTATTAAGTATAAGTATGTATATGTAAAAATAATAGCATGAAATATTTGAAATAATGTACTTCAAAGTTATGAAATAAACAATTTGTCAAAAAAATAATATGTCACATAATTTTACCTCAGAATTTGCTAACTTAAAAGAAACGATTACGCTTACACTTCTTGTGTAAGCTTGTGAATTATTATTTGAAATACCTTATACCTAAATAACAAAAGGCTTTTACATAAATTCAAAATTTCGAACGTTTGTTATATTTTTCGACTTTGTGTTCTAAGCCTCTTGGTATTCACGTCTCAAGAGCGAATTTGTTAAGACAATATCGAATGCTTCTCAGGAAACTAATTCGAATAATGGATCCTTCGCGATATCTCCTCTATGTTATTTAAGTATAAAACTTAACTTAACGGTTACCTCGTATTATTGAATTGCTATATTTTAATATGCAAGATCATTAGATATTAAAAAATGTATTTCTCACATAGCATACTTACACACTCATACAAAATATTGCGAAGTATGTCCCGATGGAAATGACGAGCAGATGTCTTTCGAATAAATATGAAACATTTCTCCTTAAAGGAGTTAGATTTTTTATTGATTGATAAATATAATTTAGCTATATCAGTACATAGTAAATGTAAAAAACTACTTCATAAGTATTATAATGATAACATTAGATAAGAGTGTTTTTATTAAAATAAAATAAACAAAATAATACAAGGAACAAAAACAATCTTCAACTGAGGTGGTATGAACCACAACAAAAATACAGAGAACAATGAAAAACAACTATGTATTTATCAGGATTGTAATTTATAAAATATAAATCAACAATTCACATTATAAATCAATTTAAATGAAAAACAAATATTGAACTGTCATTTATTTGGCCTTCATTTTAACAACCAAAAGTCCATTTAACCGTGGCAATGTAAAATTAAAAAAAAAATACATACTCATACACTATAATTATTAGCTGGTATCATTGTATATGATATACGATCCTTTGATCCTTTATGAAAACGAGCATTGAATACGCACCAAAGTAATATTCAATGCAAAATACACGAGCGTCGGTTTTGTTTTGTTATCCGTATTCCAGTTTCATATCGACTAGCAAAAGGCGTTGTTTTCGTTTTGTATTCACTAGCAAGTTAAAATGCACGGAGAATTGACTTATGTATTTGGAAATTCAACTTTTGCTTTTAATTACATGTAGATAATGTCGTATCTTACTCAAATTCAAATTCAAAAATCTTTATTCATTATAGTTATGTGTTACACTTAATTATTGATTATCATAAATCTTCCACCGGTTCGGAAATAAACACCTCAGACCTGAGAAGAGCCGGCGAAAGAAACTCAGCGGGTCTCGTGAAGCCTAAACTCGCGTTGAACTTAATGTTTGTTACTTAATTACATCCGATGGATTACGAAATCGCAAAACCAATCTTATCTGTCAACGTCATGCCAAGGCATAGGACTTGGTTACTTCACAGATAAGATCATAGGGCGCAATTTTTATTTATTTTTTTAATTCAGAAAAAAAACCCGAGTTGGCCCAGAGGTAATAACGCGTGACGCTTAACCGATGATCGTGGGTTGAACCCGTCACCCGGGCAAGCACCGCATTTCATGTGCTTAATTTATGATTATAATTCATCTCGTGCTTAACGGTGAAGGAAAACATCGTGAGGAAACCTGCATGTGACTAATTCCATTGAAATTCTGCCACATGTGTATTTGACCAACCCGCATTGGATCAGCGTGGTGGAATAAGCTCCAAACCTTCTCCTCCAAAGAGGAGAGGAGGCCTTAGCCCAGTAGTGGGACATTCACAGGCTGTTACTTTACTTTAAAAAGAGTTTTATTTAATTTAGGTGACCTAGTTAAGACCACGCTAGTTTCACGGAGATATTATAATATGATGTTTAATTTGTGTTTAATTAAAAAAATATCGTGAGGAAATGATTCGAATGAAATTCTGGTACAAACGTATGTACTAACCAACATACATTGGAACAGCGTGAACACGAGCGTTAAAAATTCACCCCAAGCTTTGCCCATGAATCGAACATTTAAATAATATTTCAGTTTCAAAATAAAATTTAGTCAACCATTTGTATTTGCAATCTTAACATTCATTTATAATTAGACTTAAACAAATGTGTGTAAAAAATTAATTTGAGCAACAAAAAATACGGCCATGTCTCGTTCCGGACGGAGGGATGAATTTTTTTTAACCCGTTGGATGCCGACGCGAAACAAATGGACCATTTTACTAGAGTAATGGCATACTTAGACATGCTTGTGTACATAGTTATATGCACGTTTGTTACAATTCGCATTTCTTCGTAATAATTTATGAAGGATACAGTTGACTTAACGATTAATGATATTAAAAAGGTGCAATAAATAAATATATGCATAATAAAAATAATATATATCAACTAAATATGTAGTAAACGCGCCACACGAATAACGGCAACTGCAGTGGGTATACGAGTTGTTCTTACCCCCTTTGGCCCGCCAATAAATATATACTAATACATAAAGCTGAAGAGTTTGTTTGTTTGATCCGGCTAATCTCAGGAACTACTGGTTCGAATTATTTGTTTTGTGTTGTCCTTTTATGGAGGAAGTTTCTAGGCTGATTTTTATTCATTTTATTTTTATTAATTATACGCGTGTGAAACCGCATGGCACAGCTAGTGTTAATATATAAAAATACATTTGATATAATAATGATATTTGTTGATTACATTGGCTATTACATAAATGCATATAATACATAATACTAAAATGCAAGTATTCTGATATTTTTTTCTCTTTCACAAGAGCTTTTACAACACAGCTGTACTTACTACTATATTAATGTCAGCAGGTCGTAGTTTTTCGCAATGGTAAATAACAAAAAACCATAAATGACAAGACCATAATAAAAATTAAGGTTTAAAAAAAGAATAAAAGCGCACAATAATGTTCCGTGGCGAAGTGAACACTTGTCTTATGCTGTGTACTTAATGCGCTGTCAGGACAGACAAAAGGCTTTTTAAAAGATTGTAAAAATATGGCCGACTCCCCATTGTGTGGTTCGCTTTATTCAAATTATTTTTCCTTCTCATTTCCCTATTTTTGTGTTGAAAGGATTAACAATAGTACAGGTACCGAAAATGGTATTGTTCTTGGAAAATATTCGATTCATTTTTCCGACTACAACTTAAGAATTATAAAAACAAAGAAACTTGAAAATGTCAATTTCTGTTTAACCATTTTATCCCACAGTTATAGAACAAAAAAGAAAGTTTTGACATTTGGTATATTTTAACAGGCAGGTTGGCAAAAGTTATTTAAAGTGCGACACACAAAAGTTAAAATAATTATTATGACGTATCGCGAATAATAATATCGTGAAATATTTCTAAAGTTATGTCTGTAACTATAACATTTAAATCACACACAGTTATGAATTTTAATAAACCCAACAAATATTAAAAAACTAACTTTTCCTATTAAAAAATTTAAATTATTTGTAAAAAATAATAATAAATAGGTCATAATACAATTTATTGTATTCGATTGACTAAACTTGTATGTTTGATCGTAAATACATATTGAAAATAACAAGTATAAAATATATCTTATTCATACTTTACAATTAAAGTAGCTTGTGTAATAATAAGTTTGCCTCATTTTAAATGTGGCTATCCTGAAATCGGTAAGTGACCACAACTGAAACATTTTACACAAACTCGAAGCAAAAATATAGCATTACGTAATGTGTTTACTTCGTCTATTATTAATGGTCTAGTAGTCGTAAGTCTTAGATTTAACTGCAAAGCGATTTCCTATAGAAATTGTGATCGTCTATTAAGTTTTAAAAGGTTTTACTATTTTTAAAGAAAAGAAGAGAAAACCATATCTTCATTTTGCTTAAAAAAGTATTATTTGCTTTATTATTGGTTTGGATGTATAGCCTTTTTCAATGTCAACCGTTGGTAATGTTAAAAAAAAACTAAAAACAAATATGGCGAGCAAGCTAGTTTTAGGCGCGAAAAAATGACGCGACAATTTTAGGCGCGGAAAATTGATACATATAAAAAGGAGACGCCAAATAAATTTATAATGACATTTCTTATTTTTAAAATATTTAATGTAAATCTGTTTTTTGTAGCATGCAACAAAACGTATATGGGAGATGTCGGTCGAACATATGAGTTGGAGGTGCGCAGGCCGAGGGAAGACCACCTACCATTCGTTTGTCACCTAAACTTTACTGCTAATGGTGGCAACTACGGTGATATTATACAGGTAATAATATATACTTAATTATTAAAAGTATAACTTGACCATGTGATTATTTTACTTTTTATTCATATTTTATTTTATGATATATTTATTTAGCTTATTACGTCTGACTAATACAATATAAAATTAATTTAAACGCAGCTTATGATAAATACTGTAATATTTTTCTCTTTTATTTACATATATTTTGTCTCAGACTATACTTAGCTTTTCTATTATGATATGATTAATAATGTACTTGATTTTCTACTAAGAAAAATAAAAAAAAAATAAAAAATCACTTTTCTTATTTGGCACTTTATTATACGTTATAGATATTTCAAACATATATAACTTGTAATTGTTTGTCATAATTAGTAAAAATTTGTAATTAAAGTAACATAATATATTAAATTGTATTAAGAATTCATTAGAAGTTTATTCCGGTTTGGAACATACGTACTAACAGCTTATGATTATCTTAATATTGCCTTATTATTACATGCAGCAAAAAAAATATTATACGTCTTATATAAATACTTTTTTATATAAAAATGTTAATGAAATAAAGCTTTTTGAACCCACGACATGCGGTGCGAAAAGCAAGTGTCTACCAGCCACGTCAACCAGCTCAGTCGTTCAAATTAAAAATTCGTAATAATACTTAATAATTTACAACAAAATAAAATTCAGGCTTAACACGTAAATAGGCCAAACGGATGACAAAAACCTTCTCACAAAAACGTTGTATCTATTCATATAAGTTTTATGTGTATTGTTTTAGTAGTTATTTTTACAAAATGGCCCCTTATTTATTGCTATAAGTAAATATATTTTATTCAAATGTATTTCAGCCAGCCACATCTACAGAACTGACAAGCCTGAAATCCAGACACCGTTACGTAACTAACCACGTAATCTTGTTTCAGCTAACATTCGACACGTTCACAGTGGGTAAGTTCGTGTCGTTCACCTCAGATGGGTGTCCAGACGGACATATGACGATAGTAGAGAGAAGTCCCTCGCCACCCACTGGCCAGTGGTGCGGCTCAGCGTGGGGCTACACAGTTTACTTCAGCGAATCAGACTCTATTAACATGACACTAAGATTGGACAGACTTAGTCAACAGGTAAACATTGTGTTTTATAATTGCCTTGATACAACATTTGATAAAACTTGAAACTCGGATTATTATTGGATTAAATATGTACGCTCTTAAAGCCTTAATATACCCAATCATTAAATATTACTATGTACGTATATATTTTATTTATAAAAAAAGTGTTTTTTAAACTTGACCAGTGGACCAGCTTTATTAAGATTTTTCCAAAAAAATTATCATATATTACGAATAACGTGGGTGATAATTTAAATAAAACCAATTATTATTTGAACATATAACATGAACGAATTATTTTATCAACGACTCTTGACGATCAATAAGCTAATTCAAGAAATATATACGTATGTATAATATATACATTATATTGAACATCTCTTTGACATTGACGTGACTAAATATATTTTTATAACAACACATTAAAATAATAAAACCATACATTAACTTCGTGGCTATTTTATTACCCTTTCATCATTCTTTGTTACATTGTTACAAAATCTATAGAATAATAATATTTATTGTACCTTTGTACTTAATGATAGAAAATAACTTTGATATTGTTTTTTTTAAATTACAGTACATTATTACCAAAAGCTTTTCTATGCGTCAATGTAAATATTAATGTTTGATACATCCACGAATCGAAACAAAAATAAAACAATGTATATAGATAATTTTGTAGTGGCCATTATTTATTCGGGTACGTCAACATTAGTAATTATAAAGTTGTACGTAGGTATAATTAAGCCGGGATCGATAAAACTGTGGTTATGTTTCCGAACTTGATGGAGGGTAAGTTGCTAAGGCTATTTCGTTAATATTGTGTCGATAATGTTGTGTTTGTGTACGCTTACATGTTACTTAGAAGAGAGGAGCTTATGACCAGAACAGGATATTAACTGATTGTACTTATATGTATATAAAATACACGAATAAATAATACTCATTAAAATGTCGCCGTAACCTTTATTTATTTAGAATAGTAATTTTCTCGTGTTTATTCTTCCTCATATCATAAATGTGAAAGTGAGATTGTTTCGTTTTCATGTCTTAATTACTCAATTGATTATCATGAAATTACGGCATATACGGTGTACACACCTCATTAGACGCGGGTGAACCTGCGGGCTAAAACTAATAACATTATAATATACTATGTGATTATTACGTGACGATATGCAAATAACTAAATATTATAAATATTGATAAGATTTTATTTGACTAATTTATAAAATCAAAAGCAGTTGGTTTTTAGTAAAATCAATAATTTGTTTTAACATTATTTTACTACGCCCCATTTTATATTTTATAAGACGACTTTTCTTTAAATAAATAATTTAAATTGACACAAAAAATGTTAGAACTCTTAATTAAATCTTAATTTTGATTAAATCTTTTCTAATTTATATATTACTCAAATGAACCGGAAATTCTCTTCACAAGTCAAACTTATCCGTCTTAATTATTCAAGAGACTTACGTCATAATTCTAAATATTACACAAGTACGATATGAATAAATAATTGCCATCAGAATCGACAACGCGACAACCTTTGAGACGGCGTTCCCACTAATTAACAGTTTCGGCACAACGCGAAGTTAATCCATATAAATGAACAACAGTATTTATCTTCATTAGGAGTATCTTACTAAGCATCCCTTTATGTTTCACTGACGTGACGTAACTACATGTTTTCAGTTGTGACTTGACTAATATTTCACATCACCCGCTTTTAACGGTTCGGTGGCCTTCCTTTATCTCGGTTTAGCAGGCGTATTATCTGAACTAAGGGTTGAACTTTCGATCAATTAATTAAGCGATGATTACGAACACCCTCCGGACCGCTGGATACGTCCAATTACGATAATGAATATTATTAAAGCCTAATTCAATAATTTAATAATGGCAATTTTATTCACGTCAATGAATACACTTAAAATATTTTCGTTCAATTAGATTTTCCGGGTAACTTTCAATGAGAGTACCTGTCATTTTGTGATTAATAACGAGCACATTGTTTTTAAATAAAAAGAAAGTAATTAATTAGTTCGTGTATTAAATTATGTGGGTTAAGTATGTGGGTTAAATTTTCTAATTAATTTTAAGTATTCTATTCTGTCTTTGACCAAGATCAAAAATTAAATTCTTCCACAACTTTTGTTGACAGAATATTGTATATAGTATAAAAATATAGCAAATTTGATCTACATTGTCATCAAATAGTCATCTACCATCATGTCTGATTAAAAATACTGATTCTTGTAGATACCAGTAATTATATGTGTATTAACAAAGTTATAGAGTACGATGATGAGGCTCGAGGCGATCGGGTCAATTGCCTGTACTTGCAAATATGACACTCGACCTCCGTAGCTCTTGACTAACAATGTTTGCTATATATTTTAAAATAAATGTTACTTACTGACACAATTAAACATATAACGTTATCAGTTAAATTCCTCAAAAGTTATTAAACACATTCTTGATTGGTATAACAGACAAATGTTAATTAAAATGGAAGCGAGATATGTTGCCAAAATATCTTAGTTTTTCCCTAAGTCTACAAAAACAACTTCTACATACGCAAAGCATGACACCATTAAAAAGTACGTTCTCTTCTTATAAGTTGTTGACTATTATAATATTGTGTTGTAAAAATAGCATCGTTAGAACATTTTAAAGCAATATAATATGCGACATTAATATTCATCAATCTAACAAAATTGTAAATTAAAATAGCACATGCAGTGCAATTGTAATTAAGATTCACACAAACACAAGTATAAATGACAGACGTTCTAGCAATTAACAGCGATGCCTTCGGTTTTAGGGTGTGGGGTACAATTTCGACTTCAAGTTGGCGTACAAGTTTCTAAGACGGAGTGAGGCGCGCTTGCGGTACGGTAACGTGACACTGGGGGCGTGGAGGGGTGAACGCGTTCAGGGCACCTACTGCGACCGCATACTCAGCGACTGCGATCTACGCGCTTGTCGCATTCAGTCGCCCAACTTTCCTGGCGTATATCCACGTAATGCAACGTGTACTTATCGCATCGAACACACTAAGGTAATTATTTAAAAAGCAAGCTATGCTTGATATATCTCCAGGCAGATATATTTATTCAGGAATATGAGTAGCACAGAATATTCTGAGAGAATGAAAAGTCATCAATAAAAAAATATCAGCAGAAGGTAATTAAGGTATAACCAATAAAATTTTACAAAGTGAGGATCAAATTAAAATCTGTCTTCAATTATTCTAAAATTTAGGTTGAGATTATGCCTGGAAAAAGAAATTAAGCCACGTTAAAATATATCATACACTAATAGCACAACAACACGTCTATCGAGTTTTAACTTTTTAGCAAAAATATGTATTTTTTAGACAATTGTCGTGGATAGGTACAACGGTAAGTTGTAAAGGTACGCTTTGAGCGCTAAAAAAGACCGTAGCCGTCGTGCTTTGAGCACTATAAATTTGCTTTACCTTTCTATTACTGAGTCATAAATTTTGATATAATATATAAAGTTGAAGAGTTTGTTTGTTTGATCCGGCTAATCTCAGGAACAACTGTATCGAATTCAAAAAATATTTTTGTGTTGTATTGTCCTTTTATCGAGAAAGGCTATAGGACTATAGGCTTATTTTTATTAATTATACGCGGGTGAATTCGCGGAGCACAGCTAGTTTTGATATATTATAATATACATATATATATATATTCATTATTTTGAGATTTAAAGGTGTCTAAAGTTCCCTAGAAGATTTGCTTGCGGTGCGTTTGTGCCGCGTGAGAATAAAATGCGGCCATGCGGCTACCAGTAGCTTATAGGTCATTGCGACCTACATATATTTAGTATCTTTCCGCCCTAATAAATTCATAAGAATTGTAGCGATTAGTGAAAGAATTTACAGAAGATATCCAATTTAAAAAAAAAAAAAAACTACTCTTATATAAAATTGTTTTATACCTATTTGTTTTTTCACTTATCTCTGTAATTTTTATATTTTAGACATTCAAAAAAACCGTTAAAAATTAAAAGCCTTAAATAGATGTATAAATTTACGTAACCCTTACACATCTGGGTTAAGGGTGTCGCGAATTTACATTAAAACGAGCATTTCACACATCGCGTAGGTCCGTGTGGTTCATGCGGCTGTTTGTATTAATATTTAATTTAAAATTCACACCAGACTCCGCAACACTCCTATATACATACAATGAACATTACTTATGAACGACATCGCTCTCTGCTCACAAAGCCCGAACAAAATTGACTTTATCACGATAAAAATAAAGAATTTATTTATTCTGCAAAAATATTATATGAAAATGATTTTTTTTTAGATACCCGCGGATAAACACGTTCTGCTGGCGGTGAGACAAACGAACAGCCATAAAATACATATCAAAGATCAGATAGTTAAATATGATAGAAGCCAGCGAGTTCTCAAGTAAGTATTAAGAATAAGTTAAAAGAGTTTGTAGTTCGTCATACTTCAGCAATAAAGTTCATATTACAAAGGGAAAAACCATGTAATTGTCTACGTGACCATGTCATCAAACGATAAAATATTCCATATCCAAAGTACATAGATTTGCATTGAATCGTTTTCTGAAAATAATGTTGACCCCGTTCGGTAATTGTGTTTCTGTATTGTTCAATCATAGTTTTTTTAAAACAAAAATGTTATATCATTCCTTACATTGATATTTTATTAAAATACTTTAAAATACGATAGTAAAACTATGTTATGGTAATACAAATTGATTTTGAATTTGGAAAGAATTACATATAAAGAAAAATGTTAAAAAATAGACTTCATTACACTTGTAAAATAAATTCTTTAAAACAATCACTTTTTTAGGATATGGGATCAATGCAACGTTGTACAAGATTATCTCACAGTATGGGATGGTCCCACCCGGGATTCTCCTGTCCTCGTCCGTCTTTGTGGCGGGGACGCTGTACCGGATATAGTTAGCAGAGGACCAAATATGTTACTGGAATTCCATACTTCGCCATACGATAATCCATTTCATCCAGTTCCTTTGAGCTATTTGCCCGGTTTCGAGCTTGAAGTTCAGGTACCAAATATACAATTGTTATTGATATATACAACCTTTGTGTTTATATTAACTATTTAAATGTTGTAGAATAGAAAACTTCTTAGTTTATTTTAAATGTAATAAGTAATTACATTAGTTGCCTTAATAGCTTAAGGCAATACGAGTCGTCTACCTTTGCACATTCGATCATGAACTCTTAGGCTATTTTCGTCCTCATCCTAAGCTTTACGCTCATTTACAATCAAATATACAAATTTAAGTAAATACTTGAAATAAGAATTTATATATCATGTAAAAAAGTGTTAACAATTATAGTACTTGTAATTATACGAAATTATTTGCTATCGAATAGAAAATATCACACCGTAAAATTCTTGTTCCAATCAAAGATAAAACTTACTCGTGCAAAAACTAAAAAGAAAATTTTGTTCCCTTAACAAATCAAACTCACGAAGTGTTTGTCTTACCAATATAATTCTTGGCAGGTGTTGTACGTGGACAAAGACTCGCACTCGTACGTGAGTCCGGACGGCCGCTGTCGATTCGTTTTACGCTCCTCCGACAAGACGAGTGGCGTGTTGAGGAATCCGCGACACTCCTTGCCTCCGAACACCTCTTGTGTTTATTATTTTCAAGTATGTGGATCGTTTTAATTCGTTTTGATTATAAGAAATATATGATTGAGTATTTTATTTTATATTTTGTTTTTAAAGTTTTGATATTTCAATAAAAATATGTATTATAATATATTGGTGGTAGATTTATGACAATTATTGAGTAAGTATAACGCTTGTATATTAAAAATAGATTTTTGACTTTAACCTTAGACAATCTGTGTACATACATCGAAACATGGAGCATAATATGCTATAATATATTTATATAAATATTTTTTCTATACGTGTGTATGTTAATGAACTCCTCAACGGCTGGACGTATTTTGAGGTTTTTTTGAGGTCCTTGGATTATATTAGATCCGGAAGGTAGTAGTGCTACGATCGGGTTTCACAATATATTTAACGAATTTCAAAACTTATTTCATTCGTACAAAATCGGATGTATATAATCGTATATAAATATATTTCGCTTCCTATTTATAAAATACAGGATTAAGGTCAGATTTGCCTTGACGCCCGGTTGGCGTGGTTGGTATTTACTTGCCTTTCGCGCTGCAGCTCGTGGGTTCGATTCCCACCCAGGACAGACATTTGTATGCATGAACGTTTCTGTTTGTCATGAGTCAGGGTTTAATTATCTATATAAGTATGTATTTACAAAAGAAAAGTAGTATAATATTTAGTATATCAGTTGGTTGGTTTTCATAGTACAGGCCCTACTTAGTTCGGGATTAGATGGCCTTGTGTGAATAATGTCCCAGGATATTATTAATATTTTAGATCGATAAATTACTTAACTCCTAAAATATTATAAAACTTAGATAGTAATCTGCTCTGCTCTGCTTTCAAACAACGCACGTAATAAGCTGAAACTTTCAAGTTCCAGGAAAGAGAAAAGGTAGTATTAAGAAGATATAACAGACCGAATCTTTTGATTGTCTTCATGTAAATTTGATAATCTCCTAGATTCGGTAAATACATAACATTGACAATGTTTGACTGAAATTAATTATCTGTAAAGAGAAAAAAGGCCAAAAATTAACTTAGTGTAACCAATAAACGAACTTGTTAATATTTGTTTATTAACTTGACTTTGTTTGATGAAAGTAAAAACTGTGGGTCACGCGACGCGCCCATATCGTTTTGTAGACAAATAAAACTAACGTAGCGAAACATTAGGGTTCTTACTTGTATTCGGATTAAATTGTAGAAATAATATCCTTTTATTTATATAAGAATTCAATCATTCTCGCTAACATTTATTTTTCTTTAGAAGTTTTGTTAATATTATAAATAAAACTTCTCGTTTTTGTTATGTTTACATTAAATTTGGATAATCGTTATAAGTTAAGCTTTTCATATAAACACAGGGTTCCTAATCAAAGTGGGTTCTATTAAAGGACTATTATATTTATAGGTATAAAATTTTACATTTCGGATTGTAAATTTTCTTTTTGTGAAAAAAATATTATAACATATTTGTAACTAAAAAGTTTTAAATATTTTCTAGGGTATTTTATTATTAATATTTATCATGAGTATAATACAATGTCCTAGTTCAGGCCCAATCTTGCACGCTATTTTAACTAGTGATACGATATTACGAGTCAAAAGGTGAGCAATAATCCTTTATAATAATACTGACCAATATCATTCTGGTACTCTATGAACTATACAACTTAAGTAAATGATCGTAATCTCTATTTAAAAATATAATAAAAACTATAATTTTCAACTTCAAATAGTAAGTAAAAGTAAATAGTAATAATAAAGAAACAGAGAAATAACACAAAAAAATTAATACCAATTATCTTAGACAGTATAATATTTAAAAGTGATTAAGAAAATGTTATCTGCTACCGAACATTGCTTAAAGATAAAATATTTACAGGGTCGTCCAAACGAAATAGTATGGGTGTCGTTTGTGAAATATCACGCAGCGGGCACAGAGCCCGCGGGGTTTGATCAGCAGAAGGACTGTTCTTCGGAACTCACAATATGGGACGGGGCGGCACCCGACGCCGACCTTGACAGAAAGGTAATGTATATTGCGATATAGTTATAAATTAAATGTTATGTATATCGCTACATACATATTATATACATCTTAAATGTGTAATATTTTTTTTCCAAACTGATGTCTGTAAATGGCGTTTTAGCGTCGTATATGCATTTCACGTATTATAATAACACTACTATTTATCGATAAGAGATATCACAGGCGAGACATAACTAGATAAGAATAGAATCAAAATGAGAGTTCATTTTAAATGGTAACAGTTAAACAGTAGAAACATTAATAGAAAGTTTGAGGTTTTTGGAAGTAATGCAGTCTGCACTGATTTGAGAACACAAGACATCGTTCATTAGTAAATTTTCTCATGCGTTATAGTAATTAGGATCGCGAACTCCAGAAACTTTAAAATATAACCGAACAATTTCCACAGCAAAACCGAAACTAGTTCAGAGTAATGAAATGTGGAATAACTTATCGCGTACCGAAACTTCGGTAGTGCGGAAGACTAATGCGATGATACAAATACGAAGAGCGATATAAAATTGGGTGGCGTTCTCACCGCCTTTATTCGTGCCATTTCACTTTGCCAACTACTGCTAGCTACTTGACGTCGGGAGCCAAACATTAATTTTCTTTAATGTGTCTGAGCACTCTTACCGACTAGCGACTTCTCTCCCGACTGCACTGCGGTGTTTCGTTCTATTCATTCGACATTCCACGGTTTGCATTAAGAATGGATGCTACGCTCAAGTTATTTTTTGTTGGCACTTTAATCAGAAAAGTTTCCTCGCCAGCAGATAGTCTGAGTAAATAGTGCACCTGGCTGGAGCAAATCACTTCCTGCCCGTAGATTGTGTACTTCGTAAGTAGGTCACGCTTTATTCCACGCTAAAGAAAACATTATTGCAACCGTGTTTAAATATGGCGGACTGTTACGAACAAGAATGTGCTTTATCGTTTTCATCGTGGACGTAAAATTCTTAACTTTCTTGGTGTTGTTGGAAACTAATCCCAATTTAGTTCTTCAACTCGTTATAAGATTTTCTTGATAAATATTTGTTTTTGTCCAAAGTTGGATATGGGTGACAAAAAGTCACTCCTGGGTTCCTTTTGCCGAGAAGAATCTCCGCGACTGTGTGATCACGCCCTGTTGTCTAACGCCACGCGAGCCACGAGACCGTGCGCGCCATCCGAGAGCTACATAACCTCTGGACCGGCCCTCACAATATTACAGGTAAATATATATATATTTTTTTAAATAGGAGTTCTGTAAGCTTCAAAGCCTAAGATTAAAGGGTAAATGTCAATCTATACTAATATAATAAATGTGAAAGTAAGTCTGATTGTCTGTCTGTTACGCTTTACGCGGGAACAGAATTTACTTATTATATCTAACAACTACCCTAGCCCTGCCCTAACACGCAGGTGAAGACGCGGGCGAAACCTAGTTAAAAATGAATATTTTTTCACGTAACATATATGTTTAATACAATAATTGACCAACATAATATTAGTAAGCATACCATATTATCTATTACGTAATTATCACATAAACCTAATACTTAAAATATACCCACGAGTTATAAACAAGATGCTGTAAAGCACTTTGTATCAATCACGAACACGTCGAACTGCAAACTGTGCTCGCCACAATTAATGTGCCTTCAATGTATCACAGCCGTGTATTTAAGTGACGTGGGAAATTTAGATTTAACTATCAGGAGTGATGAATGCGACGCTGATGTTACTCTAATAACGGATTTCGTTCACTCGTCCATAATTAATTCCAAATTATGTTTACGTAATACAATTCAATTAAATTGATCTATAATTATTGAAACAAAAATCTAAAAAAATATTTCTAAAATTTGTGTTGATTACTGTATATTTTGGAAGCATCTTAAAATTTTCTTTTCCTTTCACGATGGTAGTTAAAAAAACAAAGCGAATCCAAAATAAGCTTGTATGTACTTGTTCCACAAACGGGGTTCTATAAAAATCCTTCTTTGAAGGTCTTTCGGGATCTTTTCATTACATCGCAAACATTGTGCTTCCATTTTGGTTCGCTCAGCTATGCATAGAGCGGCTTGGTGTAGCTTGCACTTTCATGAAAAATATAACGCACAAACACGACTTGTGGATGTCATTAGTTTCAAAGAAGTTGCGGAGTTGCTGTTTGTATGGAAGCGTGTGCTGTGTTTTATGATCACGTTGGAGTTGTGATAAATGTTCGCGCATGTACTAAAACTGGATTGAAAGAGCTTATAACATATAAAATTCAATTTTAAATATATTTTATTATTCTACTTTTAAAATATTATAGAATAGATAGTATTAAAGAAGAATATTTTATATAATAATACATCAATGAAGATTATAACTAACTTTTAATTGTAATTGGGATGTAAATGATTTACTACATTTGATATTTCTAAATGACATTTACAATAAATTAAATGCTAGAATGGTGCAAGATGTACATAAATATGTAGAAGATTAATCATTACTAAATTATGTTATAAATCTCGTTACAACATATAACGTGAAATATTCTCTTAGTTAAATATCAAAATTTTGCTGATCCATATTACAAGTCTTCCCAGATCCACGCACGAGACAAGCCACAAATCGTTCTCGACGCTGACATATTCCCGGCTTTGTCGATTACGTGAGCGGAATATTATAGAGTATTCAATACCGTTAAACTGTTATATTACGCAATCGTATAACATTTTCTATTATAAATTCTTTGTGCTGTTTTCTAAAATTTAACAAGGCAACGTCGTATAAGCCTTTATAGGCTTTTTTTGGCTCATCGGAACTGTTATTGGATTAATAACAACCGATAACATAGTTTATCCTCCACGACAAACAATGCTGTAAAAACTTCACTTCAATTTTCGAGATTAATTGTTTTATTCATTGATACTACCTTTGAAGTGTTCACCCATAAAGTATTATAATATAAAGGACGCATTTTTCAAGTTGTCGTTGTATGAGCGCGATTTTTCCAGTGAGTGACATTCAACGGCAAAGGAAAGATAAGTCACGCGCAGACTTGCATTCGCCACAGTGAATAATGCAACGTGCATGCGAACTCTCCGCTCTAAGCTCTCTCTGTGATGGAATGCCTTATAGCTGTCGCGTTATTACTACTTGGACAGCTAAATGAAACACGTACTGAATTTTTTTTTTCAATTCACTGACATTCTTGGAAGCGTTTTGAAAATAATATGAATTGATTTCGGTAAATGCCTTAATATCTCAATACAATAATATCTTTAAGATATAACCGTAATATCTTACCATAAAAACGTTACCATAATTAAACAAAATAAAACTATAATGTATTTTGGTTTGAGATAATAAATAAAACAATTATATTGAAATAACTTTGAATTTTTATGCTTTCATTACATACGTTACACCAATTAGCTTTCTGAACATAATAATTATGTAAGGAAGAGTTGTAAACATAAAATTTCATACTATAATTTTTTTTAATTTCATAATCTTACTTTTTTAAATACGTTCAAAATGCTATAGGCATTTTAATATATTTAATTTGAAACAACAGTTAAATTTGTGGCAAGCGTTTTATTCGAGATGCCCCTTTAAAATTTAATAGTAAAATGAATTTAGCTGATATAATAAGAAACAACGTCGTTATCATTAGTATTCTTAGGGAGTCAGCAAAGTATTGCGTCCTATTTAATATAGGAAACCAGGTCTTAAGCAAGTTGTTAAAGTCATAAGTTGAGAACTGCTTTATTATTCAATATTAAATTCAACGTAGAAGGACTGAAGCAAGTTTCTTAACTAAATATTTGAAGTTTGCAACTACAGCCTTACTTCATGTCGTTATTGAACTCTAGCCACCTTAAAAATTGTTTCTTTTACATTTTCTTTTATATTTAGAATGTAGCAAATAACTCATAATATGGTATGCTCATGAAAATTGTTCGTCTGTTACGCTGACGCCTGACATAAACTTTTGAAATAAACAAAATTGAACAATACGCGTTTTCGTTTGAGCAAATTGTTGATTTAAGTACAAATTCAAAGTAAACAGTTAATTTGTTTGATAGGAACCCTTTATTAAACTTTGCACAGATGTCAGCTAATTTAACAAAAGCTAAGTAAGTAATATTTTCCCGCAGGAATTGCGTCAGGGTTCAGCGTTGTATCCTGTCTCGTTTTTACTACGGTACGAGTTTGTGGATGTGAGCGAGCAAGGACAACCTTTAGCGGACTCTCAATCAGCATGCGATAGGGTTTTCAAGTCAGCGCTCACATATTCAGGAAGATTTCAAGCCCCACGTGCCATATTCTATTATGGAAGAGGTGGAGCTCAGAATCTTACTTGTATTTTGAGGTGAAAATACTGATACATATTTTTATGATAAAAAACGTTGCACAATTTTCTTATATAATATTACTAACGATACCAACTTTTTACAGATTTGAAGCCAAACACGGTGAAAGAATTCAACTAACTTTTACAAATACCTATTTCGGTAATAAGATTTGTAGTACTCATAAGGATTCTCGAACTAGTCGTTGGAAGTGCGATAGACCGGCTAAAAGGATAATTGGCGGCGAGGGTCTAGCTCAAATTATTATTACTGAATATCCTTGGGAAGGCATTCCAATTGAAAGAGACTGCTTATGTACAAATCGGTCTGAACCTTTAAACGTTCACACATTAACAGCTCCAGTTGTTGAAGTAAATTTTACTGTTACTATGATGAATATAACAGAAGATTACGATGATTTTGCGTTTGAGGGAGAATATAAATTTATTCCAACGGGACCTGGCGATGAATCTATTTGTTCGACTGGTTGGGGCGAGAGGCGTTTAAGAGGTAGCAGTGGCGAGATCAGATTATATGATAGAAGGGAGGCTTTAATTGCACCAGAAATAGTCGGTGACAGAAATGTTATATCAGAGAGTGTGAGAGCTGAAGTCCCTTGCGTTCACAGACCATGGCTTATAGAACCTGGAGGTGATGATGTCACCCCAATGCCAGGAAGATATCTATACGTTAAAATTCCTGGATATGAAATAACTTCAAATTCTCCATTTTGCCCTACACCTAACCGTGTTTATATATATGAAGCACGAGACACTAATCTATATAGAGAAATTTGCCCTGATACTGACAGTTTGCTAGAACTTTATTCTCCTGGATGGAAATCTGCGCAAACAACAATAGAATCGTCACTAAAACCACACGCTAGAAGTTACGTCATAGATTTCTTGCAGCACGAACAGGCTGATTATTCAATCAAGTGGATAGAAATTATGAAGAAACCTTCGATCGAACACGATCCCGATACGAATGTTTTACCTGCCTCTGCTACTCTTGATTGTCGTTACAAGTAGGTATTATTTAACGCTATTGATAGAACTAAGTGGAAGATTATGGTCTTAGATAGCTTGAAATTATTAGACCTTGTATTTGCAAACAAAAATATTACTATTTTGTACATTTAGTGTAATCCAGTAAGTAAAAGGTAAGTCACTTTTATTTAAGGCCTAATGAAGATAACAATTTAATTAACAGAATACGATAGTTACATAGGGATATTAAAATGGCAATACTATGACTTTAAGTAATTATAAATAAACTGTTGCAGACGACATTCTATTTGAAAAATATCCTGTAATATTTATTTGTTTTCAATTATGGCGAATTAATTAAACGATAACTTAAAGATATTTTGTTTTCAGTTGCCCGGAATTAAACGCTTGTATCCCCTTAACGCTTTGGTGCGATGGCAGTGCTCATTGTCCTTCAGGTTACGATGAAGATGATTCAAATTGTTCCTTCAAATTATCATTACCACCACCCTATGTAGCAGCGGTTGCTGGTGTTGGTCTTCTTATATGTGCTATAGCTATAGCACTATGTGCTTGTAAGAGAAGACGAAGGAAAGACAAAGAATTCAAAGCGAGGCTTGATGGTGCATTACCACCCGAAGAGAGACCTTACGATCGCGCCAAAACTAACGGTGTACCAGAGGCAGCGAGACAGTATGCGACCGTACAAAAATATGCTACAATAGATAAATACAGTTTAAGTCAAAAATATAGCGCGGGTTTAAACGATGCAAGATATTATGACGAAGTTGCACAAAGAGACAAACTAGCAGACACGAGATATGCCAGCTTAGGTCGAGCTGGACGTAACATTAGAACTGAAAATAATAGAGGAAACGGCTCCAGAAGACCGATGCCTGATCTTAGTTACCCCGACCTGAAAGATGGCTTCTGTTGACCCCCAGACCTTTTAGAGACAAATGTTTAGCATTCAGACACTTATTTCTAAACTTGAATTTGTTTAACTTGTAAAATTATAATGAAGACTGAATTGGCGTAAGTGCCTACCTTACAGTTTGATCTATTTTAACTCACAGAACATCGCGTGTTATATATGTATGTATGTACATTTTTAATTATAATTCCTATTAATATATTGATTTGAGGTTTTCAAATAAATAATCGGAAGCCGTTCTTCTTCTAAGATTAATTTGTACATAATTATATAAATTAATTAACTATTAAAATTATAAAAAAATTTGATTTATGATTATTTTCTACGACATATTAATATTCTTCTCATCAAATAACATATCTGAATGTAAATAAAATGCTTGACAATACATTTTTAAGACAAGTTAAATCATAATAAACTTAATACTATTAGTGGAGGTTTAGCGTTTTACATTTTGAATACACTGATACTTCGACACGGTAATATTGTTTTATAAATGCGAGCTCATCATGATAATATTTGTAACATTCGCATTGATTATAAACATTCTTTAATAACTAGTTATAAAATGAAATGTGATATAGGTTGTAAAAATGTAGTTAAGTCGACGAGAACTGTATAACTTGAAACGGTTGAATCATTTCCTCGTGTATCATATAGTTTCTTGAAATGTGTGTAAATGTAACTCGTAAATGATTGTAAATAAATTATAGAATAAGAATTTTTAAAGTCTGTAAGTAATTTCCAGGTAAAACGGATATTAAAGTCATTTCTAAAAATATATCTACGTTTCATTTTATTTATCTCCCTATATTTATAGTTTATGGATATAATTTATTAATGAATGAAATGATATATCGACGTACATACCATTTTTATCTATAAATAGAAATAATTAATTCAATTTATTTGTTAGGTATTGTTTTCAAAATATAAATATAAGTGTTCTTTAAATAATACATACTATTTAGTTATTTGGAGTTATAGTTGTAGAGCTAATACATACAATTCTAAAAGGCTATGTGCGAAAGGTGCAATTTACGGGCCTAAAGAGACCTTAGTTACATTAAGTGTTTATCTTACAAATATTATGAATGCTTAAATAAAATATATTGACTATATTTTAAGATCACATTAGAAAAATGATACTATAAGAACCACGTTTGCAATATTTGTTGTTCTTTCATATGGACTTGGCCATATTCAAATTGAAATAACAAAAATATCTGATATATCGAATATTATTTAGTACGAAAATGACTGTTTTTTTTTTACAAGAATTGAAATTATCTGAATGATAATATAAAGTTAACTTAATAGCTTATAAACGTACGGCGTGAGCGAACGCTTAATCTCGTTTTGAAAAGAATATTTGAAGCGCTCTTCCAATGTCGCTTTACCTAACAAAAAACATCTCAATGATTTTTTGACTGAGATTAATCTTAAATATTAATACCTACTATTAGATTGTTTGCTAACTATTAAATTTATTTAGTTATGCAGTTATGAACTGAAGATTTTTTACTCGACAAGACAAATAGAATCAGTAAGGATTTTCATTTGAATACCGTAGAGTTCATAGAGTTGATGTAGTTGATTTGTATTTGTCTCGCCAAATAATTAGATTATAGGCTCAGGCTGCATTAGTGTGTCCACTTCGTTGACGTAACGAGCGCTGCGCAAACTAAATTATCAGATGAACTAATTAAAGCTCTGATGGAAACAGACTTGAGTACAACGAGGGTTGGAAATATTACGGATGAAGAATTTCTATCCTATTGTTCGAGTTAAGCTGCTTTGATATATAGTATTAATTAATGCTTTTAATAAACTCCCATAAAAGTCTTATATACATATAAAATCAGAATGCAATTTTTCTTTATTACCTGTACTAAATATTTTTATTATACGAGCTGTTGTACACTCGCTTCGCTAAGCGTAAATAATATTTCAGTAGTTATATTTTTGTGAAGCCGAGTGGCTTATCTTAGCCGACTATCACAGGTTAAAAACCAGCACGCACCACTGTTTTTATGTGCTTAATTTCAGTTTATTCATCTCATACTCAGCAGTAAGGGAACCTAGATGAATTTTTCACGTATCGAATGAAATTCTGACACTGGTGACTGACCCCTGCGTGAAATTGATCTAATTCTATTTATCTGTTCGAGCGTAACCGAGTAACAAACATGCTTAATATGCTTCAACTCCCCATTTCTAAGTTGTTATATTATGTTGTTTAAAATCAGTTAAAGATGATTTATATGAAGAAAGAAAAGGAGTTAAAACTACATTATCGATGTAAAAAACAAATTCAAAAGTCAAATTCAACTTTTAAACTTCTCATAATAATAACATTGTTTTAAATAAATAACAAATGTTAACGCACCAATGATTTCCTATAACCACGTTAAAACGTTGTTGTATAACTTTAATGAATAAGTTTAGCTTTAACTTAGAAAATGTTTATTCGAAAGTGGTTAGTGAGAAGAAAGCAAGCTGCTTAAAGCAAGTCATAATTTGGTTTGATAAACAGTTTCCTATATTGATTGACGTTAATTGTTGCTGTTGGCCTCATTAGGGTCGTAGCGTGATTTAAATGGAGCTGATAGGTTATTGTGATTAGCACAATAATTAATAAACTCTCCAGTTTTATAATATAAATATATAAAATATAGAAATTAGGTGATCATATATAAAAAAATCCATATATTTGACTTGGTCAAATTTGATTTTGGTTTTTATTGCATAGAAAGGCGGACGAGTTGTGGGCCACCTGATGGTAAGTGGTCACCAACGCCCATAGAAATTGGCGTTGTAATAGATGTTTATCGCTTACATCGCCAATGCGCCACCAACCTTGGGAACTAAGATGTTATGTCCCATGTGCCTGTAATTATACTGGCTCACTCACCCTTCATATCGAAACACAATAATAGCAAGTACTGCTGCTTTGCGGCAGAATATCTGATGAGTGGGTGGTACCTACCCATTTGAGCTCGCACATAGCCACCATATCTATAACCAACCACCACCACCAAGAGTATAGATAATTTATGACACAATACATTATATTGTATTTGTGCGTATTAAGTGCACTCTTTATTCTCATTAAGCTGAATGAGACGGCATTCATAGCAGACGCAATACTTCAAACTTTACGAGCTGTTCGAGGCACCGGACTGTAACTGCCAACTCCCTAACTAAGCTTGAAAATGTATTAATAGATTAAAAAATCAATTATTCAACGCATTAACACCAATCATTATACCAATAAGGCGATCTAGTATACTCCTCGATGGTATATAATTAATTTATATCCTTACTTATAAAAACTGGTTATCGGTATTTAGTTAAGCACTGAAAGGGTTAGACGCTGATAGAAAGAGTCTGTCAACGTTGATTTGACTTTCGATAGGAGAAATTCAGCATTGTTTAACTAACCATCGCGTAAGCCAGGTTTACAGGTGTCAAAACTATTTCTACAGTAACTTAGTTTTTCAACATGCTTCATAACAAAAGAAGTTCCATTAATAATAAGCGAAAGAATTGACAGTGTAACAGTCATGTTCGTTGCAATTGTTATGACATTAATATTTGTGAATACCAATTATAATAAATTACAAACTAAAATTATACCAAAAATATTTGGTTTAACTTTAGTTTGTTAAAGGATTTATTATGTCAAATATTATGTACATTATTCACTATTTAATATTAATTAATCCATTTTACACACTAAAACTTAACAATCAATTATATTTTACTTGGTGGTCGAGCTTTGTGCAAGCTCGTCTGGATAGGTACCACCCACTCATCAGATATTCTACCGCAAAATAGCAGTACTTTGTATTGTTGTGTTCCGGTTCGAAAGGTGAGTGAACCAGTGTAATTACAGGTACAAGGGACAGAACATCTTAGTTCCCAAGGTTGGTGGTGCATTGGTGACTACTTACCATCAGGTGGCCCATATGCTCCTCCACCTACCATATACAATAAAACAAAAAATATCACAACAAAACATATTTAAAACTTAATAATACCACAAAAATAGTTACAATAAAACAATAGCATTAAACAGAAGACCATGAGCAACACTGTTTTATTGTAACATTTGTGGCAGTTATAGCCTGTAAATGTCCTCCTCTCCCTTTAAGGAGTCGGTTTGGTGTTTGGATGTGGAAACAGAAAACCTGCCACGTGCAGGTTTCCTCACGAAGTTCTCAATCACTGTCGTGACACGAAATAAATTTTAAATGAAATAGAAAACTGTTTAAAAGTAGAAAAAATAATAAGATTGCTTAAAATAAAATATCTTAAATGTAGATTGTTTCGTAAGAAATAAATCTTGACCAAGTGCCGAAGCAAAAATAGCCGTCGAATATTTTTAGTATCTAACACAGAAAATGTGATGTCATATACACGATCAGAATTTCCATATCTAAATGGAAAACGACCCTACACAATCAATTTTGTTCCCACATTCCATTTGAAAAGTGCACCTGTACCTACTGAGGATATACACTTTTTTTTCGTTTTAGTTCGAATTGGAATTGAGGATTGAAATCTATGGTTTTGTTAAACTAGGCTAAGCACAAAGGAGGTTTTAGTTTTCACTAAATATTCCGTGTAGATTAAAACGTAGCGTTTTTATTTTTTATATAAAACTTTTTCGTTATCAAAAAATATAAAGCCGATTTTGTGCTATGTTCGTACTTTTAAATAAAATAATGCAATTGAAGTATTTAATGAAACAATTACTTTGAATTCGTGCTACGTCCTTTAAATGACAAGAATATGTCAATTTTCTACGCCGAAGGGCAGTTCTCTGATACGGACAGCATTTTTCTGGTATTAGTTTTATGTAGGTATGTATGTATGTATTGGTTTTGTAATTTTCTTAGGCACTATACGAGATATATAATACGAGAGGTATTTTATAAGTATAGATCGATATATTTAATTTAATTTCAAAGATGTACGTACAGATGACAGTCATGCAATATCAAAACAAGTCAATATTATAATTTTCACTATAGATTATTCTACGTCCCATGCGATATTTGAATTAATGGCAAACGTTATTATCTTCAATACAGTAATTTCAATAGAAAATACGCACAAATGTAATCTACAAAGTGCTTTTATCGTTTATTACTTTCCATTCAAATAGCAATCAATGTATAAATTTAATCAATATATTTCTATGGTTTCACATTCATTACATAAAAGAAAATGTTTCTTACATTTAATATATTAATTTATTTAACCAACATCGTATTCAATATTTTTTTATCAATAACGTTATATCATAAAATTTAATAAGTGGGCTTATTAAACCAAATATATTTGATTGGAATATAAATTAATTTTAGTATTAAAGCCTTATAAAAGTTATTCAGTACTAATTTTTATACTCAAAGTTGTAATGTACGTTAATAAGGCTTGGATATTATATTCATTGCAGTCTCAGAATATTTTACCAAAGAAAATGCAAGAGGCAACATTTTAATATAGTAGTAACTATTTATACTTTTTAATTATATACATGAGAATAGAGCAGAAAAATGTAATGGTTGTGTAGTACAGGGAGCGAGCTTATAACTAATTGGCCATACCTTCCAGACATACCTATCAGAGGGAGATTTTAACATGGAATCAAGATGAGTGGTGCAATAATGAACTAACAGACATTATTATATTTACACGGCTCTACGTATTTTAAATCTAAGATTAATATTATTTTTGCATATTATAGACTAAAAACGTTACTAACGATTTCAAATGAAGTTCTCTTTAGTTTTGAGACGGTTTTTTTAAAAGACTTTCTGAATATCAAGTCATTTGGATTTTTTAGAATAAAAATATAAAAAAACAAAATTCTTAATAATTCTAAGAAAATACGATGCACCGTCATTTTTATGATTAAAATGTGCAATAACGGCCGATTACGGCTGAGACCGCAGTTGCTTGAGTACGATTGGAGGAGCCATCAGTCATCCAGGGATCATTCTAACTCTCAAGGAACTTTGTAAATAATGTTTTATAATAATAATAATAAGTAACTTTATTCACCAAAAAGAAACAAAGACAAAATTAAGTTACAAAACCATAAAAAGAAGAGTTAACATATGATATTTGATGATTTGGTGAAAAGGTCGTAGTCTCAGCTAGGCTGCTTTTCAGTCTACGCCTTGTACATATGCTGCCAACATAAACGTTACAGTCATTGCAGTAAAAGGTAAACGAAGATATAATTACCAAATAATAAAAGTGAGTACAATTTATAATTATGTTATATATTTATGTGATAGTAGCACTTTTTTGAAAAATTTATAAGTACACTCTCATCATCTAATCATCTTCATCATTGAAAAATCAAACAATAAATACTCAAACAAGACAAACTAATGAAAAACGATCTAACTTACAGTGTTACTATGCTCTTAAGAAATTATTTATGTAATATAGATGAATACGTTCAGTATTAAAAGTTAAGATTTTTAAATTACTTGTTTATTAAATTTCTTCGACGATTGGTTTGTTAAATGAAACTAAAATACGAAATCCATAAAAATGAAAGTAATCAAGTTATTTTGGCTTAAAATAAAAAAAATGTATCGTTTGTTTTTAAGATCGTTATTTTTTGTATTTGCACAAAAATTCATAACAATGGCTGCACTTCCATTATTGCTCGCTATAAATCGCCATAATTAAACGTATCATTCGATCGAGTGCGCAATATTTCTCTTTGATGTTGCTGTTAAATGAATATTCCGATGTGGTCGCTATTATTTTGTTAATTACAAGAATTACAAAATGCAATATACTACTATGAAGTAACCATTGTGGAAAAAAATAATATCGGTATTCAAGTATGTTATAAGTAACTTATAGATATATAAAAGTAAAAAAATATATGTGTGCAATTCACACGTGGTAGAAGTGAAACCTTCAAAAATTTTGGCTTCAACTGTATAATGATTCCTATCTCATTTTCTCCCACGTTAAATCTTATGAATTTATGTGTTGTCTCTTTTTACTGTCGCTTTTTCGTTTCATCGACTTTCAAATCACAACGATGCTAAAGAAGGTTTTACTTCAAAAATTAATGGCCAACCTTTCTTTGTTAGAAAAGGTCGAATCTCATTCTGTTACGCTGCTCCAATGTGGTTCACTTGGTACATTCATGCGGTACGAATTTCATCCGTGTAGGTTTCCTCACGATAATTTCCTTCACCGAAGGTCAAAGTATTATGAACACAACAACTCATAATCTACCTCTGAAATTCATCTCGTACGTGAGCTTTCAAGCGTAATCTACTAAGCTATCTCTACTCAGTTACATGTACAAATGAAAAAAAAACACGATAACGTACTAAGTTTAGTAAGTCAATTCTGATTAAGGTAATGCACTAGAAAATAGCTAATTTATTAAGACGTTGCTATTGAGCAGATAAAACGTGGTTGGTTACATAATTATTTAGATAAATAAAAAAAATAAGAATAACGTACTAAGTTTAGTGAGTCAAATCAGATTAAGGTATAATTTTAGTAAATAGCTTACAGCTAAGTTAATTTATTAAGGCGTTTCTATTGAGCAGATAAAACGTTGATACGAAATTGACTTTTTTATATGTATAGTTTTTAAATTCCATGCAATTTCTTTTGGATAACAGCCGCGATGTACAGTGACACATGAATCCTTATTTTTTTTTTTTTAAATAAATAGGGGGCAAACGAGCAGGAGGCTCTCCTGATGGGAAGTGACTACCACCACCCATGGACATCCGCAACATCCGAGGACTTGCAGATGCGTTGCCGGCCTTTGAGGAAAGAGTATGCTCTATTCTTGAAGGTTTTTATGTCGTATCGGTACGGAAAAGTCGCCGGCGAAAGCTGGTTCCACAGAGTGATTGTACGGCTTGAACCAACGACCTTAATAAAAGTCGTTTGTTCAAGCCAAACATCTTTGAGTTTTCATGTACTAAATTTGTGTTTATAACTCATATCGTATTCTCCATTAAAGGAAAAGTTCATGAATGCGATATATCGACAGAAATTGTATAACAGGCTTATTCACTTACTGGGGCTGTGGCAGAGTCGTGCTTAATTTCCTTCTTAGGAGAAAAAGCAGCCTTTGTCTATTAGTGAGATATTATCGGATTACGATTTTTTTAATTAGGTTTGTTTCATCCCAGATAGTATCAATACTCACTCCGATATGTTCTTTCAATGAGAAACAAAAATAATAAAGTATAAATATAAGATATATTTAAATAAATAACAAATTAATTCCCATCAACAACCAGGATGTACTTCATTTGTAAGATGATGGTTTTTGCGTTCCGCGGAACCCTTTCCCGTTAATAACAAATTATTCGAGCGTAACATGAACTTTCGTCTAAATGTAGCATGTGTTTAACCACGGCCATAATTTCAACATAACGACCTACTACGTGAGGGAGATAAGTCGAAGTTTTCGGCGGGAAAGGTATTTGACTGGTTTATCGCACGCACGTTTGAAGAAATTTTAATGAATGCGCTACAAGGAACCCAGGATACATTATTAGTTCCTATGCCTATTGAAATAAGACCTATAATGCAATGATATCAAGTATTCTCAATTATTGCATATTTATGGACTATAAGTATGAAATCATTGAGAGAGTCCAGATGGGACAATGCTTAGAACGAGTGAGTCTTAACCGATACTAAATCACTTGTTCAAACGCAGGTTATGAACCACTGAAATTTCATGAGTTTAATTTGTATATAATGTTATTTATCTCGTTGGATGAAACAATGACGAAACAAAAAAACAGGAACTGTTAAGGAAAATTTAGAAGTTACTTCCCAACGCTACTCTTGTGCGGATTGGCGGAGATATATACTTAAGTATACAGTTAACAATAAGCAAAAATACTACAGTTATTTCTTATATATGCAAGCTCCTGAAGATTAGCTTAGATATATCAATTAAAAATATGTATATAATTTAATTTCCAATTCACTCTCGACGCTGAGCCGAACCATGCGTTTACCGAAGCAGTTACAACTAAATTTATAGCATCAGCTCCGTATTGCGTGCTTCTGGATTAGCTACATTGATTTATAAATGGAAGTTAATGGCGTTATTATGTCTTTATTTAAATAAGGGCTTAGAATTGTTGGTTCAAGGTATTCGTATGTACCAAATTATTCGGAAATTTCGTGTAAACAATTAATAGGAGAGTATTACGACTGTTATCAACAATTTGCAATCCTTACAATTATTTTAGGCACATGTATTTATTTAATTTAATTTTTATTTTATTTCGTTAAGAAAACAAACAGTACAAAGAAACACATTTAAATAAAATACAAAGATAAAACATTGACCAATACAGTTTCCAAAAGTAAATAATACATAATAATGCGAGCAAAAGAAAAAAGAAGTGTAAATTACAAAATAATCTAAATCAAAAATTAATAAAATGAGTGACAATTTAATTACAATATCAATAGCGACTAGATCATGTAGAAATTTGTTCTATTATCATTCAATTCTGTCAACGAAGCAACGTGATTAGATAGTCGATAAAGGAGACATTGGAAAAATCTTAAAGGGTTTTACTTTTTACGTTAAATACTCAAACTCTTAACTCTTAACTATGCTAATGTTTATGGGTGAACGTACTAATTCTATACCTACCATATTACTATTATAGGCCCAAGCCCAAACTCGATCACCCTCCGAATTTGCTACTGTTAATTTATTAACGTGCTTCATTCATCACTTACCACCCCTCAAATAAGTAATGAGAGTGACAATTTTAGGTAATTTAAATTGGTTTCTAGTGTTGCCCCTCCCCATAAATAAGTATGGAACGCGTAAAACGCATCAGAACTCATAAATAATGCAAAGGTATAAGTGAAATGTAGGTACTTTCGTCGTCGTAGGTATCTTTTTTAACAAATTGAAAGTTAACGTTTTATGAGTAGTAAATATTTTTTATAGAATACTTCGCAAATTTTATTTGTGTATATTTATTGATTTTAAAACATACATTTTTACTTAAGATAATGAATAAAAACAATAAAAAAAAATTAGAATTGTTTTGCTTTCGTTGGTTAAAGCAATTAATAAAAAAGGATAAAAAATATTTCACCAAACATTTTTTGTATCTTTAATTTATGAAGTTATGACAATATGTTTGTAATTAATTTTCGCTTTATAGCCCAAAAAGTTGTATGCACCACTGAATTTTGATGTTTAATTAGTGTTTATAATTCATCTCGTCCGCTCTCGTGCTCGTGCTCGGTGGTGAATGAAAATATTCTGAGCAAACCTGCATGTCTTGGATGTAAATCTACCACATGTGTTTCCACCATAAGCATTGGAGCAACTTTGATAAATAAGTTCCAGGCTTTATCCTCAAAAGCGGTGAGACCTTACCCCGGCAGGGAGACATTTACCGGCTTCATTTTCTTACAAACATAATGAAATTGAATATAATTTTATTACGTTTGAAAATGATCTTTATAATGACCAAGTTTTAATGAAAGCATTATTTCGAAACATGGACAATTTTAAGCTATCGTTCCCCTCCGCTTATGGATTACTGAACAAATCACAATTTCTATTATCTGTCTCTGCCAAACCCTAAGGGGGAATGTAAGCGAGATATTAATAATTATTAAGTATTCCAGTTGGATTGTTCTGCCGTTCAAATGTAATGTCGGTAATGTTTACATTATATGACAAATGATAAACGAATCCTATTAACGCTTATAGTACATTTTATATTTTATTTTAAGAAATAGGTACGGACTGACAAATGGGCCAACTAATGGTAAGTAATCACCGCCACCAATAGGCATTGGCGATGGAAGAAATATTAACCATCCCTATAGGAACTAATGATGTTATGTCCGTTGTGCCTGTAGTTTTAGTGCACTGGCTTACTCACCCATTAAATCGGGACAGATCAATTCAAGTATTGGTGTTTGGAGGTAGCATTTCTGATGATTGATCGGGACCTATCCAGAAGTCCTATTGCCAAGTGGCACATTATATAAAGTAATAATATATTAACGTTTCTAAAAATTATACTTATATTTTAAAATTCATTAAAATAAATAGCTTAACCGATTATTTTTGCATTTCATATAACAATGTTCCACGGTCAGCCATTTTAGTTCACAGCAGTTTCGTAATAACAGTGACACATAATAGATGGCACATACGCGATCCTCGTGTGTTTATATACAGATAATCACTACATATTATAAAAAGTCAAGCGCAAATCAAAGTGGCTCCTGTCTGTCTGTATGAACGCGATAAACTAAAAAACTACTGAACGATTATCACCAATTGATGAAGTGATTCAATAGGAAGGTTTACGTGTATAATTCATTCATGTTTTCTGTAAATTTGTTGAAATATGACGATAATTGTTGAAGAAGTCGGAAAAAAAACGAGCCGATTGGGGAGCTTTCATCGAAAAACGCTGTAAAATTCCTTTGAATTATAACAAAATAATGTATGGTGAAATTGTTCCACTTTCATAGATCTAAAAAAAAATCCGCGATGGCATATGTCTATCTTTAAAGCATAGTTAACTTTACCCATTTGAATGTTTAAAAAATTGTTACATAATAATGTTATAATTGGAAAGCTATAAAAACGGATATGATATAAATCCTTATCAAATTAAATACGCTATTTACTTTAAGCATTTCATGTATATTTTAATTGCCCTTTACACCACCCAAATTAAATTAATATCTTAGGAATTATCGTAATTTTAAAACTATCGCGCACTAAATAAATGTGGCTAAAAGCTCATAAAATACTACGACACATTTTTTTAGGAATATTTACTCTGCTACTCGGGCGAAGCCGGGGCGGGTCGCTAGTAAAATATATATTGATTGTTATATTCTGTATTTAAAAATAAGAAGTATTTCCAATAAAGATGAAATTCCAAAAAAATATTCTTGTGACGACAAAACCACCGAACGTGTATGACATGTTGTCTGTTCTTGTGACATTCCAAATGGCGAGCAACGCTCGAATAAACTATTATATAATTGGAAAGTGACCCTCGGGGTTTAACGGATTACTGGTTACTGCTGTCAAGGGTCCAAAAGGCCCCAAGAGTATCGGAACCTTCCCTTTTTCCTTTTCATAATATTTCGCAAGGGGACGTGAAATGAGTTTTACGGTTTTTGGAGAACATTTGTGTTCGCATTAGCAGTTTAATTGATAATTTTGGGGTTGAGACACGTTAAGCTTCTGTTTGAGAATTCGGTTGAGCGATTGCAATATTATGTCGCGTTTTTGTTTTCATCAACCATTCGAGAAAGATCTTATATTCATCAAAAATGAATTTGAAATATTAAAATGCATTTCGGAATACTTCTATTGTTTTATAATAGTTTTTGCGATCAAAAATGACGCTTGGAGCAACGAGTTTCAAATATTATTTAATAAAAAAACTGGTATGTTTCATTTTAGAGTATTCGTATGTAACTGAAAATGAGTAACTTTGCTTTTAATTAAAATATGTTCTATTCCGTTTTTGAACGAAATGTACCTAATAATATCAATGTTTTTAAATTACCATAATATGTTATCAGAAGTAGAAAACTTTAACTCAATTTTAATAGTCATTGATTTATTTTAATTAAGTCCTTTGAGACTTAAGACGTTTTCTTATACAAAAACTGTTTTCTAAGAGTAATTTAAGTTTAGCATCAACCACAAGTTCAAATTGCCTAATTGGGAATCGAGCAATAAACTAAGTCGTTAAACCGCAATCCTTGAGGAGAATGTCCAAAGTTTATATTAGAAAAATTTATAAAGTCGTTAAATTAAGAAGTATGGATGATATTTCAGAAGTGTGTTGCAATGAAGCGTAGTTTTCTAGTACTGTTATCTTGTATTTTATTAATCTCAATGGGTTTAAATCTACATTGTTGTAAAAGTACAAATTGAAAATTATATTCACAAATAACAGAATTTTATTTACAAGAACATGAACTACATGAACAACTACCTAGGAAAGAACTCAGCTTTTAAAACATCGATTTTTTTTTATCAAACGCTAGGTTCCAGCTTTGCACCTGATATATGAGGGTAGGTATAAAACGTTCATATTTGAAGGACAACTATATTAAAAAGAAGAAAGAAGATTTTGTTGTTTCATTAACCAGGAATTAAGTTTCATCACAATCGGATAATCGGCTTGATAACACAAAATGGATACAAATGTAACAGTAACATTAACAGCCTATGAATTTCCCACTTCTGGACTAAAACCTCTTTTCCTCTTTAGAGGAGAATAATTATATTTATTTATTAAGAAGAAGTAAAAGATTAACTGTATGTCTGATTGAATTTCCGATCAGCAAAGTAACCATCCGACAATTCTCAAATGAGAGAAACCGGTTTCGACTATGGAGTTTTACTATTTACTCCTGGCGATAGGTTAGTTTGACGTAAACATCATAAAAACGAACAAATATAGAAGCTCCACAATTCATACCAAAAGTAACAAAATCCCAAACAAATTTTTATTCACCATTTTACCTCTATGTGTTTTTACTATACCGACATTAATCTTATATGAGAGATATATGTCCTTTTGCGGATGAAATAAAAAAAAACGATTACACAACTAACTTTAATTCATAATTTTTATATTTTTACTTTAAAAAAATGTCGAAATTCCAAAATACCTTTCTATTTTCATCGTTTGAATGTATTTCCTAAAATCGCTTACGTAGTTTGTTTATAAATAGAAGTCAATACACAATGAAAATTACTAACTGCACTCAAAATTATCTTCGCTATTAAACCCTTATCGGAGACAAATTTTCAAATATTCTGATACGAATGAAATTTATGTTTTTACCAGTCGTCCACAAGTCTTTATTACCGCTTAACTACAATATATCAGGTACATTATGTTATACAAAATTGAAGTCACCGATTCAGGCTGTGCGTTGTATGTGAATTAATCATAGAAAGCGAATTAGGATAATCTGATCAAATTATAGCTCCCAGCAATAAATATTGCACATCGACCTTTGGAAAGAGTCGATCGGCTAATTTCGGCTTTGTAGAGCGTTGTCTCTGTCGCACACTACATATTAATGTGACGTTTGTCGGTCCTTGTTCTAGTGCGATAGAGTGCGGTATGTGAAACCCTTTACTTTTTATAATTTAAAATGTAACCACGGCATATTTAGTGTGTCTATTCAAACCATATCACGAAACACAATATTTATCGCCCGGTAATAAAATTAATCTGGTTTTTAATTAACAAAATAATATTGGTCCAACATTGTGATTTTTTCACACCGTAAATTTTTAACTTATTACTTTAAGTTAAATACTTAGTTAAAAATAATTACTTTATGTTATAGCCTACATACATATATTCATTTATTAACCAAGCAAATTAAATTTTATTTCGTTCAATAGGTATATTTTGTTAATTTTGGGACATATTTTTTGAATTATTATTATGGCTTCATTAAAACGCTTTCAATCGTCAATACCATTGAAGTGTATAAAGACGAATCGATTCTTTAACATTTCATTTGACAACTGAAATATCGATGAAGGGGCTTTAAAATATGGAGGCTCCTAAACAAAGAATGTTCGAAACCATAGATTAAAAGCTACGGTAGAAGTGGCATGCAAAAACTGGACTTATATTGTCTAATTTTATTTCGACTATAAGACTTGTAAAGGGATTCGTGTAGTTATGTTTAATTTTCATTCAAAGTATACAGAGTTTCTCAATATTTTCTTATTCATAGCCGCACTCATTATATTTTATTAAAACAAATTAAGCAGGCAGCGCTAAACCAAATAAGATTGTGGTGCCACACAACATTTGACTCAAGTTTATTCAAATAAAGAACATGAATAAAATAATATCAATGAAATAACACATGATTGGTGCCATTGCCTTTCAAATACTGTTCTGAGATTTCAACTAGACTCTCAAAGTGGGGTAGCACCTTGATTTATCGGCCTTGAATTTCCCGTCGTAACGTCCAACCAACTTTGCTAATTAAGAGAAAGATTAATTTCGTTTCCTTTAAACAATTTCCCGAAAAAGTAACAAATTCAATCTTTTTTAATTCATAATGTTAAGTCAATTTGACAATCTTAATTAAAGCTCTCGGATTATGAATGGAAAGGTAATTTCTAAATAAATATTAAGGAAAATAAAAACTTTTTATTACATTAATTTAATACATATTATTTTTTCATAAAGATTATAATTTTTTTTATATTATATATGGACTCTCGAATCTCATGAATCTCTCTCGAAAAAAAATGTACGGTTAGGATAGGTTTTCGACTCATGCTCTGTTTTCAAATGTAAATTTTCGATCGAATCGATTATATTACTGTATTTTTGTCAGACCAAAAACCACCCCAAACCGTCTTTATGTAACTTTCTCTAATCAAAGATATAAAACGATTTAATTTTTTAAATTCAATCTACATTTTTTTTTATAATAATAGCAATCACCATTTTAATTTAATTGGTGTGTAATTTTAATGCATTAGTGCTATTCTGTGAATATAGGACCTCAGAAATCGTTTTAATGATACGCTATTTCATGTACTCGTATATTTTAAATGTTATGATTATGAACAGTCAACGAGTTTTCATTTTTATCTTTATATAAATATTTTAATGAGGATCGCTTCGTCTTGGCTAATATCATGACATATTTTCACAAGAGAGAATAGAAAAATATAATAGTGCTCATCAACACGACGAGAGGAATGGCGACGAATTGTAAAGCTTGCCACCAACCCTGTCACAACGACCACGACCACTCTGCCAAGAGTGTGACGACAGAGAAGAAGAATAGTGCTCATGTGTGTGATGCATACACTGTTCTCATTACTATATCCCTATCATAATCCGATGGTACAATAATCCAACACGACAGTTGAGGCGTCGGACCAACGTCTTTACAAGTTTTCTAAAACATGAGAGTTATAACACTACCAACTTCTACACCTCAGGTACTCAGATTTTTGATTGGGAAATTCAATAGCTCATTAGGCAAACCTGGAGTCTCAACCCAGAACCTCGAGAACTACATAAGCGAGTCACAAGACCAATGAGGTAGTTAAACTAAGTTTGTTACCTACACGATAAGTTATTAAGGCACAGTATAATTTCAACGTAAAATCCAACCTATAATCATGGATTGTTGCGAGAAAATTAAAAATTATAAAATTTATAGGTAATACAATAAAATCCAATATTAAAACTATTTGCATGCTGAGTGTAACGTGAGTTAATTCAACCGTAAAGTCGGAAACAGAAATTTCATCACGCCAGCCACGACCATGAACACGGTAATGTGTACGAACGACATGCTATAAAATTGAATAAAACCGATATAAAATCCTTACGAATTGTTTTATTTCGTTAAAGAATAATAAAAAAATATAGTTTCGTTATAAAACTTCATTTTTAAATATAATATTTTGCACTAGTTTAAAAGTGCAGTTCTAGAAATTCGTTATTTTTGTACGTAACTAGAATAAGTGACGCGTCTTTGTCTGCAAAAAAAATATATTGTGTATTTAACACGTGATTTTTTTTATATCAAAAAAATACTTCATTCAAGTAGTATCGAAGCACTTTTCATTCCTCATGTTACAGGATTGAACATAATGTAAAGCCTATTAAGAATGAACATTCTACCGAGATCAAGTAACAAAAATTCAGTAGTTACCCTCCCATATAAATTACATTTGTTAAGTATATATCGATTCCACGAATTTATATCAAGTCTTCTTTGGTAATATTTATTTATGTATTCTTGAACATGTATTTATGTATAAGTATTTTTATTCAATAGGTATGATAAAAATAACGTTACCTCAAACGAGTCGTACTTGGATCTTTCTTTTCTTTTTGTTGTAGATTAAAGTGGTACAGAGGCCGCATCAAGCCGTAATTGACCAAAATCTTAGTGTGCGACTTTATTACGAATGGAACAACTACGTCGAAATGCTAGTATTTACATAATATCTTGTAATGTAACATCTACGTTCCTTGTTGATTAAATCGATTAGTTGGTATTGCATCTTATGTAACGTAGAAACGGGTAGTATAATATGTTTGAGACTTTGTTACTGTTTGACCGATTGCCATTAAAATTGGCACACATATGACATGGTTCAGTGATAAAATGGGTGTCAGCCAAGGAAACACTTTAATATACCTAGCAATAATAATACGGGAATCCTTTAAAAACAAACAAAAACTTACACATTACAAATTGACTTTTATTCGCCTCGTTAAGTTGCGCGTGCGACACAAGCACATCTCACCCATAACTATGTATGTAATTATAAACCCATCTTGGCTGACATCGACTCCAAAAATAACATTAATTGTAACTACATTATCAACCACACAACACATTCGTACCTACATATTGATGAGTAAAAAAATAGTAAGTTAATTTTCAAACTATAGAAGAATACGCAGTTATTTTTTTACTTTTTAGTGCATATTTTTTTCCTTGAAGTTGGTTTTTGTTTTGTTAAAATTTTTGTTTTATTTACATGTTCTGTAAAGTTAAAAAGTACTTACTTCTTATAAGCATTTTTCTTGGTAGAATTTTTTGAGCACAACAAATTTTCCTTCAAAGTTTAGACACATTGTGTTGTAGTTTTGCCAGCGTTTGCAAGAAAAACGCTTGCAACAGGGATTCTCTTCGACTACGTTGATAAAATGACGCTATTTCCTTCATTCATCTTGGATATTATGTCATAACATTTAATTTTTTAAACAATCGAATATGTTTATTACCTTATATGAATAGAACCTAGGTAGTATACTACCTAGGTTTCACAATGACACCAGAAACTTTGCATGTTTTATTCAAAGACATATAAGAAAACTTTATGACATTTAAAGTAATTAAGTAACTTTTCAATAACAAATAATGACGTTAGGGTGCCCTGATATCTAATAATGCTATAAGGGGGAATTATTATCACGCCATAAACTCATTTGGTACCACGTCTATAATCTTGGCTCCGAGTAGTTAGTTTCTCATTAAGCATTGCGTTTGGGTACAGGGGTACGAAATAAGAAAATTACGTTAAAAATTATAGGTTTGTATTACATTGAAAGCAACGAAGGTATATGAAACGGATGCTTAACTATGTCATCAGTGTAAAGCAAACAGCTACGTATTCCCATCTTGAAGGGAATGTAGTTTATTCCTTACGCATTATAAGAAGCAATGCTAGCGTGTTACTTGCACGGAATTAATATAGGCTTAGCGCGTTAATGAACCACGAAGCTCCCCCGAATGAACGTATTTGATTTACATTACGTGTGCATTTGTAATTTATATTTATCGCTAAGTATTACTGTTTCGGTAACGGCTTAATGAATTCATTTACTTACTAGGTATTAAGTATTTAATTCGTTTATGGAATTGAAATTTGAATCAAATAACAACGATGTTTTCTAAATATTCGAAACTAATTAATTAATTAGTGAAATGCATTTAGTATGCGAATAGCTTGTTGTCTGTTTAGCGTATAGTTAATTGTATTTCAGATTGTTATTATAAAACAATTCGAGTGAATCGAAACCTTAAAAATCATTTGCTCATTTTTCATTTTGATCGGAGGTCTTATTTGATAAAAGTTTGCCAACGGACTATGTGTTCAACTTCACAGGAATTTATTTCTGTGCCACTGACTGCAATATTCGAGGCAACTAGATGAAATTACTGGGAATATTTTTTCTATGGAAAAGTTTTAAACAATTTTATTTTTCATTTAAACTTTTACCTTAATATCTAACTATTGGAAATAACTCAGGTATACTTTTAAATAGAGCGCTGTGACAATAATTCGAATTTTTAACGAAATTAGAAAGTATTTTTAACTTCAATTAATTAATATGATTTATACGACTAGCCATTACGTTATTAATAAGAAAAACTTAAAATATAAACTAAAATTACATGAATAGTATAAAATTTGACAAAAAAAAGAAATTGTAGTCAATATCTTAACATCTACAGTCATCAACTAACCATTATAGCAATGCTTATTTTTTTTGTTACTTGCTACGAATAGCACATAGAAGCTTTGAAATAAAAATCATAATATCAAATGTGTTTTAGTTAACAAGATGTAGAATAATACATAAAAAATACATTTTTGTTTTAAAACATAAAGACATCAATGTTTTGGTTTAAATCGCTAAATTAAATCTTACTAAGTATTACTCCGATTCTAGTAAGATCTTTATATAGCAAAAAAATATCTTACTATTGGAATACGATTTCCGTTTTATAAATGGATTCAGTTGCTTTATTTTTCGTAAACGCAAACGATGGACTCGAACGCCACACGCACATCGAATTTAGATCAACTCTGGCCCCGTTTTCCTCTTGATGGAATTTTGATGTCGTCCTAGTAGCCAGTGCTTGTTCTGAGTACATTTTGTAGTATCGAAAATTCAAATGTGCAAATCTTTGTATTACATTTTTCTTACTTCCTTTTTATTCACACTATTTGAAATAAAATTCATTAACAGTCATTTTTATTTTTAATAAAGGAGTAGCTCTAGTAGTACTGATCTCAAATAAAACAAATTAATCAACATTAAATGTAATTTTCTCTATGAAAAAATACATATACCAAGCAACGACCAATATCATATTGATCGGTAAAAAAGTCTATTAATCTCAAAAAGTAATATTATAATACTATGTATATGGTGGGGCTATATCAAAGAATGGCATAACTACAACGTCAAAAACATTTTTGTCATTTCCTACAAAAAGTCACTTTGATTTGAAAACTGTTTATAACAATTAAAATAATTGTATTATCGTTCCGTACAGTCAGGAACACTAAAGGGGTTAAGAAAGATATTTCAAATGTCGAGATAACTGTTCCGCGAAGTTTGCAGTTCACTAACAAGCTCTGAACAAACTAGAGCATTACGAACGAACATTTCGATTGGTAACTATTTGTACTTACGTGTTTCATTATAAGTATTTAAATATCTGGTCATTAAATATAAGGATAGCTTTATATGTATGTACTTTTTGTCCTTATATAAACAAATACAAGTCCTTTCAGTAGTTTTTCCTCTTCTGTTTTTTTCAACAGATTTTTTTTTATGTTTCACACAAGGGTTTTGTGATCCTAAAATAAGCAGAGCTCATACTATAGAAACCAGACGACTGATATACTACATAAACTACTTTCCTTTTATCAATAAATACTTATATAGTTAATTACATCTAGACTCAGGACAAACAGACATGTTCAGGCACACAAATGTCTGTCCTGGGTGGGAATCACAAATAAAAAGTGTTATTAAGTAGAACATTTTACTTAGTGGTAGGCCTTTGTGCAAGCTTCTTCGTCGAAATCTTGCGTAACGTAATCGGGTCTATAAGTTTTCTATTACTGATAGCCATTACAAGGCTGTAATCCAGAACCACCTTCGTAGTTCAAGTTCTCTCTATTAAAATAAATAAGCATATTTATATTAAAGCTACGTTGCACATTAATTTATACCGAATATCTTTAATAGCAATCATTTTGCAGTATGTAATAAATTAAAATGAATATGAAATGAATTAAATCCTTAAATTCATCATACATTCATAAAATAAAAATTCAACAGCGCTGGTCGAGAGTGATACTTACGTTTGAAAAGTGAGGATTGATTATCGAAAGTTTTTTGCAGCTTTAAGTGGAAAAAAACGAGCTATAAGCGTGCTATTACATTCAATGCGGTTCATTCGATGCCTCGCTAGCACCTAATTACTAAATAGCTTAATGGTGGAAAGACCTCATTAGCGCTGAGTGGATAGCGCTTAGAAAGACATTCTGCTATTGACACTAGTTATATACAAATGCTGAGCATAAAATATAGTTTTTAATTAATATGTTTTATACCAATTAGGTCAACGTTATAAATAATGTTTTATATTTTAAAAGTATTAATTTTTTTATAGTTTGTAGATATATTTGTTAACTGTGGTTTTTTTTCAAATCAATTTATTAATGTTTTTTTAGTATTGAGCTTATTTTTTTTGTTGAAATTAGATAGATAGAATATAGAAAAGCAATTATTCGAACTCTTCATTAATTTTTTGAGTTAATTTAATTTACGAAAATTAATCTCTTGTCGAGGAATGAGAATTGAGGAGGAATACGGTTTATTCAATTTTTTTTTTCATAATATTTATATTTATTCATTGACAAAGCTGTAAGTATTATATGCTTTACCTCATATGTGTGGTATTTTGTTTTTATTTTTATTGCAAGGGAAGGCGGACGAGCATATGGGCCATCTGATGGTAAGTGGTCACCACCGTCCATAGACATTGGCATCGTAAGAGATGGTAACCATCGCTTACATCGCCAATGCGCTACCAACGTTGGGAACTAAGATGTTATGTCAGTTGTGCCTGTAATTACACTGGCTCACTCACCCTTCAAACCGGAACACAACAATAGCAAGTACTGCTGTTTTGCGGTAGAATATTTAATGAGTGGGTGGCACCTATAGACGAGCTTGCACTAAGCCCTACCACCAAGGAAAGAAAAAGAATAAAGAAGTGAACGTTTTGTCAAACAGTAATAGAATTTGCGGAAACTTGCTTTTTTATCGTTCTCATATAAAACATATTTTACTCTTCTAGATATAATTTAGTGTTGCGCTTAAGAATGAAACAGATCACAATGTCAGCAGATACATTCATCAGATCAACCATCAAACATTTACTTTTTATAACTGTAATCGGATAAGTGACCTCGTGTTAATATATGGTTTGCGATGCATTTACATTGGAAGCAATTATTTTTTTACTACAAATGAGCAATGAACACTTATCAAAATATGCTCCTTTTGCTGTATATTTAATTTCTTATTTAGAATTAAAGTGGAATAAAATGAGATATTAATAAAAATCATATTATTTATATTTGTAACAAGTTATGTATTTTCCGATTATGAAATCCGTGATTTGAGCTTGAGGAGCTAAGAGCTTATTCCAATATGCTACTTCAGAACGGGTTGGTGGAATCACATGAGGCAGATTTTTATCTAACACAGTTTTTTCACGATATTCTTAATGTCGAGAATGAAATGAAATTTATGTTAATATACACTGGCCCCTATTGGTTCCCGTCAGAGTGCTCAAATTGAATTATGTATTAAGGCTTTTATTATTCAAATATTATGAGAATGAGCTAATTGATTGAATATCTTAGCCATTGTAAGTTGTTCTCAACGTTGTAAATCAATTTATTTGATTAATTCAAAACAAATCATCCATTATCTGCAATTAATATGATTCAAATTTGGTATTTGAATCTTTTGGGCCTTTTATCTGAAGTATGATTACAGTTGTCAATAAACGTTTTTCTTAAGGTTGGTCGAATCTTCTGAACGTCGTAATTGAAACCATAAACCATAAAGTCCTGCGTACGTCCGAGGAACCAATATGGACCAAATGTATATTTTTTTTCTTTATATGTTAGTCCTTCGAAATAAACGTTTCATATACCCTCCTACTCACACAAAACTGGGATGGCTAGCTGGTTTTAATACAATTAAGCGTTAAATATTAATCCAAGTTTTCATAAAACGAACGAGCTGATAACGAAGGTATTTGAAAATCATATTGTATTGTAACTTTGTTTGAAATTGCGAGTTTAATTTATTCGAGGCTGTGATTTGAATTCTTTAACGATGGTATTCAAATTCTGATGATATAAATTAAACTTGATAATATACATTTTTTTTAATTTAAAAATGAAATATTTTTATTACTTAATTTTTTCTTTTCTTTAAAAATCTTTAATAGGTTAAAATGCCCTTGTATGACTCATATATAATGAAACAATGCTTGGTAAGGCACTGAAACCTAAGACAGGGGCTTTCTAAGTTTTTCGTAATATTTAGGTTTACAAAGAAAAGTTTGAAATACCCTTACATTATAATAAACAATTATTATTATATTATTAACCTCTTTTACCGATCTCAATAATATAGCCTTCACATCTGAACGTCATCCTGACGTCGAAGTCATCATAATTTAATGATAAAATCGTTTAATTATCATGGTTAAATTTGAACAGACTTTGTTACGAAATTGCCTCCTTCAATGCTGAAAGTTAAAATTTGAAAAAATCTTTGGATGCATATAACATAAGCATTAAGCATCCATAAGTATTTTCCAAATTTCAGCTTTTATCATTCTACAAAATTATAGAGTAGATTATTAATAAGTATTTAATATATTGGAAAATATAACGTACTTACGTATCCAACAAATCTACTTTTTTATCATTTAATTTAAATAAACCTGATGACTCATTACAACGTATTATTAGTTTAAGAAATATTCCAGTTTCGTCCAACAAATTTAAGTAATAAGTATAGCTTATTTCACAGTACCTGTTACAGAGAGCAGCTCACATGCAATGTCTATGTATGAAATAAAATTAAAGGTGACCATTCAGGTAATAGGAATGTTTTGGTCCGGCGTTCCGCTAGCCTCGCTCGAGATCACGTAACGTTTTCATAGCACTGGAAAATTTCATATATTACTGAATTCATTGTTGAAACAACGAAACGGAGATGGTATGCTTTAGAATTTTTATCTTTTAAACGTGAAATATCTTTTAAAAATGTATAATTATAGGATTTTTTTATAGTAGGCGGACTGCCAAGTTGATCACTTGATGGTGACCACGGCCATAGTAAAATACTAATGCGTCACTGATTGAGTTTTTTTTTTTAAATTATGTATTAGCGAATTTATTCGTCATTCATTTGTTTCATGGCAGAAATATCGGTAGACGACATTGTGTAGCTCTGAGTGCTTGGCCTTACTTGATGGTTGCTTATCTTTCCTTGTTTGGGCCGTCTAGCTTTGTTTCTGTTTAAATTAGAGGGCGCATTTTAGCGCGATTAAAACCCAAAAAAAATTAATACATATGAGATGAATTACACACCTACAAAAGAAAACATATGCGTATTTATTTATACGTATTATAAATAATCTTTATACCATCATGCATATGTTTAATATGCAATTTATCATTACACGACATACATTTGTTCAACGCGTGTACAAGTTTTATATTTTGCAATAACTCCTTTACGACACATTTGATGGATTGTACGGGAAATGATAAGCTTAAAAATTATCCACGTAGTTTCATTGCAAATAAAATAACGCTTCGTAACCGACACGTGCTGTATGAAATCAATATTCGAATGGATCGGTAAATTATTTTAATGACTACGATACGAACATGGAAAACATTTAACTTGTTCGTAACCCAGTTAACGGCGTAAGTCCTCAGGTATATTTTATGTTAATATTTAAAAAAACATGGTACTCGAGATTGGTTTTATGTTCTGATTTTTATTTTCGTAAATACGAAAAACTTAACGAATTTACTTTATTAAAAATAAATATGGATTAAGAATTTTATTTAAAAAACTTGGTTATATACTGTTACTGGAAAATAAAAAAATGCACTTTAATCACTTTTTCAAATATTTATTTTATAAATGACATCCTTACTAATATTATAAATGCGAATGTAAGTTTGTATGTTACGTTTTCACGCCTAAACCACTTAACCGATTTTAAAAAATCTTTCCCCAATGGAAAGCTACATTATCACATTCCCGAATCCCCACAGGAACGGGAACTCCGCGAGTGAAACCGTGGGCAAAACTAGTATTTACATATATTCACATATATCGTCTTTTATTATGGATTCCCACTGAATAATTGGTGAAGCATTGAATACTCAATGAGATATTATCGATAAGGAAATGCACGATCGCTTATTACCAACTAATTAAAGATGCATACGTTGAAATGTCAATTCCTGTAATACATAAACGACAATTGAAATACAAAAACGTGTACAACATTTTAACTCAATGGATGACTGTTACAACAAATACTTTAATATAAAATTAACCACTTAATTATAAATTTGTATTTTTTTTATTGACATAAAATAAACAATGTATAGGTAGTCAGCCGAACTCCGAATACGAATAGTTGTCTAATATTCGTGTCAACTCATCTGATATTAACGCGATGTACCTAAAAATTTTATCTCGGTCTACATCGGTTACAGCGATGTTATCGTTTATTTCTTCACTATTCCGGTAGCAAAACGTACTTATCTTTTGGCAACACTGTTGAAAAGTTAAAACAAAATCGCGTCCCCATAAAATCGGGCACCCGCTGAGAAATTCGAAACTTACACATTCTATGTCCGTGTTTTATCGAATTTACACATTTCAAAAATCCAATCGCCGCTCGTGAACGAAAAATGTCACTGCAAAATAGGACTTCATAATACAAGTGGAACGTGGCCTGGGCAATATGCTGACGTCGCCGCTATACGGAATACTCGAAACTCGATTTTCACCGTTCCGGCAAAATAAGTAGTCTACCGCGGTGGCATTCAGGAAAGCGTTTTATTGTTTCAATTCTGTTACGTTACACTACCGTTATCGATGATCGTTTGATGGAACATTGATTAATTTATATTTTGTAATTGAATTATTTAAACATATTTTAATTTCAAATATGATGTTTTAGAAATAAATAGGTTATTTAAATGTTTTTTAATATTTACAGTAGTAAGGGTCTCACCTAACCTCAGGTCTAACCTAACAATAATTTCAAGAATATAATTTTAACATACTGAATTATTGTAAACATATTATTCAGTTGTTCATGAAAAAATACGTTTATATAAACCTGTCTGAAACATAATATTGGAATATTTATCTTTTTCATAAGTGGTAAAAATTGTATAGCCTCGTACAGATTGAAAAAAAACTCGAAATCTATAAAAGTAATAAATATAAATAAGTAAACTAATTCATAATACTATATATTATTCTATTGAAAATGAGTTGTAACTTTTTTCCTCATGGTTTACCGATTATAATTTAGAGTGACTTTGATATTTGATATATACCTACGATATTTGAATACATCCCGGCTATTCTTTATTAGCCTTTCCGTAGAATATATTTAAAGGAAAAAACTACAATTTTAGTGACTATAAATATTGACGTGTGACGTGTGAATTATCAGATGTTTGGAAGTTTGAAATTGAATCCTATGCCATATTTTCGTTGAGTGCTTAAATATTTTATCGGGCAATATAACGCATGGGTATTTCAAACGATATTAGTACTAATTTATTTCGAACTGCTGCTGCTGCTAATGTTAATTTATCTACCACCGCGTTATTATAATGGCTATAGCTAGGCCTTATGTTCAAATTCTGGATCGGGCCAATAAAACAGTTAATGGGTTATTCTGTCAAGAAATTATCAGTAGTAGTCAAGAGTTTGGAAGTTGGCATTATATTCACTAGCGTATTTTGTTTTTCAACATCATGTAATTTTAAGTGTTAGGGAGTGAGTGTGTTTTTTAATTGCATGAATTAGGTATATTTGCCATTCTGTCACCTGATGGTAAGTGTTCATCACCGTCTATAGTCATTAGTGTTGTAAGAAATATTAACCAACCTTGGGAACTACGATGTCCCTTATCTTACATTGGTTCACACATTCTTCAAAACTAAGTAGTGCTGTTTGGTGGTATGTAATATATCTGACGTGTTACCTACCGAGATGGGTTTCCACAAAGCACCTTGTGTTTTACATACATGTAACAATGTATATGCAAATAAATGCTTTTATTATCAAAGAAATTAAAATTTCTATATTGGGGATCGTTACCGATGTGCTTGGAATATTTGCGTTGCCTTATTGGATGTTTTTATCAAAAATATTATGGATATACAAAATAAACTGGATTAGAAGTAACGTTTTATCAACATTTTATTTAATATTATATTATTTAACTATTACATATTTTTCTTCATATGAGATGAGGTGGCCACGCGGTCAGAAAACGTGAATCGTACCCAAACACTTTAGGTTCAAATCTGAGCCAGCATCAGTGAATTTTCATATGATTGTATGTTTGTAATTCATCTCGTGTGGCGATGAGAGAAAATATCGAGGATACCTATTGAGCTAGCCAACATTGTGCCACAAGTGTATCCACCAACGCATTGGAGTGCCTTGGTGGAACACATTTACAAGCTGTTACTTTCACATATGGAATTAATAAATAATATATTACACATTTATTTGTAATCATACATTTAAATTGTTTCTATTGTTTTAATATTGTTTGTATTTTGAATATTAGCTTTGTAATGGCTGTAACGAAGGGAAATAAACATTTATTCGATATTAACACGAGAACAGTACCCTTGTAAATAAGTAAGTGTTACGTCGTCATTTTAGTGGTTTTTTATTTCATTTTAGGTATATTTTATACACATATAATTTTCATGAAGGATCGCAGTAAATAAAAAAGTAAAGAAAAAAATCAATTAATGTTCTAATGGTGAACAAATGCCTACTATCTTATCAAGAATAAGGCTAGGAATATTGACGTGACTCATTCTCAAATGACTTTTAATGTTTTCATTTACCGGGCAAAAGATGAACTGAAAATAAAATTATTATTCTTAGTGGGTACTAAAAAAATGCCTACATATATACATATAATAATATCTAGCCCAGTGGATGGAATACATGGATCATAATATCGTGGATCATGACTTTAAAGCCAAGCAAGCACCAATGACTTGATGATAAGCTCCAATATTTTATTTTAGTTTTATTTTTATTCTATTTTATTAGACGGAGTTTTGTCACTAAGTGCTTATGTCACTCCCGTAATATTTAAGATTTGACGTTGATACCTTTGTAATCAACGTATTGAAATGTAGAATTCCATTAGAAACAATGTAGATACAGAAGTATAATTATATACAATACGATGCTTACAATTGCAACACGATGCGATACTAATCATGATGCATTATAATTAAACCTTAGCTGATGTGAAATCAGATATGAGAGATAATAATAGAGAGCAACGTACTATCTAATACATTCATAACTCTGTGGTAATATGAGGTGAAACAAAATTAAATGCTATATTTATCATATAATTCGAGTTTAACAAAATTGTTGAAACAATTTCAAGTTTTTGTTAAAACCAAAAAGAAATAGTAAATTAGAACCATTTAAAAAAAAAACCTTAAATTATTGTAATAAATATTTTATAAATTTAATATAAATTTATTGAAATTTAAGCCTGGTATAATTAGTTATATATATAACACTAACTGTGCCCCGCGGTTTCATCCGCGTATAATTATTAGATATATAATAAATAAAGAGCAGCCTAGAGCATTTCTCGATAAAAGGACTATACAACACATAAATATTTTTTAAATTCGAACCAGTAGTTTCTGAATTTAGCCGGATCAAACAAACAAACTCTTCAGCTTTATATTTTAGTATAAAGTAAAGATATATATAACAATAACTAAGCTAATGAAAACTATAGTATGCCCCTCTTACTTTTTGTGCATTTTGTTTTTTGTATTTATAAATATAATAAAATCATTATACGGTATCATATAAGCATATTTTTGTACTCGATAAATAACAACTATATTTACATAAAGTGTATCAATTAATATAAACTGAGTTAGTGACAATAGTCTTCCACCCCTAACAAACTCTAAAATACGTCCATTTTTTTAATAACAACGGGCGCAACTCTATGAATGTTTCGCCTAGTAAAATATTATATTAAAAATTAGGCTGAATGTATATTTTTTTCTTTTTGAAGACGAAATATGGAAATTTCATTAAATAAAAAATATGGTTAACATACATAAAGTAAAAAAACAACCTTTATGTTCAAAACAAATTAACCGCCGACATATCTTAATAGAAATCAGAATGAAATTATATTCACCGACGGGAAAATATAAAAATATTCACTTTGATCATTCGAAACCAGTTATTCGATATTTTTTACAAACGTCAATACATGTAATGCCTTAACGAAATTCCTTTGTTTAATAAGAATTATAACTCACATTTATAAAAATATACTATTTATTAGTATCTAGAAGTGAAAATTAAAAAAATCACAAATTAGACTTTTTAAAAATAGAACACCAAATCATATAAATTGATGTAAATTACTCACTCAATTACTCTTTAAATCCAAATAACACATTAAAATTTGAACCCATAAAAAATCACAAGTCGCGTCAATAATGAATTAATTACTTTACCTTTATGTGTACTAACAAGATGGCGGCGACTTAAAATTAGCGCGCTTCTTTTTTTTTAACAATACCGTTGTATCGACCAAGAAGTCTCCTAACTATAATTATCTTATATTAATATATGAAAATTTAAAATTACATCTTATATGTTGCACCAATTGTTGTGCTTTTTATATATTTAAAATAGGCAGGTAGTTTGGTAAACAGACACTAGATTGTAAGTGGTCACCACCGCATATATTGGCACTGCAAAAAATGTAACCATCCCTTGCATCGTCAATGCGCCAACCAACCTTGGAAACTAAGATGGTACGTCCATTGTGACTTTAATTATAGTTGCTTTCTTACCCTTCAAGCTGGAACACAACAATGATGTTATTTGGCGGTGACACATGCTGTGTTATGTACAGAGACGGGTTTGTACAAAGCCTTACGAATGAGTCAATGTGTATTTCTCGACTAATTATATTTCTTTTATAAAAATAGTTTCATTTTTTTACCTGCAATGCAACTGTTATTAAAAAACTTTGTATGAAAATGTTGTTTGAGAGTTTTGTACTAATTGTAAGTTAAAGTGAACTTATAAGACTGTACATCACGAGGATAGAGGTGTTATTTGTAAGTGTAAAAAAAAACAGTCAAGAAATTCTCAATAGATAAATTAGAACTTTGGTAGTGTTAGCTACGCAGCTTTCCGACGTACGGGTAGTACGTAAAATCGTTGTTTCTGGGTCTGATTACTCTTCGGTCGTGACGGATTATCCGCTAATCGGACTATGGACGTGATAGAGAAAGTTTATTTATTTATTTGAGAAAAACAATAGAATATAATACAAAATACAAGCTTTAAAAATACAGTATGCAGACAGTAGAGCCAATTATTGTTTTCCATTGAATTATGCAAACTTAATATTAGTTAACAGAAGTGGCAACATACAGTTTTTATAGGTAAAATGTAAGTAACGAAATAATGAATTAAAAAAATACAAAATAAATTAAAAAATAATGAATATAAATAGGTGACAAGGACTATGTTGTGGATGTGTGTAGTATTGCAGTTACACTGTTATTTTGTGTGTGTATAAGTGATTGTATGTATGTATGTGTATGTAAATTTTTGTGTGAATTTGAATGGTCAAATAGAATTTTGAGCCGTGAGAATGCCCTTTTTAAATGATTTCATCAACCGATGAAAGATGTCGATGTGCGAGTATTTTTATTATGAAAACGTGCGACAATATAGAGTTTGTAGCGTAACGCGAATTGGATAAAGGGACGTGTAACAGATTCTATCATGCATTACGAGTTCGCATGTTAGGTACATTAAGAAGAACGCGCGACCGCAACTCAGGCGAGTCTAGCTTACCAGAGACCAAATCATGTAGAAATATCATATCTAAAGTTTCACGTCGATCTGTCAAGCTGGATATGCGATAAAGATAACAAGCGTCCCTGTAGTTTGTGTTACTGTAAGTTTTGAAGTTCAGATGTTTAATAAACTTATTTTATATGGCCTCGATTCCTCCAATATATTTATCGTAATCTGGATTGCAAATACAGCTAGCATACTCTAATATGCTTCTCACTAGACAGATATTCCCTATTTAAATAAAATCCGCTTTGATAGGCGCATTATTATGATTGCGACTAGTGCAGTGCTCAAACGCAGTATTTGTGGAATACATTAACTATGTCTCTTGAATTAGTCCGCATTGCTAGATGTGATTCTAGACAAAAGGTTGCGAGTTCAATTTCGGACAAGCATTCATAGATTCATCTTGGTTGTCGGGGTAGGAAGCCTGAATATGTTTGGTGAAATTCTGCGATATGTATCCATCAACCCGCATTAGAGCAATGTGGTGAAATAAGCTTCAAGCCATCTCTCCATGAGCAAAGAAGGTCTTCGTCGGCAGTGTAATTACGGACTATTATTTTTTACTATACTAATAAATTATAATGTTTAAAATAATAAATCTCGCTTTATGCGATCTAAGAATAAACTCAACTTTAATGAACTGAATAATAAGTTTCTTAAGCTTAAATATTTTAACTAAATACATTATTACCACTATAAACGAATTAAAAAAAGTTAATGAATGCTTGAACGCGAAGCTCTTATAAGCTATCGTAGAGAAAACGCTAACAGTTAAGTTGAAGCTAAGAAACAAAGGAATAGTAAATATATGTCAAGCTCAGTGAATAATGAATGCGCTTGTTTTAAGTTTATACTGCATGAAATGCAAATATTGGTAATATTAATCCTACTTCGAAATTGGGTTCCTTTGCCAACATTTTTGAATAATTGAATCGGCATTTATTTCTCTTAGGGTGATAAGTCCTTTTCTTTTTTTTAATGATTTTCTCTTATAAAAGCATCTTATATATTGTCTATTTAAGGGAAATAAACTAGAATTTGTATTCTTCCAGTGATAGCCTTTTTTTTTTTTTTTTTTTTTTTTTTTTTTTTTTTTTCGTGGGGAAATCCATCATGGATACCCTCCATATGTGATGCAGAATGGAGGGTTATGTCGGACTCCTACCGACTAAAACCACCACGGTACCCTTCCCGTCTTAAGTGGAGCGCCACGGGATCGCTTGCGCATGCTACCGTGACGCTCCGACGGCCGGCCCGCCTATGCGGGCCTCCGTTCACTAGGGAGGAATCCCAGGGTACTGGGATCCCCCCTATTCCCGGCGGCGCCTATTGTGGCGGGGGGAGAAGGTGCGCAAAACGTCGCTTCCTTCCCCCCGGTCTTCTACAACGGAGCGAGTCTGCAGCGGCTTTCTCCTCCCGCTCCCGCTCCGCGGCCTCCTTCTGCGACATCACACTTTCACAGAAGGAGGCCATCTCCGACCAGCACCCCTCGCTTCCGAGCATCGCGTTAATGATGCTCGGCAAGGAGAGGTCTCCGCCTACAACCACCGCCAGGGAATGCCTCTGGGGCCCCCACGCGGCACACTCCGTCAGGGTGTGATGCGCCGTATCACATGGCGCACCACACTCGTGGCAGGAGGGAGACACCTCCCGCCGCGCAATCTTGTGCAGGTACTTACCGAAGCACCCGTGTCCGGTAAGTACCTGCGTTAACCTGAACGAGAGCGTGCCTCGTTTCCTGTTGACCCAGCGACTCAAGTGGGGACGTACCGCCTCCACTGTCGCCAGGCCCGCCGTGGGGGACCCGAGGTCCTCCTCCCATCGGGTGATCAGGGCCTGCTGGGCTCTAGCCCTGATACGCCCGACCTCCGCCAACCCTGGACGGTCGCTGCGCTCCCTCGCCTCGGCCCGGAAGCGGTACACCTCCGCGAGCACCTCCGCCTGGAGTTCCCAGGGCGGATCGCCCGCGAGGAGGGTCGCTGCTGTCCATGACACCGTACGATAACCCCTTATCGCCCTCACCGCTATGACCCTCTGCGGTCTTCGCAGGAGGGCCCGGTTGGAAGCGGTGAGTGCGTCCACCCAAATCGGGGCACCGTACAGTGCCATCGACCTCACCACGCCGGCATAGAGGCGCCGGCATAGTGACCCAGGTCCTCCCACGTTGGGTAGGAGGCGGCCTAAGGCGGCGGCGGCGTTGATGAGCCTCGGGCCGAGCTGCACGAAATGCTGCCCGAAGCTCCATCGTCCGTCCAGGGTCAGGCCCAGGTACTTCATCTGGGCCTGCACAGCGATCACCGTCCCGTGGACGGTGATACTCGCCCCTCGTGGGGGGCCCCTCCGTGGACCGTGGAAAAGGAGGGCCTCCGTTTTGGATATGGAGACCCTCAAGCCCAGCATTTCCATCCGGTCCACGGTCAGCGTCGTTCCGACCTCGGCCAGGCGGGCCGCCTCCCGAAAGTCCCGCCCCGTCGCGGTGATGAGGGTGTCGTCTGCATAACACAACACCCCCATACCGGGAAGGACGGGGGCTCTCAGGAGCCAGTCAAATCCGACGTTCCACAAAATTGGGCCGAGAACCGACCCTTGTGGAACGCCGCAACCAACTCGACGCCGGACCAACTTGCCGTCGCCCCCCGCCCAGACGACCTCTCGGTCCTGGAGGTACGCCTCCAACAGTCTCCTCAGATAGGTCGGCACCCCATGGTATCGGAGTGCCTCCCTGATTGTGCCGAATGGGAGACTGTTAAAGGCGTTCGCCACATCCAACGAGACCGCCAGGACCACCTGTCCCTGGGCCACCGCTTCCGTGGTCCGAGTCTTCAGGGCGTTCAGGGCGTCGACCGTCGAACGACCCGCCCTGAACCCGAACTGAGCCTCTGAGAGACCCGGACCAACCTCATCGAGGTGCTGAACGAGACGAGCTGCAAGAATCCTCTCAAAAATCTTACCCGTCTCGTTCAGCAGCACAATCGGCCTGTACGCCGAGGAGGAGCCAGGTGGTCGACCCTCCTTCGGCAACAGCACCAGCTTTCCTTCTTTCCAAGGCTTCGGAAACTGCCCGCTGCTCAGACATGCGTCGAACAGCCCCCGAAGCCTTGCACCTAGGTATTCCAGGGCGACGCACAGAACTCGCCCTGGAACCCCGTCCGGACCCGGCGCCGTCTTCTTGGCCCTCAAACGATCGAGGGCCATCTCCATTTCCCGCTCCGTGATCAGTGGCGGATCCACTGCGTCCTCTATCACGGAGCGGGGGGCCATAGGCGGAGGGACAAACTCACCTGGGTGGGGAAACAGTTCCCCCACCAGGCGCAGAAGGAGCTCCGGCGGCATCCAGTGATAGCCTGTGAATGTCCCATGGTGGGCTAAGGCTTCTTCTCCTCTTTTTAACCGACTTCTTGTTGACTTGAGGAGGTTATCAATTCGTCTGTATGTTTTTTTTTTTGGTGTTGTCACCTCATAACTTTCGACTGGATGAATCGATTTCGATGATTTTTGTTTTATTTGAAAAATAGTGCTTTCCCATTGGTCCCATTTTTTTTGGTCCAGTTTTGACAATGGAATCCATGAGAAAACCATATAAGTCGTAAATTTGCATGAGGTATGTGCGCGACAAATGGAAGAATAACTCTATATCTATTCAACGGATTTCGATGATTTTTTTTTATTGGAAAGAGTGTACTTCAAGGATTGTTTGATGATAGTTTGGTTAGATTGTGATTATAGGATCCATGGCAAAGTAACGGAAATCTTGAATTCTTAGTAGCAAACTAACGATACACGGCCGAATCTTTTATAGACTATCTAGATTTATCATTCACCTACCATAACATCGTTATGATCAAGTAATTGTAGTACTATTGTATAAAACACTTCTTTATATACCGTCAATAGTTTTCGCAGCGCACGCGAAATAATAACTTTTATAGGCAACAGTTTGATACGTTGGGTTACATTGCTCCATTTTAAGTAGGGATCTATAAGATTTTGAAAATATAATATAGCCTATGTTACTCGGTAAAGACGTAGCTTTCTAAGGGTGAAAGAATTTTTAAAATCGGTCGAGTAGTTTTTGATTTAAATCGTAATAAAAAATCAAACAAAAATCAAATCTTTCCTCTTTATAATATGAGTTATGCATGTAAGCATTAGTATATATGTATGTATATGTTTGTAATTGAAACATATTTGAACATCTCCTAAAAGTTGAGGCCAATTTTGAAAATTATACATATATATACATAGAATCGTAAAAGTACTCTTATATACATGTTATATTTATGTATATTTATATATTGATTACTAGTGTTTTTCCCGCGGTTTCACCCGCGTAGTTCCCGTTCCCGTGGAAATATGGGGACAAAATGTAGCCTATGTTACTCCTTGATAATGTTGCTTTCCATTGGTGAAAATGTTTTTTAAATCGGCTTAGTGGTTTAGGCGTGAAAGCGTCACAAACAAACTTACTTTCGCATTTATAATATTATTTAGGATAATATAGATACTTCCCCTTTTTTTTAATATACAGACATTCCGTCATAATTTATGGTGAAGAATGGTATAACACAACATCTATAAACATACAGTTTATTTAATTATTATTAGAAATAACTATTTGATTATGTTATGGCTGCCCAACTAAATTACCCCACCAACTAAATCAACACCATTCTAATTTATACGTAATTAAGGCCCGTAAATTTTCAACTGCTGGACAAAGGCTTTTTAAGGAAACGATTTTAGAGCTACTTCCCTCCAATGCGAATTGGAGAAAATCTACAACTTTTAAAAAAATCCTTTGTTTTGTCATTGATAGTAACCACTCGAAATAAGCATTAGAATTTATAGTTTCTCGAAATTTTGATGTTATAGTATATGGAATATCGGACGTTGACGTCAGCAACGTCTCATTAACTAAAATCGACTGTTTACAAATGTTGACTTGACTTTTTGGAAAATCGGTTCTGATTATAAGCAGCTTTAGTCGTGGTTTAAATTTCATGTAAACAAATTAATACTAAAACATAATATGTACAAATATCGTCCATGTTTCTAACAAGAAAAACGACAATCTTCCAAACAAAACTTTTACATATTAAGTAAGGTCCTCCAGACCGATTCCGGTAACGGCGGCCTATCTTAAGAGAGATTAGCCAACTGCGCAGGAGATATTATAGTGCACAAGTGTATGCGCAAACAGGTGCACTCTCTTTTCCTTAGCTCTCATAATGCGATGGGACGGCAATCCGACACGACCGGCAAGAGTTCAGGCGCAGGACCAACGGCTTAACGGGCTTCCCAGGCACGGGAGTGTACACACTTCCAACTTCCGGACTCCGGGCTACTACTGAGATTATTTCTGACAGAAAATCCCAATAATTATTTATTGGCCCGACCTGGGAATTGAACCCAGAACCACCACGTCTGCGGCCTTATATCAAGCCACTGGACCAACGAGGCAGTCAACATACTAAGTACTTAACCTCTTAAAGGTTGAGTTTATAAAAAAACTTACACAATAAACTTCAAAATGTTCAAACTACTAAGAATAATAACAAAAGTATAAATTTTCATGGTACATTTATATTTTAAAAGTATTTTAAATACTTTTTAGAAATAACCACTTTACAAAAACAGAACATATTAACTATTTTTATCAAATAAATTGTTAATAGGTAACTAAAAATAGTTCCACTCATAACAATGTTCGAACGTTTAGTTTATTCACCCGAATTACAGTGAACATCTCTCCCGGAAACAAAAAAGACAATTGCACATTGGAACAAAAGAAACGTGTCACTCAAATGTCCCACCAAATATTTGCAACGGCGCAGAAAAATGCTAACATCAACCGCAGACAGGTTTTGCTTCGGCTTAAAAAATTTGTATGTAACAAATTCGAGATTACAATTTCGCTGTGTATATTGTCTTACACAATACAAAATTAATGCATGTTTTTATTCGTATTCTATGCGTGTACGTATCGTGCTGATTAAGCTATAACTTTACATATTTTATATTGGCACATTTTGAGTGTGCGATCTATTTTTCTTTAACTTTCCCCACATTAAGTAGGTATGTGGGATGTACTGACGTGGCGACCGAATAAAAAACCAGCGGTAGGTACCCACTCCGTTTCTTCACGTCACGTGACGCCCAAACGATTGACCACCTCCGTGGGCCCCCAACTCCTTGGGGGTGCCGTGTCCGATGGCGTGCAATACTCGTAGCAGGAGAGTATCACCTCCCACTTCACATTTCATTGCAGATACCTATTTAAGCAACCATGCCCATGCCCGGCAAGCACCTTTGACAGCTGAATGTGGGTTGACTGTGACTTCGTTCCACCCAGCAACTCAAGTGGGGACGAACCGCTTCCATTATCGCCAAAGCCGCCGAAAGAGACTCCATGTCCTAAACCCACCTATAAATCCCGTCTTCACTTGACTCATTCCACATTCGCCGACTATCATATAAATCACTTTAAAATACATAAGATTCTATTAGACCCGGTTGGCGTGGTTGGTAAGACACTTGCCTTACACGCCGTGGGTTTGATTCCCACCCAGGACAGACATTTGTTTGCATGAACATGTCTGTTTGTCCTGAGTCTGGGTGTAATTATCTATATAAGTATGTATTTACAAAAATAAAAGTAGTATATTATGTAGTATATCAGTTGTCTGGTTACCATAGTACGAATTCTGCTTAGTTTTAGATCAGATGGCCGTGTGTAAATAATCTCCCAGGATATTTGTTTATTTATTTTTTTATATATAACATGTAAAAAATATTTCTTTCTATGAAAAAGAACAACAATGACAATCCAAAGAAGTGTTATGCTTGAAAATTCAAAACTTCATAATATGCAGTGTTAAAATAAAATTATTAATTAGAATAACTACAAAAGACGACACCTGTAATGCACTTGTCTCTTTTATATTTTCAAGTGCGTGAAACATACGCTAATGATACTTGAATGTTGTAGATGTTATGAAATGAGGTCTCAGCCTAGCGAAAATTATTTCACTGCTTTATAACGAGCTAGGCAAATAAAATCGAGGGCGCGGCTTCGACGACCTGGAAAACAAAATACCTAACATTATAACCCGAAGGCCGCCTTAGGAAACAATAAAATTATTATGCACTTATGTTACCCACTTTTGGTAATGATGTACTGTAACTATTTGTACGTTTTATAGTCTCACTAAGTAGGATTTATTAAAAAACGATTTTAAGTTTGTATTAATATGTTCCCCAAACGTTTAATAAATTCGTCATAATATAATCAAAATGTTAAAATATAATTATTGCCCAATTTAAATTTTCTTTTTTTGCTGTTACACTTCAACAAACTCCGATGAATTGGGAATGGTGACGTATCAAATACTTAGTCTTGCCAAGAATTATCCATTATATGTATTAGGTATATACATTTTATGTATGTATTTAATATTCTAGTATTATTGCTAGGTATATTGTAGTGTTTCCTTGGCTGACATCGACTCCAAAAATAACAATAGTTGTAACTACATTATCAACCGCACAACACAATCGTACCTACATATTGATGAGTAGAAAAGTATGTTAATTATTAAATTGTAGAAGAATACGCAATTTTTTTTTTACTTTTTAGTGCATATTAATTTGTTTTGGAATGGTTTTACTTTTGAAGTCGGTTTTTATTTTGCTAAAATTTTTACCACTGGCGTAAAATCTTTCATTAAAATATATAAAAAAACATACAATACGAACATGAACATTTTTTTTTTTGAGTGTTAATAATGTAATGTACATGATTTCCATGTATTGTGCCATAAACGTATCCATAAAACTTGATACATTGCACCCACACAGTGTTACATATGAAAAAAAAACAATGCTCAAGACTGTTGAATTAATAACTCATCGGAAAGCATTTTATCGATGTGAATTTAACTTTTTTAATTATCATGCTAAAATAACAATTGTCTGATTACTGACGCGACACCAACCAGTTGCTTATTGAAGAAAAAAGGTGTGTGTGCGATTCACACACGATAGAAGTGAAACTTGCACAAAGAGGAGAGACCGATAATATAAAATAGTATGTATATATCTGTCTCATTCTTTGCTGGCTTCATCGTACACATTTTTGTATTTGTGTCTCTTACCTGTCGTTTTTCCGTTGCATCCGGTTTGAAATCACAACGATTCTAAAGAAGTTTCACTTCAAAAAATATTAAAGACACCGATTAGATTTGTAAAAAGATTGAAAGCCAGTAGCGAATTATTGCCGTTTAGATTTTCATCATTTCTTTCGAGCAGACTTTTGACATGCAAATGCTATTGTAAACGAAAAAGAGCGAATACAAGTCAGAATGACAAAACACATGAGAAACTGCATCAGAAACCTTTGATTTTAAATTGTTACTTTAGTCAAATTTGCACTTTAATTCTACTAACATTTTCATAACATTCACTTTAAATAAATTATGTCCATAAGGATCGAATTATCCAAGCAAGGTATACCCTACATAATATCAACATTATTGCATGATCGTAATGGTAAGATTTGAACACTGTTAGCACATAAGATATATTATATATTATTCATCCTGATCCACGCGTTTTATCCGCTGGATATATACAGCCATATTTCTATTTTAATTTATTTGTATTACGTATTGCATTGAGGCATTATGTATGAAATCTGTTCATACATTACAGACTTTCATTCTATAAGAGTATAGTTTCATTGGATATACATTCGTTTTGTCTACACATCCGATCGATGTGATGATATTTACGTATTATTTTGATGCGTTTAAAACGAATATAACAATACTTGGTGGTAGAGCTTTGTGCAAGCTCGTCTGGATAGGTACCACCCACTAATAAGATATTCTACCGTAAAACTGTTGTACTTGGTATTGAGTAAAGTTATAACAGCCTGTGAATGTCCCACTGCTGGGCTAAGGCCTCTTCTCCTCTTTTTGAAGGGTGAGTGAGCCAGTGTAATTACAGGCACAAGGGACATAATATATTAGTTACGAAGGTTGGCAGCGCATTGACGATGGTTAACATTTCTTACAATGCTAATGTCTGTCTGTATGTGGGTGTTGGTCATCAGGTGGCCCATATGCTCGTCCGCCTACATATGTATGGTATAAAAAAAATTCCGTTAATTTTATTCTCTAAGTCAAATCGAAGAAAAATAGTTTTTTTCGCGTTCATTGTTTATTTATTTATTTATTTATTTATTAGAACACCAACAAAATACACACTAAAAACATTCCAGATACATGAATAAAAAATAAGACTAGTGGTATCTTACTTATAGGTGATAACAGCATGCACAGAATAAAAGTTAAGCGACAACAAACAGAAGGTAAAAAAAGCTAATTGAAAACCGTTATATAACAACAATAAATTAAAATAAAGATAAGAACATAAGTAAACTATCTAAACTAAACAATTTTGAGTATTTATAATTAATATTTTATTTTTAAATTTTTTCATATTACCGAAAATATCTAAATCTTTGTCTCCGCTTATTGAATTATAGGCTCTCATAATTCTATTGAGAGGGGAGTAATGACCCAAATTAGATTTAGACATATGCTCTGAAAAAATCGTGCGTTTGCTAGTGCGTAATGACTTGGAAGGTGCAGAAATATGTATCCGCGATAATAAGTCTGGACAATCCAAAGTGCCGTTAATTAGTTTATAGATGAACATGTTGTCCAGTAAGCGTCTTCGATCGGCAAGGGTGTTCATTTTGAAAAAGGCTATTCGATCTTTGTAGTTAGGGAGTTTTTTTGCTAAGCCGAATTTAAAGCAGAGATGCCATAAGAAGCGTTTTTGAATGCTTTCCAACCTTTTGATGTAAACATCGTAGTGCGGGTTCCAGACTACACTGCCATACTCAAGTCCACTACGGACAAAAGCGTTGTACAATGTAATCAAAGTCGAAGGATTTTTCAGATCACTACAATTGCGTAAAATGAAACCAAGACTTTTAAATCCCTTTGAGCAAATGGAATCAATATGAGTGTGAAAACGTAATTTTTTGTCAATGATGATGCCTAGATCACGAATCTCAGTCAATTCTCGTAAACAGACATTTTTAAGTCTATATGTTCTTTGTGGACTGGATTTCAATCTGCTGAAACTGACCAGATGACATTTGCTAACATTGAGACTCATTCCATTTTTGTCACACCAGTTACTTAATCGATTTAAATCGCATTGGAGCAATTCAACGTCGTTAGGGGAGGAGATGATACGAAGAAATTTAAGATCGTCAGCAAATAAGAAATAATTAGAATTACAAAAACAGTCGCATATGTCGTTAATGAATATGTTAAATAATATAGGACCTAAATGAGACCCTTGCGGTACTCCAGAAAGTGTTTTAAATGGTTTAGATTCATATCCATTGACTACTATTACGGATTCCCTATTGTCAAGATAGGATTTGAACCAGTCGAGCAAACGACCGAGGATACCATATTCGGATAACTTTTTGAGTAATATAATATGGGGGACCTTGTCGAATGCTTTACTAAAATCAGTGTAGATGACATCAACAAGCTGGCGTGAGTCGACTGCAGTGGTAACAAGGTCGGTAAAAGATATTAAATTTGTCGACGTCGATCTACGACTGAAAAAACCGTGCTGAAATGGAGTAATAACCTGTTTGAAATGCCATTCTAACACAGGATATACTATTTTCTCAAAAATTTTTGCAAATGTAACGAGGATAGAAATCGGTCTATAATTGCAGATTAATTCAGCATTTCCATTTTTTAATAGTGGAACAATTAAAGATTTCTTCCAGGCTGACGGAAAAGTTCCTGTAGATAAAGATTTGTTAAAAATGATGGAAAGAGGATACGCTAATGCAGATGCGCATTTTTTAACAAATAATGCAGGTATACCATCTGCTCCTGCTCCTTTATGGGGATCCATTCTTTTTATAACATTGAGTACCATAATTGGAGTGACATAGATGTTACAAACGTTGTTAACCGTTTTGTCGCCTATCGAATTAGGCGAGTCGTGTGAGTTGGCATCTTCCTCGCAGAAAACCGATTTGAAGTGTCTCACAAATAAGTTGCAAATATCAGGGCCATTGGAAGCAGTATCATCATTCAGAGTCATTTGAGCCGGATACATACTATTATTTGTTTTTTTCTTTTTATAAAAAGACCAGAAAAATTTTGGATTAGATCGTAGAAGAGACTCCAGGCGTGTTCTATATTCTTTATAACTAGACGACATTAAAATTGCGCATCTCTTTTTTATCAGCGTAAAAGTTAATTGGTCTAAAGGATTATTGTTATAAGCGCGCAGTTTCATCCTAAATTTATATTTCTCTTTCAATGAGTTTTTTAGAGCGTAAGAGTACCAAATTGGATATTTGTTGTTTTTATTTTTATATTTAGGTACGTATTTAGAAATGATACCATGCAAGATATTATAAAAAGCAGAAATCATGCCGTCGACTGAATTGTAGCCGCACAAAGTGTCATCCCAGCAAATGTTGTTGAGTTCGTTAATTATACTATCAAAGTCTGCTTTAAAGAAACAGAACCGTGCATCAGTATTGTAGGATAAGTTTTTAGATGTTCTAAATGGCAACAACATTTGCAAAGGAGGATGATGCGAATCTGTTATCGAAAGTGGTGAGGCGCTAGCTATTAATTCAGTAACTTGAGTATTGCAAAGGATTAAATCCAAACATTTGTTATAATTATTAAGTACATCATTATATTGACAAAGTGAATTTAGCGAAATAAAATCAATCAATTTATTGTTCATTATACTAGTGTTGTTATAAGAAATAGAGTTGAGAGACCAAGTAATATTCCCCAGATTAAAATCGCCAGCAATTAAGATGTTATTGGAATTATAAATATCAAACACACGATTCGAGCTGTTAATGAATTCGTCAAGAACATGCTTTTGAAGCGGAGGAGGAAGATATACAGCGCAAATAAGCAGAGCCACATTTGTACCATTTTTATTCGTCACGGCAAGCGATACCCATAAATCCTCACATTTCGACTCGCATGTTTGAAGACGTTTAGAATCAATATTTGTGGATATTGCAATAAGAACGCCTCCACCATTCTTTTTAGGATGAAAACCAGAAGTTTCACGATCCCTTCTATACACCACGTAGCGATGGTCAAAAAGTTCCGAATCGAAGATGCTACTGTTCAACCATGTTTCAGTCAGAATTATAATATCGAAGTCATTACACACTACATTACAAAAAAAATCATTAGTTTTAGTTCTTAAGCCCCTAACATTTTGATAATAGATTTTTAGATTATCGAATAAAAATGTTTTAGGCCAAAACATTGTCCTATATATTTATATTTAAACTAAGTTAAGTTTTTTAAGGCTAAGGTGTCTTGTATTAAGATAAATTTGGCACCATCAGATTTACGCATAAATATTCTACCGTTTCGCACCCATACATATCTATAAGAGAGTTCCTTGGCTTTAAGTCTTGCAGCGGCATGAAGAGCCCTGTTTTCCGGAGTCAAATTTTCTACAACGTAAATTGAAGATTTTTTCTCGTCGGCTATACCTAAATGGCTCGTGTTCAATTTATCCTTCGGATTTTTCTTATTATAAGTCAGTGATGCAGCCATGAAGTTGTCACGCAGGCGGGGGCTACTAAAGCGGACAAGAATAGAACGAGGGCGAGGAGAATTGCTATTCATTTTGGCGATACGTGAGCCGTAATATACATCCTCATCTTTAATTGGGCAATTGATCGTTTTACCCAGTTGTTGAACTAGCTTAAGAATATTTTCGCTGCGATGCTCCGGAACACAGTGGATTTCGATGTTACAGGCACGGGACTGCTGATCTATTTGTCTCAGACGGAGTGATATATCGCGAGTAGATGTGCGAAGCATTTCATTTTCTTTTTGTAGATCCGCTAAGTATTTTTTCTGTGTATCAATTTCCTTTTTTATTGTGTCATATTCATTACTTAGAAAACTTAATGATTGATCAAAAACAGAAATTTGGTTTTTAATTTCCAACAATTGGCTATTGAGAGCAGAGCGTAATTCATCCCGTATAATTTCACGAATACTGTCAGCGGAAATACATGAGCAGTGAGTCGAGGATTTCGACTTAGTGCGTAAAGTAACATTATCATATAGCTGAGCATTACTGAGAGTGGAGGTAGGACGGATCGGTGTGTTAGTGTTATCCTTCTTAGGTTCCTTACAACGGCACGACGGACATATCCACATGGCCTTAAATTCGCTAGAGAAAGTATCAAATTTAGTAGCCGATATATTGAGGCAACCATAATGATACTTATCAAGACATCGCGAGCAATGCATTGCATTATCTTCTTTTAAATCGTGCGTACAACCAGAACATTTGCTTGAAGGCATTTTTGCTAATTATAATACTGTAATTCACAACAAAAACATGTAAATATGTTCTCGCCGTGGCTGGAAGCGAACTCGGTTTCGTCGCTGGTTTACGCCGACTTGTAACCGCAAGACCAAGTGATCGCTAAGTCTGCATGCGAATTTTTCGACTATATGGTGCTAGTGATCCCCAGCTGTTAGAAGGTCAACGACCGGAGACAAAGAACGACAACGCTAACAACTCACGAGTTGTGTTCACCACCATATTACACTAATTAATTGTATTTAATTTAGTTTTATTGTATCCTTATTTGTTATAATTCGAATTCAAAACTGTTCACTGTTCTATAATTTTTTTCACTGTTGAACGATAAAGATGACAAATATCCATGAAAACTAAACACTGATCACACTTGTACCGAAAAGTTTTAAATTCCGTAATAACCACTGACCAACTTGGGTTTATCGGTAGATAACGATTGTCCTTTGATATTGACTAATTTAAATCAAAACTGTAGTAAATTCACTAATATAGCACTTCGGAAATTATTTTAAAAGCTTTTATTTTACGGAGACGACTGTTTGCGTTCACTTGCGTTCACTGATTTATAATTGTCAATATGTGTGATGAATATTCCTGTTAGAGAAAAAGCTTCCCCATTAAAGTTGTAGGTAATAAAAATATTGTAATTTTTTCATCGGTTTATTTATTTCGAAGTCAAACATTTTCTTTGATATTCCACGTAAACATTTCTGAATGACAATACAAACGCAAACAGATCTCGGCAGGCACATGATCTTCTTAGGAATTAATGTGGCTTGAAATTACGTATTTACCTACTTATCTAGTCGAAGGTAAAATTAGCTTTAAGACCCACTAAGTCCATTCCTTGTGGGAGCGATTGGCGTTTGACAGCCCAGGGCGATTGCTTCTATTACGAACAAGGGAATCTTATCATTTTTTTATTAAATAACAATTTTTATTGTTTTACGTACAAATAATATAGAAATATAATGCAGTCAATAAAACCCTACAAAAAATATTATTAAGTTACATTATTTTTAATCCGTTTATTATTTTTATCCATGAACAGTTTTTATTTAATTTTTACTCGGATTATTTTTATCCCTGAAGTAACATCCGGTATGTTACTATAAAAATAGTCTTAGTTCATCCTTAAAGTTGTGAAGTTTCTTGAAAATTAAATTATATTATTTGTGTATGTATAATTTCATTGCTAAAAATATTATATTATGTAAGTACTGAACCATGAGGTGTAGAAAAAATGTATACTAAATTATACTATATTATTTTTAATGAAAACTATTTATTTGTTGATTTATTTTTATATATATTTTTAATTTATTCTTATATAAATAAAATACATAAATTTACAAGTAAAAAGAAACTGTTTTGCCGCAAAGTGAGGTCTGTTTTGTTTGTTGTTTGTCATATTATGTTTATTACTTGAATTACTTGACCATTTAAAAAACAATATATATTTATAGTAAGTCGTAATTCTTGTTGATATCTTGTTTAAATTAAGAAAGTAATATCTAATATTCACTCGTAGTTTTGTGTTTACTTTCATTCAGTCATAGCTAAAATAATAACTTGAAATGAAAAGTAGTAATCAATTATTTGTTCTGATGGAAATTGATATGACGGAGCGGGACGAATACCTCCCCATGTGTCCCCACTGGTGCCCCAAGGTGCGTTACCGACATCCAGGTGCAAATAAATATATAAAATAACTATGTACGGAACATTATGGAACATTAATTATTTTACAAAGAACGTAATTTCCTTTGAAAAACAAAAACCAAAACAGAAAATGTAATTTTCACTAATAACCAATCGTTATAACTGAATTGCAAATTTTATTTCTACTCCGTCCCTAATGGCTAAGGAAAAGACCTGTATTCCACGAAATTGGTTCTTAATTTCGCTTATTTTAAGATAAAAGAATAAAAAAATGTTTACCCACTTTTACGGTGATGAATATAATTTGATTTCCGTGCGGATTGGAGGTTGATATCAAATTCAACTTTTCAAAACTTTGAAACTCGGATGGATGGATTGGAATGGATTTTTTATTCACCTTCCAAACGTAAACTGTATATTTTCCAGAAGTTTTGATGGTGTGCGTAAGCAAATTTTTATTACCTGTAAATTTTAAAGAGATGATATCATTTCTATTTATTTTTCTATTAAGCTCAATAAAAACTTGTATGGTTCATATTATGTACATGTACTAAATAATTTTTAAAAAGATTTGTCGTAGCTGATCGATAGCTATCGTTCTTGTAGTATAGAAGACCGAATACCTGCAAGAAACACGGTAGTTATTCTTTGGGCAAAACACTTGAATATCATACTCGTTGGTATGGTAATAAATTATTAGTTGTTTTCAGGTTTTATTCAAGTTAGGCGCAAGAATACGTACTTTCCAAGACAGGGGAGTGAGAGTACTGCTAACTTCCAGACTCCCGGCTACTACAAAATTCACGAGAGTGATATACCTAAGATTTTTATATTGGTACTACCCAAGGGTCTCATTAGGCACCTTGAGGCAGAGGTAATATAAGTATTAAATAGTACCCAAACCACTATGTAAATATTATGAGTTCTGAAACAAAAATCCGAGTCATATATTCCCAAGAGGTGTTTTCCTGTAGATATATTACGAGGTTGATACGATGCGAGGGATTGAAATGATTCACATTTCAAAGAAAAATATCTTAATATTGCATTTATATATAATATTCAACGATACTAAAATATTCCCGGTAATAAGACTTTGTGCAAGGCCGTCTTAGTAGCTACCACCCACTTATCATATTATATTCTATTTCCAAACAGCAATACTAATGTAATGTTGTACTCCGTTTGTAAGGGTGAGTGAGCCAGTGGAACAACAGACACAATGGACATAATATCTTATATTGTCATGCAACTCGCTCGCTGCTTTGTACACCCTTCTATACTGTGCGTTATACGTATGATAATATGTATACTCCGTTGTTACATACAATATTATAATTGTTATTTAAATGAAAGAAAAATATGTTAATTTTAGTAAAAATATTTATTGTTTTTTTATTATAATTTTTTGCAATGATCATAACTTAAGACGTAAGGCCCAATCAGGTCTTTCAATTTTTTTTCTTTCACATTCCATCAAATTTTTTACTATTATACATACATGGCTACGAGCTTTTTGCATATATTTAGAATTATATATAAGAGCTCATATTAATAAAATAAATATTTACAATTTAAGTCACTATATTTAAATATTTTATTCAACGTTTGTGAAGATATAAACTAAAGTTAAAGTGCTCCGAGTTGTAAATAAGACAGACCTTTGACTAAGCTTTCATTTGCTTGCCGACTGTCGAGGCGGATGCATCTAATAAATTAAACAAACGCCATTTAAATTATTCAGTCCCAAGATCAGTATTAGTAATAGATTGGCTTAACATAAATTGTTTGAAGCAGCAATTCTTAATTAAATACTTGAAATTTTAAATTTAATATCGTTGAAGTCGCTCAATAATGTTTATTATGTACCAACTTCAAAAATTTGATTTTTTTTTATGGTTCTAAAGCCGATTTGAAAATTTATATTTAAAACTCAAGTCAAGAGCAAGTTTAGTAAATTCAGAATATATCATTTAGTGTATTGGAGCTCTTGAAGAAGATCACAGATTACCAACGAAGTCATTTTTATGGTAAAGGATTAATTTACGAGTTCTTTAAACTATAGTATAATTATATTGCAATAGGAAGAAGCATTAGCGACATCTTTATATATTCACGGTGCTGCTAATTAGTATAGTGACTCACATTATATATTTCACAACAAATAAGAATCAGAAGCATTGATAAGATTAATAAATTAGAAGTTAGAAAATATTTATCACACATTAAACAAATTATACAATTATACATGTATAAATATGCAAATGCATTATTGCTCACCATTTCTTTCTTTGTTAAACAACCGATTATATATTTTTTGGTGTGGTAGCTATTGATGAGCTTTATATCAATAAAAAAATGTATTACAGAAAATATGCAAACTCATGGCATATTTTTTTCTCACAATGATGATTATGGACGAATTTCGATTATGGGGCAAACACTAGTAATAATAATTGTATATTATTTCATATATTAGTTTAAATACAATTCTATTATAATCTGAGATCATAGACTTATATAATAGACACCACTATTGTCTAATGGACTGATATCAGCTGTATGTGATCCTGTTCCACACAATGTACCCAATTATAAGGATTTCAAATCCTTTGATACGTCATACCAGAATTTAGCATTAATGTTGGTATTTTAAACAGGTTTGTATAAAAAATAAATCCATACTTTAAAATCGTTTGTGCTAACTGATTAATTATCAACGCACAGTTAAACTATAGAGTGAAATGCTGTAAGCTGAAATTTGGGATGTAAATTTAACTTTTTTAACATTCCGATTCCACTAAGAAACGATGTTTACTGATTGAAATATTAGGCGGGAAAATCGTAGGGGTTAATTTAATTATATAATGGCGTTGATGATAAGTAAGTAAAAAGTAAGTAACAGCCTGTGAATGTCCCACTGCTGGGCTAAGGCCTCTTCTCCTCTTTGTGAGGAGAAGGTTTTGGAGCTTATTCCACCACGCTGCTCCAATGCGGGTTGGTGGAATACACATGTGACAGAATTTCAATGAAATTTGACACATGCAGGTTTCCTCACGATGTTTTCCTTCACCGTCAAGCAGGAGATGAATTATAATCACAAATTAAGCACATGAAATTCAGCGGTGCTTGCCCGGGTTTGAACCCACGATCATCGGTTAAGATTCACGCGTTCTTACCACTGGGCCATCTCGGCTTGATGATGATGAAATGAAAATTATTATACTTAAAATTAATCAGAATTAAAATCACAATGTAGTTTGATAATGAAATTGACCGATTTTACACAGTAAGCCAATTTAATACCCATAGCCTGGATCAAAAACGAATACACAACATTGACCTTGAATTGACATAAAATCATTGGACGAGAATATTCTGCGGTATATATTATGAATTCTGAGAAAAATGACGATTAAAATTGTTATTTTATTTTAAAAATTTAATATAACAAAGTGACGATAAAAGTGTCGGATTAGTGACCAGCAAGCTGTGTGATCGACTTATATTTTTCCATCACGCCGTTTTCACGGTAGCTCACATTTATTTACAATATATTTCTGCTCGGTTAAAAAAATGTTGTACAGCTAAAAATTATGGATCCATGAATAAAACTAGCAGCTAGCAGTATCCGGTACTAGTCACTACTATTTTTCTGATGGTAAAATTTAATGTCAATCTATCAATATAAGTATAGCAAGTCGATTCCATTTCCATTAATATTCCTGACCCGTTGCAACATGCAGTGAAGGCGTGTTTTAAGCAGCATTTTCTCCAATTGAGATCCTGATAAAATTCAGCTACATTTTATACTTTTTGACATTTCATTGATACTACACCAGCAATTAAGACAAGCATACTGTTGTATAAAAATAATAATTTATATTATTAATTCTATTATTTATAATATTTGAGTATTGTTCCGACAAAAAAAATTGTAGTCATCAAAAGTTGTAGGGCAAGGTCATAAATTTCGGAATGGTGTTCTACTCGTGATTCTATTTCCATTCCCCTCGGAGCACGGATCGTCCAATGTGATAAATTATTCTCATCAATAATACCCGACCACCATTGTGTCAACAACACTCCATTGTATTTATATTTGTAGGTATTTGTTGGGTTACGGCCCGGTCTCAGTGGCATAATACCAACTAAATCAAAGCTTTTAGACAACTCAAATGGAAGATATAATAATATATTACCTTTTTGCTTATACCGCTTCTAAAGTTTACTTTACCAGATACCATTTAAAGAATTCCAAAATTATTTTGCTACAACATATTATAAAGTGAGTTGCCCATATTTGTAATTCTAATATTCGAAGTAGCCTTTTTACACGTGTGAATAGAACTGTTCAAAACCTTCGAATTGTGTCGAGCATTACCCGTCCAAACTTTAGGCAAAGTTAGTCGAAATCCACTCATCCTTTTACTTCTTAACAGAAACCTTTTTCGAAGAAGCTATACATTTAAGAAAGGAGCCAATAGTATGGTTTGAAATTTCAAGAGTGGGTACCCATTTCAGGGTTCAATCGAAATAACCACAAAACATTCCGATCCCATTTCCGATTCTCGTCACATCGCCTCCATCACGAAGAGGTCGGGTAGGTAGGGGCACTTTAGACGCGAATTCAGTAAATATAGGTAACTACAGAGACCGTGAGATGGGGTCCTGTATGATTTGACACATTTGCCGGCAGTAAAATTCGATTCGAGTAATTTAAGTCAGCGTATATCATATTATCAATATTCGGTGAATTTTGCTAGTGGAAACTTCTTCGAAAACAATTTTAATAAAATAAAGCGCATACCAGTAAGCGAACTGTAAATAAAATTACCAGCAGATTTTGGTTAAGAATATATTTTCTGCTATATTAAAAATAACATATTTTGTAAATATTTATGTAATTTATTATTATATAACGTGATTGCTTTACTATTTTAGACATAATTTATAATTTTTTCCTATCCCACTAATGGTCATATTTTTAGCTTCATCATCCATCTTGCTGACAAATGCATAAGTACGGGGTAACTAATATTCGGCATTAACCAGTTTTAGCATAATTACTGTTTCATATTAGAAGGCACAATCAGAGACATTTATTCTCTTAAAAACAAATATAAAAAATTCAAGAAAAAAATTAGATACAGAAAGAAGATTGATAAAATGATAATAAAGCTCGTACTATCGTGATTGGTACAAAATATTGAATTGCTCTACGTGTCAAAGGAAAACTTTTTTATTTATTTTAACTCCTAGCTTCAATCACTCTACATGCTTCACTACACGGCGTTGACAAAATACAAATGAGAAGACAGAAAGTTGTGCCTATATACATATATTTTGTTAATGCTATATCGTTATTTTTTTCAAGGTTATTTCCACCTTAAGAATATTCCTTTGATGAAAAATATAATTATTGTGACTAAATTACTCAAACATTTCTTTATATTTAATATTTTCCTTTCTCGCCAACTTCTTTGAGCATTATTAAGTAATTTGAAAATGTGTCCTTTTTATCTTAATAAAACAAATAATACGCTTATTAGTAATAAGTTTCTTATTTTAATAAGGTTTAATACAATGAGATCAAAATTATATTGAACAACAATTTTTAATATTTTCAAAACATACGATTCAATAGAACAATTAAATTATCTTTAACAGTTTAGTCATTATGAGCTACGTTAGAGCCCTTTTATTAACTTAATTACAAAATTTCAATGTCAACTATACTACTTCTACTGTCAGATTTAAATATGAATGTATTATAAACTAAAACCTTTCTCTGGAAATTATCCCAATAAGGAGACAACCGCATCAAAAATCCAATAACTTAAAAAAAAATAGCCAACAGCACAGATAACCAAACTTTTATTTATACTTGTACTTTTAAGCAATTTTTTTTCTGACGTCTAATCGAATTAAACTTAATAAATAGGTACAATGTTATAAAACTAATCGCTTACTGACATATTAGTTTTTTTTAAACAAAATCAATATAATATATGTCTAACAATTACGGCCAGTATTCTATAATGTATTCCTGTATATTTCGAACGTAATCGATACAGACGCTTTTCGTATTCCGTATCACGTAGAATCGATTTAAGATCTCCTGCCGGGGGTCAACGGATATTTATGAAGATAACTCGGATTTATGATCACCATATATAACCGAGCTCTTATCTTGTATTTTTATTGCTTTCTATGTATACAGAGTTATTATAAAAGTTTAATAAATAATATTACGAAAAAATATGATAAGTTAATCTGGATAGAAGGCAATATCCGGACTGAATTGTAATGCACAGCTTAAACTATTAGAATTAGTGACTTCAAATACTCCGACTTCATAGTAGGGCTTTGTACAAATCTGGCTAGTTAGGTTCCACCTAGTCATCCCCTATTTAACCGCTACACAGCATTACTTAATATTGTTGTGTTTCGGTTTAAAGAGTGTGTAAGCCAGTCGAACAGTAGGCACATGCCCGTTGTGAAAAGTTTCATAATTTTAGTATAGGTAATAATAGCGATTTATCTTTGTAAATTTGTTTTATGTATTTAATTTTATTATTTATTTATTGTTTAAGTAGCCGGACGAGCATATGGGCCACCGGATGGTAAGTGGTTACCAACGCTCATTGACAATGGCATTGTAAGATATGTTACCCATCGCTTACATCGCCAATGCGCCACCAACCTTGGAAACTAAGTTCCGTGTAATATAAGTATTATCTTACGCTGGCCTTAAGCCCCATGGCCACATCTATCCAGTGTTTACCGATCGGGCATCTTATCCTGTACCTCATCACAATCTTCATGCTGTTGCGGTCATGTAAGTGCTTGTAAAGTGATGCTATCTTCTTATATGACAGCTTGAAAGTCATCAGTCCTGTCCTTGCAGTGGCATGGTAGAGTAAGCTTTTCATAAGGAGTGGAAGCCTTTGCCCAGCTGCGGGCAAAATACAGTCAGTTCCTTTTTGCTTTACAGCAGTCCTCGCCTCCATAGAGCTTGCACCAATCTTGTGGTAGCTTTGTATATCTACGTCTCATGTGTATTATTGTTTCGCACTCTGAACCGATTAAGTGTACTTTCGAAATGCTATTTATAAAGAAAATAATATAATTTAAAAGAACGAACGCTGTGTTGTTTAAAATGTCTAATATAATGCTTAACAGCTTGGAACTGAATATTTTTTACCATCGTTAATTATACAACAAAATTAATGTCCGCTGTGAAAATTCATGCAGTTGCATATTTTCATTTTTATGCATAAAAGTCTAGTAAGCGTTTTTATTTAAAAAAATGTTGCCTTTTTCTTTTATTATTGGTTAGAACACTTGACTTTTAACTGGATTCCCATTTCGAACCCGTTCAGCACAAAAACAAAAAGTACATAATATAGAATTATATTGTTGGTTAAGCGGACTTTGATAATACTGTGAAAAAATAGCGTTAACATTTATAAAAAGCGTATGAAGAGTAAAATATATAAACAGATTTCCTTCTTAACGGCATATGTCATTGAAACTTAAACACAGCCTACAAGTGAACGCCATTAGTTACATCCTGCAAAAAATATTTTAGTAACAAAATATTCTTAGCAATGTGGTGCGGTAATGTACGCCAGCCCCTTGAATTTTTCATTCCCTCGTGGCTCGACAACTAGGCATTACCAAAATTGCGTCATATTTCTTTTCTCAACACATTGTACGATGGGAAATAGTTAGGGGATAGCCACTTTACTAAATGTTTGCTTGCTGTCTGATGGAGTGGCGATAATTATTTATTGTGTAATATTCTTCTTTGCCGAACATAAGGTTTTGTTGTAGTAATTGTTTGTTGTTTATTTTAATTTACCTTTTCTGATATTAGACTGATCGATCGACCAATATTCTTTAATAAAAAAAACACTTTCAATATTATGCAATATTTCCCACACAGGCAGATTTCCCACCGAAAAGCGGGGTTATTTTAAAAGTTTCCCATAAGCAAGTTATGTATAATTCATTAAAAAAATATCAAAAATTATCAAATATTTACATTTCAAATCTTCTTTTAAATTATATTTATGATTTAATTGTGGAGAAAAACATGTTTTACAATATTATTTTACGGTTCTAATTAGTTCGAGAACGTGGCATCAATAGAATTTGGTAGATTAAGATACAAGACGTATCGTATGTCGTACCTATGTTAAGTGTACATAATAATTCAAATCACTAATCTCACAGAAATTGATTCAATGCCAATTTAATCGTCCATTGCGTCACATGGACTTTAGATATCAGAACAATGAGAATATACCACGTATTGAATATATATTTCTCTTCATGAGGCTGGGATCGTATTCCAATTTCAAATAAGATTTCAATCAAGATACAGATGTGTGGATTCAGATTTGGTAGAACTTTTTCCAACATAGACAGGTTGCCTGAGAATGTTTTTCTAAACTCCTCGGGATCGAGATGAAATTTTAACACATATTAAGAACATGAAATGTCAATGGTGCTTGCTCGGGTTTGTACCTGCAAGCTTCAATACTATTTTTACCTGTATGATGTCATCTTGAGATGAAATTGCTTAGAGTGATTTGTAGCTACCTATTTAGGTATAAACAATAATAATAAAAAATATAACCTGATTCAAAACCACCTCATTTTTTTAAATGGGATAAACACCAACCTCCAACCAACAAAACCTAAAAGCAATAAGAGTGTTACAAAATATATTTCAACATAAATACTTTATATAACTAACAACACAAACCACAAGTAGGCACTAAAAACCGATTAAACGAACGACGAAAATTCTAATTTAATGTAATTAAAAATATATTCGTAGTTAAGTTTCTGTGTTTTATTAACGGTAATGTATGCAATGCATTTGATGCATATTAATAAGTAAGTAGTAATTCGAAAAAATGCTGTAATAATTATGTTACAAATCAATCTCTAAGTACTCGGCACTCTTGCCGTACGAATAATTTAACGGGCGTATAGAAGAGGTGGCGAATGTTTATAGGTAATAGCATTAGGTATAAAGTGAATTAAATACTTATTTTAGACGTGTGAAGTCAGGATCAATAGCTAGTAATCAAAAATTCGTATCGTACTTATCTAAATGTAACATTTAAGCTATTTTTATTAAAGATTGAAAATCCAAGAGAATTTGTACTTTATACTTGAAATACGATGTTTATGTAGTAAGTTTATTCACATTTCTCATCTGGCTGAGTGCGCCGTGTCTAATAAATAACGGGTCATCAATAAGCAAGAGCTTCCACGTTCCATCCAAAACAGTTGTCAATATATCAATGTACACAGATAACTTTTATGTGCACAGACTTTGAATGTTTCGGCAGCTGTGTATGAGAGGAAAAATTATTTCACTTTATTGACGCTTTTTTTAAACCATGCTGTAAATGGAATAACTAAATTCATAAACAACAGTATTATGCTGTGTATATTCATAACAATATATTATTCATAGATCTTAATAATATGTACAATTAGTATTGATAAAATAACCATTACTTCTAAATATTTGACTGAAATTATATTACTTGATTGTGAATAAAAATAGCAATTTCATTAAGATTAACGTATTTGCTAAGATAATTGTTAAAGGCGCTCTCATTGTTCAAGTTTCAATATTCATTAGTGTATGAATGGTCTCGCGAGAGCTTTGCTAAGGTTCGGCGTATAACCAGTCTTATATACTGGCTTTTCTCAAAAATGAACTACATTTCAATACTTTATTTTAATTAATTTGGTTTCTTATATAAAATAATGATTTTTTTTCACACAAGGATTTTATAAAAGTTTAATGTTGTTTATTTTTTTAATTCACGATAGGAATATGTATTCCGATTAATATGAAATTAATAATATGCTAACTTACACTTATAATTATAACCTACTATATACCTGGACACATTTAAATTTAACTAAAATTTAAATAATAGTATTTCTACATTATAGAACAAAACTTTTATTTGTTCATATTATACAAATCCGAGCCTTGTAAATAGTTATGAAAAAAAAACCTAATTATATTTAAATTGAACAAAAGCAGTACGTTTGAAGTCAGTTGTATTGTATAGCATATAACCTTGACAATATCTGTACAAAGTGAAAATACTTCGAGTAATTCTTTATAATTATACTGGGTTGTACGCCACAACTTTGAGATACTTAGCTCTTCACTTCTGAGTATCAGAGATAGGTATAATGTTTATATTTATATGTGTGTGTATATGGAGCTGGGAGTTATGAAACTTTCGAATGTTAACTGTTTTGCCAACACGAGAACATGAAATAAATTACTTCATAAGAGCTTATGAATGCATTACGTTTTCGTGTTCTGTTTTTGTCAATTGTCATGGATAACAAACATAGTTAATTAAAAAAGGTACCTATTAAGATTTTTTTCTAAAAACGGAAGATTTGGTTGTGCATCGTGTTGGTTACGCACCACTTTTATTTTAATTATACATTTCGTGGTTGGTATTGAAGGAAAACATCGTGACGTAACCTGCATGTGACAGACGATGAATGATGGACCTGACTCTGCTTGTTTGTGTCAGTACCAGCGTTGTAAAATCAGCTCTGTTCTACAGAGAGGGTAAATTCTACAAGAGCTTGTACTGGACAAAAAGTACAATAAATTCTACTGAATAATAATGATTGTAATATCCTCCTAGCTTGTGATGTTATTATGAAAAGAGTGTGAGTAAAACATACTGCTTACGGTATAGAAATTACACATGTCAGTGTGCACCTAACAGATATAATTACCCACATCTTTGCAATCCTACGGCATGATAATCGGACATTATTCGACCGTGAAACTGAGGGCATTTACATGTAGAACATACATTCATACATACATTGAGAATGTCAAGACAAAGAAAAGAAAATAATAGTTTCGAAATAACAAAACTTTCCCAGAATTCTGTAAAATCCGTATGGAAATGTTGAGTGTGTAACAGTTACGCAGAAAACGGAACTTGTTTCAAAGCACCTCTTATGTCATTGTGTACAGTAGTTGCGAAATAAGTTTGTAATGAGCAACGATTTAATACAAATGTGCAAACGTTAGTTTCATTTCTACCCCTTCTTCGTGAGACATAATTTCCTTGTTTCATAATTAAGATCGCTTTGTCGCAAGGACGTGTAGTTTTTATTCGAGTTAGTTTTTATTCAGGACATTTCAAGTAATCAAATAAATGTTTTGTAATTATTTCGGGATTCATGGTAACAGAAAACATCGTTTAGAAATCTACTTGTGTCAGATGTAATACATACAAAAAACTAATGAAGTAATTAATATTTTCCAAACCTTTTCTATTAGGTACCGGAAAAAAAGTATTTGCTGAGCAGTTACCATATTTGTGAGTTATTACAATGTATGTTCAATAATAGCAATTATTATTTAAAATTAAAAATAAACCAACAATTTAAACTAGTGCCTACTTGAACTTGAGGCTGGTGGCGCATTAGCCATGCATGCTATGGTTAACATTTCTTACAATGCCATTGTTTATGGGCTTTGGTGACCACTTACCGTCACGTGGCCCAAATGCTCGTCCGCCTACCTACACAATAAAAAAAATAACACAGCATTTCCACCAAGTACATTTTACGCCTACCTATACAATAATAAAAAAAAACTTTTGAATCGTCATTTTGCAAGTGTTAATTAAATGTTAAGCTACCTCCAGCTCCGAAGATTCTTCCGTAAGCTATTGACAAGAAACTCGTTGTATACACTTTATTATGCATTTTACAAAAACAGCAACTTAAAATATGTTGTATGTCGTTAATATTGTCAAAGTTATGTTCAAAACTTTTTATTTTACAATGCAATTCCTTATACGTATTTTTTACGTTAATCCAGTTAAGCTGCCATGCTTCATTTTAATGTATCATTTGTGTACGGAAATATCTATCAACAGTATAAATTTCAGTTTGAACTTTTCTAAATCGAAATTACTTCATACACCGATTAGTTTGGAAACCGGGCGTTCCCAAATATTCGAAACGAGTAAAAAATCATACTGCAGTGTATTAAAACGATGCAATAAATCAAACGAAACTAACTTTAGTACACAAATGTAGTTTGTAAAGGCGAGTTTGCGTTCTATATTGATAAAAGTTTGTTATATATATTTAGAGTAAATATGTGTTATAAGGAGTGTAACGAATAGTGTATTGGCAAACGTCCGAGGCGACTGCATCGTGCGGCGCCACTTGTCGCGTGTCCATCCACTAACGTCGCCGATAGAGAGGAAAACATTTTGAAAAATTCTATCGCTACTTATTATGTCAAAATTTAAGAATTGGTTTTAATTCCTTATAGCACCAAAGCCGAGGCGATATGCCTTACTCTTTACAATTGCCTATTACTCTACATTTAAAATTTTAATTTATCGACCCGCCAAGATCTCTTATGCAATAGTATTTTAAATGTAAGTACGGTATATCATTACTATACACGTACAGCCTTGATAAAGGTGTTTTTTTTAAATATCTGAAAATGAAATATTCCCGTGTAATAGTCAATCTTACACTGTTTATTAAATTAAAGTTCTGGTAATCAAATAGCATACCACCTCTTACTTTTTAAATCTTTTAAAAATTAACTATCCCAAGAGTAATAAAAATATCGATAGGAATTTAATTTTTGAAGCAACTGCCGCAGCGGTTCCGTACTCCCCGTGCAGTAATGCGACCGTATCCAATTCGTTATCGGACCCGACGTGGATTTGTCGACGTCTCACAAGCACTGGACTATATATACAACCACAGAGTATATAAAGTTTCTACGATCCACAACAAGTAGGAGAAAAGATGATATTCGTTCTACAAGAGATTTGGACAGGAGATTTTTAGTGATTAGTATAAGCATGAATTTAAATCACAAATAATATGTCACCAAAACGGTTTAACAACGTAGATAAAGTACATACATTTTTAGCTTGGTTACCGTGTTTGAAAGATGTTTTTAATAATCTTCTCAACAATATAATAAAAAAAGGGATATTTACGAGCCATTTTGGGAATGTTATTCAACGAGGGTTTAAAAACATTTTATAATTTAAATTGAACATTTTAATATTTCATACTTAATTATTTTTTTTATATTAATTGTGGCCAAATGGCTTTAAATTTCAAACCACATTATTCGCGATACTTAATAACCATATCTTGCGGTTTTCTTTCTCGCTCGATCCGACATCGCTCTCTATTTATACACTGATTCACTCGTTGGTTCCACGTTCATAATACAACATTCACTGTATTAATAATAATGTGGACTATTTCACCACATAATCAACAAAAATGAAACGAAGACAATGAACATACAGTTATCACGTATAGAGAGAACTGTGACCGGAAGACTAATTGATATGAATATTTATTTATAGGCATCAAGTATTAAACTGTTGCGTAAGACATGCATATACCTATAATCTATATAGTATTTTTTAAATTTATTATGACTAACGGTTTATAATAAACTTTTAATTATTATAAACGTAATTAGATTAGATTTCCAAGAGATGGCCCCAATACTAAAATATGTGCATCATTACTAAAGGGTACGGGTTCAAACCCGGGCTAGCACCACTGTATTTTCTTATACTTTATTTGTGATTTCAATTTATGTCTTGTTTGGCGGAGAAGGAAGCGGACAGGTAACCTTCAAGTTTCGGATCAAAATCACTCAAGTGTGTATCCTCAAAATAGCGAGGAGGCCCTCAGCCTAGAAGGGGGAGTATTATAAACATTTACTTTACGTTAGCTTGCTTATTTTTTAGATATAATAAAACAATAAAGTACAAATATAAATGAAATAAAAGTTAACTATTTATCAAATTATTCTATTAAAGGATGTTATTTAAATCACGTAACTAATAAATTAAGTAATCATTAATATTGTATGATGAATGATGACCGAAAAGGCAACAACACATAAACACGGGAAAAACCCGCGATCGCTATGACGCGCGACAAGTTAACATACCGCTCAACCAATCAAAATACTGCATATTAATATTGAGATTTCTATTTATTTCAAAATAAAACTGCTGATTTTAATGTGGATATAACAAAACCATTGACTTTTCAAGTCCTTTGTTACTACAGTTTGATTAATATAAGGAATAATATTATTTAAAATCACAATAGAAGTTCGCGTTCTGAATCACGCTATAGAAGTTTTCAACTTTTTTCACATATATACGCTCTACGTTGTACACTCATTGGTCCTCCCATGAGCTATCACAGCAGCTGACCCGTTGATTGATGCCTTCCTTTAGGATGGTCTCTGTGTGATCCGAATACCACGCTGATTCATCTAATGAATTTGTATCCAAATTGTAATTCAACCCCTCCCTTATATCCTATATGTTCCTACAGACAATCTCCTTAAGAGCAGTATATGGTTCTCGTGTCGTCACCGAGACCTTAATCCAATGAAAGTTGGGTTTTAAAAAGCGATCAACGGTAGCTTGTTTATAGAGTGAATTCGCTCTTAAATGAGGCTAGAGTGGTTGGACAAATAGGCTTAAACGATGACGCCCACCATAGCGAAACCGTTATAAGCCTGAAAACCACTCTGGTTTGGATGTTGGGGTGGCTCATAGGAGGTATGCAACAAATGCTGATTCAATAAGCTAAATAACAATAACAAAAAAACCTTTTGTATATTTCATTTTGAATATACCCCATAATTAGTGCAAATTATACAAGATGCAACAGCTGATTAATTAAGGTACAATAAGATTAACTCCTGATGTTGTGAATAAAATCCGGTATCTAAATAAGAGTTATAAATAAAAATATTTTGAGTTCTTACATATAGTATTATATAGCATTCATACGATTAAGGAGAAAGTCCATAGGTTGTTGTTGTTGACACTGGCGTGAAGGTACCATTACAGCTTTAAATGGTAACAATTTTTCGATAACTATCGTTATACAATAACGCTTTATTACTCATATTATAATCAACTTTTACAGTTATTATTATTCCTTTACAAATATTTAAAATTTATCTTACTTATCCAATACGGAAATGGAGAAGTGTATTTATTTATTTATTAAGATACACAAAACGGAATGTAATCAAGACTTAGAATTACAGAATTAAGTATTAAAAAATTTGCAAATTACATTCCAACACATGTGTACACGGCATGTTTTTAAAAATAAGTTAGGTTATTAATAATTTAAATATATATATATATATATATATGTATAAATATTGAATGTCAAAAATAAGAATCTTTGTATTATCAGTCAATCATTGGATCGTCGATATTATATGTCTCACAGTATTCTTAAATTTTGAGAAATTTGGATTGAAAATGTATCTGTATTGTTGGATAATATTATATTTACCTAACTAGTAAAACTATAGATTTCGCTAATTCCAAAACTAACTATAAACTATATATAAAAATAAAACTATATAATAGTGTAAAAGCAGAATGACATTATATCAAACGAAAATTCGTTTATAATTTTATTACACAGTATATTATGAAATTTTCTATCAAGATTTGCTACATGTTAATATATTTAGTTGCGAAAATCTATTTAATTATAAATTACCATAAAAGTGAAAATGGCATATCAATTTAAATGGTTTAAACAGTACAGAACATTAATCCTAGGGTTTATGATATTAACTACGTAATGTTTGCTCACTAATTGCCACTTTGGGCGTTTAATTAAACTGGTTATTTACTTTAGTATGTTACACTTATTTATTTTTGTGTTTTATTTAAATAATTTGGTATTATATTTATTTTAGCTCCGTATAACTAACTTGATTTTTGAATTATGTAAAAATACTTTTATAGAAGTTGAATTCATCTCCAAGCATTTTTAAAGTTAATTTAGTAGCCATGTACTGGTTGCCTGGGTTAGCTCCCGTTTTGTTTTTGTTTTTACATTTTCATGTACCGATGGTAGTTTTTCAAACATGATAAATTTTATACAAATTAATCAAATAAATAAATGTATAATACCACTAGCATTTGCCTGGTTTTTAACCCACAATCCTAGATTAAGATTCATGTATTCTAACCACTGGGCTATTTATTCTTCAATCATCATTTTATTTCGATATAAATAAATAAAATCGGTAATATTCACATATGAAATAACACGTTTTATGATTATTCTTCATATCAATTGCCACTATTGAGCTATTTTTTTGATATATATTGGGGGTTCTTGACCATATCGAATTATCGAGAAGCCCGTCTGGGTAGTTACCAACTATTCATCACATTTTACACCGCCAAACAGTTACACGAACTTAAATATTGTTATATTCATTCAGTTACTGCAGTGTGGGCGAGCGAGTGAAACTACAAGCACCTAAGAAATAACATCTTAGTTTCCAAATAGGGATGATAAATATTTCTAAAAGTAGTTATGTCTATGGGCAGTGGTGATCACCTTCAGTTAGTCTATTCTCCAGTCTGCCTACGTATTATAATTTAAAATAAGCTTAAGGAACAAATGCTACTTAAAAGAGCTTAAACTATAATGCATTTACTTGGCATAAAGAATAAATAAGTGATGTTAAATTGACCGCGAAGAGTTTATTGCGTTGAGACTTAAGACGGTCGCTAGAGAAAATCTTGACGCTTTAGAAACACCTGCCATTTCTTAAAGGATTTGTAATGCATGAAACAAAGTTAACTCTTTCTTTATTTATATACATTTTCTTAAAGTAAGACAGCTTATTTATCATTCTAAGAAAAAGAAAGAAAGTTATAGACAAAAATATTTATTTTAGGTAATATTGTTTTTACTGGTGGTACAAGAAAGTAGCAGTAATAGGTATTTGGTATTGCTGTGTTCCGGTTTCCAGGGTTGTGAGTCAGTTTAGTTATACACGGTTATTAATATCATGTGGCCGCCAATTGTATGAACTGGTTTATACTTTAATATATTGCTAGTGTATCGGGTTCTTTTATATAAATTGATTATTAAATAAAGCGAATTTGATATATTCTACTATGAAGGAAATTCTCAAACAAGCATATCAAATAAACGCCAAGGTGTGGTACCTTCGTAGTAACAGAAAAAAATAATTATGTAAAGTAACTTAATTAACTTATCTACTTACTCGTAAGTAATAACTGTACAACCATTGTAAAAAACGCTGTTGATTGCAAGTAAAATAAATAAATAACTTTATTTATATTTAATATACTTTCAAATAATTTCGTATTCAAATTTTACGAAAATTACCTCACAACTTCTGTTATGCAAGACCATACAGATTTAGCTGTACAACAAAAATATATCGAAGAAAGAGTTAATAGGGAATTGCAAAAACCTAACGTTAAAATATAAGCGTAGAATCTAAAAACGATAATTTTAGGTTTTAACCCATAACTTTCCTGATTGTGACTTCAATTTACAACATGCACTACACGATAGTTCTACGCCGAAACAAGTAATAAATTCGCATGTCACGTCGTTACAGAGATATCGAATAGTTTTTCATGATAAAATGGAGTTTCAGTGTCGTCTTAATGGCAGAAATGAAATACTATGCCAGCGTTGATGCATGACCGGCGCTCGTTCTACAACAAATTGAAATAGGACTCTCAAAATTGTAACAAAGTAATTTTTCCGTGTATATATTACTTGAATAAAAGTGAACAGTTCGAGTTATTTTTGCCGTTTTCATTTCTGTTTTTTAACTGCTCTGGTCTAATAGCTAACTCATATAACTGCGGATTGATTGCGAGACGAAATCTTGTTTTGGTGTTAAAAAAGTTCTCAGAAACAACTTTTGTGGTTCTACTTATGATCTCTTTATCATTTCTAAGAACTATGAGAATGAGTATTGTAAATTGGAAACTGACTTTGTCACAATTGGTTAATGCTGTCAAATACATCTGAAACAGTATTTCTTAATTCGTTTATTTTGATTACGTAGATATAAACAGCTATGTAAGTAGTTCCCCAGACATACCTTATAATTAGAAGTTTCTAATTTTTTTTATTAAATAAAAAGTAAATTCTATACATTTTGTCCAGTCACTCGTTAAATATTACCTCCCGATGCGATCGCCTCAATTCGTAGGACTAGTTTCATTTTTGGATCAAAAACTCGAAATTTAACAATTCACTGAGGAAATGCTGCAATATTCTTGCTAAAATTTTACGCTGAATTTTTTTCTGTATTTTTAAATTTACTTTTTAATTTTCCTACATCAGTATTAACTCAAATAAAGTTAACTTAAAGTTGTCATCGTTGAATATTGTATGTGGAGTATATATCTATTCTATACTAATATATAAAGCTTAAGAGTTTGTTTGTTTGATCCGAATCCGAATATGAAAATGATTCATGTATTGTATAGTCCTTTTATCGAGGAAGGCTCTAGGTTTATTTTTGTTACACGAGTGAAAACGCGGGGCCAGCTAGCTTAGGTATAAGATCCTAGAAATTGTTTTAGATGTTATATATTTAAAATTTTTGGCAGATTTTTCTTCTGTTAAGGACTCGCGACCAAAAATCACCCAGTAATTACATAAATACACAATACTCAATACACAATACACAATCTGCATTGCGAATCCACACATTTACTAAATCATCTCATATTATCGTAAAACCAACACATGATAATATAAAATAACCCAACTAACCTAATAAATCATTGTTAAGTTATATTTCATGTAATTCATAGTAAAATATACGTAATACAATCTCATTACTTATTACCTGGCAACAGAACTAAAAGGCTAGAGCCAATTGCTTAGTCATATTAAATGGAGTGTCCTCTTAACGGCATGAAATGAAGCACTAGGTCAGGTTTGATGCATAGCCGTTTCGCTTAAACGAATTGAATTGCTCAGTGGAATAACGCTTATTCCTTATTACTTACGATTTAAACTCGGTTTGAATGAAATTACAATATACGCGTGACAATTATAATAATTAATGAATGCTTTGTAAATGTATTTCAGTCATAATAAACTTTAATTTTTTTAATAAATAATTAATAGTTGGTTAACATTCTAACTAATATTATAAATGTGAATGCGAGTTTGTTTGTTTGTTACGCTTTCACGCCAAAACCACTAAACCAATTTTATAAATTATTTCACCAATGGAAAGCTACATTATCAGAGATTAACACAGGCTATATTTTATTCTAGTACACGGGAACGGGAGCGACGCGGGTGAAACCGCGAAGAAAAGCTAACAGATAATACTTTTTTGTTAAATAAACACGATCTTACTTTTGGATTTAAAAGTTGAAGCAAGAATCAACATTAACATTATGAATTTAAAAAAATATAATTTTAATTCTCAGAATTTGTTTATTCTGACCTTAAAATTATTTTTTCGGTAAAGACTTGATTTGTGATGGAAGACGTATAAATCTATTTTTACATAAAAAACGCCAATACGGCAAACAATATTCTCTAAGAATACTCGTTTTATAATAAATAATAAGAAAAATACGTGTTTAATTTAATTACCAAAGGTAGATATGGTTTATTAAATTCCTAATACGTTTTTGGTTTCTTAGCTCAATTTCTATATGAGAAAACAGTTATTTATATAATTGTAAAAAATATTACTACGTCCTTTACTAAATGATGTGACTACTTTTTAGTCAAATTTATATATAAACATAAAATTAAATAGTGTATCAATATCAAGTTAATATATTTCTTTATATAGCCTGTAAAAGAATACACTTGAAATAGCTTTCATTAAATTGCTTATTACATTATTCGACTCAAATGTCATTTTTAAAGCCTGTCACGCGTAATTATAATTCTACATATTTTCTTTTTTCGTTTAAATAAATTTCTTCTAACATCTTAATAGGATCAAATGAGTATTTAATGTCATTCAAGGGTCGCGTGTAATCGTCTGATATTTAAATACATACTGTCAGAAGAAGAGATAAATCATATATGAAGTCTTGATTGAGCGTTTGATTTTTTTTTAATGAGATGTACTTAAGGAGATTATCTGAGAACCCGCCGCGCTGAATTTTACATTTTTGGCGCTACTGTCGCAACGGTCGAGGCTCGGGCACTGTACACGCACACATATACGTAGGCAGAGTGGAGTCGTTGAACTTCGGAGTCTCGCAAACTAACTTTTACTTTATTGTCACTCATTTTGAAATGTTGTCAAATACTTGTCAAAAATTTTACTTATTATAATTTTATTATTTTAGTTGCACAATACCTACAAAATATAATTAGGAAGACTATATATGCCTGGGCACGTTAGCTAATAAAATAAAACTACGATATAAGTAATTATATATACTAATATTTATAAATACTTAAACAACCCGTCTTGACAGGTTTTTCCTGATGTTTCCAAGATTTTCGTGAAAAACAGCTATTCTTGGACTTAGAATATATTCTAATAATAGTACGAATTCACCTAAGCGAGCGCATTTTATAAATACGATAATATACAAATTTTCAAATATTGACCGATTCCGTTCGTTGAAAAACATTTTCTTTACAAACATTTACTTTAAAACTTTTACTATCAACTTATAACGCGTCATTACACAATGTATATAAAATATAAATTGTCGCTAGATTTACCTATAGGCATGCGTCATATATATGAATCTATTCACAATCATCGACCTTACTAGAAGTACTTAAAGACTATATTTGCCTGGGCACGTTAGCTAATAAAATATAATTATAAGTTATTTTTTATATTATTGCTTTATTTTTATTTACAATAACAAATGATATATTTGAAGTTTTATCCGTCCGATATATCAAAACGAATTAATATAAAATAAGCACTCTTTCTAACCAATAGGAATAAAGCGGAGTAAAAAGGATAGCATTATGGTACGGAAATCTATTACACAATCTTCGACCTTACTTATTAAGTACTTAAAGACTATATTTGCCTGGGCACGTTAGCTAATAAAATAATACGACGAAATAAGTAATTATATATTACACAAATATTTCAAATTAAACTTCTAAAGAAAAATGTATAATTCCTGTTTTTGTTCAAAACACTATTTATAAATATAAGCACGTTGTTTAGTTCTTCGTTATGAATGAACATAATAATTTGAATTTTTAGCAGGCCGAGGTGGCTCAGTGGTAAGAACGCGGCAATTTTCAAACTAAGTGAATACGAGTACGATACTCTTATATAAAAAAAATAATAAATAATTTATTTAACAACATTTATTCTTAAAAACATAAAATATATAAATACATAATATAAAAAATTAAAAATCCAATTTACAAAATTAACCTTTTATCTATTCAAATTTTCAAACTAAGTGAATATGAGTACAAATCTCGCTCTTATATAAAAAAAAAATAGTTTATTTTACTACATTTATTCTTTAAAACATAAAATATATAAATACATAATATAAAAAAATTAAAATCCAATTTACAATGCAGCTTACTATATATATAAGCGTGGCAACCTACTAAGTTGAATTGAATTCCTTAGTCTCATGCCACTGCTTTGCTTAGAACATTAGCTCTAGTTAGATGTTATCGTTGTATGCGTGGAAATGGCAGAAGAACCTAATGATTTTGTCAGATGCGCCATCACGCGTTTCGTTATTTGCATAAATGGGATTTGGTCATTTTTATAGCGTCGAGGTGAGTGGTTTGGTGTAAGTAAACTTCTTATTGATGTCGTAATGTGGAATGCGTAATGTGGAATAATAAATAAATAATGACGAATGTGAATGCTTTATTAAAAAACGGGACTGGTATATAAACAAAAAGTGAAATAAAAATAGACCAATAGGAATATAAGAAAAAAATATATATAATCAATATCGACTGCGAGCGTCTTGTTACAAATAAACAGAGTTGTATAAGAGTTGTTTCAGATAAGCAGTTCTTTTCAACTATTCATTGATCATTGTTTCAAATGATGACGTCATATACATGTAAATATACAAAGCCGAGATGGCCCAGTGGTAAGAACGCGTGAATCGTGAATTAACCGATGATCGTGGGTTCAAACCCGGGCAAGCACCGCTGAATTTCATGTGCTTAATTTGTGATTATAATTCATCTCGTGCTTGACGGTGAAGGAAAACATCGTGAGGAAACCTGCATGTGTCAAATTTCATTGAAATTCTGTCACATGTGTATTCCACCAACCCGCACTGGAGCAGCGTGGTGGAATGAGCTCCAAAAAAAACCTTCTCCTCACAAAGAGGAGAAGAGGCCTTAGCCCAGCAGTGGGACATTCACAGGCTGTTACTATATACATGTAATTCTATGAAATTGTACTGCACGCCGTCTTACTGGCCCGGCCCGGTCGCTGGTGGGCCAACCTTTATGCATGTGAATTATATGAAGCCGTGTAGCCCCAAGAACCACCCTGTAACAAAAAATATGTACATGAAACTCATGATGATAATAGTATTTATTTACTACTCCCACCTTGCCACTGTGCTCTTTTTCAAAAGAATTTCTACATAATGTGCATCAAAATATTTAATAATACCAAAAAGGAGAGTTACCAATTCAAATTTATAAATCAATACCATTCCAATAAACTCTTTCTTAGGCAAACTTGAAAAAGTAGGTAACAAGGTACTAAGGTAGTACTTTAGTACATATGATGCTATTTAGATTATATTTGATTCAAATAATATGTTATATGTCTACAATTTCATACACAAATTCTTTATTATGACTGTGATTTAGTGTAATATAATATAATGGAATGTAATAATGAATTATTTAAATTAATGATTGGTTTAGGTTGGAATATTTGCATGTCATAGACTAAACATGTGTATTATCATAGAAAAATAATGCTTAGAAGGATAGTGTCATATAAAGTTTCGCTCAAAATTGAAGCTACTTGAATGAAATAGATTTATTTGCCTGTAATATTATTTAGGTTTGAGACAGCAAAAGATAAAGGCTTTTGGCATTCTTTGGAGGATGTTTATACCCGAAGGGTCCATACATGGAAAATTTATGAAGTTATTTATGTGTGCGTAACAGTGTCATTTTCGTAGATTGAATGCTGTGTATAAAACCTATCTACACCTTTTTACTTATAATATCATTGACTACAACTATTATTATGATGTACAAACTAACGATTTTTTATGAGTAGCATTGTGACACCCTTACACAGTGTCATTTTGCAAATAAATTATTATTATCACTGCTGCCTACGACCCGGCCCTGCCCCTGCGTTCTAGCATTGTATACTTTCAAAAGTCGCATCAATGTCTATATAGTGGATGCGTCTATCTACGAATGGATTTGGATTATGAATTTGACTTACCGTTTGCGTCGTTTTGTCCAATGTACACTTTTCGTAGAAGCGAATTTACCTTTGTACTTTTTAGTACTCATTTTCGTGAGAACTTTATTTCCCGCTGAAGTTAAATGTCATAAGTCAGAAATGTCATAGGAACCCAGTGTTCTCGAACGTCAAAACGCAACATCGAAAGAGTTGCCATCAAATATCGTTATATTCGTATAAAAAGGATAGCTTTATTTTACGGAAATCTATTACACAATTATCGACCTTACTACTTAAGTAATTAAAGACTATATTTGCCTGAACACGTTAGCTAATAAAATAAAACGACGAAATAAGTAATTATATATACAAATATTTGTAAATCTGAACTCGGATAAATATATAAGTTTGCGAAACCAATGATGACGATTATGCATGAAAACGTTTCATATATTCTCACTAAATGGCCCTTTGAGATAACAAAAAACTAAGAGTAACTTTTTTGCTAAAATAATAAAAACAATATTATTATTACTGTAAAAATAAATGTTTTATTTTTTTAATTACTCAATATAAAAAAGTATGTAAATAAATACATGAAATAATTAAACTTTTAAAGAAATATGTATAATTCCTGTTTTTGTTCAAAACACTGTTTATAAATATAAGCACGTTGTATAGTTCTACGTTATGAATGAAAATAATAATTTGAATTTTTAACAGGCCGAGGTAGCCCAGTGGTAAGAACGCGATCGACGATCGTTGGTTCAAGCCCGGGCAAGCACCACTTTGTGATTATAATTGATCTCGTGCTTGACGGTGAAAGAAAACATCGACGTTATCGCGAGATTTACTTGTGTAGATAAACAAGTAAAAATAGTTTGATAGCTTTATTCTACGGAAATCTATTACACAAATAACGACCTTACTAGAAGTACTTAAAGACTATATTTGCCTGAACACGTAGCTAATAAAATATAATTATAAGTTTTTTTTTATATTATTGCTTTATTTTTATTTACAATAACAAATGATATATTTGATGTTTTATCCGTCCGATATATCAAAACGAATTAATATAAAATAAGCACTCTCTTTCTAACCAATAGAAACAAAGCGGAGTAAAAAGGTTAGCATTATGATACGGAAATCTATTACACAATCTTCGACCTTACTTATTAAGTACTTAAAGACTATATTTGCCTGGGCACGTTTGGTAATAAAATAAAACGACGAAATAAGTAATTATATATTATACAAATATTTCAAATTAAACTTCTAAAGAAAAATCTATAATTCCTGTTTTTGTTCAAAACACTATTTATGAATATAAGCACGTTGTTTAGTTCTTCGTTATGAATGAACATAATAATTTTAATTTTTAGCAGGCCGAGGTGGCTCAGTGGTAAGAACGCGGCAATTTTCAAACTAAGTGAATACGAGTACGATACTCTTATATAAAAAAAATAATAAATAATTTATTTAACAACATTTACTCTTAAAAACATAAAATATATAAATACATAATATAAAAAATTAAAAATCCAATTTACAAAATTAACCTTTTATCTATTCAAATTTTCAAACTAAGTGAATACGAGTACTAATCTCGCTCTTATATAAAAAAATAAATATATATTTATTTTACAACATTTATTCTTTAAAACAAAATATATTCGTTAATTATTATGAATATAAAAAATTAAAAATCCAATTTACAAAATTAACCTGGCCTAACCAAATACCTACGATCTTCAGATCGATAATATCCAACAGCAAACTTGTTGTTCCGTACTATGAAATTCGCTTTCTCTTTCTAACCAATAGAAACAAAGCGGAGTAAAAAGGATAGCTTTTTTGTACGGAAATCTATTACACAAATAACGACCTTACTAATTAAGTACTTAAAGACTATATTTGCCTGAACACGTTAGCTAATAAAATAAAACGACGAAATAAGTAATTATATATTATAAAATTATTTCAAAAAATTATATTTATTTATAAAAAAATTGGCAATGTATAATTGTATATGAGAGTGTTATAATTCTGTAACTAGTTAGAATTTTAACTAGAGTTATATTTTTGTTTTTTTATCAAACTACAAAATATACAAATTTATTATCAGTAAAATTACGTATCAAATTATAAAGCACTGAAACTACCAAAAAAAAATAGAATACATAAGCAGGTGCGCGTCCTAAAATTTATGATGAACAGTCTTGTCACTTGTAAAATGTTCAAATAAAATATACTAAATACGCTATTTACGCAACACTGATCGTGGCTGCGCAAACCGACGTGCTCTCACTCCGAAGGCGCTCGGCCAACTGGTCTGTGAGAGCTATCTAGTCGCGCTTGTATGAAAATTGGACCCAAAAAGTATATTGTGATTGTTTTACACAAAATAAGAATATGTTTATTAAGAAATGAAGACTTCAGATACTTCATTATAGTTTTAACTTTATTATTTGATAAAATTAATTTCAAAATTCTCGATGATTACGATAACTGAGTCCAAGTACGGGAGTGCCATTAACATTTTCTCAGTGATTTTCTGATTTTTTTTTACACTTATCCATAAACATTATCTTAAATTCGAAAGTTCCACAAATAAGTTAAACTCATTGGCTAACTGTGTGATTTATGTCAAGGTTGTGGAGCATCGCTTTCTATATAGTTCTTTCCAAAGCCTGACCTTCGATTTGCAAAGCTAGGGTTGTGCAGCCCCTTAAATGGCATGTTAGTTAATGGAGAAGCTCAATTTGACTTAATGTTTATTTTGTTAATTATGTTATTGGAGTGTATTGTGTAATAAATAGCTTATACCTAAAAAGTTACTTTTGCTATTTTTTATCATTAGGATTTACGGAACATTTTTTTAGCGTAGGGACAAGTTGATAGTGAAGATATACTATTGGCACGATACTATTTAATATTGATTTATTTTTGAGTAGAGGCTCTAGCCTGGCCTAGTGGTTAAAACTCGTGAATATTATTCGAACATTGCAGAAAAGCGTTGCGTAATTTTTATATACCTACTTAATATTTTTGTTTTTTACTATTTATCTGGTAGTTGGTCATGAAAGAAAATATTGTTAGCAAACCTGCATATATCCACGAACCCGCATTGGAGCAACGTGGTGGAATAAGTTCAAAGCCGTATCCTCAATAGGAGTTCGCAGCCAATTTCTGAGACATTGACATGATATTACTCACTTTAAAAAAGCCAGGTGGGTAGTGATTATTATTAAAAGTTAAGTAAAATTCTTAGCCAAATATTTCTACGATTTGACAAAAAATATGTTTAAAAAGATCTTACTTTATTAACTTTAATAGAATTGTTGGCATTCCAAACTTGAGTTACTCGGTATAATTATTTTTGTTTTCGAGTGTTTTCTATTCAACAAGAACAAACTCGACGATACAAATCGAGGGAAGAAGTATAAATATTTATTGTACAGGTGGTATAAACCGCTGGAGGATATTGGAGGATAAATTGATTGTGCGGGGTCGGTTTTCCATTTAGATATGGAAATTTCCGGGATTGTGTACGAAAATTCTTTGATTTTACCTTTTTTTTTTCAACAAATCATGCTAAAAGCTATCAAGATTTTTGCTTAGACACTGTGGACGATTTATCCTTTTTTTTGCATATTTTTTTATGAACACAACATATCCAGGCTGGATTTTTCGATAGAAGTGGAAAGTATTACTGCTCATTACATTTTAGCATCAAAGCGGTATCGGGATTTATTATAGCATTTTTCTATTTCTTGTCATTTCAGGTAGGACTACTTACAAATCAATTGTTTTTTAGACGTTTTATAAACAACTAGCTGATACCCGCGACTTCGTCCACGTAACTTGATATATTTTCTTATGTACGAAGGAAAAAACATCAAAAAGATCGCAAGCAAAAATATACTTTGTTTAAACATACATCACTGGACACGCAGTGCATATACAAATCGTTGTTTCTTGAAACTTTAATAACTTTTGATGAAGATATCGCAATCTTTTTTGTTGATAAGGGCCAAGTGTCTAAGAAAAGAAATTTCATTGAAAACTATCCAGTAGTTTTTCCGTGATGCGCGCACAACTGCAGACGTCTATCATTTTATTTATATAGATAAATGAATCAAAATTGAATTACATATAAACTTAAAAACGGGCAGGCCTGACGACCAGTCACAATTTGGACGGGCTATGCTTAGAACTTTCTCCTGTGGTACGTATCAAGCCCAAGTTCACAGGTTCGAGGTTCGAGTTAGTTTAGTTAAATATTATAGATAGCCTTTACAATCGCCTACCAATAATTGGTGGTACCACAATAAGACTTATAATCCGACTGTGGCGATGCATTCTTAAGGAAACATACATTCGTCTCCCACAATATTTAAGCCTTTTATTTTTACGTATAGTTACAATTAATTTTTGAAATACGGGTTATATAAAGAAGAGCTTTTTGGATAAAAAAAACCTACTCTATAAAATATGCAGTATAGAACGATCTTTTGAGATTGGCAATAACAGAAACATTAGGCAACCAGTAACCGTTTATCATCATTGCGCTGACTACGAGTATGTGATATAATTTCCATGGAATTTTATTCATTGAAAGTAAGAAGAGGGAAAGTTAAATTAATTACTTAATAACCAAGATAAGGAATATATTTTTATGAAGTAGTACTTTTAGATATACTCCACACAGCTGAGTTCTTTGTCTTTCGATTAGAACGCTTAATACTAAAAACATGTCATTTATATTTCTTAAGTCTCAAGTGTGCTGGCCCTGGAGTTACGTGTAACGTAACGTATTTTCGAGAACCGTAAATGTAAGCAGTATGAAATTTTAAATATCAAAACATAATAAGTCAGTTTCAGCAATAACAGTTTCAGTAATTATAAGCACAAGACATAACACCTTAGTTCCCAAGGTCGGTGGCGCATTCGCGATGTAAGTGATGGTTAACATCTCTTACAATGCCAATGTCTATCGTTGGTGACCACTTACCGTCAGGTGGCTCATATGCTCGTCCGCCTACCTATGCTATAAAAAAATAAGACTTCGTTAATGCTCTTAACCACATTCTGTATCATTAGCGAAACTAACAGTGAAGAAATGATTTATTAAGAGAAAGATATGAAATATTTCCTTTTCTGAACTCGAATCCAAATATATTTAGTTTTTCGCTTTATACCCTTTTTATTATTAGATTGTAAATGAAAGTAATGGATAAACTTTGACAAACGATTGACTATAATGACAAAGGGATCAATCTTTCGAATATAATTTTATATAGAAGGTCAGTTGGGTTTCGTTTTCTTTTATATCGTAAATGGTCGGATGAAAAAATATTTAGTTCAACATTCTTATCTCTACGTATAGGCATTATTTGTTTCATTTTTATTTTTTAAGCAATCAACAACGCCTTGAAAACACATTGTAGATAGTAGTATGTTGTAGTATTGTATGTAGATTGTAGGTTTTATTGTATTAATTTCAAACCAAACCGTAAGCCATGCTTGGTGGTACATTGACGATGTAAGGTACAATGCCATATTTGCATGTTCCTACCGATATTATATGTAACATAGCACCAAACCAGTGCTCATTTTATTTATCTTTTACTCTTAAATGCCTGAACAGATGAATGTGTTAGGCTCGTTAGAATCTTTACATCATCCCGAGTGGCTATAAATTTTGTTTATTCATGAATTTAGAGTAATCGTTTTTAATTTTTATTTTTACTTTTTTATATAAAAAGCTATTGTCATTATTTATCATAAGACAAAAGTTCTTTTAAATAATGTTATGGGTACAGGTTTAAATTGTTCTATTTGATATACAATGGCGTCATTTACAACTGGATCACAAAATAACTTATATATTTTTATTTAAAAAATATATAAATATAACGACTTCATAAATGTCAACACACCTTTTAAATAATATTTTTAACCTTCATAATTTTAATAAAAAAAAAAATATTATTGATAACAAAAATTGTTGGAAGAAACAATAATACCTTAAATTCTTTCGCCAGATATTTTAGAATATACGAGATAAATTAAGCAAAAAATGTTAAGCTTCTTTTATAAATAAAGTTTTTAATTTAATTATAAAATGTTCCAAATACAGAAAACTTAATTTAATAAATTTATTTGTAGGAACATTCGCTTATTTCATTCAACATTTGTACATGCTTATATTATTCAGAACTCTTGGTATTACAGGAAAAACATAGGAAACTATATTTTAAGAAACTTTAATAGAATTTCTCATAATAATTGATAACTTGATAATTGATAATAACTTGAGAAAATTGTTCCTATGAAAAGGTCAAAGCTTCGTCAATGGGAGGGTCAGGGCATTTGTTGAAGTAAAGCGTAGAAAATTCTAATAAACAGAACATGTGGCACACAGGACTAGAGCCCGCGCGCGCACATTTTTAAAAAAAAAAGCATAATGGGTTAAAATCATATTCTTACCTTAATGGTTTATTTCGGTTATAAGGAAAACGTAAAATAAGTGATAAATGATATACAATAATTTAATGTATAAAACATACCGGCGCCACCAATCGCAGCTTTGCCCGCAAATAGTTAATAATTTAATATATTAGTATGTTCTCAACGCGATAAGTTTTTTAATCCCAAAAACGTAGACGACCATATTTAATGGTGTTGTTCTTGTACAGAGAATGATACTTTGAACTGGTGGATTGGAAACGCAAGTTTAGAGGGTACGTTATATATACAAAAACCTTGTCCGACCCATAAAGTGGATATTAGCTATCGCGTCGGTTCTGTTTAAGTAAGAAAATTTGAAATATTCTGCAAAAAAATTACCCATACAAAAATATAATTTGTCATTTTCAATAGTAAATGAAGAAAATTTCATGGACAACTGAGGTCATGACCTCGTGTCCTAGCTACCCGATAGGTAAGAGCCATCGGGCGCTGTCGCCTGCGACTGTGTTGCAATGGTATTTAATTAAATAAAATTTTATTCGGGGTAATTTTTTTGCTTAGAATTTTTAAAAATATTATATAAATAGAACCGACTCACGATACCTCATAAGCACTTCACGGGTCAGACAGGGTTTTTGTTACAACCTGTATATTGTGAAACAAATATCTCTTCCAAATTTAAAATCTCTTCATGTGCGTTTCGAGTCAGTCAGTCAGGACATGGCCTAACATATTATAGCCCCGTTATCGTCGTTGACGTCGTGTTTCGGTGCCAGCAATAACTCTAAATGCTATACCATCATAATTACGAATCGGTGGATTGATAGCGTCAACAGTGATAAATGATGAATAACAGTCACTATTATCATCCGACCACTAGCGATACCCATACGACAGAGTTACAATGCGTCGTCGAACGCACGCGATTTTACCATTTACGCAATACGTTTTATGGCTTAATATCGTCTGAACGAAACGATTTCAGCAATAAATCTGGAAGGATAATGGGGAACGGGTAACCAAACTTCAGTTCTGTTTATGCTTCGAATGAAATTGAAATGAATAGACCAAAGTTATTTCTTAATTAGACGATGCGAGAAGTTTGTTCGTACGTCTCCTTGGAGTGTCAAAATGAGAGCTAAACTTGTTTACCTTTCCACAGAGATGTTTGTATGGAACTTTGCAAATAAGCCGCCTAAGAGACGGTAAATTTAACTATATTCATAACTAGCAGTGCCCGCGACTTCGTCCGCGTGGTATAATGACTTTCGGCAGCATTTTTTATTTTAGGCTAATTATTTTGCAAAAATCAGATACCACAACAGCCCGTTTTCTAAGGCATTTCCTGCCTCGTACAATCACTCTGTGGAACCAGCTTTCGCCGGCGACTTTTCCGAACCGATACGACATGAAAACCTTCAAGAATAGAGCGTACTCTTTCCTCAAAGGCCGGCAACGCACCTGCAAGTCCTCGGATGTTGCAGATGTCCATGGACGGTGGTAGTCACTTTCCATCAGGTGAGCCTCCTGATCGTTTGCCTTAATTAAAATGAGCTATTTAAAGTAATTTACTGCAAATTTATTTAAGTACATTTTTATGCACGACTTTTTTAGTTTTTCCATCTTTTGCTAAATCATAGATTTTTCGGATGGTATGGCATACATAGGCATACATAGAATGCCACAAACAATTATCCATGGGAAAACAGTTTTTTTCTAAATAAACATCTGCAACCTTAAGCGGCTTGAGTTTATTTTTTGTAATTTTAAATGCTGCTTTCAGGGGAAACTGCACTCTTAAACCGAAATGGCATGACAGCCGTTCAGCATTTAAAAGATGTCTTCTTTGCGATTCTCCATCTTTACAGCAGTCAATGACGCATGACGCTCATATGACGCATCTAAAAGCCGAGTTTGCTCTAATTTTTTAGCAGCCCTTTGAGAGGCGTTACGTTTAGTATCTAATCGTTGCCGTGCTTGACTTTGCTCCAAGGTCTCAACAGCTCCCCGAGCTGAGTGGCGTTCGGCATCTAAAATCCGACGCCCTTCGTTTTGCCAATGAATTCAGACGTACATAGAAGCGCAGTCCTTAAGGATTTCGTATGCCGATTCCAAGTGGGGCCTGCCCCCAGCTTAGTTCTTAGTTTGTCGGCGCTGGCGTCATTTTCCGTCTCTCTTGCTGTCATAGTTAAAATACGCTGGGGGAACGTCCATGTCTCTTGCTCTCGTAGTTAAGATACGCTGGGGGAACATCCTTTGCAATGCGTAAGAGAGAGACAGCTGCCGCAGCGCGACTGCCACGCTACCAAGCGGCATTTTGAGTCGCAGAAAGTTTGTCTTCAGAGCGCCTATAAGAATTGTGCTTCAATGTACGTCTGAATTCATTGTTTTTGCCCTTGAGTCTCAGCAGCTCTTTGAGACGCAAAGGCTCTCGGCATTTAAAACCAAACGGGCTTGGGCTTGAGTCTGGTCTTCAGACTCTTGGCTTCTAGCAATTTTCGCAAGGCGAGCTTTGGCAGAACTACTCGCTAAATTAGATTTGAATTTTTTAGGCATATGTATTACAATTAATACAACGTAATTAAACAAAAAAAAAATCTTCTACTAATTCGTACACGAATCAAAACATTAACCTCTTTATTTAAAAAAGTAGTGTTATTAAAATTAAATTAACATAACACCTATAAGTACCAAATTACACTTTGTTTTATTTTAGACGAAAACAAAAAAAAAAAAACATACCGACGAATTGATAACCTCCTCCTTTTTTTGAACTCGGTTAAAAAGCTTCCTATTACGAAAGTTTCTTTCGTCTTTTTTTTTAGTTACACTATTTTATAAGCACATTAATTATTTAAGAACCTACATAAATTTGTAAGAACCTATATAAACTTTTATTAACCCAAATAATCAAAACCTCTATAACGTTTTACACTTAATTTAACTTATGAATGTAAGCAAACAAAAACATTAAAATTACTTTAGGTTGTAAAATAAGTTTCAAGCTTCGAGCTTTAAAAATGAAGTAATTTCCATACAAACTTACATCCCCTATTTCAACCCCTTTCTTTCTTTCGCCTTAAAAAGTAGCTTATGTGCCTTTCTCAAGCTCTAGACTATCTCTGTACCAAATTTCATTGAAATTGGTTCAGTAGCTTAGGCGTAACACACAGCTACAATTACTTTCGCATTTATAATATAATTAGTATAGAGTATAGATTACCTACAGCGCGGGCGATAGCTAGTTTAATACATAGTACCGAAAAAAATGTTTTACATAATTAAATTAATTGTGACAGCTCAGTGATCGAAGTTCAATCATAAATCATTCAAATTTTAAGTTTGAACGTTATTGAGGTTCTTTTGCCAAAAACTAAATGTAACCAAAGACTACCAAAGCTACTGAGTTACTTATCCTATCTTTTTCAAACTAACAAATGATGTTGATGGTTAATAATAATAAAAAAAAAATCCAAAAAATAACTATGTTTTATTGAAACAAATAATAAGGTGACTAAAAACAAATGTAAAGCATAAAGAAGTAAGAGCTTAAATAATATAGAAAAGTTAGATAACAGTTTTACTTAAAGTTTCATAAGTGCTCATTTGACGACTAACAGAGTGGATTAGTTTTAATATATTATAATTTTTTAGAGGAATATAAAATGATGTGATGACACTTATAGCATATTAATTATACATAAATCAGTTAAGTTTTTAGTAATAATATCTACACAATCACTAAAATGAACAAAAATAATATATACCTACATCACATAGCTAAAACATCACAATATAAAGTGAAATCAATAAGATGTAATAAGTTATTATTTTTTACCCAATAAAATTAATTACTATGAAAACCAAATATTAACAAAATCTAAATATAAATTAAATAACATGGCTAAAACATTATAACTTTAAATAAGGTATTAAGAATTATTATTAATATAAAAGTGTGTAAGTTAATAAATTAACTATATATTCTTTTAAACCAAATAAAATTAAAAGGCAAGCAAGAATATAAGAATAAGACTACAGTTGCAAATTTATAGCAAACAAAGAACAAAGATGGAATATTAAGATAGTTTGAAATTACACATATATATATATAATTAATAAATTAATTTCATTTATTAACACAGTTTTATTAGCTTGACCTGTATGTACCTATCTATGTAATGGAATCTTTCAATGCAATTTTCACCCACTTCAAGACGTCCAATTAATTTGAAAATTTGCTTACAAATTAAAGACTGATGACACTACAAAAAGGAAGTGGCCCATCCCTAGTCTTTTTTCGTACAGCCGGGCCGAGGTCGTGCCGTGTGTTTTTTAGTTTTTTAAACTATAATTTTTGAATTTTCAGAAGCATTGATTTTTCTAATATGCAATATCAATATCTGAATAGACTTTATTTTTATTTTGGCAGCTATGGCATATCTGAAGGATGAATAACAACCTCAATATCATTCTTGAATGGAATAAATCTTTGGGTCATAATGTCCATCCCAGCGTATCTCAAGCCATAATTATTGCCAGCCAGAATCAATATTAATTGTTTGCCCATCAGAATTTACTGGAATATGCACGTCCTCTCTTTTCTGTACTGTGTGATGTTTCAAATGACTGTTGTAATAATCTTTGATGTATGTTTAAGCTGAGCTCAACCACTTTTTTACACATAAATATATCACTGATCAATGACTGTCAATTTATCGAAGTCACATTTTAAGCTGAGATTTTCTAGACTCGTGATAAACTCGTTTATATCTTCGTGTTCCCTTTTTTTTTCGCTGGAAAAACGCATTAAGCATTTCCCTCACATGAAGTGGAGGGGTATGTGGGGCTCACCGGCGCTGAAGGCGCCGAAATACCCACTAAAAAACCAGATGTATTCTCTCCGTCTGGTCGGGGGGCTCCACGGGATCGCTTGCGCATGCTACCGTGATCTTCGATGTTTTTTTACCAATCATTGTAATAAGATTGCAATTATTCTCTTTTCTCACTCTTATCTGGGCCAGAAGATAATAAATATAGTCCAAAATGCTGTAGCCACTTTTTTCATGTTAAATTGTTGTAAATTTCGTTGATTATAAACAACTTTGGTACGTTAAACGTTTGAATTTTTATCCGCTATTTTAAAAGTTTTGACAGACAGACAGAAGCCCATGAAACACGAATTGATGATAAAATAAAACCTATTTTATTAAGTTAATTACTATTACTTTTTTTAGGCTTTTTATGCAGAAACAACACACTAAACCAGTAAAACACGAAATTTGTAATGAAACTTTTTGATTTTGACAACTGTCACTAACAACGCGCGTACTTTTTGTACAGATCATTTATAGATTTTTAGTAACAAAGCTAAACTTTTAATAAATAAATATATCAAATAATAGGACAAATTATAGGATAAATCTTAAGCAAAAGAGTATATTGTACATGTAATCTTTTATCTCTTCTCAGTTTTGACCATAACCATTACCCATTTTAATAAATGTTCTACGTATATCTTTAAATTGACATAACTTTTTTATTTATGAACCGATTGAAATAAAACAAACACTAAATCCTAAGTGAAGTATGCCACAATACTTTAGTGAAAACCGCACTCAAATCCGTTAAGCCGTTTTCAAGATTAGCGTGCACAAACGCACAGACAAACAGACAAACAGATAAACAGACAAACAGACAAACAGACAAACAGACAAAAATTCTAAAAATCATTGTTTTGGGTTCTATTGTGTTTATAAAGACCCCCAAAAATAGTTTTACTCAAATATTTTTCATGTACAGACAACGACCAGTTACAGATTTATTATATGTATAGATTTATGTGTTAGTCGAAATTATTATTTTTCCTATTTATTATAATATCAGACAATTTTATGAGCTTATCCGACGATTAGTAGATGAGTATTCCTATAAACCAATTTATTTATATATTACTACTTTGATACAATTTTTCGACAAATTTAATGTATAAATTCAATACACAATTTTAGAAGAATGATATCTCTTAGTAGGTTAAGGCAATAGATATCTACAAATTAATCAAATCTATATGAAGGGTTCAGGGGAAAAACAACTTTTATCACTCAATGAGCACACTGAGATATTACTAATTAACAGTTTAGAGCATGGATAAAATGATAAATTAAAGCCATATAAATAAAAATGCTTTTTTATTATAAACATATGTTTATTGTTAATGTAATGTTACACTTTTTTAGTTTTGAACCTGGCTTATTTAGAGGTTACAATAAAAAAAAACTTCAAAGTCAGAATTATCAGTATAAAAACAACCTATGTCCACCAAATTCAGGGGAAAAACAAACAATGTCCCTGAGGTACATTGTAACTTTAATGTAATATGAGCTGAATCCTAACTATATTTTAGTGTTGAATAATATTGTTTTGCTGCAGGGTTGCAATATTTTGATAACGACTGAATGTCTTGGAATTTTGCTTTACTTATTGGTAAAATATCCTTGTACGCTTGTTCAGGCAGGATAAATTCTGCTGAATCAATAGGCTCTGCACAAGGTGTTGAGTTTGCTCTTTTTCTTTTTGAATCCAGCATAACAGAGGATGTCCAGTGACCATTATAAGAATTTCTGTAGAAAATGAGGCGAGGATGTGAAATCTCAACTCTTATTTCACGAATAGGTCTAGATAAAAATGGGCATGTCTTTTTATAAATTGGTGTTAAAAACTTGGTCCAAGATCTGACTAAAGGCTGATCAACATCAATAACCTGAAAAGGTGAAGGTTTTGCTCTTGACTCAGACACTACTTTTCTCCAGTCATCTGGTGTTTCACAGGGTGCCTTCTGATTTATTAGTGCCATATTTTTGTCGCACTCCAAGTATGAATGTCCTCTAATCGGAAATATCATTTTAATCATATCCAAACGCCTGGCTTTATGAACCACATAATGGATAAATCTGAACATGCAATAATTTTTATTCTGCCCACCACAAGAATCACAGAATATTACCAGCTCTCTGACATTTGTATTGAGTTTTGTAAAGATATAATGATGGAGAAAAGAACAAACTTCATCTGCTCCTTTATTGGCAATGGTCTCATCATAACAAAAGAAATAAGAATCTGATGAAGAGAGTACATGAATGTTAAATAAATTGAAGGTTAGCTGTCTCTTATAGTATATCTCATTAGTAGTTATGTTTGGCATGCTTAAATTTTTCTGATAATCCATAGCAATCGCTTCTCTTGTTGAAGATGATTGACATTTAATTCTAGTTTCTCTTTTTCTGCGATAGAACACCTCTGCTTTAACTCTGTGTACTTTATTTTCAGTCTCTAAATCTCTTATCTTCTTTTCAATTACACTCTTTTTTTCAATATCACTTGTGTTCTTCAAGTCAATTTGTAATCCTTTTAGTTTTGCCTTAAACTCATCACAAGCTCCACAAGTATCTGATCTTGGGTAGCCAAAACCAATATTAAAATTATTTACAAAGATATTTCTGTATGACTCATAAGACAGTAAGTCTTTATTAATTGAAAACATATTGTACATTTTCTTCACATTCAATTCTTCAGAAAGATATATCTTAGATGACTCATGAAGACTATAATGACTTTTACGGCCATGAAAAGATCTAATGTGCTCCATTACCTTATTTTTCATATCTTCTGTAAGTTTCCTTGGTCTGTTGGTGTGTTTGCCTCGCTTGTCCAAAGGTGCATGTCCAGTCTCTTGCAAAGATTTCTTTAAAGTTTTTAACCTTTGTTCAGAAATACCATGTATCGCAATGAATCCTTTAAAACAAACAGGAACATCTTTGGTTTCATTATTTTCAGTTATCCTAATGCGGTAGGCATAAGCTGCTGCATGTAAATTTGCATCATCTTCATTTTTTCTTGGCCGCCTTCGCTGTACCTCACAAAGAGTAATAAGACCACACAGATATAAATTTTGGGCATCCCGAGACGGAAGAAGATTAAAACTCTTTAAGACATTCCTTCTTTGTTCTTCATTTATCACATCAAAACATTTATATCTTTTACAAAAGCAATTTTCACCCATTTCATGGCTTTGTAGCTTCATCTTTTTATTTGCTTCCGAAATTCGCCCAAATGTTTTTCTTTTCTTGCTAGATTTTTCATAGATTAGACTGTCCACTTCTTCGTTTGACATTTTCGTTAAAATAACACACAAACAACTAGAATAATAACACTTTTAATAGTTATTATGAAGTCCAACTCTTAACATCCATTAACTCATAACCTCTCAAAATATAACCTCAATGTGTCACTGTCATGGACCATGGACAACAGTTATTTTTTTCCTGAACGTAACGGACTATGGGTGTTATTAACCAGTACCTGTATTTTAAAAACAAAATAACTCGTGACTCCGGATTTTATTGTCCTGTTTATTTTTGGGAGGATATAGTGACAGCAATTTACTTTCAGATGGTATTGCTAGTGGAAAAAATATAAAAAGTGGACAAAAGTTGTTTTTCCCCTGACCCCTTCATATTATAAATAAAAATCGGTTTTTAATTGTTATGTTATATGTCTTCCTAAATAATTAATGCGATTGTGATGACTATTTAACTTACCAAATGATAATTTGTTCTGTGTACGCCATGACAGGTGACAAGATAAAAAAAAAACATGTGTGCAATTCACACAAGGTAGAAGTGAAACCTTCAAAAATTTTGACTTCAACTGTATGATACTTTCTATCTCATTTTCTCCCACGTTAAATCTTATGAATTTATGTGTCTGTCTCTTACCTGTCGTTTTTTCCGTTGCATGCGGTTTGAAATCACAACGTTTCTAAAGAAGTTTCACTTCAAAAAAAAGTTTTCTTTGTAAGTTTAACTCTTATTATACCGTAACGAAACCGGGATGGGACCGACGTTCCGACCGACCTGCAATTATTCACATTTACCAAAATAATATCAATTTTCTAAATTATTAATATGAATTTATTATATCAAATTGAAAATACTAATAGTCTCTCACAAAAAAGATCACGTCTTAACTTTAGTGCTTAGGTACCACTGTAACTACTATAACTACTACCGAATTTACGAGATAATAATCAATACGAAATACGAGTGGAGGATTACCCAAATGTTTATACCTAATGTTACTGGACTTTGATTAATTTCTAAACGAAATCAATTTATTTGGTGGTAAGGTTTTGTGCCCATCTGGTAATTCCACGACATAGTACTCTCGTAGAAAAAATCTACTCCATCCGCCGATTTTAAACTAAACTTAAGTTAAAACAATATATATAATTTATTCAATATAAAGAAACATTTCAATTAGGTATTTATTCTCAAATTAAAACCACTATAGGTTACAAAATAAAAAGCTGGAAACTTAAATTAACGCTTCTATTTTAACGGCTTTTACTAAATTTCACCTGTTAGTATGTGTGTGTAAAATATTGCAACAGAATTTTTAACGAGTTCCACTTACAGCGACGAAGCTTAAATTTTCCAAACCCTTTTGATGTTGCCGGCAATCAATCTAGTATACTAAAAATCGTGATTTATTCCAAATCACCACCAAATAAAAGCTAGCCTTTTAAAAGTTTGTTTTTTATTATTATTTTTAAAGTGAATTTAAATTGTATATGCACAAAAAGTGACAAAGGCATAAAGCTCATCGAAAAAAAAAACATATTTCATATCCAAGCTTTTACAATACACGTCGTAGGATTATGAATCATTTATTCCAACGAGTTAATGCCTTATACAAACTCATAAATCTGAATTCGGTGCAGGTGTTATCTAGAGAAATATGTCGAGTGGTCTCCCCTGAAAATAAATCATATGTAATACACTGAAGGGCGCGGGCTTGACGCCTCTCCTCAATAATCCCTCTTGCGTTACCGAGCTCGAATTTCATTACCACAGATTCACGTAAAAATATATATCAGCCTTTTGCTTTGGAAATCAAAATACACCTTGTAATATTTATCAATGTTTTAATGTTTTGCTAATATTTTCTTTTTTTTTTCCTAACATAAATATCAAATTGTATTTGAGATTTATGTGTAAAAAAAATGTTTACTTCATTGTACTGTCCACTAAAAGATAGAAAAATTTAATTTCCATTGGGTGGCACAAAAAAAATCATTCGAAATACATAACATACATAATAATAACTTAATTACAATATTAGCTTGAAATTATCAACCTTAAAATTTGCGTTTATTTTTAAATAATATGTATTGTACCCGTGAATTAACGTATAGAATATACGTCGTATATTTTATTATGAAAAATAAAATTCAAAAATTGTCAGTTACTGTTTGATTTGTTAATATATTAGTAGATGCTTTTGTTTAAAAACTCTCTTTGTAGCTCATTCGTGAAATATAAAAAAAAATACGATGATACCACAGATACCGCTCATGATACGCTTTTATGATTCTTTATATTGTAATTATAAGAGTCAATTTCGCATAGCTATAATAGCTTTTTGAAAATGAACTATCATGTTCTGCGGTGATTAATTAGAGCGTCTTTTTTACCGGAAAGTTGCAGTTTCAGTTTAAAAAAATAGCTACATTTGTACTTTTATGTATTCGTGTAAGTACGTTTAATTTATTAGCTGGATGAGCAATACATATAAATCATATTTTTTCGAAATTTTTTTGAAATTTAAATCACACTGTTTTTATATAAATTACATTAGACTTCAGCTTATTAGCTCAGTTTATAAAGAAATAAAAACATTTTGTTTTTGCAATTTCATTTTTTGCACACATAACACATATCATATGTGGGTAATACATAATGATTATTGTTATTTCGTATGCAATACTGACCTGTGGTATTTATTTCATTTAGAAATATAAAGGCTAACAAATGTGCTTAAAAAGGTGCAGGTTCCGTCCCAATGCACTCTTAATCTCGATACAAACAACGGTGGAATGCTTGTTTCACGAAATTTACTACAAAGTATGTTCTAATTCAAACCGTTTTGCCGTTCTCAACGAATTCCAGTTGCACTATGCGGAATATTAACTTGACTCGTTTGTTGCCTTCTACACTTCGCTAATCTAGAATATTGCAAAGGAGTTACAATTTAAATTAAAACTTTTTGGTAAATAAAAATATAATCGTTTGAAAATGGAATATGACAGTATCTTATTAAGTTAGGAACTGTTGTTATTCCTAATCCACGTACTCGTTCTTCTAATATGATCTTTATATTAAACATCGTATCTGTTAATGCAAGCCATTTGCGTGGTTATAAATATTCACTCTAATTAAATGCCAATTATCCTAGACTATTAAATAATTCCGGGCAACATCTGTCGCTAACAAGCAGATTCTGCCCTTCAAGAATATTAAACTTCACTAGAACCGCCCGTAAACATAATATTAGTATTCAGGTGATACGGAGGGGACTCAAAGCATTAACCTTTAAAAAGGGGTCAACGCGTGAAAGTTCCAACCCCTGATATCTTATTCTGGACGACTATTTGTCGCTGGGTTCAGTTTGAGAAATACTAACTTCGAATATTGATGTAAGTCTCAATTTCGGAACGATTACGTTGTAAATGAGATTGCTAAAGCCACGTCATTAAATATAACGCTGAAACATTAAAATCGTCTGAATATTTAAAAAAAAACTCATAAGGAAAAAGTATGAAATCGAATGATACTGCGAAATTGTAAAAGAAAAGATAAGAAAATGTAATTGATATGAATGAATATTAAAATATATTAGTATACAGTTTATTTCCTTTTTTATGTTTTTACGATCGTGAATACATTCGACGTCCAATTTGACAGATTTGAACGACGATTTTGACGTCATCGAACATTGAGTACCTAACCTACTTGATCACAATAACTAATATTTAAAACTTATACATAGTTGTTTAAATAGTGGTAGACATTGACCTATCGAAAAATATACGATCGTGTACTTACAAAATATATTCTAGAAACCGTATTCGTCCACGGAGTGCGCAATGAAAGTTAAAAATGAACTTTGAATAAAAATTAAGTATATGGATACGCACTATAATTATGTCTGCAGAGTATTTATGCAATGCAATATTTTTTTTACATTTACAATCATCAATCATTGACATAACTTATAATACAAATAAAGTAACATATCATATTGGTATACCTATAGTTACATATATATATACACCATATGAACCAAGGCACGATCGGGATACCGTTTCATATTATCCCTCTGAATCGATTTACTGACTGTTTTATTTTTGTACAATACTTTAGAAGGAAATCTAGTCGCTGCCATTTTATTGGAACTTCGAACGGCGAAAGACTTTGTCAAGTGAATAGTAAATGTGAGTGTCAGTTTACTTTCATACTTATTAAAGTGTTATGACAACTCGAACTATTTTATTGTAATCTTTTTTTAATACAAATAAAATAATATATTAAATAAAACAATAAGCTATATACGTAAAAGTTTATTAAAAAATAAAATAAAAGCCTTTAAACGGATTTAATTATTGTAACATATTTATCAATATTCAAAAAGTACATAATTAAAATCATAATATTTAATAAAACTTTGTAGACACTTATTAGGTACGTAAATTAATTCAGATAAATTTGCATTTAAAAAAAGTAATGTAATGACGGAGTCAAAATGATCCAGTGAGTTTAACACAAGGATCTTAACCGAATATCGAAGGTTCACCCAGACCCGTACCACTTAATTTTCAATATTCTTCTCATACTCAGCGGGAAAGGAAAAAATGGTGAAAAAACTGATATTCTGCCATATGTTACCCACCCACCAACCCGCATAGGATCAGCATGCTGGTATAAACAGCAAATATAATATAATTCCTCAGCATAGTGGAATATTCACAGTTACTTAACATTTAACGAATTGATATAGGTTGAGACAGCACCAAGTATTTCTCTAAAACATTCTACAAATGTGTCAAGAAGGATATGTTTACACAATAGCAAAGTGTTAAGAGGAACATGATCACATTTCCTTCACTCGCAATAAAACTCTTCATTTGCTAACGATCCACATAACAATGTTACAAACGAGACAACAATGTCTGAGCACAAAGGCTATCCTTGCTTCATGAGTATCATGACAATTGCTATTGAAGACACTTGTAAATTTATAGCGGTAAATGTTACCGATTGTCGTGGTTAACAGTTATTTTGAATTATTATTATCGGACGTTCGTACCACTTGAACTTATATTAATCGTCATTATTTCCATTGATATTTAAATAATAATTTTCAATGGTTGTTCTCCCGTAATTGGTTTAAGCCCTTCCAAATAATCAAATGACGTTTTAAATTAAAAATTATACTAAAAATAAAATTATCTGCAATTTACTACGCACACAATAAATTAAGTGTAGGTAGGTCATCAATTATAATAATAACCATTTTGATGATAGGGAATAAATCCCATCTCTTTAGTTAAAGATTTGTGTAGAAATCCATCATAGTACAAGCCAGCGAGAGGTCGAAAGCCAGACGATTGATATGATTTTCTTAATGAGGAAAATCTTTGCCATCGATCATCGTAAGTAGGCGGTAAAGCAGCTTCTTCGTTTGTATACGAATTTGTCGTTATTGACACTCGATCTACCTTTGAATTATACCAAGACCTTGGATATGGATACGAATTTTTCATTTCTGTCAAATAAGTTTCTGTTGTTGGATAAACAATATTTGTTGCTATATTTATATTATTGTTTGTAGTATTATTTTCGAATTCATTTGATGATTGACTAAAGTTTTGCCATTTATCGTCAGCATTAGGGACTGTCAAGTTGTTTTGTATTGGTGCTACAGTTATTGATAAACTATTTAAATATTCGTTATTATATGCTGCATTTGGATATGGACCAAGTGGTTTTGTGCTTACTGTTAAATTTTCCATGTCAGTTTCAGTTGTTTCGGCATATGGAGTTGTTGTTATAAATTCGTCGATATTTTCAAGTGTCTCAGTAACATTTGTCTCATTAACATTGGCTTGTCTGAAACTATCACTGTGAGAGGACAATTCGCCATTATTAACTTTATCTTTAAGTGTTAAATTTTCAATATTACTAATATTTTCTGAATAGAGAGTTTCATTTGATTTCTCGATGTCACTAGTTTCAATGTCTGTAGCAACAAGTCTTGCGGGAGATATATTTTGAAATGTTCCTCCGTTTTCTTGGTAATTTTCATCAGAGGATGATTTTTGTACATTCACACTTTGTTGCTGGTTCACTGTGGGTAATATAATTACTGGTGACAGAACGAATGGCGGTAACTGTAGTGCCAAATTATGACCAATTTTATACCCATGAAGATACCCGAGCAAAGGTAATAAATGACGTCTGCTTCTACATCTTGCTGTGGATAGGTCGTGAGCACTTATAACTGAAACAAATAACAAATAAATAGAACACTCATTATCTTTTAGAAATTGTTTAAAGTTATTTACACACAAACTTACATAAAAACAAATTAAAAAATATATATAAAAGCAAGACGTAACGAGCGGCCCCGTACATTTTGCGCATTACAATGTAACATTACACATTTGAAACGTATTATTCTTTAACGTTGATGTAGTATATGTAAAATAAGTCACACACGCTGTAACCTACTTAATGTACAACTTGTGGCGAATGCTTATGTTTGTTAAATATTCATGAGTAAAATATAACATTAAAGTCCCTCTTTTGAAATGTATTAAAAAGAGAATTAATTATTATATTTATTCATTTTCTTTTCAATAAGGCATCAAAAAGACATATATTTTATTATGAACCGTTAACATTATTTCTATTTTATTGATAGCTTAAAAAAAATACTTTATTTTATTTTTTGCATATACTGTAAATTTAAATAGATATATAATAAAAAATCAACTTCCCTAAGTATGTAGTTGTATACAGTGAAAACAAAACCGTGCAATCAACATGCGGGCTTTTGTTCTACTTAACACATACACCATCACAAACGAAAGTCTTTATATAACGATAAAATTCTACTTGTAATAATCATTATTATGTCGGTTCGTAGATTTATATTAAAAGTTATAGCCCACGCTATTAGTACATGCCATTCAAAGCGAAGACGAGCGCTTGAATATTCCAATCTTGTTTTACTTCAAAGGGGCCTCAGGTGAGCTCAATAGATTTCGAAATAAACAAAACAGGATATTAGAGAAGAAGCAGGGACCGATGACAGGTGAAAAGCATCCATTATTACGATTTCCCACAAACGAAATACGCTTCCATCATATCTTTGTCTTTATGTATAGAGAATATCGCTTCAAAAAATAATATAATGCCCGCGGGGGAAGCGATACGAGTGACAGTTTAGTACAAAGCATTTTTCCTCATATCCATAAGTAAATATGTAAGAACATTACCTCGACTCAACAAAGAACAATGTTTGAAACATTGGAATGTTTAATATTAGTAGAAGCAATATTTCTTCAATATTTTAGATACAAAATAACTCAACAGTTTTTATGTATATATATATATCTTTTTTTTAGCTATACAATTTTTTGATGTTCTTATATAACTATCAATATTATTAATATTGTGAAAGGATATGATAATGAAAACATACGGGAAGTGAAATTATCACATTGGTTATTGTAGTTTTTTTTGTATTATTTCTGTGCCATTTTATAATAGCAGTTTAATATGAAATTGCGATAGCTATAAGGCAGAATTGCCTTAAAACTATGGCAATAGTGAACTTGCGAAGAAATTTAATGTATGATATATAAAGTGATATATGAGAAAGGCTTTACACCCCGAGAAACTGTCATCGTCGGAAACGACGCTCGAGGCATCTTTCACGCTGTCAGCGACGTGTCATGCTTCATTTCCGAATTCGTTACAAATTTAACACAACTATCATTAAATCTATAAATGATATTAGCATCGAATATAAAATAGAGGAACATAAGAAGAATATGGCAGGATTTTTAAAACCTAGTGACCTTTGACCACTGAAGAAATTAATGTCGTCACTAAACCTAAAGTGACTTGCGCTACTAGCACTATAGGTTTAGACGTGTTCGCTACGCTGAATTGGGGTCGTAGGAAAGTGGCGGAAGGCACAATATAAAAATAAATGAGGTGATATTAATGCCTGTATCCCACTGCAGTTTAACGGTATCTCTTATCGAGGGAAAGAATTAGGGCACAATGTAAATTTGCTTTAATTTTTTTTCACCTAACTTTAATGAACCCGCATGAATTTGCACGTGTTTGGTTCCAATGAACCCGATTTATTATTTATTGTAAAAATGTATACCAATATCATGATACAATATTTTTAACATATTTATCAGCTTGGAGACGTTTTGGATTAGTAGTAGTGTAATGCACACAGCGATTAAATTTTGAATAAAGCAAACTGCTTTATTCTAGCTATCGCCACCTCGCATCGATTCTCACATAAGTAGTGTTAGAAGTGTCATGGTTAATTTTTTTTTACAAATTGATCAAAATAATATACGTATATGAGGTGAAAACATATATTACAAGGAAACAAAGAAGATAAATGCTATTATCACATTAGTTGATATTACATTATATTTAATATTACAGCACCACCTACCTCATATCCCATGAGTTATTCCTTACACCTTTGGTTGCCTGGAAGAGATCGCTACGTAGCGATAAGATTGCTAAAGTTGTATGCTACTTTTATTAAGGCTATATCTATGTTTGTATTTTTTTCTATGTGATGTACAATAAAGTATAAAATAAAGTAGTTGAGTAAAAATTTAGTGTAATTTAATAAAATTAACCGTCAAGGATTATAGGATATTAAATGCCTTGCATTTGCCTACATGCTCTTTAAGAGTAAAAGTAATTTCGGGATAGACACGACGCCTTAGGCACAATAAAATCAAAACAAACTATCATTACCATTAACTAACCGATTTATCATGCATACAAAATCTACATTACAATATATATTGAAAATAAGATATACTGAATTATTTATTTTTATCAAAAATCATTTTAATATATTTTATTTGCCTAATATAAATATATAAAAATCAAACAACCAAGTATAATGCCAGGAAAAACAGTTACATTAATTAACGATTAAATATTTGTCAGGTGCCATATGTTACTTTTGAAATTTTAATACGACTGCTTTGAAGACTTACATGTCACTGTTTAATGTATATGATTATATATATTATCTGTAACAATCAACTAAATTACATTTTTTATTAGATCCGATTGCGCTATGGATGTCTTATATAAAGGCCCTCTGAAATATTACATCTTAACTTCTGTTGAAAGGAGAAAGATGTGTTTATCCCTTTAATACTTAGGTATATACCTAAATAATAAACACGAAAATAAACATTTCACTGAAAACATGGTTTTGTTTCCTAAATATATCGCTATTCTAATCTTTGTTTTATGATACAAGGACGGTATTAAGACTATTTTAATAGTTCTTTTTAAATAAATATAAGGGATATAGAAACCTTTATTAATATCTCTATTATATAGATCGCTAATAGTTTTTTTAATAGTAAATAAAACTCGATTGGTATGATATTTTTGAAGTATTTAAAATTTCTTGTAATAAATTTTAGAACTTCTTATGAATTCATCCAAAAATCAGAGTTAAAAGTATCAAACAGTGAATATCTCACTGTTGGGTACAGGCCTCCTCACGCCTTGAGGAGAAGGCCTGAATCTTGTGTCAACATGTTGGTTCGTGGACATCATACATGGCAGAATTTCTCCCTTCACTTCCTCGCAATAATCTTAGTAGTATAAGCACCAATTAAGCTCATTAGCGGTTCCCAGAATTCGAGCCCGTAATCAACGGTAGGCTAATTAAAGTTTAAGAGGGCTTTATGCCAACATTTAAAATACTTACGTCATTCTTATCTTTTGAAATATAAGCTGTCGTAAAGTTTTCAATACTTTAGATTGACAAATTCCTTCTTCCAAGTTTCGGGGTGCCGTTTCGAATGTTTGCCAGAAAAGTCCCCGGACAAACGATTTGCTTGGCGACTATGATGGAAAGCTATATCTTGCACAATATACAATATATTACTATAAATAATAGGTGATTGGTCTCTCATTAAACATAACATCAATGTATAAGCTATCATTCAAAGCACTTTAATCGTATTACCAAAATACTGAATATTTTATATTCAGTAATAAGAAAAAAATTACAACATTCGATATTCAAATAAAATTTGAAGATCAATGTAATTTAAATTTAATGTTTTTAAACACGACTCACAATAACGATAGAAAATATAAAAGACGAGGGCGAAAAAACGAATGTTTTTCTTAAATATATAAATAGTTAACATTTTTATTCTAATTCGCACCGATTGGATTTGGTTCGACATTGGAGCTTGAAAATGCCCAAGTCCCAATCTTACTTTCCCATTACACCACCTTTTGTAGAACGGTATTTGCATAAAGAGCCCCGGTCCTCAGGGTCTCTTTTCCGGGGTACCCATTTTGTGTTCGAATACGACATGGAACGACGGAGCCAGAATTTCGCGGAAAAGCGACTGCCTTTATTTCGATAGAACCACAAAGTATGTTACTAACCTAACGATTTGATCGTAAAATCTTTTTGCCTTTTTTGGTAAAACCGAATATGTTGAATATTTCTCTTGATTATTCTAAATCAAAGTAAATTGTCGCTGAATATAATATGAAAGTCAATGAACTGTATTTAAGAAAAAGTAAAATCTTGTTCTTAAAGAGCTTGAGTCAGCAACTAAAGCTATATCCAGCGAAATAAATGTTATTAATAAATATCGTTCTATTACTGAATTGATTAAACAAGAGAGAAAATGTAGAAATATTTTATTCCAAATGATTATTGCTATATCTTAGTATGCCATCGATAAATAAATAAAACACACCCTTATCGTATATTTTCAAACCATGTTAGCTGTTAAGTAACCTGTCACTTTTTCTAATCTTTTGAATAAAGCACGAAATAATTTTTGTAGGTGTTAATTTACCGTGGAGTTCAGATTCATTTTGACTCTTATTTCTCATGAATTAAGAACTGAAGAAGATACAACAAAAAGAAGAAGAACAGAAGAAATAAGAACTAATGATGGATAAGATATCTTTTATTATAATAAAATGAATACAAAACAATACAATGCAATGTTTTCGAACTGCAGATTCCGTGGCATTTTCATGAACCCAAATTGATCACATGAAAAATGGTTCTTACACGAGCTTGACCCACAATCAGTAGTTAAGATATATGTATGTGCTCTAGCAATTAGGTCATCTCAACTCACGACTCTTGGTGATCGAAAAACAACACACTAGCAAAGCAGTCCCTGAAATTCAGGCAGTCGTATAAATAACTGTGCTTGTATAAAAAAAAATAAACCCAAACGAATGATAGTGACAATAAAGATCAAAAACAAAATATTAATAAATAATAAATTTCACCTCGGTCATCATCTTAACAGTCAAATAATTGAACTGCATTATTCAAACTGTGCTAAATAAACTTTTAATTATAACTAACAAAATTTTCAAAGTTTCTTTGTTTGTCCTAGTTTCGTAGGTACCTCAAAGTCTCAAGAGATCTTCATTAAATTTAACTCACGGCTAGTTCGAAATAAAAAGACGGAAATAACGTAGGTACTTATTTTATATTCCGATCAAAGAGGAATTTCAATTTGATTGCCAGAGAACCCAAGAAAAAAAAATTGCAAAACTAGTTTAGTAACTTACTCTTAAGTAAAAAATATCTGAGTCACGTTTATTTTGTTTTTAACCGAAGCTCTATACACTTATTTTTGTCGTTTTATATCATAAAATTTTCCTACTATTTTTCATTCCATCCGTAGTTTCAGTTCAGTAATGTTATCTCAATCAAAATTCTTTGAAAAGTGGTGGTAGAACTTACAAAGGACCGACAGGGTGTGTATCTGCCACTTACAAAATATCGCCAAACAGCTATACAGCGTGTGACCATACACTGGCTTAAAAAAAAGTGAGTCAATGTAGTCACAGCCACGGGGATATAACTAGTTATAATAGTTAATGACGCATTAATAGTATAAGGAACAGGGCTTTTAAGAGTGCCAACATTTATGGTGACTCTTTTATCAGGTGTGCCTTCAATTTAAAATGATGAAAATATTAAGCCTTCGTTATGTTTATGTATTTACTTGGTGGTAGAGCTTTGTGCGAGCTCGTCTGGGTAGGTACCACCCACTCATCAGATTTTCTATTGCAAAACAGCAGTACTTGCTATTGTTGTGTTCCGGTTTGAAGGGTGAGTGAGCCAATGTAATTACAGGCACAAGGGACATAACTTCTTAATAACCAAGGTTGGTGGTGCATTGGCGATGTAAGCGAAGGTTAACATCTCTTACAATGCCAATGTCTATGGGCTTTGCGGACCACTTACCATCAGGTGGCCCATACGCTAGGCTGCCTTTCTATGCAACAAAAAAAATCAAAAAATGTAGTAGCCACAGGTTTAATTGTGTTCCTTAGAGTAGTACCTATATTAAAACAGCCTATATAATATGATTCATACTGAGGTACTGACTGACTACTGTTTCATGTCGCTTTTTGAAACTTCAATAGCCCAAAGGTTTAAGGGCTATATGAATGTTGCTGGTTCAGATCTGATATCTTTCCTATTTTTTACCCAGGGAAGGTTAAAAATTAAAACTACTGAAAAATTACTTTTGTTATATAAATAATAGTAATTTCTTGAAACAAGTTTATTTTTTTTTCAATTTTTAAATACACATATTAGTATCATATCATAATAATTACCATGGTTAATATATACGAGTAGGATATCATTCCTTTGAGCTGAACACGTACTTATATTTGTCCATAAATAAGAAGAATAAATTGTCCCGAAGGAGACCGTGCCTGCTTATTTATTGAGCAGAACACAGGTGAACCTTGGCGTGTTTCACGGCGCCCCAAGCACCATATAATGCATCGGCGACATGAGACCAATAGGATATCCTCAAAACCAGGTCAGTAATTAAGTAACATTTGGAGGCAATTTTAGTGCAGAAAAATCTTATAATATGACTTACTAAATACTTTATTGTGTTTGCAGTTATCTTCATTACAAGCAAATATGTAATATTGAAGATTTTGTATATTATTGTTATTAACTTATTGCCGACTAGTTTCTACGCGCAGCATCGCCCTTGTTAGGTCGAGTGTTAGGTATTTTCAACTTCAGAATTAAAGAGCTCGCATACAAAACTTCGTCCTACTTTACTTCCATGGGGTTTAATTAAAAAATATCTATGTCCAACTTCGGAATTTAAACTTGCTTCGTAAAGAATTTCATCAAAATCATTTCAGTGGTTAAGCTATTATCAGTCAGCGAGATACTTTCACATTTATATAATAAAATTGCAAAATGATCTCCTTTATAACGCTTAAAGGATAACGTAAAGTAGAGTAACAGCTGAATGTCCCACTGCTGGGCTAAGGTCTCTTCTCCTCTTTGTGAGACAAGGATTACATGCAGCATAATTTAACCCGACACAGATGCGTCAAATAACATTATTTTCCATCACCGCCAAGCACGAGATGAATTAGTGCAAAATTAAAATTATGATCATACTGAATACATCAATACATAACGCGATGACTTTCTGTTAATATTATTTTGAAACTTTTATTGGTCTGGAGAATTCCTTTGTAGGTCAACGACGGCACAGAATGAGTTCGGATCATTGATTTCCCAAGCGGATGGTAAAACCAAACGTGCCTTATTTAAATACTGAACTCATAGTAGCAACTCAACCATCAAAGTTCAACCATTTATTTTGTTAAGGAAGTAATCTGAGACATACTTTCATTAACTTAATCAATCTCATATTATAATCGTTGTGGTTTTCTTTATGCTTATTTAATTAAAATAAACTTATAAATTTAATAAATAAATAATTTAGCCAAAAATCAAAACTTTCATCGTTTTTGTAATATTTATCATTCTTACATTTGCTTTCAACGATTCTTTAATAAAGAGTTCGAGTTCTTAAAAAAACTACCAATACCTGATCAATATTCTTATTAACTACATATCAAAACCCGGAAGGTGTTATCTTGTCTGCGTATATAATCATATCAAACCAATTAGTATGGCGATTTGTTGAACTGTATGAAAGTTTTGATGAAAATATTAATATGACTGCAAGCTTTCATATTAATTAGTCAAACGGATTAACCAATATATTTTATACCAAAATGAATCCAGCTAATATAGATGTAATGTTATTACGAAATATTCCAAGAACTATATGCAAATGCGAATATCCGATATACGCCTTTATTAATCAAGACGGTAGAGGGTTCTTATCAAAATATCATCCTAAACAAACTTATGGCCCAACACTATACATTATTCAGTATAACGATTACTAATTCAAACAATACACTGTTTCAGTTGCCTGAAATCCAAATAAAGCTTAACCAAGAACCCTAAGTAATTATGTTTTGTTGAATAGGATTGAACATGACGTAATCAGCTCTAAGACATATAAATTGTACAAATATCGGTATTATTCTAGCATAATTGTTTGATTTAATTCATGTAATAACGTGAAAACAGCCGTCCTCGGGTCCCATCCGGTCGTCCGGGTTTGAACGCGCAAACTTCAGGTAAGATTCATGGATTCTAGCCATCTCGGCTCGGACAGCAGCTTGAGAGGAACCTTTGTCTACAGCTGGACAAAGGCCCCTTTCAAGGATTCCCACGTTTGCCGGACTTGCGACGACACGTCAATATTGTTGTCGCTTTTCATTGTTGCCCGCGCTGCGTCACAGGTTTGCCAATTAAATAGTCTGAAATATTGAGAACTAGCTGCCCGTCCCGACTTCGTACGGGTAAATTAAAAAAATTATCCCGTGCATTTTTTAATCAATAAGATATAAACATTCACCAATCGATTTATTCGCCCATACAGTACAGTTTATATATGTTCAGTACAGGGCATATAATAATTCTATTTCCTACTAATATAATAAACACGAAATTTTGTATGGATGTATGGACATTTGTTACCCTTTCACGTAAAAGTACTGAATGGATTTTAATGAAACTTTACAATAATATAGCTAATACATCAAAATAACAAATAGGCTATAATTTATAAAGCTATTAATAATTATTAATTTATAAATTTACCAAAATATAACAATAAGAATTTTAAAGAAGATAACTTTTGTCTCTTACACTATATCATTTGGACAAATGTTTTAAAAGTTACGACGATGACAAAGTGAGTGCGCGACACTATGCAGCAGTACACTGTGGGAGAAGAATTCGGTCATCGGCTCATCGCTGGGTGTGCGACTCGCATGCAGGAATACGTCATCGATGGTTGTCCGTTTTGCGGTTTTTCAAGTCCCTAGCGATTGCTTAAAGACGCACTTTACCTGTATGTAATTTATTAATAGGTAGGTTTTTATAGTGCCAGGTTGCATACCTTCGGGTTGTAGCGGAATGGGCCGGCACGCCCAGCCGGAGTTACCACTCTCTCACTTAAAATCGGCGTAAAGTAATAGCTACGCTACCATAATTTTGAGTGCAAATAACAAAATGCTAAACACACAATGTCTTACTGCTACCCTATGACAACCAAAAGTTCTAAGACCTGTCGTTTTCAATGACCGCCTTGGTTGATTTTAGTGAGAACTCTTATCACATGTACACTTATTATAGTGCATGCTCAAACAATGTCCATTCCCTGCATCGCTAATGCGCCATCAACCGTAGGAACGAAGATGTTATGCCCTATGTGCCTGTAGTTTGATAGAATAAAAAAAATTGTACGCTTGCTCTTTTATGGTTTTAACTATACTCAACGGCGTAGATAGGCGGCGGGCTATTTAATATTAACTATAAATATATTAAGTCAAACTACAGGAATTCATAATAAGTCCACTGATGATTATTTAAAGAATAATCATCAACTTCAAAATAAAAAAAAAACCATTACTAAAGTTTTTCTTAACAGAAATGCATTTCATACATATTAATTTCAAATCACAGATTTTCAAATTTCAAGCAAACATTTATCCTTTACTTATATTTATGCGGGCAACAGCTAGCGTACGGGCGACAGCGGGACGCGGGGCGCGCAAGCGGTTGCATCACGCGTTTGTATGATGGGTGTTGGACCGCCTGAATTTATTTAGTGCGCGATAATTTTAAAATTACGATTACTCCTAAGATATTGATTTAAATTGGGTGGTGTAAAGGACAATTATAATATACATTAAATGCTCAAAGTAAATAACGTATTTATTTTAATAAGGATTAATATCATATCCGTTTTTATAGCTTTCCAATTTGACCATTTTTATGGAAACATTTTTTAAACATTAAAATGGGTATAGTTAGCTATCCTTAAAAGATAGACATATGCCATCGCGGACTTTTTTGTAGATCTATGAAAGGGGAACAATTTCACCATACATTGTTTTGTTATAACTCAAAGGGATTGTACAGCGTTTTCGATGAAAGCTCCCAATATGCTCGTTTTTTTCCGACTTCTTCAACAAATTTCGCTATATTTCAACAAATTTACAAAAAATATTAATGAATTATACACGTAAACCATCCACTTGAATCACTTTATCTATTAGTGAAAACCGTATGAAAATCCCTTCAGTAGTTTTTTAGTTTAGCGCGTACATACAGACAGACATGAAACGCGGGGGACTTTGTTTTATAATATTTAAGGATAATAAATTGATTTATTACGAATTCAAATTCGATTAAATTCTAACAATGTATAAGATCATCTACAGCCAGCAAAACTAATATAGAAAGTTTAGCTGCATAAAGCGAGCATTGTGCAACAAATCAACTTCGTTACGTAAACTAACGGAAGCGGACGAAGTTATCTGTACAACAGTCAAATAGAGAATTTATTCTAGTATCTTATGCATTGTTCTCGTAAATAAGAGCCGAGAGAGCAAAGAAATGGCTGTGTGACAAGATAGCTTGGAACGTCCCTGATGCTTCCGCTGTCCCGGGGTGAGGCGCGTGCATTACTTGAAATTCTTTGTTTTCTCACATTTAAGGCAGCGCTGTTGAGCGTTTGAAACGCTCAATACAATCTATTGATTTTGGTCAATGTATAATTCAATAATAAACAAATGTCTGTCCTGGGTGAGAATCGAACCCACGACCTGCGCTGCGGCGCGAAATACGGCTTGGTTCTACCAACCACGCCAACCGGCTAGTCATTTTAGTTGTATAGTTTAGTTGAATTATTCATCAAGCAGTCATGGTGTTAAGACAGATTAGGTTAACATTCATTGTACAAAATTAGTATGAGTTAAAATAATATATAGTAAAAACGTAAAAAAAATTATCATCATCATTGACATAAATAAACAGTTAGGAATAATTAATTATTTTTATTAAAAAATGTTAAAATATGCGTAGGTGTTTTAACAGTTTTTAAGATTCACCTCATCGGTCTAGACTAAAGCAAATACAATTACGCTTTGAAAAAACTTGAACTCTTGAATAAAACGTACACAAATCGGTATTATTTCTACGGAAAATCATCTCGTGTGATACACATTTTATTTCATCAGCATTTCGCGTTTAAAACGCTCGTCTGAGCGTATTCTTTTACTCGTGAATAAATCATTGCCCAGGGGACAAGTAGATAGTGCGTGTTACTTTGGCAAATTTCCTTTTATATATTTTATAAAATTTGAATAATTTATTATTTGAATTTTTATTTATTATCTTTTTAAAAAATATAACACCACCACACCGAAAGGTGGTACAATCTTATTGTAATTAGGCTATTTGTTTACAAAAATTATGTTTAATTCTCTTATACTTTACATACTGATATAAAAATCGATACTTGTCATTTCTGTAATGTGTTATCACTGATATATGGAGCTCCGCGACTACCCTTGAATTTGACTTTTTATTGTTATTATTATTTGTCACGAATTGACGTAGTTACGTTTTATGTGTAACTAAATTAGTGTTATGCTTCGGAAGGTCAAGCCCGTGACAGACAGACTGACAAAGGATATGATACAATAGAGTTCCACGGTTACGGTTCTTGTTACATATATACACTGATTGACAAAATTTTGTATTTGTGTCACATGTTCAATGATTAACTAATGAAAAATGACGTACAGAGTTGTTTATTTTGAGATTAAAATGTATATAACCTTTTTTTAAAGGTTGTTTTTTTTTAAAGTAGTAGTTACTATTAAAGGTATTGAACCTTTCAATTCAATATGAATTTACAAGACAATTTTCAAAGTCATGTAAGTAAGTAACAGTCTGTAAATGTCCCACTGCGGGCTGAGGTGTCATCTCTTCTTTTGAGGAGAATATTTGGAGCTTATTCCACCACGCTGCTCCAATTCGGGTTGCTCCAAAGTAATGTAGTAATTCCTAATCATCCGAGAATCACAGAAGTATTTCGAATATATTTTATCAAAATAATAATAAATAATAATACATCTTTTCCCCGTAAATACTTTAATTATTTTTTATCAATATCTTAGATCCCAAACTACCAGTAACTTACCAAATAAATTTAATTACGATACGTTCATAACTTTTATGATGATGAGATACGTATTTAGAATATTAACAGAAATAAACATACAAAATAATTTACGATACTTATGTAAAATTAGCTCTGAACAACTAGTTCGCTCACAAACAAGAATTTTAAATGAGCGAAGAGACGGCTCGACGCTGGTGTTGCCTTAATTGGTTATAGCTGTTTCAAGCACTGTAGCTCGTTACAATACAACAATACAGACCATTCTAAATAAATCGATCTTAACTTAAATACAACACACTATGAAAGAAATAAATCTCTTAGTGGTACTTATATAGATATTTTACAATCTATTTTCATCATCTTTATTTCTTCCTCTACTCTTTGGATTTTGAGTGTCATTACACTCCTTTTATTCATTATATTAATTAAATAGGTACCTATTTGTCCGTCTAGTTAAAATTAATTTGTTTGTTTGTTTGTCATTATTTATTTGAATTTGGAAAGAAAGACAAAACATTATATAACTAATCACCTGCTTAACAACGTTTAATAATAATAAGGCCGATTATATTTATATAGTCACAATATGATACTATATATTAGTATTTGTTGTTGATCTCTCAACTCATATGTCGGACTGCTGTCCCATAGGATTGTTAAAGTAAGAGAGCAATGACCCCGTGTTTGCGCCAACACTTAGCGCTTTAATATATTCTGAGCATTTGGTTATTACTTGAAAACTGCCACTGTTGAGCCAAGGGACGTTAACAAGACCAAAATAAATAAGGTATGATTCATTTATACATACTAATTGAAAACAGTATACGACATAATTATGTTCTTAATGGTTATGTAATAACATTTATTAAAATTTACAATTTAAAAAGTGATATTTAAATTATAAGTATAAAGTTGGTCAAAGCATCTCTGATAAAGTTAAATATTTTAAGCTTACTCAAACCAAAAAGTTAGTCAAATGACACCGCGGGGACAGAAATATTTTGCAATCTCTTCAAAGATGGGCGGCTTCCATAAAGTTTTCAGAAAAGGAAAATCCGAGAGTGTATACAGAAGTATACCTTTTGAGACAATAGAAACTATGAGAGTAGTTCAGAACTGCTAGACTGTTTCTTTCCCACAAACTTTATAAAGAAGTGTTATATTAAGTTCATTGAACCGGTCGTTTATAAATATGAAGTGAATGATTTATTTCGATGTCATTGATCTTTAAAATATATTATGCTTAATAACAAAGCTTGTACTTGCTCTTGGATATGCTGCTCTTGGCTTTAAATTTTCACTTGCTAATAATAAAGAATACTAATATAATTATTAATAATATATTATTATACATAGTAAAGATGTTGCATATATTCACGGACAATAGCATTCGTGCAAGCTTTTTGTAAGCACATTCTTCACCAATAGAGTCAATACGCAAAGAAATCTAAGATCTTATTCTAGTTTTAAAAGGCGGATCGACTAGATATTTCTTGATTGTATCGTCAAATAGTTAGACAGTAGCGAGCTGTTATGTTGCTATCTGAATAACTTATATTTGCAAAGTTTCTAATAGTTCGATTCCCACAAAACGACGCATCAATGACTATTTTGTCTTGACGAGATAAATAAATTGCTGGCAAAATTAAAAATATGTCTGGAATTTCATTATAGAAACGAATATCATGTTCCAGAAAGATATTATGTTCTTAGTGAAAGTTGAAATTTATTTTGATAACAATATGAATACCTCTTGTGTACATACAATGATGATCATAATGATCAATATATTGAGAAAATATAGTGTAACACTAGTGTTTAAGTATTCAACAATTTCGTGAGTAGCGAAATTCATATGATATATTTTTCATAGCTTTTAAATTATTCTGACGATGTTAAATGCTTCATTCTAAGATGTATTTATGAGAATTTTATAAAAAGAATATTAGCTAGCGAATTTCATTCAAATGTTAGCAATATATAACAACTCTACAAATACATATAAAATATGAATTAAGTGAAACCAATAAATGATTTTAAAATGAAGAATCGAATTCCATTTTTGAAATGTATTAAAATGTTAACGGCATTTTTCATATAAATCATATAAAAAAAGGTTTTCCGTGAACGTACATTTGTACAATTGTATTCACAAATATTCATGTTTTGAGAGGTCTAAAATACAGTAAAGAACAACATTTCATCATTGCAAAGTCCGTTCATGCTGGTCATATTATCTGTATGCGGTTTGTTCGGGAAATGAAAATCGTACTCTCGGAGCGACACCAAATTGGAAAAGCAACACCTGCGCCCGGCGTTTTTGGAACAAAACACTTCCTGCACGTTTTATCGACTTATAAACTGTTTTCATACGCGCAACACTATTGTGCGAAATGTGAACACAGTTCGTGAATGTTTGTTGTATTATGATGGATTGTGTGTAAAATTTGCTTTTAGTTTCAAATATGCGAATAGTTATTTTAATAAATTTTATTGATAAAAGGAATTCTGGGAAAAGAGAATATTGTGATGTTACAGTTAGTGATGTGTAGATTGTGCAAATAACTTTAAAAATATTTATTTACTAGCTTAGGTCCGCGACGTAGGCCGCGTGTGAAAAGTGGCATCTCCCTAGCTCATTTTTGTGTATTTATTTGTTTGTTAAAATACATATTATAATTTCATATTATTATTTATTAATTATAATATTAATAAATAAAAATTCCCGCTGAAAACAAAACAATTATAAAGATTTTTTTATTACTGATTTCTTATTGCCATATAATATGTATGAACATTTCGAACCGATAGTAGCATTACGTTTTTACAATTATATACTGTAAAATTACGATTCTTTTTTATTTGCTGTAATATATATAACCAGTTAATGTATGCCATGTAGCCTAACAGCATAATCTAAACACATAGTAATTGCGTTCACGTAAATCCCATTTGCTTGAGTGCGTACGACATACGAATGTTACAATACGACCGGATACAATTTGCAGAGGATACAAACCGCGGGGATTTATTATCGAACGGGTCAAATTCGTACTTCGGAGTTGAAAATTAATCCGTAATAAATCCCTTCCCTTATGGCTGCGTAAGATAATATGAAACATGCTCCAACAATTATGTAGCGGACTAATCATAATCCAGAGCCTCTGAAGTTGAATTACAGGTTTCCTTTATTATGTAATTTTCGGGTTAGATTAGCAGCAGCCTCTTTGGTTAAGTTGCTAGTTTATAAGACTGCAGAACCGTAGTTCGTTTGTTCGAATTCCTATATGTTTAAAAAATACACTGGTTTTGCCTGCTAAGGAACTTTCAGTTGAGAGTAATTTTACTTCCGTGCCTCGGGAAGCACGTTTACACTTAAACTCAATCTTCGAATATTATTAGTTAATAGTAATTTACGACGGAATAATATTATCTTACAAGTCAACTATATTACAGGTAATTCGACATAATAACACATGGGTTGTCATGTTATTGAATCTCAACCAATCCTCCATTACACACGTCAATAGGGCCTTTGCAGGATGACCGCATGTCCTGCCAAAGGTGGTTCGGCAATTAGCAAATAGCACATCCCACCGATATACGTATGTCGGCATAGATTTAGCTTACAAAAGCAAGATTAGTTTTATTCACAAAGTATTCTGAAGAGCTTAGTTACTATAAAATTATTTTTATTAGGTGAAAATATTTGTTTGTAATCGATAAACTCTGTAAGACCGATTTCATTAATTATTTTATAATAAAAAAGGTTCAGAAGTAAAAAAAGAATGTATTTAGGTAATAATATTATAATAAGTTTTCATTAACTATATAATACTATTACAGTCACAAACTGAATTCTGAATGTGAAGCCACGGGCGTAGCTAGTAATTAATAAATAGACAAAATAATACGAAATATTCTGAAATGTTATGAAATCCTATACAACATTACAAACAATTTTTATTATATTGTTCCATATTAATTATGTTCAAGTTTATTCTTTATAAAATAAGTGGCCGGACGAATAATAAACCTGATGGTAATTGGTCATCACATAATGGTCAGCCTATATGAGGGCTCTGTAGGAAATATTAAAAATTCCTCACGTCACCAATTGGCCACCGACACTGGGAACTAAGAAGTTGTGTCCCTTGTGCCTGAAGTTACTCTGGCTCACTCAACATTCAAACCGGAACACAACAATACTAATTATTGCTGTTTAGCGGTAGAATATCGGATGAGTGGGAAGTAGCTACCCAGACGAGCTTGCACCAATTTATACATGTTTAGTAGAATCATAAAACATGAGGGGTACTCCGAGCTAAACACGGATTAATCATCACCGAAGATATATCTTAATTTACCTTACGAATATCGCGAAATGGACTTATAAATTGACAGCATTATTTGATAATTCAGAGAATTTAAACTTTGCACTTTGCACTTAAGAGCCGCCGTCTGCTTGTTCTCTTCGCTTAGAAGTTTCAAACTTGATAAAAATGTAGAATATATTACGAGTGAACTTATTGTTTAATGGCTCCTTTTAAAAAATGTATGCCTTCAAAATTATGTAAGTTTTAATAAAGAAATGGAAAATGTTATATTTAGTATACCTTTTTGTAAATAATTTAAGTAATATATAAAATAGCTAATGTTTTCATATTCATTTACTAAATAAATAATTCATTATTTCCTACTGAAATAAATGAAGCACAAAAATAAAAACCTTTTTACATTTATTCGGAAACGTATTAGCAAAAATCGTGGTAATTTCTGATGAAAATTATAACAGGATGGAGAACCACGTGGAACGAACTTTACTATTGAAATTCAAGCTAGTATTATCTCTGAAATATTTATTGTATCTTGATAACGGTATTTTATTTGCTATGTTTAAAACAATAGACTAAATTTGTTAATATATTTATTTTTTTGTTTGTCATATTAGTCACAATATTAATAAGAGCTATTAAGCTTTTAAAGTTCATTTAAATGACCGTAAAGTTTTCACTATTAAAACCGAATATCATTCATAAAGCGTCGATATTTGATAAATACGGCCGTGATGGAATATAAATTAAATAAGTCGTAGGATCTCTTCGTCGAGATTTTTATTGATGGCCGTAATTTATTTGAGCGGCACCCGCAGTGTGCTGGGAGAAATATGAAAGGCATTACGGCAAAAGGCCTCTACGAATTTATGAGCATCTCTCGCTGTTTGATAACGTTCGAATTTTCATGACGGCAGAACTGAAAATGTTCTCAATTGGCTAAAAGCCCGGAAATCAGCTCAAGCGTCAATGCGATCGTGGTCTCGATTTATTAACGCGGAAGCTATTTATTTTAATCCGAATAACCTTCTAACTGCCAGCGCGTTATCTGGAAATATGATTTTGGATTTCGAATTGTGTTGGATATTGTTGGGTATTTGTAAGTCTTTATTAAATGAATTATAGTGTTTAGTTTGAGATTAACTTTGATTGCCTAACTATTAATGTTGTTTTTCGAATTACGATGAATAGTTTTTTTCTATTTTTAATTTGAAAGAAAGATACACAAAAAATGCTCTAATAATAATCTAATTATTATTTATAATACTGCTATTTGTTTTAAAAAAAGTAGTAAATGTGGATATAAATAAGTAAACTTTACTTTAATATTGAAAGTAATTCTTGAAGAAAAATACATAGTGTTATTTATTGCTTCTTACTTACTTACTCAATCATCAAAAACTCGAGAAAATAGCATTACAATTTTGCTTAAGTCTGTTCAAGCTGTCATTTTTTCAATAAAAAACTTCGCTACGAACTTCGCAAGGAAATATTAAGTTTCTACTTTCTTCACAGTACATAATTTCAGTGGTGGAAACTTTATTTTTGGCCCGGTGGAAAAATGCAGGGAAACAGAACGATTACGACAAAAACTTATTACGTTCAACATTTTAAGAAAAACATTTTTAATGAATGCAATTTTTAAATGAACTACATTTTTAATTTTTATTTTTATTTCACTTGTTACTACGTGCTTGCCACTTTTTTCGTTTTGAATTCCAAACCTGTTTCGCCCAAAAGTTTTGATGCTGGTGACAAAACATTCTTGTACCCGTCTTGTATCCTTGTGGCCTCGCAAGGGTCGAACAGGTAGGTCTACATAGAAAGGTATAACGTTAATATAATTAAAAGACAAACACAAAGAAAAAAATCTTAATTTTTTGAACCGTGAACCTTCCTGGGAATACGGTGAAGAACTTAACAAATTTTCATCACAATCGGATAAATGGCTTAGGGAAGCATAAATAACAAATATTTATATAAATATATTAACATTTTTATAAGAAAATATAAGCGTCGTAATACACGAATTGACGATAATATCCTTTTTGTTGTTTATTTTAATTTAAATAGGATTGATATTTCTATGTTGTCATATTTAAACAATGAAAACATTTACTGAATAAAGTGTATTGAGAACCTTTGCAGTGATTATTTATGTATTATAAATAATAAAATATTGATAGTAATATAATAATAATGCGAAGTAAACTATAAATTTATGATTAGCCAGTAAAGTTATTGAAGTAAACTTATCAAGATATTCCTGGAGAATTGATATAAATAGATACAGCCGGTCCCCGAGGCGAGCTGTCTCGTCGGGTGTGAACTAATTAATATCGAAATTGTATTTATTTATCTAAGCAGAACAGTAATTGATATTGTCATACAATATTAATATATTAATTATAATATTATTTCTTAGTGTACGTACCATTTAATAATTAAACTGCATTATAATCGTGTATAATATTTGATGAAAAATACCCCGATGACTGATATAAACTGGGTCAATAAATAATTGGTAGCTGATTTTGTTCCATCTAATCTTAAAACTATATGCGTCTGTGTTGCACTCGTTAAATTAAATTATACAATTTAACAATGACAACAATATCATATGAAAATAATAATCACGTCTGTGAGGATATAATGCACATCTGAGTTTTTTTTAAATGAGGTTTAATTAGTCATCATTAAAAAATCAACTGTCCATACCCTGATAATAAGTACCAACAATTATTGGCACACGTTATACATAATATGAAACATTTAATATCGATAATGTTAGAAAGTTAACCTTTTTGTAATATAATTGAATACATAAGTCACAAAAATACCTAATTAATTATCAAACACGAGATAGATTTAACGCACTAAAAGTGAGCGTCAATTCCATTTTAGGCAAGGGAAACGGCTGGTTAATGGGGAGAAATTATGGGCTAATTAGTATTGAAAAAATATAGTAATAACAGCCTGTGAATGTCCCACTGCTGGGCTAAGGCCTCAGGTTTGGAGCTTATTCCACCACGCTGCTCCAATGCGGGTTTTCCAGTGAAATTTGACACATGCAGGTTTCTCACGATATTTTCCTTCACCGTTAAGCACGAGATGAATTATAATAACAAATTAAGCACATAAAATTCAGCGGTGCTTGCCCGGGTTTAAGCCCACGATCATCGGTTAAGTTCTTACCACTGGGCCATCTCGGCTCAGTATTGAAAAGTATCATTAATTTCACGTGAATGAGCCCCAAAGCAACGGTCTTTTTAATATAATAAATTATTCTAATCCCAACAGGGCAAGTACTCATGGCTCCGTTGGTGTGTAGTGGCCACTCGAACTCTATCGATGAACAAGCGCTAACGAACGTCAGAAAGTTAATAACCTATCCCTTGTAATGATTTATGAAACATGTTCAGATTATTAGTAAAATTATTTTAGCTCGATATAAATTAGTATCTGAAACGATATTTAGTTGATTGATTCTTTTGTTATTTAATACTTGATCAGTTGTCCAAAGTAGGATCCATGACAAAGTAACGGAAATCTTCAATTCTTAGTAGCAAATTAACGATACACGACCGAATCTTATATAGGCTATCTAGATTTATCATTCACCTACCATTACATCGTTATAATCAAGTACTTGTAGTACTATTGTATAAAACACTTCTTTATATACCGTCAATAGTTTTCGCAGCGCACGCGAAATAATAACTTTTATAGGCAACAGTTAAATACGTTGGGTTACATTGCTCCATTTTAAGAAGGGATCTATAAGTTTTTGAAAATATAATATAGCCTATGTTACTTGGTAAAGACGTAGCTTTCTAAGGGTGAAAGAATTTTTAAAATCGGTCGAGTAGTTTTTGATTTAAATCGTAATAAAAAAACAAACAAAAATCAAATCTTTCCTCTTTATAATATGAGTTATGCATGTAAGCATTAGTATATATGTTATGTTTGTAATTGAAACATATTTGAACATCTACTAAAAGTTGAGACCAATTTTGAAAATTATATAATATATCGTATAAGTACTCTTATATACATGTTATATTTATGTATATTTATATATTGATTACTAGTGTTTTTCCCGCGGTTTCACCCGCGTAGTTCCCTTTCCCGTGGGAATATGGGGACAAAATGTAGCCTATCTTACTCCCTGATAATGTAGCTTTCCATTGGTGAAAGATTTTTTTAAATCGGCTTAGTGAAACCACTACACGCATAAACATGCGTGAAAGCGTCACAAACAAACTTACTTTCGCAATTATAATATTAGTTAGGATAATATAGATACTTCCCCTTTTTTTAATATACAGACATTCCGTCATATTTTATGGTGAAGAATGGTATAACGCAACATCTATAAACATACAGTTTATTTAATTATTACTAGAAATAACTATTTGATTATGTTATGGCTGCCCAACTAAATTACCCCACCAACTAAATCTATTTAATCAAAACATGTTAATTTATATTCATACATTTAACCATATTAACTAATATTTATTAATTCAGTACCAAAATGCATTTTTCTTTACGTTTCACTGTTTTAGATTAATATATTTAAATAATAATATAAACGGCGCTGTCTCATATGAGCTGCACGTTTAGTAGGTCTACCCATATTCTACAAATTAGTGAGTGTACTTCAGATTCACTAAAAATCGAAAAATAAATAAAAATTTTAACAAAACAAAAACCGACTTCATAGGAAAAACAAATTAATATGCACTAAAAAGTAAAAAAATAATTGCGTATCCTTAAATATTATAAAACAAAGTCCCCCGCGTTTCATGTCTGTCTGTATGTACGCGCTAAACTAAAAAACTACTGAAGGGATTTTCATACGGTTTTCACTAATAGATAAAGTGATTCAAGTGGAAGGTTTACGTGTATAATTCATTAATGTTTTCTGTAAATTTGTTGAAATATAGCGATAATTGTTGAAGAAGTCGGAAAAAAACGAGCCGATTGGGAGCTTTCATCGAAAACGCTGTACAATCCCTTTGAGTTATAACAAAATAATGTATGGTGAAATTGTTCCCCTTTCATAGATCTACAAAAAAGTCCGCGATGGCATATGTCTATCTTTCAAGGATAGCTAACTATACCCACTTTAATGTTTAAAAAATGGTTACATAAAAATGTTAAAATTGGAAAGCTATAAAAACGGATATGATATTAATCCTTATTAAAATAAATACGTTATTTACTTTAAGCATTTAATGTATATTATAATTGCCCTTTACACCACCCAATTTAAATCAATATCTTAGGAGTAATCGTAATTTTAAAATTATCGCGCACTAAATAAATTCTGGCGGTCCAACACCCATCATACAAACGCGTGATGCAACCGCTTCCTTAAATATTATAAAACAAAGTCCCCCGCGTTTCATGTCTTTCTGTATAAACGCGCTAAACTAAAAAAGTACTAAACGGATTTTCATACGGTTTTCACCAATGGATAAAGTGATTCAAGAGGAAGGTTAACGTGTATAATGCATTAATGTTTTCTGTAAATTAGTTGAAATGTAGCGATAATTGTTGAAGAAGTCGAAAAAAAACGAGCCGATTGGGAGCTTTCATCGAAAACGCTGTACAATCCCTTGGAGTTATAACAAAATAATGTATGGTGAAATTGTTCCCCTTTCATAGATCTACAAAAAAGTCCGTGATGGCATATGTCTATCTTTCAAGGATAGCTAACTATACCCACTTTAATGTTTAAAAAATGGTTACATAAAAATGTTAAAATTGGAAAGCTATAAAAACGGATATGATATTAATCCTTATTAAAATAAATACGTTATTTACTTTAAGCATTTAATGTATATTATAATTGCCCTTTACACCACCCAATTTAAATCAATATCTTAGGAGTAATCGTAATTTTAAAATTATCGCGCACTAAATAAATTCTGGCGGTCCAACACCCATCATACAAACGCGTGATGCAACCGCTTCCTTAAATATTATAAAACAAATTCCCCCGCGTTTCATGTCTTTCTGTATAAACGCGCTAAACTAAAAAAGTACTAAACGGATTTTCATACGGTTTTCACCAATGGATAAAGTGATTCAAGAGGAAGGTTAACGTGTATAATGCATTAATGTTTTCTGTAAATTAGTTGAAATGTAGCGATAATTGTTGAAGAAGTCGGAAAAAAACGAGCCGATTGGGAGCTTTCATCGAAAACGCTGTACAATCCCTTGGAGTTATAACAAAATAATGTATGGTGAAATTGTTCCCCTTTCATAGATCTACAAAAAAGTCCGCGATGGCATATGTCTATCTTTTAAGGATAGCTAACTATACCCATTTTAATGTTTAAAAAATGTTTACATGAAAATGGTAAAATTCGAAAGCTATAAAAACGGATATGATATTAATCCTTATTAAAATAAATACGTTATTTACTTTAAGCATTTAATGTATATTATAATTGCCCTTTACACCACCCAATTTAAATCAATATCTTAGGAGTAATCGTAATTTTAAAATTATCGCGCACTAAATAAATTCAGGCGGTCCAACACCCATCATACAAACGCGTGATGCAACCGCTTGCGCGCCCCGCGTCCCGCTGTCGCCCGTACGCTAGCTGTTGCCCGCATAAATATAAGTAAAGGATAAATGTTTGCTTGAAAATCTGTGATTTGAAATTAATATGTATGAAATGCATTTCAGTTAAGAAAAAATTTAGTACCAGTTTTTTTTTTTTTTTAAGTTGATGATTATTCTTTAAATAATCATCAGTGGACTTATTATGAATTCCTGTAGGTTGACTTAATATATTTAAAGTTACTTCAATGGCTTGAAGTAAAATTTAATTTATAAAAATATTGAATACCTATTATATTATAATATTTTTTATTCTATCAAACTACAGGCACATAGGGCATAACATCTTCGTTCCTACGGTTGATGGCGCATTAGCGATGCAGGAAATGGACATTGTTTGAGCATGCACTATAATAAGTGTACATGTGATAACAGTTCTCACTAAAATCAACCAAGCTGGCCATTGAAAACGACAGGTCTTAGGACTTTTGGTTGTCAAAGGGTAGCAGTAAGAGATTGTGTGTTTAGCATTTTGTTGTTAAAAATTGGAAGTGATAAAATTATTTGTTGATTTATTTTATTATTTTGTTGACATTAATCGATTTGTCTATACAAAATTTTCATTTCGAAAAATCTACACTAATATTATAAAGAGGAAAGATATGTATTTTTGTATGTAACGAATAAACTCAAAAAGTACTGGACCGATTTTAATAATTCTTTTTTCATTAGAAAGCTACATTATCACTGAGTAACATAGGCTATATTTAGTACTAGATTACTATAGAAATCTTTAGAAATTCCTATTAAAACCAACCGAAGGTGTAAAAAAATAGCCATAAAATGTCTTTCATCGCATACGCTGCGAAGAGTATTAATGATAGGACAAATAATGTTCAACAATATTATAGAATATATCAATATCTACAAAAATCTTCGCGAGTACATATGTCTAACTATTGTAGTTACCTACGTCACTATAACTACTTTTTTACATTTAACAAATTGATAGAAATGCCGATCAAAATCAGACCGTGTTATCCATACCATTTATAATTTTTTATCCAAATAAATAATTTAATATTCAAGACTGTCTCAATACCTGATGATTACTTTTTGAATTATTGAAATCGGACATTCCATTCAAAAGATATCATGAAATTAAAATAAAAATACATGCCGGCGGCGGCCGCCACGCAGCGCATCGAGTAACTAACTCGACGAGAAAGGGGCAGTGCGGGAGAAGGGGGGCACCATTATGAACTAGGTAGCGCGCGGCTTCGGTCGGCTCCTTACGCAGTAGACGCAAGCGACATTGAATATTTCGAGATTTTTTAACACATTTTTATACTTCACTTAAAAAGTTCTTTTCAGAGCTACTTAATTTTAGTATTAGGAATCACACTTTTTCATAATATTTGTCAAAGTTCTTTTCAGTACAACTATCTCTGTGAACTTGAATAATTTCTTTTTTATTATTATTATTAGTTTATTCTTAGGTATTAGTTTATTCTTAATTCTTAATTTCTCTGATTTAAAATAAATATCCTTCATAGCAATATGCCTAGAAGAAGAAGGTCGCAGCTATCTAAGAATAGTTCCCAAGCGAGATTAGCAAAAGTTCGTCGTATTGGAGAGTCTTCTGAAAATGCAGATGCAGAGGACGCGCAATAGAATTCTAGCTCATAGTGATAGGTCGGCATTTAGTTACGATCCTCAAATTGAATATGCTCATCAAAACAGCATCCACACAGTCTAGAAATTCTTATAGACACAATCTATCCCGACATCAACAATCTTACAGTAAGAAATTTCCATTGGCTCTGTTCGAGAGCGATATTGTCACCCAGAAACGACTCAGTAAATGAGATAAACAAAATTATTATTGAAAAAGTACCAGGTGATTTTAAATGTTACAAATCCGTTGACACCGTGTGCAACATCGAAGATACGGTGCACTATCCACAGGAATTTTTAAATTCCCTTAATCCTGCTGGCTTGCCACCTCATGAACTAAAATTAAAAATAGGTACGCCTGTTATGCTTTTAAGAAATTTAAGCCCTCCCAATATGTGTAATGGTACAAGACTATTGATCAAAGAATTAAGAGATAATGTGATTGTAGCAACTATCATTACGGGTCCTGCGGCCGGTCAGCTCGCACATGTTCCGCGGATCCCGATGATACTAACTGATTTGCCCATATCTTTTAAAAGGTTACAGTTCCCTTTAAAAATATCCTTTGCCCTAACAATAAATAAATCCCAAGGACAAACTTTTTCCATAGTTGGTATCGACTTAAGGAAAGAGTGCTTTTCCCACGGGCAATTGTATGTGGCACTTTCTCGAGTAGGATCTCCTGAAAATCAATACGTTTTGTTGCCACCTACAAATACCACAGCCAACGTAGTGTACAGGGCGGCTTTAAGATAAGCATACAATTTTTTTTTAATTTAGTGATTCATGGTCGTTTTAATTAGCATGCTTATAACTTAAATATCTGTATCTATTTATTGTTACCCGAAGCCGGGACGGGCCGCTAGTTCTTCTATAATTTGATAATTAACTTACTATTTTCTACTCAACAATATGTAGGACGAATGTGTAGTGTGGTTGATAATTTATTTACAATTATTGTTATTTTTGGAGTCGATGTCAGCTAAGGAAACACTATAATATACCTAGCAATAATAATACGGGAATCTTTTAAAAACAAACAAAAACATACACATTACAAATTGACTTTTATTCGCCTCGTTAAGTTGCGCGTGTGACACAAGCACATCTCACCTATAACTAACTATGTATGTAGTTATAAACCCATCTTGGCTGACATCGACTCCAAAAGTAACAATAATTGTAAATAAATTATCAACCACACATTCGTCCTACATATTGTTGAGTAGAAAATAGTAAGTTAATTATCAAATTATAGAAGAATACGCAATTATTTTTTTACTTTTTAGTGCATATTAATTTGTTTTTCCTATGAAGTCGGTTTTTGTTTTGTTAAAATTTTTATTACTAACTCTAAAGTCGTTTAATGTCTAATTAGCGCAAGGAAATCTTAGTTAGTTATTGTGCACTGTTATGACACTTTATTGGATAAGCAAAACAAATACTCGTACTCGTATGTGTATTAAAAATGTTTTGATATTATTTTACAAATTCTTTTAATATTTAAATTCAATATTTCAACATGAACACATGTGGAAGCCATAAAATGTTTCCACCCGCGTCTCCAATAACAATGCTCGTATATCTTATCACAAACTCCACATATATCTATTCATTCAAATATATTTTAGCATATCTGCAACATGCGAAAGTTTTAACTGGCTAATACAATATAATAGGAAATGTAGCTCCGACGACCAAGTGGTTAGTACGCGTGGATTGTTAGCGAAGATTGTGGTTTCACACCCAGGAAAGTAATGCTGATTTTTATGTGTTTAATTTGTGTTCATAATTCATCTTGTGATTCTTCAATAAGATTAGTGAGAAAGAAGTATGTGTACATACGTTTACATTGCATTGGTATAATATTTTATATATTACATTTGTGCAAAACTAAGCTCTAAAACTTCTCCTCAAAAATATGACGACATCAGAAGGACATTTACAGGTAGACTTTAATAAGAAAAAAGCAATAAGCAGTTTTTTTTATTAACAAAAATGTTTTTCCATTATTTTTTATGTATATACAGATACTTTCTAACTATGGCCATTTAATTTCATATTCAATTTCAAATTTAATTTAAATTCTAAGCCAAATGTTAGTACAACAATATTAATAAAACTTCTATAATAATTTATTTGAGAAAATCTGTATTAATCTTTAGACATATTATATTGTCTATAGTCTATTTCGAACTGATATCCAGTACACAGAGTTACAACAATACATTATCGTAATTCCTCGATCAATAAGCTCATGGCACATTGTACGCGTATTAATTACAAGCATCCGTTGTAGATTTTAACACGAATCGAATTAATATTATACAAATTGAGGCATTCAATATTAATTATAATTGAATCCGAATTATATGGAATAACTTGAATTTACGTTAAATTATAATACTACAATATCAATAACTAGAAAATTTACTAGATAATTTTTATAAATGCTAATTTTAATTATGTTATGTACCTATTTAAAATTATATTTTGGAAATTTTATTTGTGTTTATTTAATTGCTATCAGCTTTGTATAAAATTAAATTTAATTGAATAGAATTTATTATCTATCTATCTTTATAATATTATTTAATAGATAGAAATAGCCTTTGCGCACCATTTGCAGTTTGATTGTGTCCTATTACTTATATGTATATTTTTGTTGTGCAATAAGTATTAAATAAGTAAATATTTTAAGCGTCCTATTTTAAAATATACCTTTGACCAACAGATGCCGTGCTAAAAATTATGTCATTATTATATACCACATTAAAATCTTTAAAATCTTAGTGCCTCACTGATAAGGCTACAGGTCATAAGTTTCGACGTTATTGTCCCATATTATTCTAGCTCGATTTGAAACTTTGTCTCAGTCTAACCGCCGTACAATCGCATCTATCTCACCTGCACGCAATCAAATCGGCTGGAAGACGTTTTTGCGTTTGTAGTAGTGCACCGTCAGCAGATAAATAAATAAACACGTTTCACACAAATAAAAAACAACTTCTGATTACACTTTATTTTTATATGTACTTACTTATTTATATAATGAATATTGTACTTAATTTAATGTCCAGACGTTTCGTTGTAAACCTCACCCGGGAAATAATTTAACGTGATGACGATTCGTTCTGATATCTAAATCCTCATCTCTAAAATGTTTTTTTTTACTTTTCAATAGAATGTAGGCAAGCATTTTTCAATTCGTCTGCAGTTATTATTCTGTTTGCGTTAGTTTTTACTCCCATATGTTTTATTATGAACTAATTATCAAGAAAAAAAAATAAACAAAATGACAAGCCACTTCTAAAGTCTGAGCTTCGGGCGACGTGCAGCCGGGCGCGGAGGGCCTATGTCCGCTGTCGAAGGCGTAACGGCTTCGACGCGGACCTAGAGGGACAGCTTTTGGCCATTTACCGCCAGCTGAAAAAGGGTCTGCAGCTGGCGATAATTCGGGCCAAAGAGAAGGCGAGGGAGGAACTGCTGGCGGAGCTTAACCGAGACCCATGGGGGCGACCGTACCGTAGGGTTCGAGGAAGATTCCGCACCCAAACCGCCCCTGTGACGGAGATGCTGCCGCCGGAGCTCCTCCTGCGCCTGGTCGGGGAGCTGTTTCCCCTCCCAGGCGAGTTTGTCCCTCCGTCTATGGCCCCTCGCTCCGTGATAGAGGATTTAGTGGCTCCACCACTGATCACGGAGCGAGAAATGGAGATGGCCCTCAGCCGCTTGAGGGCAAAAAATACAGCGCCGGGTCCGGACGGTGTTCCAGGGCGTGTTCTGTGCGACGCCCTGGAATACCTAGGTGCAAGGCTTCGGGAGCTGTTCGATGAATGTCTGAGCAGCGGGCAGTTTCCGAAGCCTTGGAAGCAGGGGAAGTTGGTGCTGTTGCCGAAGGAGGGGCGACCGCCGGGCTCCTCCTCGGCATACAGGCCGATAGTGCTGCTGAACGAGACGGCCAAGCTGTTTGAAAAGATTCTCGCAGCCCGTCTCGTTCAACACCTCGACGAGGTCGGTCCGGGTCTCTCAGAGGCTCAGTTCGGGTTCAGGGCAGGCCGTTCAACGGTTGACGCCCTGAACGCCCTGAAGACTCGGACCACGGAAGCGGTGGCCCAGGGGAAAGTGGTCCTGGCGGTGTCGTTAGACGTTGAAAACGCCTTTAACAGTCTCCCATTCGAGACGATCAGGGAGGCACTCCGATACCATGGAGTGCCGACCTACCTGGGGAGGTTGTTGGAGGCGTACCTCCAGGACCGAGAGGTTGTCTGGGTGGGGGGCAACAGGAAGTTGGTTCGGCGTCGAGTAGGCTGCGGCGTTCCACAGGGGTCGGTTCTCGGCCCAATTCTGTGGAACGTCAGCTTCGATTGGCTCTTGAGAGCTCCCGTCCTTCCCGGTATGGGGGTGTTCTGTTACGCCGATGACACACTCATCACCGCGACGGGGCGGGACTTTCAGGAGGCAGCACGCCTGGCCGAAGTCGGAACAACTCTCACCGTGGACCGGATTCAAATGCTGGGACTGAGGGTCTCAATATCCAAAACGGAGGCCCTCCTCTTCCACTGTCCCCGGAGAGGCCCCCCACGAGGGGCAGGTATCACCCGCGGGGACAAGCCACTTCTAAAGTCTGAGCTTCGGGCGACGTGCAGCCGGGCGCGGAGGGCCTATGTCCGCTGTCGAAGGCGTAACGGCTTCGACGCGGACCTAGAGGGACAGCTTTTGGCCATTTACCGCCAGCTGAAAAAGGGTCTGCAGCTGGCGATAATTCGGGCCAAAGAGAAGGCGAGGGAGGAACTGCTGGCGGAGCTTAACCGAGACCCATGGGGGCGACCGTACCGTAGGGTTCGAGGAAGATTCCGCACCCAAACCGCCCCTGTGACGGAGATGCTGCCGCCGGAGCTCCTCCTGCGCCTGGTCGGGGAGCTGTTTCCCCTCCCAGGCGAGTTTGTCCCTCCGTCTATGGCCCCTCGCTCCGTGATAGAGGATTTAGTGGCTCCACCACTGATCACGGAGCGAGAAATGGAGATGGCCCTCAGCCGCTTGAGGGCAAAAAATACAGCGCCGGGTCCGGACGGTGTTCCAGGGCGTGTTCTGTGCGACTCCCTGGAATACCTAGGTGCAAGGCTTCGGGAGCTGTTCGATGAATGTCTGAGCAGCGGGCAGTTTCTGAAGCCTTGGAAGCAGGGGAAGTTGGTGCTGTTGCCGAAGGAGGGGCGACCGCCGGGCTCCTCCTCGGCATACAGGCCGATAGTGCTGCTGAACGAGACGGCCAAGCTGTTTGAAAAGATTCTCGCAGCCCGTCTCGTTCAACACCTCGACGAGGTCGGTCCGGGTCTCTCAGAGGCTCAGTTCGGGTTCAGGGCAGGCCGTTCAACGGTTGACGCCCTGAACGCCCTGAAGACTCGGACCACGGAAGCGGTGGCCCAGGGGAAAGTGGTCCTGGCGGTGTCGTTAGACGTTGAAAACGCCTTTAACAGTCTCCCATTCGAGACGATCAGGGAGGCACTCCGATACCATGGAGTGCCGACCTACCTGGGGAGGTTGTTGGAGGCGTACCTCCAGGACCGAGAGGTTGTCTGGGTGGGGGGCAACAGGAAGTTGGTTCGGCGTCGAGTAGGCTGCGGCGTTCCACAGGGGTCGGTTCTCGGCCCAATTCTGTGGAACGTCAGCTTCGATTGGCTCTTGAGAGCTCCCGTCCTTCCCGGTATGGGGGTGTTCTGTTACGCCGATGACACACTCATCACCGCGACGGGGCGGGACTTTCAGGAGGCAGCACGCCTGGCCGAAGTCGGAACAACTCTCACCGTGGACCGGATTCAAATGCTGGGACTGAGGGTCTCAATATCCAAAACGGAGGCCCTCCTCTTCCACTGTCCCCGGAGAGGCCCCCCACGAGGGGCAGGTATCACCCGCGGGGACAAGCCACTTCTAAAGTCTGAGCTTCGGGCGACGTGCAGCCGGGCGCGGAGGGCCTATGTCCGCTGTCGAAGGCGTAACGGCTTCGACGCGGACCTAGAGGGACAGCTTTTGGCCATTTACCGCCAGCTGAAAAAGGGTCTGCAGCTGGCGATAATTCGGGCCAAAGAGAAGGCGAGGGAGGAACTGCTGGCGGAGCTTAACCGAGACCCATGGGGGCGACCGTACCGTAGGGTTCGAGGAAGATTCCGCACCCAAACCGCCCCTGTGACGGAGATGCTGCCGCCGGAGCTCCTCCTGCGCCTGGTCGGGGAGCTGTTTCCCCTCCCAGGCGAGTTTGTCCCTCCGTCTATGGCCCCTCGCTCCGTGATAGAGGATTTAGTGGCTCCACCACTGATCACGGAGCGAGAAATGGAGATGGCCCTCAGCCGCTTGAGGGCAAAAAATACAGCGCCGGGTCCGGACGGTGTTCCAGGGCGTGTTCTGTGCGACGCCCTGGAATACCTAGGTGCAAGGCTTCGGGAGCTGTTCGATGAATGTCTGAGCAGCGGGCAGTTTCTGAAGCCTTGGAAGCAGGGGAAGTTGGTGCTGTTGCCGAAGGAGGGGCGACCGCCGGGCTCCTCCTCGGCATACAGGCCGATAGTGCTGCTGAACGAGACGGCCAAGCTGTTTGAAAAGATTCTCGCAGCCCGTCTCGTTCAACACCTCGACGAGGTCGGTCCGGGTCTCTCAGAGGCTCAGTTCGGGTTCAGGGCAGGCCGTTCAACGGTTGACGCCCTGAACGCCCTGAAGACTCGGACCACGGAAGCGGTGGCCCAGGGGAAAGTGGTCCTGGCGGTGTCGTTAGACGTTGAAAACGCCTTTTACAGTCTCCCATTCGAGACGATCAGGGAGGCACTCCGATACCATGGAGTGCCGACCTACCTGGGGAGGTTGTTGGAGGCGTACCTCCAGGACCGAGAGGTTGTCTGGGTGGGGGGCAACAGGAAGTTGGTTCGGCGTCGAGTAGGCTGCGGCGTTCCACAGGGGTCGGTTCTCGGCCCAATTCTGTGGAACGTCAGCTTCGATTGGCTCTTGAGAGCTCCCGTCCTTCCCGGTATGGGGGTGTTCTGTTACGCCGATGACACACTCATCACCGCGACGGGGCGGGACTTTCAGGAGGCAGCACGCCTGGCCGAAGTCGGAACAACTCTCACCGTGGACCGGATTCAAATGCTGGGACTGAGGGTCTCAATATCCAAAACGGAGGCCCTCCTCTTCCACTGTCCCCGGAGAGGCCCCCCACGAGGGGCAGGTATCACCCGCGGGGACAAGCCACTTCTAAAGTCTGAGCTTCGGGCGACGTGCAGCCGGGCGCGGAGGGCCTATGTCCGCTGTCGAAGGCGTAACGGCTTCGACGCGGACCTAGAGGGACAGCTTTTGGCCATTTACCGCCAGCTGAAAAAGGGTCTGCAGCTGGCGATAATTCGGGCCAAAGAGAAGGCGAGGGAGGAACTGCTGGCGGAGCTTAACCGAGACCCATGGGGGCGACCGTACCGTAGGGTTCGAGGAAGATTCCGCACCCAAACCGCCCCTGTGACGGAGATGCTGCCGCCGGAGCTCCTCCTGCGCCTGGTCGGGGAGCTGTTTCCCCTCCCAGGCGAGTTTGTCCCTCCGTCTATGGCCCCTCGCTCCGTGATAGAGGATTTAGTGGCTCCACCACTGATCACGGAGCGAGAAATGGAGATGGCCCTCAGCCGCTTGAGGGCAAAAAATACAGCGCTGGGTCCGGACGGTGTTCCAGGGCGTGTTCTGTGCGACGCCCTGGAATACCTAGGTGCAAGGCTTCGGGAGCTGTTCGATGAATGTCTGAGCAGCGGGCAGTTTCCGAAGCCTTGGAAGCAGGGGAAGTTGGTGCTGTTGCCGAAGGAGGGGCGACCGCCGGGCTCCTCCTCGGCATACAGGCCGATAGTGCTGCTGAACGAGACGGCCAAGCTGTTTGAAAAGATTCTCGCAGCCCGTCTCGTTCAACACCTCGACGAGGTCGGTCCGGGTCTCTCAGAGGCTCAGTTCGGGTTCAGGGCAGGCCGTTCAACGGTTGACGCCCTGAACGCCCTGAAGACTCGGACCACGGAAGCGGTGGCCCAGGGGAAAGTGGTCCTGGCGGTGTCGTTAGACGTTGAAAACGCCTTTAACAGTCTCCCATTCGAGACGATCAGGGAGGCACTCCGATACCATGGAGTGCCGACCTACCTGGGGAGGTTGTTGGAGGCGTACCTCCAGGACCGAGAGGTTGTCTGGGTGGGGGGCAACAGGAAGTTGGTTCGGCGTCGAGTAGGCTGCGGCGTTCCACAGGGGTCGGTTCTCGGCCCAATTCTGTGGAACGTCAGCTTCGATTGGCTCTTGAGAGCTCCCGTCCTTCCCGGTATGGGGGTGTTCTGTTACGCCGATGACACACTCATCACCGCGACGGGGCGGGACTTTCAGGAGGCAGCACGCCTGGCCGAAGTCGGAACAACTCTCACCGTGGACCGGATTCAAATGCTGGGACTGAGGGTCTCAATATCCAAAACGGAGGCCCTCCTCTTCCACTGTCCCCGGAGAGGCCCCCCACGAGGGGCGGGTATCACCGTCCATGGGACGGTGATAAAAGTTAAGGCCCAGATGAGGTATCTGGGCCTGATTCTGGACGGAAGATGGAGCTTCGGGCAACACTTTGTCCAACTGGGCCCGAAGCTCATCAACGCTGCTGCTGCCTTGGGCCGCCTCCTACCCAACGTGGGAGGGCCGCAATCACCATGCCGGCGCTTATATGCCGGTGTGGTGCGCTCCATGGCGCTGTACGGTGCACCCATTTGGGTGAACGCTCTCACCGCTCAGAACAAGGCCCTTCTGCGGAGACCGCAGAGGGTCATAGCGGTGAGGGCTATACGTGGTTACCGTACGGTGTCATGGACGGCGGCTACACTTCTTGCGGGTGATCCGCCTTGGGAACTCCAAGCGGAGGTACTCGCAGAAGTGTACCGGTTTCGAGTGGAAGCCAGAGCGAGCGGTGGCCGTCCAGGATCCGTGGAGGTGGGACGAATCAGGGCTCTAGCCCAGCAAGCCCTGATTCGTAAATGGGAGGAGGACCTGAGGTCCCCATCAGCCGGCCTAGCGACAGTGGAGGCGATTCGGCCCCACTTGAATCGCTGGGTGAGGAAAAGTGGCACACTTTCGTTTAGGCTGACGCAGGTGCTTACCGGACATGGCTGTTTCGGTAAGTACCTGCACAAGATAGCGAGGCGGGAGGTATCACCCTCCTGCCATGAGTGTGGTGCGCCTCTGGACACGGCGCACACCCTGACGGAGTGTGCTGCTTGGGGGCCTCAGAGGCATACCCTGGCGGCGTTAGTCGGCGGAGATCTCTCGCTGCCGAGCGTGATTAACGCCATGCTCGGCAGCGAGAGGTGCTGGTTGGAAATGGTCTCCTTCTGCGAGAGTGTCATGTCGCAGAAGGAGGCCGCGGAGCGGCAGCGTGAGGAAAGCGCCTCCGCTGACTCGATCCGCCGAAGAAGACCGGGGAGGAGGCGTCGGCGTTATGCGCACCTTCTCCCCCCGCCTTAATAGCCGCCGGGGCTAGGGGGGTTCCCAGTATCCCGGAACCCCCTTAGAAATGGAGGCCCGCAAAGGCGGGCCGACCGTCGGGGCGTCACGGTAGCATGCGCAAGCGATCCCGTGGCGCCCCTTGACCAGACGGAGAGGATACCGCTGGTTTTTTAGTGGGTATTCCGGTGCCTTCAGTGCCGGCGAGCCCCACATACCCCCCCACTTCAAGTGGGGGAAACGCGTAAGGCGTTTTTCCAGCGAAAAAAAAAAAAGCCACTTCTAAAGTAACCTATGCGAATTTCAAGACACGTGGTAGCCAGCATCAACTAGTAAATCATTCTTACGTTCACCCCCGTGAACTACTGAGTCATCATGACATACATAATATAATATCTAATATTTTAATCCCAAAGCTTATGACTGATGCAAAATTATGTCGTCTAGTATCACTTTTTACAATATTAAGTGTACAGTAGAGAAATTGAGTTTTTTTTTATTGTATAGGAAGGCGGACGAGCATATGGGCCACCTGATGGTAAGTGGTCACCAACGCCCATAGACAATGGCATTGTAAGAAATGTTAACCATCGCTTACATCACCAATGTGCCACCAACATTGAGAACAAAGATGTTATGTCCCTTGTGCCTGTAATTACACTGGCTCACTCACCCTTCAAACCGGAACACAGCAATACAAAGTACTGCTGTTTTGCGGCAGAATATCTGATGAGTGGGTGGTACCTACCCAGACGAGCTTGCACAAAGCTCTACCACCAAGTAATGAAAAATGAATTTCGTTTTCTCAAAATTTAAATACGTGTCATAAATTCTATTTTAATTTAGATTTAGGAAAATAAAAGGAATTCTTTCAAAAAAAAAGCTAAAAGTTTTTGAAGTGTTCTCAACTTTGGCGTTACAAAGGAAATTACCGAGGGTCGGGGTATAATTTAAGAAGTTTTGGACGTTTAGAGAAGAAGGCCGCATCGGGCGACAAGTTTTTAATATAAGCACTGCTAACAAGTAAGAGCTTCCCTCTATGGGAACTTTTTATTATTCATTTACAAACAAAGTAATAAATAAATTATCCTGCCTTGTGAGACCCTGTCACTCAATTTTTGATTTAAAAAAATTCAAAATTTATATTTTAAACACAATAATTAATGCTCATCACGTAGGTTGGAGGTATGTACACCGTTTGACGGTGATTAACGATCTAACCGGCGGCGTCCAGTTAATGCACGTTTTCTTAAGTTCTCCAAATTCGCCTTTTTTATTTCTCGTTACGGGCCTATACAACGGGATTATTGTTCACTTATATTTTTATGTAAAACTGTAACGACAACTACCCTGTGTCCGGAATCGCACTTACGTTGTGTTTTATTTGGAAAGTTTTTTTTTTATTGTATAGGAAGGCGGACGAGCATATGGGCCACCTGATGGTAAGTGGTCACCAACGCCCATAGACAATGGCATTGTAAGAAATGTTAACCATCGCTTACATCACCAATGCGCCACCAACCTTGGGAACTAAGATGTTATGTGCCTTGTGCCTGTAATTACACTGGCTCACTCACCCTTCAAACCGGAACACAACAATAGTAAGTTTTGCAGTAGAATATCTGATGAGCGGGTGGTACCTACCCACGGAGTACCCAGATATATATTATATATATTTGTCTTGTCACTAACCAGTACCCTAAGGCTAATGTAGTCTACCAATTAAGAGATTACGGCTGAAAAATTTATATTATTTATAATTAAGTTCATTTTTCTAATTGACTCTCGAATAGTGTATGTAGGCATACATATCTAATTAGAATGCAACATAATCCTCTATGTTTCAGCAATTTGCGGCGGAGCGTGAACTTAATTATGTAGCAATTAATCAAAACTACGTCACACATTCTGCTGAAAGGGTAACGACCTAATTGACATCTCGTAAGATGAAGTTACGGGGTCTTATACTCTAGGTGCCCCAGTATATAAAGCGTAATGGCGACATTTAATGTCATATCTATATTTAATATAATATATTACATGGCTTTATCAGAGCCGTAAGACTCATTATGAAATATTTCATAGAAGTATAGGATTATTTGAAGCATATTTATGCATATTTGAATTGTATTTGCGTCACTCTGCATCCTGTATCGCATATATCACGGGGAGTGTTCTGAAGAGTTGTTTGGTTTAGTCCCGGCAGCTGACTTTCACCGCCAGACATCGCGCCAAAACTCAAAAATTCCATCCCCACCACCTCGATGTTTGGAAATCCACAACAGTGCGTTTCTTAAGTCATTTCCTGCCTCGCAGAATCATTCTGTGGAACCAGCAGCAGAAAAAAACCTTCAAGAAGAGAGCGTACACTTTCCTCCAAGGCCGGCAAAGCACCTGCAAGTCCTCGGATATTGCAGGTGTCCATGGGTGGTGGTAGACACTCCATCAGGTGAGCCTCCTGCTCGTTTGCCCCCTCTTACATAAAAAAAATAAATATTTATATATCAGTAGAGTTATGAAAATATGTACAAACATCATTTATGACTGTTCATGGTCTAACTTTAAATATAGCTTATTTACGAGCATATTACACAAGATTATATAGCTTATATAGGAAGATTTACAAGTGTAATTGTATTTAACTAACATACGTAATATATGTATTCATAGGTTATTTTAATTGGTGGAAAATTTACTAAGAGTCTTGCTTCTTATCCTTGGTGATTGCTTGACGTTTAATTTGTCTTTTAAAATGACGAGTCAAAAGTATTTTCAATTTCCTACAAGTAGTATTACGATCATTACACTATTGTAACTTGATCTTAAAAAAAAAGTGAAAGTATTAAACAAATTTAATTTAATTCTGACTGGAGATTGTTGCCCGGAGCAAACATTCAGCCGACATTTTTTTTATATTACAGGATCTTAACACAAATTTAACTTATTTGTTGAGTTTATCATACTAAGAACAGTTTTTTGATAATATTTTATGATGTCCTCGTTTTTTTTTTGCAATTCTTTCATTCGATATTTAAGCGAATTATTATATACAACATTTCTTGAATCGTAAATAGTTCCGCAACTGGACTAAAGCCTTCGGTCTAAAGGTTGGTTTTATCCGACATTAAAATATTATGCATTATCTGTATCGTAGAAACTTAAAGCCAAGTCGAGATGGCCCAGTGGTGAATCTTAACCGTACGCGTGAATCTTAACCGATGATCGTGGGTTCAAACCCGGGCAAGCCCAACTGAATTTGTGATTATAATTCATCTCGTGCTTGACTGTGAAGGAAAACATCGTAAGGAAACCTGCATGTGTCAAATTTCACTGAAATTCTATGACATGTGTATTCCGTCATCTAGCATTGGAACAACGTGGTCGAATAAGCGCTAAACTATATTTTCAATAGGACAAGAGGCAGTGGGACATTTACAGCCTGTTACTGTACTGTATAAACTAAAAGATGAGTAAATAAATATTTTAATAACGACGAACAGTTGGTATATAATATGAAACTTCTCACTGAAACACCTCTAAAAACCTGTATCATTTATCAAATTTCTTTGCACCTATCATCTAACATACGAGTCATAAAGCAAACGTACACAACACATAGTACAATCCACTCATTGGCTTTTAAGGTACTTGTGTACATTCCTAATTTAGTCTCTATGCTTTTCGCGCAATGTTCATTTTGTGCTAACGTTCTGTGGTTCACCAGATGGTCACACAAAGGCAAAATGGTTATGCTGGCAATTACTCCCAGTTTAGAAATGACAATGCTAAGCTCGTAACTTATATACACCGACTTCCTTTGTAATATATATAGAAATCCAGTACAATATATTTGTGTAAAACAAACTTTGTATTATATGACTGTATAACAACTAACTTTTACAACTTTAATACATTATTTTGACTTGGATTGTATTAAAAATTAAAATCACCATTACATAGATAAATATATATAGTGTTGATATGGTGCTTCTTAAAGTTTTATCTTTTATTGCTATTTTTTAAATTAAATAAAAGTATTCTAGGACTATAATCCAGCAGTTTTACAACGTGAATCTTACAGGTACAGGTACGCTCGGTGAACGATAAAGATGTCGTCAAGAAAACAGGTCGAATGACATTTTGCAACAAACGTATCTACCAATCAGCTCAGACCTTCTTATCAAAAGGGGACTCCCCTTAGCCCAGCAGTGGACATTGACAGACTATTTTAAATAAACTTTAACAATTATCCTACAATAAATAATAATATGAACAGTCATCAACGAAATCAGTTGACCGCGGAAGTAGTTATTATTCGCGCACACATAATTTTGCGGTCGACATCGGAAACGAATTGTTCGAAGCGGTATCATATTAATCAAGTGTAAATTCAAACGATATTTGATTAGTTATAAAACAGGATAGCATTGTTATAAAAATTGTACTCTATAATTGTTCATTGGTAAAGCGTATATCAATAATAATTTGTGATACATAATAATCAAGTTTAATTTCTACCCATATATTATGTTTCACTATCACTATCACTACATCACTACATATTATAAAACAGACCCCCGTGTTTCCTGTCTGTCTGTATGAACGCGATAAATTAAAAAACTACTGAACGGATTTTCATACGGTTTTCACCAATAGATAAAGTAATTCAATAGGTTTACGTGTATAATTCATTACTATTTTCTGTTAATTTGTTGAAATTGTTCCCCTTTCATAGATCTACAGAATATCTAATATCATCATAATCTAATATAATCTAATTTTAAAACTATCGCGCACTAAATAAATTTAAGCGGTCCCACAACGATCATACTAACGCTTGATGCAACCGCCTGCGCGCCTCCGCGTCCCGCAGTCGCCCACTGTGGCTAAAAGCTTATACAATAATACAACAGGTTTTTTTGGGAATATTTACTCTGCTACTCGTTTTACTATATATGTGGTATCTTAATCAAAAACTATGAACATGTCAATATAATCTGAATATGAATATGCTCTACATTATAGTTAGAACGATTACAAATTCAAAATTGATTTTATTTATTATATTAGTCACCTCTTCATACTTATGAATACATGGAGCCAGTATTATTTTACACTTCGTTTTATTCGTGTATTAAGATTTGACTATTCCAAGTCAAACGTTTTATATATACAGCTGAATTTCCATTAAAACCCGTCCAGTGGTTTTTGCATGCAGTGCACAGACACGACCTTGTTACCATTTTATTACATATGTAGATTTGTAGCATTCATGCATGAATTTAGCATACGTTTAGTATTTTTTTGTATTTTTGTAAAATACTAAAGAAAAAAGCACCTAATTAATATTATTTTATCTTTAATATAGATAAATGTATAAGTGAGTATGTACCACAATTGTTTATTAAATTGTATAATTATTAAACAATTTATATGAATATACAAGATCTTAGTGATCTTGTACTGGAATATTAAAAAATTAAAAAGCGTATTTTCAAATATTTACATTGTATAATCAGGTCTAAACCTACCCTAGAATATTCAAAAACATCCGGGCGACGGCTGTTTTAATTGAACCTTTTAAAAAATATAAAAAAATATATAAAAATAAAACATTACATAGTTAACATAGATGACCTTTATTGAGGTTACAACTGACAGATTTCAGCGACCATTCTCAAGAGTTAGGGATTAATCATGTGCTCAAGACATATTGTGTGTTCAATTATTATGTGTATTCTAATTATTATCCAAAATTACGGCAAGTGACCAAACAGAGTTCAGGCGCAGAACCAATGACTTTATATTATGCTATCCGAGGCATGAAGTATAAGCACATTGAATCTACGAATTGCTATTGAAAATTCGTGACAGAAAACCGCAATAAGGTTTTAATCGTTTGAACTGGGATTGAAATTGAATCAGTAGTTCTTAAATTATTGATAGCTAGATTCACCCGAGGCTTTGCCCACGTGTTGCAGGGTAGGTATTAAATACCCTATATCGTTTTCTATACACCTGACACACAAAAAATAATGATGATTAATTGAGTAGTTACGACGTGAAAAGATAACAAACACTTTCGAATTTATAATATTACTAAGGATATGCATGATATTTAAATGATATCAACTTTTAATAAAAATAATTCCTACTACCTACCTCTTTATCTTGTAACCCTTTTTTTTATAACAAATAGTAACTGTTTAAATTAGTTAAGTTCAAAGAATGTATTCAACTCCGTTAATGTTTGTCCAGCTTTGAATATTATTAAAATTTTATCATGTTACAGTGTGAATAAGCTTCACCAATTTTATTTTCACCACGAATACAAAATATAGATAAAAAATACATTATACTCTTTTATTTACTGTAATGGAATATTCTATCTATACGACTTCCAACATCCTATGAAAAAACGAAACCTTTATAATTATGTTTGTCATAGACTATTTTCTCCGAATGTACGTGACGAAAATAGTTGATATTTCCTTTCCATAAAGAGTTCAATGACCCAAACACGGGTGTATAGCTTAAATAAACGAATTCTGATTTTGGTTCGCAAATTGATATATCATGATGTGACATATCAAATGAAAGAGATATAGAATACGAAGTCTTTTTACGACCAGAGAACAATCGTGAAGTAAAAATGCATGAAAAATATAAGTCTAAATTTCAACATGATTATTAGCTAGTTAGTCTTGATAAATGATAGATGGGCACAGTATAAATTACAATAGGACGAAATGTTCAAGCTTTGCTTTTAATAAAATTGTTTATTATGTTAATAAATTTTAAGCGTAGTACAACAATACTAAAAATTGCTTTTTAGCGGTAGGATATACGGGGTGGTACCTACCCAAATGGCTTGCGCAAAGGCCAATCACCCACCTGATCCTTCCAAACTCATACCTAAATGATAATATATAATTTATTGTTCATTGATATTGTAAGAGAAATTTGTCGTATTGAAAGTTATTCCTAAAATCATGTTGTTTTTTCTAATTTGTCTCCTCTATAATTGCCACTTTTTTGTCTTACACATATTATTGTTTTAAGGAACCCAATATTTTCCCTCTCCTTATATTGTATCGTGATAGTACGTTACCATTTCTACGCGTGCCTAACTCATACATGATCTTTTTTTCATACCTTTCATGTAGATTGATATTATGAGTAAGCGTTGCATGATTCATAAGCATAATTAATAAAACATGAATCCAACCAATGAATATCTTACTCATACCAAAATATTCTAGTAAAAAAATATTTAGCCATTGACGAAATATGTCATAAATAATAAAAACATTTTATTTTTTTAAACGTTTTTTATATATATAAAAATTAAGCAATTTATTATCTGATATCTATCCGATTAAATCTAATAGTTATTTTGTAAGAACAATCTCGAAACTCATCGCAGAACACGATCATGAAACAACAAAAAGTGATATTCGAGTAAACAAATTTATTCCTCTTTTTTCTTAAATGAAATAACTTTCTTTAAATGTTAAGCAAAACAGCTTGTAGTTAATAATTAGTTTTGACTATTTCACGACCGAGATAAAAAATGAGTTCGTTCAGATTAGTGCTGCAATTTTTAGTTTTGTCGAACATAAAATAAACTTATTTATAAATACTTCAAACGTATCGTAATTTATATTTAATTTTATTGAATCTAGATGTAGAAGCGATTCTATTATTATAATATTTTTATTAATAAAATATAAGATTTTCTTTTTTATTTATTTATCCGGATACAAGATGCTGTCATTGCACTTTCAAGCAGATTGTTTATCTCCGTAATCTACAACACAGACGCAATACATTAGAACGTTATCGATAAATCGTAACAAACGATTGTGTCCCGGATGTATCGGACAAGATGTAAAAATAAATAAAAGCAATGTAGAGTCCGCAACAACATAAGTTCTAAACATCGACATTGTAATTTACTCCTTATATTTTAAGAATTAAAGTCCTCTGCGGTGTACAATGTGAATTATTGTGCAGACGCTCGACGCTGTTCAACTGTTTCCTTTCGACTGTGCTATTTAGAAAATACATTTTCTCGCCCTGAACGCAAAGGGAAAAATAATGAATTGTCATAATATGATAAGATGTGTATTGAATAAAATAGATATGTAACGACGTGGAATAAAAAGTACGACTTTTATTTACATTGTCATTTTCCAATGATTATGGTCTATGTTTCACATGAAATTAATGGTTGTAAAAATAAGACAACTCATATTATGATGTATACAATACAAAGCCTATTTTTATTTAATTGAAAGGGCCGATCTAAGAATTGGTAAGAAGTAGACGTAAAATAACATTTTTATTGAAAAAGCTGTACTGACTTTATACTAGACTGTATACATCACGCTAAGATCCACGCAGGCGGTGAAATAGAAAACGGTGCGTAGTTTAACAATCATTCGTATATACTTCTATCATTTGCTCACTCAAACTTTACACATACTGTTACCATCATTCGCATTAATCATTCACTCATTCACAAATTTCAATATTCGATGAGGTGACTTGACAGTTGACAGTCACACATTCGATTCATCTTTTGGTTACAAACGTGTGCTAATTGGAGCTTAAAATGTATACTAAAAATAAAATGAGTGAACTATGTTTCTATTTTTAAATCAAAATTACCTCTGAGCGTATCAGCAGCATCAATAAAATTATTTAATAAATACTTAAATGCTTTCATAAAATACAACGAAACTTATAACGTTTTCTAAAACTTCGCGATTAGAGGATAACGAAACTTATTTGTCGTTATTTGTCCACGTCCGAACAGATTGCTATAGACGACAGATAAATATTATCCATTCTAGTTGAATAATAATATAAATTACTTTCGGTTCAACAACTCCTTTTGCTAGCTCGTTATCTTTTGTGTCTTTGTGAAATTATTGTTATCGATATATTTTATGAACGAATTTATTTATTCTAACGGAATATTTTATGTTCATTGTAATTACAATGGATATGTATTAGAACTAATTAGTAGGCGGAGTATTAAAAACGGCGAACAATCATCTGCAAAGGAATTGCGATCTTCTATGCTCTAATGTACAAATACAGGGAAAAAACCACTCTCTCACTAAAATTCCGAAGGTTCGTGCATAGGAACTACTGTAACTCCATTCCTAGCACGTTTCAGAAGGAACTATCATTTTTTTAGTTATTCATTTAGATTATATACATTTAAATGGAAATCAGTCGGTTTTGAATTAGTTATGAAGTTATTCCAATTTTTATAATCAGAAACATTTATAACTTCAACGAATAAATAAAGGTTCTCCAAATCGATTTCGGCCAAGGCGGCCAATCTCAAGAGAGATTATTCAACTGCGCAGGAGATATTATAGTGCACAATATGTGCGAAAACCCAGGTGCACTCTCTTTTCCTTAGATTTCATAATCCGATGGGACGGCAATCCAACTCGAACGGAAAGAGTTCAGGCGCAGGACCAACGTCTTAACGTGCTTTTCGAGGCACGGAAGTGTACACACTTCCAACTTCCAGACTCCGGTCTGCTACTGAGAATTTTCTGACAGAAAACCTGTTTATCGGCCCGACCTGGGAATTGAACCCAGGACCACCGATTCTGTGGCCTTATATCAAGCCACTAGAAAATCGAGGCAGTCAACGAATATTATTTATCTTATGTACACAATATCTTAATGACTGTAATCCGACTTATCACGTCATAATTATCGTTTTTAATTTACTTTTTGAAGTGAAACTTCTTTAGAATCGTTGTGATTTCAAACCGGATGCAACGGAAAAAACGACAGGTAAGAGACACAAATACAAAAATGTGTAGGATGAAGCCAGACAGAAATATACATACTATTTTATATTATTTCTTTTGTCGATTTACTGAAGTTTCACTTCTATCGTGTGTGAATCGCACACACACCTTTTTTTTAATATAATAAATATTAAGCTGAAAAAAATATCTATAGAACTTGACCGCATCAATATATGAAAATATGACGAAAGAGGTTTAAATGTCAAGTAAAATCATGAGTAGTGAAAAGCAATGTTCCCTAGGCATAGTTTACATCGTGTAGCCACAAATTTTGTGGTTAACCAGCTACACAAAGGCGACGCATAGTTACTATGCATGTACTTCTGGCAGTTTATGTGCGACATTATTAAGCATGTAACTTAAATTATTTGAGAAATACTTAAAATTATACCTTAGAATAGTTGAAATGGCTGCTTTGAGCATGTTGAACGTTATTGTATTGGATAGATATATTTTGTTCTATACTACAAATTACATTATAGTAACATATTTTCATTGCCGTTGGTAAAATAATTGCGTTGTTGGCTCAGAGTCACAAGAACTTATAAGGACTCTCAGGTACTAGGTTCAAATCCCGGGTCACGACAATAACAATTATTGGATTTTTTTGTTAAATTATTCATCAGTGGCAGCCCGTAGTGTGCATTAAACATTTATTTATTTTGTAGTAGAACCTCTTACTATATATAATTAAATGTATAATGATATACAATGCTAAATACATATATTATAAAATACAATTTAAAAGCAGTTACAACATGCATTAAAAACGATTTAAAACATAACATTATTATAAAATATGCTTCAAAATTATGAACATTCAAATTGAAAGAAAAAAATAATAGTAATAACTTATACAGATATGTAAAAAAAAGGCGTAACGAAAATTATCTCATCCTTACCGCTTGACATCTTCAAGTTATGATATAACATGTATTATGACTTTGTTTATAAAAACAAATATATTATTATTTATTCGTTTTAGGAAAAAAAAGTATTATATATACAAAATTATTTTCACATATTTTTAAACTTGTGTTTGTTAATTAAATGAAAAGAAAAATACCAGAAAATAAGGATGGATGTATGAAAATTATCGAATTCTAACTCTAAGCTTTTTTTCTACACAGTATTTCATCGACCTTAATGTTCTACGTCTAACCTTATGTTTTTTTATTCAGTGATTGAAATTGATGTGATAATGTATATTATTTAACAAATAACAATTACATATTTAAATAAAACAAACAAGTAGATTTCACGAACTGATAAATATGAACCATACTTATTTTCATTTTACTTCATTCCCCTCTGATATTGTTAGATCTGTCTTGTCTGCAAATTATAGATAAAAGTGAATTTACAAAGGGGAGATAAACAAAGGGAAAATATTTAAATATCGAAAAATATTTCATACTTAAAACAATTTAAGGAGGATGAAGTCCTTCTATTAAGTATAACAGCCAGTATTATTTCAATTAATGAAAATATTATTAGGATAATATATATTTTTTGTACTCACGTTTAAAATTATATGATTTTGTGAGAGAAATAATTTGAAAATTTATTAAAGCAATGGTAATTATTTTTATTTCTTATATTTCTAAGAATTTAAATTCAGTTCTTACAATTATAATTGTAGTATTCAGACTTTTGTGATGAAATAAAATGTTGAAATATTTTATATAACAGTATAATTTTGGAGATACTTGTTATGTTTGTATATATCAGAAATATAAGTTTTTATTTTATTTTAGTTTATAATTTTTTAACCTTACCAAATCGATATTATGAAAAAGAAATTGTCATTTTCGTCGATAACTGGAAATAGTAAGCCAGTGATTTTATCAGTAAGAGCTATTTATGTACAAATCTAAAGTCCAGCGCCAAAAGTTCGCGTATATATTGGTAACTTAATCTAACGTATTTGCAGTGGGATAGAACTTGCTTAAACGGACAGAAATCAATGGGCAACTTGTCTCAAGTGTGGTCAGAGAGCAATCAACTACGTAGCAAGTTTGCTTCTAATCCACTTGCAGATGCAATGCATCACAGCTTCGTAATCGTGACTACCCGTACCTGCTCAATTCAAATGATTACTGTGATTGTTTTTAATGTATTTGTTAAATTATCATTGACTGCTTTATTTCAAGAAATAAAGAATTAAACCTTGTTAACTTCCCGCCAATGGATAATTTGCTGCAGGCTATATAAATTATTTATTGAAATATTATAATTGACGTGGCATTAATAATTCAAAAAAAAATCTTTTTTAATTCTTTGCACTTACTTTAAAATACTAAGACAGACTGGTAGATATGCTTTTAAATGGTACGTACTCCCCAATGACTATAGAAATTGTCACTCGAGTTTGTGTCCCTTGTGCCTGTAGTTACACTGGCTCACTCACGCTTCAAACGAGATAAGAACAACAATAATAACTGTTTGGGTGGAGCTGGAGTGGGTGATACCTATAACTACCCAACCTACCCAGACGGGCTCGTTCAACGCCTTACCACCAATGTATTATATTGAACTTAATATTATTCAGATTTAATACATTACCACAATCAAATTCAAACAAAAACAGTTAGTCTATATCATTTACATATCTACTTATCAAACTCCTTCAATTACGAGATTTATCCATTAGTTGGGTTCATGTTTTATTAATTATTCCTATGAATTATGTAGCGCCTGCCCATAATATTAATCTTATTATAATATTACTTTCCGAATAGACTATTGTACTTTGTTTGCTTGCAAAAATAGTTACGTAACTATTGAGACTGTCCATTCTTCGACAAACAATATAATATTTCATTAGAAAACTAACTTATAATTTCTAAAAGCTTGATGGTGTTAGAATCAAAATGATTAAATACTAATTTATTATCCCGTCATATCCCATCTTTTTGAAAATATACCCCTCTCTGCCACACTCAGTATCGGCAGATTTCGAACGTTGTTCAGTTCTGCGGTCAATTGGAAGGCAAAGGCAAATTGGCATTTAAAAAGCTTGGTGTGATCAACAAGGTGTGGCAGTACTTCACGTCGCCTAAAATTTACAAGGTGCAAATACGGCCCCACATGGAATACTGCTCTCATCTCTGGTTGGGAACTCCCCAGTATCAGCTTCTTCCTTTTGACATTCAACATAAAGGATACGAACTCCGTATTGTCGACGATCAGGTTCTCACCGAGATGTCGGGTCACTCTGCATCCTCTATCGCATGTATCACAGGGAATGTTCTAAAGAACTGTTTGAATTAGTCCCGGCCGCAGAATTTCACCACCGGAAATCGCGCCAGAACTTAAAACTCCATTATCACCTCCTCGATGTCCGGAAATCCATAACGGCGCGATTTTTAAAGCATTTTCAGGCGATTTTTCCAAACCGATATGGGATAGAAGCCTTTAAGGAAAGTACGCTCTTTCCTTAAAGGCTGCAAGCCCTCGGATTTTGCAAATGTTCATGAAAACAAAAAATATATATCTTCCAAAATATAGTAGTTCCTAAGGTCGGTAAGGTTGGTGATGTAGGCGATGGTTAACATCTCTTACAATGCCAATGTCTATGGGCGTTGGTGACCATTTATATAAAAAATAATTATTTTATACCAAATACTTTGCATGTACATTTCAAATAAAAACTTAAAAATTACCTAAAGCTAGCAAAAAAGCGAACGCGTCCATTATGTCCCTCTGAGCGTGGGGTCTCGCTTCTATTAACAACGGCTGGTAGCATTCTATTTAATAATTTTTTTCACTTTGCATATATTATACAAGTCATTCTTAAGAATATGGTATATTACCTTGTTATATTGTTTGGGTCCGAGACCCAAACAATAACTTATTACCGTTCCGACCTAGGATTCGAAATAGGAACCTCATCCAACTATATAAGCTTGCCACTAGACCCGCGAGGTAGTTATGTGCTATTATCATCGCCTGTAATTTGTTACGGCACATTACAAAAGATAACAGGCGAGCTAAGCAGATCACTGAAGTGGGAGTAATTGATAATATAATTTAACCAGGAAAGCTAATATCTCTCTGTCGCCCATCGCAATATGTACGGACAGGAACAAATATCGACAAATTTATCTCACAATCACAGACTATTGATCTCGTAACTATTTCATAAATCTTTCACAGCGATTGTGTATAGGATAACTTATATAAATAGCTACCTTTAAATTAATTCAAAGGTATTTTTTCGAGTTGCCAGCCAACTTGAGTAATGACCATGTAATATATAAATATTTCGGTTACACCAATTTACTTGGTGGTAGAGCTTTGTGCAAGCTCGTCTGGGTAGGTACCACCCACTCATCAGATATTCTACCGCAAAACAGCAGTACTTGTTATTGCTGTGTTCCGGTTTGAAGGGTGAGTAACAGCCTGTGAATGTCCCACTGCTGGGCTAAGGCCTCTTCTCCTCTTTTTGAGGAGAAGGTTTTGGAGCTTATTCCACCACGCTGCTCCAATGCGGGTTGGTGGAATACACATGTGACAGAATTTCAATGAAACTTGACACATGCAGGTTTCCTCACGATGTTTTCCTTCACCGTCAAGCACGAGATGAATTATAATCACAAATTAAGCACATGAAATTCAGCGGTGCTTGCCCGGGTTTGAACCCACGATCATCGGTTAATTCACGATTCACGCGTTCTTACCACTGGGCCATGGTGAGTGAGTCACTGGAAGGGTGAGTGAGCCAGTGTAATTACAGGCACAAGGGACATAACATCTTAGTTCCCAAGGTTGGTGGCGCATTGGCGATGTAAGAGATGGTTAACAGCTCTTACAACGCCAATGTCTATGGGCGTTGGTGACCACTTACCATCAGGTGGCCCATATGCTCGTCCGCCTTCCTACGCAATAAAAAAAAAAAAAAAATTTTGCAGTTTTGTTTTATAATTATATGTTTCTCTCGTAGAGTCGAGATGATCTAGTGGTTTGAATACGTGAGTCTAAACTGTGAGTTTGTGAAACTCAAGAACCACAGATTTTTATACGCTCATTCATTCTACTTAACCGTGAATTGTCGACAACTGACGTCAACGCTATCGAATAAGTTAAAAAAGTACTCGAACTATATGCATGTCTATGCATAATTATGAAAGTACCATTTTTATTACAGCGATATGGCTATAAATAAAAAACCACTTAAAATAACGTTAAGCGTTATCACTTCCATTCTATGATTATCGCGTTTGATGGCTCGTAAATCTGAATCGTTTCATATATTACCTCCATATAGATATCAAAGCTACAATGAAGACCCATTTGACACAAATCAAATCATCTGCTATAAATCACGCCCACATATTTCATATTGACAACTAATATTCGAATCATTTTTAGAATATAACTAAAGCGTCTAGTTCTTAATATCGATAACCGCGGCTTCGCTCGCGTATATTTCTTCTGTGCGTGTGTTTGTCACTAAACTCCTCCTAAACGGCTGGACCGATTTTAATGAAATTTCCTGTGTACCTTCGGGTGGATTCGAGAATGGTTTAGATTTACAATTTAAGGCTGAAGAGTTGGAGTCTAGAAGTTGCAAGTGTGGTCTTCGTCACTCCCGTGTCTCGGAAAGCACGTTAAGCCGTTGGTCCTGCGCCTGAACTCTTTCCGATCGTGTCGGATTGCCGTCCCATCGGATTATGAGAGCTAAGGAAAAGAGAATGCACCTATGTTTGCATACACACTTGTGCACTATAATATCTCCTGCGCAGTTGGCTAATCTCTCTTGAGATTGGCCGCCGTGGCCGAAATCGGTCTGGAGGATCTTATTATTACAAATATATAATACATAAACGCCATTCACTCAGAAATGAATAGAGAGCGGCGGATATGACGGCTAAATAGAGAAACGTGCTCTTTGCCTTCACGGGATACGAACCGGTTCACCTGAGGGTAAAGACATGACAACATTTTCATAGAAAAACAATATTGTCAACTGTCCTCTGCAATACATGAACACTGTTTGAAGAGATATTATTTAAAGAAATGAACACAATATTTTATGTACAAAATCTATATTCAATATCGCGTTAAACTTGCAAAACCCAACATTGATTCGAAAATAATTAGAACTGACAAACAGTGCTATTCTGTATATCAATTGTGAAATGTTACAAATTAGTTCCGATGATATGCTTTTATAATACTTATACTTTAAATTTTATAATGATTATAATAGTCAATTTCGCATATCACATTCCAATGATTCACGACCGTGTTTTTCGGTAACTTTAACGGTCGATTTGTGCCAAAATAGTTCTGAAGAAGGTTACTCTAGTTTTGCTTTTACCAGAAAACATTTATATCATATTATATAAACATTAATCTGCAACAAATGTTCACATATAGCATGTAACAAGGATAGTACCATAAGTCAATTATTATTCCCGCTTGGACATTTGACACTCCTACGTACCGCTAATTGACATACGGATAAGATGGGACATCTAACTGCAACCAGATTTACAAGGCTTTGTAACTTTTAGATTAAATTAGAAAGAGAATTCTAGAATGTTCTAATTTCGTTTTAAATGTTTTATTGCAAATTGAAATTTTTATTAATGGATTTTATAGTTTTTTTTTACTTTATTCGTAAATAATTTGTTTTTATATATTTTTAAAATATAGCCTAAGATCATACGCAAATGTTGTTTCAAATCGGAATACTAATACCCCCGACTTACGCGAATAAACATACAACCAGTTTTATAATATATGATATGTATTTATACATACAAACTAAACACTAAGCTGATCGTTACTATTTTCGCTACGTAGGACGTATGACGTCGTACCTTTTTAAAGATTTTTTTTTGGAACATAAGTTTTCAAAAATATTGAAATATTAGTGGTTACTTTGTTTTAGTTTGATCTGTATGAACCCGAGACGGCCAGCTAGTATAATTGTATAAGCATACGTTTAGATATATAGAAACCTAACGATATAATTTTATTACTTCATAAATTATGAAGAGAAATAATACACTAAGCGGTACGCGTCGGAGCGTGAACTTTACTATGTAGCAATTAATCAAAATAACGTTGCACAAACTGCTTTAAGGACATTAACCTTATTGATCTGTAGAGGACAAACTGTATTATATAACTAGGGCTAGCTTGATTTTTGATATAAATGTTTAATAACAAGAACAGCTCATATATATGACATTACAATATATACTATTATACAGATATTAAATTTCATATAAGTATTTTTAGTAAAATAATATACACATTAATTTTCTTATATCTTTATTTACTTTATATATACGTTTTTAATTAACATATGTATTCAATTTCACCTTTGTAGGTTATCTTAAATAGTCGTCAAAAAGTCGCAGGGAGATCTTCCATTTTATCATCTTTATATAATTATATATTCCTGATCTAAGAGTCATCAAAACAGAATTGATATAGTACCCCAAGAATACTTGTGAGTAACCTATATACGACCTAGTCCTATAAATTCCACTACAGTCTATCTTACATGGTATTTCTGAGAAATTAACCCTCTCATGAGTGTGATACTAAAACAGTTATGATATAGCAAAGAGCTTTATGAAGATATTTGTTTAATTATTATTTTATACGTCCAACTGTTTCCAGTTATAAACTTAAATAGCATTGTATAGTTAATATTAGTCTCACTTGCACATTATATTATGTAAGAGCGATATCACATGGGAATAATTACCCGTAATGGAAACTGAATTAATAATACATAAGCTTCTAACGCTTAAATTCACTAGTAAACGACGAAAATATATACGAAAATATATTCATTTTTTATAGCATGGACGTGCATATGAGCCACCAGATATATATTGGCATGGTAATGTTGACCATCGCTCACATAGCCAATGCGCCACCAACCTTGGGAACTAAAATGGTATGTCCCTTTTGCATGTAATAACACTCGCACAATCACCGGACCACAACAATACCAAGTATTGTTGTTTTGCGGTAGAATATCTGATGAGTGGTGGGTACCTACTCAGACGAGCTTGGCCAAAGCCCTATCACCAGTAAAGCATAAATTAATTAATTGACAATGTAATAGAGTATTAATAACGTACTTGTACCATTATAGACTAATTTTTTCTTACGTGTTCTTGAATGGAAATGTAGAGCCAATGTTTTGTTTCAAAGCCAACACAACTTCTAAACTCCTGATTTACTATGCTATAATTATTATAAAATGCTTAATGTAAATAATATATTATATACTTATATCTTAATATAATTGCTTAAATATAATAAACCGAAAAAGGCGCATTTATTAATTAAATTATATAAAGCCACGTACTTACAAAGTATTACAAGCTTTATTATTTTTTTTTTTTTATTGTATAGGAAGGCGGACGAGCATATAGGCCACCTGATGGTAAGTGGTCACCAACGCCCATAGACATTGGCATTGTAAGAAATGTTAACCATCGCTTACATCGCCAATGCGCCACCAACTTTGGGAACTAAGATGTTATGTCCCTTGTGCCTGTAATTACACTGGCTCACTCACCCTTCAAACCGGAATACAGCAATACAAAGTAATGCTGTTTTGCGGCAGAATATCTGTTGAGTGGGTGGTACCTACCCAGACGAGCTTGCACAAAGCTCTACCACCAAGTATATATTATATGTGTATTATATTTATATCTAAAAGTAATCACATCAATTCAATTATGTATGTATAAAAATGGAATAATAAATGAAATCCTCATTATCTTAATTAATCTTCGATCCAAGAAACCGTTACTAACAAAACACAATAACATTGTAGCTACGAAATTAATCTCAAATCATATAAGCTTCTGTTTATCAATAATGTACCACTACTCTGATTAATAAACTAGCTTTGACTGCTTCTTTTTGACTCTAATATGAATAGTAAATGACCGCTGAGCTTAGGCCTCCACTGCTTTTTGAGAAGAAGTTTTTTATAATATAATACATGAAATTTCTGTAATGCCAAAAATCACTCAACCATCACGTATGGCAGATTTTCATCCGACTCATTTCAAGTTCCTTCTAGATTTTTTCCTTCACGAGATGAGATGATCTAAATGAGGCTTGCGCGGTTTTTTAATACCTCGGCTACAGTTGACATGTTCTAACCAGTGGTTGTTGTGCTAACCCAGGGATATCTTGTAGATATATAATACATAGTCAAAATATATACCTCAATTTGATTTAAGAATTTATTTAATAATTTAATTAATTTCTTTTATTTCATTATTTTATCTCTGTACCTATTTTTTTTTTTTTTTTCAGCCTTTTGCCATCCACTGCTGGACGAAAGCCTCCCCCATAGAACGCCAACCATCCCGATCCTGGGCACCTTTTTTAAATCGTCAGTCCATCTCGCCACAGGGCGTCCTACACTACGTTTACCTAAGCGTGGTCTCCACTCTAACACGTGTCGGCTCCATCGGCCATCAAGGCGCCTGGAGACATGACCAGCCCACTTCCACTTCAGCTATTTCTACGCGCGATGTCGGTGACTTTAGTTCTCTGGCGAATGTCCTCATTTCGGATTCTATCTGCCAGAGAAACGCCAAGCATCGCGCGTTCCATAGCTCGCTGAGCGACCTTAAACTTGTGGACCAGTCCTACGGTGAGTGTCCACGTTTCGGCACCGTAAGTCATTACAGGTAGGACGCACTGGTTAAAGACCCTGGTCTTTAGCGACTGTGGGATTGACGATTCAAATATATGACGCAACCTCCCGAATGCCGCCCAGCCCAAACGTATTCGTCTTTTGGCTTCCTTCTCAAAGTTGTGCCGGCCCAGTTGTATAGTTTGGCCCAGGTAGATGTATTCCTGCACAACTTCGAGTGGAGAGCCATTTACGACCACTGGTCTCGGGGACACATGATGATTGACCATAATTTTAGTCTTTTCAATGTTCATCCCGAGACCTACTCGTCTAGAAGAATCGCTCAGGCTGTTTAGCATATCTTCCAAATCCTGCAGAGTCTCCGCCATGATGACAATGTCGTCGGCAAATCGCAGATGTGTTATGTGTTGGCCATTTATATTAATGCCGCGTCCGTTCCAATCGAGCGTCTTGAAGACGTCCTCCAATGCATTGGTAAAAAGTTTCGGTGAGATTACATCTCCCTGTCTTACTCCGCGATGCAGTTGGATTGGTCTTGTGCTCTGATCTTGTAACACTTCAACACCTGGATATACCGACAGTCAATTAGGCATCTCTGCATGGATTCTAGAACAGCCCAGGTCTCGATGGTATCGAAGGCTTTTTCGTAGTCCACAAACGCTAGGCATAGAGGCTGATTATACTCCTCGGTCTTCTGTATTATTTGCCTAAGTGTGTGTATGTGGTCTACGGTACTGAAGCCTTTTCGAAACCCAGCCTGCTCAACGGGTTGGAAGTCATCGAATCTTTGGGCAAGACGGTTCGTGATTACCCTCGAAAACAACTTGTAAACATGGCTTAGAAGTGAAATGGGGCGGTAGTTTTTCAGAAGAGCTTTATCACCCTTCTTGAAAAACAACACCACCACACCTCTGCTCCATGTCTTCGGTGTAATACCATTGTGGAGGACGGAATTGAATATATTTGCCAGCTCTCTCAGAACTGGTGTTCCTCCTGCTTTGAGAAGCTCTGAGGTAATTCCGTCATCTCCTGGAGCCTTGTTGTTTCCAAGTTGTCCGAGAGCAATCCTAATCTCGCCCAAGTCGATGTCGGGAAGCTCGTCTGATAGGTGGCGCGTCAGTCTTGCGCGTGGGTCATCCGCACTGTGGGACTCAGGTGGAGGTACTCGTGATAGGTATAAATCGCTATAGAACTTTTCGACTTCAGCGAGAATCTCTGGCTTTGAGGTGACGGTTGTAGTTTGTGTCGTTCTGAGTTTTGTCAGGTGACAACAGGAGGTCAGTGACTTTGCAAGAACCTTTGAGCCCCTATTGAGTGCTATAGCATCTTCAATATGCCGGGTATTCGCTCGTCTTGTGTCACGCCTTATTAGTTTTTTGATCCTCCTGTTAAGTGCCTGAGACTCAGATGGTGTCATATTCTGTTGTTCTCGTCTCCTCGTCATCTCATCCAGAGTCTCGCTTGAGAGCTTCGACTTACGTCCATTGCTCTTTCGTCGAAAGTGGTTTTGGCCCACCTCGCAGATGACACGCACCAGACTGTTGGTGGCGTCGTCAATGTCCTGCTGGGTTTCCAACATGGCGAATCGGTTCTGTAGTTCCAGCTCGAAGCTTTCGTAACCAGCTTTGACCTGGGGCAGAGTTGGTCGAAGAGTCGACTTCATTAACCGCGATCGTTCGAATTTAGTGTTAATATTCAGGGTGCCTCTTACCAGGCGGTGATCACTTCCGGTGTTTACCCTGTTGATCACGGAGACATCCCTGAATATTTGGCGCTTATTGGATAAAATGAAGTCGATCTCATTCATCGTTACGTCATCGGGGCCTCGCCAGGTCCACTTCCTTTGGGGTTTTTTCTGGAAAAATGAGTTCATCAGAAACAACCCCTGAGCCTCGAGGAAGTTTACCAGCATTTGTCCCCGATGATTCCTGCGCCCATAGCCGAAATTTCCTACCCTCGATTCGCCATCTTCATGTACTCCCACCTTGGCATTGAAGTCACCCATAACAACTGTGTAGAAGGTGCTGGTACGAGACATAGCTTTCACTATGTCTTCGTACATGGCTTCGACATCTTCGTCAGTGTATGTAGACGTTGGGGCATACACTTGTATAACCTTCAAGGCATACCTCTCGGTTATCTTTAAGACAAGGTACGCCACCCTCGCCGACACACTGCCAACCTCTACAACATTGCTTCTGAGTGACTTGTGGATCAAAAAGCCGACGCCACCTTGGGATGGTTGGTGTCCTTCTCGGAAGTAGAGTAAGTGACCGGAATCTAGTGTCATCGTATCCTCGCCCTGTCTTCGGATTTCCGATAAACCTACTATATCCCAGTTAATACGACTTAACTCTACTTCCAATTCTGTTAGATGTTCGTCTAGCCTTAGAGTGCGTCCATTGTACGTGGCTAGAAACAGTCGCCGTTTGTGGTACCCTGCCGTAGCCCGGGGATTCTTAGCACCCCCCATCGCACCGTTACCATGGCCGGTACCGTGGCCAGGAATAGTGCGATTACCGGGAATTGGGGGCCGTGAATTAGTGTCGCTGTTCATGGGAGGTATTTGCCATAGTCACCACGCTTGGCAGGCGGGTTGGTGACCGCAGTGTCTGGAATCTTTCGCTGATAGCGCTGCTGCCCGCTATCAGGATTTGCATTTTGGATTCCAGAGGATTATGAGTGGTTATACCGCCACGCTTCGGTCGCCAGAGCCTCGTTCGTTTATCAGCAGGGTGCACCACGGGCAGGTGAGGTTGACGGTAGGGAGCCTAAGGTCGTTGTCGGCTCCCCTTACACCCCTACCTATGTACCTATATTACATATTAGAAATTATATACATATCGGATATATAAAATTCTGGTTTAGGTTATTCGACAGTAATCGCAGTTAGTAGTGTATAAACCATAATATGTTACAAACTTTTCAAATTAGTATATATCATTTCAGTAACAGACTGTGAATGTTCCACTGCTGGGCTAAGAACTCTTCTCCTATTTATGAGGTGAAGGTTTAGAGCTTGTTCCACCACGCTGCTCCAATGCGGGTTGGTGGAATACACATGTGACAGAATTTCAGTGAAATTTGTCACATGCAGATTGCTTACGACGTTTTCCTTCACTGTCAAGCACGAGATGAATTATAGGAAAAGAGGTAAAATATCTTTCGATGTCGCATTATAAGGACTGGTAAATTTTGTTGCATTAATTTTATCATTAACATAGGTCGGCTGCGCATTGGCAGTTACCCTGTTTCTACAAATACCTCATCATCAGGGCATCAGTAATTACCTGACATCAAGAAACCCTCCCTCTTTGGGTCGAAAAAAAACAATTAGGCATAGCGAGGTACTCTAGGTATGATCTTATGTCCTTAGTTATGTTATAAAATTTTAAACTCATTGTTTTGAGAATACATACTACGCACCAAAGTGAGTATCAAAATATTCATATTAAACAATCGTATAACAATAGTAATCAATTATATTTAATAGATAACCACTTATTCATAGCTAAGCAAGTGTATACAGTAATTTATAGTAGCAGCTGCCGTTACGTTGCGGAAATTCAAGACATGCGAGGTCGCAACATATTAGACAACGCTTCATAGAATACCTCAGCGTGAGTGGCATTCGACGGTCTTTTATATTATCTGGGTAACATAAAGCGAATTTATCCTCTAAATCCTGGATAGATTGCAAGGTAATAGTTTTTGGGAAATGTTTTCCTGCTATTTTGTATGTTATGTATATGTTGCTTGTGTGTACCTTAATAAAGACATGAGACGGTGTAGTGGTTAGAGCGTAATAGTTTTAAACGAAGATTACGTGTACAAACCCGGGAGTAACACTGAATTTTCTTGTGCTTATAATTCATCTCGTGCTTTGTGATACATATTTTTGTGAGATGAAATTGTTCCACATGTGTGGCAAACCCGCCACGGGTAGACGACATTTTTATTCGCGATCTTGTTTACTGAATCTATTTGATTCCATATAACATTACTATAGATTTTCCTTATGTAAAAAAATATGATAGTATTAAATAATTTTATACTGTAAATTATATTTTTAGTTCTGACTTTTGTTAAAAGTTTTATATTTAAAAGCTAAGATAATTTATAATAAGGCTAGCATTTTGTATTGTACCTCGGTACGATGTCGGGAGCCGAAGATATAACAATAAAACCACTTATGAAAAGAACCCGTTGGATATAAAATGAGAAGTCTGTAATAAAATGTATGCAAGCTAGGTCAAGGCGTAAGCTGGTTTATAGTTAAACTAGCTGCCTATCCCGACTGAGTATAGGTAAAATTTATACAAAGTTTCCTTCCATTATTCCAAAATAATTTCTTAGCAAATGCTTAGATTATATAATAAACTGTTATTGTTTTGGCGGTCGTTGAAAGTCTCTCTAGACAAACAATTTTATAATTAATTTAACCTAACCCAACTTTATTAGAAAAATATGTTATATGAAAACAAACAAGGAATAAATCAGTGAAAATTGTATTAACAAATTTATTATAGTTTTTACATTTTGGCATATCGTGTTTAGCGAACCTGTGTCACTGTAGGCTATGTTTCCTGCGACAGTTAGTATAATACATAACATTAACTATTTTTTTTATATTCGTTAGTACTCAGTAGTAACAGATGTAACAAATCATCCTGATATCTTTACATGCGATATGAAAATTTTATTAGATATATTTTTTTTATTTCATAGGTAGGCGGACGAGCATATGGGCCACCTGATGGTAAGTGGTCACCAACGCCCATAGACAATGGCATTGTAAGAGATGTTAACCATCGCTTACATCGCCAATACGCCACCAACCTCGGGAACTAAGATATTTTGTCCTTGTGCCTGTAATTACACTGGATCACTCACCCTTCAAACCGGAACACAACAGTACCAAGCACTGCTGTTTTGCGGTAGAATATCTGATGAGTGGGTGGTACCTACTCAGACGAGCTTGCACAAAAAGCTTACAGGTCTTTATTTTATTTTACATGTTTAAAATAAATAAATCGTGTTCAACAGTTTGTATTCGAATTACAATTAGCGTGCCATTTCAAGCTTGTACGAAATTAGAAAACTTTGAAATGTTAAATGTTAGGATAAATACGAAAAGTGTTGACTTGACTAAGCTAACTTAGCAATAGAAACTGTAAACAAAATGCTAATCAGCATTCAAGTATAACAATACACTTCAAGTGTGTATAGGTACATTACATAGGATGCTAATCAGCATTCAAGTATATGTCATTATAAACAGTCTGCAAAAGTCACACTCCCGAGCAAAAATATTAATGACTTGAATTTTTACTACGATGTGATTAAGCAATGTTCAGATTCAAACCCACGACATTCGGTTACGCGCGATATACTCTACCAACTGGCCTATCTCTCTTATCTACTCTCTTATGTAGGTACTCAAACCTTCAAAATGCGTTGCTTACACACATGCATATATACTGGCTTACTCGTTTTTATAGTGAAGCATTATAATAAAATCATTTCCTAGAAGGATAGAGTTTTGGTAGAGAAGATATTCTATACATTTTTAAAACTTACATACTATGAAAAACCATCGCATCCTAACATTGCTTTTGTGTGGATATATTCGCCATTTCTTAGCCATTGAGCCGTTAAATTCAACCTTTTGCACAGTCAACCCAGAAATGCTTTTACGTAATTAAATTCTTAACGTAATTAAAACTCCTTCAAAAGACTAGCTGGTTAAGGTAGCGGATTCTAATCTTATAAAATTTTCAGATTCGTTTAAAAATATAATATCATTGAAAATTCAGAAATTGACATGACAATGTAAATCAAGGTCACGTCTTTTGGTTAAAGGGATCACGAAATGTTTGAAGGGATTCAAACGATAAGTTAATTACGTAACATTAACCACAAAAGCACCTGCGGGATGTTTTAAAAAAAATATTTTTTTGCGTCGCACATACAAAGAGTTACCTTTTGAAAGTTGGTAAAGGCGTTTTAAATTTTGCATAAAATTTGATCCTCTATATTATCTTCTTTGTGGTAGTTACACTTTCTAAATAAACACTTATACGATTTTTTATTTATGAACAAAGACTTTGTATATCATTCATTATCCATATTTGCTTTAAAAATGTTCGAGATTTTTTTTATTTATTTGGTGCTATATTAGATTAATTCAATTTATATATATGTATATGCATAATTAATATACCAAAATATAACATACCCAAAATCAAACCCAATGATACGTACCATCAGGTATTATTCTGTCAAGCTTATTAATTGCAAGTATATTAGTACTTACTAATGTATATATGGTGATATATACATTAAGACGGAAAGCGCTTGCCTTGAATATGCTAATTAATTTTTTTTCGAAGATTTCGAAATTTAAATGCTCAAGAAACACAGACACCGAAAAGACATTCCACAAAAATATTAGAGTTTTCAATTGCATTCTTTTGCCTGATTTATCTCACTAACATAAGCAAACTTTCTTTTTCTCTCTCTGTCTTTTCGCAACGAGATATTAACAGATTATAACCTCAAAAGACTGAATAATCGATATTTAAATAGTAAATCATAATCAAAAACAGAATGGCATAATCATGTTTGACTGTTAGTTAAATAACCTACACAAACTATCGTTTAATGTGACGCTGCATTTAATTATTTCATTCGCATGCCAACCGAAATTATCCGTTCAATTAATGATGATCACTGCGGCGGTTAAATCAGCACATCCGTTTCTATTAATAACAAGAATTTTGCGAATATCTGTTATTCAAAATCTAAAACAAAGTACACTTGCTAATAAGCATGCTCCTATAGATACATTACATAGGATACATTTTTTATCGTATGTTTTAGCTATAGTTAAATGTAAAGTTTCAATCTAATTTTAAAATGTAGATTCTCAGTCATTTTAAAACTATAAGGTTAGGATGTTTAGGCGGGTGAGCTAAACTTTTCAGGAGTGAAGGTATATTTGCGGGTACATTGCCCGAACAAAACTGAAGATAAGTGCTAATTTATTATAAAATTCAATAATATATCATTATAAACAGCACTTTGAAAAGTAAAGTCAGCTAAAAGTGACCAAGATAAAAATAAACAGGTACTGTCAGGAAGTCGTAATGCATTGCTTCACAACTTCACAAGTCAGTGGAAACAAACTTGCCACGAAGTTGATTGCTTTGCGACCACACTTGAGACGAGTTGGCCACTGATTTCTGAGTTTAAGCAAGTTTTGCTCTACAAATACAGTCAGAGAAATCGCCAACCTCAAAATTCTATAAACTTAATTTTTAAAATGTTGTATATTATGTTATTTATTTTAGTACACAAGTAACAGGTATGTCTTTTAGTTGGATTATACTTAAGAAATATTATCATATTCTCTAAATTGAGTGTAGAGGACGGCAACGGAGATAGGAAATGACGGTATAACAGACTGATATGCCGTTTGCCGTAACGGCATACGAGTCAATATTACGCCCAATGTGCACTGACAGATTTTTCACGACGTAAAATTATATGAATGATTACTTTTGGATTAAAAAAAATATCCACTGAGTGTGATAATCAAAATTGAAAATGAAAATAAAATTGAGAAATTCATATGATTTCTTACGTACGAACAGTCATATCATGGTAATGAACAGTGAAATTAAAACTCATTATAAATTATGGAAAACTGCCAGAACTTCCGAGGTCGTAGCAATAATTTACATCCATATTTCACGCAGAAAAGAGTCAAAAATATGACTGCGAATATAGTCGTAACAATGAAATATATTTATTTCATATTAATACGATTATTAATTAACAAAATTGTTTAAGAAATGAAAATTTATGCGAAAGCCAAAAATCGGGGTTATTATTGAAATGTTATCTACACTGCATTTGCAATGTTATCTACGTGCTTAGGGTATAATTTTGCTATTTATTTTCATTAATATCCTATTTGCTTTTATATAATCTTCTGATTATCGAATCCCTGTTTAAATTCTATTCTACAAGAAACATTAAAGATGTGATTTATTCATAATTTTTAAAAATAAATCCTTATGCTTTTAAGTCCTCTTGATATTTAAATCCTACTCATCCATATGGATTTGAGTGTGGCAGACCTGAAAAATATCTCACAAGCACCGTCGAGCAGATACAAAAAGTTATTTAATAAGAAAACGTATTACCTAAAACAAACGATATTATAATACAGTAATCGAGTTTTTTTTAAAACAGAGAATCCATTAACCATTAGACTAACATTAAATATCCGCATAATTTAAAAATACATTAACAAAAAATGGAACAATTTCGAACGCCATAATTTAATCTTAACGATGTAAAGATTTGATAAATATTTTTAGATATTTAAATAATGCAGCAATCTCTTGTTTATCTCCCCCTTTATTACTCCACTTGAAACTTTTATTCGTAACCATGACACAGGAACGCAATGATTGCGAGGGAGAAAAAGGGTGGAAAAGAAAGAAATATGAATAATGAAGTCCCGTAACGTTCAGTCACATTTAGGGACGGGTGTAAAATCTTGGAACTCCATCACTTGTTTTATGTACATATAAAAGATTCCAAAATCTGTTTGAATTGAATTTTACTCGAGTAGTATCCGCCCGCAACTTCGCCGGCGTTTGAGGAGCGGGTAGATGCTCTTTTTCTGTTCCTCTGCTTATGTGTCCACAAAATTTCATGATCATCCATCGAGAAGTTAGGAAGTGGAAGTGTAACAAACAAATTCACTTTCGCATTTATAATATTAGTAAGACTTTGTAAAAGCTCGTAAATATGTCACTGCTGAGCCTGCCTTTTTTGTTAAAGGCCTGGAGCTTATTTCACCACACTGATTTGACGTTAGCGGATTTCCTTGCATATGTATATCTGAACCGGCGAGCACTAGATTAATTATTATAAACACAAATTAAGGTCGAGAATGCTTAGTAATATTTTTCGGATTTCAAAGCACGGTCTTCGATTAAGATCTATATTTGCGTGTACTATCTACATAGTTTCCAGGGCCAAAATAATACCGTCTCATTGACAATAATCATATATATTAATGTGATACGACACGCTCCAAGTCCAATCTATTAAATCTGACATCATTTTAAATATATATAAAATCCTGGGACATTATTCACACATGACCATCTGATCCCAAACTAAGCAGAGCATCTACAATGAAAACAATACAACTGATATGCTACGTATACCACTTTTCTTTTGTAAATACATACTTATATTGATAATTAATAACAATAATATTTGTTATTACAAATGAATTACACATTGACTGAGGACAAATAGATATGTTCATGCACACAGATGTCTATCCTGACTAGGAATCGAACCCACGACCTTACGACCAACAATTCCAACCAACTCGTCCCGCCATACCATATTTACTGGACATATTATGTACATATTATTATATACTATATCTATATTTTATTTTAAATATTATAAAGTTTTATTATGATTTATATTATGGTATTTACTGCGTTGATGTGAAGTGGTTATGAAAGCACCAAACATAAGCTCGCTGTCGTATTTTACTCAATTAAATTGAAATATATAAATTTACAAGGAGCATAATAATTTTAAGCTTATAGTATTTACGTAAATATTTTAACAGCTTAACATTAACTTTAAAATGTTACAGCCATGATTACATTATTTTTCGACTGTTAATTAATTATTTTAATTCTGCTTTTTATGTAATCACTCAAATATGGCGGTGGGACCTGACTGGATGCGGAAGGTGGAGAAAGGGGAGCTATGGCGCACCTCGGAAGAGGCCTATGTCTCCCTGCTAGTTGTATTGGGAATGGTCGTTTCGTTGATTGTTTTTCAATGATATTATTTTGTAAATCCATTATACGTTAATAAATAAATACAATTTAATTAGACATTATTATGACATTAATTTGATTGCGTCGTAATAATAATTGGGCCGCAAATACGAATACATTTTAAATTATTTATTTATTTTATATAATAAATAGTTTGACTAAATACATGTCGCAAAATTGGTGAAATTATTTGTCGTGTGATTTTCGTCTTTTATGCGAACAATAACTCGATGGGCAGTCTTTTCTGCTGATCTTTGGGTAAATACTTTTAACAACATCTTATGTTGATATAATACATATGTTTTATTAATTACTTAATCTTAGTTTCTTTTTTTCATTGTTGAAATTCCATGCCCCATAAATATTTGACTTTGAATTAAATCTGTGATATCTATTATTGACGAGATGGCCCAGTGGCTAGAAAGCGTGAATCTTAATCCCGGGCAGGCACCTCTGAATTTTCAAGAGCTTAATTCGTGTTTATAATTCATCTCATGCTTGACGGTGAAGGAAAACATCGTGAGAAAACCTGCATGTGTCAAATTTCACTCAAATTCTGTCACATGTGTATTCCACCAACCCGCATCGGAGCAGCGTGGTGAAATAAGCTCCAAAACTTTCTGCAAGCTCGTCTGGGTAGGTACCACCCACCCATCAGATATTCTACCGCAAAACAGCAGTACACACAGTTGTTGTGTTCCGGTTTGAATGGTGAGTGAGCCAGTGTAATTGCAGGCACAAAGGAGATAACATCTTATTTCTCAAGGATGGTGGCTCATTGGCGATGTAAGCGATGGTTAACATTTCTTACAATGCCATTGTCCATGGGCGTTGGTGATCACTAAGTCAGATGCGTTAGTTTAGTTTAGAGTTTTAAGATCGATATTTAAAAACCATTTTTATTAAAAAATAAATGACAAATACTTCAAATACACAATATCTAAAACTAAATATTTGTGAGTATAGGTGTATACGTGTGCTTGTGTGTATTTGCGATTACGTGAACTTTAAAATGTATAAAACGATATCATTATAACTTCGTAATTAATCATCAAATCACAATAAATAATCATTGTTCATTATATACATTATCATGAACCGATTACAAAATTTTAAACGTTTTCCAGTTGATATATGAGTAATATGAACTGCATCACAATTAACACAATTTGTTTAAGTTTTAATTGATAGATAATTAGTTTTAATTGTTTAGATATTTTAATAATAATTCATCAGATTGATTTATAGGACATTTAATAAACCACAATACTCTCAATACAATCATACTGTATATATAGTGATGTATTCATTATTTATTTCAATAAAATTCAAATTAATTGCGCAATTATTTTATCAAATAAAACGTATTAAGAGTTCTCTACATCAAACTATGCCTATATACATGCAAAAGTAACGGCCGAATACTGAAACGTCATTCAAATATGAAGTGAAACTTAATTATTTGAGACGCATTTAATTTAAAATTTCGCATACTAAATTTAAATTAATGGCGCTCCAAATAATTAAGTCTCACTTAATATTTGAATGACGTTTTAGTATTCGGCCATAAGTCTAACAGTGTGAGGCGTTTTTACAAACCGCTGTAAAGATTACGATGACATTTGAAATGGAGATAGCTCAAAGTGCCCGTAGGTACTTAGATTTAATTTCAATCAACCCCTGTGGTTGTAAAATACACCTAATTCGTAACCCAAGAGCTATAAGTTGTCAAATAAAGTCATGAATATTAAACATTTTATCATGTATTAATTTTAATAGCAAAATGATTTTAATGTACTGCCTTTGTACAAAATCTTCTCTTGGTTAAGCTCGTTTACCTCCTGAGCTTATAAGCAAGGTAAAGTATCTTTACGGTGCAGTAAGGTGGCATCGCGTCAAAATTCTATTAAGCGAGGCTCAAGTTGTTTACCTACGGCGCTTTGTTTACGTTACATTCTTCCTTGTGTGAGCTCTCAGAGCCGAGTTACGATATTGCCATATTCGCAATTTTCTACCCTGCCACTTTTGTCACAGACCCTGTTTAACTTGTAGACATTTATTAAAGGTGACGCGTACCAACTATTAATAAAACTGACTGCCTCGTTGGTCTATTGGCTTGATATAAGGCCTCGGTGGTCCTGGGTTCAATTCCCAGGTCGAGCCAATAAATAGTTATTGGGGTTTTCTTTCAGAAAATTGTCAGTAGCAGCCCGGAGTCTGGAAGTTGGAAGTTTGTACACTCCCGTGCCTCGGAAAGCACGTTAAGCTGTTGGTCCTGAACTGAACTCTTTCCGGTCGTGTCGGATTGCCGTCCCATCGGATTATGAGAGCTAAGGAAAAGAGAGTGCACCTGTGTTTGCGCACATACTTGTGCACTATAATATCTCCTGCGCAGTTGGCTAATCTCTCTTGAGATTGGTCGCCGTGACTGAAATCGGTCTGGAGGACCTTATTAATAAAACTAAAATATTATATCTATAATTCAAATATTATTATTTTTTAGTAAAAAAATAAATTTTTGGGTTGGAAAAGGTTTTGAGCTAATACCACAACGCTAATCCGATTTAGGTGGACATACACGTGGCAAAATTTCATTCGACTCATATATGTTTCCTTACGATTTCCTTCATCACCGAGTACAAAATAAATTATAAAACCCAATTTAAAGCAAATGACGATTAACAATACTTTAGCCTCATTATTTGAAGCAAAATTTATCAGCTATGGTATCATTTTACCGTTTCCCAATTTATTTGAAATTAGTATAATTGATCTTCTTATTCCATTCGTTCCAATCAGCCACCAACTCTATCATATTTTTTGGATACTATTTTTCCATCTCATATTTAGTCTTCCTCTTTCTTTCCATCAATTTGTGTATTCACTACTTTTCTAGATACATTCATCCCTATTACATACCCAAACTACGTTCACTTGTTTCCACTATTTTTTATTGACGTTTAAGCTTCCTCTTATGTACTCATAACTTATCTTGTCCATTCTTGTCACGCCACACATCCATTCCAACATTCTCATTTCAGCTTCATGTAATCGTTTTTCATCCGTCTTCTTTATGACCCGAAATTCCGATCCTTAAATAATGATAGGTCGTATTATCGATTTGTAAATTATGACTGTAATTTTAGATGTAAGTATAATTATATATCATTATGTAGGTATAGTGTATACAGGTTTTTTCATATAAGTTATTAGTCTTCATTATTAGTCTACAGGTAATTTGGCTTGGGTACATAAAACAACACGTGATCAACAGAATTAGACAAAATGCCAAATAAAATACGCTTACTTTTCAGGTACTTATAAATATTAAATAAAAATTGGAACAATGTTAGTGTGTGTGTTTATGCTTGTGTGTGTGAAAATACACAATTCAATTGTCATATCAGATAGCACATCCTGTATTTTTGTTTATAATTTCATTTTATACGTCAACGATCTTAATATTCCGATTTATTGAAAAGATAGACTATATAAACAGTGAATGGTTTCCCTGAATAGTTTTCACGAATTCCTATGGTACCTTGGTAAAAAAATATCTAGTACAACATCAAGATTTATGTCAGTCATACTATTAGTATGTGATTAAAGCCTAGTGAGAGATGATGACGATAAAATCATTTTTTTTTAAATTGTTTTTCTTATTCTATATATTTTTAATCTGTTAAACTTTTGTTAATATCATATTTATTTGTTTGTAGTAATTCACTTCAGGTTACAAATATAGATTAAGCCATGCAAAACGTAAACGGTTCAGTCTAAGTAAATAACCGAGTGTTGTGCCGCACGCATCGACTGTCTATGCGAAGCCAATAGACTATTTCGAAGTTAATTACCAACACTTGACACCTACTGTCGTACCCACTACCTGTTAGCTAATTGACGCTGGGACGAGTCGACATCCAAACTGCGGCTGGATTTACCGCGGGATTTTGCTCTTTCATTGTCAGGCGGTTTCAGTTATTTATATTGCCGTCTGTTTTTTTTGTCGTTGTTCAGGAATAAATGATTCGAATACAAATAAATAAAAAAAAAAAAAATTCATTTAATGTGAAATATATTTGTCATGATAAAAAAAAAAACTAATGTAAATTTTAATGCTATGATTTTTTAAATTTAAGTTCTAATATTGATATTTCATTATTATAAAATGGAAACTGATTAAAGTGTACCAGGTAAAATCATCCACTGGCGACATTCAAACCAGGTTTATACGAGGTCTATTTTCCCGAACTGTATTTTTTTTAAAAAAACATTTTTATAATACAAACAAAGGAACTGGATGCGATTCGACCGAACGTTTGTCACTGATACGTGCGAGTAATTCGCGTGAACACCGTAATAGATTTCGAAAAAAGCGGAACAGGAATCGGCTATAAATTTACCGCGGAATAAACAACCTTTTTAAATATACGAATACGCGACAACGGTATTAAAACTAACCATTGGAACAAAGTGAAGAGAGACCCTTCATTTTCTTGTTTCCATTTAATTAAACTCGAAATTCAAAGTCACGGCTGGAAACGTAAGCGAGATAGCACTCGCTTGAAAAAAATAAGCCTGGCTTTGCCAATGGGATTAAGACTTACGGCGTCCGACTGCTGTGACGTTTCCAAACGGCCGACTTCTCCGGAGCAGTTAATTTTTCATTCCAGATTTCGCATAAATAATGTAATTGTATAATGTTTTACATCTATAGTAGAAAATGGTAATGATAGAAAAAAAAACAATTTCTTAAGATATCCTAAATTAGTTATTAAGTCTTTTATTAAAAGAATAATATTGTGGACGGAAAATATTAATTTCCTGGTAACCTAGGAATCTGAAATCTGTACCAAATTGAGAATGTCGAGGGTGAGGGTTGAGATTAACGGGAGGTACAATTTTATTAGCATTTTTTCCTCTTTCCGGCGTGCTGAACTCATTTCCTTTCTTGTAATTTACGACTGCAGCAGCCATAGAATCAGTAAAATAAAACAGCCATCATTGCCTTATAGCTCCTAAACCACAAAAGCATGTTATACGGAATCTAATAATTTTTAATTACAAATATAAAATACATATTTAAGTATATAAATATACAAATTATTTTAACATAACTGCCAAAAATTTTTGATAAAATCATATTTTTTATAATGTCGTGATGAAAGAAACAGTCGTACATATTATATACATATACAAATAAATAAACACAGATATTCTTAGAAACAAACTATGAATATCACTTCCCATTAATATTAACTTGCAATTAGTGTTAGTAACACAAAACTCGGCGATTGAGATGAATAACAATTATTTATTAACAATATATAATATGCTCAACAAAGAATAATACGATGACATAATTTTTTATATTATTTTGTCTTTAAACATAAAACTTATAGCTATTTTTAATAACGTAACCTATTTATTAAAAACATCTTACGAAAAAATACGTTATTTTTCTTTTCATCTCATGCTATATGTATGTTCGATCAAATACCTTCGATAAATAATCTCCGAGTAATCCGTAACAGACTAAAATATCTTGGTACTTCGCTTCCTTCAATCAAAATTCCGTCTTTATTCGCCAGCCAACTCGTGCATTACCGAAATTGCACTGAACCAATTTACTTTATGTGATATTCGGACGGGAGTCATTTATCTCGATAGATCTCTCCAAGTGATAATAAAACTCCAATCTTAATTTAAATGTTAAGAGAAAACATATTAGTTTATTATGTTTTTGACTCGTTATCAGTGATCGTTTGTAAAATCATTGTTCTTATTATGGAAAAATGACTCTTATTATCTTAAGGGGTTTTTGTGCTCCGGAGCAGTACAGGATATATATTGTACAGAAGATTATTATCAGATCCATGCATTCATCCATACGTTTGCCTTCAGCAGAACCACAAGCAGTGCTTGCCAGGATTTTAAGTCCTTCGGCTAAGTTTCAATTATTACCTTGATCATATTTTATGCTTAAGATATTTCTGTAATACTAACTTTATTACTTTTACATTGACGTAATTACTATTTACATTAAATTATTTTCCCACAGCGCTTTTAACAAAGGTGATAATTTATTACCCACCGCTGAAGTTAATTGAGTAATAAAACTAAATATGAATATCAGAAAATATAAACTAATTTACATTTAATATGCAATTATTATTTACTCTTGTTTTGTATACATTTCATCTGGTCTCATAGAGTAATTGGCTGTGTGTTACAGAATAACACAATATTAAATGCAAACTCGACTTAAAAGGATTTATTTTGAAAATCACTCATAAATATTAACATTCTACACATCTCGCCGCTTTATACGTTTTACATTAAAGGAAAATAAAATCATCCCATATCTTTAATCCCTAAATGTCTTCTTAGAAAACGTTCCCTTTCCCAAAAGCACTCGAATGCAATACATTAGAATCAACGAGTAGCTTTTTAACGTATTTCAATTCAATAAGCAAATGAAAGAATGAGTCTCTCGGGACCAAGAAACATGGCTCCAGCCGTCGTTAATAGACACATTGATGTATCAGCCAACACCGCCCTCCGGGCAAATGTACAGAAAAACTTCTGATTTAATAAAGGTTTCCAACGGAGCGGCTAATGTCTACGTATTTAAGTCTTCATAGAGGGATAGAATATAAAAATTTACGAACATTTAGTGCAGATGGCGAACTGGCACAACCGCAAAGTTGGCCCATTATTAATTCTGTTTTCGTGTAGCCGACAGCGGCTAATGTTTCAGGCTTATTATTGGGAAATTTTGTAATGACTGTTAATATAACGACACGCTACGGCAGCGAACACGCGACTTGGGCCACGAATAAGAACAAGAACTGTGGAACCGATTTAAGTTCAATGCACTGCCCTACTTTAGCGAGATTAAAAATTTCTTCTTATTTATTTTGTATTGTAACTGTAAGATATTGTTTAGTAATCTTTTTAATCTCATAAGTATAAAAGTAACAAAGAACATATGCTTAATACAGTGACTTCCTATATTACTGTAACTGTACTGTACTGTCCTATATTACAAAGTAAATATATACCTACCGAAATCCATCTTCAGCTTGTAATACATACTTCCCCCAAAATAACAGTTCTCAGCACGCGATGTTGAATCTTCAGAGATAAGGACCACCTTTATCCCTTTCATGTCTCACTTGCAACCATTTTTCACGCCTTTGTTGAGCTCGCAATAGGTATTAGGGTGCTGACGTAAACTATCCCGTCCATAGCTCGAAAAAATTCAAAAATGACATCATTTCATATTTTCAAACTTAAATTACGAAGTCAACTAAAATCTTGATAAAGGTTATCCCAAAAAGAACAGTAGCGACTAGTGCAGTCTTTCAATATTTTATCTTTAGATCTATTATGTAAGAACAAACTGGAAACTAACTGGAGAAAACGGTCGTGAAATGTCAAATAGTGATATGCGATATTAACCATAATAAACATAACATTTAAAGTAAACACGCATCAAAATAGTATAACAGCATAATAATGTCGGTTGTCAAAATTACACGGGTGAATCATTAATACAACGTACAGAAAAACACTGCTGATGACCAACACCGTTACTAAACTACCCAGCAAATTCACACTAAGAAAGAAAAAAGTAAGTATTTGGGACACTTCTAAGAAATATAATAATGGTAGTTTTTTTAAAATAAACAATATGGAACTCTCCTTTCTCAATATTATACTCGTCTCAAAGTACTACTTCTAGTCGGTTGTTGTTCTGAGTTGGCCGATTTAATATATCATTTTACAATCCCACAACAGCCCCTTTCGTAATATTCGGTTTGGGGATATTTAGCGAAACGAATGTACTTGAAATGTCGACATATGTGAGAATTTACGCAGTTATTTTTTAGAAGTTGCAACAAACGCTTATAAATAAATTTATTATCATACATATTTATCATACGTTCAACTGTTTGTTTTTAAATTGTTATTTTAAAATAATGTTCTTTTTAGATTTATAAGAATATAATTGATAAATTGAACTAGACAGATTTATAATTCGTTGAAATTTTAGTTAATTGTTCTCCTATTAAATATTTTAAATATACTAGTGAATTGAAGTCGCCTCGGCTTCCCTTGAGGAGACGGTTTGAGGTTTATTCTACCAAGCTACTCAATTCGTAATAGGTGATAGAATAACATACTAGACATTTGTTTTATTATAACCACAAGTTATAGGACCTGATGAGCTTTCTAATGCGTAATTACAAATTCTCGCTTATTTTTCCGTTTGATATTATTCATATCATAATTATTATTTATAATGACTTTAAACTGAAACTTAAGAGTACCCAAAGCCTATTGTAGTAGTTAGTCGTAGAGTAACAAAAAAAAATATGCGTTTAGTTACAAGCTGCAGAACTCGCAAGCAAAATTTATTTTTATTTATTTACTTTAAAGCCTTAAATAAATACAAATTAGAAATTATATAATTATTTTTTATTGTATCAAATGTGCATTACCAAGAATAATAATAATAAAAAAAATAAAAAAAAATAATGGTATTCAATTATTTTCCAACTTGTATTTTCGAACGAACTATCACCATCTATAGAGCTTGGGACTGTAAGAAATATTAACCATTCCGTACACCGTCAATGCACCACTTTCTTGGTAACTAAGATTTTAGTTGTACCTGTAGTACACTAGCTCACTCGCCCTCCAGACGAGAACACAACAATACTCATTATTTCTGTTTGGTAGTGGAATATGTAATGAGTTGCTAAATACCTTGACGGGCTTGCACAAACCCATTCCAAGCAATCTCTTTAGCACATAAATTGTGAATGAAAACATCGTTGTGAAACACAAGTATACTATTATCTCAAGCATATTAATTAAATTGTACTGCTGTAGCGTGATAAATAAGCAACAAAAACTTTGTTCTTAAAATGATTTTTAGTAGGTATTCATTATAACTCGAAAAAAAGAGAAATCAATGAAAAACTGTAATGTAATAAATCTCGTACATTTCATTATAACTAATATAATAGAAAGCTTAAGAAAAGAATTGACTCAACTATTACAGCTTCTTTTAAATAAATCGTCTTATATAAAAACAAGAAAACTAATAGTTTTTGCGTATTATCATACACACACCGCCATCTATAGGACTAAATATGAACTAACAAGTTGGACGTAGACACATTTGTTTGCATCTACGTAAAGTTTTCTGCGCTTTGTAACTATTAAAGTGTGCTGAACATATTAAAAACAGAACGTTTAAACTTCAACTTAAGTCAATATTAATTAAGTATGTAAAATGAAACATTTTCTTACGTTTTATGCTGCATGCTTATCAATCAAGTTTCTTTGACAATTAAATGTGCATTTAACACGGCATTTCATGCTTAAGATACATGTAGCTTGCACGCTAATGACCATGTTTATATGTTTAATATATTTCTAATTTTAATGAAGCGTGTTTTGTGAGAAACTATGTTGTTTTATATAATAGTGTAATTAGTTAATTACCTATAGTATATGAGGCGACGCGACATTGGATTAATCGTGGATCATAATCGTAGATAACTTGTCTATAAAAAGACTTGTCGTATAAAGCATTTATAATTTTGATTTTTTTTTTTTTATGATATTAAATTTATCTATTAGCAATTTATTAGTTTTTTGTTATTAATATTCGCTTTCTTATTCTTGGTAAAAATCTCCCTTCCGACTACAACAGCCTGAAGTGTTGCTGCATACATAATAGAAATAGTTTATATATTGCGACAAAATGTTATCAGTGATAGACAACATTCAGTGCGTTTTGGCACTTGGCACTATGGAATATTAACTATCCCTTACAATGACAAGGTACCAACTTCGTCACTACAATTTATGTCCTTTAGTGTCATAACTATACGAAGTTTTACTAGGGCTTTGTGCAATTCCCTCATTATTAATTGTAGCGAAGTTAAGCATCACAGGCAAACACGTAGATTGGCATGTTAAACTATATTTTAAGCAATTGTTAATATTTTTTGAGGAAGCCGCCTACGGGTTAAAAAGATAAAACAATTGCCTTAGTATTAAATGAATTTTATATATTTTATTTCACTTTATTTAGTAGTAGTTTGCCCATAATAATTAACAGACGATATCACATTTTTTTTATAATTTTTTTTAACTTAAGCATGTCAATAAGGTACTGTCTCGTGCAATTTGTTTTTAAATTTATTTTACTTATAATTGATCGTTACAGTAAAAACTTTTATAAATAAATTATAATTTTATGAGCCAAGATGGCCCAGTGGTTACAACGCGTGAATCTTAACCGATGATCGAGGGTTCAAACCCGGGCAGGCAGCACTGAATTTTCAAGTGCTTAATTTGTGTTCATAATTAATCTCGTGCTTGACGGTGAGCTCCAAAACCTTCTCCCCAAAAAAGGAGAAGAGGCCTTAGTTCAGCAGTGGGTCATTCACAGGCTATTACTTTACTTTTTTTTTAATATATTTAAAAATATACTATCATGTAAAAGTTACGCTTAAGGGAACTAACGACATTTTAATAAGTATACTCTTTAAATTCTATTTCAAGCTGTTTTTCTTTTTACAATTTACACAAATTTATTTAAACAGAGCAAAGAAATTATCTTGATAGAAGGACTAAGCAAACTGACGGTTTATTTTATTGACTTTCCTCGTTCGAGCCATTTCTGTGCAAACAAGTTCTATCTTATACATACTTTAAAACAAGCCATGCTTTGCGTAAAGTATTTTTAAGAGCTCGGTTTTAATTAAACAAAATCAAGAAGTATTCTGGTTGCTTAACAAAAGCTACGGTCACTGGAAAAATTTTAATTACAACTGTCTGGACAAAAAGTAACTTTTTTGTGGTCGTTTTGTGCTGCAAATTGAATGCCAAATTTAAAACGCATACGCGTGATAATTAACGAGCATATTAGTGCCTTTTTATTGGTACAATATACTGTATTCCGATTTAAAGGATGAGTTAGCCAGCATAACTACAGGCACAAAAGACCCCATTAGTTCCCAATGATGGTCGCACGTTGGGGATATAAGAAATCGTTAATATTTCTTACGAAGCCAAAGGGCGGTGGTGCCCACTTAAGCCGATTTCCCAGTCCGCCTACCTATTTGTAAATAGTAGAGAGAACAACTGCCAATTAGAATTAAAGAGTTGTGATTAAATTGTGTTTTAGTTGCAGACCACATATGAATTGTAGAAAACATTGTCCGACTAATTGAATCAATTAATTTGATTAGCTTAATTAATAACCGATTGGATTGTTTAGTTGCGCTTGAGTTATTATAATGCTAAAGTAATAAACACAAATACTCTCACTATATAGAATCCGATGTCGAACGACGAGATCACACCCACGACTAATATGATCTCTGTCATACTTAACTCTAGATAGTTGGTGAGAATTTATTGATAAATAAAACTACACTCTTTTAAAGGCCTTGCTTGGAGTTTAAGCAAAAATCATCGACATCTCTAGTCGTATGATATAGCCGCTCGAAAATAGGTGCAATATGTTCTTAACGGATTTTTTCAAGAAAGAATATAAAATGAAGCAACATTTGTTTTCAGGCTTAGCATACAATTGATGACATTTAACTTTATCCTCAATTTAACTACGTCATAATGCATGAGAATTGCAGAAGTTGTTTCCACCAATTATATTTATCGACGTCCTTTTGAAGTTTTTACAATCACGCCAAAGGGTCATTAAAGTTTGTAGTGCATTAAAAGACTTGGCGTGTGTTGCGTGCTTTGAAATGAAACGCTATTTTAATGCGGCGCTTTGTCAGTGAAATGGCATTCAAATTGACAGATTTATAACAACAAGTCTTATGGTTATTGATAAAAATAACAATAACTTCAATGTTACGGATTTTCATTCAAGTCTAATTAAACAATAAATTATATAATATGCCAACATAATAGCAGCGTAATATAACTTACACTTTCTTACAAATCTTAAACTAGAGCTTGTGGCTAGTGGGTCTTGTGGCTTAAACGAGAGCTAAGCTGAGTTAGTCCTTGCCTCTGCTTGAATATTAAGAACTTAAATAAGTAACATTACGTAATCTGTAAACGTTTCAGTATATAAATAATAAATTCACATGCAATAATTACAATTATTACGTCATGTTACTCATTATTCGTCATAAATGTAATTTAACATAACCATACATTATACTTAACTAACAATAGACGTTATAAAATAATATTTCATATTCATTAATAACGTACATTCATAACTAAGCCAACTAACGAAAATATATTTTATTGTCGTCTATTTCGAAGCATACAAACTAAATTCCATTCGAATTGCGAAATAATTTCATAACAACGAATATTGAATTACATTTAGTGAACGAATTGAACGAATGCTTTAATACGAGTGAGGACATAATGCGCCATGCATAGTTTACAAAGCCTCTGATTTTAATGAAATTCGTAATAAAATTGCCATTATACGCACTAGTGGCTTATAATATTAAATTGTGCAACTATTGAAATAGGTAACAGTGTAGTCATTACCAGTATAAATGCAAATTTAAGTATTATTTTAAATGTTAATAATGTTGATATTATAGCGGATTAGATACTTGGAATACATTTTCGATTTTTATTTTAATGGTGAAATATTTTCAGATAAAATACAAAATTATATGACACATTTATTTGTTAAATAATTTCTTATACGTAAATTCAATAATAAGCAATTTATATCGAGGTAACAATATAATATGAACCCTTAAATGCTTAAAACCATAGAGATAATAAAATAATTATTTT